>CM049182.1:16815139-18189438 GCA_026770425.1 Boechera divaricarpa | reverse complement strand
AAAACCTAGGGTGAGCAATTGGATTATCTACAAAGAGATTTGGTTTAATCGAATTGTGAACATATCAAACTTGAATTGATTGCTGGTTTACTGTGTAGGATTTGCAAAGAGATTTGGAATTCTAGATTTTAGACTTAGTTAGTTTTCACAACGACAGTTGGTTAACTATACTTTCGTGTTTGAGTTCAAGAACGACGCTTAATTGAATTGAACCTTAATTGATTAATTTATTATCTATCATTGATTTCCTGAGAATTTCCCTGAGCCTAGTTTCCATCCATATCAATCAACCTAAGCTTATTTCAATCAATTGTTTTCTCATTTATTATTCTTTGCTTAGCAAAATCTGTAATCTTTTATTTTATTGTGTGAATTTTCTTGAGTTCTTGTGTTCGACCCCTGATATACTGCAGCAACTGCTTTAGTACTTTTAGGGTATTAATTTGAGTATATCAAATTTGGCGCCATTGCCGGGGACTCTAAAAATTCACCATTAGAATTTTAGTTGTCGATTTTGTCTAAGTTCGTCGTCAGTATCGATCGATACTCTATTGGTATCGATCGACACTGAACGTCTGTTTTTAAATTTTGGTTACTTAATTTCTCGTCTTTTGATTTTCAGGTGTATGCATCAGCGTGCTACCAGGAGAAAGAAGGACACACCACTGATCAATCTCTCCCTCACAGAGCTAGCAGAGCTTGAACGCACGAATCGAACAAGGAAAAGAACTACAGTTGAGATGGATCTTCCACAAGGTTTGGTGCATGATGAGGAAGGTGAACAACTACCTCCTCCACAACAACCCCAAGCTGTTGCTGAACGGACGCTTGGCGAGTACAACCGACCGGATCAATTCTATGCAAATCGTGCAGCGATCCGTATTCCGACTTTCCAGAGGAATGACTTTGAGCTGAAGCCTGCTTACTTCACCCTTGTTGGACAGCACCCCTTCACCGGTCTCTCTCATGAGCACCCTATGGATCACATCGAGAAATTCGAGGATTTGGTCACCAGTATGAAGTACAATGGAGTTCCACAGGAATATCTCTTTTGTAAGCTCTTCCCATACTCTCTTGGTGGAGAAGCAGCTTACTGGCTGAAGCAGTTGCCTCCCGGATCTCTCGCTACTTGGAATGAGACCAAGAACGCGTTCCTGAACAACTTCTATGACGATGCGAGATCAGAGGAACTCAGGAACAAGATATCTCAGTTTTCTCAGGGTCCAAAAGAAGCGCTCAAGGCTGCTTGGGTACGATTCAGATCCTATCAGAGGGAGTGTCCACATCACGGTTTCACTCAAGTTCAGTTGCTCGGGGTTTTCTACAGGGGTATTGATTGGAGGTATCAGATGGCATTGGATTCTGCAAGTAATGGGAACTTCAACACTAGGGTTCCAACCGATGCTGTGAAGCTGATTGAGAACTTGGCGTCTAGTAATAGCACCAAGAATGCTGATTTTGAGCGGACGAGGCTCGCTAGTGTTGCTGATGGTTCGCAGATTGCTGAGGTTCAGGCGAAGCTGGATACAATGCACAATCTGTTAGTGGGAAAGACGAAGAAGGCTGTGCACTTTGCTGAGGAAGTGGAAAACATTGAGGATGAGACAGAGGATGTTAACTACATTGGTGGTTCTGGTTTTCAGGGTCAGCGATTTGGTTACAACAACAACCGCGGTTTCAACAACAATCAGCAAGGTGGTTACAAGTCTGGAGGTAACCAATCTGGTTTTGGTGGCACTCAATTCACCCAAAAACCACTTGAAGCGGTGATTTCACTCGCCAATACGGTGATTCAGCTTACCAACCACTTTCTCCTAGAGCTGCAGAGAGTAAGACGGATATCCTCTTGGAACAGATTCTGCGGGGACAAGAAAAGATGACCGTTGATTTTAACGAAAGCTGGATAATGTATACAATGATCTGAGTGGGAAAATCAACGCTCTCGAAACCTATCGAGAAGATGCTTGGAGAATCAATTAGCTCGAGACATCGGCGGCTGTCAAAGGAAAGACAAGTTCAACCACGGCATGGACATGTCAATGCAATCACTTCGAGCGCTAGAAAAGAGAATTTTGAGCTGAGATGACTGTGTACGTATGCGGTGATACTAGTATCGACCGATACCGCTTGATATCGATCGACACTTCAGAGACCTGCTGTAGATTCGAAGGTTGCGGAAGATAAAGCTAAGAATTCTGACATTCCACGCGTATCGATCGACACCCCTATACGTGTCGATCGACACCAACCAACGAAACGATACAAAACTCCGGTGTCGATCGATACTCATCTGGTATCGGTCGATACCCTTCGCAAGCTGAATCAATGACTGAGAAAAGGACAGAGATGGTTGAGGAGCGGGTATACAAGCCAAAGCTACCTTACCACTGTTCTTCCCAAGCTGACAAGAGAAGAGTGGGAGGCTGCTTAGAAGCAAGTTTTGTCAGAAAAAAGGTTACAAGACCTCCCGTCGCTGATACGCCACCACCGCTGAGACAGTTGACAAAGAGGGAAGACCCGGGGAAATTCTCGGTTCCATGCTCCATCTGCGGAGTAAACTTCAAAGAGTCTCTCGTTGACTCAGGGTCTAGTGTCAACGTCATGTCAAGGAGATTGCAGAGAGATTGAAAGCTGATATGAAATCTCCTAACACGCTTCTCACATACGAATTCTTCTAGCTCACTCCCTTACGCTACCATTTTTGATTTACCCTGTTAAAATAGGAGATTGTCGATTCCTACTGATTTTCAGGTTGTGGAGATGAGCCAAGGATCCACGGTACCCTTGATTTTAAGGAGATCATTTCTGGCTACTGTTGGTGCGATCATGGACACGCCTAATAAGAGACTCTCTTTCTCTTTCATTGACAGAGACGTCTTCTACGATGTCATTCCTTCTGCAGAAGCACCCAGACTTGTCTCGTGCATCACCATTGCCTCGGGCGAGCCTCGAAGATCGAACCAAAGGTCGCGGATGTTTCAAGTGAACCTCCCAACACCCCAAGAAGGTTGCGGGGAAGACCAAGGTAACAAAGACTAAAGCGACGAGCAAGACGATCAACGTTGCTGCTAATTTCACTTTGATTCCTCGAAGTGTGATGGAGATTCGATCGAATATAAGGTTAAGTGCAAGGGAACCTCAAAACCTTTCTCTAAGGTTAGAGTTCTCATTCCTACGAGATGAAAGCGAGAGAAGAAGATCGATGAGCAAAATTCTGAAGCTTGAGATGTCTGGCTGTGGGGTTTATCTCGGAGTGAATTCTCCATCTTGTCCCGACTGATGTCTTAACTAACGTCGGAGCTCGTGACAATAAACAAGCGCTGGGTGGGAGGCAACCCACCAATTAGGTCTGTACATACTGATTTCGTTTTTGTTTTTGTTACGTGTAGTGAATCGGATTTTGGACATCAGCGTTGATCGACACCACACGGGTATCGGTCGACACCAATCGGTCGAAGTGCCTCCATGAATGTTAGTATCGATCGATACCATCCTGGTGTCGATCGATCTGCGAGACTTTGGTAACCCCTCTTGTTCTTAATCCTTCCCATTCGCTCCATTTGTTTTCCTTCACCTTCTCTAGGCTTGATAAACACTGGGGACAGTGTTGTTTAAGTGCAGGGGAGGTAGTTACTAACATTGTGTTCATTTTGTTTTTGTTTTTGCGTCTAAAATAAAAAATAAAAAAAATTGTTTTTAATTGAGTCAAAACAACTTAGAGTTTTCTGAATTGCGCTTGGTTTTGTTGTTCGATTTTGCTTTTGAGTGACCAGCATTACAGGATTAGTTTCAGTTCGATTAATGAAAAAATCCAAGGGATAACCAGCCAGCTAGAAACCACCCATGTCTCCAGCAATGTTCTTCACAAGCTTTAGCCAAATTTTGCACTTCATCTACGCGGTTAGTGTTCTTGGAAGCTTGATTCATCATTCATATCTGGCTAAAGAACCCATCATGTTTTGAAAATTGTGGTATATCTCTCCGTGAAAATTGTTGGATACATATTTGCGTTAAAACAGGTAAAATCATTATAAAAGATGAAATGATTTCCGCCGAGTAGATGGGTAGGAAAATTTCCTATGACCCCATTATTCTACTTGGATAAGGAATGATCACACAAAGGCCTGAAGTGAGGTGTAGGAAAATTTCCTATGACCTCATTATTCACCTAGGACTTTTGATACAGTGAGAGGGTAAGAACCGGGGATTCGGTAGCAAACACTATCAATACGCGCGTTTCGGACCTTGATTTGTATATGCTGTTCAAATAAACCTGCGCTGTTGAAATCTAATGAGAACTGATTATGAAATAAGTCTGGGGGAGATAAAGAATACCGGAAAGCAATAAATGTTGTTGAATAAATGGTTCTTTGGCTATGATATTGTATGGGCAAGAATCTAGAAGGTTCTTGAACACTGATTGCAGCGATGAAACTGGCGATGAGAGCTTGGATGAATATTGGTGTGAGATAATGAGTGAAGTCTTGGGAAGTTGGGATTCCTACGGAGAAGTACATGGTGGTTAGATCTGGAGCTGATCAGGCAACAGTGGGCGCTTGGGAAGAGGGATCATTACAGCGATTTCGGTAACAGGTCAGGTCTCTAAGGTTTTTCAAACCTCTTCCTCTAACTTAGTTTTCTGTTTTGCTTGAGGGCAAGCAAAAGGCTAAGTCTGGGGGAGTGATATATCATGGATTTTACCCGTTTTTAGCCATGATATAAGTCGCTTTATCGAGCCTTTCTAGTGCTTTTTCTATCATTTTAGAGTCTTTTCAGGTTTTAGCACGTTTGGGACGAAATTGGAGATTTTGGAGACATTTGGAGCCTTTTTGGAGCAAACCGAAGAAAGTACCCGTTTTGAAGCCTGAGTATTGATCGACACCATCATGGTATCGATCGATACCGACGTAATCAACGCGCAGAAGAGATTTTCAAGGAAGCCCATAAGAAGCCCAATCATCCCCTTTATTTACAAAAGAAGCCCAGCTCGTGTTTTGAGACCTATTTAAGTAGTTTTTAGTCATTAGGTCAAGGGGGCTTTTTGACTGGAGACTTTACTTTTGACTATTATTCTTGAGCCACCATTGAGAATTGAGAGCTTTTGTGAGGGAGACGGATCCAAGACTCTGTTCATCATAGAGAAGATCCCGAACCCTTGTTTTTATTCTTTTGTTTAATCTCATGATTTATTCAGTTATGTTATTTGTTTCATTTATCATGTCTGAGTAGTCTCTTTTTAGGTTTAGGGATTTCTCATATGGATTTCTCTGATTTATGATGATTGATTTGTTAGGGTTCAAAATCTGAATAGTTCTTCACCATAGGTTGTTCTCAAAGCTATTTCTAACCTGATCACTTAGAACATAGAACCTAGATTAATCGATTAGGCACGACAGTGCAATTGAGTAATCTGATAAAACCTAGGGTGAGCAATTGGATTATCTACAAAGAGATTTGGTTTAATCGAATTGTGAACATATCAAACTTGAATTGATTGCTGGTTTACTGTGTAGGATTTGCAAAGAGATTTGGAATTCTAGATTTTAGACTTAGTTAGTTTTCACAACGACAGTTGGTTAACTATACTTTCGTGTTTGAGTTCAAGAACGACGCTTAATTGAATTGAACCTTAATTGATTAATTTATTATCTATCATTGATTTCCTGAGAATTTCCCTGAGCCTAGTTTCCATCCATATCAATCAACCTAAGCTTATTTCAATCAATTGTTTTCTCATTTATTATTCTTTGCTTAGCAAAATCTGTAATCTTTTATTTTATTGTGTGAATTTTCTTGAGTTCTTGTGTTCGACCCCTGATATACTGCAGCAACTGCTTTAGTACTTTTAGGGTATTAATTTGAGCATATCAGTCCTCGACAGCATGAATTTCTGTGTTGGCCCCTATCAGCTCCTCAAACCCGTCTGACTCTTCCAGAACCTTGTGGGAGTCTAAAATCATCTCATACCCCAAGGTCTCTTCATGCAGATACCCATCTTTACCACTCTTGGTTAAAGCCGTCTGAAGGTGATCCTCTTGACTAAACTCCTCCAAAAACTCATCAGCAAGCTTATCCATCATCTCAACATAGAAGACTTGTCTTTCTATTTCTGGCTTCCTCATAGTGTCCTTGACATCAAATGTCATTTTGAAGTCGCTCCCAAGGTTGAGATCGATTTTTCCTTTTCTGACATCAATGATTGCACCAGCTGTAGCAAGGAAAGGTCTTTCCAGAATCAGAGGATCTCTTGGTTCCTCATCCATCTCAAGAACTATGAAGTCTGTAGGTATCTCCACTGTACCGACCATCAGAGGAAGATCTGGTAGCATACCATGAGGGTCCTAGTAGATCTGTCTGCAAGCACCGGAGAGATGTTGCAGGCTTATAGTTGCTGAACCCTAGCTTCCTTGCAACCGAGAGTGGCATGAGGCTGATAGATGCTCCAAGATCGCAAAGAGACTTCTTGAAAACCAATGGACCTAGAGAGCATGGTAGAGTGAAAGAACCTGGGTCGCCTAACTTCTCTTTGACGACTCTCTTCTGAATGATGGCGCTGCACTCCTCTGATAGGACAACCATACCCTGAACCGTCTTGTCTTTCTCAGCTACTGCATCCTTCAAGAACTTCTGATAAGCAGGTACCATGGAGAAGGCATCAATGAGAGGCAACCTGATCTCGGCTTCCTTGATATGCTTATCAAAGATTTGCTTATGTTTCTCCATTAAGTCTTTCTTAAACCTCTTTGGGAAAGGCAATTTGGACTTGTAGGGAGGAGGGACATAAGGTGCCTTCTTTTCCTCTGAAATCACAGTTTTAGGTGCAGGAGGTAGACTGTCTTGACCATTCTGGTCGAGCTGTGGTGCCCTAGTAGGCATGGAACTCTTGTCTTGGTTGTTTTTGGATACGAAATCCTCCCCATCTGGATCCTCACTGTCCACAGTGATTGTAGGAGGTCCTTCCCGCTCAGGTAATTCTTTTCCATTCCTCAAAGTGATTGCATTGATGTGAGCATAGTCTTTAGGGTTTTGGACAGCTTTACCAGGGAGTTGGGAAGGGTGAGAGGATGAAGCTGTCTTGCCCTCGATGGAACGAATCTTGGACTGCAGAGACTCAATCTTGCTGTTAAGATCATTGTAGGTGTAGTCCATCTGGGTTTTAATTTCACCAAACTTCTTGGCTGTTTCAAGTGCTCCTGCTGCTTGACCCTGTAGGATTTGCTGCAGCAAAGTGTTTGTATGTTGATCTGGAGCGGTAGAAGACTGAGCGTGGTGAGACGGAAAACCTGGTGGTGGAAACGGGGCTCCCTGTTGTTGGTGATGACTCTGAAAATACGGTTGAGGGGCAAAGTTCTGTTGCTGATTGTAGGGAACAAAAGGCTTGGATGGCGGTATTTGCTGAGGTGGGTAGACCTGATCCTGAGGGTTGGCAAGGTTGGTACTCCTGTAAGATAGATTCGGGTTGTTCTTGTAGTTGATAAAACCTTTGTTGTGCGACCACGATTACGCACATAGGCGACTTCCTCTAGATCATCATCCTCCCCATCTTGAACTTGGAACACTGTATCCTCATAAGCAAAGTGAACTTGTTTCTTCTGCTGTAGTAGTTGATCCAACTTAGCAGTCAAGGCCTTGATGGCCCTAGTCTGATCATCTGTTCCAATACTTGGCCGGACACTCCTATCATACTCAGCAGTGTAGTTACCATCAGATTGGGCTAGGTTCTCCACTAATGCCCAGCCAGCATCAACGTCTTGGTTGAGGAAGTTACCACTACTGGCGGTATCGAGAAGCATTCGGACCTTCGGGAGAACGCCTCTGTAGAGAGTGCTAAGGAGGGACTCCTTACTGAAACCGTGGTGAGGGCATTGAGTAGTGTATCCCTTGAAGCGATCCCAGCATTCACTGAAACTTTCACCGTCTTTCTGAGTGAATCCAGAAATTTCATTCCTCAAGCGTGCTGTCCTGGCGTTGGAGAAGAATTTGGCTAGGAAGGCTTTCTTACAGTCGTCCCAGGAAGTGATGGATCCATGGGGTAGAGTTTTTTCCCAGTGATGGGCTCTGTCACCAAGAGAGAAGGGAAAGAGCCGTAGTTTGAAACCGTCTTCGCTAACTCCATTGATCTTTGTAAGGCTGCAGAGCCTATCAAACTCATCCAGATGATCGAGTGGGTCCTCCATGGGTAGTCCATGAAACTTGTTGTTCTGCACCATGGCGATCAGGCTGCTCTTGATCTCAAAATTGTTGTTTTGGACCGTGGGAGGGACAATTCCTTGTCTGTTGGTATGTGTATTTGGGGCGTCCCCTGCTCCTATCAAACGGGGTCTCCTCACAGGAGGGTCTTGAACCTGTGGTTGGTCTTCCATACCGAGTGGATTCTGATTGTCGTCTTGGATGTTTTCTCGCTGCGCTCGCAACTGGTGTGGTAGTCGGTCAATATTATCGATGGGGCGGAGGAGGTTGTGACTTCCTCTTGATCTGGTTTGCATGCAGGTGGATGTGTACCTGAAAATGCAAAGACAGTCAAGTTAGTAAACGAAGAACTGTAAAAGAACTTGATCTAGAATATTTTGAAATCTTAATTGTAACAAACAACACCCAAATGGCAACGGCGCCAAATTGACATACGTCAATTCCTTACTAGACCAAAGTTTCGTTGTAGTATAGTAAGGTGTCAATCCATAAGGGTGAAGATATTAACCAAAAAAGATGCGATCAAGCAATTTAAGTCAAGCCAAGCAAATAGCGTATTGGGGTCTAGCAACCTAGACAGAAACTGAGAATGGAAACTAAAATAGATACTGTATAGGACTAGCAAGAACTAACAGAAGCAGATCAATAACATAAATAGCATATAGGACTAATAGAGGCTAGCAGAACAGCGTATAGGACTAGCAGAAAAGTCAAATAATGCAAGAGAAGTTCCTAAAGATGGGGTAATCGACTCAGTGTGTCCCCTTAGCCTACTCAAGTGGTTTAACAAAACTCAATCAAGCTATTCCCTAGACATCAAACATCACAACCAGTTAAGTCCACTCCCGTGATAAGTAACCTCAAACTAGACCAGTTCCAGACCCAATCCCTTGGCGAAATCTACCCTAGCAGGCAATAAGATTCAGTTCAATATTGTCGAAAAACACCCTAGACAACTAATCCCTTAGGCTAGGCATGCAGATCTCTAACATCAGTTTAGTCAAGCAATTTATCAAACACCTTCTGGGTGGAAAAACACCAAAGTTCTAATCTCAATTGATCAGAGAGAAACTAGCATTAAGAACACTGATTTAGAAGGGAAATCAAACAATATACTCTTAAACCACCTGAAAGACTAAGATTTCACACTTAATCTATCCCATCCTCAAGAACCCTAATGACTACTCAAAACTCATGAAGAACATCAAGAACACAAACCCATAAATCATAAAAACTTGCATATAAGATAGAAATAGATGGAGAAATGATAGAACAGAAGGAATCAACTCAAAATAACAAGTAGAAATCAAATTACAAGTTCTGGAAACTAAGAACAATGAAGAACACAAGGAAAACTCGAAATGTTGGAGCTAAAAACGTTGTGTCCTTAGTATTAATCCCCATTAGGTATTTATACTAAGTCTTAAAAATCCTAAAACGTCATGGGCAAAATAGTAAAAACGTGCGGGATAAGGTCTAGCTCGACTACGTTTTGGTCGAGTGCTGTGCTCAAGCAGACGAAATCAAGATTGCATTTTTCTGTGTTTGGTCGAGTGCTGTGCTCAAGCAGGTGAAATCAAGACTGCATTTTTCTGTGTTTGGTCGAGTGCTGTGCTCAAGCAGGTGAAATCAAGACTGCATTTTTCTGTGTTGAGTTTGAGCAGTCTACTCAATTGCAGGGGCTTGAGCTGGGCTCAGAAATTCCAAGACTCCTCTTTTATGTTGGTCTTGATCATGCAGCTCGAGCATGGGTACTCGAGCTCGGCCAGAAATCTTCAAGACGCCACCTTTTGTCTCTGCTTGATCATACAGCTCGAGCATGGGTGCTAGAGCTGAGTTTCTGCTCCATTTCCTGCATGGACTCGATCACGTCTGCTCTAGCATAGGTGCTTGAGTCTGTTGTAGCATCCAGGTCGAGTGGTATGCTCAAGACAGCTTTGGTAAAACACGTCTGCTGGGGCATCCAGGTCGAGTGGTATGCTCAAGACAGCTTCGGTAAAACACGTCTGCTGGGGCATCCAGGTCGAGTGGCGTGTCCTAGCAGCTTCGGGCCTAACTTCTCCAAAATCACCTGAAGTACCTGTAACAAGCCAAATATGCAGGATGTATGCAAACCTAATGCAAAACACTCTAAGTATGCAAAATTAGGAATAAATGACAAGAACAGGGTGAATAACACGTCTAAACGTATGAATTATGCAGGATAAAACGATGCAAAAAGCAAACATATCACCTGAGAATGGGATAATCGAAAGAAAATCCCTGTATCTGTTAGTCTAGGATTGTGATCCTATCTCTAAGGTAAAATCTCTACTTATGTTTTCCCCTTCTTTTAGTTGCTTTGAGACTTTGCCTTTTTGTTGTGTTGGTTTTTGGGTTTTAATTTGTGGTCTAAGTATCCAAATTGTCTTTAAAAGGGCTTAGGCCTAAATTAGTCTTATTACACCTAATTGTAAGCCTATCAAAGGCAACTCCTTTCTTTCTCATGAAGGAAGCAATCATTATCTAAAATATCAAGGTTCAAACTTTGAGTTCTCTCTCTAATCTAAGCTAGTGTCTAGATTAGAAAAGCCTAAGAAGAATTGAGGCTGGTTCTCTTCCTTCTAGGCTGGTTTGTCAAGTGAGTCATCTCCTCACTTGTGGTACCAACTCCCTTCCGCCACCGCTATCACTCTTGGCTTCATCGTGGGTCTAGTTCTCCCCACCGTTGAGCTTTGCCGCCGCTAGATTGCTTCATGGTCGAGTTCTCACACGATCAAGCCCCATCATCCCGTGTTTGATTCCATCTTAGTCATCTCATCTTGCCCTTCCACCGGTTCTCCATCTCGTTTGAGTTCTCTGCCGGACATAGTACTCTAAAACGCTCCACCGCACCGAATTGAATCTCTTGCTGGGTTTACTTGGGTCCAATTAGGTTGGGAGGCTTCAAGGTCTATACCATTTGGTATCAGAGCTAAAGCTCCTACTAAAGGTTGTGTCTTTCCTTCTTTCTCCTCCTAAGTTGCTTAGTTTTGGGTTTAAAGAGGAAAGCTTGAAAAAGTTTGAATCTTTGATCCTTTTGTGTTGTTCTTTGTTGTTTAAATTGTTAGATCTTGTTGTGGCTGTTGTTTAGTGTTTGTTTTGGTTTGCCTGTTTTCTAGTTGTGTGTTGGAATTAGAGTTTCCTCGCCTAGGTTGTAAAGGTAGGATCTTGTCCCGTGTAGCTTCTTTTCTCTTCCGCCGTGAGTATTAGTGTCGAGTATAATTTCGTTTCCATGTGTCATGGCTTTGCTTAGGTTTTTAGTAGTGTGTTGTCTTCCTTTTTGTGTCATTTGCGCCGCCATTGATAAGGGTTTGTGTAGTCCTAGGTTGATGTGGGGTAGATTGCTCAAAATAGAAACCTTTTGTAGTACCATTTGCTTTAACATCTTTTTGTTATCCTTTTTATGCCTTTTGCTTTTGGTAGCTTTGTGCCCAAGTTTAATTGTGAAGTCCTTTATCTAATTTAAAACGTGGCCTATTGCTTGCTAGACCAAAATTTAAACTTGATCACGGTTTACACAAGTTTGGTTTCAGAATTAGGCTAAGTGTCCGATTTTGCTTTTGACTTGTGTTGTGAGGTACCATCACGATGGCCGAACCACCAGATATCGCAGCAATGTTCACGGCTTTACAAACTCAGGTCCAACAAATGAATGACCGTCTTCGCCAAGTAGAGCAGCCGCCTAGAGAAGTGCCTCCAACGTTTTGCGAATCGGTAATCGGAGAACTTTCCGATGAGTCAGATTTTCAGTCTCTACCTAGAAAAGCAAGACCCGAACCTAGAAGAGATGCAAGGGGTAGATATGAGTAAGATCATCAAGAGGTTCCCCATAGGCTCACACCACATAATTTTGCGGGAAAAGTTGACCCGGAGGCATATCTTGATTGGGAGAGACGCATGGATCATATCTTTGAGTGCTACCACTATGACGAGACAATAAGGTTTCTTACACTGCAGCTCAATTCACGGATTAGGCCTTCACATGGTGGGACCGAGAGGCGGCTAAAAGAAGAAGAAATGGGGATAGTCCGGTTCCATATTGGGAGATCATGAAATTCATGATGAAAGGGAGATATGTGCCCCTATTGTATCACCGAGAGACCAAGGACAGGTGATGTAGAGTGCTTCAAGTGTAGAGGACATGGTCATTATGGAAGAGAGTGTCCCAATGCTAGAGTCATGGTTCTCACCATTTCTAGAGAATATGAGTCTCAAGACGAAGAAGAGCCTCAAGACAAGAATGATAGCACTGAAGAAGAGGTTGAATATCCTGATTTGGGAGAGTTGCTAGTCACCATGAGAGTTCTTAGTGCCGTGCAAGAACCAGAAGAAGTAGCACAACGCGAGAATATCTTTCATACACGGTGTACGGTAAAAGGAAAGGTTTGCTCTTTTATTATTGATGGAGGATCTTTGCACTAATGTGGCTAGTTCATACATAGTAGAAAAATTGCAGCTAAAAACCACTAAGCATCCTAAGTCTTATAAACATAGATGGCTAAATGATAAGACGGAACTAAGGATTAATGATTAAGTTAGAATTTCATTTAGTGTGGGCAAGTATTGTGATGATGTTTTGTGCGATGTGGTTCCAATGCAAGCTACTCACTTTTGTAGGTAGACCTTGGCAATTTGATAGGGAGGTTACTCATCATGGTAGAACCAACTATTATACCTTCTTGCATGATAAGAAACATATTAGTCTAGCCCCACTGCTTCCATTTCAAGTGCACGAAATGCAACAAAAATTGGCTAAGGAAAAGAGCATTGCTAAGACTAATTTCTTTATAGCTCCTAGTGACATAAGAAGGTCCTTGCATGATGACACTTGTAATGTTTTGCTAATGGTTTTCAAAGAGATATTGAGTGTAGGTGAGGTCACGGTGGAGCTACCCAAGGAGATCCAACACGTCTTGGATCGTTCAAAGACGTATTTTCGGAAGAGCTTCCCACAGGTTTACCACCTCTACGGGGCATTGAGCACAAATTAACTTCATTCCCGGGGCTCAACTACCAAACCGGCCAGCTTATCGGGTCAAACCAAATGAGGCTAAAGAGCTAGAAAAACAAGTGAGAGACTTGATGGATAAGGGCTACGTGAGAGAGAGTTTAAGCCCATGTGCCGTACCGGTCTTATTGGTTCCCAAGAAGGATGGATCTTACCATATGTACGTCGATTATAGAGCCATCAACAACATTACAATCAAATACTGGCATCTAATACCATGGTCAGATGACATGCTAGACGAGCTAAGTGGTGCCACTATCTTCTCAAAGATCGATCTCAAAAGTGTATATCATCAAGTAAGGATAGGAGAGGGTGCTGAATGGAAAACCGCGTTCAAGACAAAGCATGGTCTTTATGAATGGCTTGTGATGCCCTTCGGCCTCACCAATGCACCGAGTACCTTCATGTGCTTGATGAATCATATCCTTCGCCAATTCATTAGTAAATTCATCGTAGTTTACTTTGATGATATCTTGATATATAATACTTGCTTGATTGATCATGTGTCTCATCTTGAAGTGGTGCTAGAAACTCTTAGGAAAGAAGATCTTTATGATAACCTTAAGAAATGTGTCTTTTGCACTAGTGAGCTTGTTTTCCTTGCTTTTGTGGTTGGCTCTCAAGGTCTTCATATAGATTTGGGAAGATTCAAGCTATTCAAGAATGACATAGACCCACCACCATAAGTCAAGTAAGAAGTTTCCATGGGTTAGCAAGCTTCTACCGTCGGTTTGTCAAGGATTTTAGTACTATGGCCGCGCCTCTCACATCGATCATCAAGAAGAGTGTCGGGTTTGAATGGGGAGAAGCTCAAGAGAGGTCATTTATAGATCTTAAGTATCACCCCACGTACGCCCCCATATTGACATTATCGGACTTCAACAAGACTTTTGAGGTAGAGTGTGACGCGTCCGGTGTTGGAATTGGAGCGGTTTTGACACAAGGAGGGAGACCAGTTACGTTCTTTAGTGAAAAATTGAGTGGGGCTGCTTTGAACTATCCCACCTATGACAAGGAGCTCTATGTATTGGTTAGAGAAATGCAAACATGGCAGCATTACCTCCTCTCGAAAGAATGCGTCATCCACACGGATCACGAAACCTTGAAGCACTTATGGGGACAAACAACTTTGAAGAAGCGTCATGCGAAATGGTTGGAGTTCATTGAGACATTTCCCTATGTGATCAAGTATAATAAGAGCAAGGAGAACATTGATGCCGATGCTTTATCTAGGAGACATACACTCATCACGGCCATGGACTCAAGAATGCTAGGATTTGAGTATCGCAAGAGGTTGTATGAAGAAGATCCAGATTTGAAAGAGAGTTTTGTGGGGCATGGTACCAGGTCGTTTGCTAAGTTCAATTTGCATGATGGGTTATTGTTCAAGGAAAAAAGGCTTTGTATCCCGAGAAGCTCAATGAGAGATCTGTTGGTCCAAGAAATACACGGATGTGGCCTTATGGGACATTTTGGGGTTGATAAGACATTGAGTGCTTTGAAAGAACACTTCTATTGGCCAAGGATGAAGAAGATGGTTATGGAGTATTGTGGTAGATGTCTTGTTTGTAGGAAAGCTAAGTTAAAAACGCAACCTCACGGGATCTACATGCCGTTACCCGTTCCTACACGGCCATGGGTAGACCTTTCTATGGATTTTATTTTGAGATTGCCGAAGATTCAACATAAGGATTCTAGCTTCGTTGTGGTGGATAGGTTTTCTAAGATGTCTCATTTTATTCCTTGTTCTAAGATCAACGACGCGACCCAAACAGCCTCTTTATTCTTTAAAGAAGTGGTTCGTTTACATGGAGTTCCGAAGACAATCGTGTCGGAACGCGACACAAAGTTTTTGAGCCACTTTTGGAAGACTTTGTGGAAGAAATTGGGGATTCAACTACTCTACTTCACCACTTGTTATCCACAAACGGATGGGCAAACCGAGATTGTGAACCGCACACTTGGTACTTTGTTGAGAGCCACCCTGGTCAGAATTTGAAGACTTGGGTTGAGTGCATTCCTTGGGTCCAATTTGCTTATAATTCCGCCAAGGAATCCACCACCAATAAGTCACCCTTTGAAGTGGTCTATGGAGAGAATCCCAGCACTCCACTAACCTTCACCCCATTGCCAGCCACCGAAGTAATCGATATTGATGGAGAAACCAAAGCCGAAATTATGAAGCGATTTTATGAGGAAATACGGGACAACATAGTAAAGCAGAATGAGAAGCTTGTGAAACGGTCCAGCAAGAAGAGTAAACAAGTCCTATTTGAACCGGTAGATTGGGTGTGGCTTCATATGAGACCCGAACGCTTTCCAAGCAAGAGGAAAGACAAGCTAAGCGCGCGTGGGGATGACTCTTTCAAAGTGATCGAGCGGATCAACAACAATGCCTACCGTCTTAAACTTCCGGGTGAGTATAATGTATCTCCTTCTTTCAATGTGGCTGACTTGACTCCTTTTGATGTAGGAGATGGTGATTTTTTGGTGAGAAAAGCTCTTGAAGAGGGAGGGAATGATGTGGACATCATACCGGCCTCTTCACAATCTGAACCCGAGCAACCCAAAGAGCTGAAGGTTCCAAGCTTACTCCCTACTAGGGGAGTGACCCGAAGCATCTCAAAGGGCTATCAAAAGGCAGTACAACTCTATCTACACGGTCTCAAGGAACATGGTGAAGAAACGGAGCAAACAGAGCCTACGGAGGTCATCATTAGCGGACAAGACGAGTCATCATTAGCGGACAATACAAGTCATCGGACGTGAGCTCCCGGACATACAGCCTTGGAGAGAAGGATTTGTGTGTCCTCACTCTATACTAAGTGAAGACACCCCCTAAGTCTCTAGGTAGTAGCATACTCTTTCCCTACTCCTAAGTTTTCCCACCGGGTTTTTACTAGGAAAGGGGTTTAACGAGGTGTGAAGACTAGAGCATCACAATCCAATCTCCATAGGCTAACCTCTTGGAAATAGTCATGACAAGCTTGGTTAGTTTAGGATTGTGATCCTATCTCTAAGGGAAAATCTCTACTTATTCTTTCCCTTTCTTTTAGTTGCTTTGAGACTTTGCCTTTTTGTTGTGTTGGTTTTGGGTTTTAATTTGTGGCCTAAGTATCCAAGTTGTCCTTAAAAGGGCTTAGGCCCATATTAGACTTACTAAACCTAATTGTAAGCGTATAAAAGACATCTCCTTTCTTTCTCACGAAGGAAGCAATCATTATCTAAAATAACAAGGTTCAAACATTGAGTTCTCTCTCTAATATAAGCTAGTGTCTAGATTAGAAAACCCTAAGAGGAATTGAGGCTGGGTCTCTTCCTTCTAGGCTGGTTTATCAAGTGAGTCATCTCCTCACTTATGGTACCAACTCCCTGCTGCCACCGCTATCACTCTTGGCTTCACCGTGGGTCGAGTTCTCCCCACCGTTGAGCTCCGCCGCCGCCAGCTTGCTTCATGGTCGAGTTCTCCCACGATCAAGCCCCATCATCTCATGTTTGATTCTATCCTAGTTCATCTCATCTCGCCCTTCCACCGGTTCTCCATCTCGTTTGAGTTCTCCGCCGGACATAGTACTCTAAAACGCTCCATCGCACCAAATTGAATCTCTTGTCGGGTTTACTTGGGTCCAATGGGGCTGGGAGGCTTCAAGGTCTATACCACAAGAGGATAGTGCCACCGCTGGTTGATTTTGGGAGCACCACGTTATAGGAGAGGAACCATAGTAGAACACATGTCCGATCGTGCTTCTTCCATCATCAGGATCAATATTGTGACTGCTATCACTAAAGCCTACGATCTTTTCGCCTCCTATCTTCCTAAACTCTAGTCCATAGCTTGTTGTGCCTTGTACGTATCATAACACATGTTTGATTGCGGCTCCGTGTGATTCCTGTGGGCTTTGCATGTATCTACTTATTACTCCTACAACATATGCAAGGTCTGGTCTAGTATGAAGAAGGTACCTCAAGCATCCAATTGTTCTTCTATGGTGTGTAGCATCGATCTTAGCTTCTTCTTCGACTTTAGTGAGTTTCGAACCGGTATCGATTGGAACGTGTGTTGGATTACACGATTCTTTTCCTGCGTGTCTTAATATCTCCTTAGCATAAGCCTCTTGCTTGATTATAAATCTCCCCTTGTCTTGAGATATTTCGATGCCAAGATAATAAGTAAGTCTCCCGAGATCACTCATCTCGAACTTGGTTGACATGTTCCGCTTGAACTCTCTAACCATTGATAATGATGAACCCGTAACAAAGAGATCATCAACGTATATAGCCACTATGAGAAGTTGATTGTCTTCGTTCTTTTGATACACCGACTTCTCCTTAGAGCATTTCGTAAAACCCATCTCCTTTAGTACTTGATCGAGTTTTTTTGTTCCATGTCCATGGAGCTTGCCTTAAACCATATAGAGCTTTTTAAGTCTGTAAAACTTGTCTTCTTCTCCCTTCTTGATGAATTCCTCCGGTTGTATCATAAGATCACCATTAAGAAACGCCGTTTTTACGTCCAAATGATGTATCTCCCAACTCCTTGAAGCCACCAAAGAATCACAAATCTTATGGTTTCTAGTCGAGCCACCGGTGCAAAAACTTCATGAAAGTCCACTCCTGCTTGTTGAACATATCCCTTTGCAACCAATCTCGCCTTATACTTACTGATGCTTCTATCAACATTCTTCTTGATTTTGAAAATCCAATTTAATCCAATGGGGTTTGCTCTGTTAGGTTTCTTGACTAGATCCCACGTTGCATTTTTATTTATGGAATCTATCTCAGTTCTCATAGCATCTTTCCATTCCTTTAGATACACAGCTTCATGATAATTGCTTGGATCCTTGTTTAACTCCAACAAAAAGAATTTCGCTTCTAATAGGCTAATAGAACGTAATCTTCTAGGTACTTTGGCATTTTTGTCTCTCGTGTTGACTCCCTTAGAGCTGGTTCACCTTGTGTTTCGTTAGGTTGGTTTGGTTCCTGAGCTAGTCCAATCGAGTGTGGTGTCGAATCTTGACTGCTATGAAGTTGCCTCGGCGTTTCTTGATGATGGGGAGTGATAGGGGATATCGATTAAGATTGTGCAAATATGTTTTGTCGTTCACCTACAATCTCGATGGGGAGGTTTTTTATTACCTCTTCACATGTTTCACCCAAAAAATTAATCCCGAGAGTTTAACTCGATCTTACCGCAAGTGCACGGTTAAATGCAATTGTAGTACAAACGGAATCGATCCACAAGAACTGAGAATAACTACACAGAGAGTATAGGAATAAATCTAATCTAGGCAAAATATAAAGGTTGGAGGTTTTTGGTTCTACTATCTAAAATACCTAAAATAAATAAAAGAGATAAATAACATAAAATAAATAAAGCAGATAAATAAACTAAACTATTAAAATAAATGACTAACGAAATTAAACTAAATTAAATATCTAAATTAAATGCATAAAATAAATAAGCAATAATTAAATAAGTTTGCAGTAAATAAATAAAATACGATGAACTATACTTAAATAACGTGTAAGCAATAATAAGATAAATGATCTCAAGGGTGAAAGTGAATGATTTCAGGAAATCTAGATCTAGGGTTCATGCTTTACCTAAATAGTTTATATTTGTCATTCTAGGGATTTTTCATGTCTTACTAGTCCACTCTCGTGGTATGCTAGACTCTATATTCAGATCCACTCTCGTGGTAAATTGAATATGCATTTCATATAATCCCATCATCGAATACTAAGCATCCTTAGACTCTCGCCTCAAGAATACAAAATGAATGATAGATCTGTTTCTAGAGTGCAACCCACTCTCGTGGTGAAATACTCCTAAGATCTTTAATCTACCTTGGCCAAAGCCAGATCTATGATTAATTCTATCAAACAACAAATTCGATACTAGCTATGACTCTCTAGTATGGAGATATGAATGTTTAACCCACTCTCGTGGCCTCAAACACTTCTAAACGTACAACCACACTTACTGGATTCAGTTGTACTCTTAAGCATCTTCCATGAGAGAATACTTAGTATTAAAGTGCACACTAGAGTAACTAGATCGATTAAGAACAATCGAACATTACTAAACCCTATAACATAGATCCCATCATCGATCTCCATCCTAGAGATCTAAAGGATCTACTCACTCATACCTCTGTGCGTGACAGCAGGTTATGAGTTGGAAGATATGATAAACAATAAACTAAGCAGTAAGTAAAGTAAAGCAATGATTAAAAGAAGAACTAAAGAAATCTCATAAATAAATCTCAAGAATAAAGAGTTTTGTGTGTGTTTATTGATGGAATTGATTATAAGGGGTCGTGGCTGCTTCTAGGGCTCTTTTACAAGTATTTATATAGTCTTAGGGTTATTCAAACAAACCATGTCGTTTTCCTAAGTTTCTAGAAGGCAAAAATCCAAAAATAACTAAATTTGGAAACAACATCTGGCTTGATAGGTCGATTCTAGGTCTGAGACTTCTCCCTGGGAATTTTTCGAAGTTCATATCTACCCCCACAGGTCGATATTGGGGTCGGTGCTACAGTAAAAATTGTGTTTTCTGCATTTACATCGACCTGGACTGGTCGATGCACTAGGTCGATGCTTGGCTCTCTACCTCTGAAAAAACTGTCTGTGATCGTCCGCGACCCATGGCAAGTAGCTCCAACGTCCTCATGGCTTCTTAAGGCTCTTAAACACTCTAGAAACACCGGTTTTGCTCTAAGTACCTAAGAACACATAAACATATGCAAAAACACTAAAATTATACTAAATGTTAGTTATAAGACCTAAAACTAACTTATTCTAATGCATAAAAACATGTAAATATGAGTCCTATCAACTCTTCCACACTAATCCTTTGCTTGTCCTCAAACAAACAAAAGCTAAACATGGTGAAGTTATTTTATTGAAAGCAAAATAAAGATAAAGAGAGTGAACTTGTACTTTGTGACATTGTTGTGTTTAGTGCTTTTCATCTTCGTGGAAACGGAATGATCTCTAATGTACTTCATGTACTTCACCATAAGCATAGCAACGCACCTTAGTTTAATCCACTCCTCCTTCAAACCTTGACTCATCATTATCGACCTCTCTTTTCATTCTAAATGTGAGCTCTCAATTTGGGGGTATTGATCAAAAGACATGAACACTTACTCTTTCGGATTTCTGTAAGCTCAAGACCATCTTAGTACAAATCTTTTCCTCTCCCTTTTCTCACTTCAAGGTCGATTGATTTTTTTCCTACTTTTCTAGGGTATCATTTTATTTTTTCTTTTTCTTGGACAAGTTTCCATGAGACGCGAACATTAAAAGAGGTAGCTTCCAATGCCCGGTTCACTTTTTTCTTACCTATATCTTTTCTTTTTCTTTCTATTGAAGGGAAGGAAGAGGGGAAATGTATTCACATAGACGTGTCTTGCAGTGTCTCATAGAGGTATCATGTCTCATGCATCGCAAGCCCCAAATCGAGAATTTTAAAGTTTATTAAAGTGAGAAGTCAACTCCAATTTGTCTAAGCCTCCGGAAGAATGATTTTTTTGGAGTTTGTTGATCCACTCATGGGTTTTCCACGGTTCCTAGTACAAATCAATCACTATCCAACAAAGCATCCAAACATCAACACAAATAACACAAATAACACAATTAACAAATTCTATTGCTACCTCATTAAAAACCTTTTCATATGTTATTAAACCTATGAACGAGGAAAAGAGTGTAACAATCTCTCAAAATGCGAAAAACTTATGGTAAAACTTACATCAAAAGATGTCAAGGAAAAATATTACCTCCATTGATCGCAAGACTCCCCCCCCCCACACTTAAATCATAACGTCCTCGTTGTGACATAAAACCGTAAAGAGGGTAAAAAACAAGAGAATTCATACCTGAATTTTCTTATCGGATTCGTGGGTTTGATCAGCTCCCAGTTTGCAAGTCCTGATATATATCTATTAATAGTTTATGGTGAAAACCTGAAAAATTAATAAGAAAAATGAGAAACGTAAAAATATAAAAACAGAAAATTAAAAACGTATTTACAAGGGATAAAGTGTTTTTTTAACGTCGTGTGCTCGACGACCTCATGTTGTAATGCGGTGGAGGTGGTAGAGAAATAGGACATGGTACTGATTGATGCGTGAATACTCTCCCAGAGTACAGCTCAGGATTCGTACTAATCCTCGTTGTTTGTCGAAAGAAGTTTGGTGCGATTAAATCGGGTGTGGATCTATGGCCAAGACACTCCCCAGCAGGAGTGTTGTCACCAAAAATTCTCTTTGAACGATCTGGTGGGGGTCTGTCAACCGGGGTTACATTAAAGAACATGTCCTTGTTCACAAATGTAAACGAGACTCGTTGATTAGGCCAATCGATCATTGCTCCGACTGTAGCAAGGAATGGGATCCCAAGGATGATTTGAGTATCATCTTCCATCCTCATGTCAAGTATGTGAAAATCTGTAGGGGCTCTGAAATAGCAGATTTTTATGGTTTGCTATCTGTCAAATGCCTTAATGCACTAACATGTCATTGTAATACAGAAAGGTATCAATCCAAATGGGTGCGATATTAACCAAGAAGGATGTAATCAAACAGTTTAAGTCAAGCCAAGCAATAAGATGTCAAACTACCAACCTAAACAGAGAACTAGAAACAGAGACTCCTAGCAAGAAAACGGAATGAAAACAGAGCAAAAACAGAATAGAATAGAAATCAAACAAGAACAGAATAGAATAGAAATCAATGCAAAAAGAGAAGTTCCTAAGGACGGGGTAATCGACTCATTGTGTCCTCTTAACCTACCCAGATGGTTTAACAAACTCAATCAAGCTATTTCCTAGACATCAAACATCACAACCAGTTAAGTTCACTCCGTGATAAGTAACCTCAAGCTAGACCAGTTCCAGACCCAATCCCTTAGCGAAATCTACCCTAGCAGGCATTAAGATTCAGTTCAATATTGTCAATAAACACCCTAGACAACTAATCCCTTAGGCTAGGTATGCAAATCTCTAACATCAGTTCAGTCAAGCATTTTATCAAACACCTTCGGGCGGAAAAACACCTAAGTTCTAATCTCAATTGATGAGAGAGAAATTAGCATTAAGAACACTGATTTAGAAGGGAAATCAAACAATCTACTCTTAAACCACCTTGAAGATTAAGATTTCACACCTAATCTAATCCATCCTTAAGAACTCTAATGACTACTCAGAAACCATGAAGAACAAGATAATCACAAACCCGTAAATCAAAATAAATTGCATAAGTAGAATGATAAGGAAGAGAAGAGATAGAATAGAAAGATTCAAACACAAATACTCAGTAGAATCAAAAGACACGGGATCTAGGAAGCAAGAACAGATGAAGAACACTTAAAAACCTAATTTCTGCCTAATAAACGAGTTATCTCTCTTAAACATCTTAGAGAGTATTTATACTGAGTCTTAAAACCCTAAAAACGACATGGGCAAAATAGTAAAAATGTGCGGATAAGGTCCAGCTCGACCATGGGGGTCGAGCTGGGTGGTCGAGCTGGGTTTAAATCAAGATTGCATTTTTATTCACCGACTCGATCATGAGCTCGACCACGGGCGGTCGAGCTGGGTCCAAAAACTTCAAGACGGCTCTTTTTCCTTGGACTCGATCACGGGCTCGATCATGGAGGTCGAGCTGGGCTTTAGAAACTTCAAGATTGCATCTTTATGCCTAACTCGATCATGGACTCGATCAGGCTTGCTAGAGTCAGTCTCAAAGTGCAGTTTTGGTGCAGAATGCACTGGCTCGACCATCTTGCTCGAGCTGGGTGCTGAAGTCAGTCTCCTTCGAGTTTCTGGTCGAGTTAAGCTCTCCTTTTTCTTCATTTGACTTCAACATCTCCAACATCCCTTGAATGCACACTGAAACAAGTCCAAAATGCAAAAATGCATGCAATCCTAATGCAAAACTAGAGATAAATGCTAAGAACAAGCTATTAAACAAGGCTAAATGAATGAATAATGCAAGCAAAAACCATATAAAATGCAGACATATCAACTCCCCCAAACTTAGTCTTTGCTTGCCCTCAAGCAAATAGAAGAATAAGATTGGAGAAGAGGTTTGAAAATGGGGCTTCAGAACCAAAGCTTGCAGATAAAACAGATGATCTCAATGTCCAAGTTGCTAGTTCTAGAATGCAAAGTATATGAACTCTACTTAAAAACTTTAGCCATACTCTTCTCAGCACAATTTCAATTAAATTTCAATCTAGACATGCATTCAAATCTATCAATCCCTTTAACATTCAATTAAGCAGAAACCATGAATCAAGCTATGCACATTCTATGAACTCATTTGGCTAAGGGTAAGGTCAAGAGACAAAGATAGTCCCTTCAGTAAGGTTTTGTTAATTCAGAACAAAGATCTCTCAATGAAATGGAATGAGCTTTAGTAGAATGCTAAAGGTAAGAACCAACCTATGCATACAAGAATAGACTCCCATCTACCCAGTCCTACACAAGTGTTCTTAACCTTTAAGTCTAAACCCAGAAAGTCATCCTAATTCTATCCTTGACCCTTAGGTCTTCCCTTTTGATTTCTTGGATCATTTTCATCTTTTCTTTTTATTTTTGGTACTAGGAGGGTTATACACATATACATCTAGCGGATTGGGGGTTTTTCTTAGCTAGCTTAGGCATTTTTTATATTTTTCAGACTTTTAAGCTTTCTGCCTTTTCTTTTCTTTTATTATGCACATCCCCTAATCCTTTACTAGATACTTAAACATTCAGATCATTCCCCTCCTAAGAACTCTTATCCTTTTTCTTTCATCTTTCTCCAAGTTTTTCATTCTTTTCTTTTCACAGAACCAAACCCAATACCCAATGATCAAGATCCCACCTAGTCCTATCGATTCGAAAATTGCAAACCAGAACTACATGAGATTCTATCCTTGTCGGCTCAAACCTAACACTTTCTACCAAGCTCATTCAGAAATAGGCCTCACACACTCAAGAAAATAATATCATGGCTTGAAAGAAGGCTAGGCTAAAGGCATGGTAAAACTGTTCTAATGATGAGAACAGCTACTTGGATCAGCAAAGAGTGGTATAAACGGATGAAAGAAAATCCAAGTATGTATATGGTATACGTGAGTTCAAATGCAGTACATAGACATGATAATTATTAGTCAAAATTCAGGTTCAAATAGATAGGGAAAGACAGAAAATCACAGTATGCTTTCAATTGAGACCTAATCTAGCTGTGCATTCAAAATATGGTGCGATCTTACTTCAAGCTCAATAACAAAGCATTAAACAACTAGAAAGCGAGGGCATTGAAATTATACAATTGAATCAGCAAGCTTACAAGGTTTAAAATCATCATAATCTCTTATGCATATGCAATAGCCCTATATGAAAACAATCTAGACTCAATCCTAAAATGTAAATGCAACTACATGAACACTCTGTTTTTGTAATCTTTTTCAAAATTTTTCAAATTTGTTTGGTTTTTCTATGCCTTAGATGCATGCGGACTCAAGTATGCAGAGAATTGAAAAATAAGAACACAGTAAACAAGTCAAACACATCTTAAGCCTTCCCCAAACTTAAATTACACAGGTCCACTTGTGTAATAAAAATTTGGAAAGAAGGTGTAAGAAACAACAAAAGCAAGAAAGAAATGCAAATGATATATACAAGAATGGATAGAACAGGTACCTCAAGGGTTGGAGAAGAAGGAGGAGATTGAATCCTCCATACTTTCCCGAGTGTAGGTAGTATGGGAGCTTGACTCAAGCTGGGGCTCTTGCTGCGTGGTCGCGCCAGTTGTGGCGAGATGGCTGGCTCGATCGTGGCGCTCGAGCTGGGTGCTCGAGCTGGCTCGTCCGCTCACAGATTTCCTCTTGTTGCCGAGTGTACTACTTAGACTGCTGTCTTGGCTCGAACGAAGAAGCTCGTGGGGTTCCATGGTTGTACGGGGCCTTGGTTCTTCGCGAAATGAACCACTTCCCACTAGTACTCGTTTGGGTAGTACCACTTTCCTGGAGGAGGGCGCATTGAACTTTAGCTGGAAATCTTTGAGGTGATCCCTTACTTCTTTCATCTGGTCCTTTAGATCCTTCACGACCCCTTCAAAGCCGCAATGGTCTTGCCCGGAACTTGTTCCACTTCTCGTAAGAGACCAATCCTCTTGTGTGCTTCCTTTAGAGCTGGGCTATGTGAGGGGTTAAGGCTGTATTCCTCAAACGCATACCTTTACATTGCATCATTCTCCTCTTCAACAGAACATGATTATCGAACCTATGTCTTGCTGCATGATCTCTTCCTCTGGATTGTAGAGTCTGTCAAGAGGAGGAGAGAAATAGATGTTTTCTCCCAATCTAACCTTTGTTATATCGGTGCAAGGAGGCGCAAGTGGGCTTCTTCAACTATTGGGTGAGTGAATTTATACATAAACTCATCAATAGGCCAGCGGTGATCAAGAAATCGACATCTCCTCAAAATCCAATATCGATCCACCTGGGCGGATGTGGCTCGATGTGAGCTTTACACCACATGCAACAAGAATCGGAGTGATAATACCTCCAATGCTAAGTTCTCCTTCAGTATTCATCCTGTGCATCCTTAATGCCCACTCCTTGTAGTAGAGCGGTTGTTCCAAGAGAACAAAGGTGAGGCTTGCGTCTGCTCTATCGCCTTGCATTTCCAGTCCCTTTTTGTGTAAACCAGAACTTCTTTTAAGCACACATCCAACATTCTCAATTCCCTTCATTCAGATTCCACTGTAACCCTTCGTGCAAACAGTGTGCTAACAATGGCCTTGTGAAGGTATCTAACCACAGGGCTTCTTATCTCGGGAGCTCTTGCTTCTTGATGACAGATAAGGCTTGGTGTCATCACTAATGGTTGACCACAGTTGCTGCAGCTCCTTGTGGTGAATATCTTGCAGCGTGCTGGAGCTACTCGGGAATCCATATAGGGTATCTAACTCCTTTATAGTGAGGGAGTAAAGGAAACTCCTGCAAGTGAAGGTGATAAAACACGGGCCTCCGTCGATACAAACTCGGTTCGTCTTCATAGAAGTGGATCTTGAGAGATGAAAGGAAATGGCAAGTCTCTTCCTTGTAAGCTTCGAGCCGTATACTCATGAATGCGCTTAAACCCCCATTTCATGTAGAGATATTCCACATCTCCGGCAATACCAAGTTTTTACAAGTTTCTCGGTGAGGGTACCTCGTTCTGCGAAGCCTCTAGCAAGGACTATGGGCAGGTACTCTTCTGGGGAAGGTTGCTTTGGCTTCTTTTGTGCCTTCTTAACCACTTTGGGCTCATCCTCCTCGGTTTCCTTTGCGAACTTGCTGCGTGCTTTGGGTTCCATCGGTTTCTTCCCACGAGCAACATCTCGTTTGGCTCTTGAAAATTCTCTGGCCGTCTCCTCATTATGTGGGCTCGATCCCTTGACTTGACCATGTTTGGTCGAGCTAGGTGCACCATCAACCTCCATGGATCCTCGCTTGGAGAAACAGTCCCCTTATCTTCTCGAAACTGCTTGGCCATGGCTTTGGCGGATGAACGACGAGTTTGAGGTGACTGCTGGGATCTCTTTGGCTTGACGAAGAGAAGTTGGTTGATCATCTTGAAGGATATTGAGCAAAACTCGAGAATCAGATTAGAAAAAGATTCAGGTGAAAGGAAAAGGTTGCTTGAAGTATTGCTGGTGTGGAGAGCTCATAAGGGCGAGTCCTTCTTATATAGGCAAGGGGAAGGCTAGATAACAAGAGGAGGAGCGCATGGAGCTTCATTTGAAATTCGAAATTCAAATTTTTGAGCTCCCAAGGCTTGACTCGACGTGATGACGCGACTGCACGTGGTCGAGCTGCAGGCTCGATCAGACCACTCGACCCCACCTGGTCGAGCTGTCCCCTTAGTGTTCAAAATTCGAATTTTAAATCTCCCTCCATCGGACTCGATCGCTTGGCTCGATCACAATGGTCGAGCTGGGTCATCGAGTCAAGCTATTTTCGCTCGTTTCTCCTTTCTCTTTGCAATTCAGTGCTCATACTCCCCTGAAATCACAAAAACAAGCCAAAAATAAAAGTTAGCACACTTATTTGACGTTTAAAAAACTAAAACAAAAAAATATGTATAGAGATAGACATGGGACTTCCTCCCAAGTGAGCTTGTTTATAGTCACTAAGCTTGACTTCCTGTTTTGCTCAGCAAGGAAGGCTCATCCGCAGGAATCGAAGTTCCTTCTGGAATGATGGTATAAGTTAGATAGGGCTTGAGTCTCTGTCCATTCACAGTGAATTCGTGGCCTCCCTTTCCGAATAAAGTGACTGCCCTGTGTAAGGTGAGGCTTCTTTGACGGAGAACGATCCGGACCATCTGGACTTGAGCTTTCCGAAACAGCTTGAGTCTAGAATTGAAGAGAAGGACTTGATCACTAGTATTGAACTCTTTGTGCGAGATCTTCTTGTCATGGAAGGCCTTAGTCCTCTCTTTGTAGACCTTAGAACTCTCATAAGCATCCAGCCCGATCTCCTCCAGCTCATGTAGGTCCAATACTCTATTTTCCTGGGCATTTTTGATGTCCAGGTTCAGAAGCTTTGTTGCCCATAACGCTTTGTATTCAACCTCAACAGGTAGATGACAAGCCTTGCCATAGAGGAGCTGGAAAGGTGTTCTCCCAATAGGGGTCTTGAAAGCAGTCCCGTACGCCCGCAGAGTCTTATAAAGCTTAGTAGACCAATCTCTCCTTGAAACGCCCACTACTCTAGCCAAAATGGCTTTGATCTCGCTTGTTAGACACCTCCACTTGACCACTAGTCTGGGGTGATATGGTGTAGCCACCTTGTGCTTGACCCCATGTTTCTTCGTAAGATTTTCAAAGAGCTTGTTGATGAAGTGAGATCCCCCATCACCGATAACAACTCTTGGTACACCAAATCTGGGAAAATGATGCTCTTGAACATCTTCAGAACTACCTTTGCATCATTGCTAGGACAAGCTATGGCTTCAACCCACTTCGAGACATAATCAACAGCCACTAAGATGTAGCTATTCCCATAAGATGGTGGGTTAAAAGGCCCCATGAAATCGATGCCCCACATATCAAATACTTCAACTTCCGAATTGGGTTACGAGGCATCTCGTTCTTTCTACTGATGTTGCCCATTCTCGACAAGGATCACACTTGGTGATAAAAGCTTGAGCATCCTTGAACATCGATGGCCACCATAAACCTGCTTGCAAAGACCTTCTACGCAGTCTTGAATGTGGCGAAGTGACCCCCATATACTGAACCGTGGCAATGCTCTAACTCTCCTTACCTCTTCTTCGCTATACACCTCCTAAACAGACCATCAGAACCTCTCTTGTATAAGTAGGGCTCATCCCGAAGTAGTGGTTCACATCCCTCAGAACTTCTTTTTCGTAAGCATCAAGACCTTCAGAATTTCGCCGCTTACAAGATAATTGGCAAAATCTGCATACCAGGGCTTCTTTTCTTCTACTATCATGACAACTTCCATGAATTGTTCATCGTGCATGGAATCATCAATTGGCGCTGCATCATCAATCCTCATTCTTGACAAGTGATCTGCTACACCATTCTCTATACCCTTCTTGTCGACAATTTCCATGTCAAACTCTTGAAGCAAAAGGATCCATCTCGAGCAGTCTTGGCTTAGTCTCCTTCTTAGCATAAATATGCTTGAGTGCTGCATGGTCTATGTAGACTATCACCTTAGACCCAACCAGATAGCTTCTGAATTTCTCAAAAGCAAAGACTACAGCCAGCAACTCCTTCTCCTGTTGTTGCATATCTCTCTTGAGCGTCATCAAGCGTCCTGCTTGCATAGTAGATCACATGCAGCTTCTTCTCAATCTTTTAACCCAGCAGCTCCTACAGCATAGTCCGATGCATCACACATGATCTCAAACGGATAGTCCCAGTTCGGTGCTTGGACTATTGGAGCAGTGACTAAGGCTTCTTTAATGAGCCGGAAAGCCTTCAAACATTCTGTATCAAACAGAACTCTTGCTTCCTTGCATAATAGCCTAGTGAGTGGTCTGGCTATCTTTGAGAAGTCCTTGATGAATCTTCTGTAAAACCCAGCATGACCTAAGAAACTTCTGATATCCTTGACGTTCTTAGGTGGCCGCAACCGCATCATCACATCAACCTTGGCTTTATCTACCTCTATACCATCCTCGAAATTCTGTGCCCCAAGACAATCCCTTCTCTCGACCATGAAGTGGCATTTCTCCCAGTTGAGAACTAGATTTGTCTCTTCACACCTAGTAAGCACCCTGCAAAAATTAAACAAGCAGGAGGAGAAAGAGGAGCCATACACGGAAAAATCATCCATGAATACTTCCACAATCTCCTCAATTAAATCTGAGAATATAGAAGTCATGCATCTCGAAAAGTAGCAGGTGCATTACAAAGACCAAAAGGCATTCTCCTATAAGCAAATGTTCCATATGGGCAAGTAAAAGTAGTTTTTTCCTGATCATTGGGGTGAATTAGAATTTGAAAGAAACCACTATACCCATCTAAGAAACAGTAATAAGGGTGATTTGCAAGCCTTTCTAACATCCGATCAATGAATGGCAATGGAAAATGATCTTTCCTAGATGCAGCATTCAATTTCCTGTAATCAATACACATCCTATGACCAGTGATAGTTCTAGTTGGTATCAGTTCATCCTTATCATTTCTAACAACAGTTATACCACCCTTCTTTGGAACACAATGCACAGAGAAACCCATGTACTATCGATATAGGATAGATGATTCCAGCTTCTAGCAACTTAAGAATTTCTTTTTAACTACTTCCTTTAAATTCGGGTTTAATCTTCTCTGGGTTCAATGCTAGCATATGATTCATTTTCAAGGTGAATTCTATGAGTACATAAGCTAGGTGAAATTCCTTTGATATCATCCAGTGAATACCCAATAGCTTTTCTAAATTTCTTCAATTTAGTTAAAAGCAAATGTAATTCATCATCACTAAGCTTATCATTTACTATGACTGGATATGTAGAATTTGGCCCGAGAAAAGCGTACCTTAGCCCAAATAGAAGAGTTTTGAGGTCTACCTTAGGCGCTTTGAGTTCGACCAATTATCTCGATGCAGAGGGTGCTGACTGACGACGAGCTCGACCTGTCCGGTCGAGTCCGAGGTGGTGATGTGGCTAGCTCGACCTAGTTGGTCGAGCCGGGTGTTAGAGTCGGCGTTCGTAGCAAAAACCTCTGTTTTGACCCCAATCAAGTCTTCAAAGACTTCTGACCCTTCCAAAACCTTATGTGAGTCCAAAATCATCTCATAACCCAAGGTTTCGTGGTGTAGGTATCCATCTTTCCGCTCTTGGTTAAGACGGTCCGAAGGTGGTCTTCCTCATTAAGTTCTTCTAGAAGTTCGTCAGCGAGTTGATCCATTTCCTCAACATAAAAATCTGTTCTTCTATCTCTGCTTTCTCATGGTGTCTTTGATGTCAAATGTCATCTTGAAGTCACTCCCGAGATTAAGATCAATCTTTCCCTTTCGAACATCAATAACCGCTCCAGCTGTGGCTAAGAAGGGTCTTCCCTGCATAAGGGGATCTCTTGGTTCTTCATCCATCTCCAAAGCACTATGAAGTCTGTAGGTATCTCAACTGTCCCGACCTTTAGAGGTAGATCTTATAGCATACCATGAGGAGTTCTAACTGATCTGTCTGCAAGCACCAAAGAGATGTTGCAGGGCTTGTAGTTACCGAATCCTAACTTCTTAGCAACCGAGAGCGGCATGAGACGATAGATGCTCCAAGATCACAGAGAGACTTCTTGAAGATTAGTGGCCCCAAAGAGCATGGTAGAGTGAATGAACCAGGATCACTTAGTTTCTCCTTGATAGCCCTCTTCGTATAATAGCACCGCACTATTCTCGACAAAACCACCATACTCGAACCTCCTTGGCTTTCTCAAGCATCATCCTTCAAGAATTTTTGATATGCAGGAAACATTGAAAAGGTGTCAATGAGAGGTATCCTAATCTCTGCTTCCTTCATGTGCTTGTCAAAAAGCACTCTATACTTATCCATTATCTCCTTTTGAATCGTTTTGGGAAAGGCAGTTTGGGTTTGTAAGGAGGAGGGACAAAGGGTGCTTTCTTTTCTCTCGAAAACAGCAGGTTTTGCAGCAGGTAAGGGCTGACTCGACCTAGTTGGTCGAGCTGGGTGCTAGAGTCAGTCTCTAGACACGTTCTTTCGGATTCTTTGCAGCTCAAATCCTCCCCATCTTGAATCTCACTGTCCTCAGTGACTTTAGCTGAACTTTCCTCGCAGGAGCTCCTTTCCACTCCGTAAAGTGATGGCATTGATGTGAGCATAGTCCTTTGGGTTTTGGACCGCTTGCCCGGAAGCCGTGATGTGCTAGAGGTAGAAGCAGTCTTACCTTCCATGTACTTAATCTTTGAGTTTAATGACTCAAATTTGCTGGAGAGATCATTATAGGTATAATCCATCTCGCGTTTTCATTTCACCGAGCTTCTTAGCTGTTTCCATTGCGCGCCTGCTTGCCCCGTAGAATCTGTTGCAACATTTGTGTCATCTGGTTATCTGGAGCGGTAGAAGGTTGAGCTTGGTGAGATGTGAAACCAGGTGGAGGACCCATGACTCCCTGTTGCGAATAGCTGTTCGGGTAGTGCTGCTTAGGAACAAAACTCGATTCTGGTTGTAAGCAGCAAAAGGCTTAGACCGAGGTGGTGGTTGCCGAGGCGGGTAGACTTGATCCTGAGGGTTAGCAACATTGGTGCTTCGGTAAGAGAGATTCGGGTTGTTCTTGTAATTGATGAAACCTTTGTTGTACTGACCCTGATTCTCGCACATAGCTGACCACTTCGATATCATCTTCCTCCCCATCTTGAATCTGAAAGACTGTATCCTCGAAGCAAAGTGAACCTGTTTCTTCTGCTGTAGCAGCTTGATCCAACTTAGCAGCCAAGGCCTTGATGGCCCTAGTCTGATCATCTGTAGTAACACTTGGCCGGACACCCCTATCATACTCAGCAGAGTAGTTACCATCAGATTGAGCAAGGTTCTCCACAAGCTCCCAGCCATCATCAACATCTTTGTTGAGGAAATTACCATTGCTGACTGTATCAAGAAGCATTCGGACCTTTGGGAGAACTCCTCTCGTAAAGTGTGCTAAGGAGGGACTCATTGCTGAAACCATGGTGAGGACATTGAGTGGTGTAACCCTTGAAGCGTTCCCAGATTCACGTAAACTCTCCCCATCTATCCGAGAAAATCCAGATATCTCATTCCGGAGGCGAGCGGTTCGAGCATTGGAGAAAATCTTGGCAAGGAAAGCTCTCTTGCAATCATCCCATGAAGTGATGGAGCCATGGGGTAGATTCTTCTCCCGTAGATGGGCTTTGTCACCAAGAGAGAATGGAAAGAGTCGCAGCTTGAAACCATCTTCGGTGATGTCATTAATCTTGGTAAGGCTACGAGCCTATCAAACTCATCTAAATGATCAAGAGGGTCTTCCATAGGCAGCCCATGGAATTTGTTGCCTCGCACCATAGCGATCAAGCCACTCTTGATCTCAAAGTTGTTGTTCTGGATTGTAGGAGGTACAATCCCTTGCCTGTTGGTGTGAGTGTTGGGAGCATCTCCCGCACCAATCGACGCGGCCTTCTCGATGAGGCATATGCTCAGCCGTGGTGGTGGATTATGGTCAGCCATATTTATTGGATCCTGGAGATCGGTGTTGAGAAGTTCACTCGGCTCTCTCAACTGCTGTGGTAGCTTGTGAATATTATCGACGTAGCGGATGAGGTTCGACTTCCTTTAGATCTCGTTTGCATGCGGGGAGGCGAACTTGATGGCGGACTCGAGCAGGCGTGGTCGAGCTAGACTGGCTCGATCTGGCTTGGTCGAGCCGAAGCTAATCGAGTCAGGCCGTACCTGAAATACAAAGAGACAGAAAGAAAACTAAGTCAGGAACAGTAGTAGATCGAATAAGAATTTGATCGAAAACGATATGAAATCCTAATTGTAACAAACAACACCCAAATGACAACGGCGCCAATTTGAATAGCAGATTTTTATGGTTTGCTATCTCGTCAAATGCCTTAATGCACTAACATGTCATTGTAATACAGAAAGGTATCAATCCAAATGGGTGCGATATTAACCAAGAAGGATGTAATCAAACAGTTTAAGTCAAGCCAAGCAATAAGATGTCAAACTACCAACCTAAACAGAGAACTAGAAACAGAGACTCCTAGCAAGAAAACGGAATGAAAACAGAGCAAAACAGAATAGAATAGAAATCAAACAAGAACAGAATAGAATAGAAATCAATGCAAAAAGAGAAGTTCCTAAGGACGGGGTAATCGACTCATTGTGTCCTCTTAACCTACCCAGATGGTTTAACAAACTCAATCAAGCTATTTCCTAGACATCAAACATCACAACCAGTTAAGTTCACTCCCGTGATAAGTAACCTCAAGCTAGACCAGTTCCTGCACCCAATCCCTTAGCGAAATCTACCCTATCGTGCATTAAGATTCAGTTCAATATTGTCAATAAACACCCTAGACAACTAATCCCTTAGGCTAGGTATGCAAATCTCTAACATCAGTTCACCAAGCATTTTATCAAACACCTTCGGGCGGAAAAACACCTAAGTTCTAATCTCAATTGATCGAGAGAAATTAGCATTAAGAACACTGATTTAGAAGGGAAATCAAACAATCTACTCTTAAACCACCTTGAAGATTAAGATTTCACACCTAATCTAACCCATCCTTAAGAACTCTAATGACTACTCAGAAACCATGAAGAACAAAGATAATCACAAACCCGTAAATCAAAATAAATTGCATAAGTAGAATGATAAGGAAGAGAAGAGATAGAATAGAAAGATTCAAACACAAATACTCAGTAGAATCAAAGACACAGGATCTAGGAAGCAAGAACAGATGAAGAACACTTAAAAACCTAATTTCTGCCTAATAAACGAGTTATCTCTCTTAAACATCTTAGAGAGTATTTATACCGAGTCTTACAACCCTAAAAACGACATGGGCAAAATAGTAAAAATGTGCGGATAAGGTCCAGCTCGACCATGGGGGTCGAGCTGGGTGGTCGAGCTGGGTTTAAATCAAGATTGCATTTTTATTCACTGCACTCGATCATGAGCTCGACCACAGGCGGTCGAGCTGGGTCCAAAACTTCAAGACGGCTCTTTTTTCCTTGGACTCGATCACGGGCTCGATCATGGAGGTCGAGCTGGGCTTTAGAAACTTCAAGATTGCATCTTTATGCCTAACTCGATCATGGACTCGATCAGGCTTGCTAGAGTCGGCCTCAAAGTGCAGTTTTTGGTGCAGAATGCACCGGCTCGACCATCTTGCTCGAGCTGGGTGCTAGAGTCGGCTCCTTCGAGTTTCTGGTCGAGTTAAGCTCTCCTTTTTCTTCATTTGACTTCAACATCTCCAACATCCCTTGAATGCACCTGAAACAAGTCCAAAATGCAAAATGCATGCAATCCTAATGCAAAACTAGAGATAAATGCTAAGAACAAGCTATTAAACAAGGCTAAATGAATGAATAATGCAAGCAAAACCATATAAAATGCAGACATATCAACTCCCCCAAACTTAGTCTTTGCTTGCCCTCAAGCAAATAGAAGAATAAGATTGGAGAAGAGGTTTGAAAATGGGGCTTCGTAACCAAAGCTTGCAGATAAAACAGATGATCTCAATGTCCAAGTTGCTAGTTCTAGAATGCAAAGTATATGAACTCTACTTAAAAACTTTAGCCATACTCTTCTCAGCACAATTTCAATTAAATTTCAATCTAGACATGCATTCAAATCTATCAATCCCTTTAACATTCAATTAAGCAGAAACCATGAATCAAGCTATGCACATTCTATGAACTCATTTGGCTAAGGGTAAGGTCAAGAGACAAAGATAGTCCCTTCAGTAAGGTTTTGTTAATTCAGAACAAAGATCTCTCAATGAAATGGAATGAGCTTTAGTAGAATGCTAAAGGTAAGAACCAACCTATGCATACAAGAATAGACTCCCATCTACCCAGTCCTACACAAGTGTTCTTAACCTTTAAGTCTAAACCCGTAAAGTCATCCTAATTCTATCCTTGACCCTTAGGTCTTCCCTTTTGATTTCTTGGATCATTTTCATCTTTTCTTTTTATTTTTGGTACTAGGAGGGTTATACACATATACATCTAGCGGATTGGGGTTTTTCTTAGCTAGCTTAGGCATTTTTTATATTTTTCAGACTTTTAAGCTTTCTGCCTTTTCTTTTCTTTTATTATGCACATCCCCTAATCCTTTACTAGATACTTAAACATTCAGATCATTCCCCTCCTAAGAACTCTTATCCTTTTTCTTTCATCTTTCTCCAAGTTTTTCATTCTTTTCTTTTCACAGAACCAAACCCAATACCCAATGATCAAGATCCCACCTAGTCCTATCCGATTCGAAAATTGCAAACCGTAACTACATGAGGTTCTATCCTTGTCGGCTCAAACCTAACACTTTCTACCAAGCTCATTCAGAAATAGGCCTCACACACTCAAGAAAATAATATCATGGCTTGAAAGAAGGCTAGGCTAAAGGCATGGTAAAACTGTTCTAATGATGAGAACAGCTACTTGGATCAGCAAAGAGTGGTATAAACAGATGAAAGAAAATCCAAGTATGTATATGGTATCTGTGAGTTCAAATGCAGTACATAGACATGATAATTATTAGTCAAAATTCAGGTTCAAATAGATAGGGAAAGACAGAAAATCACAGTATGCTTTCAATTGAGACCTAATCTAGCTGTGCATTCAAAGTATGGTGCAGTCTTACTTCAAGCTCAATAACAAAGCATTAAACAACTAGAAACGAGGGCATTGAAATTATACAATTGAATCAGCAAGCTTACAAGGTTTAAAATCATCATAATCTCTTATGCATATGCAATAGCCCTATATGAAAACAATCTAGACTCAATCCTAAAATGTAAATGCAACTACATGAACACTCTGTTTTTGTAATCTTTTTCAAAAATTTTTCAAATTTGTTTGGTTTTTCTATGCCTTAGATGCATGCAGACTCAAGTATGCAGAGAATTGAAAAATAAGAACACAGTAAACAAGTCAAACACATCTTAAGCCTTCCCCCCAAACTTAAATTACACAGTCCCTTGTGTAATAAAAATTTGGAAAGAAGGTGTAAGAAACAACAAAAAGCAAGAAAGAAATGCAAATGATATATACAAGAATGGATAGAACAGGTACCTCAAGGGTTGGAGAAGAAGGAGGAGATTGAATCCTCCATACTTTCCCGAGTGTAGGTAGTATGGGAGCTTGACTCAAGCTGGGGCTCTTGCTGCGTGGTCGCGCCAGTTGTGGCGAGATGGCTGGCTCGATCGTAGCGCTCGAGCTGGGTGCTCGAGCTGGCTCGTCCGCTCACAGATTTCCTCTTGTTCGCCGAGTGTACTACTTAGACTGCTGTCTTGGCTCGAACGAAGAAGCTCGTGGGGGTTCCATGGTTGTACGGGGCCTTGGTTCTTCGCGAAATGAACCACTTCCCACTAGTACTCGTTTGGGTAGTACCACTTTCCTGGAGGAGGGCGCATTGAACTTTAGCTGGAAATCTTTGAGGTGATCCCTTACTTCTTTCATCTGGTCCTTTAGATCCTTCACTGACCCCTTCAAAGCCGCAATGGTCTTGCCCTGGAACTTGTTCCACTTCGTAAGAGACCAATCCTCTTGTGTGCTTCCTTTAGAGCTGGGCTATGTGAGGGGTTAAGGCTGTATTCCTCAAACGCATACCTTTCTGTTGCATCATTCTCCTCTTCAACAGCAACATGATTATCTGAACCTATGTCTTGCTGCATGATCTCTTCGTCTGGATTGTAGAGTCTGTCAAGAGGAGGAGAGAAATAGATGTTTTCTCCCAATCTAACCTTTGTTATATCAGTGCAAGGGAGGCGCAAGTGGGCTTCTTCAACTATTGGGTGAGTGAATTTATACATAAACTCATCAATAGGCCAGCGGTGATCAAGAAATCGACATCTCCTCAAAATCCAATATCGATCCACCTGGGCGGATGTGGCTCGATGTGAGCTTTACACCACATGCAACAAGAATCGGAGTGATAATACCTCCAATGCTAAGTTCTCCTTCAGTATTCATCCCGTGCATCCTTAATGCCCACTCCTTGTAGTAGAGCAGTTGTTCCAAGAGAACAAAGGTGAGGCTTGCGTCTCTCTATCGCCTTGCATTTCCAGTCCCTTTTTGTGTAAACCAGAACTTCTTTTAAGCACACATCCAACATTCTCAATTCCCCTTCATTCAGATTCCCTGTAACCCTTCGTGCAAACAGTGTGCTAACAATGGCCTTGTGAAGGTATCTAACCACGTGGCTTCTTATCTGGGAGCTCTTGCTTCTTGATGACAGATAAGGCTTGGTGTCATCACTAATGGTTGACCACAGTTGCTGCAGCTCCTTGTGGTGAATATCTTGCAGCGTGCTGGAGCTACTCGGGAATCCATATAGGGTATCTAACTCCTTTATAGTGAGGGAGTAAAGGAAACTCCTGCAAGTGAAGGTGATAAAACCTGGGCCTCCGTCAGATACAAACTCTGGTTCGTCTTCATAGAAGTGGATCTTGAGAGATGAAAGGAAATGGCAAGTCTCTTCCTTGTAAGCTTCGAGCTGTATACTCATGAATGCGCTTAAACCCCCCATTTCATAGAGATATTCCACATCTCTGGCAATACCAAGTTTTTTACAAGTTTCTCGGTGAGGGTACCTCGTTCCTGCGAAGCCTCTAGCAAGGACTATGGGCAGGTACTCTTCTGGGGAAGGTTGCTTTGGCTTCTTTTGTGCCTTCTTAACCACTTTGGGCTCATCCTCCTCGGTTTCACTGCGAACTTGCTGCGTGCTGGGTTCCATCGGTTTCTTCCCACGAGCAACATCTCGTTTGGCTCTTGAAAATTCTCTGGCCGTCTCCTCATTATGTGGGCTCGATCCCTTGACTTGACCATGTTTGGTCGAGCTAGGTGCACCATCAACCTCCATGGATCCTCTGCTTGGAGAAACAGTCCCCTTATCTTCTGAAACTGCTTGGCCATGGCTTTGGCGGATGAACGACGAGTTTGAGGTGACTGCTGGGATCTCTTTGGCTTGACGAAGAGAAGTTGGTTGATCATCTTGAAGGATATTGAGCAAAACTCGAGAATCAGATTAGAAAAAGATTCAGGTGAAAGGAAAAGGTTGCTTGAAGTATTGCTGGTGTGGAGAGCTCATAAGGGCGAGTCCTTCTTATATAGGCAAGGGGAAGGCTAGATAACAAGAGGAGGAGCGCATGGAGCTTCATTTGAAATTCGAAATTCAAATTTTTGAGCTCCCAAGGCTTGACTCGACGTGATGACGCGACTGCACGTGGTCGAGCTGCAGGCTCGATCAGACCACTCGACCCCACCTGGTCGAGCTGTCCCCTTAGTGTTCAAAATTCGAATTTTAAATCTCCCTCCATCGGACTCGATCGCTTGGCTCGATCACAATGGTCGAGCTGGGTCATCGAGTCAAGCTATTTTCGCTCGTTTCTCCTTTCTCTTTGCAATTCAGTGCTCATACTCCCCTGAAATCACAAAAACAAGCCAAAAATAAAAGTTAGCACACTTATTTGACGTTTTAAAAACTAAAACAAAAAAATATGTATAGAGATAGACATGGGACTTCCTCCCAAGTGAGCTTGTTTATAGTCACTAAGCTTGACTTCCTGTTTTGCTCAGGCAGTGGAAGGCTCATCCAGAGGAATCGAAGTTCCTTCTGGAATGATGGTATAAGTTAGATAGGGCTTGAGTCTCTGTCCATTCACAGTGAATTCGTGGCCTCCCTTTCCGAATAAAGTGACTGCCCCGTAAGGTGAGGCTTCTTTGACGGAGAACAGTCCGGACCATCTGGACTTGAGCTTTCCCGGAAACAGCTTGAGTCTAGAATTGAAGAGAAGGACTTGATCACTAGTATTGAACTCTTTGTGCGAGATCTTCTTGTCATGGAAGGCCTTAGTCCTCTCTTTGTAGACCTTAGAACTCTCATAAGCATCCAGCCTGATCTCCTCCAGCTCATGTAGGTCCAATACTCTATTTTCCTGGGCATTTTTGATGTCCAGGTTCAGAAGCTTTGTTGCCCATAACGCTTTGTATTCAACCTCAACAGGTAGATGACAAGCCTTGCCATAGAGGAGCTGGAAAGGTGTTCTCCCAATAGGGGTCTTGAAAGCAGTCCTGTACGCCCAGAGAGTCTTATAAAGCTTAGTAGACCAATCTCTCCTTGAAACGCCCACTACTCTAGCCAAAATGGCTTTGATCTGCTTGTTAGACACCTCCACTTGACCACTAGTCTGGGGGTGATATGGTGTAGCCACCTTGTGCTTGACCCCATGTTTCTTCAGAAGATTTTCAAAGAGCTTGTTGATGAAGTGAGATCCCCCATCACTGATAACAACTCTTGGTACACCAAATCTGGGGAAAATGATGCTCTTGAACATCTTCAGAACTACCTTTGCATCATTGCTAGGACAAGCTATGGCTTCAACCCACTTCGAGACATAATCAACAGCCACTAAGATGTAGCTATTCCCATAAGATGGTGGGTTAAAAGGCCCCATGAAATCGATGCCCCACATATCAAATACTTCAACTTCCAGAATTGGGTTCTGAGGCATCTCGTTCTTTCTACTGATGTTGCCCATTCTCTGACAAGGATCACACTTGGTGATAAAAGCTTGAGCATCCTTGAACATCGATGGCCACCATAAACCTGCTTGCAGCACCTTCTACGCAGTCTTGAATGTGGCGAAGTGACCCCCATATACTGAACCGTGGCAATGCTCTAGAACTCTCCTTACCTCTTCTTCTGCTATACACCTCCTAAACAGACCATCAGAACCTCTCTTGTATAAGTAGGGCTCATCCCAGAAGTAGTGGTTCACATCCCTCAGGAACTTCTTTTTCCTGTAAGCATCAAGACCTTCAGGAATTTCGCCGCTTACAAGATAATTGGCAAAATCTGCATACCAGGGCTTCTTTTCTTCTACTATCATGACAACTTCCATGAATTGTTCATCAGGCATGGAATCATCAATTGGCGCTGCATCATCAATCCTCATTCTTGACAAGTGATCTGCTACACCATTCTCTATACCCTTCTTGTCGACAATTTCCATGTCAAACTCTTGAAGCAAAAGGATCCATCTGAGCAGTCTTGGCTTAGTCTCCTTCTTAGCATAAATATGCTTGAGTGCTGCATGGTCTATGTAGACTATCACCTTAGACCCAACCAGATAGCTTCTGAATTTCTCAAAAGCAAAGACTACAGCCAGCAACTCCTTCTCTGTTGTTGCATATCTCTCTTGAGCGTCATCAAGCGTCCTGCTTGCATAGTAGATCACATGCAGCTTCTTCTCAATCTTTTAACCCAGTACAGCTCCTACAGCATAGTCCGATGCATCACACATGATCTCAAACGGATAGTCCCAGTTCGGTGCTTGGACTATTGGAGCAGTGACTAAGGCTTCTTTAATGAGCTGGAAAGCCTTCAAACATTCTGTATCAAACAGGAACTCTTGCTCCTTGCATAATAGCCTAGTGAGTGGTCTGGCTATCTTTGAGAAGTCCTTGATGAATCTTCTGTAAAACCCAGCATGACCTAAGAAACTTCTGATATCCTTGACGTTCTTAGGTGGCTGCAACTGCATCATCACATCAACCTTGGCTTTATCTACCTCTATACCATCCTCAGAAATTCTGTGCCCCAAGACAATCCCTTCTCTGACCATGAAGTGGCATTTCTCCCAGTTGAGAACTAGATTTGTCTCTTCACACCTAGTAAGCACCCTGCAAAAATTAAACAAGCAGGAGGAGAAAGAGGAGCCATACACGGAAAAATCATCCATGAATACTTCCACAATCTCCTCAATTAAATCTGAGAATATAGAAGTCATGCATCTCTGAAAAGTAGCAGGTGCATTACAAAGACCAAAAGGCATTCTCCTATAAGCAAATGTTCCATATGGGCAAGTAAAAGTAGTTTTTTCCTGATCATTGGGGTGAATTAGAATTTGAAAGAAACCACTATACCCATCTAAGAAACAGTAATAAGGGTGATTTGCAAGCCTTTCTAACATCTGATCAATGAATGGCAATGGAAAATGATCTTTCCTAGATGCAGCATTCAATTTCCTGTAATCAATACACATCCTATGACCAGTGATAGTTCTAGTTGGTATCAGTTCATCCTTATCATTTCTAACAACAGTTATACCACCCTTCTTTGGAACACAATGCACAGGAGAAACCCATGTACTATCAGATATAGGATAGATGATTCCAGCTTCTAGCAACTTAAGAATTTCTTTTTTAACTACTTCCTTTAAATTCGGGTTTAATCTTCTCTGGGGTTCAATGCTAGCATATGATTCATTTTCAAGGTGAATTCTATGAGTACATAAGCTAGGTGAAATTCCTTTGATATCATCCAGTGAATACCCAATAGCTTTTCTAAATTTCTTCAATTTAGTTAAAAGCAAATGTAATTCATCATCACTAAGCTTATCATTTACTATGACTGGATATGTAGAATTTGGCCCGAGAAAAGCGTACCTTAGCCCAGCAGGAAGAGTTTTGAGGTCTACCTTAGGCGCTTTGAGTTCTGACCAATTATCTGATGCAGAGGGTGCTGACTCGACGACGAGCTCGACCTGTCTGGTCGAGTCTGAGGTGGTGATGTGGCTAGCTCGACCTAGTTGGTCGAGCTGGGTGTTAGAGTCAGTGCGTTCTGTAGCAAAAACCTCTGTTTTGACCCCAATCAAGTCTTCAAAGACTTCTGACCCTTCCAAAACCTTATGTGAGTCCAAAATCATCTCATAACCCAAGGTTTCGTGGTGTAGGTATCCATCTTTCCGCTCTTGGTTAAGACGGTCCGAAGGTGGTCTTCCTCATTAAGTTCTTCTAGAAGTTCGTCAGCGAGTTGATCCATTTCCTCAACATAAAAAATCTGTTCTTCTATCTCTGGCTTTCTCATGGTGTCTTTGATGTCAAATGTCATCTTGAAGTCACTCCCGAGATTAAGATCAATCTTTCCCTTTCGAACATCAATAACCGCTCCAGCTGTGGCTAAGAAGGGTCTTCCCAGAATAAGGGGATCTCTTGGTTCTTCATCCATCTCCAGCACTATGAAGTCTGTAGGTATCTCAACTGTCCCGACCTTTAGAGGTAGATCTTATAGCATACCATGAGGAGTTCTAACTGATCTGTCTGCAAGCACCAAAGAGATGTTGCAGGGCTTGTAGTTACTGAATCCTAACTTCTTAGCAACTGAGAGCGGCATGAGACTGATAGATGCTCCAAGATCACAGAGAGACTTCTTGAAGATTAGTGGCCCCAAAGAGCATGGTAGAGTGAATGAACCAGGATCACTTAGTTTCTCCTTGATAGCCCTCTTCTGTATAATAGCACTGCACTATTCTGACAAAACCACCATACTCTGAACCTCCTTGGCTTTCTCGTTTACTGCATCCTTCAAGAATTTTTGATATGCAGGAAACATTGAAAAGGTGTCAATGAGAGGTATCCTAATCTCTGCTTCCTTCATGTGCTTGTCAAAAAGCACTCTATACTTATCCATTATCTCCTTTTTGAATCGTTTTGGGAAAGGCAGTTTGGGTTTGTAAGGAGGAGGGACAAAGGGTGCTTTCTTTTTCTCTGAAACAGCAGGTTTTGCAGCAGGTAAAGGGCTGACTCGACCTAGTTGGTCGAGCTGGGTGCTAGAGTCAGTCTCTAGACACGTTCTTTCGGATTCTTTGCAGCTCAAATCCTCCCCATCTTGAATCTCACTGTCCTCAGTGACTTTAGCTGAACTTTCCCTCGCAGGGAGCTCCTTTCCACTCCGTAAAGTGATGGCATTGATGTGAGCATAGTCCTTTGGGTTTTGGACCGCTTTGCCCGGAAGCTGTGATGTGCTAGAGGTAGAAGCAGTCTTACCTTCCATGTACTTAATCTTTGAGTTTAATGACTCAAATTTGCTGGAGAGATCATTATAGGTATAATCCATCTGCGTTTTCATTTCACCGAGCTTCTTAGCTGTTTCCATTGCGCCAGCTGCTTGGCCCTGTAGAATCTGTTGCAACATTTGTGTCATCTGGTTATCTGGAGCGGTAGAAGGTTGAGCTTGGTGAGATGTGAAACCAGGTGGAGGACCCATGACTCCCTGTTGCGAATAGCTGTTCGGGTAGTGCTGCTTAGGAACAAAACTCTGATTCTGGTTGTAAGCAGCAAAAGGCTTAGACTGAGGTGGTGGTTGCTGAGGCGGGTAGACTTGATCCTGAGGGTTAGCAACATTGGTGCTTCGGTAAGAGAGATTCGGGTTGTTCTTGTAATTGATGAAACCTTTGTTGTACTGACCCTGATTCTGCACATAGCTGACCACTTCGATATCATCTTCCTCCCCATCTTGAATCTGAAAGACTGTATCCTCAGAAGCAAAGTGAACCTGTTTCTTCTGCTGTAGCAGTTGATCCAACTTAGCAGTCAAGGCCTTGATGGCCCTAGTCTGATCATCTGTAGTAACACTTGGCCGGACACCCCTATCATACTCAGCAGAGTAGTTACCATCAGATTGAGCAAGGTTCTCCACAAGCTCCCAGCCATCATCAACATCTTTGTTGAGGAAATTACCATTGCTGACTGTATCAAGAAGCATTCGGACCTTTGGGAGAACTCCTCTGTAAAGTGTGCTAAGGAGGGACTCATTGCTGAAACCATGGTGAGGACATTGAGTGGTGTAACCCTTGAAGCGTTCCCAGCATTCACAGAAACTCTCCCCATCTATCTGAGAAAATCCAGATATCTCATTCCGGAGGCGAGCGGTTCGAGCATTGGAGAAAATCTTGGCAAGGAAAGCTCTCTTGCAATCATCCCATGAAGTGATGGAGCCATGGGGTAGATTCTTCTCCCAGAGATGGGCTTTGTCACCAAGAGAGAATGGAAAGAGTCGCAGCTTGAAACCATCTTCGGTGATGTCATTAATCTTGGTAAGGCTACAGAGCCTATCAAACTCATCTAAATGATCAAGAGGGTCTTCCATAGGCAGCCCATGGAATTTGTTGCCCTGCACCATAGCGATCAAGCCACTCTTGATCTCAAAGTTGTTGTTCTGGATTGTAGGAGGTACAATCCCTTGCCTGTTGGTGTGAGTGTTGGGAGCATCTCCCGCACCAATCAGACGCGGCCTTCTCTGATGAGGCATATGCTCAGGCTGTGGTGGTGGATTATGGTCAGCCATATTTATTGGATCCTGGAGATCGGTGTTGAGAAGTTCACTCGGCTCTCTCAACTGCTGTGGTAGCTTGTGAATATTATCGACGTAGCGGATGAGGTTCTGACTTCCTTTAGATCTCGTTTGCATGCAGGGGGAGGCGAACTTGATGGCGGACTCGAGCAGGCGTGGTCGAGCTAGACTGGCTCGATCTGGCTTGGTCGAGCTGAGCTAATCGAGTCAGGTCGTACCTGAAATACAAAGAGACAGAAAGAAAACTAAGTCAGGAACAGAGTAGATCGAATAAGAATTTGATCGAAAACGATATGAAATCCTAATTGTAACAAACAACACCCAAATGACAACGGCGCCAATTTGAATAGCAGATTTTTATGGTTTGCTATCTGTCAAATGCCTTAATGCACTAACATGTCATTGTAATACAGAAAGGTATCAATCCAAATGGGTGCGATATTAACCAAGAAGGATGTAATCAAACAGTTTAAGTCAAGCCAAGCAATAAGATGTCAAACTACCAACCTAAACAGAGAACTAGAAACAGAGACTCCTAGCAAGAAAACGGAATGAAAACAGAGCAAAAACAGAATAGAATAGAAATCAAACAAGAACAGAATAGAATAGAAATCAATGCAAAAAGAGAAGTTCCTAAGGACGGGGTAATCGACTCATTGTGTCCTCTTAACCTACCCAGATGGTTTAACAAACTCAATCAAGCTATTTCCTAGACATCAAACATCACAACCAGTTAAGTTCACTCCCGTGATAAGTAACCTCAAGCTAGACCAGTTCCAGACCCAATCCCTTAGCGAAATCTACCCTAGCAGGCATTAAGATTCAGTTCAATATTGTCAATAAACACCCTAGACAACTAATCCCTTAGGCTAGGTATGCAAATCTCTAACATCAGTTCAGTCAAGCATTTTATCAAACACCTTCTGGGCGGAAAAACACCTAAGTTCTAATCTCAATTGATCAGAGAGAAATTAGCATTAAGAACACTGATTTAGAAGGGAAATCAAACAATCTACTCTTAAACCACCTTGAAGATTAAGATTTCACACCTAATCTAACCCATCCTTAAGAACTCTAATGACTACTCAGAAACCATGAAGAACAGCATAATCACAAACCCAGAAATCAAAATAAATTGCATAAGTAGAATGATAAGGAAGAGAAGAGATAGAATAGAAAGATTCAAACACAAATACTCAGTAGAATCAAAGACACAGGATCTAGGAAGCAAGAACAGATGAAGAACACTTAAAAAAACCTAATTTCTGCCTAATAAACGAGTTATCTCTCTTAAACATCTTAGAGAGTATTTATACTGAGTCTTACAACCCTAAAAACGACATGGGCAAAATAGTAAAAATGTGCGGATAAGGTCCAGCTCGACCATGGGGGTCGAGCTGGGTGGTCGAGCTGGGTTTAAATCAAGATTGCATTTTTATTCACCAGACTCGATCATGAGCTCGACCACGGGCGGTCGAGCTGGGTCCAAAAACTTCAAGACGGCTCTTTTTTCCTTGGACTCGATCACGGGCTCGATCATGGAGGTCGAGCTGGGCTTTAGAAACTTCAAGATTGCATCTTTATGCCTAACTCGATCATGGACTCGATCAGGCTTGCTAGAGTCAGTCTCAAAGTGCAGTTTTTGGTGCAGAATGCACTGGCTCGACCATCTTGCTCGAGCTGGGTGCTAGAGTCAGTCTCCTTCGAGTTTCTGGTCGAGTTAAGCTCTCCTTTTTCTTCATTTGACTTCAACATCTCCAACATCCCTTGAATGCACCTGAAACAAGTCCAAAATGCAAAATGCATGCAATCCTAATGCAAAACTAGAGATAAATGCTAAGAACAAGCTATTAAACAAGGCTAAATGAATGAATAATGCAAGCAAAAACCATATAAAATGCAGACATATCAACTCCCCCAAACTTAGTCTTTGCTTGCCCTCAAGCAAATAGAAGAATAAGATTGGAGAAGAGGTTTGAAAATGGGGCTTCAGAACCAAAGCTTGCAGATAAAACAGATGATCTCAATGTCCAAGTTGCTAGTTCTAGAATGCAAAGTATATGAACTCTACTTAAAAACTTTAGCCATACTCTTCTCAGCACAATTTCAATTAAATTTCAATCTAGACATGCATTCAAATCTATCAATCCCTTTAACATTCAATTAAGCAGAAACCATGAATCAAGCTATGCACATTCTATGAACTCATTTGGCTAAGGGTAAGGTCAAGAGACAAAGATAGTCCCTTCAGTAAGGTTTTGTTAATTCAGAACAAAGATCTCTCAATGAAATGGAATGAGCTTTAGTAGAATGCTAAAGGTAAGAACCAACCTATGCATACAAGAATAGACTCCCATCTACCCAGTCCTACACAAGTGTTCTTAACCTTTAAGTCTAAACCCAGAAAGTCATCCTAATTCTATCCTTGACCCTTAGGTCTTCCCTTTTGATTTCTTGGATCATTTTCATCTTTTCTTTTTATTTTTGGTACTAGGAGGGTTATACACATATACATCTAGCGGATTGGGGGTTTTTCTTAGCTAGCTTAGGCATTTTTTATATTTTTCAGACTTTTAAGCTTTCTGCCTTTTCTTTTCTTTTATTATGCACATCCCCTAATCCTTTACTAGATACTTAAACATTCAGATCATTCCCCTCCTAAGAACTCTTATCCTTTTTCTTTCATCTTTCTCCAAGTTTTTCATTCTTTTCTTTTCACAGAACCAAACCCAATACCCAATGATCAAGATCCCACCTAGTCCTATCTGATTCGAAAATTGCAAACCAGAACTACATGAGATTCTATCCTTGTCGGCTCAAACCTAACACTTTCTACCAAGCTCATTCAGAAATAGGCCTCACACACTCAAGAAAATAATATCATGGCTTGAAAGAAGGCTAGGCTAAAGGCATGGTAAAACTGTTCTAATGATGAGAACAGCTACTTGGATCAGCAAAGAGTGGTATAAACAGATGAAAGAAAATCCAAGTATGTATATGGTATCTGTGAGTTCAAATGCAGTACATAGACATGATAATTATTAGTCAAAATTCAGGTTCAAATAGATAGGGAAAGACAGAAAATCACAGTATGCTTTCAATTGAGACCTAATCTAGCTGTGCATTCAAAATATGGTGCAGTCTTACTTCAAGCTCAATAACAAAGCATTAAACAACTAGAAACGAGGGCATTGAAATTATACAATTGAATCAGCAAGCTTACAAGGTTTAAAATCATCATAATCTCTTATGCATATGCAATAGCCCTATATGAAAACAATCTAGACTCAATCCTAAAATGTAAATGCAACTACATGAACACTCTGTTTTTGTAATCTTTTTCGAAATTTTTTCAAATTTGTTTGGTTTTTCTATGCCTTAGATGCATGCAGACTCAAGTATGCAGAGAATTGAAAAATAAGAACACAGTAAACAAGTCAAACACATCTTAAGCCTTCCCCCCAAACTTAAATTACACAGTCCCTTGTGTAATAAAAATTTGGAAAGAAGGTGTAAGAAACAACAAAAAGCAAGAAAGAAATGCAAATGATATATACAAGAATGGATAGAACAGGTACCTCAAGGGTTGGAGAAGAAGGAGGAGATTGAATCCTCCATACTTTCCCGAGTGTAGGTAGTATGGGAGCTTGACTCAAGCTGGGGCTCTTGCTGCGTGGTCGCGCCAGTTGTGGCGAGATGGCTGGCTCGATCGTAGCGCTCGAGCTGGGTGCTCGAGCTGGCTCGTCCGCTCACAGATTTCCTCTTGTTCTGCCGAGTGTACTACTTAGACTGCTGTCTTGGCTCGAACGAAGAAGCTCGTGGGGGTTCCATGGTTGTACGGGGCCTTGGTTCTTCGCGAAATGAACCACTTCCCACTAGTACTCGTTTGGGTAGTACCACTTTCCTGGAGGAGGGCGCATTGAACTTTAGCTGGAAATCTTTGAGGTGATCCCTTACTTCTTTCATCTGGTCCTTTAGATCCTTCACTGACCCCTTCAAAGCCGCAATGGTCTTGCCCTGGAACTTGTTCCACTTCTGTAAGAGACCAATCCTCTTGTGTGCTTCCTTTAGAGCTGGGCTATGTGAGGGGTTAAGGCTGTATTCCTCAAACGCATACCTTTCTGTTGCATCATTCTCCTCTTCAACAGCAACATGATTATCTGAACCTATGTCTTGCTGCATGATCTCTTCGTCTGGATTGTAGAGTCTGTCAAGAGGAGGAGAGAAATAGATGTTTTCTCCCAATCTAACCTTTGTTATATCAGTGCAAGGGAGGCGCAAGTGGGCTTCTTCAACTATTGGGTGAGTGAATTTATACATAAACTCATCAATAGGCCAGCGGTGATCAAGAAATCGACATCTCCTCAAAAATCCAATATCGATCCACCTGGGCGGATGTGGCTCTGATGTGAGCTTTACACCACATGCAACAAGAATCGGAGTGATAATACCTCCAATGCTAAGTTCTCCTTCAGTATTCATCCTGTGCATCCTTAATGCCCACTCCTTGTAGTAGAGCAGTTGTTCCAAGAGAACAAAGGTGAGGCTTGCGTCTGCTCTATCGCCTTGCATTTCCAGTCCCTTTTTTGTGTAAACCAGAACTTCTTTTAAGCACACATCCAACATTCTCAATTCCCCTTCATTCAGATTCCCTGTAACCCTTCGTGCAAACAGTGTGCTAACAATGGCCTTGTGAAGGTATCTAACCACAGGGCTTCTTATCTGGGAGCTCTTGCTTCTTGATGACAGATAAGGCTTGGTGTCATCACTAATGGTTGACCACAGTTGCTGCAGCTCCTTGTGGTGAATATCTTGCAGCGTGCTGGAGCTACTCGGGAATCCATATAGGGTATCTAACTCCTTTATAGTGAGGGAGTAAAGGAAACTCCTGCAAGTGAAGGTGATAAAACCTGGGCCTCCGTCAGATACAAACTCTGGTTCGTCTTCATAGAAGTGGATCTTGAGAGATGAAAGGAAATGGCAAGTCTCTTCCTTGTAAGCTTCGAGCTGTATACTCATGAATGCGCTTAAACCCCCCATTTCATAGAGATATTCCACATCTCTGGCAATACCAAGTTTTTTACAAGTTTCTCGGTGAGGGTACCTCGTTCCTGCGAAGCCTCTAGCAAGGACTATGGGCAGGTACTCTTCTGGGGAAGGTTGCTTTGGCTTCTTTTGTGCCTTCTTAACCACTTTGGGCTCATCCTCCTCGGTTTCACTGCGAACTTGCTGCGTGCTGGGTTCCATCGGTTTCTTCCCACGAGCAACATCTCGTTTGGCTCTTGAAAATTCTCTGGCCGTCTCCTCATTATGTGGGCTCGATCCCTTGACTTGACCATGTTTGGTCGAGCTAGGTGCACCATCAACCTCCATGGATCCTCTGCTTGGAGAAACAGGTCCCCTTATCTTCTGAAACTGCTTGGCCATGGCTTTGGCGGATGAACGACGAGTTTGAGGTGACTGCTGGGATCTCTTTGGCTTGACGAAGAGAAGTTGGTTGATCATCTTGAAGGATATTGAGCAAAACTCGAGAATCAGATTAGAAAAAGATTCAGGTGAAAGGAAAAGGTTGCTTGAAGTATTGCTGGTGTGGAGAGCTCATAAGGGCGAGTCCTTCTTATATAGGCAAGGGGAAGGCTAGATAACAAGAGGAGGAGCGCATGGAGCTTCATTTGAAATTCGAAATTCAAATTTTTGAGCTCCCAAGGCTTGACTCGACGTGATGACGCGACTGCACGTGGTCGAGCTGCAGGCTCGATCAGACCACTCGACCCCACCTGGTCGAGCTGTCCCCTTAGTGTTCAAAATTCGAATTTTAAATCTCCCTCCATCGGACTCGATCGCTTGGCTCGATCACAATGGTCGAGCTGGGTCATCGAGTCAAGCTATTTTCGCTCGTTTCTCCTTTCTCTTTGCAATTCAGTGCTCATACTCCCCTGAAATCACAAAAACAAGCCAAAAACAAGCCAAGGATGATTTGAGTATCATCTTCCATCCTCATGTCAAGTATGTGAAAATCCGTAGGGGCTCTGAAATAGCAGATTTTTATGGTTTGCTATCTGTCAAATGCCTTAATGCACTAACATGTCATTGTAATACAGAAAGGTATCAATCCAAATGGGTGCGATATTAACCAAGAAGGATGTAATCAAACAGTTTAAGTCAAGCCAAGCAATAAGATGTCAAACTACCAACCTAAACAGAGAACTAGAAACAGAGACTCCTAGCAAGAAAACGGAATGAAAACAGAGCAAAAACAGAATAGAATAGAAATCAAACAAGAACAGAATAGAATAGAAATCAATGCAAAAAGAGAAGTTCCTAAGGACGGGGTAATCGACTCATTGTGTCCTCTTAACCTACCCAGATGGTTTAACAAACTCAATCAAGCTATTTCCTAGACATCAAACATCACAACCAGTTAAGTTCACTCCCGTGATAAGTAACCTCAAGCTAGACCAGTTCCAGACCCAATCCCTTAGCGAAATCTACCCTAGCAGGCATTAAGATTCAGTTCAATATTGTCAATAAACACCCTAGACAACTAATCCCTTAGGCTAGGTATGCAAATCTCTAACATCAGTTCAGTCAAGCATTTTATCAAACACCTTCTGGGCGGAAAAACACCTAAGTTCTAATCTCAATTGATCAGAGAGAAATTAGCATTAAGAACACTGATTTAGAAGGGAAATCAAACAATCTACTCTTAAACCACCTAGAAGATGAAGATTTCACACCTAATCTAACCCATCCTTAAGAACCCTAATGACTACTCAGAAACCATGAAGAACAGCATAATCACAAACCCAGAAATCAAAATAAATTGCATAAGTAGAAAGATAAGGAAGAGAAGAGATAGAATATAAAGATTCAAACACAAATACTCAGTAGAATCAAAGATACAGGATCCAGGAAGCAAGAACAGATGAAGAACACTTAAGAAAACCTAATTTCTGCCTAAAAAACGAGTTATCTCTCTTAAACATTTTAGAGAGTATTTATACTAAGTCTTAAAACCCTAAAAACACCATGGGCAAAATAGTAAAAATGTGCGGATAAGGTCCAGCTCGACCATGGGGGTCGAGCTGGGTGGTCGAGCTGGGTTTAAATCAAGATTGCATTTTTATTCACCAGACTCGATCATGAGCTCGACCACGGGCGGTCGAGCTGGGTCCAAAAACTTCAAGACGGCTCTTTTTTCCTTGGACTCGATCACGGGCTCGATCATGGGGGTCGAGCTGGGCTTTAGAAACTTCAAGATTGCATCTTTATTCCTACCTCGATCATGGACTCGATCATGCTTGCTAGAGTCAGTCTCAAAGTGCAGTTTTTGGTGCAGAATGCACTGGCTCGACCATTTTGCTCGAGCTGGGTGCTAGAGTCAGTCTCCTTCGAGTTTCTGGTTGAGTTAAGCTCTCTTTTTTCTTCATTTGACTTCAACATCCCCAACATCCCTTGAATGCACCTGAAACAAGTCCAAAATGCAAAATGCATGCAATCCTAATGCAAAACACTCTAAGTATGCAAAACTAGAGATAAATGCTAAGAATAAGCTATTAAACAAGGCTAAATGAATGAATAATGCAAGCTAAAACCATATAAAATGCAGACATATCAGGCTCCACAATTTCCAATCCAAACCATGACATCCTTAGCTATTCCCTTTGAATTCATCACATCGTCGTTGGCAAGTCCAATTTGAACCTTTGATGGTTGAAGATTTGTGATTCCTATCAGCGTAGCTGTCTCCATGGACATGATATTAACGGTTGCTCTGGAGTCACAGAGAGTGTCATCGGACTTAAAACCTTTGATAGAACACGGGACTTTGTATTGTCCTAGATTTTTCTTTTTGAAGAGTGTTCTAATCGGATCTTTTTTTTGGGCTGGTTTTATCTCCGGGATGCATGTCACCGATGTTTGAATCCTTTCCTGCTTGATTGGATCTATGAATTTGAGTATCCTCCGTTCATTATGCTGCACATTCCCACTAAAGAACTTTGGTCTCGAGGGGTTACTTTCTTCTTTAATTAACGGGAGACGTTCCATGTGGTTATCCATGTTGGGAACGTTAGTGATGATGCTACATTTCCCTCTAGTGTCATGATTATGTCACATGCCTTCAAGGATGTTGTTATGTGGGCGTTTTAAAATCGAAGGAGCGGTATCGGCATGTTTCAGCAGTGCATCGACCTGATTTGGTCGATGCAGGACACCGATGGTATGAGCATCGACCTGATTTGGTCGATGTAGTTATCTGGTTTTTCTTGCTGGAAGTGCATCAGTCCTGATGGGTCGATGGAGATGTTCGATGGCTAGAGCATCAGCCGAGTTTGGTCGATGCATTAGTCTGATGGACATGGCATCGACATGATTTGGTTGATGCACAGGTCCGCTGGGCTCTATTGAAGATTTCATCGATGCATTCTCCTCCAACTTCTCGCCACTCCTTACTGGTATGTCATTGACAAGCTCCTTAGGGTTCATCCCAGGTTCACCGGGAATCATACATTGAGTTCTTTGAGTCTCTAAAATATTGATTCGAGAAGTTAGCCGGTAGAATTTGTTGTATAGCTCGTCGCACTTCCAGTGAATGTTTTTGAAATTTTCACCAATCTCAGCACTAAGTTTTTCTTGACCTTCCAAGATTTGTTGCAACATAACCTTGTACTTCGCTTCTGTGTGTTGTTGTGCATTTGATCCTCCTTGGAATTGTTGTTGAGGATTAGTTCATAACGATTTTCCTACGTGACTAGACCTTTCTGATGACTCTTGTGAGGTTGGTACTTTGTGACGTAGCATACTTTGGCATATCTATCCTTAAAGAGCATTTGATCGTCTGAAATTTTTTTGTCGTTGTTTATTGACCGTTTCTTTGATTTCAGAAATCTGTCCAATTTTTCGTGTAATGCCTCCATGGTCAGCTTTTCCTTGTCTTCATGGATGTCAGCGTGTCTATTCACTTGATCGGAGTCTTCTCTAAAGCTTGCGGCACTTTCAGCTAAGTTCTCCACTAAGGTCATTCCATGAATTGCATCTTGCCCCAAGAAAGTTTCGTGTCTATCTACGTCTAGTTGCATCCGATCCTTAGATGTTACTCCTCGGTAGAGAATGCTAAGTAATGACTCATCACTGAATCCATGGTAGGGACATTGTATGGTGTAGCCTACAAGTCTCTCCCACGCTTCTCCAAAGCTCTCAGCACCTCATTGTATGAAGTTTGATATTCCGTTTCTCCAACGAGTTGTCATAAAGCTCGGGAAGAACTTTCTTTGGAATATATTTTGGCATTGACTCCAAGTTGTAACGGTCGTCGATAGGTACTCCTGCCACTGTTGTGCTTTACTCCCAAGTGAAAATGGAACAAACGAAGCTTTAATGCATCTTCAAAGACACCGTCTATTTTCACCAAATCGCACAACTTGTCAAACTGATTCAGATGATCCATAGGGTTATCCGTTGATAGACCGTGAAACTTGTCGTCTTGGATCCTTCTAATTAAGTTGACATCGATTTCGTAATAAACCTCAACCAGTGGTGGTTGGATTCCCATGCGTTGAAAGCAGTTTGTTGGCTCGTCGACCATGCCTATTGTAGAGATGTCAAAAATAAAAACAAAAACAAATTAAAGCAATAAAATAAAACAAAAGAAACCTAGTCTCAGATCTGGACCAAATCTCTATGGTTATTGCTGCAGTCCCCGGCAACGGCGCCAAAACTTGATGGAAGGTTTTTATTACCTCTTCACAGGTGTCACTTGTGAAATTAATCTCGAGAGTTTAACCCGATCTTACCGCAAGTGCACGGATAAATGCAATTTTAGTACAAACGGGATCGATCCACACGAACTGAGAATAACTACACAGAGAGTGTAGGAATAAATCTAATCTAGGTAAAATATAAAGGTTGGGGGTTTTGGTTCTACTATCTAAAATGACTAAAATAAATAAAAGAGATAAATAACATAAAATAAATAAAGCAAATAAATAAACTAAACTATTAAAATATATGACTAACGAAATTAAACTAAATTAAATATCTAAATTAAATGCATAAGATAAATAAGTAATAATTAAATATGTTTGCAATAAATAAATAAAATGCAATGAACTATACTTAAATAACGTGTAAGCAATAATAAGATAAATGATCTCAAGGGTGAAAGTGAACGATTTCAGGAAATCTAGATCTAGGGTCCATGCTTTGCCTAAATAGTTTATATTTGTCATTCTAGGGATTTTCCATGTCTTGCTAGTCCACTCTCGTGGTATACTAGATTCTATATTCAGATCCACTCTCGTGGTAAACTGAATATGCATTTCGAATCCCATCATCGAATACTAAGCATCTTTTGACTCTTGTCTCAAGAATACAAAGTGAATGATAGATCTGTTTCTAGATTGCAATCAACTCTCGTGGTGAAATACTCCTAAGATCTTTAATCTAACTTGGCCAAAGCTAGATCTATGATTAATTCTATCAAACAATAAATTCGATACTAGCTATGACTCTCAAGTATGAAGATTTGAAGGATTAACCCACTCTCGTGGCCTCAAACACTTTTAAACGTACAACCACACCTACTGATATATCATGGATTTTACCCGTTTTTAGCCATGATATAAGTCGTTTTATCGAGTCTTTCTAGTGCTTTTTCTATCATTTTAGAGTCTTTTCAGGTTTTAGCACGTTTGGGACGAAATTAGAGATTTTGGAGACATTTGGAGCCTTTTTGGAGCAAACCGAAGAAAGTACCCGTTTTGAAGCTTTAGCATCGATCGACACCATCATGGTATCGATCGATACCGACGTAATCAACGCGCAGAAGAGATTTTCCAGGAAGCCCATAAGAAGCCCAATCATCCCCTTTATTTACATAAGAAGCCCAGCTCGTGTTTTTAGACCTATTTAAGCAAACTTTTAGTCATTAGGTTAGGGGAGGCAGACTTTACTTTTCACTATTATTCTGGAGCCACCATTGAGATTTGAGAGCTTTTGTGAGGGAGACGGATCCGAGACTTTGTTCATCATAGAGAAGATCCCGAACCCTTGTTTTTACTCTTTTGTTATATTTAATTTCATGATTTATTCAGTTATGTTATTTGTTCCATCTATCATGTCTGAGTAGTCTCATTTTAGGTTCAGGGTTTTCTCATATGGATTTCTCTGATTTATGATAATTGATTTGTTAGGGTTCAAAATCTGAATAGTTCTTCACCATAGGTTGTTCTCAAAGCTATTTCTAACCTGATCACTTAGAACATAGAACCTAGATTAATCGATTAGGCACGACAGTGCAATTGAGTAATCTGATAAAACCTAGGGTGAGCAATTGGATTATCTGCAAAGAGATTTGGTTTAATCGAATTGTGAACATATCAAACTTGAATTGATTGCTGGTTTACTGTGTAGGATTTGCAAAGAGATTTGGAATTTTAGACTTTAGACTTAGTTAGTTTTCGCAACGACAGTTGGTTAACTATACTTTCGTGTTTGAGTTCGAGAACGGCGCTTAATTGAATTGAACCTTAATTGATTAATTGTTATCTATCATTGATTTCCTGAGAATTTTCCTGAGCCTAATCCTTCCCTGAATTGAATTAAAACAATCATATTTCGATCACCTATTTTACTGTTTAACTGTGATTTGCTTAGCTTAATCCTCACTAAGTTATTTATTGTGTGAATTTTCTTGAGTTCTTGTGTTTGACCCCTGATATACTGCAGCAACTGCTTTAGTATCATTTTAGGGTATTAATTTGAGCATATCAAATTTGGCGCCGTTGCCGGGGACTCTAAAAATTCACCATTAGAATTTTAGTGGTCGATTTTGGCTAAGTTCGTCGTCAGTATCGATCGATACTACATTGGTATCGATCGACACTGAACGTCTGTTTTTGAATTTTGGTTACTTATTTTCTCGTCTTTTGATTTTCAGGTGTATGCATCAGCGTGCTACCAGGAGAAAGAAGGACACACCACTGATAAATCTCTCCCTCACAGAGCTAGCAGAGCTTGAACGCACAAATCGGACAAGGAAAAGAACTACAGTTGAGATGGATCTTCCACAAGGTTTGGTGCATGATGAAGAAGGTGAACAACTACCTCCTCCACAACAACCCCAAGCTGTTGCTGAACGGACACTTGGCGATTACAACCGACCGGATCAATTCTATGCAAATCGTGCAGCGATCCGTATTCCGACTTTCCAGAGGAATGACTTTGAGCTGAAACCTGCTTACTTCGCTCTTGTTGGACAGCACCCCTTCACCGGTCTCTCTCATGAGCACCCTATGGATCACATCGAGAAATTCGAGGACTTGGTCACCAGTATGAAGTACAATGGAGTACCACAGGAATACCTCTTTTATAAGCTCTTTCCATACTCTCTTGGTGGAGAGGCAGCTTACTGGCTGAAGCAGTTACCTCCCGGATCTCTCGCCACTTGGAACGAGACCAAGAACGCATTCCTGAACAATTTCTATGATGATGCGAGATCGGAGGAGCTCAGGAACAAGCTCTCTCAGTTTTCTCAAGGTCCAACAGAAGCACTCAAGGCTGCTTGGGTGCGATTCAGATCCTACCAGAGAGACTGTCCGCATCACGGTTTCAGTCAAGTTCAACTGCTCGGGATCTTTTACAGAGGAATTGATTGGCGGTATCAGATGGCACTGGATTCTGCAAGCGACGGGAACTTCAACACTAGGATTCCAACCGATGCTGTGAAACTGATTGAGAACTTGGCGTCTAGCAATAGCACCAAGAATGCTGATTTTGAGCGGAAGAGGCTCGCTAGTGTTGCTGACAGTTCGCAGATTGCTGAGGTTCAGGCGAAGCTAGACACAATGCACAACCTGCTAGTGGGGAAGACGAAGAAGGCTGTACATTTTGCTGAGGAAGTAGAGGAGATTAAAGATGAAGCAGAAGATGTTAACTACATTGGTGATTCTGGTTTTCAGGGTCAGCGATTTGGTTACAACAACAACCGAAGCTTCAACAACAATCAGCAAGGTGGTTACAAATCTGGTGGTAACCAATCTGGTTTTGGTGCCACACAATTCGCCCAAAAACCACTTCAGAGCAATGACTTTACTCGCCAATACGGTAATTCATCTTACCAACCGCATTCTCCGAGGTCTACAGAGAGTAAGACAGAGATCCTCTTGGAACAAATTCTGCAGGGACAAGAAAAAATGACTGTGGATTTTAATAGAAAGCTGGATAATGTGTACACTGATCTGAATGGGAAAATCAACGCTCTCGAAATCCATCAGAAGATGCTGGAAAGTCAAATAGCTCAGACATCAGCAGCTGTCAAGGGAAAGATAGTTCAACCACAGCATGGACATGTCAATGCAATCACCTCGAGCGCTAGAGAAGAGGATTTTGAGCCTGCGATGACTGTGTTCGTATGCAGTGATACTAGTATCGACCGATACCTGCCTGGTATCGATCGATACTTCCCGAGACCTGCTGTAGATTCGAAGGTTGCTGAGGATGAAGATAAGAATTCTGACATTCCACCAGTATCGACCGACACCCCTACCTGTGTCGATCGACACCAACCTGCAGAGACGATACAAAACTCCAGTATCGATCGACACTCATCTGGTATCGGTCGATACCCTTCGCAGGCTGAATCAATAACTGAGAAAAGGACAGAGATGGTTGAGGAACGGGTATACAAACCAAAGCTACCTTACCCTGTTCTTCCCAAGCTGACAAGAGAGGAGTGGGAGGCTGCTAGAAGCAAGTTTTTATCAAAAAAAATGGTTGTAGGACCTCCCGTTGCTGATACACCACCACCGCTGAGACAGTTGACAAAGAGGGAAGACCCAGGGAAATTCTCAGTTCCATGCTCCATCTCTAGAGTAAACTTCAAGGAGTCTCTCGTTGACTCAGGGTCTAGTGTCAACGTCATGTCGAGGGCGATTGCAGAGATATTGAAGGCTGATATGAGATCTCCTAACACGCTTCTCACATACGCGGATTCTTCTAGCTCACTCCCTTACGCTACAATTCTTGATTTACCTGTTAAAATAGGAGATTGTCTAATTCCTACTGATTTTCAGGTTGTGGAGATGAGCCAAGGATCCAAGGTGCCCTTGATTTTGGGAAGACCATTTATGGCTACTGTTGGCGCGATCATGGACACGCCTAATAAGAGAATCTCTTTCTCTTGCATTGACGGAGACGTCTTCTACGATGCCATTCCTTCTGGAGGAGCACCCAGACATGTCTCGTGCATCACCATTGCCTCGGGTGAGACTCTGATGATCGATCTGCTCGATGAGTCTTATGATGAACCAAAAGTCGCAGATGTTTCAAATGAACCCCCCCAACACCCCAGGAAAGTTGTGGAGAAGACCAAGGTAACAAAGAGGAAGGCGACGCGCAAGAAGATCAACGGTGCTGCTAATTTCACTTTGATTCCTCAGAAGTGTGATGGAGATTCGATCGAATATAAGGTGAAGTGTAAGGGAACTTCAAAACCTTTCTCTAAGGTTAGAGTTCTCATTCCTCCGGAGATGAAAGAGAAAGAAGAAGATATGATGAGCAAAACTTTGAAGCTGCAGATGTCTGATTGTGGAGCTTATTTCGGAGTGAGTTCTCCACCTTGTCCTGACTGATATCTTCGCCAAAGTCAAGCTCGTGACATTAAACAAGCGCTTAGTGGGAGGCAACCCACTGGTAAGTCTATAAATATGAGTTTTTGTTTCTGTGTTTTGTTGTGTCTTGCGAATCAGGTCGGAAGAAGGATGGTCGTTTTTGTTCTGTATCGATCGACACCACCGCTCTATGGTAACACCTCTTGTTCTTGACCTATTTCGTTTTGTCCTTTGATTTCTTTCACCTTCTCTGGGCTTGATAAACACTGGGGACAGTGTTGTTTAAGTCTGGGGGAGGTAGTTACTGACATTGTTTTCATTCTTTTTTTGTAAAAAAAAAAAAAAAAAAAAAAAATTTGTTTAATTGAGTCAAAACAACTTAGAGTTTTCTGGATTGTGCTTGGTTTTGTTGTTCTGATTTTGCTTTTGAGTGACCACTGTTACAGGATTAGTTTCAGTTCGACTAATGAAAAATCCAAGGGATAACCAGCCAGCTAGAAATTACTCATGTCTCCAGCAATGTTCTTCACAAGCTTTAGCCAAATTTTGCACTTCATCTACGCGGTTAGTCTTCTTAGAGCTTGATTCATCATTCATATCTGGCTAAGGAACCCATCATGCTTGAAAATTGTGGTATATCTCCCCCGTGAAAATTGTTGGATACATGTTTGCGTTAAAACAGGTAAAATCTATTTAAAAGATGAAATGATTTCCGCCGAGTAGAGGGGTAGGAAAATTTCCTATGACCACATTATTCTACTTGGATAAGGAATGATCACACGAAAGCCTGAAGTGAGGGGTAGGAAAATTTCCTATGACCCCATTATTCACCTAAGACTTTTGATACATTGAGAGGGTAAGAACCGGGGATTCGGTAGCAAACACTATCAATACTCGCGCTTCGGACCTTGATTTGTATATGCTGTTCAGATAAACCTGCGCTGTTGAAATCTAATGAGAACTGATTATGAAATAAGTCTGGGGGAGATAAAGAATACCGGAAAGCAATAAATGTTGTTGAATAAAGGGGTTCTTTGGCTATGATATTGTATGGGCAAGAATCTAGAAAGTTCTTGAACACTGATTGCAGCGATGAAACTGGCGATGAGAGCTTGGATGAATATTGGTGTGAGATAATAACTGAAGTCTTGGGAAGTTGGGATTCCCACGGAGAAGTACATGGAGGTTAGATCTGAAACTGATCAGGCAACAGTGGGCGCTTGGGAAGAGGGATCATTACAGCGATTTCGGTACCAGATCAGGATCTCTAAGGTTTTTCAAACCTCTTTCTCTCACTTAGTTTTCTGTTTTGCTTGAGGGCAAGCAAAAGGCTAAGTCTGGAGGAGTGATATATCATGGATTTTACCCGTTTTTAGCCATGATATAAGTCGTTTTATCGAGTCTTTCTAGTGTTTTTTCTATCATTTTAGAGTCTTTTCAGGTTTTAGCACGTTTGGGACGAAATTAGAGATTTTGGAGACATTTGGAGCCTTTTTGGAGCAAACCGAAGAAAGTACCCGTTTTGAAGCTTTAGCATCGATCGACACCATCATGGTATCGATCGATACCGACGTAATCAACGCGCAGAAGAGATTTTCCAGGAAGCCCATAAGAAGCCCAATCATCCCCTTTATTTACATAAGAAGCCCAGCTCGTGTTTTTAGACCTATTTAAGCAAACTTTTAGTCATTAGGTTAGGGGAGGCAGACTTTACTTTTCACTATTATTCTGGAGCCACCATTGAGATTTGAGAGCTTTTGTGAGGGAGACGGATCCGAGACTTTGTTCATCATAGAGAAGATCCCGAACCCTTGTTTTTACTCTTTTGTTATATTTAATTTCATGATTTATTCAGTTATGTTATTTGTTCCATCTATCATGTCTGAGTAGTCTCATTTTAGGTTCAGGGTTTTCTCATATGGATTTCTCTTATTTATGATAATTGATTTGTTAGGGTTCAAAATCTGAATAGTTCTTCACCATAGGTTGTTCTCAAAGCTATTTCTAACCTGATCACTTAGAACATAGAACCTAGATTAATCGATTAGGCACGACAGTGCAATTGAGTAATCTGATAAAACCTAGGGTGAGCAATTGGATTATCTGCAAAGAGATTTGGTTTAATCGAATTGTGAACATATCAAACTTGAATTGATTGCTGGTTTACTGTGTAGGATTTGCAAAGAGATTTGGAATTTTAGACTTTAGACTTAGTTAGTTTTCGCAACGACAGTTGGTTAACTATACTTTCGTGTTTGAGTTCGAGAACGGCGCTTAATTGAATTGAACCTTAATTGATTAATTGTTATCTATCATTGATTTCCTGAGAATTTTCCTGAGCCTAATCCTTCCCTGAATTGAATTAAAACAATCATATTTCGATCACCTATTTTACTGTTTAACTGTGATTTGCTTAGCTTAATCCTCACTAAGTTATTTATTGTGTGAATTTTCTTGAGTTCTTGTGTTCGACCCCTGATATACTGCAGCAACTGCTTTAGTATCATTTTAGGGTATTAATTTGAGCATATCACCTACTGGATTCAGTTGTACTCTTCAGCATCTCCCATCATAGAATACTTAGCATTTTTAGTGCACACTAGAGAAGTTAGATCGATTAAGAACAATCAATCATTACTAAACCCTATAACATAGATCCCATCATCGATCTCCGCTCTAGAGACCTCTGTGGGTGACAGCAGGATATGAGTAGAAAGATATGATAAACAATAAACTAAGCAGTAAATAAAGTAAAGCAATGATTATAAAAAGAACTAAAGAAATCTCATAAATAAATCTCAAAAACAAAGAGTTTTGTGTGTGTTTATTGATGGAATTGATTCTAAGGGGTTGTCGCTGCTTCTAGGACTGTTTTACAAGTATTTATATAGTCTTAGGGTTATTGGAACAAACTAGGTCATTTTCCTAAGTTTCTAAAAGCCAAAAATCCAAAAATAACTAAATTTTCACTTTTCTCGGAGGCCAGAATCGACCTTGAAAGGTCGATTCTGGGGTCAGGAAACAACATCTGGATAGGTCAATTCTAGGTCCGAAACTTCTCCCTGGGAATTCTTCGGACTTCATATCTACCCCCACAGGTCGATATTGGAGTCGGTGCTACAGTAAAACAGGTCGATGCACTAGGTCGATGCTTGGCTCTGTAGCTCCGAAAAAACTTTCTATGATCGTCTGCGACCCATGGCAAGTAGCTCCAAGATCCTCCTGGATTCTTAAGGCTCTTAAACACTCTAAAAACACCGGTTTTGCTCTAAGTACCTAAGAATAGATAAACATATGCAAAAACACTAAAATTATAATAAATGTTCGTTATAAGACCTAAACTAACTTATTCTAATGCATAAAAACATGTAAATACGAGTCCTATCAGAGGTTGTCACACGATCCAACGATTAACCAAGTGATTAGCTTGAGTTAGAGCGTGTCTAAGACGAAGAGTGAATGACGGATCTATTTCTAGAACACGATACCGCCTTCATGATAAAGTGTTCCCGAGATCAATACCTAGCTTCGCCACAACTAGGCAAGCATTGAGATGTTCCATCAAACCTTAATCTCGACCATAGCTAATACTTTCTAATATGCAAGTCTGAAGTTTTAACCCACTCTCGCGGTGCTAAGAGCTTCTATTCGTATAACCTCTCGATTATAACCTTAAGCAATCCCATAGGACATAACTTAACATTAAGAATGCATATTAGAGTAGCTAGATCGGTTAAGAACAATCGTACATTGATAAAGCTTATATTTACATGTTTTTACATATTCATATAGACTAATAGTATGCATTCTACTTAGCATTTAGGATTATTTTATTGCATTTACATATGTTTATGTGTTTATAGGTACTTGGAGCAAAATATGTGTTTCTAGAGTGTTTTGCGAGCTTGAGAAGCCACACGGTCTTTGGAGCTGGTTGTTCAGCCCAAGAACATCACGGAAAGCTTTCCGAAAAGCTTTACAAAGGAGGCATCGACCATAGCATCGACCTTGAGGGGTCGATGCTTAGCCGTGATGAAGACCATCGACCAACCATGGTCGATGTGCTTCCCCAACATGAGCATCAACTATGGTTGATGCTCTTCGACCATACGTGGTCGATGCTAGCTCCTACAGAAGAAACTCAAAATTCGACGTTTTGACTTGTCTGCACTGTTTGGAAGCTTACGGTCGAACGAGAAGGAATTAAACTACAAACCAACTTGCTATTGAATCTTGATTAAAAATGGAAGCTTTATGAGTTGGAAGTAGGTCAAAAACTGCTCATAATCAGAAGATATAATTTTTACAAATTAGTTGACTCTAAACTTTCCCGATTTGGACCTGCGTGCACGATTTAGAACATTACGATCGAACCAGAAGAAATAGGCTGAAAACTAACCTGGTATGGAATGTTGATTCAATTTGGAAGCTCCAAGAATGGGAATCATACCAAGATAAGATCAGACCAGAAAGTTATTAAAGTTCTAAACCGGAAGATCCTACACTTGCCTTATTTGGCACCTTGCGAGTTCAATTCACAAGGGATCTTTCCCCAACCTTCTTGGCACGACTATTCAGACCTTCCAGAACCTTCCTAGGCGCCACTCCTTCCTGTCCAATCTATCAAGAATCAAGGCACCTCACAACTTGCCTTATTTGGACAGATTTTGCTAAGTAAGTCCAATGGCTCTATCTCCTTTAATGCTTGTGATTTGTTTCCTTTGTTTAAATTTCTAAGACATTAGGGGAGCCCTATTTTGGAGCCTATATAAGCACAGCTTGTCTTCCCTCATATGACACACAATTCTCTTAGACCTTTTGTGCCTCCATTTTCATATCAATAAAATAGTTCTTCTTTACTTCTTCTTGTTTTATGTTTATGTTTATATTTATGCTTTGATTCATTATGTTCTTAGTTTAGTTTAGTTTATTGTTTTATGATCTTATTCCTCATCTCTACCGTCACCCTCGGAGAGATAAGAGAGTAGATCTTTTGAACCACTAGGGTGGTGGTCGATGATGGGATCGAAGATTTAGGATTCAATTTGTTGTTTTTAACCGATCTAGCTACTTTAATATTCAATCTTAATGCTAAGTTATGTCCTATGAGATGTGCTTAAGGTTATAACCGAACCAGTAGGAGAGGTTATACGAATAGAAGCCCTTAGCACCATGAGAGTGGGTTAAAACTTTAGATCTGAATATTAGAGAGTACTAGCTATAGTCGAGTTTGTTGTTTGGTAGAGTTAATCATTGATCTAGCCCTGGCTAAGTTAAATTAAAACCTTAGAAACACTTCACCACGGGAGTGGGTTGTGTTTCGGAAATAAATCTATCAATCACTTCGTATTACTGAAAAATCAAGGCCGTTTGATTGACAGTGCGACGGAAGTTTATGAATACTTAGTAATCGATGATGGGATTGTGCGCAACGCGTGAAAGTTGCCATGAGAGTGGGTCAGACACAGTGACTAGCATACCACAAGAGTGGACTAGTCTATAATTGATATCCCTAGATTGAGAACATAAACTAAAAAGGTAGAACATGAATCCTATAATTTAGATTACCTAATAAATCTACTATCACCCAATTAACTGTAAATAATTAATTTAGTAATTTATTTATGTTCTTTTATTTATGTTTATTTATTTATGTTATTTATATTTCTGCAATCTATTTTATGCACTTTTATTTTATGTTATTTATTTTATGTTTTTTAATTTATGCACTTTAATTTCTGCGCTTTATTTTTAGTAATTTATTTTATGCAATTTAATTTCAGTATTTTATTTTTATGCAATTTAATTATGTTTTATTTAATTTATGTTATTTACAGTTTTATTTATTTTATGTTATTTATCTTTATGCATCTTAGTCTTAGAAATAAACCCCACACCTATTATTATGCTTAGATTAGATTTAGACTTTTATTCTCTGTGTGTTATTCTAAATCTCTTTGGATCGATCTCGTATGTACTACAATTGCATTGACTGTGCACTTGCGGTCACATTGGGTTAAACTCTCTAATAAACTCGGGTGAAACCTGGTGAGAGGTAGAAATATCTCCCCATCACCCATACTGAATCCTAAATCTTTGATCCCATCATCGATCACCACCCTAGTGGTCTAAAATGATCAACTCTCTTATCTCTCTGAAGGTGACGGTAGAGACACGGAATAGGATCATAAAATAGTAAACAATAAACAAAAGTCTAAGAACCGTAAAATAAATCAAAGCATAAACATAAAGAAAAACATAAGGAAGAGAGAAACCTAAAGAAGAACTCTTTAATGAAGATGAAAACAAAAGGTGGCTAAGTTTTATAGTGAGAATACATGAGTTTATATAGAGTCTAAGAGGATTGGGGGAGTCTGAGGACGTCCTTAAAAACTTCTGGAAGGTATTAACTCGAGATCCAAAGTTACCATATCTTGCATTTTCGCATTAACCAAAGTTTTTTTCTGTCCAGTGAGTAAGCATCGATCCGTTCTGGTCGATGTTGAGGCTCAGGATGAGCATCGACCACTTCTGGTCGATGCTTGCGTCGATGGTCCTCGTCTTTGGCTTTTGGTTCGGATTCAAGAGGAGCATCGACCGCCTTTGGTCGATTATGTCCGTTGATGGTTTACCCAGGACGAGCATCGACCTCTCCTGGTAGATGCTAGGGTCAGTGCTTCCTTCTTGAGATGTCTCTACAAGATGTTCTTGGCCCCAGCAAGTAGCTCCAAAGTCCCTATGGCTTCTTAAGACTCCAAAAAAACACTCTAAAAGTGTTTTATTTCCTCCAAGTAACTATAAACACATAAACAAACGCAAATGCACTAGAACTATACTAAATGTTTGTTAGAAACATATAAAACTAATCTAAATGTATGCAAGAAAGCATGTAAAATACGATGCTATCAACTCCCCCACACTTATCTTTTTGCTTGTCCTCAAGCAAACAAAAGCTAATTATGGTGAAGAAATGCTAAAAACAATAAAGATAAGGAGAGTGAACTTGTACCTTGTGACATTGTTGTGCTTAATGCTTTTCAATCTTGTGGAAGTAGAATGATCTCTACCGTACTTCGCCATGAGCATAGCAACTCACCTTAGTTTGAACCGCTCCTCCTTCGATCCTATACTCCTCATTATTGACTCCTCTCTTTATTCTAAACATGGTTCTCAACTTGGGAATATCGATCAAAGGACATGAACACTTAATCTTTCGGATTTCTGTAAGCTCAAGACCGTCTTATTATAATTTCCTTCCTCTTCCTTTTCTAACTTCAAGGTCGATCGATTTCTCCCTACTTTTCTAGGGTATCCTTTATTTTTTTTTTTATCGATCGCCTTTTCTCTTAAGCTCTTTTCTAAGACAAGTTGTCTTGAGACGCGAACATTGAAAGTGGTTGCTTCCAATGCCTGGTTCGCTTCTATATCCTTTTTCTTTCTTTTTTTTTCTTTTTTTTTCTTTTTTTCCTTTTCTTATCTTATCGAAAGGAAGGAAGAGGGAAATTATACTTACTTAAACGTGCCTTGCAGTGTCTCATAGAGGTACCACATCCAATGTATCTCAAACCCCAAATCGGGAGAAATTAAATTCAATAAGGTGAGAAGTCAATTCCGATTCGTCTAAGTCTCCGAAAGAATGATCCTTTTGGAGTTTGTAGATTCACTGATGGATTTTCTAAATCTCTTAGTAACACAAATTACACAATTAGCAAGTTCTATTGCTACCTCATTAAAAATCTTTTCACATGTTATTGAACTTATGAACGAGAAAAAAAATATAACAATCTCTTAAAATTGCGAAAAATTTGTGGTAAAAATTCTATCAAAAGATGTAAAAAAAAAAGAATTACCTCCATAGATCGCAAGGCCCCCCCCCCCCCAACACTTAAATCACAACGTCCGCGTTGTGATGGAAACTGTAAAAGGTGTAAAAAGCAAGAAAATTTTACCGTAAGTCTCTTATCGGGTGTGTGGATTGGCAGCTCCCACGATTTCAAGTCCTTGGTTTATTATTATTTTATTTTATTTTATTATGAATAATAACATAAAATTTTAAAACAAAAAATGGAAAAACAGCAAAACAAACTAAAAGTATCTTAAAAATTTAAAAAGAATTGAAAAAAAAACAAAAAATTTCAAATTTAAAAATTAAAAATGTATTTACAAAGACAGAATGTTATTTAATGTCGTTTTTTTGACGGACTTACGGAATGGGCGATGGATGGAGATGGCGGTGGCGTTTGATCAGCCGGTGTGGTTTTGTAGAACATGTCTCGGTTCATCTATGTGAACGAGATTCTCTTCTTCGTCAAATCGATGATCGCTCCAACTGTTGTAAGAAATGGACCACCAAGGATGAGTGGAGTGTTATCATCTTCCCTCATATCGATCACATGGAAATCAGCGAGAATAGGACAGTTCCCAATCCACGCGACCACGTCTTCGGCTACTCCGTATGATTGCATAATCTCGGCATTTGCTAAACCGATGCAAACGTTTGATATTTTTAGATCATTGAGTCCTAATGCCTTCGCTCTCTCCATGGACATCACGTTTAAATTCACGACCTAGTAATGAGCAATATACCTTGTAAAATCCGGAATCTTCTCGCTTAGGGAGAGTGATGACTGCTTCTTTAGGTCATGTCTCCATGTAAAGTGTGCATATGTCCTATATAGTTTCCTTAATGTCCGTGAAGTAGAGTTCGAGGTTGTACTTGAAGAGAGCTTACCCGAAGGTAATGTTCATCGGGAGTGATTTGACAAGATGTTTGAATAGGCGTAGCTTCTCCTCGCTTACTCGTCTGAAGAACCAAGTCGTGTCATATGCCTTTGTTGGTTGGTGGGGTCGGCCTAACTGAGAGTTCTTTGAGAAACGAGTTCCTCGGAAACGTTGTTCTATGTCTTGAATCGTCTCATCAGTGCTTTTGAAGAAGTCTCTCAAAGGATATTATTTCCATGCGTCCTTGAAATTAATGTTATCCGGGATATAGTTGACTTGTACTTGTAATCTCCTTCTGTTAACAGGGTCTATGAATTGGTTCTTCATGTGGTCTATCGATGTATCGCAATCTTCTGCAAAGTCATCGCTAGTTTAAGGCTTGGCATAGACCTGGTAGGGTCGATGCTGAGGGTCAGCATGAGCTTCTGGTAGATCGTCGAACGCGTGGGGTCGATGTGGGTCGGCAGTTGCTCCAGGGAAGCCATCGACCTCTCCTGGTCAATGGTGTTGTTTAACGGGTATGTGCATTGAGTTAGCATCGACATAGTGGGGTCGTTGCGGTTGTCTGATGGGTCTTCAGTCAAATCTAGCATCGACAGAGTGGTGGTCGATGCTCCCCGTCTTATCTCGGCTGGTACCTTTTTCTTCCACCGTCTTGTTACTCCTTATCGTGATGACATTGACATATTATTTAGGGTTCATTTTACGCTTCCCTGGGAGCATTCCTTGGGGTCTTTGAGCCGAAGATGCGACTTGAGCGGTTTGTGTCTCCAACATATTAATGCGCGAAGCAAGTCCATGGAACTTGCTATTCAGCTCATTGCACCTTCTGTGGATGTTCTTGAAACCTTCAGATATCTCCACTGAAGCCTTAGCTTGCCCCTCGAGAATTTGTTGAAGCATTCCTTCATACTTCTCGTCCTTTGGTTGAAAATTTTGTCCTCCTTGGCCTTGATTTCGTTGTTGAGAGTAGAACAGTTTTCGAAACTGAGATGTTTGTTGAAAGCCTCCTTGCTAGAACGAATGGGCGGGTGTTCTCATAGGTGGGTATGTCTGATTTTGCGGGTTCTCCACATTGTTACTCCAGTATGAGAGATTTGGGTGATTTCGAAAAGAGTTGAAACCACCACTTTGTCTATAGCCACCAACAAAGTTGACCTCACACTCGTTCTCTTCTCTTGCGTCTTCCTCAGCATATCCCGTTGTGGCATCCAACTCATCGATAAAATGAACTTATCGTTTTGAGACTTGTAGCACTTTTTCAAGCTTAATGTCTAACGCCTTGATGTCCGAACGCGTTCTCTCTTCTCGTTCAGCTACACTTCGATCTTGACAGTCATAATATCCTCCGAAATTGGCATCATTATGAGCAAAATTTTCCATCAATCTCATTTCGTGTTCAGCATCTTGTCCCAAAAAGTTACCATTGCTTCCAGTGTCGATAAGCATATGGTATTTGGGCAGGACTGCTACATAAAGAGTGCTTAGTAGCGACTCCTCACTAAAGCCATGGTGTGGGCACTGGATGGTGTAACTCTTGAATCTTTACCATGTTTCTCCGAAACTTACGGATCCTTTCTGCACGAATCTTGATATCTCGTTTCTCAAACGAGCGGTTCAGAAGCTTGAGAAACATTTTGCGAGGAACTTCTTCTTGCATTGTTCCTATATAAAAATCGACCCAGCTGGTAGACTCTTTTCCCACTGTTTTGTTTTATCACCCAAGGAAAATTGAAATAAACGCAACTTCAGAGCGTCCAGATCTTTACGGTTCCGCATAACTAATTAAATTGATCTAAGTGATCAAGCAGGTTTTCCATAGGCAGTCCATGGAACTTATCGCCTTGCACCATGTTGATCAAGCCAACCTTGATCTCGAAATTGTTATTTTCCACCCTTGGGGGAAGAATACCGGATCTTTGAGCCGCTGAGGTAGGCTCATCAATCATACCGATTACCGGAGCTGCTCGGTGTTAGTGGCCAGCCGCCTGGCGTGGAACACCATTTTCTTGAGCGACATTGTTGACACCTTCAACGCCCTCAACATTACCAGCAACTTGCTGATTTCTTTGCTGCTCCATTCTTTTTCTTCTTTTCTTTGATTGCCTAGCTATTTTCTCGACTTCTCTGATGACGCAAACAGAATTGGTAAGAATGTTTTTACCACTTCTCCTTGTGTTCATACACCTGAAATTCAGAAATAAAGTAAGTTAGTAAAATGTAAACGCCTAGTCTCAGATTCACATCAAATGGAAATCGGCGGGGATACGACAGTTTCTAATCCACGGTCACGTCTTTCGGCTACTCCGTATGATTGCATAATCTCGGAATTTGCTAAACCGATGCAAAAGTTTGATCTTTTTAGATCATTGAGTCTTAATGCCTTCGCTCTCTCTATGGACATCACGTTTATGGTGGCACCAGAATCACATAGTGCATCATTAAATTCACGATCTATTATAGAGCAATATACCTTGTAAAGTCTGAAATCTTCTCACTTAGGGAGAGTGATGACTGCTTCTTGAGGTCATGTCTCCATGTAAAGTGTGCATATGTACTCTATGGTTTCCTTAGTGTTTGTGAAGTAGAGTTTGAGGTTGTATTTGAAGAGAGCTTGCCCGAAGGTAATGTTCACTGGGAGTGATTTGACAAGACGTTTGAATAGGCGTAGCTTCTCCTCGCTTACTCGTCTAAAGAACCAAGTCGTGTCATATGCCTTTGTTGGTTGGTGGGGTCAGCCTAACTGAGAGTTCTTTGAGAAACGAGTTCCTTGGAAACGTCTCATTAGTGCTTTTGAAGAAGTATCTCAAAGATATTGTTTCCATGCATCCTTGAAATTAATGTTCTCCGGGATGGAGTTGACTAGTACTTGGAATCTCCTTCTGTTCACAGGATCTATGATTTGTTTCTTCATACGGTATATCGATGTATCACAATCTTCTACAATGTCATCGCTAGTTTCAGGCTTGGCATCGACCTGGTAGGGTCGATGCTGAGGGTCGGCATGAGCTTCTGGGAGACCGTCGACCGCGTGGGGTCGATGTGGGTAGGGAGTTGCTCTAGAGAAGCCATCGATCTCGCCTGGTCGATGTAGTGGTCCGGTGGCTGCTTCTGGGGGACCATCGTGCTCTCCTGCTCAATGGTGCTGTTCAACGGGTCTGTGCATTGAGTTTGCATCGACAGAGTGGGGTTGATGCGGTTGTCCGATAGGTCTCCAGTCAAATCTAACATCGACCCTGGCCTGTTGATGCTTATGTCTGCTTCTAAGACCGTCGACGAGACCTGGTCGATGGAGGTTGATAGGAAGTTTTTATGGTCTCTTCACAGGTTTTGTAACATCCATATCCCAAGTCGTTTCCTTGTAACCAAAGTTATTACATTCCTTGCGGTACCAGCTGTTATTTGATGTCGTAAAAGTCTTGTACCGTGTTGTATTTGCTCTTGAAGAAATAGGAATAATGTGGAGCTCGATTAATAATTCCGGGGTTAGGATTGGTTTGATTAATCAGAAAATTAATCGTTCCAGAACCAATTTGGATTAATTGGTCTGGAATAGTATTTTTATAGAATGAATTGTGTTTCGACGGAAATGAGATGAAATTTGATGCGGGACAATATCGAGCTCAATTAATAACCTCCGGGTGGTGATTTGGTCAAATTAAGCGAAGGGTCAATTATTGGGAATTAATTCTGTGTTATTGATTTAAACGGAATTAAACGGTAAATTCGGATAATTGACGGAAGTTGAGTAAAATAATTTGGGACAAAGGAACGTCTCAATAGTTCGGAAAGTTTAGCGAAAACACCAAAGCGAGAGGAAGAATTAATTGGAAATTATAAGATTTGGTTTGATTGATTCGGTTTAGTGGGTTGATTATGGTTTGGTTTAACTTAATTAAACCAAATATATATATATATATATATGTATCTCCCCTTCTCTCAAATTCTCTAGAGAATTTTTCATTCTCATAGGGAGATATTTTGAGAACAAGAGTGAGAAAGAAGAGAGAATTTCGGAGAGAAAAAGGAAGGAGAAGAAGAAAGAGAAGAGAAAGGGGAGGGAAGGGAGAGAAGCTAGAGGAAAAACAGAGTTTAGAGCTCGGACTGAGAGGCTCGATCGACCGAGCAAACCAGCACGGATTGAGCTGAAATTTTCTAGGTAAGTTCCTCAATCTCTTGCCTAGTAACCTACCAAATTTCGTGGGATTATGTTGAGTGGTTTGAGAGTTATGAAGTTTATACCGAAATCGCTCAAAACAGAGCAATCCGCGACGGGTCCGGATTGAGAGGGGGGTTTGGGCATTCAAAACTTATTGGTTTGAGCTGAAATTGTTTGTGTATGTTCGTGAATCTCTTAAGTAATGATCTACCAAATTTTGTCTAGAATGGTTGAGTATTTTAGGAGTTATGATTTTTCTCCCTAGACTGCTCTGTTTTTGGGCTGTAGCGTCGAGTCGAGTTTTAGTGAGTGATTGAGCACTCAAATCTTGTTTGTTTGGTCTGACATTTGGTATATAGGTGCTTGAGAGTCTTATCTTGAGTTCCACCGAAGGAATTTTGCAAATTTGGTCTAAGGCAAGAGATATGCTCGATCTAGTAAAACTCTGTTTTTAGAGAAGGAATCCGGGAATTGGGAGTTCTTGTTTGATTGAGAGTGTGTTTGGTGTTAGAATTGACAGGAAATTGTAGTCATCTTGGTGATACCTTGGTGCTTGGTTAAGTAGAAGCCAAAAGGAATCAAGCTTGAGGTTCTAAAGTTTTCGGGTAGACTCAACCGTCAAAGCAAAGGTGAGTGTGTGACCGTGGTTTGTACCACGTGATTTTTGAATTATCGTGTTTGATTTGTTTGTTAGGGCTTGACCATAGGGGCGTGATTTATGGCTTGTTTAAGTTCCTTGTGTTGTGTGTTTGATGGAGCTCTATCATTCCTTGTTTGATTGCTTGTTGTGTTGCTTTGAATTCGGTAAGTCTTTGATCACGTGTGTGGTGTAACCGTAGGGACGGGATGACCGTCTCACTAAACATTATCAATGCTTACGCGCCTCTTTTGGTGCAGGTAAAGAGAAGTCATAGGTAGTGGAGCTCGTGGAACCAATGCCAAGGAGGAAGGATGATCTCGACTCAACGGGTTTTCTTTTTGTGCATCTTTTGTTGTATGTAGATATTGCCTTGGCGAATGTTGTTTTGTGCTCACGATTATGATCCTAACGAGGTTATAAAATAGGGTTTAATTATGAATTAAGTGTGGGGCGTGCTAATGCGGTGTTTGGTGTGTTGAGTGTTGTTGTTTTGTCTTGGGTTGCAGAACAGTGGAAAGGATCGATCGATCCTGGACAAGATCGATCGATCCCAAGTAGTCGAACTTAGCCAGAAAATCTCTGGATAGTTTTAGAGGGGTAAGATCTATCGATCGTAAGGGAGATCGATCGGTCCGTTTTTGTCATAAAAATTCCGGATCGTTTTAGGGTGTGAAGATCGATCGATCTTATGGGGTCAGGATCGACCGTTCTTGGGAGGATCGACTGTTCCTGAGGGGCGTTTTTAAGGCAGAAGTTTCGGGTTCCGTCTTATTGTTCCGGGGTAGGGTGTTTCAGGTTTCACCCGAGAAGTGAATCTCGAAAGTTTAACTCATAAAACCGCAAGTGCACGGTTAAATGCAATTGTAGTAATACGGGGTCGATCCACAAAGACTGAGAATAACACACAGAGAATACAAGACTAAATCTAATCTAAGCGTAATCATAGAAGTTGGGGGTATGGTTCCTAAGCTAACGTGCATAAAATAAATAAAAGCATAAAATAAATAAAGCAATAAATTAAACTAACTAAGAATAAATTAAATAACATAATTAAATAAACTAAACTAAACATAAATTAAATAGGATAAATTAAATAAAGTAAATTGATTGCATAAATAAATATTTACAGAATATGGGTGATAGTCGATTTGTCAAGAAATTTATATCTGGTGTTCATGTTCTACCTAACAAGTTTATGTTTGTCATTCTAGAGATTTTCCATGTCTCGCTAGTCCACTCTCGTGGTATGCTAGTCTCTACATCCAAACCCACTGTCGTGGCGAATGAACATGCATTTCATACAATCCAATCATCGAATACTAAGTATTCCTAGATTTTTGAAAAAGGCATATAAAGTGAATGATAGATCTATTTCCAGGATACAGCCCACTCTCATGGCGAAGCATCCCTAAGATCTTAATCTAATTTGATCAGGGCAAGATCAATATTTACTCTATCAAACAACAAACTCAATCATAGCTAATACTCTCAACTATGCAGATCTAAGATTTCTACCCACTCTCGTGGCATAGGGAATCTTTAATAATACAACCACACCTGCTGGATTCGGTTATACACTTAAGCATCTCCCATAAGAGAATACTTAGCATTAAGATGCATAGAAAGGTAGCTAGATCGATTAAGAACAATTAAACATATATTAAACCCTAAAAATAGATCCCATCATCGACCACCACCTTAGTGGTCTAAAGGATCTACTCTAAAACATAAGAGAAGAAGTAAAAATAAGAACTCTTTATCAGATATGAATAGTAGCTACAAGGATAAGAGATGTGTATCTAGGGTATGAAAAGTTGTGTTTCTGTCTAGCGAGATTACAAGTGATTATATAGTATTAGGGTTTCTTAGATCTCTCCATTTCGTCCTTATCTTCTTCTTGGAAGCCTAAAACTTGAAATGACAAGTTGCCTGAATCATATCTTGCCACGTAAGGGTCGATATTGAGCTCCTTTCTCTGACGGATTGATTCTTCCTTTTAGGAGATTCTTTGGGCATGATATCGACTCCACATGTCGATATTGGGGTCGATATTGTCCTCTTTTGACTCTGTGAAATCTTTCTCCGAATGTGTACGATCCAAGCAATGTCACCAATCTTCCCGAAAGCTTAAGTAGGCTCCAAAAACATCTCAAGAACTCATGTTTATCTCCAAATACCTAAAAACAAATAATCACATGCAAAAACACTAGTCCTACACTAAATTTTAGTTATAAAAGCCATAACTAACTTATTCTAAAGCATAAAAACATGTAAAATACGATGTTATCAGTGGTGGTCGATTCTCCCCATCTTAGCACGGCTGGTACCTTTTTCTTCCTCCGTCTTGTTACTCCTTATCATGATGACATTGACATATTATTTAGGGTGCATTTCAGGCTTCCGTGTGAGCATTCCTTAGGATCTTTGAGCTGAAGATGCGATTTGAGCGGTTTGTGTCTCAAACACATTAATGCGTGAAGCAAGTCTGTCGAACTAGTTGTTCAGCTCATTGCACCTTCTGTGGACGTTCTTGAAACCTTCAGATATCTCCACTGAAGCCTTAGCTTACCCCTCGAGAATTCGTTGAAGCATTCCTTCGTACTTCTCCTCTTTTGATTGAAAATTTTGTCCTCCTTAGCCTTGATTTTGTTGTTGAGAGTATAACGGTTGTCGAAACTAAGATGTTTGCTGAAAACCTCCTTGCTGGAACGACTGGGCGGGTGCTCTCATGGGTGGGTATGTCTGATCTTGCGTGTTCTCCACATTGTTACTCCGGTATGAGAGATTTGGGTGATTTCGAAAAGAGTTAATCTACATTTCAGCTACACTTCGATCTGTACGGTTATAATCTCCTCCAAAATTGGCATCACTATGAGCCAAATTTTCCACCAATCTCATTTCGTGTTCATCATCTTGTCCCAAAAAGTTACCATTGCTTCTGGTGTCGAGAAGCATACGGTATTTGGGCAGGACTCCTCTATAAAGAGTGCATAGTAGCGACTCCTCAGTAAAGCCATGGTGTGGGCACTGCATGGTGTAACTCTTGAATCTTTCCCATGTTTCTCCGAAACTTTCGGATCCTTTTTGCACGAACCTTGATATCTCGTTTCTCAAACGAGCGGTTCAAGAGCTTGAGAAAATTTTTGCGAGGAACATCTTCTTGCATTGTTCCCATTTAAGAATCGACCCAGCTGGTAGACTCTTCTCCCATTGTTTTGCTTTATCACCCAAGGAAAATGGGAATAACTTATTAAATTGATCTAAGTGATCAAGTGGGTTTTCCATAGGCAGTCCATTGAACTTGTCGCCTTGCACCATGTTGATCAAGCTTGACTTGGTCTCGAAATTGTTATTTTCCACCCTTGGGGGAAGAATACCGGATCTTAGAGCCGCTGAGATAGGCTCATCAATCGTACCGATCGTCGGAGCAGCTCGGTGTTGGTGGCCAGCCCCCTGACGTGGAACACCATTTTCCTGAGTGACATTGTTGACAATTTCAACGCCCTCAACATTACCAGCAGCTTGCTCGTTTCTTTGCTGCTCCATTCTTTCTCTTCTTTTCTTTTCTTGCCTAGCTCTTTTCTCGACTTCTCTAATGTCGGCAATAGAATTGGTAAGAATGTTTTTACCACTTCTCCTCGTGTTCATACACATGAAATTTGGAAATTAAGTAAGTTAGTAAAATGTAAACACCTAGTGTCAGATTCACATCAAAACTCTATGGCTATTGCATATTCTCCACGGCAACGGCACCAAAAACTTGATGGGGAGTGATAGGAGATATCGGTTATGATTATGCAAATATGTTTTGTCGTTCACCTCCAATCAGGTTTCATCCGAGTGCTACTAGAAAGTAGTCTCGAGAGTTTAACCCGTAAGACTGCAAGTGCACAGTCATGCAATTATAATACGTACGGAATCGATCCACAGAGAGAATAGAAGAACATACAGAGAATGCAAATGCAAATCTAATCTAGGCGGGATAATAAAGTAGGGTGGTATCGAGTGCTAAACTATATGATGCAAAATAAATAAAACATGAAATAAGATAAAATAATTAAATAAATTAAAACATAAAATAAATAACTTAAATTAAATAACTTTAAATTAAATTGCATAATTAAATTACTGAAATTAAATTGCATAAATTAAAGTACTTAAAATAAATTGCATAAAATAAATAACAGAAAATAAAGTACATAAAATAAAGTACATAAAATAAAGTGCACAAATTAAATAACATAAATTAAATTACAGAAAATAAATTGCATAAATTAAAGCATAAACATAAACAAAAGCATAAAGAAGAGACAAATCTAAAGAAAAACTCTTTATTGAAGATGAAAACAAAAGGTGGCTAAGAGAGTCTAAGCCCTTTTCTAGTGAGAATACATGAGTTTATATAGAGTCTAAAAGGCTTGGTGAAGTTTTAGGGCATCCTTATAAGCTTTTGGAAGGTATTAACTCGAGATCCAAAGCTTAAATATCTTGCATTTTCGCATTAACCGAAGTTTCTTTTTCTGTCCATTGAGTCAGCATTGACCCATTCTCGTTGATGCTCTTGGTCGATGTTGAGGCTCAGGAGGAGCATCGACCACTTCTGGTTGATGTTTGTGTCGATGGTCCTCGTCTTTAGCTTCTGGTTTGGATTCAAGAGGAGTATCGACCGCCCTTGGTTGATGCTATCCGTTGATGGTTTGCCTAGGACGAGTATTGACCTCTCCTGGTCGATGCTAGGGTTGGTGCTTCCTTCTTGAGGCTCTTGAGATGTCTCTCCATGATGTTCTTGGCCCCAGCAAGTAGCTCCAAAGTCCCTATGGTTTCTTAAGACTCCAAAACACTCTAAAAGTGTATGATTTCCTCCAAATGCCTATAAACACATAAACAAACGCAAATGCACTAGAACTATCCTAAATGCTTAAACATATAAAACTAAGCTAAATGTATGCAAGAAAACATGTAAAATATGATGCTATCACTTCACTAACATGCAACCTATCGTTTTCTTCTTTTATCGGAGTTTGCGATGAATTTCTCTCATCCTCTCCATCTTCAAAGTGATTAGCTCCTGTTCCGGTGTCTACACTGTCCCCCAAATCATTTTGAACATTCTAGGCTCGTGTTCTTCTCTTCCTTCGATTCCACTCCACAACCAACTTCTTGCTTCATCGAAGATCACGTCTCGGCTTACGTGAATCTTACGGGTTTGTGGGTTGAATAGGCAATATGCCTTAGACCCGGGTTCAATGCCAATATGAACAAGTGCTCTTGATTGATCATCTAGCTTTTTCATATTACCGGTTCTATCTTTGCATACGCCACACACCCGAAAACTCGTATGTGTTCAAGAGTTGGTTTCTTCTCCTTGAATGCTTCATATGGAGTTTGATTTTCTAAAGCTCTTGTAGAAAGACGGTTGATCAGATACGTCGCGTGTCTTACAGCCTCCCCCCACATCGAATTTGGAACCTTCATAGCCTTTAGTATACTTCTCATCATCTCCATCAAAGTACAGTTTCTTCGTTCCACAACGCCATTTTGTTGGGGAGAATATGGCGCCGTGAGCTGTCTTGCAATGCCATTCTCTTCACAATATGATAGGAAACTTGATGAATTGAATTCTCCTCCTCTATCTGTACGTAAAGATTTGATTGCTTCGCCTGTCTCCTTTTCAACCATAGCCTTAAATGACTTGAATCTCTCGTATGCTTCAGATTTCTCCTTCAATACAATTGTCCACATATATCTTGTGAAGTCATCTATTAACACAAAAGCATACCTATTTCTCGCCAATGTTGACGGAGTGATTGGTTCACAAAGATCACTGTGTATTAGTTATAGCTTCCGTGTAGTTCTAAACGGTGAAATTGAGGAAATAACTTCCTTGTTTGCTTTCCAACGAGACACGATTAACAAATCATGTTTTCACACTGAATATGTGGTACTCCATGAACCATCTCTTTCTTGGTCATGTTCTTAAGGGTGTCAAAACTCACGTGTCTGAGTCTTGCATGCCACTTCCATGCATCATCATTGAAATCTTTAAGAACTTCGGTTTTCCTATGCTTAATTTTGATCTTGTATAGCCGGTTAGGAGTTCTCACAACTCTCATCATCAACCTTCCATCTTGATCATACATAGTAAGATGATTTTTCTTCATCTTAATCTCGCATCCGTCTTCTGTAGCTTGCCCGAGACTCAAGATATTGTTCTTAAGTGAGGGTATGTAGTAGATCCTCCTAATAACTTTTGACCTCCACTTCTTTCTTGCAAAAGAATTGATCCCTTACCCTTGATTTCTACATGTGAACCATCTCCAAACCTTACTTTCCCAGTCACCTTCTCGTTTAACTTGGAGAAAAAGGTCTTGTTACCCGTCATGTGGTTGCTAGCTCCATTATCAAGGTATCACACATTCTCTTCTAGTTTCTCTGCTTCATACTATTTTGGTCTTACGTTTTCTTCGTTGAGAAAAACCACCTCGTGTGTGTAGAGTGTTGGATCGGCTTCGATTGTCTCGGTTATATTGGCTTCTTATCTTCCTCTAATTCGATCAGGACATGTAGATGCATAGTGACCGACCTTGTCGCATCAATAACACACCACCTTCGATTTATCCTTCTTAGGTTTTTCTTTGTTTTGACCTTGATCGGTTGTTTCATCGGACCTTGGTTAGCCATTAAATCCTCCTCTTCCACGACCTCTCCCACGCCCTCCTCTTCCACGCCTTCTTGAATTGTTACCTCCTCTCCATCCTTGAGCATCTCCATTGATAAACAATAGCTTGCTTTGATCATTTGTATAAGTCTCCTCACTTATGTGTTCTTCATAGACTTTTAATCTCCCTACGACGTATTCAAAGCCAACGGTGTTGAGATCCAAAACTTGCTCAAGTGCTGCGATAATTTGGATGTATATTTGGCGTGGTATACTCTTGAGAAACTTCTTCACAAGCTTCGTCTCTTTAATTGTTTCTCCAAGTGCCTCCGATCTTGATGATAATTTGAATAACTTGCCCGCGAAGTCATCGAGAGAATTCGTCTCCTTCATCATCATACGATCAAAATCTGCATTTAGACTTTGTAATCTCGCCTCCTTCACACGATCTGCACCAAGATGGCGTGATTTTATTGCCTCCCACAATCCTTTTGCTGAGTCTTGTTCTCCGATTTGAAGAATTAGGTTCTCGGGAATAGATTGAAATAGCAAATTCGTTGCTATATCATTCTTATCTGCTTGATCGGTTCCCAGATGGCCGGATCTATAGCCTCCCACGCCTTGTGAACTTTGAGTGCCACCTTCATCCTCATAGTCCACACGGTGTAGTTGGTTGCATTCAGCATCGGAAATTGGATCGATGATGGCGATGACTCCTTTGTCTTTGCCGGTACGGTCACCATTTCCGTCTCTTCCATATCTCTTTCACTCGTTGATCACCACGTCGTGACCTAGAGTGTTTCTTGGAAAAACTATTTTGTGATACCAAGTATTGTTTTACGAACGTATATAAACTCAAGAACAAGAGATTAAAGAAACACTTTCTCTTTATTAGGTTTAGAAATATTGCTCAAAAACTAAACCTCTCTTATTCTCATACCCTTTGATACATCTCATCAACTTGGTATTTATAGAATTAGATTGACTCCTAACTCTACTAGGATTAGATATTTGATAACTCCAAATATCTAAAGAGATAAGACTATAAACCTATCTAATCTTAACTAAACTTATCTTAAGATATCTTAGAGCCACGTCATCTTCTTGTTTTGAGATTAATCGACAACAAAGGCTTTATTCACATCATCACATCACATAGTCATTATTCAATTCAATGCATATAAATTACATAAAAGCTTCTCTTTTCCTCAGATCCTACATTCAGCATTTACTTTAGCATTGAATATTTTTACCGTGTAGTCTTTTTTTAAGAAACGTTGATAAAAAGAACAAAGAAGAAGAAAAGAAACCGTGTTTTCAACGCGCTTTCATACGATTCCGGACCCTTATGAAACATAAATTGAACTTAAAATTAAAAAAACTTCTCAAAAAGATATTTGATGGGTCAAAGTCTAACACTGAAAAAGAACCTAGAGAAAAATTCTCTCTCTTTTTATCTCTATTTCTCGCATCGCCGCCCTTCATAGATTAAACACACTCACCTACGAAAGTTGCATATAAGCCGTCAGATTATTCAGAGACGAAATAAAAAATTAAAAGTATATAATCTTGCACAATTAAAGCATCTATCAACTTGCATATGAAACTTTCACAATCTTAATTTATATCTTTATAATATAAGTTTTGTGCTATAATAATTTTTTTTTTAATCCCTGGATCACTAGTTTCATATATATGTGAAGACGAAGATGTGCCAATAGGATTCTTGTTTGATAAAGGGTTCGAGTTTCTTACACAATGGTAAAAGAGCCACAACATTTGTGGCATCAAAAGCCTTTGCAACAATATTATTACGTTTTCGTCTTGAAATGCTGGTTGGACAACATCGAATATATTACGAACCCCGAAGAAGTACTTTCGTACATGCCAACCATTCCGCATTTGGCCTCAGGCTTACTCGATGATATGTATTGAAACATGTTTGATCACACTCGTCTGGTAAAATAAATGGATCATATTTCTCATATCGTCTACGGGAGGTGACGTCAACTATACCAGAGCGATGTCTACGGATTCCATGGCCAACTCTTGTAACGTACCAAAAACATTTGAAAACCATAAATCTTACTGTAGCCAGCAAAATGGTCGTTTAACTCTCTCACAATTCTAAAAAGCAGTGAGCAGACGCCAAGGTAGAATAATTACTGTGGTTTTTTTTTGCATCAAAGAGCTTAACTATGCATGAGCTTGCACATCTATATTCGACATGTGTTCTATATACCATAAATCTTTTTGTCAGTTCATCAAATTATGTCAATAAACATCTTTGCCTCATCCGCTTAGCCCAATAACTAATATTCTAGCTTATCCTGACCTGACTGTTCTCCAGAACTCCAATATTCACTGAGGAAATGCTAGGTAGTGAGAATGCAGAGGGAGAAGTTGAACCACCACCAGAGAGATCATTTTGGGCGAAATATGTGAGTAATACAATAAAGATCTTTTGATGATTTCTTTTGTTTTAGGTCTTGATGTAAATTTTATATGATACGCAGTGAATGTATTTGATACTGCTGGGACTCGTAGTGATGAACGCCGTGATACAAGCATCAAACAAGGCTGAAGAACCAACTGGTGGACAGGCAGGAGGAGGCTCACAAGTGCAACAACTTGCAAGGAGAAGATGATTCGACTGTTACTTCTTCCAAAGCACTCAAAGGTAGACCACGACGCAATTACTATGAACAAATTTCTTTTTTACCGAGAGGTCTTTAAATCTTATGATCCCAGGAGAATACATTTATATATTTGTTGGGCTATCTTCACAGCTGTGGATTTATACTAATTGATTATAACTTATAAGTCACGCAGAATTAACTGAATTGAGAATTTAAGATGGAAATATCTATATGGTGTAGGGAGTAGGCCTCGGCGAAAAACCCGGACCCGAAAACCCGACCTGTACCCGACCAAAAAAAATTCGACCCGAATCCGATCCGAAATAGCTCCGTGTCCTAATCGGGTTTTATATGTCCCTATCCGAAAACCCAAAAACCCTAACCAAACCCGAAAAACCCGAAAAAACTCGGAAAACCCCGAAAAAAACCCGATCCGAACCCGATCCAAAATAGCTCCGCGTCCTAGTCGGGTTTTATTTGTCCCTACCCGAAAACCCGAAAATCCGACCCGAAATCCGACCCGAAACCCGAACGCCCAGGCCTAGTAGGGAGATTAATACGAATGTGTTTGAAGCGAGTTATAAGATATGAATCTGATTTTTAGCTTATGTTGTTGTAGCTGCAGCTGATAAGAGATGATGATTCAACAGATCTTCATGTAAACCGTCCTCGATCGGTGTATTTTGTACGCAACAAGTGAGAAATCAAAAATCTTGTCGTTATGACATATCAAGAACAAAGACATTGAGAAGCTTCATATCTTGTTTTGATCACTTTTGTATTTTTGTTTTTTGAATTTGTTAGTAAATTTAAGGGAAGTCAAGTGGTTAAAGGCCATGAAAGAAATCATATTATTTAGACGAAGATTTAAGAGCGTGTAAGATACTTGATTATCAGTTTAATAAATGTGAATCTCTTTACTAATATTTGAGGAATATTCATTTAAAAAAGTTACCTGTCTAAAAATCTCCTATAATACCAACTCACACTCATTCCACCCCAACTTTTTTACTCTACCTAATTCTACCCCACTTTTTAAGTTATGCCTAATTCCACCCAATTTCTCAATTTCACTAAATTGCGGTCAATTTGAGGTAATTGCGTTTACCGACCCGGTTTGGTTTTACTACCCGATCCAAACTTCTAATTTCACTAAACCCGACATTTAGAAATCAAAATCCCTAAATTGATATAGGGTTTGATAGACATGGCGAAAGCTTCTAGAGAGATGCGAAAATTTTACGGCTTTCTTAGGTGTATTTTAGAGTTTTTGTGGAGAACGATAAAGGAAAATCAGGGATATTTTAAACTTTTTAATTTTTGGATGTACTTAGCTGTATCTAGAATCTTCTTCTGAAGGCATCTGAAATATCTGATTGTTTTGGATGCACTTTATAAATGCATCTCATTACAACATCTAGATCATGCTTATAATTTGAACTAAACGAACAACATTTCATATTTGTATCTAGATGCATTATCTAGACACACAAACGAACAGCACCTAAGGATAAAAATGTGTTAGTATATATATATATATATATTTTATCTTTATAGCCAAAATAATCAAATAAATGTTTTTCTGCTATCCATATAATCAAACACAGTTATGTAATTAAACCTTATTAAAAATTAAACACAATTTATAATAATAAATTAACAATATCTTTTGTTTTAAAAACACATAATATATTTATCTAAAATTCAAAACATTCATGCAAAATCTATTACCTTTTTTAAAAGAGTTAAATAATTTTTAAATAAAATCAAACATTACGAAACGTAGATTTTTTATACTCGTTTTATTATTATTTAATAATAACACATCATGAAGGTAATATTAAAATGATATATATTTAATACTAATACGTTTGTTTAAATAAAATGAAATAGTTGAAGTTAATATCCTCTTACTAATATTTGGAGAGTACAATTATATAAATAATATCTAATTTGTTGAAAGACAAATAATAATCTAACTCAAAATTATTATTTAAATATTTAAATTATTGCAATACTATAACCAAAACTTTAGAATAAAACTTAAATATATAAAAATAACAATCAAGGCTATAGCGCGGGATATAATCTAGTACATGTATAAGACACTAGATAATGAAAACAATGGTTTTTGATACTAGGTTAACTTTAGAATATAATAGTTATACGACTTGTGTTATATCTCTATATAGATACTATCTACTGGAGATTCAAAATTTCAAATATATCACAATGTCTCTTGATAACATTAACGAAAATAGAGGGATCGATCAAACCCAAAACACACAGACACAAGCCCTAAGGGGAGATCTGACAAAAGTAAAAGAAAAGCTTTGATAATGTCTAAAAATACAATTTTCAGCACATTCTTCGAGTTTTTTTCTGAGAAACCGAAACCAGCTCAACTTAGCAATGCCTTTGTGTTTTTAAGTCTGGTTTGAGAGGAAGACTAAGGAAGAAGAGTCGTGGTTAAATGATCTTTGAATCTTCTTTAGTTCTTTGGCCACTACCACCATCGTTGGAACTTCTTTCCCTTTATGACCGACGCATCTCAGTGAGAGCATTCGGAAAGCATTCATTTGACAAAGCTCTTCTCCTAAAATTTCACCCATCTTTTCTAGCATCTTTGGATCTGCGATCTCATCCATTCTTTGCTCTTCCAAGAATTTGAACAGGCAATCATTCTTCTCCGACATGGTTTTAGAATCATCTTGTACTAGACGATGTTGTTTTTGTCCCATTAGAAAGTTTTGCAATGAAATTCCAATATCAAAGACATCCGTTTTCTCCAATACTATGCCACTCGCCACATAGTTATGATCAACGTAACCATATGTTCCCCCACTAGGTCAACCTTTACAAATGTTTCTCCTTCTGGAATTGAAACGCAGTAAGAGAAATCAATCAGCTTCACGACACCATCTTCATCCAAAAAGATTTGCCCAAGAGACATATTCCTATATACGAAAGGCCTTGGGAACGCAGTGTGAAGGTAAGCTAAAGCAGTAGCGATATCTTCTGCTATCTTCATTCTCCTTTTCCACGGCTGTTTACTTATATCTAATTTGTAATGTTTCTTAACACCATGATAAACCAAGACTGGCTTCATCCTCCACCAATCCATCTCAAAACCTCAAACTTTACTTTGAAATTAAATGATCAGATTGGATTCAAGACCTCAAACTGAGTTGATAACGTAAAGGTGTACATAATTGAAGAGAGGGAAAGGAGGTTTTGTAAACAGCTGTAAACTAAGTAGTAGTATGGGGAAAGATATAGGATTATAGGAAGCGAAGAAGATACAGAGAGAGAGATTTCACTATTCTATCTCTTTTTATCTCTCTTTCTCGCATCGCCGCCCTTCATAGATTAAACATACACTCACCACCAAAGTTGCAAATCAGCCGTTAGATTATTCAGGGAATTTTACACGGTCAGATTTAACTACTTTTTAATGAATCATCTTGGTCCCAATTCATGGACAGCCAACAACATTTTGCAGATCCCACAAAGTTAGGCTTGTCATTGAATCCACACAATACTAAAAACCAAGGATCTCTGATTTAGGAGTCTTACCAATTTCCTGAAACCTCTAAAACCAGAACAGCTCAACACACAAACTGGGGATTTACTCGTTAGTACATATCTAGCAACAATCTAGACTTCAATTGCAACTAGAGCCACCATGACCATGAGAAATGAGAGATATCGATTTCAACACAGCAAAGCCCGATGGATCAAACAAATGAATATTATCTCAATAGTTCGTACAAGTGACCATGAACTCATATGAGAAACTTCAAGCGAAAACACACGAAAGTAGCAGATTCTTCATGATTGCGATTCTAACTAACGAAGCAATCTCCAAACACAATAAAACTTTCACAATCTTAATTTATATCTTTATAATATAAGTTTTATGCTATAATAAATATTTTTAATCCCTGGATCACTAGTTTCCATATATATGTGAAGACAAAGTTGTGCCAATAGGATTCTTGTTTGATAAAGGGTTCGAGTTTCTTACACAATGGTAAAAGAGCACAAGCCATATTTCTTAAGCCTTTGCAAGATCATCCAAAAGCATGTCACCTTCACCACTCAAAAGGGGAGATCCCATTTCATGCAATCTCCAGACAGAGGCTGTTCGAGGCTAAACGTATCACCAGAAGAAAGTAATTCAATCCTGACAGCTTCTTCGTGGAACCGTTTTTTCTTTAAAACCTTGGCTATCATATTCCTGAAAGCGATTCAAAATCAATCATCAGTGACATAAATTTACGCTTAGCTGCATCACATAACAGAATTTTGCTAGATGAATTGGATACATACCTACAATTTTTCGAAATGGCAACTATGGCTCTTTCTGGGGAGAGTCCAAGCAAGGACATGAAATTTATGACATCGTTTGGACCTCTAGTTTAGTCCAATCCACCAGTAACTAGAAATACCATATCACAAGACAATATAAGCAAGTTCATATAATTGACAGCACACTTTTCCACAGAAAGAGCAACACAAAATCATCCGTCACATTACAAATACGAATATACAATGTGATACTTGAGCTTGATTCATCAAAATATCTCACCTTAGCATTCGATATAACTTGTCTCCTCGTTTGTGCATCCATTAGGAGATCAGAGTACTTGATTTTAAAGTAAATGCCTCGTTGCCCATAGGAAAATTCATCAAGTTGAAGCAAAGAGATAACACACAAGTTCTTCTAACAGGAAACAATGTCTAATCTAAAATTAAGAGAATCACAAACCTGAATAGCAGCTTTAACCATTGGATGCTTCAATCGGAATGATATCTTGTCTGTGAAATCAATCGAAATCAGATCAACCTATATGAAAAGAAACAATCTAAGAATTAACTCCCAAGAAAATTTTCAACAGTCTAAACTAAAAAAAACTTCAACTGAGTTACAAAAACTGATTAATCCCACACTAAAGAATGAATTTTTACCAGAAAAAAAAAAAACAAAAACTCAATTGGGGAGACAGAACTACAAACCTCAGCTTTCTCACAAGCATAATCGAACGAATTCTGATTCACGGCCTAACAGCAATAATATCATAACTCTTTAGAATAGGATTCCCAGAATTCAAACTCTGACACTGAGCATTACTCTCCACATGAGTACTGCCAAACGGAGTAGCTCGCAGAACGCCGAGTAAATCGCGATGGAATCCAACAGAAGAAGCCAATCGAGGAGCGACATTGATAAGAGATCCAAGAGTGAGAAGAGGGATCGTACAAGAATCCTTGTCAGACATTACGTCTTTGATCGAATGATTATGTGCGATCCCAACATAGCCTATTCCATGGCTTTTGTGGCGAGCTTTAATCGCAAGGTTTTCCCGCCGGCGATTGTAAGATCAAATGCTCTAGTGAATAGATGCTGAAAACTTCTCTTATTTTATTGAATGAAGACGTTGGCTTTTATAGCCTTTACAAAAAACAGAAAAACTCCTAAAAATGTTGCAGAGAAACAGACCTTCTCTTGCAACCATTTTGACCGAAACAATAGGACCATTATTATTAAAACAGAAATTCAAAACAGAGCACTACCAACACGTTCTCAGCTTCTGACTCGTTCTCTTCCTCTCTTCTCGCGGTTGACTACTTCCAACAAACCCTCCCTAAGCTAAACTTGGTTCACAAGTTTCAGCTTATCCGACGCCGAACATACTCCAAGCTTGCTCCTCAATCCTTCAAACGTTTCCCGACTTAGTGGCTTTGTAAAGATGTCAGCCACTTGTTCGCTTGTTCCACAATATTCAGGACTTATGACTCCTTCATTGACTAGATCATGCAAGAAATGAAAACGAACACCAATATGTTTGCACCTTCCATGAAAAAACCGGATTCTTAGACAATTTAATGGTTGAAGTGTTGTCACATTGAATGACTGTACTCCCTCCCACATCGTAACTCAGTTCTTCCAAGATCCTCTTGAACCAAACAGCTTGACTTGCACAAATGGATGCTGCTACATACTCAGCCTCTGTTGTAGAGAGAGTAACTATAGGCTGTTTTTTCGACAACCAAGCAACGACACTTCCATCTAAGAGGAAAACATAACCTGAAGTACTCTTTCTACTATCAGTATCACCTGCAAAATCGCTGTCCGTGTACGCTGATAGTTCCCCTGTTCCTTCTCTCTTATACCATATTCTGAAATCTTCCATACCCCTCAGATATCTCAACACCCTTTTTGCAGCTTGTAGATGCAATGCTGTAGGTTTGGACATGTAACGGCTTAGAAGACTTACCGAAAATTGCAAGTCTGGTCTAGTAGTTGTGATGTACATTAGACTGCCAATTATCTGCTTGTAGAATGTCTCATCTACTCGCTATCGTTCTTCATCTAAATTCAACTTGGTTCCGGGCACCATCGGACTGCTCACCGAGTTGCAACTTTCCATATCAAACCGCTTTAGTACTTCATCAGCATACTTTCCTTGTGAAATATGTATCCCATGTGGCGTTTGTTGTACCTCTATTCGGAGAAAATATCGCATCTTTCCAAGATTCGTCATATCGAATTCTTTCTCCATTGAATCTTTGAATTCTTTCATCATTGAGAAATCATCACCTGTGTATATCAAATCATCCACATAGATGCTAACATAGAGAGAGTTACCACGTCGATTTGTTTTGAGGAACAGGGTCTCCTCGTTCTGCGATTTCACGAAACCGGCTTTGGCAAAATAATCACCAATCCGACTAAACCAGGCCCTCGGTGCCTGCTTTAACCCGTACAACGCTTTGTGAAGTTTATAAACTTTGTCTTCCTCACCACTGATCACGTATCCCTTAGGTTGCTGCACGTACACATCCTCCTCAAGAATTCCGTAGAGAAACGCCGACTTAACATCTAGTTGATAGATGTTTCAACCTTTTCTTGCAGCTGTAGCCAAAATTGTTCTAATTGTGTCCATTCTTGCTACAGGTGCATATACCTCAGTATAATCGATCCCGTGTTCCTGCGAATACCCTTTCGCCACAAGGCGAGCTTTGTATTTGCTCACTTCCCCATTTTCGTTGAACTTCGTCTTATAGATCCACTTGACGCCGATGCACTTAGCTCCCTCGGGCAATTCTAAAAGCTTCCATGTTTGATTCCTTTCAATTGAATTTATCTCCTCATTCATAGCCTCTCTTCATTTGAGACTTTTCTCGGCCTCTTCAAACGTGTAAGGATCAGATAAACTTACCATAGTCATATTGACTTCGTCTTCATCGTCATCTATCTCGTTTCCGGTGACGTAATCATTGAGATAGCTAGGAGGTCTTATCACTCGTCCCTCCCTAATCATCGCAGGCTGCCAGCGTCGGCAATTACTGCAGGCTGTTCTTCTTCACCGCAGATTTCTTCGTTTTCTGCTTCACTTTCTTCCCATATGTAATTTTCATCATTCCAAGTAAGATCTGATTCACGATGATCTTGTGTTTCTTCCCAGTTTCATCCTTTAGTTTCTTCAAAAACCACATCCTTACTTACAGTGATTTTATTAGTTTCCGGATTGTACAATCGGTATCCTTTCGATTCCTCTGAGAAACCGAAGAGTATGCAGGTGGTGCTTTTGTTGTCAAGCTTTCCTCTTCTTTGATCTGGGATGTGAACATGTGCAACACTCCCCCATACTTTGAAATGCTCAACATTTGGCTTGACATTGCTCCAAGCTTCTTGTGGTGTTACATCTTTCAACGTTTTGGTACCTTCCTCATTGAAAGCATGGACCTTACCATGTTCATAACAGTTTGATTCTTCCTCTCCGCAACGCCGTTCTGTTGTGGCGTATAAGCTGTAGTTAATTGTCTTCGAATTCCTTCCGCTTGACAGAAAACAGAGAACTTCGTCGACGTGTATTCGCCACCTAGGTCGGTTCTTTGACACTTAATTTTCTTTCCAGTTTCTATCTCCACCTTCTTCTTGAAAATCTTGAAAAAGTCAAATGCTTCAGATTTTTCTTTCAAGAAGTATGCCCATGCCTTTCGGCTGAAGTCGTCAATGAAGCACATCACATATCTTTTTCTACTGCTGGTGGTGGGACTGATCGGACCACATATATCTGAGTGTATGAGCTCCAACACTTCTTTTGCTCTCCACGTGCTTGTCTTGGAGATGGGATTTCTTGATTGCTTGCCCGCCAAGCAATCAGAACAGGTGAAATTTTGAATGTCGAAGCTTGGGAGACCACACACCATTTCCTTACTCTGCAATGTCTTCATTCCTGTGTAACTGAGGTGCCTGTCCCTCTCGTGCCAGAGCTTCTGCAGGTCTTCTGCAACGGTTTGAAGACACTGCTGCGGTTTCACTCTATCATCGATTTGATCGTATAGCATAAACATTCTATTCCGGCTCATCTTGCTCTCTTGCGATTAGCCCCTTCTCATCGTGATAAATTTTACAAACTCCTTTCTGAATGATGACTGTTACATCCTTTTCTTGAAGCTGTCCAAGACTCAATAAATTATTTTTGAGTTCCGGAATATAGTATACTTCACTGATGGTGTAAGCTACGCCATTCAAGACCAGCTTTACATCGCCTTTTCCCACGACTTCTAATCTCTTGCCATTCCCCAGCTTCACGGAGTGTAAATTCTGTATTCATCTTCAAGAACAGCTCTCGGTCTCCACTCATGTGGTTTGAACAACCTGAGTCTAGGAACCAGGCTTTCTTCCTCATGCTTTCCTTCTCGTCACTGTCTCCGTATGTCATCATCATAAGCTTTTCATCGTTTGTTTTATCGTTTTCTTCATCGTCTTCATCATAAGCCATCAACAGCATTTCTGCCAATTCTTCGGCGTAATCGGCTTCTTCTTCTAATCTTGGACATTCATTCTGGAAGTGTCCAAGGCGATGGCATTTGTAGCACTCCACCGTGCTCTTGTTCGGAAATGTACGCCCACGGCCACGTCCCTCTACCGTAGGCACCTCTTCTTCTAGTCCCAGCTCCTCTTCCATATGTTACTTTTAGGACTTGATCGTCTCCTCTGTCCGGTTTCTTAAATTTTTGCTCATGTACTCCCAACGAGCTCTGCAGTTCGTCAAGCGTGATCGCCTCGATGTCTTTTGATTCCTCGATTGACACCACAACATACATGAACTTTTCACTTAAAGTTCGCATAATCTTTTGAACCACCTTGGATTCCGTCATTGCCTCTCCGTTACTCCTCATCTGGTTTGTGATTGTCAGTACTCTTTTGAAATACTCGTCCACCACCTCTGTTTCTTTCATCTCTAACAGCTCGAAATCCCTCCTTAGTTTCTGCAACAAAGATTTCTTCACACGATCGTTTCCACCAAACTTCTTCTTCATGTACTCCCATATTATCTTAGACGTCCTTCGATCTGAAATTTGTTCAATCGTCACTCTATCAATGGACTGATAGAGAAAATGCTTCAGCTTGTGATCGTTTGTTTTGGCGTCGTCCAGTTGTTGTCGTTGTTCTGCGGTGAGGACCGTCGTGGTGGCAGGTTCTTCGTATCCTATTTCGATCAGACTCCACATTCCTTTGGCTCTGAAGAAGTTCTCCATTACTTCGCTCCAATGGTCCCAATGGCCATCGAACTGTGGCAACTTCATTTTATCATCACTCATTTTCTTTTCTGTTTTGAAGCTGCGGCTTCTCTCTCACGTTTTCAATATCTAGCGAGCTCTGATACCAATTTGTAAGATCAAATGCTCTAGTGAATAGATGCTGAAAACTTCTCTTATTTTATTGAATGAAGACGTTGGCTTTTATAGCCTTTACAAAAAACAGAAAAACTCCTAAAAATATTGCAGAGAAACAGACCTTCTCTTGCAACCATTTTGACCGAAACAATAGGACCATTATTATTAAAACAGAAATTCAAAACAGAGCACTACCAACACGTTCTCAGCTTCTGACTCGTTCTCTTCCTCTCTTCTCGCGGTTAACTACTTCCAACAGCGATTTCCTTAACACCTGGTCGTGGTGGCTCATTGTACGGAATGCTTAGATCGAAGAATCCCATCAGAGAATATAGACGAAACCCTAAATTCAAATTTGGTTTGGGTGACGAAATTAGAAAAGTCGAACTACGAGTAGAGTGAAAGAGAATCTCATATTTTTCTAATTCCTATATACTAATGATTCATTGTCAACAGTACTTACATCGATAAATTATTAGATTTTCACTTTTCTCGAAAAGTCTAGTCGAAAAATCATTGTTACGTAGACAAGGCTAAGAAGAAGATGCTAGTGCAGCACATATAAACGAGTCAAAGACGTTGCATTGAGATTTTTGTACAAGTCTACAGATATAAAATCTTTCTAATACGCCTTTATAACCATAGTAAGTCCAAACACAAAAACATAATCATCAAAAAAATATTTTCAAATTAAAAAATGCACTAAATGTATTTCATTATGATTCTTCCGCATACAAACTTGAACTTATAAGGTGTTATTATATTATATATTTAGAGTGAGCTTCACAACCAATTGGAAAGATTCCCATATTAGATGCTTCTCAAACTAAGTCATTAAGATGAGATAGTGAGGTACTTTTTAAATCTACAGACAACAAATATATAGATCAAAGAAGTAAAACCAGAACAACTTTTTGGTCCCAGTTCTTGACAACCACAGCTTCGATGTATGTAACTGACTATCTTAGAGACTATGAGCATTGATCGTTATTTTAACACACTTGTCTATTTTCTTTACACATCTCATACATCTTTCTCTACACAAAACCCATAAACTAAAATACGTCTTTCTGCACTTATGCTTTCGTTTATATGACGAAATCAAGCTGAACTGAAAGTAAAATCGAAAAACCATGCTGAATCGGAACTAATATCAAAGTAACGAGTTTGAATGCAGCTGAACAAAAAGTATATAGCAATCGCTCGATCTCAATACTCTGTTTCTTCTTCGTTACAATAACCTAACAATCTTCTAATCTCGAGTGTCCACGTGTCCTTCATCTTCACCGTCCAACAACTTAGTGTTTCATGCTCTAAATCAATACAATTTAGGTTTTATTTTATCTTAGAAAAATTGTATTGATATTAGAGTAAAGCAAACAAGAACCTGAAAACAAATTACAAAAACATAGAGTACTAATATGTATCTAAAGGAGGAAGCTCAAACAAGTAAGCCTGGGCACGGGGCGGGTACCCGCTATTTTCGCCCGTCTTGGTACTTGACCCAACCCGTACGAGTAATATCCTTATCCGTCTTGGTACTTGATCCGCCAAAATTTGTCCCGCCTTGATACTTGACCCGCCCCAAAAACTAGTACCCGTCTTGATACTTGACGTGTCCAGTTCGATTAATAACGAGTATTTTTTTGCGAATAACGGGTATTTTTTGGCGGATAACTGATATATTTTGCGGGTAACAGATATTTTTTTCTGTTAACGAGTATTATTTGCGGGTAACAAGAATTTTTTTGCTGGTAACGGATATTTTTTGCGGGTAGTAGATAATGAGTAGCGGGTAGTACGAGACGGGTAACGGAGGGTAAACGGAAAAAAATTCTGGTTTGGACTTGTCCCATTACTTGCAAGTAATTGAAAACTAAGGCTTGTTACTTGACTTGCACGAGGCGGGTACCTGCTTTTATGGGACGGGTACGAGACAGGTCGAGCAGGTCGGGCAAATAACGGATATCCATGCCTAGGCTTACAAACAACAGAGCCAAAGGGAGAGCACGAAGGCTAAAACAGGAGAGGGAATCCTCTACATTACATACAAAACTCATACTAGATAAAACAGTCCAGAGTTAATGGGCTCGAATAAAAAATGCAAAAAAGCCCACTAAAGAAATGTAACGACGTCGTTTCTCCTATCTCAAAATAAGCAAATCTCTCCTTCGAGAGAGCAAAGAGAAAGCTTTCTAGGTTATTCTCTTTTTTTCTGCAATACACAGTAATGGCGGCGAGAGGCGCTCTGCTTCGATACCTTAGAGTCAACGTCAATCCAACAATTCAAAGCCCTAGAGAATGTGCACTCCCTTTCTCCGTTCTTCTTCGCCGTTTCTCTGAGGAAGTTAGAGGCTCTTTCCTTGACAAATCTGAGGTCACAGATCGCGTTCTCTCTGTCGTCAAAAACTTCCAAAAGGTCGATCCTTCAAAGGTAATTTTTCCTCCGATCCGACCCATTTCTACTTTCATTTTCGCTTGTATTTTTCGATGAATTGTATTATTTACTTCTTGGGTTAATGAGTGCGACCTTAGGAAAGAATCTTCTTTGGATAATGTATGATTAGATGAAGAAAAGCTTTGATTTTGAAGGTGGGATTTCGTGTTATAGATATTATTCATTGGTCTGAGTAGAGAGCTTTAGGATTCAGCATTTTGTTTTTACTTGCAAGAACAAAGGAGAAAAATTTATCATGTGGGTGGACTTTTTCTTGCCTGTTTTGGGTGATTGTTGCAATGTAGATACGATTTTTTGGCCATTGTTGCAGTGTAGAATAAGCTCAGATATATGTTTGAGTATCTCCATTGCATCAATTTGTATTGCTCATTTTAAATGCTCTCTACTTCTTCTTTTGTGGCTTATGGAGATATTTTCACTTAGCAGCAATGCATATTTGTCACAAAGGGTTGGATACTATTAGTGAGGCCTACGTAATATTCTTAGGAGATGAATAAAAGGCACTCCTTGTTCTTCTATATTTCTGTGAATTTTCATGTTTTCTCCATGCGGTGTTTGGGTGTTTCTGCGCTGATGAAAAGTGGGTTTGACTAATTAAATTATTTTTGTCTCCATAGGCTGGTATTAGTGATAGCTTGCCTTTTTTCTATTTCAATATCTTCGATTAGGTTGAGCTTTCCAAGCATCAAATTCTTGTACAAGAGGAGTTATAAGATTTTGGTTTGATGAGCATGCAGTATGTGTAATAATATCTAGAAGCTTTTGAGAAGTTTAGCCTAGTGATCATTTGTGTATTTTGTTTTACTTGTGGCTTTGTTTTTTGGGTGTTTATGTAGTGCTTCCTAGCTCTCTCGTTCAGCAACTCAAAATGAAACAATGAAGTAATTGTATTTGAAGAACACGCAGTATGTGTAATATCTAGAAGCTTTTGAGAAATTTAGCCGGGTGATCATTTGTGCGATTTCTTTTACTTGTAGCCAGGCTTTTTCTTTCCGTTATTTATGGAGCTATCTTGATCAGCAACTCAAAACCAAACAATAAAGAATTTCATTTGTTGCACCCTTAGAGACTTTATCCGATCTAATCAATTGTTACCTATATCCGAAGTCAGTGCTTTCTAGTCTGCTATTACATGTAACTAGGCTTGAACGATGTACTAATCCATTTGTACTGTCGCTGTAGGTTTCACCAAAAGCCCATTTCCAAAACGATCTCGGGTTGGACAGTTTGGACAGTGTGGAAGTTGTGATGGCATTGGAGGAGGAATTTGGGTTTGAGATCCCTGACAATGAAGCAGACAAGATCCAGTCCATCGATCTAGCGGTTGACTTTATTGCTTCTCATCCTCAAGCTAAGTGAAAAGAGAAACAAATTCTTCAGCGTTCATGCATGCCTCGCTGTGTCTACAGATTTGGTTAAGCCCAATAAGAAGATAACAAAGCAAAAATGTTTTTCTTTTGTGTTATGAGAATGAAGCATTTTTTTTTTTTTTCTCTACTTTGGTTTCATAAGTATTAGATGTGTTTCTGCATGATTTATGAGGTCTTTCAAGGAACTTTGTTTTTCTTGATTATCTTAACTTATTAAATATAATGCATAAGACACCCACGATCCGTTGAAGAATTACAAGCTCGTCTCTCATAATGCAAATATAACTTCCTGTAAAATGTCGAAAAATAAACTTCAGATTAATATATGTTCTTATGTTGTAACACCCCCGACAGAACTAAAACGGACCAAGAATGTTACGTGTTAATACCTGTAGTTGGCCAACTGATGTTTTCTGAACGAATCTGTTTGACCAACGCTGATTAACCCTCACAATCGTGGCATAAGGCTTGCCAACCCTTGCCATGACCGCGTTACCAGTCATGTTGCTCCTTGTGAGTGTTGAAACCTTGCCAGGTTTTAATTGACCAACTGTAATAAGTTTCAGATACAGATTTTTCTCACCTTGTCATTTTCATAACTGTAGACGAATTGCTAATGAAAAGGATTGGGGCGTCGATTTGTTTAATGAGTCTGGCGTTAATGAAGATGGCAGTAGTTGGTTTAGAGAAAGTGGTTGGTACGAGAAAGGAGCGAACAAAAGCAAGCAAAATCGGGAACCAAAAATGCTGGTTGGTACGAGAAATGGTAGGTCAATAACACCAATTGTTAATAGTATACCCTGCAGTGTCTGCTTTTGTTTGATATGAAGAGAGAAACTTATGCTGCTGGACCAAAACTATGTCACTCACTGAAAACAATGTCTTGGAAATTTCTTGCTCAAGTATTTAGGATTAACTCTCTCACATAGCCTTCGATTTCTATGTATCAGATACATATATACGAGGCTGATTAATGGATATCTCATGAAAGTATATTGTGGTTTGTGTTACCAATCTCTAAAGATATGTATCAATCAACATGAAAAAGAGCAAAATTAAAAATCAAGTCAATTCTATTTCTTTCACAAAAACTTCACCTTGTCAATGGTTCAACCCCATATTCTTACTGTATTGTGAGCATTTCATGAGAAACTATGAAGAAGAAAATATGCATATTTTATCACATTAAGGACAAAATTGGAGAAGTTCCACTAAACCACATCAATAATTTGCCAAAGTAGAATGTGAATTCAGAGATACTTGAACATAATTAGATTCATTCAATAAACTGGAATCGGAGAAGCTGCGGATACAGACGCTCAGGCCACTTGGGTTAAGCACGTTTGTACAAGTTCATGCACAGAATGTCATGTTGCTGCACCACTCCATTGAATATGCATTTCATCGCCCCTGCATAGTCCACATGTATAAGGAAGATTCTAGAGTGTCAGATCTTACCTTAGTGCTGCTTGTGTCTATGAGTTTGGTTTCGATCGATCCGTCCATTTTCGTTAGTATAAAGTATACACTCATTTAAATATTTTTAAGATGTTGCAAAAACAGCAAATGTTCAAAAGTTTTGGTAACAACAATTACCAGAAAAAGAAAGGAAGTATTGCCGGAGTCCGTGAAGTGTCCGTATCTATAGCAAATTAGGGGGAAAAAAAAAATCGTTTCAAATTAGATTTTGAATGATTGTGCAGTCCATTCGGATCAGTATTTTAGTATGCTAAACTTCATATGCGAGTACGCTTCATTTTTAAAATGGATTGAAATAAAGCAGACGAATACTAATATTTTGGTACACAGATACTGTTTAATGCATACTAACATATATATTTTTTTGGTTAGGAGTTGGTTCGGAATGTATCAGACAAGTAAACGAATGATGGAAAAAAGCAGACTTGTCCAATTTTGATCTGATCTGGAGTAGACTGCACAACTATTCAAGGCTTTAGTTTCGTTAATTGAAATAATATTTGTTTTTCTTTTAATATAAACACAAATGTTAATATCTTTATTTGAAATGAACTTGTTTTCCTTTAATATATAAATATAAATATAAATTAAGAGTGATCCATCCGAACATATCAATCAAACCAAAAATACTCAATCCGAAAATGAACCATATTTTAATATGATTTAAATGGATTTATAATTTGTATATCGAAAGATGAATTAGAATTTAATCCTAACCAAAAAAAAAAAATGATCTAAAACTTAAATTTATTTTAAAATAAAAGTAAAATTTTAAACTGAAACTATATATATTGTGTGACACCCATTCTCGCTAAATGCTTGCCAAAACTGGATGGCCCATCTCAACTCCTTGGAAAACATTCCTCCATCCAATTTTGCGATGCGTGAGTAAACAAGTTTACCCAATAAGATGGTCTTATCTACCCAAGAGACCCTAAGCATTCATCTAACCCATTATACCGTAATACAAGCCTAAGATAGATAACTACATATTACAGAGAACATAGCAACTTAGCGATCATGCAATCTAGCATTCAACATTCCCTACGCACACAATGTCACACAACTTTCATTTCCTATCACTCACGTACCCATCAAAGGTACCTAACAATTTTCCTTTCCTTTTTTTGGGCACCAAGCTACCTGTCGATAGCTTGTCTGGTTCTGGGCCCATCGACCCCCTTCCTCCCACTACGCACGCCTCCCATGTGTAGTGAGCACCACACATGTATTACCACATGCGACAATCAAAGCTACATGCAAACTACACTTTTTCCACTTTACCACACTGTCAGATAATCTGTATTGTAGCACCTAATAACCTGAACTACATTCTCTAGCTACCTATTCCCAAACCTAGTATTCTAGCATAACCGAACTAGAAGCATACATAGAGTACATAGATCACATCCTACCTCGACACAACTGAAATCTCTGACACGTTAGGGTTCCTAGGAACAAGCGGAGAGTCCTCCTTCTCCACGTTAGGTTTCGCCTTCACTGGGGTCCAATCAAATATATATCTAAGAAAATTTAGTGAAATATAACTCTAGTGTTATTTAATTTTTCTTGAATTTGTATTCGTGTTGTAGTTCATCTCTAATATATATATATATAAAGAAAATTTAGTGAAATATAACTCCAGTGTTATTTGTTTTTTCTTGAATTTGCATTCGTGTTGTAGTTCATCTCTAATATTTCTTACTACATCAAAACAATTTGGTATTGTCTTATCAAATTTCATCAAAAAATTGTGAAGGATTATAGTGTATCAATTTTTTTTTAATTTTTAGGTAATCCTCTTTATATATTAAGAATTATTAATTTATCGATAAATTAATAAAATATCTTAGTTCCAACATTATTAATTTATAGAGGTTTAATTGTATTGTGTTATGCAGCCACTCAACCTAGATGTTATTTTAACGAAAACGACATATAATAATAAAAAAAAATCAGAACAATATCCAGAATATCACACATGTACAAACATCCTCGGAGAGTCGGAGGGTATTATTTACATATTTTTCGTATGGTTACCAGTTGATGTTTAAATTGTTTTGATTACAAAATAGTGAAAGCAATTAGTCCATGATCACAAAATACAAAACTTTTGTTTATTTTGCATATTATTCCTTAGAATCAAAGAATATCATTGAATTACGATTTTTATTTTAAAATGTACAACAATTTCATGAGCATGAGAATATATCAATTTTTGAACAAACTCCAATTACTACTACCACGTGAAACTTCAATTTCATTCTAATTCCCCCCAACAACAAATAATTCCTATGTTTATCTAGCTCTATCTTCCACAATTCCTTCGCAACCAAATTTGGTTAGCGCCTTGGTTGAATTGCTCGGAGGAAAGTAGTGCCGCTATCTAGATTTTTAACGTGATTGGTCAGAGAGTGAATTGAAGTAAAATTTATAAGAAAATAATATGTTATATATAATTATACGAAGAGGGATACAGACTTATATATACAGGACATGAGAGACTCTAGGTAAAACCATAATTATGTACATTCCAAGAATAGAAGATTGAGTATCAATATGTGATCTGGTTTTCTTAACATGCCCCTCAAGATGGAGGGGCTGTTGTCACTCCAATCTTGCTTCGAAGAAGTAGTGTGAATCGAGCTCGCTGCAATGGCTTTGTTAGCGCATCCGCTAGTTGGTCGTGAGTGTTGACATGAGATACCCGTATCGCGTTGGCTTGTATTTGGCCTCTGATGAAGTGGTAGTCCAACGCCACATGTTTCATCCTTGAATGGAATACGGGGTTTGCACATAGGAATGTAGCACCGACGTTATCACAATAGACGACCGAAGGTTGTTTGAGTGTTACGCCTAACTCTGTGAGGAGATTACATATCCATCGAATTTCAGAGGTTGTCGTTGCGACCGCTCTGTATTCAGCCTCGGTGGATGATCGCGCCACACTTTTCTGTTTCTTTAACGTCCATGATATCGGATGTGAGCCTGTGTAGATCACATATGCGTTGGTGGATATGTAATCGTCAGAGTCACCAGCCCAGTCTGCATCGGAGAAAGCATGAAGGTGGAAGTCATTCTTGGCCGAGTAGAATATGCCATGATTCAAAGTGCCTGCAAGATACCTTAATACTCTTTTGGCAGCTTGCCAGTGAAAGTCGGTAGGACGATGCATAAATTGGGATAAGCGATTCACAGCATAGGTGATGTCGGGCCTTGTGAATGCGAGATATTGAAGACTGCCTACAAGTTGCCAATACGATGTTGGATCGGATAGAGATGTACCTCCTGTCAGTTTGAGTTTGGGGTGAGGAGACCATAGGCGTGCTCACTGGATTGGCGGTGACCATGTGATGACGTTGCAGAAGGTCAATTACATATTTTCGTTGAGAGAGATGGAGACCCTGTGGTGTGCGGCGAGCTTCGATGCCAAGAAAGTAGTTTAAAGCTTCAGAATTTTTTACCGAGAATATTTCTGCCAGGAACCCCAAGATTGTAGAGATGGCTTTGGTGTTGCTCCCTGTGATGACGATGTCGTCAACGTATACCAGTAAGTATATAAGAGCATCATTATTGGGGAGAAACCCATTTTGGGTTTCTTAATATTTTTTAATAATAAATTTTAAGATACCATGAGGAATGAAGAGAGAGAAGAAGAAATAAAGAACTAAGAAACCCTTAAAATGGGTTTCTTAAATAAGAGATTCAAGAGATGGTTTCTTAAAAATATAATAATAAAATAATTAAGAAACCCACTTAAGAACCCCCAATAATGATGCTCTAAGAGTGTCGTCTTTCTTGTACACAAACAGTGAAGTGTCCGCAAGTGAGTTTGTAAACCCAAGACGGAGTAGAAATTGTTGGAGCTTGGTGTACCAAGTCCTGGGGGCCTGTTTTAAACCATAGACAACCTTGCGAAGACGACAAACATGTGTTGGATGGTCTTTGTCTATAAGTCCAGGTGGCTGCTCCATGACGACTTCTTCATGCAAATTACCTTGAAGAAAGGCGTTGTTGACGTCGAGTTGATTTATTGTCCATGATCGAGACACGGCAAGGCTCAGGACAAGGCGGAGAGTAGTTGATTTGATGACCGGGCTGAATGTGTCTTTGTAATCACGGCTATATTGTTGATGATATCCTTTCGCGACAAGTCTTGCTTTGCACCTGCCAAGAGAGCCATTAGGGAGAAATTTGTTTTTATAAATCCACTTGCAGCCAACAATGTTTGATGCCAATGGGCGAGGAACCAATTCATAGGTTCTGTTTCTGGCAAAAGCATCCAGCTCATCAGACATTGCTCGCCGCCAGTTCTGATCTTTGAGCGCTTGTGTTACTGTGTTTGGTTCTGGTGGAACGAGAGAGGGAGCCATGGCTGAGAGATTGAGCTTGGTCGCCGGTTTGATGATGTTGTTTTTACGGCGAGTCTGCATTGGGTGTTGGTTCTGTGTTGTTGCAGTGCCATCGGAGGTCTCGAGTGGCTGAGGAAGAACGCTTTCATCGTTTCCTGTAATTGGTGGATTTGGGCCTGTTGTGTTTAGTGAGTCCATTGTAGGATGTTGAGCTTGTGTGCTGCTTGTTGGGCCTGCATCATGGGCCTGAATTAAACCAGCTTCCTGCATCAAAATGACAGACCGGGAAGAAGACGACACACGTGTGTCAGGAGCAGCGGTGTCGTGGGCATTACCGGTGACGATGATCGGCGCCGCCGGTGGCGGCAAAGAAGGACTACTCGTATCCTGCAGAGACGGCAAATTCTGGTGAGAAGCTGAGTTCGAAGGTCCAGCTGCTTCCGGCGGCAAATCTGAGGACGAGGGTACGAGTTGCACAGGTACGATATCTGGATTTGGGATTGTAAAATTGGAATCGGAGGTGGCGGAACGGAGTGGAGTTGGGACATGGTTCTGGAATGGGAACGAGTTCTCATCAAATTTCACGTGTCTGCTTATGTAGATACGGCCGGAATTTTTCTGCAAGCACAAGTATGCGCTCTGGGTGAGAGAGTACCCCAGGAAGACGCACGGTGTCGATCGTTGCGCAAGTTTATGATGAGCGTATGGGCGGAGCCATGGGAAGCAAAGACAGCCGAAGACGCGGAGCTTGGAGTAGTTGGGGGTGTGCCAAACAGCTTGTTGAACGGTGAGTCCATTTGTAATATTAGAGTAGGCATTCTGTTGATGAGGTAGACAGCAGCTGAGAAGGCGTAGCTCCAATATTTGTTTGGCATAGCGGCATGTGTCAGCAGAGACAGTCCGGTTTCGACGATATGATGATGTTTTCTTTCAGACACTCCGTTGTGTTCAGGTGTGTGGGGAGGTGATGTAAGGTGAGAGATTGTAACATCCGTATCCCGGATCGTTTTTTTGTAGTATAAGTTACTACATTTCTTACGGTATAAGTTGTTATTTTGATGTTGCCTTGTACCGTGTTGTATTTGTTCCTGAGAGAAATAGGAACAACGGTAAGATCGATTAATAAATACCGGGGTTGAGATTGGGTTGATTAATCAGAAGATTAATCGTTTCGGAACCAATTCGGGTCGATTTGGTTCGGAATAGTGTTTTGACAGAAATGAGATGGAAAGTGTTGTGGATAATACCGAGCTTGAGTGATGGCTCTAGGGACGGTAAACGGGTTGATTCGATCAAAGAATTGATCGTTGAGATGTAATTTCGTATAGTTCGGTTTAGCAGAATTTAACGGTAATTCCGGGGTTAGACGGAAGTGAAAAAAATATTTTGAGACGGTGGAATGTCTCAAATATTTCGGAAATTTTGACGGAATTACTAAACCGAGAAAGAGAAATTAATTGAGGAAATTAATCGTTGCGGTTTAATGAATTCGGTTTGGTTTAATTGGATTAAACCAACATATACATATACATATATATGTGTATGAAAAATATCTCCTTCTTCCACATATATATATGGGTTCTTGAAGCTTCTTCTCCCTTTATTGGGGGCAAGAGAAAAATCTGGAGAAGGGGAGAGAGAGAAAGAAGGAGGAGAAGGAGAAGGAAGGAGAAGAAGGAGAAGAGAAAGGAAGAAGAAGGAGAGGAAAGAGCTTGAGAAAACAGAATTTTGGTGGTGATTGTGAGGTCCGATCGACCTAGCATAAGACCACGGATTGAGCTAACGTTTTGTGGGTAAGTTCTTCAATCTCTTGCCTAGTTATCTACCAAATTTCGTGGGATTATGTTGAGTATTTTGGGAGTTACGAGTTTTCTCCCAAGACTGCTCTGTTTTCGGGTTAATAGAGATGGGTCGAGTTTGAGAGATTGATTGAACACTTGAATCTTGTTGGTTTGGTCTGAAAATTTTAGGGTTAGTTCTTGAACCTCTTGAATAGTTATCTACAAAATTTCATCAGGTTTAGTTGAATGGTTTGGGAGTTTGGAATTTGCTTTCAAAATCAATCAAAAACAGAGCAATCTCGACAGGGCTGAGTAGAGAGAGCGATTGGGCGCTCGAATCTCATTTGTCTGGGCTGAAATTTGGTAGATAGATTCTTGAAAGGCTTGTCTTGAGATTTACCGAAGGAATTGTTAAACGTTTGACTAGAGTAAGAGTTATGATCGGATTAGTGAGACTCTGTTTTTGGGAAGGAGGAATCCGAGTTTGAGGTTTAAGCTTTTGAGCTAAAGGCTAGTGAGATTAATCTCTTGAGGGAATATTATGTTCTATCTTGGCAGGCTTGTAGTGGATATCTTAGTGTGTGATTGTACCAAAAGGAATCAAGCTTGAGGTTCTAAAGTTTTCGGGTAGACTCAACCGTCAAAGCAAAGGTGAGTGCGTGACCGTGGTTCGAACTGTATGATCATTGATTTTCCGTGATTGATGTGTGCTTAGGAACTAGACCATTGGGTGTGAAATGGGGATTGTCCATGCTGTGTGTTGTGTGTGTAATGGAGCTCTATTACGGTATGTGTTTGGTTGTTCGTTAAGTGCATTTCGATTACGTTTAATCTTTGATCATATGTGTGTATAACCGGTGGGACGGGAGGACCGCCTCACTAAGCATTTCCTATGCTTACGTACCTCTTTTGGTGCAGGTAAAGAGAGGAATTAGGTGATGGACCTCGTGGAACCAAGACCGAGGAGAAGAGGATGATTAGGAGTTCTTGACGGATTTTCTTTTGTGTATCTTATGTTCTTATGTTTCTAATGTCTGGTGAATGTTGTTTTAGGGTCACGAGGGAGTTTATTAACAATCTCATTAAGGGGATTAAGCATGAGATAAGTGTTGCATTTGTTGAAATTGGTAAAGGGTTTTACTTGATTGTGGTGTTGTTCGTGGGTTGCAGGACAGGGGAGAGGATCGACCGATCCAACTAGGATCGATCGATCCTGGGTAGTCGTGTTTGGGCAGAAGCTTTCTGCTTAGTCTTAGGGGGTTCAAGATCGATCGGTCTGGGGTAAGATCGATCGATCTGCATTGCTCGGTTTTGCTAGGTGAGATCGATCGATCGGGTGGAGGATCGATCGATTCTTAAGTTCGATTTTTGCCGTAAGGTTTTATGATCGATCCATGTTTTAAAACCTAATTGTTTTATTTTGAGTTAGATGTTTAGTTTTTGACTTTGATTGCAAGAAAGCGGTTTTCCTTGATGATTTTCAACCGTTTTAAGAAAAGTTTTAAAAATCCTGGGTTTTATGATTTACTTCCGCATGTGATCCGTTTTGTACTCGGGATGGGGTGTGTCAATTTGGTATCAGAGCGGTAGTGGTTCTAGGATTTGTTGGTGGCTTGCTTGCTTGTTTGGGATTGTTTGACCCGATTCCATGATTGAGTGATGTTATTTGCAATTGCATATGTGGTTATGTGATTGTGGGTTGGGTTAAAGATCATCCTCTTCGGCCAAGTAAAAGGTTCCACGGTAAGACTTCTTTTGTGTTTTGTGTTGTTTAAATTGTGAGTATTGAATGCCTTGTGGAATTATCGAGTTTAGTGAGAGGTGCTAAAAGAGGTAGAGGTAGAGGTAGAGGAAAAGGAAGGGTGGCGAGGGAGCCGGTTGAGCCGGAAGAGAGTGTGAACCCCAGGGGAGAGAATGTTGTTGGGGAGGAGGATAGTGGAGCTGCGGGTAATGCAGCTCAAGCGGTCGAGGTCGAACCGTAAGCTGAGGTTCAACAACATGCGGGTCCAAAACCAGATGGGGCAGATGTTGGGTTTACTGACTCAGCTTTTGGAGAGGTTACCAAAGACGGTACCAGTTTCGGCTCCTGAAGTGCCACTCAAAGTTGATTAGCCACTGAGAGTGGTGAATCGGGACGTTAGGGATGAGGCTGTAGTTGCAAAACCTATGATTCCGTCATACCTTACAGTGATGGATCATATGTAGAGGGTTGTCACCATTCTCTTTTCGGGAAGCACACGGCATGTTTAAGTGGATGAGTGGGAGTCGAGGTCGAAAAGAAACTTCCACTCTGTAAGGTGTCCGGAAAAGTATAAGATTGCCTTGGCGGTGCATTACTTAGAAGGAGATGCACACATGTGGTGGAGGAGCGTGTTGGCAAGGAGAGCCAACGGTGTTGACACTTGGGAGAGATTTTTGTGAAGAGTTTAATTTGAAGTACTTCCCGCAAGAGGCCATGGATAGATTGGAGACGGAGTTTTTAGATTTTTCCAGGGAACAAGGTCGGTACGGAAATATGAAATGGAGTTTAACCGACTAAGGAGGTTTGCGGGAAGGGGCCTTGAGGATGAGTAGGCCTAAGTGAAAAGGTCGGGTAAGTTGTTGAGTGATTTGAGGATAAGAATTACTCAAGTTCGGTGAACTCTGTTTTCAGAACAGAGGAGGATCGATCGATCCACGAGACAGATCGATCGATCCATTATGTCGGTTATGTGATCAGAGGTATTGAAGAAGAGGATCGACCGATCTCGAGAGGAGATCGATCGAGCAGGCGTATCAGGGAGTTTAGTATCGATAGGATAAGAAAGATCGATCGAATCGGAGAAGATCGATCGATCCTTGGCAAGATCGATCGATCCGGCAAGGTGTGGTGTTACGGTTTGTTTTCAGTAGTCGACATCGATCGATCAGGGGACAGGATCGACCGATCCGATCTCTGAAAGTGGATTTTTGAGTAGTACGCCGGCAAAGGTCGAGGTAATTGCCAGTGGAACTTTGGATATATGGGTTTGGATTGCTAGGTCGTCTGATCTCGGTTGAGTATTGATGAGATTGTCATAGGTAGTGAGGGTGTATGATGGTTGAGTATCGATGCGATCTCAGGGGATATTAGACCGTAAAATATAATGGGATAATGATGAACTGGGGAATCTCATTATGTGGTTGGCAGAATTCTATGGGATATGCGTGTTATTAAAACGGGTATCTAGTGATGTGGGTGATACATGTTGTGGCATTGCATGTATTAGGGATGTCGAGTACATGGTATGATGTTTCATGTATCGACGGGTTTGACACATGATGTGGTATTTCATGTGTTGGGGAGTTGGGAGCAGTGTTTGTTCCATCTTGGTTCGGAATTTTTGGGTTATGTCATCAGATCTTACTACGTGGTTGGGGTCGATAGGATTGTGTGATATTTAATCCTATTGACGGGTCATTGGGGTTTTGTGATATAACCCCAATGAGGGGTCATTAGAGTTATATGATATTTGACTCTAATGATGTTGGTTAGGATTATCTGATAATCCTAACAGGGTGGGTTTTTACTGATTAGGATATGCGGTATCCTAGATCGGTAGCCCAGGGTGAGATCTTATGATCTCAGAGGGTTTTTACTGATTAGGATATGCAGTATCCTAGATCGGTAGCCCAGGGTGAGATCTTATGATCTCAGAGGGTTTTTACTGATTAGGATATGCGGTATCCTAGATCGGTAGCCCAGGGTGAGATCTTAAGATCTCAGAGGGTTTTTACTGATTAGGATATGCGGTATCCTAGATCGGTAGCCCAGGGTGAGATCTTATGATCTCAGAGGGTTTTTACTGATTAGTATTATGTGATATCCTAGATCGGTAGCCCGGGGTGGGGTCCTAAGATATTGGATCTCACGGGGACTTAGTATATTAGGGTCCTAAGGTATTGGATTCTAATATGCTAGGTCGTTTGACGACTTACTCGTTCGAATCCTGTGGTATTGGATTCTAATATGCTAGGTCGTTTGACGACTTACTCGTTCGAATCCTGTGGTATTGGATTTCGACGGGACAGCCGTTGGGTGACCACGTAGGATCTTGTGATGATAAATTCGGGGGTATGGAACCGAGCATGGAGCAATACCGAGCGTGATTGATGGCTTTAGGGGCATTGACGAGAGTGGAGCACTGCTCTGTAATGAAAAAAATGAAGTCCCGTACGGGTAATTGAGCGGTCATAAGGGGTGTGACTGCAGTCACTGCTGAGTTATAGTATAAGTATGGTTATGGCTAGAGTGAGTCATAGCAGAAGTACTGATATAATGGGTGATGAGATGTGGCCGTTTTGTTGAGAACCGGTTTGGTGATGAGTTGTGGTACCACGACTGTCGTTTGGAGTAGCTGTCGTGCTACAGTTGCCGCCAAGGGTAGTAAGTTTGCTCTAAAGGGACAGATCTAAGTGGACGATCCAAACCTTGAGTTTTGCTGAGGTTGTATGTATTATTGAGGATAGCAGGTGCGCTTAGAATCGGATTTTTTGGGGCACGTGGTCTCAGAAGTGTGACGGGAGCTTCTTGAGACTTAAGGGGATGTTGTCTGGCTCCAGTGATGGCTTAACCGGACTTTAAGGAGCCAAATGTGATTGATACAGATGCCTCGAGGCTAGGATTGGGTTGTGTTATAATGCAGCATGGTAAGGATATTGCTTATGCTTCAAGGTAGTTGAGGAAGCATGAAGGCAATTATTCTACTCATGATTTAGAAATAGCTTATCACCCGGGGGAAAGCTAATCTCGTTATTGATGCATTAAGCAGGAAGCGGGTAGCTGCAAGTACCGAGAGAGATGCTGAGGACTTGGTGAGTATAAGTAGTACTTTGTTGCTATGTGTTGTTTCCGATAAGTTAGAACCGTTGGGGTTTGAAGCGGCTATCCATGCTGATATTTTGAGTAGAGCGCAAGCTGCTCAAGAGAAAGATGAGGCTTTGATTAAGGCTTCTAAGGACGAGAAGTCTGAGTATCGTGTTTTAAATAATGGAACCATTTTTGTGAATGGTCGGGTTTGTGTGCCTAATGATGAGGACTTGAGAAGAGATATCCCTCGAGAGGCACACCAGAGTTGGTTTTCTATTCATCCCGGGGCGACTAAGATGTACCGAGACTTGAAACGGTATTATCATTGGGTTGGGATGAAGAGAGGCATAGCCAACTGGGTGGCTAGTTGTTAGACTTCTCAGTTAGGAAAAGCTGAGCATCAAGTCCGAGTGGGTTGTTACAGAGTTATCCATTCCTGAGTGGAAATAGGATATGATCACGATGGGTTTCATGGTTGGATTACCGAGTCCTCGGGGTAAGGATGCTATTGGGTTATAGTTGGTCACTTAACCGAGTCAGCTCATTTCCCAGCGATAAGAAAAATGAAATAGGGCTTGAGTTTTGGCGTGGAGGTACATTAATGAGATAGGGAGATTACATGGTGTACCTGTGAGCATTGTATCGGATCGTGACTGTAAGTTCACATCGATTTTCTGGCAAAAGTTCCAGGAGGAGATGGGTACTAAGGTACACATGAGAACGGCGTATCATCCTTAGACGGATGGGCAATCGGAGAGAACCATTCAGACTCTCGAGGACTTGCTGAGGATGTGTGTTTTGGATTGGGGTGGCCATTGGGCCGACCATCCGAGCTTGGTAGAGTTCACTTATAATAATAGTTACTAGGCGAGTATCGGGAGGATACCATATGAGGTTTGATATGGTAAGCCAAGCATGACATCATTATGCTGAACTCAAGTGGGAGAGTGAAGCATATTGACGAGGATGTTGTGCAGGAGACTCCGGAGGAAAACGGAGTCTTACACGCCAAAAAAGAGAAGGAAAACTCCTGAGATTAAGGTTTTTGTGGAATCATGTTGAAGTTGACGAGGATATATGGGAACTTGGGGTGAGGATGAAGGTGTAATTCTCCCAAATGGGTTGTAAGGCGGGCTAAACCTTAAGATTCGAGGACGAATCTAATTAAGTGGGGGAGAATTGTAACATCCGTATTCCCGGGTCGTTTTCTTGTAGTATAAGTTTACTACATTTCTTACGGTATAAGTTGTTATTTTGATGTTGCCTTGTACCGTGTTGTATTTGTTCCTGAGAGAAATAAGAACAACGGTAAGATCGATTAATAAATACCGGGGTTGAGATTGGGTTGATTAATCAGAAGATTAATCGTTTCGGAACCAATTCGGATCGATTTGGTTCGGAATAGTGTTTTGACGGAAATGAGATGGAAAGTGTTGTGGATAATACCGAGCTTGAGTGATGGCTCTAGGGACGGTAAACGGGTTGATTCGATCAAAGAATTGATCGTTGAGATGTAATTTCGTATAGTTCGGTTTAGCGGAATTTAACGGTAATTCCGGGGTTAGACGGAAGTGAAAGAAATATTTTGAGACGGTGGAATGTCTCAAATATTTCGGAAATTTTGACGGAATTACTAAACCAAGAAAGAGAAATTAATTGAGGAAATTAATCGTTGCGGTTTAATGAATTCGGTTTGATTTAATTGGATTAAACCAACATATACATATACATATATATGTATATGAAAATATATCCTTCTTCCACATATATATATGGGTTCTTGAAGCTTCTTCTCCCTTGATTGGGGGCAAAAGAAAAATCTGGAGAAGGGGAGAGAGAGAAAGAAGGAGGAGAAGGAGAAGGAAGGAGAAGAAGGAGAAGAGAAAGGAAGAAGAAGGAGAGGAAAGAGCTTGAGAAAACAGAATTTTGGTGGTGATTGTGAGGTCCGATCGACCTAGCATAAGACCACGGATTGAGCTAACGTTTTGTGGGTAAGTTCTTCAATCTCTTGCCTAGTTATCTACCAAATTTCGTGGGATTATGTTGAGTATTTTGGGAGTTACGAGTTTTCTCCCAAGACTGCTCTGTTTTCGGGTTAATAGAGATGGGTCGAGTTTGAGAGATTGGTTGAACACTTGAATCTTGTTGGTTTGGTCTGAAAATTTTAGGGTTAGTTCTTGAACCTCTTGAATAGTTATCTACAAAATTTCATCACGTTTAGTTGAATGGTTTGGGAGTTTGGAATTTTCTTTCAAAATCACTCAAAAACAGAGCAATCTCGACAGGGCTGAGTAGAGAGAGCGATTGGGCGCTCGAATCTCATTTGTTTGGGCTGAAATTTGGTAGATAGATTCTTGAAAGGCTTATCTTGAGATGTACCGAAGTAATTGTTAAACGTTTGACTAGAGTAAGAGTTATGATCGGATTAGTGAGACTGTTTTTGGGATGGAGGAATCCGAGTTTGAGGTTTAAGCTTTTGAGCTAAAGGCTAGTGAGATTAATCTCTTGAGGGAATATTATGTTCTATCTTGGCAGGCTTGTAGTGGATATCTTAGTGTGTGATTGTACCAAAAGGAATCAAGCTTGAGGTTCTAAAGTTTTCGGGTAGACTCAACCGTCAAAGCAAAGGTGAGTGCGTGACCGTGGTTCGAACTGTATGATCATTGATTTTCCGTGATTGATGTGTGCTTAGGAACTAGACCATTGGGTGTGAAATGGGTATTGTCCATGCTGTGTGTTGTGTGTGTAATGGAGCTCTATTACGGTATGTGTTTGGTTGTTCGTTAAGTGCATTTCGATTACGTTTAATCTTTGATCATATGTGTGTATAACCGGTGGGACGGGAGGACTGCCTCACTAAGCATTTCTAATACTTACGCACCTCTTTTGGTGCAGGTAAAGAGAGGACTTAGGTGATGGAGCTCATGGAACCAAGGCCGAGGAGAAGAAGATGATTAGGAGTTCTTGACGGATTTTCTTTTGTGTATCTTATGTTCTTATGTTTCTAATGCCTTGGTGAATGTTGTTTTAGGGTCACGAGGGAGTTTATTAACAATCTCATTAAGGGGATTAAGCATGAGATAAGTGTTGCATTTGTTGAAATTGTTAAAGGGTTTTACTTGATTGTGGTGTTGTTCGTGGGTTGCAGGACAGGGGAGAGGATCGACCGATCCAACTAGGATCGATCGATCCTGGGTAGTCGTGTTTGGGCAGAAGCTTTCTGCTTTGTCTTAGGGGGGTTCAAGATCGATCGGTCTGGGGTAAGATCGATCTATCTGCATTGCTCGGTTTTTTTAGGTGAGATCGATCGATCGGGTGGAGGATCGATCGATCCTTAAGTTCGATTTTTGCCGTAAGGTTTTATGATCGATCCATGTTTTAAAACCTAGTTGTTTTATTTTGAGTCAGATGTTTAGTTTTTGACTTGGATTGCAAGAAAGCGGTTTTACGTGATGATTTTCAACCGTTTTAAGAAAAGTTTTAAAAATCCCTGGTTTTATGATTTACTTCCGCGTGTGATCTGTTTTGTACTCGGGATGGGGTGTGTCAGAGATGCCGGCGTCAGCTAGAGACTTTTTAAGCGCCAGGTATTCTCCTCCATTATCGGAATATAGTGTTCCAATTTTGCTGTTGAAGCGGTTCTCAACAAGGGCTTTAAAGAGCAGTACAGTTTCGCGAACTTGTGATTTAGTTTTGAGTGGGTAAAGCCAGGTATAGCGAGTGAAATGGTCGATTAGGACAAGGTAGTATTTTTAATTTCGATGGATAGGACAGGTGATGTCCACACGTCACTGAAGATGTATTCTAGAGGTCTGGTAGAGGTGATTGAGGAAGAAGAAAAGGGAAGCTTATGACTTTTATTGATAGTGCAATCGTTACAGAATGTAGTTTTTCCAACAGATTGAGAAATTGGAAGAGAGAATTTTGAAATAATAGTTTGTAAAATCGATGTTGCTGGGTGGCCTAAGCGAGAGTGCCATTGGGTAAGGGAGGGATTTGTAGTTGATGAGGCAAAGAACGATTTTATGATGTGGGGGGAAACTGGCCACTCGTACAACTCGTCCTTAGTTTTGCCTTGGAACAACGGGACCCCCGAGCTGAGATCCTTCACCTGAAAACAGGAAAGAATTCCCCAGACACTTTGTTAGAATTACATAACTTATACACCGAGATAAGATTTTTGTGTAGTAGAGGTACACATAAAACATCATGTAATTGAAGTTTCTTGGAATTAGAGTTGAGGGACAGTAAACCCGTGTGTGTGATGTTGAGTCCTGATCCATCACCGATGAGCACGCTGTCGTCTCCATGGTAGGGATGATGCATATACAAGTTATGAAGATCACTTGTCATGTGGTGAGTGGCGCCACTGTCCAGAAGCCAGGAATTGTCTGATTGAGATGGTGCCGCTGCAAGGTGAGCTCGTACTGCCAAGGAGGGTGATTAGGTTGCTGTGAAGTGTGAGGAGATGGGAATTGGGCACGTAGCTGAGAGCACCATTTGGCGCTGTGACCGAAAGTCCCACAAAGTTGACACTTCCCTTGATAGCCTTCTGTGGTCCTGCTATGTTGTTTTTGACCGTTTGCTTGTTTGTGGCCAGGGCTGGGACTCCACGACTGGAAAGACTGTTGATTATTGTGTTTTTACGGAAAACGAGGACGATAGTTGGCAGTGTTTGCTGATGCAGGGACAGCAGTTGGTACAACAGTAGCAGCAATGAGAATCTTAGCTTCTTGATTAAGCAATTTCTCATGCACCTCTGTGATGGTTGGAGTTCGATATCTGCCTTCTAATTGATCCACAACAGACTTGAACTTTTCTGGTAAGCCATCTAAGACGTATTCCACTTATTCTTCATGCTCCACTGGTTTGCCCAACAAGGCCAGTTGATCGAATTTTGTGATGATGCCTTGAATGTATTCGTTAATAGTCATGTTCTGTTTGGTCCATTGTTTGAGCTGTAGGCGGAGTTGACGGATGTGACCCCAGCTTGTGCTGGCATAAGTGTCAGCGAGTATCCTGCAGATTTCGGCGGCAGTGGTTGATCTGGACAGAATGGGCTGGATTGTTAAAGAGACAGCACCTAATAGGCCACTGTAAATCAGTCTGTCTTGACGTTTCCATGCAGTGTGAGCTGGATTTGCAGCAGAGACGTTGTTGGTAGTGATGGTGGGAGGTGGAGTGGCTGTCGAGCCATATATGTAGCCAGCTAGTCCATAGCCATCAAGGAGAGCATGCACCTGGAGACTCCACATGAGGTAGTTGTTTGAAGACAGTTTGGTGATGTTTGACATGTTTATGTTAAGAACAGTAGTGGTAGCGATCTCAACAGAGTCAGCGCTGTGGGTAGACATGCTTTGATTCAGAGTTTTAGTGTCAGGATGTGAAAGAAAAGAAGGGAAAAGAAGAGAGACAAGGACAGATTGGAAGGAAGGAGCCGGACGGCTGAGAAGAAAAATAGGATTTTTAGGTTAACAACGTGCTCTAATAACATATAAGAAAATAATATGTTATATATAATTATACGAAGAGGGATACAAACTTATATATACAGGACATGAGAGACTCTAGGTAAAACCATAATTATGTACATTCCAAGAATAGAAGATTGAGTATCAATATGTGATCTGGTTTCCTTAACAAAATTGGTGTATGAATTTGTTGGATTTTGTGTTTCTTGATTTAGTAACTATGAAATTTAGAGGTAAATACGGTTTCTCATGCTTCCATATACTCTTTGGGGTGACCTTGTGTTGAAATGCAGAACATGTCTCATTCTCATTCTCTGTCAGTATCTAATAACTTAAATATGCTTTGAGTTGTTTCACATATCTAACATTTAGTTCTCTTGGTTGTAGTTATGTTGTTGGACTGAAATTCTTATGAACTTTTTATTAAACTCAAAAGGGTTATTGTTTTTTTCTATACAAGGTGGAACGCTGAGAGTGAATGAGCTGAGATTAGCTTGTGCAAATAGACTCAGGTGCAATGGTCGTGGTGCTACGACGAATCTTTTTGAACGGTTTCTAGAGTGGTCAAGGTACTTATAAGTTATAACCTTGCTGATTATGTATCTAACATTCAAATGTATTGGAGTTCATTAATCAGATGTCATGTTTATTTCCATTTTAATAAGCCAAGTCAAATGCAAACGCACTTATAATTTCATTTTATTGAAAATTACTTATGAAATTGTGCAAATATAAAAATATTGGGAAACAATATGAAATTAAAAAAAATATTTTGCTGGTACCCACGTGACCTTCGGAGCTCGGCCCGCTAACCCGCCCCGAAAAATCTGTAAAGTAGTAGTCTTATTTTTGTAAATCTGAATCAGCCCTGCAACGGATCAAAACCCACGGAGCCCAGAGCAATAGTGGGAACAATTGGTTACGCGGACCCTAAATACATGATGAGTGGTGTCGTCTCGGAGAAAACGGATGTCTTTGCTATTGGAATTTCATTGCAAAGGCTTCTAATCGGACGAAAAAGATTTAATGACACTTATAATTCTGCAACCATGTCGGAGAAGATTGATTGGCTGTTCAAATTCTCGGAAGAGCAAAGAATGGATGAGATCGCAGATCCAGAGATGCTAGGAACGATGGGTGAAATTTCAGAACAAGAGCTTTGTCAAATGAAAGATTTCCAAATGCTATCATTGAGATGCATCGGTCGTAGAGGGGAAGTTCCAACGATGGTGGAAGTGGCAAAAGAACTAAAGAAGATCCAAAGATCTCTTAACCATGACTCTTCTTCTCTTTCAGGTGAAACCCAATTTGACTCTCCCCAAGACGTTTCTTCCTCATGCCTCCTCTCAAATAAGACTTAAAAACACAAAGGCATTGCTAATATGTATTTTACAAAAATGTTTCAAAGGTTAAGTTGAGCTGGTTTCGGTTTCTCAGAAAAAAATCGAAGAATGTGCTGAAAATAACTTTGATTCTTGTTTGTAGTTTAAGACTAAAGCTTTTCTTTCATTTTTGTCAGATCTCACTAATTAGTGCTTGTGTCTGTATGTGTTGGGTTTAATGGGTCCGTCTGTATTCATTCATTCATGCTATAAAGAGTTATTATATATTGAATCTCCTATAGATAATATATATTAATGTATATCTACTCGTGTGTATATAAGAAAAAATCTCCCAAGTCAATAACACAAGTTGTATAACTATTATGAGAGTATTGAATGTAGAGAATTATGCTGAGTAGGGAAACTGTAAGATCCGTGCTTCGGGCAACTCATTCCTCGGCACGGACAGGAATTCGGGTAGGCTAGAAATACCGATGTTTGGGCTAGACGGATAGTCGGGAAATTCAAAAAAGTCCAATGTTTGGAAACATACGGATGTGGTTTACGGACGTACAAACACTATGTACGGATGGTGGTCTGCGGACGTATGGACAGTACGTACGGATGTGTTTTGCAGACAGACGGACAAGACGTCCGGACGCGACACGGTCGTCGGATACGATCGATGCTGCAAACAGACGGTACAATTGGATCGTACGTCCGGATGAGTGTTGCAGACGCGGAAGGACCATCCGTATAGACTGTCTGGATGCGATCCAAACGAACGATGCGGACGTCCGGAAGGACGTGAGGACGTATGGACTACGTCCGTACGGACGGTATGTCCAGATTGAGAAATTTTGGACAAGACCTTGTCATTTTGGGAATTTTCGGACAAGAGTGGATAATTGGACAAGGTTAGTCCATTTTCAGACAAGATTGGTCGTTAAGACAAAGTTTGTCCGAGTAAGACATTTTGGTCCGAGAGAACATGGGACCGTCGAGGATCGTTCGGACATTCATCCTAAAATTTCGGACAGGATAATGTTTGGAGAAGATAAGATTCGGATATGATAAGATTCGGACAAAAATTATCTGAATTCGGACACACGGACCATCCGAGGGACCATGAAAAGACCGTAAGGACAACATCCCTAGTATTTTGGACATGGATATATTTTAGGACAAGGACTGTCCTAAAATCTGATGTGGTTGGCTTTTGGACCAGTTGGACCGATGGGATATGAATTTGGCCAAGAGTTTCCCATGTGGACCGATGGACGGTCCTGTACGGGTCAATTTGGGGTCCGATGGAACGAAATTGATTTGAGTCGGGCCAAATTAATTTTTATTGTAGGGATCAACTTTTGAAGATAAAACTCGAGTTTCCTAAGGCTGAAAAGAAGTTTTGGGCTGTTATGCAAAATTGGCCCGATAGGACCTAAAATTTGACAGAAATTTCTAAGTGGTGGCCCGTAAGGGGACTTAAACTAAAAATCGATTTTATAAGGACCTATTGTCGATTTTTGGCCGCCCAACACTTAGAGAATTTCAGAAAGAAACTCGAGCAGCCTTAGAGAGAAATCAAGAGAGCCTTGACCGTTTGAGAGAGATCCGTCCGTGGGAAAGAGCTAGCGTTTTGGTGAGAGCAGATCCATTCAGGGTTGAGAGATCCTTGAAGGAAAATCCGACTTGGTAAGGTCCGTTTGATATTGTAGATCGGATTTGTTGCTGAACCTTGTGAGGTGTTTTTGATGTTAGTGTGTGCTGTTTAGGTTGAGAAGAGACCGATCTGAGTGTTGGAGACTCCGATCTGTCCTTGATTCGGTAAGGAGATCGTTTTTGAGATTGTTTTTGGGACTAAGTTTTGGATCGGTTTTGATGGAGCTTTTGTTGTGAGTTTTTGGTCATCAGCGTGTGTTGATCTTGCTGTGGTGAGGCCGTGTGGTTGCTGAGGCTTCAGTCTTGGTCATGGTTTGGTAAGAGTTGCTTTTGGGATCGTTTTGAGGCTTAGTTTGGATCCGTTTTTGATGGGGTTTTGTTACGTGTTTTTGTGGTGTCTTTCTTATGGCCAGCGTGTGCTAAGGAGACTAAGGAGGAGGTGTTTGTGTGTGTACAAGACTTGTCTTGTGCATCGTTTGGTAAGGATCTTTTTATAAGATTGTTTGTGAGGTTCTTTTGGGATCGGATTTTAAATCCGAATTTGTTTTGTTGTCTAGGCTATTGGCATGTTCTATTAACCTCATTTGATGTGCCTTTAAGTTGTCCTCAGTAATCCTAAGGTGAGTACGTGACCGTGGTGCAATTGTAGAAGTAATTTGGTGTTTGTGGCTTGGTTGTTTTGTGTGTTATGTGTATGCGTTTGTTTGTGTCATGACAGTTTGAGGTTCCGTTTGATGTGGCATGTGTCTTGAGTGTAGACTCTTGACTTATGCAGTTGAGAACCAATTGTATACAGTAATATCACTTAACATATCTTGCCTATTTGTGTTGAATTGTTTCTGTAATTGTGCCTAGTGTCTAGTGTGACGGGACGACCGTCTCACTAAGCAATTATGTTGCTTACGTATCCACCGCATGGATGCAGGTAAAGATGATTGAGGAGCTTGCGGGACATGGAGGCGTTGGAGTGGATGGATGGTTAATGTCTTGTTGTTTTTGAGTTTTGAGTATTTTGATTGATTTCGTATGCATGATTGCATGAGTTGGACGATGATTCGAGTTAGAATATTTGAGATTACTTTGAAGAATTTTTGGAGTTTAATTTGAGTTGTTAAAATTTATTTATGTGGTTTAAATAAATTGTTTGAGTTTGTTGAATCGAAATTGGTGTGGGTTTGGGATAAAATTGTTAAGTCTTCCGCTTGTGTAGTAAAAATCTGATTAGTATTCGATAAGTAACACATAGTAAAAAAATTTTAAAAAATTTGCGAAATGGGGTTGTTACAGGTTAGTATCAAAGCCATATCGGTTCTAGTATTTGTTGATACTCTGATACCAGTTTGGTATCAGAGCCATTACGACTCTAGAATTTGTAGAATTTTGTGAGATTTTGTTAATAGTCTGATACCAGTTTGGTATCAGGACATGCTTGATTCTAGGATTCCTAGGATTTTTGTGAGTTATTTTGAGGATTTTGAGGTTAAACCATCCTTCCAACGCCAAGTCTCGCGGTAAGTCTTAAATTTTTCTGTGAATTTCTGAAAAATTTGTGATGATTAGTTTATGAAGCCGTTTGGCGTGGGAGTTTTTGCTGAGTTTGTGTGAATTTGCATGAATTTTTGAGTTTTGCAGATGGCTAGACAGACTAGAAGCATGCACAGAAATGGTAGAGGTTCTGAGAACTCCGGAGCTAACTCGGCCCGAGAAGAAACGGCTGAAAATGTTGGTAAAAATGTTGCTGGGAACCATCGTCAGGCCTATGTTGACCCTATTCAGGAGGCGATGGCACCTGTGTTGGCCGCTATGGCTTAGTTGTTGGCTAGAATTCCTGTAGTAGGACAGGATCTTGTGGCACCACCAGTTGGAAACGATGGGGCCGCGGAGAATGTTGTGCCCGAGAATTGGAACGGGTTGAGGTCCGTGTAGAGGCACCAACCAGAGGAGCTGGAGATCGTGTGTTTGAGCCTCGGTACCAGCTTATCTGAAGGTACTAGAGCATATGCAGCGTTTGTGCACTCGTTGTTTCTCGGATGGCACTAAACCCGTGGAGGCAGACGAGTAGAGGTTTAGAGTTGAGAGGAATTTTGCTGCTGTGAGGTGTCCTAATCAGTACAAGACGGACATTGGTGCTCATTTCCTGGAGGGAGATGCATACGTTTGGTGGGAATCTGTGTTGACTCGTCGTGGTAGAATTGACTCTTGGAGGATTTTCTGTGAGCAGTTCAACTCTAAGTACTTTCCTCAGGAAACTGTGGACCGTTTGGAGGGTGTAACATCCGTATCCCGGGTCGTTTTCTTGTAGTATAAGTTACTACATTTCTTACGGTATAAGTTGTTATTTTGATGTTGCCTTGTACCGTGTTGTATTTGTTCCTGAGAGAAATAGGAACAACGGTAAGATCGATTAATAAATACCGGGGTTGAGATTGGGTTGATTAATCAGAAGATTAATCGTTTCGGAACCAACTCGGGTCGATTTGGTTCGGAATAGTGTTTTGACGGAAATGAGATGGAAAGTGTTGTGGATAATACCGAGCTTGAGTGATGGCTCTAGGGACGGTAAACGGGTTGATTCGATCAAAGAATTGATCGTTGAGATGTAACGTATAGTTCGGTTTAGCGGAATTTAACGGTAATTCCGGGGTTAGACGGAAGTGAAAGAAATATTTTGAGACGGTGGAATGTCTCAAATATTTCGGAAATTTTGACAGAATTACTAAACCGAGAAAGAGAAATTAATTGAGGAAATTAATCGTTGCGGTTTAATGAATTCGGTTTTGGTTTAATTAGATTAAACCAACATATACATATACATATATATGTATATGAAAAATATCTTCTTCTTCCACATATATATATGGGTTCTTTAAGCTTCTTCTCCCTTAATTGGGGGCAAAAGAAAAATCTGGAGAAGGGGAGAGAGAGAAAGAAGGAGGAGAAGGAGAAGGAAGGAGAAGAAGGAGAAGAGAAAGGAAGAAGAAGGAGAGGAAAGAGCTTGAGAAAACAGAATTTTGGTGGTGATTGTGAGGTCCGATCGACCTAGCATAAGACCACGGATTGAGCTAAACTTTTGTGGGTAAGTTCTTCAATCTCTTGCCTAGTTATCTACCAAATTTCGTGGGATTATGTTGAGTATTTTGGGAGTTACGAGTTTTCTCCCAAGACTGCTCTGTTTTCGGGTTAATAGAGATGGGTCGAGTTTGAGAGATTGATTTAACACTAGAATCTTGTTGGTTTGGTCTGAAACTTTTAGGGTTAGTTCTTGAACCTCTTGAATAGATATCTACAAAATTTCATCACGTTTAGTTGAATGGTTTGGGAGTTTGAAATTTTCTTTCAAAATCACTCAAAAACAGAGCAATCTCGACAGGGCTGAGTAGAGAGAGCGATTGAGCGCTCGAATCTCATTTGTTTGGGCTGAAATTTGGTAGATAGATTCTTGAAAGGCTTATCTTAAGATTTACCGAAGTAATTGTTAAACTTTTGACTAGAGTAAGAGTTATGATCGGATTAGTGAGACTGTTTTTGGGAAGGAGGAATCCGAGTTTGAGGTTTAAGCTTTTGAGCTAAAGGCTAGTGAGATTAATCTCTTGAGGGAATATTATGTTCTATCTTGACAGGCTTGTAGTGGATATCTTAGTGTGTGATTGTACCAAAAGGAATCAAGCTTGAGGTTCTAAAGTTTTCGGGTAGACTCAACCGTCAAAGCAAAGGTGAGTGCGTGACCGTGGTTAGAACTGTATGATCATTGATTTTCCGTGATTGATGTGTGCTTAGGAACTAGACCATTGGGTGTGAAATGGGGATTGTCCATGCTGTGTGTTGTGTGTAATGGAGCTCTATTACGGTATGTGTTTGGTTGTTCGTTAAGTGCATTTCGATTACGTTTAATCTTTGATCATATGTGTGTATAACCGGTGGGACGGGAGGACCGTCTCACTAAGCATTTTTAATGCTTACGCACCTCTTTTGGTGCAGATAAAGAGAGGACTTAGGTGATGGATCTCGTGGAACCAAGGCCGAGGAGAAGAAGATGATTAGGAGTTCTTGACGGATTTTCTTTTGTGTATCTTATGTTCTTATGTTTCTAATGCCTTGGTGAATGTTGTTTTAGGGTCAGGAGGGAGTTTATTAACAATCTCATTAAGGGGATTAAGCATGAGATAAGTGTTGCATTTGTTGAAATTGTTAAAGGGTTTTACTTTATTGTGGTATTGTTCGTGGGTTGCAGGACAGGGGAGAGGATCGACCGATCCAACTAGGATCGATCGATCCTGGATAGTCGTGTTTTGGGCAGAAGCTTTCTGCTTAGTCTTAGGGGGGTTCAAGATCGATCGGTCTGGGGTAAGATCGATCGATCTGCATTGCTCGGTTTTGCTAGGTGAGATCAATCGATCGGATGGAGGATCGATCGATCCTTAAGTTCGATTTTGCCGTAAGGTTTTATGATCGATCCATGTTTTAAAACCTAATTGTTTTATTTTGAGTCAGATGTTTAGTTTTTGACTTGGATTGCAAGAAAGCGGTTTTACTTGATGATTTTCAACCGTTTTAAGAAAAGTTTTAAAAATCCCGGGTTTTATGATTTACTTCCGCGTGTGATCCGTTTTGTACTTGGGATGGGGTGTGTCAGAGGGTCAGTTCTTGGATTTGCGTCAAGGTTCCAGGATTGTCTGTGAGTATGAGGCTAAATTTAATGGCCTTAAGAAGTATGCTGGTAGAGATCTTGAGGACGAAAGGGTCCAGATTCGTCAGTTTATGTGCGGTATACGATTGGAGCTACGTAATCGGTGTGTGATGCGTGATTATCGGACCATAGCCGAGCTTGTTGAGAAAGCAACCATGATCGAGTCTGGTATGATTGCTGAGAATAGCAGGAGATAAGCCCAGGCTGGGTTGAATCGTAAGACTCAGGCTGTCTTTACCGGGAACAAGTCCGGTAATGCTGTTTCGGGACAAAAGAGAAAGTGGGAAGGTGCTTCTTCAGACAAGCAGAGTTTGGGGAGTGGTTCTGGTTACCAGAATGGTGGTTGCTTCAGATGTGGCAGCAAGGATCACAGGATCGTGAACTGTCCTAGGCCAGATGAGGGCAAGAATTGCAACTACTGTAAAAAAACTGGGGCATTTTAAGGGCAAGTGTCCGAAGCTGGCCAAGAAAGCAGATCAGAGTGGAGTTGTGGCCTTACCACCACCTCCTAAGAGGACGGCGTACACTCAGGTGTATACCATGGCTGGAGATGTAGCCGGTCTGAGTACTTCTCGTCCAATCACTGGTAAGTTCGGAAAAACTTATCTTTGTGAATTTGTCTTTTTCTGTGAAAAGTTCTGCATTGTTTGTGTTGCTGCTTTAGGTTCTTAGCATTAAATAAATATGTAGGGACCTGAAGCATGGGTGGAGTAGAGACCCATGTTTTGTTCGACTTAGGAGCTTCGCATTGTTTTGTGAGTCCGATGATGATCGGGAGGGGTGAATTCCGGAAGGACCCTGGAAATCATCGCGGATCAGTAAGAGCCGCTGGTGGACAGCTTATGGAAGCCTTAGGAAGGGTCAGTAATGTGTCTACCTGGATCAGTGGTGAGGATATGAGGACCGATTTGGTTATTTGCCCTGTGGAGATTTATGACGTAATCCTTAGAATGGATTAGTTGGACAAGTATAAGGCTCATTTGGACTGTCACAGAGGACGAGTTAACTTTGAGAGAGGCAAGAAAATATTGGTCTATCAGGGTGTTAGACCGACCTCAGGGAGTTTGATTGTGTCTGCGGTCCAGGTGGAGCGTTTGTTGGAAAAAGGCTGTGAAGCCTATTTGGCGAGTATCACTATGTTGGAGGAGAGTAGTGACACAGATATTGGTAACATCTTGGTGTTCCGTGAGGTGACAGGATTGCCACCGTTGGGATCAGATCCGTTTACCATTGAGTTAGAGCCCAGGACGGCTCCTGTTTCGAAAGCGCCATACAGAATGGCACCTGCTGAGATGGCTGAGCTGAAATAGCAGTTGAGTGAGCTTACGGATAAAGGGTTCATAAGGACCAGTAGTTCACCGTGGGGAGCACCGGTGTTGTTTATCAAGAAGAAGGACGGATCCTTCAGACTTTGTATCGATTATCGTGATTTGAACCGAGTGACGGTTAAGAATAAGTATCCTCTGCCAAGGATAGACGAGTTATTGGACCAGCTCAGAAGAGCTACTTGGTTTTCTAAGATCGATTTGGCTTCGGGATATCATCAAATCCCGATAGACGAGATGGATATTTGTAAGACCGCGTTCAGGACTCGTTATGGGTATTTTGAGTTTGTGGTTATGTGGTTTGGTTTGACGAATGCTCCTGCAGCATTTATGAAGTTGATGAACAATGTGTTCAGAGAGTTCCTGGACGAGTTTGTGATTATCTTTATAGATGATATTTTGGTGTATTCTAAGACGCGTGAGGACCATGAGGGTCATTTTAGGGCAGTTATGAGTAAGCTCCGTGAGCATAAGTTGTTTGCCAAGTTGAAGAAGTGTAGCTTCTGGCAGCGAGAGATCAGTTTCTTGGATCATGTAGTCTTGGATAAGAGAGTGTCCGTTGACTCAGGAAAGATTCGGGCCATTGCAGATTGGCCGAGACCAAGGAACACGACAGAGATCTGTGACAGTTTTCTGGGTTTGGCCGGTTATTACCGACGTTTTGTGAAGAATTTTACGAGTAAGGCCAACTCATTGACTAAGTTGACTGGGAAAGATGTCCCATTTGTGTGGACCGAGGAGTTTGAGAAAAGTTTTAGTAAGCTGAAGGAAATGCTTACTAGTACTCCGGTCTTAGCGCTACCCGAACCGGATGAGCCGTACGTCGTGTACATGGATGCGTCCAGGACAAGACTTGGATGCGTCCAGGACAGGACTTGGATGCGTTTTGATGCAGCAGGTAAGGTGATAGCTTATACTTCTAGACAACTGAGGAAGCATGAAGGAAACTATCCTACTCATGATCTAGTGATGGCTTCGGTCGTTTTTGCACTGAAGATTTGGAGATCTTATCTGTATGATGAAAAAGTGCAAATCTTTACAGACCATTAGAGTTTAAAGTATATCTTCACTCAGCCAGAGTTGAATCTTCGTCAGAGAAGATGGATGGAGTTCCTAGCAGATTACGACTTAGAGATAGCTTACCATCCCGGTAAAGCTAATTTAGTGGCAGATGCACTAAGCAGGAAGCGGGTTGCTTCCAACACGGAGAGAGACATGGAATGACTTATTGGTATGGTCAGTGATTTGAGGCTGAATGCATTGACTGATGAGGTAGAACCATTGGGTCTTGGTGCTGTAGACCAGGCAGATTTGTTGACTGGAGTACGGATTGCCCAAGAGAAATACCAGAATTTAAGGAAAGTTGCTCAGAATGATAAGACGGAGTATCAAACTTCTAATAACGGTACCATATTGGTTAATGGTCGTGTGTGTGTTCCGTATGATAAGGACTTACGGGATGAGATCTTTAAGAAAGCACACCAATCTAAGTTTTCGATACATCCGGGGTCTATAAAAATGTATCATTGGAATCGTATGAAACGCGATGTTGCTCAGTGGGTTGCGAGTTGTTCGACTTGTTAGAGAGTTAAGATTGAGCATCAGGTTCCTGGGGGTTTGTTGAAGAGCCTACCTATCCCTGAGTGGAAGTGGGATATGATTTCTATGGACTTTGTTTCGGGACTACCAACCCGTGAAAATAAGGATGCTATTTGGATCATCGTGGACCGACTGACCAAGTCATCTCACTTGCTTGTGGTCAACAAGAAAGATGATTCATAGAAATTAGCTGAGTTGTACGTTAAAGAGATCGTACGGTTGCATGGAGCATTAGTTAGTATTGTGTCTGACAGAGACTCTAAGTTTGATGGTCAGTTTTGGAGAGAGCTTCAGAAGAAGTTTGGTACCAAAGTACATATGAGCAAGGCTCATCATCCTCAGACATTAGAGGATTTTCTGAGAGCTTGTGTTCTAGATTGAGGTGATCAGTGGATGGATCATTTGAGTCTGGCCGAATTTACGTACAACAACAGTTATCACGCGAGTATCGGTATGTCTCCGTTTGAAGCTCTATATGGATGGCCTTGTCGGACACCCATCTGTTGGACCCAGGTGGGGGAGCGTACCATCTTGGGCAGAGATTTTGTCTTGGAGACATCAGATCGGATCAGAGCTGTGAGAGCTAAGATGAGAGAAGCTCAGGATCGACAGAAAAGTTATGCTGTTAAGCATCGTAGAGAATTAGAGTTTGCCGTTGGAGATCTAGTGTATATTAAGATGATCACTTATAAGGGAAAAGATCTGGTAAAGATGAAGTCTAAGTGTCGCCGAGGTACATAGGGCTGTATAAGATTCTGGAGAAAATCGGCCTGGTGGCCTATAAGTTGGAGTTGTCGTAGTCTATGTTCGCCTTTCATAAGGTGTTTCACGTCTCTATGCTAAGAAAATGCATAACTCCTCGAGAAGTAGTGCTATCTATGGTACCGACAGACCTACAGGATAACATGAGTATTGCAGGAAGACCCGTAAGGATCATTGGTACAAAATTTATAATGGCTAAGAAGAAGGCCGTACCATGGATTCACATTGTTTGGGACCATTATGGAGAGGAAGAAATCACATGGGAACCCGAAGAAGTTATGAAGGCTAATTACGGACACTGAAGGACCATCCGTATGGACTGTCTGGATGCGATCTTACGGACGTACGGACGGTATGTCCGGATTAGGAAATTTCGGACAAAACCTTGTCATTTTGGGAATTTTCGGACAAGAGTGGATAATTGGACAAGGTTGGTCCATTTTCAGACAAGATTGGTCGTTAGGACAAAGTTTGTCCGAGTAAGACATTTTTGTCCGAGAAGACAAGGGACCGTCGAGGATCGTTCGGACATTGATCCTAAAATTTTGGACAGGATAAGGTTTGGACAAGATAAGATTTGAACATGATAAGATTCGGACAAGAATTTTCAGAATTCGGACACACGGACCATCCTACAGACCGTGAAGGGACCGTAAGGACAACATCCCTAAAATTTTGGGCTGTTATGCAAAATTGGCCCGATAGAACCTAAAATTTGACAGCAATTTCTAAGTGTTGGCCCGTAAGGGGACTTAACCTCAAACTCGATTTTATGAGGACCTATTGTCGAGTTTGTGGCCACCCAACACTTGGTCGTTTTAGAGAGATCCGTCCGTGGAAAAGAGCTAGCGTTTTGGTGAGAGCAGATCCATTCAGGGTTGAGTGATACTTGAAGGAAAAGCTGACTTGGTAAGGTTTTATCCTTTAGATCCGTTTGATATTGTAGATCAGATTTGTTGCTGAACCTTGTGAGGTGTTTTTGATGTTAGCGTGTGCTGTTTAGGTTGAGAAGAAACCGATCTGAGTGTTGGAGAATCTGATATGTCCTTGATTCGGTAAGGAGATCGTTTTTGAGATTATTTTTGGGACTAAGAGTTGGATCGGTTTTGATGGAGCTTTTGTTGTGAGTTGTTGGTCATCAGCGTGTGTTGATCTTGCTGTGGTGAGGCCGTGTGGTTAATGAGGCTTCAGTCTTGGTCATAGTTTGGTAAGAGTTGCTTTTGTGATCGTTTTTGAGGCTTAGTTTGGATCCGTTTTTCATGGAGTTTTGTTACGTGTTTTTGTGGTGTCTTTCTTATGGCCAGCGTGTGCCAAGGAGACTAAGGAGGAGGTGTTTGTGTGTGTACAAGACTTGTCTTGTGCATCATTTGGTAAAGATCTTTTTATAAGATCGTTTGTGAGGTTATTTTGGGATCGGATTTTAAATCCGAATTTGTTTTGTTGTCTAGGCTATTGGCATATTCTATTAACCTCATTTGTTGTGCCTTTAAGTTGTCATCAGTAACTCTAAGGTGAGTGCGTGACCGTGGTGCAATTGTAGAAGTAATTTGGTGTTTGTGGCTTGGTTGTTTTGTGTGTTATGTGTATGCGTTTGTTTGTGTCATGACAGTTTGAGGTTCCGTTTGATGTGGCATGTGTCTTGAGTGTAGACTCTTGACTTATGCATTTGGGAACCAATTGTATACAGTAATATCACTTAACATATTTTGCCTATTTGTGTTGAATTGTTTCTGTAATTGTGCTTAGTGAGACGGGACGACCGCCTCACTAAGCAATTATGTTTCTTACGTATCCATCGCATGGATGTAGGTAAAGATGATTGAGGAGCTCGCGGGACATGGAGACGTTGGAGTGGATGGATGGGTAATGTCTTGTTGTTTTTGAGTTTTGAGTATTTTTGATTGATTTCGTATGCATGATTGCATGAGTTGGACGATGATTTGAGTTAGAATATTTGAGATTACTTTGAGGAATTTTTGGAGTTTAATTTGAGTTGTTAGAATTTATTTAAGTGATTTAAATAAATTGTTTGAGTTTGTTGAATCGAAATTGGTGTGGATTTGGGATAAAATTGTTAAATCTTCCGCTTGTATAGTAAAAATCTGATTAGTATTCGACAAGTAACACATAGTAAAAAAAAATTTAAAAATTTGCGAAATAAGGGTGTTACAGAAACACCCTTCGAGCAAAGCAGAAAACAAGGATCATTGATGGATGTTTGCAGATACTAATATACTAGACTATCACATGACTCGATCAAATTGATCCCCTGGTTGCAAGATTTTTTTTTTTTGATTGTTATGTTTTAAGCTCGTGATACGACAAAATTGATTGGTCCAATTTTTGAAATGACAACTTGAATTTGACTGGTTTACTAGTAAAATTCCATGACAAGTGAATTAAAAAAAAAAACAAACAAACCCACCAAACATGCAATAATGACTTTCTTGTTCTTCTTATTATCTTATTTCTCGTATGGTTGCCATTCGTAAGTCTAAATAGTAAATAGTTTTTTTCTGGTTATAAAATAGTGAAAGCTTTTAGTCCAGCATATCACACAAAATACCGATTTCTTTGGGTGGTATTACTACTTACATAAATTTTTTGGGGGAAATTTTATACATACACTGAATTTTATAAGAAAATTTGAAAACTACACTCAATTTTATCGTAATTTGAAAACTAAATTTTTTCATTAAACTTTTATCATAATACCCTTATTTATCTATCTAAGTATTAATAAAATAAATTAATTTAAAATAATATAAACTAAATTTGTTACTAATTTTAAAATAATTATACTTAATAATTATAATTAATCGTTATCAATTTTATAATAATGAAAAAAATAAGAAAAATATTGACTATGTTTAGAGTAATCTTTAAATAAAAGTTTAAATAAATAAAAAACTATATAAAATTAGTGTTGATAATATACATTTAGATTTGTAATTTATTAGAAAATAAGTAATTCAAAATTATAAAATTTATATAATTAATTAATAAATAAAATAATAATTTATATATTTCTTCGATATTTTCTGGTAGAATTAATTCATTTTATGTTGTGTTATTAATACGGTTGATTTTTAAGTATCAAATTATATTTTACTTATGTTGACTTAATTTTCTTCTCCATCCACTTACTCATGACTTAATTTTCTTCTCCATTGACTTATTTTATTACAGTCGATTTATGTTTTGTTGGTTGACTTTTAACGTACTAGATCTTTTGGAACTGTTATCTATTTTTTTTAAATGAAATGTGATATTTATTGATAAAAATAAGATATGTACAAAAGAGTTTTTAGCCTAGTGGCCGGGAAGATTACATAAAAGATTGGAATAAGAGGAAAATTTAAATGCGCTAAGAAGGTGCTGCCTCGTTAAAACCTCGTTTGGAAAGTCCGATGTGGAAAAAACCATAAACCGTGGAAGAGCAAGATGTTGGCGCACCACGAAGCTCAGGAGGGTTAGCTGGGGTGAGAACGTGCCTTTATTCGCTGCGACGAAGGAAGGCCATTGAAAGCGTCTGAGATCAATCAATGTATGCATGTTGGACGGAAGCAAAACGTCAAGCTTAGGTGGAGGCAAAGCAGCATCACTCCACGACAAGACCGTGTCCAAAGCAGCAGCAAGAAAAACGTCGATATCCGTGAAGTTCTAACCTTGTTTGGATGCATGTTTACCTGTCGAGGAACCATGAATCACAATATGAGAACAAAAGAAATTGTAAAAAGCAACAACATCTGCAAACTGAAGATAAAGGAAAGAGAGAAGAGTAGAAGAATTTAATCGTGATGATCCCATTAGCGTCTCTGATCCCATCTGTTTTTGATGTCCCCAATTTTGCTATCACTTGGGATTGAGAATGAATTCAGCAGGTTTGAAATCAGGTTCTCAACCCATCGTTGTAAAGTGGCTGCGGAACAGTGCGTATGTTGGTGAATCCGCTTATTTCGTTCCATTCAAATATGGTAAATGGTGGCTTGAAAGATGAGACAGAGGAGTACTGCATCTGATAGCTTTCGGAACAGACCGATCAGATGCTTCATCAACACGATCATTTTCACCACCGCGGATCAAGAAGAGCCGAACCAAGGACGAGAGGTTATGGTGCTGATCAAGCTTATTGAATAGGTGACCAGAAGCATGGAGAGGACTTCAAAGGAGTCACTCATCACGTCCTTGCCTAACCATACGATGCGGATGCCCCACAAAGCTAACCCCAGACCCTGTAGCGGCCAAGTGAAGCGGTCCGAATCGAAAGTGAGTCACGAAGGCCCACGGACATGTAGCCTTAGGAGTGAGGCTTTGCATGTCCTCACTAACCACTAGTGAGGACCTCCCAAGACTCTAAGTGAGTATCGTACTCTTTCCCTACTCCTAGGTTTCCCACTGGGTTTTTACTAGGAAAGGGTTTTAACGAGGTGAGAAAGACTTAGTTTGTAGCCTATAAAGGCATAACTCTTTCTCATTAATGAATCAAGCAACCATTTAGTAAAAAGTTAGTAACTTTGTTTCTAGTCTTGTGAGACTAGGGTTTTCTCTTGGATATTGAGGTTGGTCCTCTATCCTTGAGAGGCTGTATCAAAAGAACCTCCATATCTTTTGTGGTGCCTTCATCCTACCGTTGCTTCACTCCACCATTCACCACCGCCGCTATTTTCGGTGAACTTCATCCCGGATCTAGTCCATCTTCCGTCGGTTCCTTTGCTCCCTTCAATCTGTGGGTTCTACCAAGCTCCATCCTCCATTATCTCCACCGTCCATCACACCATCCCAGCCTCCACCACTCATTTCACCATCCGCTAGCTCCAAATGGACCAAATCGACGAGTTTCTCCTCCATTTCGTTTCTTTGGTTCCTTTGAACTTGGATCGACTTTTACTTGTTGTTCTAGGCGTGTATCATACTCTCATGCGATCACCTGTAAAGAGCCTATTCTTGATTGCTAGCCAGACAGTGAAGGAGTGGCGAGGCAAGGCTTGAGGAAACCAAACAACTCGGAACCACGGGACACGGGGCTGAGAAACGCGAATTTGGGACCAGGTGGTGTTCTTGGAACTGAAAAAGTCTTTGTAGATGTCATCCCCATGCTTCCAAAGAGTAATATCCGGACCATTTGATGGCCTTGGAATCTGCGCTGAGTTGAGGCGAATATACCAATCCTGGTGGCGATATCTATGCTGACGAATAACCCAACAATCATTAGAAACCGCATCTGCTACAGAGGCTTCACGGGGAAAACCAAGACAAAGAGTGCCCGAGTCACCAACCATGTCAATTAGCCTGCCGTCAAACAACCAATTGTCAAACCAGAAAGAGGTGGATTTGCCATCTTTGACCTCTTTGCGAAGAAAGGTAGCTGCTAATGGACGCAACTTAAAGAGTTTCTTCCAAATCCAAGAATCTGTAGTGCCTTCTCTGACATCGTAGAAAGTAGAATTACGGAGAAGATAATGTCGAGTCCAAGCAACACACAAAGAACCTCTATTCGCGAATAACCACCAAATAACGTTTACTTATTAATAATTTCAATTTTTTGAACTGTCGAGTTATATTTTATTTTTGCCAACTTAATTTCTTCTTAATCTGAGTTATTTTAAAATAGTCGATTTAATTTTGGTTGATTGATGTTTTACATAGCCGAATTTTTTAAATTATTGACTTATTTTTCTTGTTTCTTGATTTATGTTTTTTTGCCAACTTGTTTATTTTTGTTAGACTTATATCATTCTACATTGGCTTATTAATAAAGTTGATTTTTTTGAACAGTTAACTTATAATTTATTTGTCGACATAATTGCTTCTCCATTCACTTATATTTTAGTTAATTGATTTCTTACAATGTCAATTTTTTGCAATGTTGACTTTTTTATAAATATAGATAATTATTTTTACGTAAAAATTTCATAATTTATTTTAAACATTAAATTAAAATTATAGAATTTATATTCCTAATTAATTTAAATACAAGTATAATGTATTTTAAAAGAAAAAATATATATATTCTAAAATATTGACTAAATGAAACAAATCGAAAAAATATTTTTGATTCAATATTTCAAATTGTTAATTAATATGAAATTAATCATTATCCAAATATTCACTAAATCAACAAAAAATCTTGATAAATATTTATTATATAATTAAAATTCATAATTATATAATTTAAATATGTGATTAATTTTTAAATTTTTTTGTTTAAACTAATCATTATCTACAACCTTGACTAAAAAAATCTAAAAAAAAGTATTGGTGATTAATAGTTGATTAATATTAACCATAGTAAATAAATTCATCATTATCATAACTTTTAGTTTTAAATTCATCATCATCTAGAATTTTGATCAAATAAAAAATGTCAAAAATTTATTCGAGTATATAATTTTTTTATTCAAAAATGTCAAATATTCACTAAATCAATTTTTTTTGTTTTTGAATTTTAAATTATTAATTAGGATTGGAATGTCATTTGGAAAAAATATAAGTTATCTCAAATTCTTAAAAATTATAGTGTAGTGTTCAAATTTTTCTAATAAGATTTAGTGTATACCATCAAATTAATCCTTTTTTTTTTGTTATGATTACTCACTTGATGTCTAAATTGTTTGAATAATCATATAAATTTGAAATTAATTAAATATTTTAAAGTAATATTTTCCACAAAAATCAAGTAAATTAAACACTAAACACTAATAGAAAGATTCTTAACAAACCATATTAAAATAATATTTTAATAAAATACATTAAACACTACTATAAAATATTTTCTAAAAATATAATAAGATTTTCTTAAACAAATAATTATCTTTTCATCAACCAATAATAACTCTATTCCCATAAGTATATTATTTGCTTTGATATTTCTTGTTTTCTATTTTCTAAGCAAACGTACTATGGTACGACGATAAACACAATTTTTGTCTAATTGATCTAGGATAAGATAAACTCTTGAGTTCATTTTTCTGATTTAATATGATGAATAATAAAAGCTAAAAGATGAATGAGAAGATGATTTGTTAAGAATCTATATTTTGGTATTTATAACCAAAATACTATAATATTAATTTAAAAAATTAACATAATTGTGATGTAAAATATTAAATATTAAATATTTTGCCAAAACTGACAATTATCTTTTCTGATGATACATTAACAATAAGTTGTCTTTTCTATTATTTTTTTTTTCTGATATTTACATTTGCACTAACAAAAATCTTAATTCATTATTTATTTAACATTTTTATATTTAGAAATTACCATTACCAGAAAATTGAAAATTACCAAAACTTTCTGCTGTTGACATTTTTACTTAAACTGACAAAAATCTTAATTAATTATTTATTCTATATTTTTATATAGAAAATTACCATTACCAAAAAGAGACACGTGTAACAATCTAAATAAGCAATGACACGTGTCAAAATCTAATGAATTTTTATATAGAAAATTACCATTACTAAAAAAAGATACGTGTCGCAATCTAAATTAGCGATGACACATGTCAAAATCTAATGAGTTATTATTTTAACACGTGTCACGCTCACGTTAAACACGTTCAACTTTATATAATAAGATATTAAGAAATATCAGTGAATTACAATCCCAGCAACGCGAGAATGGGAAAGACTTACCGGACTACCATCGTCAACGCATATAAAGCTATTCAAAACCGAGAGACTTTCCCAGATGCAAGATTTGGTAAACAAGATTTCATGAGCCACGAGAAGTTCCGAGAGTTGCAGCTCTCTGACATCAGATTTTTCTTCACTAAAATATAAAACGACGTCCTTATGAATTTGAGGAAAAATTAAAAACGATACAAAACGAATTCGTTTGATTGTTCACACAAAACACACAAAATGACGTTGTTTCACACTGTTTTAATGCCACAATGTCATCTGACTCAGCACCGGTAGACGGTTTGTTACGCCATATAGAATAGTGTATTAATCGGCTAACAGATATTTAGTTCAGGTTTAAAATTTGAATTTTTTAATGGTTGAGGTTGAAAAATGCATGGTATCAAAGTTTAGGTATGAAAAAAGAAAAAACAAATTATACGGATCGATTTTGGCCCTTTTTCCATGAGCTTACAACAATTTTATGAGCAAGAAAATGTGTCAATCTTTGAACAAACACCAATTACTTAATACCAAGTGAAAACCTTCACCCCTCTCTCTCTTCATTTCCATTATAAATCTTTCATCCTCTTTTTGTCTTAAAAACACTCATATCCACTCCAGTGTCAAAGAGAAAGCGAATTTGATGTTGTCAGAATTTTTTGCTTGATTGATGGATCTTGGAAGGCTCCAGACCCTCAGGGTTGGGATGGATTTGCAAACAAGATGGCGCTCACGACGTTCTAATGGGTTCCAAAAGTATTTACCAGAGTTTATCCCCACTCCATGCGGGCTTGAAAACACTGTTGTGGGCAATGTAGTGTATGTTGGCTCACTAAAGACTAGACGTTAGTTTCCATACAGACTATTCAAAACTAGTGAAGATGGTGAATATTCCAGTGGAGTGGCCAGAGTTCGAGATGTATTTAGAAGACTACATGAAGCTCAATGAATGTTTTAACTTCCTCGGTGTCTTTTGTACCTCATTTTCTAATGTTCAAGCAGATAACTTAGCTGTAAGTGTTAGAGTATTATCGCATGATGTAAGCTATATAAACTTTTTTCCCCCGGTTTGGATTTCTAAACCGTTTTAATTTAATATAAGTTGTTGACAAAAACAAAAAATTCTCTCGAAGAACACATGATTTCCTGGGTTTTCTGGCTCTATCTTCCACAACAATCTCTGGAAACTCAACCTTTACTACTAGAATCATGGGATTTGGATAAGTATATAAAAAGATATGCGTGTTTGAAGTAAGGTGATCAAAATTGGCTTATAGGAGAAAGTTGAGGAGGAAGGAGAGTTCATGCTGGTGAGGTGGAGGAGGCTGTGGTGGCGTATTTCTAAAAAAGAAATGAGAGAAAATGGTGAGGGTATAGAGAGGAGCGTTGGTAGAGAAGATTGGTCACCCAAGTTTGTTCTAGGGTAGATTGGACATGTTTTTGTTCTAGGGTAGAGAGGGGAGCTTTGGTCACCCAAGTGACAAGTAACCAACTTGAACAACAAGTTTACATTAGGCTTATAACTCCCTCTAATGGCCATACAACCAACCACACCTAGTCACATGCCTCTACACTTAGGCTTAGTTTTTGCTAAATATGCTTAATAATTATGACGGACTAATCATGACTTTAATATCTCTAAAGCTTCATAAGAGATTCCTCGATCGTTTAAATCCTCATCTCAAAATCTAAATCAGTTGGTTTATGTGAAAATCGAACCACAAGATGCTTACTAGATACAAATTATATGCAGATATTTTAGGTCTGAATATTAAACCTTTATTCATTGAACCTCTTCCAAACTCACTAAGCAATTGAATGAGCTTTGGATCACCTCTTGGTTAAGCACAAAACTAAACTATTACACTTCCTAGACCAAACTTTTTTTTTTTTGTCCTCATGAATACCGTTTTGACCATCCGGAAACCGTCTCGAACACAATTCAAAAATATGTCAACATATAAAATAGATTGATTATATATATTTATGGACATTGATAGAGCTCATATTTACATGTTTTTACGTATTTATATAGACAAATATCATGCATTCTATTTAGCATTTATGATTGTTTTTGTACGTTTGGATATGTTTATGTTATTCTAGGTACTTGGAGCTAAACTTTCGTGTTTAGAGTGTTTTAAAGCCTACTAAAGCCTATGGAAGAGTTGGAGCCGTTTGCTTGGACCACGGACGTTCATGGAAAGGTTTCGTAAAGTTTGACGAGGAGAGCATCGACCGTAGCATCGACCAAACGGGGTCGATGCATTTCCTGTGCCAAAGCTCGGACCCTTGCATCGACCAGTCGTGGTCAATACCAAAAGCATCGACCAGTCATGGTCGATGTTCGCTCCAAATAAAAAGGACACTTAAAGGTTTGGCGATTCAAGATAAAGGAAACTCTCTATTTTTCTGGTTTAGGTTTTACGAAACTTATATCTTTAAACCGGATTGTCCCGGGAAACCTTAGTACTATATAAATACATGTAAACACAAATCTCTGTAATTTTGGTAGCCCGCAACATTCTTATCTATCAAAAGAGTTCTTCTTTTTACTTCTCTCTTTTGTTTATGTTTATGATTTGATTTATGTTCTTAGTTTAGTTTAGTTTATTTACTTTGTTTATTATTTTATGTTCTTAATCCCTATCTCTGTTGTAATCCACAGAGAGATAAGGGAGTAGATCCTTTTAGACCATTGGGATGGTGGTCGATGATGGGATCCACGTTACAGGATTAAAATGTTTATTTATTTATTTTTAATCGATGTAGCTACTCTATTATGCAATCTTAATGCTAAGTTATTTCCTACGGGAGATGCTTAAGTGTATAACCGAATCCAGTAGGTGTGGTTATACGATTAGAAGCTCTTAGCACCACGAAAGTGGGTTAAAGCTTCAGATCTGCATATTAGGGAATATTAGTTAGTTACGGTCGAGTTTGTTGTTTGAAGGAGTAGCTTATTGACCTAACTCAGGCCAAGTTAGGTTTAGGATCTCAGAGACACATCATCACGAGAGTGGGTTATGTTTTGGAAACAAATCTATCATTCACTTAGTATTTCTGAAAACACAAGATCGTTTGGTTACGTGATAGTCCAACGAAAGTTTAGGAATACTTAGTAATCGATGATGGGATTGCGTGTAATGCTTGAAGTTCGCCACGAGAGTTGTTCTGACATAGTGACTAGCATGTAAATACTGACGAGCTGAGCATCGACCCTGGCATCGACCAGGCGGGGTCGATGTGCTTCCAGAGCCAAATCTCGAACGTATGCATCAACCAGTCTTGGTCGATGCTAAGCTTAAAGACGAAGAACATCGACGTAAGCATCGATCGGGCTGGGTCGATGCACTTCCTGGAGCCTTCACATTGACCAAGGATCGACCTTACAGGATCGATGCTAACGTTCCGAGAAAAAAGGAAACTTCCGATTCTACAAGATTCAAGATAAGATAACTTGGTATTCTCGATTTTGAAGCTTTTAGAAGCATTAGGGGCACGAATTGGTTCCAAAAGCCTTAGTACTATATAAACTGATGAGGACATCAAACCGGTAACTTCTTGGACCACGGATCATGGACAAGCTAGTAGAACGAGAGTGCCGAGTCTACCTTCCGGAAGAGTGACTAGAGGCAAGGCAAGAGCTTACCAAGACCAGCTCCAAAGCTACCTACATGGACTCAAGGAGCTCGGAGAACAAGCGGACCTGACAGGAACCACTGTGAGCGGACAAGACATTGGGAGCGGTCAAGCGGACGATGGCTCATGGACATGCAACCTTGAAGAGAAGGTTTTGTGTGTCCTCACACTACACTAGTGAGGACACCCCTCAAGACCTTGGGTAAAGTATTGTACTATTTCCCTACTTCTAGTTTTACCACATCGGATTTCTATAAAAGGGTTTTAATGAGACAAGAAATGCCTAAGGCATCACATCTCATCTTTCTTGTGTGTTTGACTTGAAAATGTTCATGACAAGCTTAGACACACAAGAGATGTGATCCTATCCTTAAGGAAAATCCTTATAAATGTTTTCTCTTTTTTTTTAGTTGCTTTTGAGACTTTTTGCCTTTTGTTGTGTTATGGCTTTGGTTTGATTTGTGGTCTAAGTATCCAAGTTGTTCTTAAAAGGGGTTAGGCCTAAATTAGACTTACTAAACCTAGTTGTAAGCCTATAAAAGGCAACTCCCTTCTTTCTAATTAATTAAGAAAACATTTACGTCAAAGTTACCAACTTTCTCTTAGTCTACTGAAGTGTCCTCTAGATTAGGGTTTCCATGGGATATTGAGGTGGGTTCCTCTATCCTTAGGCTTGGTTGTATCAAGGATCTCATCACAATCCTTGTGGTACCACTCGCTCCGCCTAGCTCACTATCTCCCTTGCCCCAGCTACTCGCCTAGCCTCCGGTTTGAGTTTCTGACCGCGGCGAAGCTTCACTCGTCCCACCGGTCCGATTGTGTGCTGAGTTGAAGACCAAAGCTTCCATCTTTAGTCCTCAGATCGTCGAGTCTTCATCATCCATGCTAGCTTCGTCCCAGCTCGAGTTTTTTGCCGAGACAAGCTCCCTCCATTGCTCTCCATTCCGCTACCCGGTCCGAGTACTAGCTAGACCTCTTGTTGGAAGACTTGTGCTCATATCATACACATGTATTTTCATAAGAAACAAGTTCCCATTTTTTATGTCACACTTTCACATTAAATAAAGAGTATTCATTCTAGGTTTTTTTCTCTCTTATGTTTTTGTTTATTCTTATGCTTTAATTTACTGTTCTTAGTTTAGTTTCACTTTTGTTTATTGTTTTATGTTCCTAATCCCTATCTCTACCATAACCCACAAAGAGATAAGGGAGTAGATCCTTTAGACCACGAGGGTGGTGGTCGATGATGGGATCTACCTTATAGGATTTAATATGTTTGTTTGTTCTTAATCGATCTATTTACTCTATTATGCAATCTTAATGCTAAGTTATTTCCTATGGGAGATGCTTAAGTGTATAACCGAATCCAGTGTGTGTGGTTAAACGATTAGAAGCTCTTAGCACCACGAAAGTGGGTTAAAACTTCAAATCTGCAAATTAGAGAGTATTAGCTACGGTCGAGTTTCTTGTTTGATGGAATTAATCATTGGTTGAGAGTGTTAGGTTGAGAGTGTTTTGGAAATAGATCTATCAATCACTTAGTGCTACCGAAAACACAAGACCGTTTGTTTACGTGACAGTCCAAGCGAAAGTTTAGGAATGCTTAGTATTCGATGATGGAATTGTATGAAAGATGTGAAGATCGCCACAAGAGTAGGTTTGACATAATGATTAGCATACCACTAGAGTGGACTAATCTAATATCGAAATCCCTAGAATGACAAACACAAACTTATTAGGTAAAACATAAATCCTAGATTTAGATTCCCTGTAAATCGACTATCACCCATTTCTGTGTAAATATTTATTTATGTTATTTAATTTATGTTATTTATTTTATACTATGTATTTTATGAAATTTAATTATGCAATTTAAATTACGCTTTAGTTTATTTAATTTATTGCTTTCGAAGTTTAGTTTATTTAATTGTTTTATTTACCTTTGGTTATTTATTGTTTTATTTATTTTCATGCATATTAGCTTAGGACACAAACTCCCTGCTCAATTATTCTGCCTAGATTAGATCTGCATTTGCATTTTCTATGCGTTATTCTATTTTCCTGTGAATCGATCCTGTATTACTTCAATTGCATTGACTGTGCACTTGCGATCTTATGGGTTAAACTCTCGAGACTACCCTATAGGTAGAACTCGGGTGAAACCTGAGAAGGAGAGAACAACAACATCTCTCCGCGTACCAAGTTTTTCGTGCCGTCGCCGAGAAAATAAGCAATAGCCATAGAATTTTGATGTGGATATGAAACTAGGCGTTTATGTCTTACTGACTAGTTTCTTTTTCAAATTTCAGGTGCATGCTTTTGAGAAGTCACGGCAAAGACCAGCTGACCGATCAAGTTCGTGCCATTCAGGAAATCGAGAAACAAGCTAGAAAAGAGAAGAAGAGAAGAGAACGGATGGAGAAGCAAAGAAACGAAATATCCGCTGGTAACATTGAGGGCGTTACACGTGTCGGTAACATCGCTCCGATGATTGGTACGATCGATGAGCCTACCTATATGCCTCAGATATACGATATTCTTCCCCCACCGGTGGAGAATAACAAATTCGAGATCACGGCGAGCTTGATCAACGTACATGGTGCAAGGCAACAAGTTCCAAGGACTGCCTATGGAAAACCCACTTGATCACCTGGATCAATTCGGTAAGCTATGTGGAACCGTGAAGATCAACGGAGTCTCGGAGGACGTTCTGAAGATGCGTTTATTCCCATTTTCGTTGGGAGAAGAGTCTACCATTTGGGTCGATTCTGACATGGGACCAATGGAAGAAGATGTTCTTTGCGAAGTTCTTCTCAAGTTCAAGAACCGCTCGACTTCGTAATGAGATTTTGAGCTTTGTGCACAAAGGCTCAGAGAGCTTTGGAGAGACTTGGGAGCGCTTCAAGAGGTATATGACACAATTCCCACACCATGGTTTTAGTGAGGAGTCACTACTGAGCACTCTTTATAGAGGAGTCCTACCTAAGTACCCTATGTTTCTCGACACGGCGAGCAACGGTAATTTCTTAGGACAAGATGCTGAGAATGGAATGATATTAGTGGAAAACTTAGCACAGAGTGATACTAACTGTGGAGAAGAGTACGATAGAAAAGATCGTAATGTTGCTGAGGGTGATGATAGTACGCGGACGGACATCAAAGCATTGAACGATAAGCTGGAGAAGGTTTTACAAGCATCGAAATGCCATGTTCATTTTGTTGACGAGTTGGATGCTACAAGAGGATATGCTGAGGAGAACACTAGTGATGAGATCGAGTGCGAGATTAACTTCGTTGGGGGTTACAGGCAAGGTGGTTTCAACAACAACTACCAAAACTACCCTAATCTCTCTTATTAGGAACAACGTGGAAAACCCGCAAAATCAAAAGCGTATCCACCCATGAGAGCACCAACTCCCTCGTCCCAACAAGTAGGATTCAGACGTTAAATAAGCATATTAGAGAGGATTAGAGATTGCATATTAGAGAATATTAGCTGCGGTCGAGTTTGTTGTTTGATGGAGTTAATCATTGATCTAACTCAGGCCAAATTAGATTAAGATCTTAACAATGCATCACCACGAGAGTGGATTGTGCTACCGAAAACACAAGGCCGTTTGGTTACGTGACAGTCCAAACGGAAGTTTAGGAATGCTTAGTATTTGATGATGGAATTGTATGAAATGCGTGAAGATCGCCACGAGAGTGGGTCTAACATAGTGATTAGCATACCACAAGAGTGGACTAATCTGGTATCGAAATCCCTAGAATGACACAAACTTATTAGGTACTAAGCATTCCTAAACTTATGGGTTAAACTCTCGAGAGTATCCTATAGGTAGAACTCGGGTGAAACCTGAGAAGAAGAGAACAACAACATCTCTCTGCGTACCATTATTCTTAGTCCATGTGGATCGATCCCCTATGTACTATAATTGCATTGACTATGCATTCTATGCATTTGCGGTCATATCAGGTTAAACTCTCGAGACAACTCTCTAATAGTGCTCGGATGAAACCTGAGAGAGAGGAAAGTGTAACAACAATCCTCCCTACTAGACATCTCCATTAATTTGGAAAGATGATCTGATATTCATTTTCAAACTAATGCCACTAATGACCCAAGGAAAGGAAGAATACTGCATAAAAAGAAGATTTATTGCAATGTAGCTCCGTAGAAACCATAAATAGAAACACATAAAATATTTGGCAGAAATATCAATACACTTAAGAAATTAAAGAATTCTAGTGACAAATACCAAAAAAAAAATTTGAAAACGAAATATGATAAATATGGGAGGAAAAAAGAGTGAGGAAAAAATAATACTCAAAATAAAATACATGATAAAAGTAAAAATAAAATATCTACATGACAAGAGAGAGTGTAAAGCATATGTATGCAAAAGATCATTTTAAGTTAAATTGGTAAATCAACCTAATGAAGTGTTAGTTCTTTACCTTTTTCTATATTTGGGGTCGAATTCATATTAAAAAAGACCGAAAAATGACATTTACCCATTTAACTAACGACATTTTAAAAAATGATAGTTGTGTCCAATACAAAATTACTAAACCAAACCAAACCAAAATTTCTGAACAAAACCGAGATTCCAAACATTTTGCTATAATCGAATCAAACCAAAAGTTTTGAATCTTAAGCTAAACCAAACATGTTGTTAGAACGAATCGGATCAAAAATTTCTTAGAGCATTTCCATTGGGGTATCTCTGATAAGTCTTTAACATTAAAAAAAAATAATGCAAAAGGAAGAGAGAGAGTGAGATGGGATTCTCATTTGAGATATTTTGAGAGACTCATGAGAAACTCTTAAGTGAGTTGTGTCTATATGAGTGGTTCAATTCTTTTTTCTTTAAAAATAAAATTTTAATTATAATAACTATATTATATTAAAATCTTAATATTATATTGTTAAGAACTTCATTAAGTCTTTCAACGGATGGAGGTGTTCTTAAAACCAACGTTCAAGAAAGCATTAGGCATTAAGTTGGCGATGACCCAACGCCTAACGCGTAGAACGCATAATCTATACCTAGGCGATTTTAGGCGGTTCAAGTCATTAATATATAAAAATTATAAATATTATATCATAGATGAAAAATAGACAAAGACATCCAATTAAAAAATAAAATATTAAATCATAAATAATAAGACCAAAACATTAATTTAATTCATATTAAACAACATATGAACGTTTTTAACCATGTATATGAAATTAAAATATATAAATTTAAATTTATGTAGTTAGAATCTGGAAAAATACAATGAAACAAACAAATTGTTTTTTTATAAATTAGATGACAATTGATTAGAAAAGAAAGTGTTTTCTCTTACAGTAGATAATGCTTCTTCTAATGATAACATGCAAAGTATTTTGAAGAGAAAGCTACAGAAAGATATGGTTTGCAATGGAGAATTTTTACATGTAAGATGTTCAACACATGTTCTAAATCTTATTATGCAAGATGGGTTAGCTGTGATTAGTAGTGCTTTGCAGAAAATCAGAGATAGCGTCAAGTTTGTTAAAGAATTTGAAAGTAGAGAAATAATGTTTCAAAACTGTGTAGAAACTTCTGGTTTTTGATCTATGGTTACAGTTTACATTCTTAAATGTTGTTTCACCACCTTAAATTCATCCACTAGTAAGTTCAGGTTGGCTCATGTGCGTAGCAAGATGTTTAAGCTTTTTAGAGCTTACCAGAAAAACACAAAGAACACCACGTCTTCCCAAGTGGAAACTTTGCAGGAAGACATTCCAGCAGAATATGGGGCAAGTGTTTCTTAATAACTCATAATTTTAATGCATGATTAATGATCTATTTGTGTATTTTTTTCACAAATTTTATGGTTTTTTTTTTCTCAAAAGGCTGGTGGTACTAGAAAATCACCATTGAACATTTATGTGGACGAGCCATCGGTAGATATGATAACTTTAAAAAATTTGAATATTTTGGCATATTGGAAAGATAACTTAAATCGTTTTAAAGAGTTATCGAGTATGGGTTCTGCATATTCATCTTCTTGAGTTGCAAATTTGGAGATACGGTTTTACTTTATCAGCCTATAATTTACAAAGTATTTTGAAGAGACAGCTACAGAAAGATATGGTTTGCAATGGAGAATTTTTTTCATGTAAGATGTTCAACACATGTTCTAAATCTTATTGTGCAAGATGGGTTAGCTGTGATTGGTGGTTCTTTGCAGAAAATCAGAGATAACGTCAAGTTTGTTAAGGAATTTGAAAGTAGAGAAATAATGTTTCAAAACTGTGTAGAAACAATTGGAATTCATGTTAAAGAAGGTCTGATTTTAGATGTTGTTACTCATTGGAACTCTACTCATAATATGCTTTATAGAGCTATCATGTTTAAAGATGCTCTATGCAATCTTGCAGATGTAGAATCGAGTTATACAAGTTTTACTTCTGAATTGAAGTGGAGGAGAGGATAAATGATATGTGAGTTCTTGAGACCGGTTTTTGAAATGATAAATCTGATTTCTGGCTCATCTTATCCCACAAAACACAAGTTTAGAAGATTGTGATTTGGTTGAGATCTCATGAAAATTCTGATGATGTGCTTATTCGTGAAATGGTGGTAACTATAAAACTGATGTTTGACAAATATTGGAAAATATAGTGATATACTTGTAGTTGCTTTGATCCATGGTTAAAGTTTACATTCTTAAAATATTGTTTCACCACCTTAAATTCATCCACTAGTAAGTTCAAGTTAGCTCATGTGCATAGAAAGATATAGCTAACCAGAAAAACCCAAAGAACACCACCTCTTCCCAAGTAGAAACTTTGCAGGAAGACATTCCAACAGAATATGGTGTAAGTGTTTCTTAATAACTCATAATTTTAATGCATGATTAATGATCTATTTGTGTATTTCTTTCACGAATTTTATGGTTTTTCTTCTCAAAAGGCTGGTGGTACTGGAAAATCACCATTGGACATTTATGTGGACGAGCCATCGCTAGATATGATAACTTTCAAAATTTTGAATATTTTGGCATATTGGAAAGATAACATAAGTCGTTTTAAAGAGTTATCGAGTATGGGTTCTGCATATTCTTCTTCTTGAGTTGCAAATCTTGGAGATATGGTTTACTTTATCAGCCTATAATTTACAAAATATTTTGAAGAGACAGCTATAGAAAGATATGGTTTGCAATGGAGAATTTTTTCATGTAAGATGTTCAACACATGTTCTAAATCTTATTGTGCAAGATGGGTTAGCTGTGATTGGTGGTTCTTTGCAGAAAATCAGCGATAACGTCAAGTTTGTTAAGGAATTTGAAAGTAGAGAAATAATGTTTCAAAATTGTGTAGAAACAATTGGAATTCATGTTAAAGAAGGTCTGATTTTAGATGTTGTTACTCATTGGAATTCTATTTATAATATGCTTTATAGAGCTATCATGTTTAAAGATGCTCTATGCAATCTTGCAGATGTAGAATCAAGTTATACAATTTTTACTTCTGACTTCAAGTGGAGGAGACCAGTTTTTGAAATGATAAATCTGATTTATGGCTCATCTTATCCCACATCAAACTTGTATTTTATATAAGCTTAGAAGACTGTGATTTGGTTGAGATCTCATGAGAATTCTGATGATGTGATTATTCGTGAAATGGTGGAAACTATAAACTGATGTTTGACAAATATTAGAAAATATAGTGATATACTTGCAGTTGCTTTGATCCATGGTGAAAGTTTACATTCTTAAAATATTGTTTCACCACCTTAAATTCATCCACTAGTAAGTTCAAGTTTGCTCATGTGCATAGCAAGATGTTTAAGCTTTTTAGAGCTGACTAGAAAAACCCAAAGAACACCTTCCCAAGTAGAAATTTTGCAAGAAGACATTGCAGCAGAATATGGTGTAAGTGTTTCTTAATAACTCATAATTTTAATGCATGATTAATGATCTATTTGTGTATTTCTCTCACGAATTTTATGGGTTTTTTCTTCTCAAAAGGTTGGTGGTACTGGAAAATCACCATTGGACATTTATGTGGACGAGCCATCGCTAGATATGATAACTTTCAAAAGTTTGAATATTTTGGCATATTGGAAAGATCACTCAAGTTGTTTTAAAGAGTTATCGAGCATGGTTTTATGATGTTCTTGGTATTCTATAACAACAGTGGCTTTTGAATCATCATTTAGCATAGGTAGTCGTGTACTTAACAAGTATAGAAGCGGTCTTCTACCTACAAATGTCCAAGCATTGAATTGTGCAAGGATTGGCTACGTCGTTTTCTGGAATTTAGTAATCATTATTTTTGAATCATTCTGATTTTAAAAGATATGATGCATGTTTTAAAAAGGTTTTGCATTATTCAGGTGATGAGGAGAAGGAGAAGAAAGAATTCTGGAATTTAGTAATCATTATTTTTGAATCATTCTGATTTTAAAAGATATGATGCATGTTTTAAAAAGGTTTTGCATTATTCAGGTGATGAGGAGAAGGAGAAGAAAGAAGAGAAGGAAGAGGATAAGGAAAAAGAGAAGGAAGAATCTTAAGGTAGGTTTATGAATGGTTGTTTCGGTTGGACTTTTTTAGGGATGAAGTTGCAAGCTTTATAGGTTTCGGTCAAGATTTTTTTGGGCTATAAAACAAAACAACTTCTTTCGGGTCGGATCTTGAGATCACTTTTAGGTTTAATTTTCTTTTCTTCCAAAATACGGTTTAATTTAATGGTAATCTATAAATGATTTACAATAATAGGTGAAGTAAATTCGAGAAAAAAATAGAGTTGGCTAACAAAACTGTCCATGACCTAGTTGGACGCAAACCCAATTGGGCATAGTCATATTTGGGTATGACTATCTTTGTCCAGAAGAAAAAAAAATCCGCTCGAACATGAACATGCCCAGTTGACACCTCTAATTCTAAATCTAGATACCAACTTCAGACTTTTTCAATCTCTTTTTTTTGGACAACAGTACTTCTAAATTCATTACGAATACGGGGCTAAAACCCAATACAACTTTTTCAATCTCTATTCTAAGAAAAATAATATTGCCTTACCATGTGTGCCCACTGGCTCCTTCACGCGACCACGACGACCACATTTTGACCATACTTTTACAGGCTGCACAAACAAACATTGTTCCCTTCCCAAGCTTGAGCTTAATATATGAAATAAACATAAAATTTTACAATCCATCGATTCTACTTTTCCTTCTTACCTTGAACCATTTCTTCTGGGTTGTGAAACATATATCTAACTGATGCTTTCATTTTTGATACTCTCTGAGGATACCTGAACCAAACAACATTTAAAACAGATTAGAAATTTATAATTTCTATATTATATTTTCTTTACTCCTAAGTTCACATGTCAGAACATTAACAGATTATGCAATTGTACTTGGAAAGAGAAAGGTAATAACATTACACAGTTGATATTATCTGACCCTTCAGATTGTCGTACATATGACCCAGTCTGTACACAATCATCTCTGTTTTCTTCTTCCATCTTCAGGGCTTGTTTGAGCACAAGCTTCTGAGTTCTGGCAACTTTATCAAAAGCAAAAATTCTGGCATAGTCCTAAGGTAGAGACTCTTGCATCTGCAAACAAATAATAAAAATTAGTAACACTTTTTTTTGTATGGATGTTAAATTTATTCGTAACAAAAAAACTAAACGTTTTTACAATGAATGCATCTTATACTAAAAAAAACTGATCCCAACTCTTTTTTTGGTAACAAAACAGTAGCCTTATTAAAACCCAAAGTTAGAAAACCCAATTTGGGACAAAACTAACTTCGGAAAAAAGAGTACTAACTATTTGTTAAGAGTTGGAGAACTGAAAGACAATATAATATAACAGAAAAATTGTCTTTGAAGAAGTAGAACGATGCCTAAGAGACATATCATGGCTGATTGAATTGATCCTCTAGTTGTGATCCATATGGCGAAGCAGTCCTTGTAGCGTGTTTCCGTTGCTGCGATGGTAGAAATGTGATTCCAAATACCTTTTTCAATAGTGAGAAAGAGCTTTCGTGCTGATGATGGAAGCTTGCCATGGCGTCTTGCATTCCTTTCCCACCAAACATGGTAAACGGCCGAGTGAAAAGCATAACGAGCCAGAAACCTTGGTACGAATGCTGAAATTGATCTGAGATTGTCGCTGATCTTGTTCCACTCAGTCGTAAAAGACGTCCCAGCAAGTTGCGAGATAGAGCTGCCCAAATCGGCATTGTGTATCGACATTCAAAGAACAAATGGTCTTGTGTTTCCTCACACATTCCACAGAAAAGACTTGTTGAATTATAATTTGGTTGTCATTGCTTGATTTTATCACCCGTCGTTAAACGGTTGACTAAAGCTAGCCAAACCTGAAAAGAGAATTTAGGTATAGATTGTGGGAACTAAACATTTACATACCAGTTGTTACTAGGCTTCTTTGTTCGATAAGCTGATGGGTATGCTTGGTGGAGAAAGAGTCACTATAATTGTCATTAGATCGACGCCAAGTATGAGTATCCTGACCCAGAGGAAGAGGACGAGCTAGCAGCTTATGGATTTCATCCTCGATACGGTTAAGAGATGGACAGCGTTGATTTCTTCTTCGCCGAGAAGATATATCCTCTATCATACAATTTTCCGCAAGGCCGAAATCAATTACACCTCTTGAACCAGTGATCTCAATAATACGTCCTAATGGAGACCATGTGTCATACCAAAACAATGTTGTATCACCAATACCAACTCTCACCATGTGCAAACTCTTAGCCAAATCTCTATATTTCAAGAGCTTGTGCCACATCCAGGACCCCGTTGTTGTATTCAATTTAATCATCCAAATAAGCTTATCCTTAATTAGGTTTGCTTTCATCCACTGAACCCACAAAGACGATTTATTCGATAGAATTCTCCATAAAAGCTTCAGACAACACACTTTATTAACCTCAGTTAACGACTTGATACCCAAACTACCTTCTGAATACGGCGTAGTCATATCTTTCCATGCCAGTTTTGCCTTGCTTGTGTTCAGCTCCGTCCCTGACCATAAGAAAGCCGACCAAAGAGCATTGATTTCATCAATGCACCCCTTAGGTAGTTGAAATCCGGAAGTTGACAAGGCTCATAATAACTGATTTAAGCAGAAGTAAACGACCTGCATAAGAGAGAAATCTAATCGTCCAGCTACAAAATTTGCTCCTTATACGTTCAATGAGAACCGTATAATCACTTTTCGACATCCTTTTCGTCATTAACGGGAGGCCCAAATAACGAATTGGAAGCTCACACTAAGCAAAAACGAAACGATCCATGAAAGCCGGTTTCGATTTAATAGCTTGTCCACCAAAATAAAGAGTTGATTTCTCCATACTGATTGTTAAGCCCGATTTCAATCCAAAAGAGTTGAAAATCGATATGATTCCCTGAATAGATTGCTCATTTCCATCAACAAAAACCATCAAGTCATCAGCAAAGCAAAGGGGTGTAAGCTGTAATTTTTTACACTTCGGAAGAAAGCCAAAAATTCTTTCCGTCTCTCCTCTGTCTATCAAGTGGGATAAGACATTCATACAGATAACAAATAAGTAAGGAGAAAGAGAACATCTCTGCCGTAATCCTCTCTTACTACCAAAATAATCAACCAGCTCCCCATTCACCTGAACAGAGAAAGAAGCAGTTGTAACGCACAATCTGATCCAATGAATATACTTCCCCGGGAATTTCAGCGCCTCCAACGTATTCAACAGAAAATTCCATTGAACTGAATCAAAAGCCTTAGCTATATCAATTTTTAGAGCACACCAAGAGGCTATATTTTCCTTGTGATAATCTTTCACTAGCTCAGAAGCTAATAAAACATTCTCCATCAATAATCTTTCACTAACAAAAGCTGATTGATTTAGCGATATAAACTTAGGCAGCAATTTCTTCAATCTGTTCGTCAGGATCTTTGATACAACCTTATACAGCACATTACAGCAAGAAATAGGTCTAAAATCCTTCATACACAAGAGCTAAAATAGTCGAATTAATCCCTTTTGGGAGAAAGCCTTTCTCAAAGAACGATTTTATTGCCACTATAAAATCATTACCAATGAACTCTCAATAAGCTTTATAAAATTCAGCAGTATACCCGTCTGGTCCTGGAGACTTGTTATTTGGCATTTTGAACCGCGTCTCCTTAATCTCCTCATTAGACACATCATCGAACAATCTTCACTTGAACAGTGAAAAGACTAGAGTGTTTCCAACTCCGCTATTTCCATTCCCTCAAAATCGGAATGCTGATCATTATAAAAATCCTTGAAGTGTCTAGAAGCCTCTTGTTGGATATCCAGCTTCCCCCTCAGAATATCACCATTAATATCTCGAATCTCCTTCATACTATTAACCTCCCTTCTTGCATGGAAAAATTGATGGAAAAACCAGTTATTCTTGTCCCCAACCTTGAGCCAATGAAGCTAAGATTCTTGTTTTAGATATCCCTCATCTAAATCATGTAGACGATTCCATTTTTCTTGAGCTTGAATCTCCAACTCGATTGCATGATCAGACAGATTACTCAAAGTATCGGATTTCCGCACACACAAATCATCAAACGCATATTTCGTTCTTTGGGAAAGATTCCCTAAGTGCTCTCGTCCCAAAATTCTAAGATGACTCTTCAAACATTTTAATTTCTTAGATAGACGAAACATTGAAGAAGTGGAGACAAAGAGAGGCGTGGTTCGAAAGAATAACTTCAAATTAGATACAATAATGAACATCAAGGTCAGTGTTACTACATTTGGATCCCACGAGGAGGTTCGAAAGAATTTGAGTCCCCTGTACTTTGCAAAACGTCTTCTTGCAGGAACATCAATGGGAGTCTCTACTTCATCTGGAAATTCTGACAAAATATAACAGAAAACTTTAATTCACTTCTTGTTGATGCGTGCATGGACATGGGCAACCTTGTAGCTGAGGATAGCATGGAGCATGGAGAAGAAGAGCAGCTTGTTGCTGAGGATGCTATGACTCTACCAACCGGTTTAATGACAAGATCGAGAACCAAGCATCTTAATCAAACTGTGGAGAATCGACTAAATCAAATCAAGACTCAAAATCAAAGACAAGAAGGTATCTTAGTACTCTTTTTCCCTTGGTTGAGTTTTTGTCCCAATTGAGTTTTTTTCACCAAAGTTTTTAATGAGGCATAAGATAGATACTTGTATGTCCGTTTATTTAAATCGTTTAGCATACTATCATAAATAATTTGGATCGACATTCAGCTTACCTTATGAAGTGCATTTCGTGCCAAAGAGGAGGGAAAACCAGTCAAGGCTTCATTCAAAATTCAAGATCAAAGTCTACATGCAAGTCTCTTATTTATTTTTGTTATTTTCTATGTCTCTTTTAATGCTTTGTCTTTGAACTCTTCCCCTTCCTTCCTTCTCTTTATATTCTGGACGAAATCTCTTTGTAAGGCACTCAAGTTTTCAATCAAAAATCCATTTCTAAAATTTGATCTAGTTGGTGCGTTTATCCAGCAATCGATCACCTTGGTGTGTCATATCCGATCTGATCAAAACCGGCTTATCCAAGGGCTTTCCGCATCCCTTCGTGGCGTCATTCAATCTATCCTTTCACCCTTAAATTCGTCTTTCCACCTCCACCCACGTTCATCAATCAGTCCTTACTTCTAAACGAGATCAAGGGCGTATTAAGTGGTATCAGAGCAGCGTTTAGAAGTTAAGTGATTTCGCTCTCAATCCGTTCGTCGTTTGTGCTTAAAACCAATCATATCTTGTCATTTAGAGTCTCATCTTTCAGTTTGTTGTTGAATCAACCTGTTCTAGGTTGTATTCCACTAGTTATACCCGTTCGAATTTTGGATCTGTTGCAAAATCATTTCTGCGAAAATTGTCTGTTCATCTTCTGTATTACGTGAATTTTCTAAAATTGCCTGTTACTTGTTTTGATGTTGTGTTAATTGATTCTAGTTCTAGGGTGAGTTAACTTAATTTTAAAATTGGAATCAGGATTTTCAGAGTTGAATTGGAATTTAAATCGAATTTTGATTGTTTATCAAATCTTTCTGTGTTTGTGTGCAGAAAATTCTGGATAGATCACATTTGATTGTTTAAGTTATTCCAAAGAACGTTTTTACTGGTGTTTTGTTTGCTTAAATCTCAGGAAAACATGGCTAAATCAGATGAGGAAGAAACCTGCCAGAATCACAACAACAAGCTCCTAATCGAAACTATGATGGCAAAAATGGAGCAACTCATGAACAATAAAATGGGGCGGATTATGGACAGCCAGCTATATGCACTTCGTCAAGAACTTTAACAAAAAAAGAATAGAGCACGACAAAGGAAGGAACAAGAGCTCAATCCCAAACCGCCAGACAAAACATTGAGATCAACTTGGAGCAGCCCACATAAAACATCTCATACTCCCATGTCTATGCTTTATTCTGATTATCATTCTGCTAATGCACCTAAACTCTATATATTTTCAGGAAAAGGCAACTACTTTGAGTGGGAAAGAAACATGGATGACTAGTTATACTACCACCACATCATAAAAAAATAGAGATTATCTTTTGCAGCTAGCAAACTCATTAGAGACGCTTACGAATGGTTTTTGCAAAAAGTTGATGATCGCTGGTATTACAAGGAGCCAACTATCACCTTGTGGGAAGATCTTAAAGAACTACTGAGGAATAAGTATGCACAAAAGAGTTTAGTACCAAAAGAAGCTTACAGTACTCAGGCAAAGCAAGTTCCCAAGCATGTTCTAAAAGAGAAATTGGAGGCTACCAAAAAACCTCAACCAAAGAAGACCACTGAACTAGTCGTAGTTCACAAGCAAAGCTTAAAACCATCATTTCAACCAGTCAGTGAACCAAAGCAACGTCATACTATGAAGCATGGAAAAGAAAGAGCTGAAGGAAGCACAAAAGAAAAGCATCAACATTTGGTGTCAACCACTTCACAAGCTTTCCAAGATAATGAGTGTGAGCAAACTGCCAATGAAAAATATGTGGTGACTAAACCATCTCCAACATCAGCTGAATGTTTTTCAAATGTCAGCATCTCCAAAGCTGAAATGTTACCAAATATTTTACTTGGTACTCAGATAAGTTTATCTTACGAGTGTATTCGGTATAGGAATAATTTCACATTCACTCGTAATATCAAACAACCTGTTTTGTATGTTGAAATTTTAAGTATAATACATTTGATTTTGCTCTTAAGTGCCAAGGAAGATACAGGTAGCTTAGATGTGTGCAATGGCCTGCTCGGAACAACATCAACAAAATGCTTGACAATGGAACAAACAGAGGAAGTAACAAGGTGCAACGGCTTGCCATCAAACTCAGAGCTCAGAGCGTGTTTTCCAGCAAACAATGGATTTACTCAAGATGGATAAGTTTTTGTTTCGAATCAATTACCTAGAGCTGAATGCATCATTGTGATCAAGGAGAAACCACCAGATGCTCCACAACCAATTAAATCTCGAGGTAACTATCTAGACTCTCAAAAGCAAATGAAGGCTAACCCACTTTCTCTTGGAGCAGAATGTACAATTTTAGGGTTGAGACCTTATCAATTGAGAGAGCCTGAGGCAGCCATCCAAACCAACAATGCCCTGATGCAAGAAGAGCCCCAGATCAAACACCATTTCCTTTTACCGAGATGATTACTAACATCCAACACACGAATGATCATATTCAGGTTAGTAACTCTTTTCAGTTTGTTTCTCATGATTTAAGGACTCTAAACATGAGAATTTCATATCTAGAAATCTTTGAGAAAAATTTAGGTCATACATGGATTCAGGTTGAAACATGTTTACCTGCTTATCTTAATTCCATGACTGTTTTAACACACTTGTTCTTTGCCAAAAGTGTTAAAAACATTACAGGTACAAAAGAGGAGCCACCAAACTTAGAAGTTCCCTCATTAAATTGCTTTGTGAGGATTGGAATTGGAGTTGACATTATACAAGATAAAAAACCTCTTGCTTATTTCAGAATGATATTTGAGGTTGGAGAAAAAGTTTCAGCTAAAAAGAATATCAACCCCACACTGATGAGCAATGGCCCATTCATGATCAACAAGAAGATCACCGGAGACTACACCTATCTTCGAGGTAAGTATAAAGAAATTTCCTTATTCAAAGTTGCTTATTCTCTTCTTTCTTTCATTGCAGATCAAACAGATTTGAGGACAAATCCTTTTCAAGTGGGGGAGGATGATGCATGCATGGACATGGGCAAGCTTGTAGCTGAGGATAGCATGGAACATGGAGAAGAAGAGCAGCTTGTTGCTGAGGATGCTATGACTCTACCAACCGGTTTAATGACAAGATCAAGAACAAGCATCTTAATCAAACTGTGGAGAATCGACTAAATCAAATCAAGACCCAAAATCAAAGACAAGAAGGTATGCTAATGTTGATCCAAGCTAATTGATTTAAATGAATGGAAAAAGTGTCTATCTTAGTACTCTTTTTCCTTTGGTTGATTTTTTGTCCAAATTGGGTTTTTCTCACCAAGGTTTTTAATGAGGCATAAGATAGATACTTGTATGTCCGTTTATTTAAATCTTTTAGCATACTATCCTAAATAATTTGGATCGACATTCAGCTTATCTTATGAAGTGCATTTCGTGCCAAAGAGGAGGGAAAACCAGTCAAGACTTCATTCAAAATTCAAGATCAAAGTCTACATGCAAGCCTCTTATTTATTTTTGTTATTTTCTATGTCTCTTTTAATGCTTTGTCTTTGAACTCTTTCCCTTCCTTCCTTCTCTTTATATTCTGGACGAAATCTCTTTGTAAGGCACTCAAGTTTTCAATCAAAAATCCATTTCTAAAATTTGAGTCTTGTTGGTGTGTTTATCCAGCAATCGATCACCTCGGTGTGTCACATCCGATCTGATCAAAATCGGCTTATCCAAGGGCTTTCCACATCTCTTCGTGGCGCCATTCAATCCATCATTTCACTCCCATATTCGTCCTTCCACCTCCACCCACTTTCATCAATCAATCCTTACTTCTAAGCGTAGATCAGGGGCGTATCACTTGTAATCTTAATGAGTAGATACAAAGAAGACAAAATCAAAGAGAACTTGAGAGATTCAGACACTACAAGGACTCAAATGAATATGTGCACATATACACAGACTCAAATGAATATTCACATCATGAAAGTACAATAACATCTTATTTCTTAAAGAAGCAATTAATCAGAATACAACCATATAAGTAAAAGTTTTATTTTATTTAAAAGATGTTGTTCTAGCATTCAATTCAACCCAATGTATCTCTTATAAAGTAAAAGTTTGTCGATTTGTTAATGAAAATATCATATATTTTCATCATGTAAAGCATCTAATTCCATGGAAAGTGCACTCTACATTTCGGGTTTGTATAAGCATAAACACCCATAACCATTGAGTTTTCGGGTTTTTATTGTCACCTGAAAAAGACAAAAAAAATGCCTGAGATACAGGAATAGAAGAGAAGAGAGAATTGAAGAGAAGAAAGGAGATTTGAAGCAGAGCAGGAAACAGTGTGTTGTTTGACGGTGAAGATGAAGGACACGTGGACGCTCGAGATTAGAAGAATGTTAGGTTATTGTAATCCAGAAGAAACAGAGTATTGAGATTGAGCAATTGCTATATAAGCTCAATCATCTTCTTATTGTAATTCATTCATGATAATAGAAAGTGTTTGTGTTTTCTCTCTCTATCTCTCTAATGACTACAATGGCTCTTTTAGTCTAAGAACTCCTTCTTCCTCGTGGGTTCTTTGCTTCTTGAGTGTCGGTACTTTGCTTTAGTTAGCATTGAATCGAGTATGGGTTCTGCATATTCATCTTCTTGAATTGCAGATCTTGGAGATACGGTTTTACTGTATCAGCCTATAATTTATTTATTTTTCGTAATTGCCAAGCAACATACTTGTACTACTAACTAGATCGAAAAAAACATTTGGATCCGCAACTTTTATACAAATTTACATATTCTACCTACGAATTCAACCTTCCTCATCCATAAATTACCAACATAAGACTATAATCGACTAAGAAAACAAGTTTACTAACCTAATGAGCATAAATACCGAATAAATTAACAAATCTACAATTTTTCCAATTCAAAACTTCAAATTGAAATCCTCCAACAATATTTGGTACATATAACATTATCTAATGACATTGTTGTCACATTTAAACTAATTCAAAGAATATGGGAAACAATTACCCCGAATTTGAGGATATATTGAGCTTCAATAGTGAGTACCATGGAGAAAGAAGAGGGGAGAGATTGGTCCGGAATAAGAAGAAAAGAAGAAATGAATATGATTGACTAGTTTTTGTTTTTAATTTTTAAAATTATTTTTAAAATTTTCGAATTAAATTATTGAAAAATAGAAGGAATGGTAAAATAAGAATTTGATATTATTGTAAAGGATAAGGGACATTGAAAAAAATATGGGGCAAATAAAATTATAATTCATTAAAAAGGGCAAATGAGAATTTGATCAGACTTTTCTTATGTACTTTGGGTTTTCGTGTGCGGTAATATTTGTTTCAATAAAATACAGATGGCAAAAAAAAAAAAAAAAAAGGAATAAAAATTTTTTTTTAGACATTCAAATAAGTTTCCTACAACAAGCTTCAAAGAAAGCTTCTTTGGAAATTCCCAGATGAAAACTTGGATGCCAAACCTTCAGCCATACCTTCAGCATTAAGTTTCACCTTCTGTCTCCCAGCAGTGAGGTCGTTCTCACGGTCCCATGGCTTCCATGGATGTTTCCCCACCCACTCGTCTTTCTCTGTTTTTTCTTTGGACGAAGACAATTTCTTCTTCTTCTTCAGACAGCTCGAAGATGACGAAGACTCCTCTTTGTGCTTCTCTACCAGAGACTTTGATCTTTTCTCTTTGTTATACTTGTCCACAAGCTCAGCGTCTATGCTTCTTTTCATATTTTCCCCTTCGTTTGAAGCAAGCGCACTCGCCTTGTTGTATGCCTCCAAGTAACTGAAAAACCGGAAAGAACAATGATAAGAATAAAGCGGGGAATAAAGCTATGAAACTTTCACTATTCCCTTTTTTTTATTCCAATTGCAAAACAGAGAGATTTGATTAACGAGAGGGCTCTCTAATTTAACCAAATGACCAAACCCTTCAAAATCCACTTCCCCCATCAACAATCTGCAGAGACTAACTGTCATTTAGCCCTAACTAACTGTTCTCTAACCAACTCACAACAGATACAATTCGCTATATTCAGTCCTAGGCTAGTTATAGTAGACCTATAGCTAAAGTTCGGGCAGCTGAAACTTCTTCAAATATAACCAATGTGTTTTTCCTTTTTCACAAAACAACCTTGTGGATAGAAAGCTAGCACGAGATGAATAAAATAGTGTGTTCTTACTTCATCTTTGCTCTTTCAGCTTTGTCCATTGGAGTATCAGTCCAGGCTGTAGTGTCTCCGCGTCCTTCTCTAGCATTTCTGCTAAACGTTGTTGATTGCTGCACAGCCACTCCAACCTGCGAAAGAAGAGCCCCGGTTAAGATTTAATATTTGAAGCCTATCTAATGATTAAAAAGTTCTTAAGATCAATTGTGGATCTCACACCTTTCTTTCAGGAGGAAGGGTGGTCATCCACTCGTCTCTTTTAGGTACAGGTTTAACCTCGGTTGCCGCCAGCAGCTCTGCATCGCCTTCCATTGAGATGCCTGCAAACCGAGAAAATTTCCATTACTATTTCATCACAAAAAGGAAAAGAGATTAAGGAGCCTGCATGACACACAGACTCATCATCACCTTGTGATCTTCTCCATTGTGCTGCTTCTTGCATTGAGCGTAATTCAGCCTGCAGAGCAAGAATACCATGTCTCTGTTAGTCAGACCAACAGATTTATCCTGAAAGATTACATAGATCAATCCGGCAGAATTACAAACCTTAAATGCCTCCTGTTCCTCCTTAAGTTTAATCTTGTCATCCATTGCTTTTCTCTGTAGACATTAATACATTAGAGCTCTAAAAGGGCAATAAAAGAGATAGGTATTAGGTTCTGAGAGCATATTGAAACATAATCAAACAGCTGATGATTCATTATCTCACCTTTTCTGGATCTTGTAATTCCTTGAAAGCTTTATTCAGTAAAACGAAAGCTTCCTGGGCTTGGGGATGAGAACATTTATCTGGGTGAACAAGAAGAGACAGCTTCCAGTACCTACAGACCAGAATTGTTTATATCAATTATGTAACTGATTACTTAACATTGTGTAAAATGATTGAGCGCAGTTATTTGGTGAATAATAATCATTTTTCTTGATTTCAGAAGTGTAACAATCCATACCTCTTCTTCATATTATCAGCAGCCATATTGTGATTCACTCCTAAGACGTCGTATGGACTATCAGCTTCAGCTTCCATAATCCGTGTCACCTGTTTACATAAGAGTATGAGTTGCTACTCTAGAGAATACGCTATCCATAAACTTTGTAAAACAAAGAATTGTATTTATAATGCCAGAAGGAAAACTAAGAACCTCTTCAAATCGCTCTGCCTCGTTCGACGATGCAACTTCTGCAACAACAGCTGGTGGAGCAGGTCCAATGAAATATTCTGAATCTTCTTCTAGCTCAGCTTCTCTGAAGCATTTATAATGAATATTAATTAAAATGGGTTATACCATATAAAATAAAATAAAAAATGAATAACCTTCGAGCTGGTAACCAATTAAAAGCACCTAAGTTCAGCTTGAGCTTCTGTTAGCTTTGCTGCTGCAGCTAGTAACTCAGCAGATGGCATTGCAGGTCCAATCACCCTGTAATCAAATAACATCATCATGTTTTATCCTCTAGAGTCTAGACCACTTTAAGATCGAATCGAATAACCAAGTAATATGAAGCACACTAGAATGAACCACAAAGAGAAAGCATGAATCACCTTTTCTTTGGACCAGCAACATCATCTGCTGAATTCGATCCCAAACCGTTCTCATCTGCCAAACCGTTTTCAGTTTTCTTCAATGGGACAGACTCGTCAAGGTTTTTCTCAACTTCTTCTTCGCCGCCTTTAATAAGATGTCCAACTATATCTAAAGAAGGAGAAGCACCTGGTGGTAATAAAAAGACTCTATCCCCACGTTCCTTAAGCTTCAAAGACAAAAACAGCTTCTTCAACCGCTTCTTCAAAGCGCTCTCGGAAATACCCTTTATATCAACCGCTTGCCCATCATCTATCATTTTCAAAAGCTACAAAACAGAACATAAAATCGAAATATCAAAAAACATAAGACTTTGGACGCATAGCACTAGCAATGATTTCAGGGCTCACCACAAATTCCACTACTCATAAACCAAACCTATCTAGAGTAAAGAAGTATCACATCACCTGTTTCAAATCATTGCCAACATTAGGAAAGTCCAACATCATATCTTGTACCACAGTTTCAGGATCATCCTCTTGATCAGTCATGGAATCAGAACCAGACTGGGACACAGTATCAGACTCATAATCACGCTTCTTTGTCTTCTTCTTCTTCTTCTTTATATCCCTTCTCTTTCTCTCCCTCCTCACCATCTTCTTCCTCTTCTTCTCCTTCTCTCTCTTCCTCCGTTTCTCTCTCTCATAAATTCCTCCGTCAGTTTTCCGTCGCTCCCTTTGCTTCTTCCGCCGCTTTCTAGAAGACGAATCAGACTCGTCGGAGCTGTATAATGAACAAGACGACGAAGATGATGCTGAAGATGGAGTATCGTCTTCCGAATCAAAATCTCTCTTCCTATGCTTACCCATTTTGTTTTCGATCCCTGAATCAGATTTCAAAATAATGTTTGATAGTTTGAACCATAAAGCCCCAATCACCAAAATTGAAACGTGAAAATAAACTATTGACATGTTTAGTACCTTTTCTCTACTCCTCCGGCACCGTTCAGAACGAGAATTAACTTTCCGGCGAAGTTTTCCGTCCTAACCGTATCTTTGTTCGTCTTTAGGTCTCTGCTTGTGGAAGAAGAGATGAGCGAAGATTCGTTTTAGGCTTAAGAAAATAACAAGTGGGGTAATTTTTATATGCTAAGCCCATTTAGGCCCGTAGACCCATAATAACATCCCTAATTTAAACAGTTTATAAATTCCGATTATTATAATTTTGGGATACTATAAATAATTAGTTTAAGAGCTTAGAAGTGTGACTAGGGAGGATTGTTGTTGGCAATCATATATTACAACAAGTTCCCCCAGGTGGCTTAAAGAATTTTTTTTGGCTCGGATAATTGTTTTGCCTATGTGTAAAACTAGTTTGGGGTTCTATTTTCTTTTTCTTTTCCATGGTCTTTAGGCCTAGGCGTTCGGGATCTTGTTCGGGTTCGGTTCAGGTTTTTGAGTTTAGACATCTAGACTCCATTCGGATATTTTATATATTTAGATCGGGTTCGGTTCGAGTTATTTCGGGTTCGGTTCGGGTTTTTAGGGTTTTCGGATTTTTGGGTTTATGCCTCTAAACCCATTCGGATATTTTTTAATAACGGGTTCGGATCGGTATCACGTTTTTCAGTTCGGGTTCGAGTTCGGATTTTTTGCCCACTCCAAGTCTTTTTGTTGTAAGCTTAGTATCTTTTTCTTTGTTAATGCATGATATAAGTACGGAATCCATCTAATTTATTGATCAAACGGATTCAAGAGTATCCAAGGTTTGAGAACCACTTTCAAAAGGGCATACATGTATGTGAAAGGTAGTCTCACTTGATCTTTAAAGTACGGGAATCCACGCAGCACTTTATAAATTGCACGAATACAAGAAATCAATGGAATCCACCAAAAGAACTCGAACAAGACACAAAAGACAATATTTTTGTTAAAGAAACTAAAACGTTTTTGATTCATAAATTGATTGATTTTTTTTACAATGACACAAATGAGCCTTTTATAGCTCTTACATGGTGTAATCTATATTACAAGAAAATATTCAAATTTAAACAAAAATCAATTGATATAATGGAAAAGGCGTAAATGGTGATGAGTAAAACCTAATTGTGGGCATTGGTGGAGCTTCATATCTTGAGAGATTTGAGGACGCATAGGTGCATCTTCTGAACTAAAATGGAGGTTCAAAACTCTCAAGCAAACTATCAGCGTTGATATCACAAAATTTCAAGCAAAAGTTTGTGTAATGCACTTATTTCTTTGCTTCCTTTTGAAGTTTCGACAAAAGACATTTTGTAACCTTCTTCTTCATTAGGAGGGTCTGAAATATCCGTGTGTAATGATCTGGCTGGGTCAATTTCCTTGGTTTGGACCTAAAATAGATCGTTCTATATGGCTATATCTGGTAGCATCAGAGGGATCCGGTGGGTTTTCTTTGATTTATCTGAACTGTTCTTGATTGTTTCAGGTCTTTAGAAATGAAAGGGAGTTTTCCAGCACATAGATAACCTCATTAGCTCCATAGTTCACCATTGGTTCGATGTCCTCATCAATGCATAGATCTTCAGAATAAATATATATTGGATCCACTGAATCTGATAGCTGCGATCCGTTAATTTTTCGCATGCCATTTCTATTTTTTTGTAGTACGGGAGAAACATGCGAGTTACTCTTTTTCGGATGCTTTGTTATACAACCAGATAACAGTAAATGATTACCTATGTGTGCTAATGAAAAGACGAGAACAAAAAAACATAGGTAAAAAATACTCAAGAGGAACTCGATCCTCAACATGAAAAATAGAACACTTTAATTCTTGATTAATTATTTTGTATGAAAATAGTCACTAATTATATTTTTCCAAACACTTTTTAAATTTCCTATGAAAAATAGAAACAAATCTTTTCATTTGAAAAAAACATAAAAGAATTTTCTTTCTCATTTTTTGATAAAAGAATTTTCTTTTTCTTTTATTAGAAAATATAGATAATGAAAGTCCATTTGTCTAGTGGTCAAGGGTATAAAAGTTTTTACACCAAATCTGGGGTTCGATTCCTAGAGAGTGAATTTTCTTACAGATTAATGGTACAAGACCAATCAGAAGTTCTAGAGTGTTGTAGGCAGAGCCATTTGTAATGATCTCGAAAGTTAAAGGTAAGATTATCCATCGATGGTATGGCGCAGGTAAGAATCATCAGTAGGAGATTCGAATATTGCGAGGAGAGCTACACGTCGTGAAATTGTTCGTGAAGTCATTCATCATAATCACATATGTTGCATATAGGTAAATCTGATAGATTGATCATCATTTGTAATAGGATTAGATCACAATATCTATGATGATAATATAGCGGATGACATATATATATATATATATATGATATGGATATTTTTTTGTTTCCAAGAATTTTCACCAAGATGGTATTGACGGTAGATACCTTTATCTTTTTTCCTAGAAAATCAATATCAATAACCAGAAGCCAGAAAAAGAATGAAGAAAAAAAAAACTAAAATTCCAAAACATCAAATTAAAATTTGATGCATTTAATGATAATATATGTTTTACTACTACTTTATTAACACAACTATAATTATTTAGGTTTTGAATTGAAAAAAATATATATATTACAAGTTGGTAAAGATAAGCAAACAACAAGGAAAAAAGCAAAAGTAAAAACAAATGACAAAAAATAGAAATTTGTAAGTTTTCAAAACACTAAAGTAAAAAATAGATGATTACCAATCATGAATTAAACCAAAAAATGTAGCAATACAACAAACTCCAAAAAAAATGAACAAGAAGTGCAGATGCAATGATTTAAGCTTTGTTTTAAATACAACTGACATGAGAAAATAGGTTTAAAAACAGAAAATAAAAAATCTAGATTTTTCAAATAGAAAGATATATATTCTATTCTATGTTCATATGAAAACAATCGTGTCTATTTTCATAGAAAAATCTAAAAATGTTTGAAAAAATATATAAATGTATGTTTTCCATATAAAATATCTAATCATACTAATATCTCGTAAGATGTCGGGAAATGAATACCTTACATGGTTTTTAGCGCGACAAGATATATGAATTGTATGAGTAATTTGAAATTACTGCCATATGTCACATCCCATAATGGATAGAGAGTTAGAGATATTACATTGTGTAACCTAATAAAATTTTACACATTAATAGAATTAATAAACAAAAAATAATAATGTAAGTCTCAATGTAATTTTGGATGAAAAGGTTTTAAAGTGGGATATATATTTTAGTTGTGGATATAGACCGAATATACTAAAATTATAAGATAATCAAGTCCAAAAATTAATTTTTAAGTTCAAGATCTGCTATATTCGCGGCTATTCTAAATACAGTACGGATCTATAAATAAAGTAATTAAACTAAAAATATAAATCATAAAAAAATCATAAAAGAAAGAAAATTAAAATAATATATATATATATATATATATATCAAAAAAAAAAAAAATTAAGTATCCAAATTGATCTATTCATATTATGAGTAATTTCACTCTAGTCATATTAGCATGGAATGTATGGAATTAGTTAGAGAGAGCTAAGCTTGTAATAGCATTAATCCTACTCGTTGTATATAGAAGGGAACATTTGTGTACGACTACAATGAATTAACGAGAAAATCATCATCCATTAAAGTCTTATCTTTTTTTGGCTTCTCTCTCCCGAGTTTGTTATATATAATCTTGAGCTTGTTATATATACACCTTTATCTTTAAATATATACACGTAGCAACAAATATTGACTACATTTTCTTTTTATTTAACACATTAATTATATTTTTTTACTTTTGTTGTTACAATTTTCAAAACATCTCTATTGACGGTTTCTCATGGAGTCTTTCACTTCAAAGAAAAAAATTATTTAGAAAAAATGATGAGAGCCGATTCTCATTTGGGAGTCTTTGGAAAACCCATGAGAATCCCTTACATTGAACACATATTCACTAAGAGATGCTCTAATATATAATGTAATACGTATGCCCTATTTTGTTTCTGGTCAAAGTTCTACCATTTCTCATATAATGATCTTGTACTTCTCGCCAATTTGTTTATAATATGAGCTCTATAACTTTCTTTTATATATAACGTTTCCATAATATGTCAGTCAAACATTTCTATTTCCTTGGTCAGAATATCTATTACCTTACCAAAAAGAAAAACAAATGTAGGTGCTTTTTCTCTCCTTGACATCGTGCAATATATATATATATATATATTAGTGTGTTCAGGAAACAAAACTAATAAAATGTCTACAGGAGTTAGGATGGCTTTTGTTATGAATCTGATACCTCTTTTGTTCTCAGCAACCCTAATTCGTTCAGATCAAAATATGGTGCCTCAGAGAACCTTCAAGGTTAGCTTTAAAACAAAACAAAAAAATTATTTTGATCTACTTAATTAGTTTAATTAACATCATCGTTTTGTGTAGCCGGATATGTTATGCACTGAGTTCAACATCGTTTTGCTTATTCTCAATCGTTATTTATTTTGTCATTAGCAGATAAGTGAAAATGTAACATATGATTGCATTGACATTTATAAGCAGCCAGGACTTGATCATCCCTTGCTAAAAGATCATACAATTCAGGTGCATAAACGTTTCAAAAAATTCATCTCATACGCACATTTTACTATGATAAAAGTGATTTTGAATTTGAATATATTATTAATTGTTTTGAAAAGATAAAACCATCGGTTTCAATACTTGAATTGAAGAATAAAACATACAAGAAGAAAATGGGGTGTCCAGATGGAACTGTTCCTATATTGAGAAATTCAAAAGAATACATCACCAACACACAAATTTTCACCGAGAAGTATTTCCATCCACCATCAGGTGATAGTCCTGGAACACATGTAAGCATTCAACTTTCTCTTAATTCCTTAGATATAATAACTATTTAGATGTATATTTCAAGTTTTAATATATATGTCATTATAACCGGCTTTTTTTAGTAGATTTCTGGAGTAAGGTCAAGTAATGGTTCATATCGTGGTGTAGAAGCATCGTTTAGTATACATAACCTAAACATCGGAAGAGATCAAGCCTCATATGCTCAAATATATATAGGCAGTGGATTGAATAACCAAGTTAATTTTATCCAAGCGGGTTGGATGGTAAGTTATATTTATATTGCGTATTATTTTTGATTTTGTATGAGTGATATGCATTTTTTGGAAATGAAATTTAAAATTATAAAAACAGGCGATTTGGAGGTTTTTTTTTTAGAAAACCCTATACTTAATTAATTGGTTGTTTTTAAAATCCATTCATTAATCCTTTAGATATTCTTAAAGTAAGTGTTTTTTTTTTAACAGATAAATCCAAGCCTATTTGGCTACGGAGATCTTTGGTCATACGGATTTTGGAAGGTGTGCGCATGAAAGAAATTATTTTCGTTTTCCATATATATGCTGAAACCCTTAGATAAAATAACATGTATATATAAAATATGATTTTGATAGGGTAAAGATGGAAAAGGATGTTACAATACGGCATGTCCTGGGTTTGTTCAAATATCACAGGAGGTACCCATAGCACAACCCTTGGACCAACCTGGGGAAGGCTTGTTGCGTTACTCCATCCATCAGGTATTTTTCTAATTTTCAATACTTCTTCTGTTCTTTTTTTTTAATAATAATTATGTTTAAATGATTTTTTGTTTCATTTTTAACATATTATGCAAAATTTCAATTTCTTTGATATTTTTAATTATTAACTTTTTACTATTTTATCATTTATATTTGTATTAAATGAAATAATATTTTAGGATTAGGTTTTTTTAAGCTAAGATATGCTATAAAAAGATCGGATGAAGTACTTATTTCTCATGTCATTCCCACTTAGTAGTGGAGGATTTATTAATCTTGAAATTACAACTATTTATGAATGAAATTAGTGATCGATGTATTTCACTCTAACTTCTTTTGTCCGAAAAAATTACCATTCAAGTAAATTTGATTAGCACATATTTTTCGTACTTAGAATTTTCTAATTGAAAAAATTAATTTGTTTTGTCTCTCATTCACAAAAGGATAAACGAACAGGAAATTGGTGGATTACAAAACTGATACCAAATGCACATAACATAGATATCGGATATTGGCCAAAAGAGTTATTTAACCTTATGGGTAATGGTGCAAATATGGTTGGAATTGGAGGTGCAGTTCAGGCTTCGCGTAAGGGTTTAAGCCCTCCGATTGGTAATGGTAAATTTCCTATTGGAGGCAGTAGTGAGTCAGCATTGTGTACAAATATTAAAGTTGTGAATTCTAACTATGAGCATCGTAGAATCGATTCTTTTCCTATAGAGAAGTTGTTAGATAGCCCAAAATGTTATGGGTTAAGAATTGGTAAAGTAAAACTACTTGGTTTCTTTTTCAATTATGGTGGTCCGGGAGGAAACTCTTGTGGAGTTTGACATTACAAGTATTATCTCATATCTTGACATTTAATGAAATAATTCAAATAAATAATATGCAAACTTTTTATACAGTTAAGTTCGTTCTTCTTTTTGAAATGTCTTTTCAACTTGATTCTATTTAATATCTAGCTATCTTAGCTAATAATTTTATATCATATCAAACTAATTTTAAATGATTTAATAATTATAACATAAACATAAATAACTATATACTAAAATTTCATCGAGTAATCGAAAATTCATTCTTATAAACTCATGTTTTTCCAAGGTTTTTGTGTGTTCACTTATGATTACATTCGTTAAAATTTACCAAATAAAAAATAAGTAAAACTATACTAATGTTCTCATAAAGTATTCAAAAAATTCATTATTATAAGCTCATTGCTTTTTTCAATTTTGTTCGTGTTTTCACTGACAAATTAAAAGACTATATTACAATTATAAATACAATTTTTATCCAAATAATTCAATATTAAATAAATTATATTATTATTTTAAATTTTAACATTCATTGTTTATTGGTTAAATATTCATGGTAATTGACCAACATCGTAAAATTAGCATATGTAAATATTGTTTTTTTTGTTAGTTTTTCTTTTTTGTTTAAGAAAAAAAAAGTTAAACTTTTTTTAGATATAAACACGAAAATTAATATATATATATATATATATATATATATTTTAAATTATTTTTCCTATTTCATTCAAGAAAATAAGTTGAATTTATTTTGACACGTTTAAACATAAGATCATTAACATAATGTGACATGTGTATAAAGAATAAATATTAAATTTTATTGATAATAGCCGCATATTATTTATAGTTATTATTTGGTTACTTTTTTTTTAAAACCGGTTTTGAATCTCACGCTCTAACTTCTCAATTTAACTATTTATTCTATTATAATAAATTAGATTTTAATTTAATGTACTTTATCTTAATGGATTAGAGCTAAAATTTTCATATCAAAATTAACATGTAAATCATATCAAATATATATCTTATTTAATATTTAAAAATGAAAAATGAACAAAACTTATTTATTAAAGAAACAATTTTGCAGCCGCCGCACCAATTCCGCCACCACCAGATCATTTGCTACAACACTCATCTCCGCCTCCATTTCCGTCGGAGAGAAAATTCATTAAACTTACAAATATAGAGTGCGAGAGAGAGTGTGACACCCTATATCTATTCACAGAAGCTAAGAATTCAAAACGCGGCGAAAAACACAATTTTACCAAATTTCAAAAACTTTTAAATTAACCCCCTTTAAAAACCATATAACCAGGTTATTTATGGTTTACTTAAACACCAAAAAATGACTCATAACCAAAGAGCTTAACAAGGAACCAACGATCGATCGATCTATATGTTGGATCGATCGGTCGGGACTAGGATCAATCAATCTATACTCGACTCAGTCGATCCTACAACTTCACGCAATACTTGACCGATCGTTCGATCCTGAAATAAACTACAAAACTGGACTGATCGTTCTCCCCTCGAATCGATCGATCATGCCTTGCCTTGAAACCAAAACCAACAAAACTCATACCATTCCTTTCACTTAGAGCTAGACATGAATAACTAAAGTTTCCATAACAATTCATGCTCCTAAAGCCACCTGAAAATGCCTCAAACATCGATAAATGCTTTTACAGAAAATATGCGGAAACGATTTAAACTTCAAACTACCATTTCAACTTGATCAACATGTCTAGCAACTTAAACCATTTAGATCAACCTCAAAACCGTTTCTTCTCTCTCTCTAGCTCAATAACAAATATCTCCAAATGAGATAGAGATGAGGAAGAAGAAGTTTTTAGAAGAGTGTAGAGAGAAGAGATATTTTGTTGGTTTAATTAAATTAAATCAAACCATAATCGGGAGAACCATAATCACTAAACTAAATTCAATTAAACCAACCAACTCTTATGATTTTAATTGAATTCTTCCTCTTGTTTTAGCATTTTTTTCCCATCAACTTCTAAAATATTTGAGACACTCCTTATCCCAATTACACTTCATCTAACTTCCGTCAATATCCAAAAATCACTGATTAATTCCTTCTGAACCAATTAACCCGAAATTGGTTTCGAAATGATAAATCCTTCGATTAATCCAACCAACCACAACCCGTAGGGTTATTAATTAAGCTCCACATTGTTCCAACTTGGTTCATTAACAACCTCAGGATCTAATACCGCAAGATCCTACATGGTTATAAAATGACTATCCCATCAAAATCCAATACCACAGGACTCGAATGAGTTAAGTCCAACAAAACGACCAAACACATTGGAATCCAATACCACATGATCCTAATAAGCTAAGTCCAACAAGATGACTAAGTCCATCGAAATCTAATACCACAAGAACCGAATGAACTAAGTCTAACGAGATCCAATACCACAAGATCTCACTCGGTTTACCAAATATATTAGGATTAAATACCACATAATCTTAATCAGTAAACTAACCCCTTTATGATTAAATACCACATAATCCTAACCAACACTATTAGGATTAAATACTACATAATCCTAATGAGTCAAACCACGTATTAGGATCTAATGACACAAGATCAATAACTCAACAAAACCAAGTAACGGAACAATATATCGCACACAACCACAACAACACATTAACTACCTCATCATATGTCAACTCATCAATACATGAAATACCTCATCATGTATTCAATTTCAACTCCAGATACATGATCGTGTAATCACATCAATTCGATTCAATAATATACAACTTATTATTGAATTACCGTCAAAATACAACATCTCATACATTCCGAAGATCCGCATTCTTACACCAAAAAGTCAAAGACTTTTACATCAAGAAACGACAACTTATACAACAAGGAATCTCGTAGCTTATACGACAAGGTAGACTTGGAAACGCGGATGTTACAATTCTCACCCACTAAAATAGATTCGTCTTCGAATCTCAAATCTCAGCTTGTTTCTCAAACCACTTGGAGAATTTTGCTTTCATACTCGCTTCCGATTCCCAAGTCTCCTCATCCATCCCATTACAATTGATAACACTCATTTTTACAGGTTTCTATGCATTGATTTAGCTTAGTTTTACGCATTTTTGTTAGCATTTAGGATAGTTTTGGTTTGTTTGCATATGTTTATGTATTTTTAGGTACTTGGAGCTAAACATGAGTTTTTGAGATGTTTCTGGAGTTTGCTAGAACCATTGGGAGAGTTGGCATCACCACTTGGGTCAGGCACATCCAGAGAAGGATTTCAGGAAACCAAAGAACACCAATATCGACCCCAGAATCGACCTGTGGGGGTCGATATTGTGCCTGAAGAATTTCCCGAAAAGAAATTTCAGGAAAAGAATCAATCTGTCAAAGAAAGAAGCATAATATCGACCTATCAGGGTCGATATTGACCTTCGAGAAAAGAGGAGAATTTTGACACATGGCAACTAAGGGCTTGGAATATTCGATTTTGATGCTCCTATAACCCTAGAGTCTCAACTGGGACGCCTCCAGAAGCCTAGAAACTATATAAACATGTTGTAATGCACAACCACAAGTGTGAGAGATTAGAGAGAAAAATACGAAAGAGAAACCCTCACCACAATTCTTGTTCTTAAGTTTTATCATGAGTTTTTAGTAGTTCTTCTATTTTGCAATCATTTATATTCTTCTTTACTGTTTTTATTGTTCATTGTGTCTTCAATCTTATTCCTTACTACAGTTAGCAAAAGCATGAGCGAATAGATCTATAGATCTCTCGGGTGAATGACGACGAATGAGATATACTAGTTAGGGTTTGATGATCTAAGTTCTTAATCCGTTTAGCTACTTTTATTGCGTTTTTAATGCTAGATCTATTCTCATGGGAATGATCAAAATGCTAGGTTGAATCCAGTAGGTGTAGCTTAGTGTTAAGAAACTCTTTTTACCACGAGAGTGGATAGAAGTTTCAGATCTGTATATTTGGAGTAATAGTTAATTGATAAATCTATTCGTATTTGTGTGCTCATCTATATTAGCTCTGATCAAGTTAGTTTAGCATTGTAGGATCTGGATGTCACGAGAGTGAATCTAGATTTTGGAAGTAGACAAATTACGAGGTTAATTACCTTTGTAGGGATGCAACATTTAATTAGGTTGGTCAAATAGAGATTATGATCAATGCTTGTAAGAGTGCCACGAGAGTGGGTTTTTACAAAGAGTTTAGCTTACCACGAGAGTGGACTAGACTACTTTTTATTTCTCTAGATTGATAGATATTTGCAATAGGTTAAAAGACATCATTCTCGGATTAGTAGATTCTCAGAAGTTATTCATTCACCTTTGAGGTCAACTGCTTTATTATTGTCTTACGTCTATTTATTGCTTCTTTTACAATTTATTTTATGCAAATTAGCTATTAGAAACATAACCCCGAAACCTTTATTTTCAGCTTAGATTAGATTTATTCTTGAAATCTCTGTATAGTTGTTCTCAGTCCTTGTGGATCGATCCTGTACGTACTACGATTGCATCACCGTGCACTTGCGGTATTATCGGGTTAAACTCTCAAGATACTCATCTTGGGTGAAACTTGTGAAGAGGTAATAAAACCTCCTACCAACAATCTCCCAAGATCTTAATCTCAAGAGTTTATTTCCTCCTGTCAACCTTGATTCTGCGCTCCATAATCTTAACAGGTCTTGCTGCAACCATCAAACTCAGTAACGAATCAGGTGGAACCTCTGCTAACACCTGGTCATCCTATGCAAGCATTTCTTCAACATCGAAACATAGAACACATTGCAAAATGCTCGCAAAACCGCAGACAATTCCAGCCTATATGCCATGGGTCTAACTCGTTCCAACACTCGGAACGGTCCCAAATACCTTGGATTCAACTTACTCTCAGAAATAGATATACTAGGACCCTTAAGCATCGTCATCTTGAGATAAACCATATCTCCCCTGGTAAATTCCAACTCTTTCCTGTGGTTATTCGCATAGCTCTTCTGCCGATCCTGAGCTTTTTTCAGGTTCATCTTCAAGACTCGGATTTTCTCTGTAGTCTCATACATAAAACTCTCCCCAAACATGCTTCGCTCCCCCACTTGAGTCCAGTATAATGGCATCCTGCATGGCCTACTATAAAGAGCGTCATATTGTGCCATGCCGATACTAGCTTGGTAGCTATTATTATACGTGAACTCTACCAAGTTCAGGTAATCTACCAAATGACCACCCCAATCAAACACACACATCCTCATTAAATCTTCGAGAGTTTGAATCGTCTTTCGGATTGTCCATCGGTCTAAGGATGATAAGCGGTGCTCATGTGTACTTTAGAACTCATCTCCTTCTAAAATGCTCGCCAGAACACCGAAGTGAACTTACTATCACGATCGGACACAATACTCACCGGTACACCATGTAACTACACAATCTCATTAATGTATTTTCTTACCAATACCTTAGTTCCATCCATTTTTCTTATGGCCAGGAAATGAGATGACTTTGTTAAGCGGTTGATAATCATCCAAATAGCATCCTTGTTCCGAGAGTTTGGTAACCCAACCACGAAATCTATCATAATCATATCTCATTTCCATTCAGGAATGGGTAAAATATGCAACAACCCACTCGGAGCCTAATGCTCGCCTTTCACCAATTGACAAGTCTCATAACTAGCCACCTACTTGGCTACATCTTTCTTCATCTTAACCCAATGGTAATACCGTTTCAAATCTCGGTACATCTTGCTTGCTCCAGGATGAATCGAAAATCGACTCTAATGTGCCTCATGAAGAATGTCTCTCCTCAACTCCTCATCCTTAGGCACACAAACCCAGCCATTCACTAGAATAGTTATATAGTTCGAAACTTTGTATTCAGACTTCTCCTCGTTAGAATCCTTAATCAACGCCTCATCTTTTTCCTAAGCAGCCTGCACTCTACTCAGAATATCCGCTTGATTAGCAGCTTCTAACCCCAATGGTTCTTACTCATCAGAAACAACATACAACTGTAAGGAATTTATCATACTTGCCAAGTCCTCAGCATCTCTCTCTGTACTTGAAGCTACACGCTTCCTGCTTAAGCATCAACAACGAGATTAGCTTTCCCTGGGTGATAAGCTATCTCCAGATCATAGTCCGCCATAAGTTTCATCCATCCCCTTTGTCTTAAATTTAACTCAGGTTGAGTGAATACATATTTGAGACTCTTATGATCCGTAAACACTTGGATCTCAGCGCCATACAAATATGATCTCCATATCTTGAGGGGAAACACTACTACAGTGATCTCTAAATCATGAGTGGGATAATTTCCTTCATGCTTCCTCAGCTGCCTTGAAGCATAAGCAATCCTTCCCATGCTGCATCAATACACAACCAAGTCCCAATCTCGAAGCATCTGTATAAATCACATACGACTCCTTAGGATCTGGTAACGCCAACACTGGTGCAGTAGTCAACATCTCCTTGAGTCTTAAGAAACTCTCCTCACACTTCTGAGACCACACAATTGGAAAATCCTTCTCGGTCAACTTGGTCATAGGTTAAGCTATACTTGCAAAACCCTTGACAGATCTTCAATAATACCCAGCTAACCCAAGAAAGCTTTTTTATCTCGGTTGCATTCTCAGATCTAGGCCATTTTGTAATAGCCTTAATCTTTTCTGGGTCACAGAAACTCCATTCTCAGAAACCACCTGACCCAAAAATCCAATCTTCCTTTGCCAAAAGCTACACTTACTCAACTTGGCAAATAACTTATGCGCTCATAGTTTCTCTAACACCTTCCTCAGGTGATTATCATACTCTTCAGAACTCTTTGAATACACCATAATGTCATCAGTGAAGATGATCACGAACTTATCCAAGTATTCTCGAAATACATTATTAATCAACCTCATGAATGCTGCTGGCGCATTCGTCAACCCAAATGGCATTACCACAAACTTATAATGCCCATATCTCTTTTTGAAGGTTGTCTTCTGAATGTCTGATGCCTTAATGGGAATCTGATGATATCAAGAAGTTAAATCAATCTTGGATAACCAAGTAGCACCTCTTAATTGATCCAACAACTCATCAATCCTTGTAAAAGGGTACTTATTCTTTATCGTCACTCGGTTTAGGCCTCTGTAGTCTATCTTCTTCATAAATAAGACTAGTGCTCCCCATGGTGAGCTACTCGGTCTTATGAACCCCTTATCCAACAATTCCTCTAATTGCTTCATAAGCTCCACCATCTCTGCTAGTGCCATACGATAGGGAAATTTAGAAATGGTAGTTGTTCCCGGTTTTAACTCAATCGTGAAAGGATCAGACCTCGCTGGTGGCAACGCTTTTAAAGGTTGAAACACGTCCTCAAACTCCCCTACAACTTGAATTTTTTGAAACGTCAATTCTCCAACTTCTTCGGGTATTGAAATGGTTGCTAGATATGCTTCACACTTTTTCTCAATCATCTTTTCAGCTTGAATAGCTGAAATCACCAAACTTCAAGAGGTAGATCTCACACCTTGATAAACCACCTTCCCGTGATCAGTCTGAAATATTACCCGTCCTCTATGATAATTCAAATGAGCTTTTACTTTCCAAGCCAATCCATACCCAAAATGATGTCATAGAGCTCCACTGGCCATATAATTAAGTCTGTTGGTTTAACCTCTCCAGCAATATGAATATTCACATCCTTAATCCAACTATAGGTCTTAAATACTTGACCACCCGCCACCTTAACCATTCTCAAATGCTCACCAGGCTCCTCTTGGAACTTTCCTTCCCTAACTAACTCCGGAGTAATGAAGCAATGGGATGCTCCGAAATCAAACAACACGTGAGACTTAACCCTTCCAACGTTTAAGGTCCATAAACATAATCTATATACTAAGACCACCACAAACACATAGAAATTCATAACACATCAAAAAAATTCAAAAATATAAGAATTCTAACCAATGATCGGCTTGGAGTTACTTGCCCCTCCTGACTCAATGTTCATAGAGTAAACTCTAGGCGCCACTGCAGGTCGCTTAGGTGGTGTTGCTTCGAACCTTCCTCCACCTTGTTACATCTTAGAACACGAGGTCTTGATGTGCCCCACTTCTTTACAATAATAACAAGTCTTCATATCCTCCTTAAGGCAATTAGCAATCTGATGATCCTTGCTTCCATATTTAAAACACCTAGATTGCACACTAGAAGCCCTCTAAGAAGTGTTCTCCCACCTTTTCTTCTGCCCCTTAATGAACTTGCCTCCTTTTCCCGAGCCAGAACTAAGAGGCTTCTTGGCATGGGTCTGTAAGCTAGTTACCTTAGCCTCCTCCTTTAAGCCTTCCTCAATCATAGCTGCTCTCTCAACCAACTCGGCCACAGATGCATAATTCCTCACAATGCATCTATTCTTCAACTCAAGACGCATACCGTGCAAGAACCTTCTCATTTGGGCCTGCTCATCTTCGAGAAATATCTTTTGAGTCAGTTAAATTATGTCTCATATTCTCGAACGGACTTAGTTCCCTGAGACAAATTCAGGAACTCTCCTTCGAGTTTATCCAATGCTTTCTGAGGAAAATACTTAAGATTAAACTCCTCACAAAATCCTCCCCAAAGTGACCACTCCATTGGCTCTTCTAGGCACCACACTTTTCTACCATGAATGTGCATCTCCATCTAGGTAATGCACCGCAAGATCTATCTTATACTCCTCTGGACACCTTATAGAGTAGAATTTTCTTTACAACCTTGATCTCCACTTATCACCATCCACCGGCTTTGCACCTCCTAAAAAGAACTTGCACTAAGAGATACGATGTAAGCTTCGGTTCTACAACTGTAGCCTCTTCCCTAACATCCTGACTCACCACTCTCGGTGGCTCATCAACTTTGGTAGCACCTCAGGAGCTGGAGCATGTTCTGTCCTTGGTTACCTCTCCAAAACCTAAGCCAATAAGTCCAACATTTGTCCTATTTGGTTCTGATCCACGTGTTGTTGAGCTTTAACTTGCGGTTCAACACCACCCGCTTGAACCGCACTACCAGCAGCTCCAATATTTTTACCGCCAGCAACATTATCAACCCCGGCTTGATCTTCACTAATGGGGTTCACTTTCTCTACCCGCTCTGCTGACTCGTTGCCACCCTTCCTCTCCTTCTTCTTGTGCTTCTCACCATCTACAAAATCAACTAAATAATCAGCTACCCAAAACTTAACAAAACAGAGAACACATAGAAGTCTTACCGTTGAACTTTTTACTTGGCTGAAGAGAATGATTCTAACCCAACATAACATTTAAATAGCAATAAGCATCAATATCAATTAACCATAGAACAAGCAAGACTCCACAAAAATCTAGAACCACTTCTGCTCTGATACCAATAAATGCGATAGCCTATATCTATTTACAGAAACTACAGAATTCAAAAAGCGGCGGAAAACACAATTTTACCAAATTTCAAAAACTTTTAAATTAATCTCCCTTTAAAAAATTATCTAATGAGGTTATTTATGCTTTACTTAAACACCAAGCAATAACTCATAACCAAAGAGCTTAACAAGAAACCAAGGATCGATCTGTCGGGACTAGGATAAATCGATCTATACTCGAGTCAGTCGATCCTACAACTTCACGCAATACTCGATCGACCGATTGACTTGGTGATCGATCGATCCTCCGTTGGATCGATCGATCTTCACCACTCTAAGTCGATCCTAAAACAAACCGCAAAACTGGACCGATCGATCTTCCCTCGGATCGATCGATCCTGACTTGTCCTAAAACTAAAAGCCAACAAAACTCATGCCATTCTTTTCACAGATAGCTAGACATGCATAACCAAAGTTTCCACAATAATTCATGCTCCTAAAGCCACCTAAAAATGCCTCAAACATTGATAAATGATTTTCTAGAAAATATGCGGAGACGATTTAAACTTCAAACTACCATTTCAACTTAATCAACATGTCTAGCAACTTAAACCATTTGGATTAACCTCAAAAGATTATTACAAGCATACCAACAAGTTTCCATTATTAACAACAGACGAAATCAAAAAGAGGTGCAGGACCCCGTCTAAATCATCCTCTCCCGTCAGCCTTGGTTCCACGAGCTCCAACCCTTAAGACTTCTCTTTACAAAACAATTAATACATGTAATGATAGAGCTCCATCACAGCACAACATCACACAACATGGACAAGCCATAAATCACACCCATTGGGTATAGTCCTCGAATAGTTTCTGAACGATGAACAAACACGATACTTTAGAACCTCAGCTTTATTTCTCTTGACACACACACACCCAACAAGGTATCTACTAGAAGCACAAAAAAATTTCAGCTCAATCCGGATTCGTTTGATAAGCCCGATCGTTCCTCTGAATCAGACAGCAAAACTCTTTTTATAAGATTCTTTCACTTTTTTCTTCTTCTTCCTTGAATCACCAACATCTCTTTATCCTTCTCTCTTTCTCTCTTCTCTCTCTCTAGCTCAATAACAAATATCTCCAAATGAGATAGAGATGAGGAATAAGAATTTTTTAGAAGAGTGTAGAGAGGATATATTTTGTTGGTTTAAACTAAACCAAATTCAATTAAACCAACCAACTCTTATGATTTTAATTGAATTCTTCCTCTTGGTTTAGCATTTTTTTCCCATCAACTTCTAAAATATTTGAGACACTCCATGTCTCAATTACACTTCATCTAACTCCCGTCAATATCCAAAAATCACTGATTAATTCTTTCTGAACTAATTAACCCGAAATTGGTTCCAAAATGATTAATCCTTCTATTAATCCAACCAACCACAACCCGTATAGTTATAAATTAAGCTCCACATCGTTCCTAATTGGTTCATTAACAACCACATGATCTAATACTGCAAGATCCTATGTGGTTATAAAATGACTATCCCATCGAAATCCAATACCACAGGACTCGAATGAGTTAAGTCCAACAAAACGACCAAGCACATTAGAATCCAATACCACAAGATCCCAATAAGCTAAGTCCAACAAGATAACTAGATCCACCGGTATCCAATACAACATGATTGGTAGGAGGTTTTTATTGCCTCTGTTTCACCCTAGAAGTGAATATCGAGAGTTTAACTCATAAAACCGCAAGTGCACGGTTAAATGCAATAGTAATAATACGGGGTCGATCCACAGGGACTGAGAATAACACACAGAGAGTACAAGACTAAATCTAATCTAAGCATAATAGAGATATGAGGGTTTTTCTAATCTACTATGAATGAAATTAAATGAAACAATAAACAAGAAAACACTAAATCTAAACTAAGAAAACAGTAAATAAACTAAGCTAAGCATTAAAATTAAAGAACATAAACTAATTAAACATTAAACAAAATCTAAACAAATATTTACAGAATATGGGTGATAGTCGATTTGTCAGGAAATATAGATCTAAGGTTCATGTTCTACCTAAGTAGTATATGTTTGTCATTCTAGGGATTTTCCATGTATCGCTAGTCCACTCTCATGGTATGCTAGTCTCTACATCCAAACCCACTCTCGTGGCGAATGAACATGCATTTCATACAATCCCATCATCGAATACTAAATATTCCTAGACTTTTGGAAAAGGCACACAAAGTGAATGATATCTCTATTTCCAGAATATAGCCCACTCTCGTGGCGAAGCATTCCTAAGATCTTAATCAAACTTGATCAGGGCTCGATCCATATTTACTCTATCAAACAACAAACTCAACACTAGCTATGACTCTCTGAAACATCCTACCCCAAATGCGAAAATAAAATACGCGCAAAAACGATAAAATGCGAAATTTTAAAAACTTTTCTTAAATCTATTTTTAACAACAATAAATAAACACTTAGGTTTTAAAACAGGAATCGATCGATCCCACCCGGGATCGGTCGATCCTTATGGTCCTGCGACCCAAACTCAACAACTTAAGTATTTTGAAATCAACACGCACAACCCTTTTTATCATTCAAACACAACCTTAAAACATTGTTAGACTTCGTTTAAGAGTATGTTAATAAGTCCAAAACACGAGTAATAAAACATACAAGCATACAAGGAAACGATACACAACATAACCCATATTTAACATCTAACCATCCTCCTCCTTTGGCCATCGGTTCCACGAGCTCCACAACTTATGAATTCTTTTTACCTGCACCAAAATAGGCGCGTAAGCATTGATAATGCTTAGTGAGGCGGTCTTTCCGTCTCACGGCCATACACACATATGATCAAAGATTTAACGCAATCGAAATGTAACTTAACGAACAACCAAACACATACCATAATAGAGCTCCATTACACACACAACACACAACATGGACAATCCATATTTCACACCCAATGGTCTAGTTCCTAAGCACACATCAATCACGAAAAATCAATGATCATATAGTTCGAACCACGGTCACGCACTCACCTTAAAACTGCTGGAAAACGGTTACAATACAAAATTGTTTTCCGTTGATTCTGAACTCCAAAACCCAGTTTCTCTTGGGTCACACCTCACTCAAGATGTCTACTACCAGCCTGCCAAAATTTCACCCCAATCCGTGCTCGTTTGATGCCCCGATCGTCCCTCTCAACAGACCGCAAAAATAGAGTCTCTTTCTCCTTCTTCTCCTTCTCCTTAACCAAGGTCTCACTCTCTTTTCTCTCCTCCTTCTCTCTCTAGTTCTAGATATTTCTCTCCTCTCCAATGAAGAAGAATGGAGAAGGAGAGATTTATAAAAGTTTGTAGAAGGAGAGGAGATATTTTGGTGTTTGGTTTAATTGAATTAAACAAAACCAAATCATCACTAAACCAAAATTAATCAAACCAATCGATTTCGATTAAATTTCTGTCTCGGTTTAGAAATTTCGCTTAATTTCCCAAAATATTCAAGACATCTCTCCGTTCCAAAATATTTATTTCACTCCCGTCAAAACCCTGGAATTATCGTTTAATTCCGTTTAATCCAAAATAACATAGAATTAATTTCCAATAATTAATTCTTCGGTTAATTCACCCACTCTCAAACCCGTAAGATTATTAATCGAGCTCGATATTATTTCTACTTCCCTCGGAAATAAGTAAAACACGGCACAAAACTTATAAAACAAGTAATAATTACTTGTTTGGTAAGAAATAACTTGGGATACGGATGTTACAATTCTCCCCCACTTAATTAGATTCGTCTTCGAATCTTAAGACTTAACCCGTCTTACAGCTCACTCGGGAGAATTGTATTTCCATCATCATCCCGGTTCCCGTGTTCCCTCATCAACCCCAACTTAATTCCCAAGACTTTGATCTCGGGAGTCCCCTGCACAAAACTCTCGCGAATATGCTTAGCTCCCCCACTTGAGCTTAGCATAAAAACGTCATGCTCGGTCTACCATATAAAACCTCATATGGTATCACATCCTACATGAACTCTACCAAGTTCAAGCAATCTACTCAAGGACCTCCCAATTACAACACATACATCCTCAACAAACTTAAAATTTGGATCGTCCGCTTAGATCCATCCCCAAGGGCACTTGCTATTCTTAACAACAACTGTAGCACAATAGCTACATCCTGACGGCAGTCGTGGTACAACACCTATAACACCAACCTGGTCACAACACATTAGCCATAACTCACCATCAAATATACCAGTACTTCCGTTATGACTCAACCCTAGTCATAACTATACTTATTCTACAACTCAGTAGTGACTGCAGCCACACCCATATTACAGCTCAACTACACCGTATGAGACTTCACTTCTCTCATGACATTACGCATTGTTCATACTTGGTTCAACAACAACCTCACATCCAATACCGCAAGATCCAACATGGCTATAAAATGACCCACCCGTCGGAATCCAATATCACCGGTCCGAACGAGTTAGGTCCCCCAGAACCAAGCTTATCGGAATCCAATATCACCGGTCCGAATAAGCTAAGCCCCACAAAATGACTAAGCTCATCAGAATCCAATATCACCGGTCCGAATGAGCTAAGTCTAACCCAAGATGACTAAACCCATCGGAATCCAATATCACCGGTCCGAATGAGTCAAATCCCCAAACGACTAAGCCTATCAGAATCTAATATCACCGGTCCCAATAGGCGAAGCCCAGCAAGATCTTATGCCCAGATCTCACCCGGTTTACTGATCCATTAGAACTAAATCCACATAGTCTTAATCGGTAAACCCACCCGTTAGGATTAAATCCACATAATCCTAACCAACGTCATTAGGATTAAATATCATATAACCCTAATGACCCCACCACATATTAGGATCTAACGACATAAGATCCAGAAATCCATCGAACCAAGTAGTGAAACAATACATCGCACACAATCAGGACAACACATGATTTACCTCATCATGTGTCTAACAACTACGAATACACGAAACTCCACATCATGCATTCGTACAGCCCCCAACAACACATGAAGTACCTCATCATGTGTCTGATCGCCACCGATACATGAAGTCCACATCATGTATCATTCACATCGCTAGATAATCTATCTAACAATAACGCCCACCATATTAGGTTTTTACGATCTAATATACCCTTAGATCGTAATAGCATTTGGTCATGATATGCCCTCATGCCGTATGCCAAACCCATCATGTTCTACGATCTAATGTACCCTTAGATCGTAACACTACTTTAACCAGGACATGTCCTGACTTCATAAGACAACCCTCTCAATAATCAACCTAGATCGTATGATCTAGCAACCATAACCGTTTTCTAAATTACTCAATCAGCAATCACCTCGTCATCCATCCATTTATCACTCAAAAATTAACCTTCAAACCTCGGATCGATCGATCTGTCTCATCCCAACAGATCATGAACAGCCTGATACACTTGATCGATCGATCTCCTCTCGAGATCGGTCGATCCTCTTCTCAACATGCCTCTGTATACATAACTGACTTAATGGATAGATCGATCTGTCACATGGATCGATCGATCCTCCTCTGTTCTGAAAATAGAGTTAACAGGGAACTTGTGTAATTGCTAATTCCCAAATCGCTAACATCTTCCCTAACATCGGGATTAACCATTCTCGGTGGTTCATTAACCGCGGGTGGTACGACGGGAGCTAGAGCCAGTACCATCCCTGGTATCCTTTCCAAAATCTGAGCCAGTAATCCCATCATCTGACCCATTTGATTCACCTCAGCATGTTGTTGAGCCTCAACCCGCGGTTCATTACTAACCGCCTGAGCCGTATTACCCGCAACTCCACTATCCTCCTCCCCAACAACATTCTCTCCCATGGGGTTCACATTCTCTCCTGGCTCAACCGGCTCCCTCGCCACCCTTCCTCTTCCTCTACCTCTACCTCTACCACTTCTGGTACTTCTCACCATGCTACAAAAACAACAAAGGTGCTCAATTCTCACAAACTTAAACAACACAAAACAAGAGAGAAATCTTACCGTGGAACCTTTTACTTGGCCGAAGAGGATGATTTCTAACCCCACCCACAATCACATACAACAATATACAGTCATCAAACTTGAAGCAATCATAAAGCAAGCAACATCCAAACATAACATTCTAGAACTGGTACGGCTCTGATACCAAATTGAAAAGACCCTACCCCAAAGAAAACGACAAAATACGGATTTTAAAAAACTTTTTCTTAAAATGGTTGAAAACCATAACAATTAAAACCCCTTCCTTGCTCCTAAGCAAATTACCCAACAACTAAACAAAACAAGTCTACTGAACAATAAGTCTACTGAAGAATAAGTCTATTGAACAATATACACCACTTTACTCATCCAAAAGCATCCTAACAAGTCCAAACATTAGCAACCCAAGCAAGGCATACATACAAAACAAAAGGTACAAAAAGAAACCTGTCGAGCACCTAGGTCATCCCTCTTCTTCGGTCTTCGGTTCCACGAGCTCCAAGACTTATGACTTCTCTTTACCTGCACTAGAAGAGGCGTGTAAGCATTGATAATGCTTAGTGAGGCGGTCATTCCGTCCAAAATCAATATGCATCACACACAAACAATCAAGCAAGAATGATAGAGCTCCATCAGACACAGAAACCAAACAACTCGGACAAGCCATAAATCACACCCATATGGTCAAGTCTTAACACACATATCAATCAAGGCAAGTCATTGATTACATAGATCAACCACGGTCACGCAATCACTTTTGCTTATGCGCTTAAACCAAAGAACGCACTCTTGATCTTATGATCCTTAAACCTCAAGCTTGATTTCTTTTGGCTCTCACTCGACCAGACACCGAGATGTCACTAAATCCCTGACAAAAATATCACCAATACACTCTCAAAGATGATTCACAAGCCCAAAACTTGAATTACTTAGCCTTCAAACTCGGATTCCCTTAACCAAAAGAAGAGCCTCTATAGTCTCGATCATAACTCTCGCCCTATTCGATATTTGGGAAAACTTTCTTCAGTGAACTTCAAGATGAGACTCTCAATAACCTATATACCAAATTTCAGCCCAAACAAACAAGATATGAGTGCTCGATAAATCTCTCAAACTCAACCCGTAGCTATTAACCCGAAAACAGAGCAGTATTGGGCAAAATTTCATAACTACTAAACTACACAACAATTCTCGACGAAATTTGGTAGATAATTATTCAAGACATCGATGAACTTACTCAAAAAATTTCAGCCCAATCCGTACTCGTTTGATGCCCCGATCATCCCTCTCAACAGACCGCAAAAACAGAGTCTCTTTCTCCTTCTTCTCCTTCTCCTTAACCAAGGTCTCACTCTCTTTTCTCTCCTCCTTCTCTCTCTAGTTCTAGATATTTCTCTCCCCTCCAATGAAGAAGAATGGAGAAGGAGAGATTTATAAAAGTTTGTAGAAGGAGAGGAGATATTTTGGTGTTTGGTTTAATTGAATTAAACCAAACCAAATCATCACTAAACCAAAATTAATCAAACCAATCAATTTCGATTAAATTTCCGTCTCGGTTTAGAAATTCCGCTTAATTTCCCGAAATATTCAAGACATTTCTCCGTTCTAAAATATTTATTTCACTCCCGTCAAAACCCTGGAATTACCGTTTAATTCCGTTTAATTCCGTTTAATCCAAAATAACATGGAATTAATTTCCAATAATTAATTCTTCGGTTAATTCACCCACTCTCAAACCCGTTAGATTATTAATCAAGCTCGATATTGGTTCTACTTCCCTCGGGAACAAGTAAAACACGGCACAAAACTTATATAGCAAGTAATTATTACTTGTTTGGTAAGAAATAACTTGGGATACGGATGTTACACTCTCTAGTATGCAGATCTGAAGGTTTAACTCACTCTCGTGGCATCAAACACTTCTAAACATACAACCACACCTACTGGATTCAGTTGTAGTCTTAAGTATCTCCCATGAGAGAATACTCAGCATTAAAGTGCATACTAGAGTAGCTAGATCGATTAAGAACAAACAAACATATAATAAACCCTAAAAATAGATCCCATCATCGACCACCACCCTAGTGGTCTAAAAGATCTACTCTAAAAGCAAAAGAAGAAGAAGTAAAAATAAGAACTTTGTATTAGGTTTAAAAGTGGTGGCTACAAAGTCTAGAATAATTCATGTATGATTATGAATGAGATTACAAGTGTTTATATAGTAATAGGGTTTCTTAGAACTCTCCATTTCGTCCTTATCTTGTTTCTGGAGGCTTAAAACTCGAGATGACAAGGTTGCTCAAGTCATTTCTTGCCACGTAGGAAATTTTCCAGCTTTTTCGGAGGTCAGAATCAACCCTGATAGGTCGATTCTAGGGTCGATTATGTGCCTGCTCCTTTGACTTGTCGATGCATCCTTCAAGATTTCTCTCTAGAAATTCTTCAGACTCAATATCGACCTCCACAGGTCGATTATGCCTTTTTTGGACTTTGTGAAATCCTTCTCCGAATGTGCATGATCCAAATGGAGGTGCCAACTCTCCTATATGTTCTAGCAGGTTTCAGAAACATTATAAACATCAGCTTTTAGCTCTAAGTATCTAGAAACATATAAACACATGCAAACACACTAAAACTACACTAAATGTTAGTTATAAAGGCTCAAAATAATTTATTCTAAAGCATAAAAGCATGTAAATATGAGTCCTATCAATGATCCGAATGAACTAAGTCCAGCGAGATCCAATACCACAAGATCTCACTCGGTTTACCAAATATGTTAGGATTAAATACCACATAATCCTAATCGGTAAACCAACACTGTTATGATTTAATACCACATAATCCTAACCAACCCCATTAGGATTAAATACCACATATCCTAATAAGCCAAACCACGTATTAGGATCTAATACACAAGATCCATAATTCAACAGAACCAAGTAACGGAACAACATATCACACACAACCACTACAACACATGAACTAACTCATCATGTGTCAATCCATCAATACATGAAATACCTCATCATGTATTCAATTTCAACTCCAATCGAGTAATCACATCAATTCGATTTAATAATATACAACTTATTATTGAATTACTGTCAAAATACAACATCTCATACAACCCGAAGGTCCGCATTCTTACAACAAGAAATCAAAGATTTTTACATCAAGAAACGACAATTTATACAACAAATAATCCCGTTGCTTGTACAACAAAGTAGACTTGGAAACGCAGATGTTACAGAGAAAGAGCACGATGACGAGGATAAAGAGAGAGAGAGTAGCGATTTTTTATAATCTTCCATAAAAGGAAACTTGAGAAAAGAAAAAGAAAGAGAGAGATGTACTTGAGAAGAATCGTATGAGGAATTGTTGAAGATTCAACTGAGAAGAATAGTCTGAGGAATCGTTGAGTATCTCGCCGGAGAAGAGGCGAAAATGGGAGAAGAGGTTGGGTGGCTGCGTGTTAGGGTTACTGGGTTAGGATCATTATATTCACTAATTTTGGTTTATTTCGGTTTTCGATTATCGAACCAAAATTAACCAAAAACTGAATCAATTGGGTGTAAACCGTGATTGGCTATTTGAAGAAATCCGATTCAATGGAGTAAACCAAAATACGGTTCGGTCCGGTTCGACCAAAACGGTTCGGAAATTAAGCCAAGGCCTAACTACAAACATAATCTAGATAGAACTCATGGAAATGAGAATTTAAATGATCACCCTTGAACATAATAATATTTATTTTTAATTATTATTTAATATTTATGTGTTGTTTCAAACCATTTTTTATTTTTTAATATAGAATTGATGTTTGATGTTTGATGTTTTTTATAAGGAATGAAGATGAAAAAATGCAATGAAAAAATAAAAGATATTATTATGATGACGATACCTCTTAAAAATGTTAGATAATTAATAAATTAAATGTTAATGAAAAACTGCTAAACTAAATTTTACAATTGATTTTAAAATAAAATTTGTGAATTAAATATAATTTCATTTTAATATTTTAAATATTACTATTAACCTTATAAAATTGTAATAGTAATTTTGAAAGATATATATATATATATATATATAATTAATATAAATTTCTTTTGAAAACATCTCAAATTTTAGTTGGATTCTTCGTCCTTGTCGCGGCTACTTGATGTTTCTGGAAAAGCTACGAAAACAGAGTCGACGGTGGTGGAAGAAACGGCGGAGATATTGGACCATGGAAGCTAACCGCCTTTCAGAGACTGAATTTTACGGCTGAGAAATTAAGATAATGTCTCTATCTCTCTTGCTTCCACCTAGACTCTGTCTCTCCAGTTTCTTCGTTAGATTCAATCTCTTCCGTGTCTTGAATTGGATCATACAATCTTTCAAAAGAACAAAGCGTGTCGTTTTATTAAACATGAAACGGCACACGCGCTTTATCTCTACGGAGACAACGGCAATATATTGCAATTTATCGGTACATTATTAAAAATGGTCTCAGACATGTTTTCGGTTTATTATCGGTTTAGTAAACCAAATTTTAAAACAGAAAATTAGCGAATTGAAACGCCCATAACACTTTATGTGTATCCAAACCATATATTTAAACTATAGAGAATTTGAGACCTTTTTAAAAAATTTCAAATGCAATTAAACCGAATCAAAGTTTTCGAGCGTAAATCGTCGGTTATTTTCAAATAGGAAGTTTTAGACCGTTTACCATTCTTTTTAATAATCAAATTTTTTAATTAAAGTTTTAAGTTTATTTTCTCTTCAATTATTTATACTTCAATCCTGGTCATCTCAGTGTGTGAGGTCTTCAATCTTGGTCATTTGATTTCAAAGTAAAGTAAGTTTTTTATCTAGGTTTTGAGATGGAGTGGTGGAGGAAGAAGAACCAAAATTTCCAAAAATGTTATAAATCCTTCCAAATCTAAATTCCACCAAAACAATTAAAATATTTATTTCCGATACAATCTCTCTCTAGCCAAGTATATGTTCTTGATTTTTTCGGTTTGACGAAGTTTTCGGACAAAACCGGTCTCAACACAAACCCTTAGACTTAGAGACTCCTATCTTTGGGACCAAGATTGTCATTGGGGTTGACTCATTAGAAAGTAGTTAAATCTGACGGTGTAAAATTCCCTGAATAATCTAACGGCTGATCTGCAACTTTGGTGGGTGAGAGTGTGTTTAATCAATGAAGGGCGGCGATGGGAGAAATATAAATAAAAGTGAAATCTCTCTCTTTGTATCTTCTTCGCTTCCTATCTCTTTCCCCAGACTCCTTAGTGAGCTAGTTTACAGCTATTTACAAGACCTCCTTTTCCTCTCTTCAATTATTTACACCTTTACGTGATCAACTCAGTGTGAGGTCTTGAATCCAATCTGGTCATTTAATTTCAAATCCTCTTAAGGCAATTAAAACTTAAGAAATCTGGTTTGTGCTCTTTTACCATTGTGGAAGAAACTCGAACCCTTTATAAAACAAGAATCCTATTGGCACATCTTCGTCTTCACATATATATGAAACTAGTGATCCAGGGATTATAAAAAAATTATTATAGCATAAAAACTTAAATTAAAAAGATATATAAATCTTTGACCAAAGAAAAAAAAAAAAGATATATAAATTAAGATTGTGAAAGTTTTATTGTGTTTGGAGATTGCTTCGTTAGTTAGAATCGAAATCATGACGAATCTAAGAACTATTGAGATATTCGTTTGTTTGATCCATCGGGCTTTGCTGTGTGTTGAAATCGATATCTCTCATTTCTCATGATGGCTCTAGTTGCAATTGAAGTCTAGAGTGTTGCTAGATATGTATTAACGAGTAAATCCCCAGTTTGTGTGATTGTGATAAGTCCCAGATTATGGTTTATCAATGTTGATCAAATAAAGAACACAAACAATCTTCAGGCAAATTTCTCTGCCTTCTCTTTTTGGCTTTTTGATTTATATAGAAATAGAAGATGGAAGTTCAACTTCCTACAGTACTGGAAAGATGGGAAATAAACGTGGGACACTCTCTCATCAACAGTCATGGAGAAGTGCCTATTATTGTGCTAAACGTGAAACTGAAAAAAAGACCAAGTCAAATTGACTTTGACAATTTATTTGTAATACAAGATAATTAAAAGCACGTGGTCTTCTTCTTCCTCAAGTTACAAACTTGGGATTAGGTTTTCGTACACGTACTGGTCTTGTGTGTACTTCTGTCTCATCAGTTTGAGCTGTTCTGGTTTTAGAGGTTTCAAGAAATTGCTAAGACTCCTAAATCAGAGATCCTTGGTTTGTTGATTCAATGACAAGCTAACTTTGTGGGATCTGCAAAATGTTGTTGGCTGTCCATGAATTGGGACCAAGATTCTCATTGGGGTTGACTCATTAAAAAGTAGTTAAATCTGACGGTGTAAAATTCCCTGAATAATCTAACGGCTGATATGCAACTCTGGTAGGTGAGCGTGTAAAATTCTCTCTCTTTGTATCTTCTTCGCTTCCTATCTCTTTCCCCAGTCTCCTTAGTGAGTTAGTTTATTTACACCTTTACGCGGAAGGACTTTGGTATTAGATATCCAACAAGAATTGGTTGGATGTTCTCTTGAGTTTGAATATCCAGTCATGGTTTATCATGGTGTTAAGAAACATTATCAATTAGATATAAGTGAACAGCCGTGGAAAAGGAGAATGAAGATAGCAGAAGATATCGCTACTGCTTTAGCTTACCTTCACACTGCGTTCCCAAGGCCCTTCGTGTATAGGTGTATGAGTCTTGGGAAAATCTTATTGGATGAAGATGGTGTCGCGAAGCTACGTGATTTCTCTTGCTGCGTCTCATTTCCAGAAGGAGAAACATTTGTTGAGGAAAAAATAGCGGGAACAATGGGTTACATGCACCCTGAATATGCGATAAGGGGCAGAGTCTCGGAGAAAACGGATGTCTATGCCATTGGAAGTACCATGAAAATGCTTCTAACGGGAGAAAAAAGATTTTATGATGATGATGATTCTGCAACCATGTCGGAGACGAATGATCAGAGAAGACAATTTTCATATTGGCTGTTTAAATTCGCAGATCCAAAGATGCTAGAAATGATGGGTGAAATTTCAGAAGAAGAGCTTTGTCAAATGAATGCTTTCCGAATACTCTCACTGAGATGCATCAGTCTTAGTGGGGAAGTTCCAACGATGGTGGAAGTGGCTAAAGAACTAAAGAAGATTCAAAGATCTCTTATAAACGACTCTTCTTTTCCTTCAGGTGAAAACCAATTCGACTCTGCTCAAAACATTTCTTCCACAGTCGTCCTCTCAAACCAGACTTTAAACACAAAGGCACTGCTAACATGTATTGCGTGCCAGGTATTTCACGAAATGTTTCAATGGGTCATGTTGAGCTGGTTTTGGTTTTTCAGAAAAAATCCAAGAATGTGCTGAAAATAACTTCGATTCTTGTTGTATTATGACATTACCAACAAGTGTAAAGCTTTTCTTTTACTTTTGTCAGATCTCACCTTAGTGCTTGTGTCTGTGCATTTTGGGTTTGATCGGTCCTTCTGTTGTCATTAATGTTATCAAGAGATGTATCTCGTATCGTATCGATAATATTTACATTGTTTTCATTTTTTTCTAAATAAGAGGACAAATTTACTAACAAATTCAAACAACAAAAATACAAATTGACAAACACGTGGTGGCACAGGTCAAAAGTGATCAAAACAAGATATGAAGCTTCTCAACGTTTTTGTTCTTGATGTCATGAAGACAAGATTTTTGATTTCTCATTTGTTGCGTACAAAAAACATCGATCGAGGATTAAAATTAAAGGGAAACCAAATGATAACAAGATGGTTTACATGGAGATCTGTTGAATCATCATCTCTTACTAGCTGCAGCTACAACAACATAAGCTAACAATCAGATTCATATCTTATAACTCACTTCAAACACATTTATATTAATCTCCCTAAACCTTAAAGATATTTCCATCATAAATTCCCAATTCAGTTAATTCTGCGTGACTTATAAGTTATAACCAAATAGTATAAATCCACAGCTGCGAAGATAGCCCAACAAATATATAAATGTATTCTCCTGGGATCATAAGATTTAAAGACCTCTCGGTAAAAAAAGAATTTTGTTCATAGTAATTGCGCTGTGGTCTACCTTTGATTGCTTTGGGAGAAGTAACAGTGGAATCATCTTCTCCTGGCAGGTTGTTGCACTTGTGAGCCTCCTCCTGCCTGTCCACCAGTTGGTTCTTCAGCCATGTTTGATGCTTGTGTCACGGCGTTCATCACTACGAGTCCCAGCGGTATCAAATACATCCACTGCATATCATATAAAATTTACATCAAGACCTAAAACAAAAGAAATCATCAAAAGATCTTTATTGTATTACTCACATATTTCGCCCAAAATGATCTCTCTGGTGGTGGTTCAACTTCTCCCTCTACATTCTCACTGCCTAGAATCTCCTCAGTGAATATTGGAGTTCTGCGGAACAGTCAGATCAGGATATGCTAGAATATTAGTTATTGGGCTAAGCGGAGGAGGCCAAGATGTTTATTGATATAACTTGATGAACTGACAAAAAGATTTATGGTATATAGAACACATGTCGAATATAGGTGTGCAGGCTCATGCAAAGTTAAGCTCTTTGATGCAAAAAAACCACAATAATTATTCTACCTTGGCGCCTGCTCACTGCTTTTCAGAATTGTGTGTGTGTTAAACGACCATTTTGCTGGCTACAGTAAGCAAAAAAGAGAAACATAGATTAGATCGCATAGATAATCAAAGTCAGAAGCTCTTACGAAAATGTATCCTTCTTCCATCAGAAATATAGGGTTTCAGAGTTCAAGAAGACAAGAGATGTGACAGAATCCAGGTCGGATTCTATCGGAAAATATCACTATTAGTGACACTTAGAGAGACCAGCGAATCTCCTACTTTGTTTATTAGCGGAAATAGTAAACTTCAATAAATCGAAAACTAAAGATTATCCTTCCATTGAACTACAGTTCCTTTTATAAATAGGGCACACGCAGATAGAAAGGGATTTAGAATATGTGGAAAGTCAATTAGACTTACACAAACAAACTCACAAAACATGGCAGAAGACACCCAACACTCATCACTCCAAACCACACCCAAAATCACACAATCACACAATTATGGAATATTACAATGATTCTAAGACCATACTCTCACATGTCTTATCTTCTAAAGGTACTTCTTCAACATATTACAGAGCGCTTATAGATAGTCCACTTCTGCTGAAAATACATAAGCAAAATAGAGAACGAGGGTGCAAATACTGTACTCAAGAATATGACTCAAAATATATTCAATCCCAGAAAAAAAATGGTGAATGGAAAGATAATGACTCAATTACATCATCTGCATTCATAATTTGTCAGCACCTCAGAATCTAGACCGTAGGCAAGAAAGAATAAGTTCATGTCCTATTTATCTCAGTTCTAGTTTAAAATAAAAAGAGAAGCTGTGATAATAGACTTCACTTACAAGTTTGAATTGTCTAGGATATTGACACGCCCCAGGAGAACCATAACTAACTGCCAAGATGTTGGCACCTTCCTGCAAGCAGAGACAGTATAGCAAGTAAACTAACCGAGCCAAACAAAGCTTTGAACCACATTCATAGTCCCAACTTTCTCTGTCATTCACAGAGTAGCGTTTAAGGTGCAAAGAAAACTTGGAGCTCACAAATGTTTATAAAACAAAAGGCATTACCATGTGTATAATGAAATGCTCATCCAAGCCATCCCGTGGTAGACATCTCTGTAATCAGACATGTATATTGTCAAAACCAAACACAATCTGACAGAAAAGCGGGAAAAGAAAAGAAGAAAACCAAATGGTTCCAGACTTGAGAAAGCACAAGCAAAAGCACGTCAGAATATACAAAATCAAACCTAAATGGTTAACATCGACTTACAGCTCTCACTGATGCAATCACAAACTCTCTCCCCGGTGGACTGACCACATTAGATGGAAGCCGAATCCGATAAAAGTCATCTCCTTTCAGCAGATTCTACAAATAGGTTCCAACAAAAGCATTAAATCTCCTCTCTATTCCAAGGAAATTAGAGAAACAACTGATACAATAACATTAGAACATTACCTTGAATGCATCTTTCTCTTCAGCAGAAAAATCATTCCTTGAGAACCGCAGCTTTGTTAATGTCTGCATCAACAAGATCAAAGTTAGTTAATTAGTGAAATTAATCTGTGCTACTACTAGTTAGCATAGTTAGCAATCTTAATTAGACTATATCTTCAAATCGCTTGAAGCGAGCTATATATCAATTCACTTCAGAGCAAGCCAATTCCCAGAATTTGCACATTAAACTGAATAAGATCGAAGTAACACGAGTAGATGAGATCAAAAATCCTAACATCAATAAACTAAAATCTCGAACGATGCGATCAAAAATCAATCATAACGATACCTTTCCACCATGGCTCCAGGTTTTGAGGCGAGCGGAGAAAGTACCGGCAGGGGAGAAATCAGAGTCTCCGAAGGCATGTTCGAGAGTAAATTGGACTTTGGAATCCAAATCGGTAGGATCTGAGTATCTTCTCCGGATAGTAGGAGTCTGTTGCTGCTGCGGCGAAGAAGAAGAGGAGGGAGAAGAGGTGTAAAGATCGGTGGAGCGGGGCTTTCCTCCTTCTAGACCAAATTCATCGTCGTCGACGAGGAGCTCGTCTGATTGGAAACCGATGGATGAGGAGAAAATGAGAAAGGAAAGGAAGAAGAGAAGTGTGAGCTTCGCCATTGTTGCCGGCGATGGAGTATTCTTTTGCGTAGATCAGCGAAGTAGTTTGAGCAGCGATAGGAGGAGGGTCGCGGAGTCAATCAATATATCTGAGGAGATCGAGTTTTGCAAGTTTTTTAAGGAGGAGAAAAAATAAGCTTTATCCCATTATTGTAAACAAAAATTTAGGACATATTTATTTGCAAAATTACTAAATTAGATATATATATATATATATATATAATATTATTAAATATATAAAATTTTAAAATTAACTACTTTTTTGTTTATTTAACTAATATTTTTGGAAAAAAAATTTAATTAATATTTTCATAAGATTATTTATTTAAATAATTTTTAAATGCAATTTTTATCATTTGAACTCTAAATTATTTAAACCAGATTCTACCAAAAATCACAATTACACTAGATTAAACAATTCAGCCGAGATCACTATTACCATTTAGATCCATTGTTATTTTATTTTTATGTTTTGTAGTATTTTCAATATATTTATTTGTATTATATAATACAAAAGTTTTGAGAAATTACATAGCCTCTAATAGAGGTGGACGGATCCGGATCCGGATCCGTAATCCCTGGATATCCGGATCCGAATATCCGTGATGAAAAATTAAGATCCGCAGATATCCGGATCCGGATCCGAATTTTGCCTAAAATGATAAATTTCACATTTTAACTTGAAAACACACAAATTTTATTCCTAAGCAATATTACAAAAACAAAGAAAAGAGAAAAAGTCTTGATAAAAATATGAGTTGGATCAAGGCACAACTCAAAACACAGTTTACAAAATCTTACAAGTTAAGTGAAAAGTCTTGATAAAAATATGAGCTGCATTTGGCCTAGAAGCCAAATGAACCTCCTTGCCAACTCTAGCAATGTCTCCACTTATATCACGTACTTGCAAAATTCCCAATAAGCACAACAACCTTGTCAAATGCAAGACATAAAATTAAGCATTATATAAAATTCAAGTCTGAACACAATTATGAACAAATCAAAATATAGAAACTCACATGTATTTATGAACACAATTATCATCACAATTTAGGATTCAAGTCTGATCCTAGCTCAAGTCATAAAACTCTATCATTCTAAAACAATTTACAAGGTTATCCTTACCTCATCCATATTAAACAAACTCATTTCAAGCTTGATCCTGGCTGAGTTTGCAACTTCGTCACTTCTATAACATATAAAAATCATTAGTACTCATATAGCTTAGATTCATAAACCACAAGATATAAAACAAAACATGAATACCTAATTCAATACTTTCAAGCTCAGCTACCAACTCTTCTGCAACTAAATCTCCATCATCATCACGATACCAATCTTGAGTGCATATAAGAGCTTCAACGGTTCTTGGTGTTAAGGAACTGCGGAAACGATCTAGTACTCGACCTCCTGTACTAAAGGCAGATTTTGATGCAACAGTTGAAACAGGTATAGCAAGCAAATCCCTTGCCATCATTGATAAAATCTTATACTTAGAACCCGTTGTCCTCCACCAATTTAGTATGTCAAAAGTTGGATTCTTCCTGTTCTCTCGAACATCATCCATATAGGACTCTAGCTCTGATTTTCCAGAATCTGATTCATTACTTTCCTCAGCATCATCAAACATTGCATCCATCAATGAATGTCTGCTCTCTTTTTTCTTAGAACATGACTCTAAATTTCCTTTCTCTGGCTGAGATTTCAGTGAATCTTATGACTCTAGCTCTAATCTATAACATGCATATAACCTGTCCATAGCTTCTGTGATCTTTTGAATCAAACAACTAGCCTCATGCATAGGATAAGTTCCTTCAATCATCCACTTTACCCATTTCATTTTGTATCGGGGATCAAGAACTGCAGCAATATAAATCATCAGATTTGTATAATCTATGTTTCCCCAATACTTATAAAACTTGACTTTCATTTTCTGAGCCATTGCTTTCTTGTGTCCATCCTCCATCACGTCCATCTTCATTATCATCCAATCCACTCCAAATATCTCTTTCATATATGTGTTCCAGTCACATATTTAGACCCAGAAATATTCACAGTAGCATCATAAAAATACTGCAAGATATGAGATAATGCACTAACATAACACCAATCAGCATCACTTGGTGTACCTCCACAAATTCTGGTAAGTTCTGAGCCATACTTATCATCTTCTAACTCAAGCATATCAAATCCTTTTTTCAACTCCAAAGCAGACTGTAACATCAAGAAGGTTGAATTCCATCTAGTTTCAACATCTAAGCAAAGACCAATTTTACTTTGAACCTTCTGAAGTTCTAAACACTCTTTAAACCTTTTCAGTCTACTAGGAGAAGATCTAACAAACCGAACAGCAGATCTAATCTTTAAGACTGAATCATGCACCTCCTGAAGACCATCTCTCACGATCAAACCCAAAATGTGGGCACCACATCTCATATGAAGAAATTCAGCATTCAAAATAGTTGTTCCCCATGAAGTCAACTTTCTTTTCAAGTAATTTAATGCAAGATCATTAGAACTTGCATTATCTTATGGTGAACACTTTACTGATTCCCCAAAAAACCAAACACTTTTCAACCATTTTACCAATTGTTTCACCAGCATGATTATCCACTAGGCAGAAATTGATGATTCTTTTGTGCAACTTCCAATTCTCATCGATATAATGAGTTGTTAAACACAGATAATTCATATTTTGTACGGATGTCCAACAATCCGTAGTCAAAGAAACACTGCCTTTATAGCTTCTAAAAAACTTTCTCAGTTTACTCATTTCTTCCTCATAAATTTCCAAACAATCTTTAGCCACTGTTTTACGACTAGGGATTTCAAAAAGAGGTTGAACAGTGCTCATGAACCGTTTAAATCCCTTATGTTCAACAAACCTAAAAGGCAGCTCATCCATGATAATCATTTCTACTAATGCCTTACGAGTCGCAGCCTGACTAAAAGTCAAGAAAGACGATACCTTACTCCCTGAACTCCCATCTATCTGATTTCGGTGATGAAGCGTTGACTGTTTTAATCTTTTACCATCTACTTCAGCATCATTGACTAATAGACGTATTTGTTTGCATGTTTTAATATGTTTTTTCGTTGCACTAGTTGTGGAACCAGTCTTAGTTCTACAACTAATCAAAGCTGAACAATGCATACACCTAGCCTTATCAGGTTTCTCAGACTTCATAAAATGCAACCAGACCTCAGACTTTTTATTTGTTACCTCAGAATTTGTTGAAGATTTAGTCTCTCGATTTTTTTCATGAGTTTCTGGTGCAGAGCTTTCATCTGCAACACCACAATTGGCCGTGGATTTTACAGCATCTTCAGTAGCTTCCATCTAAGCAAAAAAAAAAAAAAAAATCAAACTTGTACGGTTAAAGAGATCTGAAGCTTCTGAAGCTAATAGTTAGGACTTAGGATTATTCTCAAAACAAGAACACAAAACAGACACAAAACAGGAATCAACAAATAACAAGTTATCTTCCAAGCTTAAGTACAAATTTGAACCGATTCCTCTCAAAAGATTGATACTTTCACCATAATCTAACTTCATTACCACCAAATCCGCAAAATAAATCAACATTGAATCAATAATTATCAATCCCTGGATACTTTTAAACACGAAACCCTAGGAGAGAAATCAGACATAAACGAACTAAAAAATCTTACATAAGCAGCGCAATCAACATTGGTTACTATAAATAAAACCTTAATAGTTGAGATCAAAGTTCAAAGATTGAAACAAGGAAACGAAACACCGTACCTCTGAATCGAAAACCACGGCCGAGGAAACAAAAAAATATGTTTCGTATAAGAACTGAAGAAGAAGAGAAGAAGAATTGAAGAAGAAGAGAAAAGAAATTTTACAAAAAGAGAAGAGAAATCTTCTTCTTCGCTTCGTTTAAGAAGTAGGGAACTGAAGAAGAAGATAAAAGAAATTTTACAGAAAAAAAAAAGAAGAGAAGCGTATAAGAGATTAAGAGGAAGAGAAGAAAAGAAAAATAAAATAAAATGAAAAGATAGAAATTCTTTGGGCCAAGCCCAGCGGAGGTTTTTGTATTATGAACAACAAACGCCAGAGTGTGTCGAGAAAGAAAAGGAGAAGAGAATATTTAATGGGCCTATAAATATATAATAAGTCTACGGATAACGGATATCCGGACTAATTTTTTCATACTATCTGGATCCGGATCCAGATCTGTCGGATCCGCAATTTCACTATCCGGATCCGGATCCGAATTTCTCGGATATCCTAAATTTTGGATGCGAATCCGGATATCCGCGGATCAGATCTCGGATCCCGGATATTTTGTCCACCCCTAGCCTCTAATAGCAAAATTATGAACCCGAATCTTGGATGGATGTATCAGCTTATACTGGACAAAATGGCTAAAGAAAGGGGAAAATGTCAATTAAATGTCTAATTTTTCGAGTTGGAACGTTTAACACACGTACTATCGAGAGGACCAAAAACATCCACACATTTTCTCGCGTTGCCGATTCAGGCACGACGTTAACGGCGGTTTAGCGGCGTTAAATAGAAATTTAACCTCTGTCTAAACTCTTGTTAAATGAAACGCAGAGTTTTAATTTTGCCTTATACACAATACAAATCACAATCTAAAAACCTTAAAATCCCAAAATCCCCAAATTAGAAATCGAAATCCTTAAAATTAAAAATCCCCAAAATCTATCTTTCTCTCTTTCGAGAATCGATTTCACCAGCAATGTCTGTCGTTGAGCGCGGAATTCTTTCAAAGTGTTCTTGTGGAATGGATGTAGCAATTTTCACTTCTAAAACTCAAGAAAATTCGGGTCGTCCTTTCTTCAGATGCGTGAGTAAAAAAGATGTAAATGTTGGTGATTCTCTTTATGGTTATGTTATGTGTTGCAGATTTTGATTTGATTTTTTGATATTTTCAAATAGAGTCACTTGTTTAAGTGGGTCGAAGATGCTATCATTGAGGAGATTTCGAATGGAAAACACGAAATGGAGGAGATGAGAATGAGGCTTCAGGAGCTCAATCGGGATGTGCAAGAGAGTAAAGAGGGAATTCGGATATTTGTGGGTATCTCTTTGGTGGTGTGTATTGCGTTTGTTGTAAAAATTGTGAAATCATGAGTTTGTACTAGGGAGTAAGAGTAAGAACTATGAATTATGAGTTTGTGATTGTGTTCAAGTATGAATGATGAATTTGATTTTATGAATTATGAGTTTATGTTTGAATATTGTGTTTGAGTATTGTGTGAGTATTTGTGTAAGAACAAAACTTGTTAAACTTGTTAAAAAGAACAGAACCTGCAATTTTTATTAAGAACAAAACCTGCAGTTTAAACACCATTGTCATTAAAACGAATTCATCTTGAACAACCAAACAACATCCAACAAAAGTCTTAAACAACCAAGCAACATCCACCATCTTTAATAACCAAACAACATCCACCATCCTACTTCAACACAAAAATCATGAAAAGTTTCCTACTGTGTCTATGAATTAGAACATTGAAACCATGGTGCCCAAAAAGATGCCGCTTGTGCCTCTGAAGCTTGCCTCAGTAACTGTGATGATTGCCTCCGTGAAGCTTGCCTCCGTGTTGCTTGCCTCTGTGATGAAGAAGCCTGTCCCTGTGAAGCATGCCCCTATGAAGACTACCCCTATGAAGATTGCACCTGTGAAGCTTGCCACTGTGAAGACTGCACATGTGAAGCATGCCCCTGTGAAGATTGCACCTGTGAAGCCTGCCCTTGGGAAGACTGCACATGTGAAGCCTGACCCTGTGATGATTGTCCATGTGAAGACTGCCCATGTAATGATTGCCTTGTCCAAATTATACACCACTTGGTTCCTGATGACAATAACAAACAGAAGCATAAGATTCCAACATTATAACTTAACAAAGCAAAAACATAAAAGGGTAAGAAAACAGGAGCATAAACTTTTTCTTTCCTAGGTCTTCCCCTTGCTCGTATTAGTTGATTTTCTACCCTTGCATTTTTACAAGTTTTCTTTTTGTGACCATCTTGTTTACAGTTAGAGCAAGTCATTACCCTGTTCTGGCGTGATAATCTTGTCTGAGAAGATGTCTCATTCATTCTTTTCTTTTTTGCATAGTTATTTCGCCTACCTCTCTTATTATTCCTCCATGGTGGTGGTAGTACTCCCAGTCTATTCATTCTAGGCCATAATAACTAACTTTGAACAGGCGCAATCCCATCCTCATAGGTGAGCCTCCATGTTGCAGTTGTGTAGTAGTGCACTACATAGTCCTCCACCTTTTCTTTCCTCCCAATAATAACACGAGCACCATGAATACAAGGTATACCTGTCATGAAACAAAGGTGTTAATGCATACTCATAATTGATAAAAGCATTTAAATTGATCACAGAAACATACCTGTCATCTGCCATTTCCCACACCCACATGTGAAATCATTCATATCAACACGATATTTTTCTCCTTCCACATCAATCTCATTCAAATTGTTTCTTGAAATGTACCTAATGCAAAATTGTGAGCCTGCAATCATTTTTTCAATTTCTGCATGTGCTCTTGTGGTGAATCTTGTCTGCAACCTTTCAGCAATAATATATCTCTTTGTATTCCTCACCATTTCTTGCCTCCTAATGTCCTCTAGCAATTTTAACAAAGGTTTCCTCCTTACTTGCTTTATAATTCTATTAAAAGACTCACTGAGGTTGTTCAGAATATCATTGCAGCAGGTTCCAAACCTAAAAAATGCTCTGGACCATGTTGCAGAGAGAGTGAGTACCAAAGAGGCATAAGAACTAGGACTATACCTCTGCAATTCATCCATATACTTTGCAAACTCTCCTTGTGTGTAACTACGAGCAATCTTCCAGAACAGGCGTTGTTGTTCCAGATCATGGGTATCTCTTTTCCAGTTATCCAATATGTTTCTTGCACATTGTCGATGTTCAGCTTGTGGTAAGATATTGTGGACAACTTTGATCAAATCCTACAAAGAAAGATGAATCATAGTCAATATGTTTTCAAATTGATTCTTAATACCATGATCTTCATATAAAACGTACCTTCTGTTTGTCTGAGATAATAGCATCCATCCCAGCATCCGTCCCATCATCTTCGTCTTTCTCTTTCAACCCAAACTGACTTCCAATATCTTCACAATTTTCTTCGGCAATAGGAAATTCTTCCTCCTCTACCTCGCAATCGTCATCCTCTACTGCCTCGCGGTCTTCTTCGATTTTGGCTTCTACATCGACATCATCGCCAGCTGCTGCTACATCGACATTATCGCCGGTTGCTTCTACTTCGACATCATCGCCGGCGGCTTCTAATTGACCATCACTGCCGGCTGTTTCTACTTGGACATCAACGCCGGCTGCTGCTAATTCGACAGGATTGACGGAGTTTTCCCAAACTCGAACAGATCGCTCTCGTCAATATTTCAAGCCGTTGACGCTTACGGGAAGCCAAAGATTTCTTCCTCGTTCTGAAATCGATTCATAGAGCCTTTAGAAATTTAGGGATTGAGAAATATAGATTTTGGGGATTTTTGATTTTAGGGATTTCGATTTCTAATTTGGGAATTTTGGGATTTTAGGGTTCTTAGATTGCGATTTGTATTGTGTATAAGGCCAAATTAAAACTCTGCGTTTCATTTAACAAGAGTTTAGACGGAGGTTAAATTCTCATTTAACGCCGCTAAAACGCCGTTAACGTCGTGCCTGAATCGGCAGCGCCTGAAAATGTGTGGGTGTTTTCTGGTCCTCTCGATAGTACGTGTGTTAAACGTCCCAACTCGAAAAATTAGGCATTTAATTGACATTTTCCCCCAAAAAAAGTAGTGGAGTAAACATTTGGTTCTGCAAAAACCATGTCAAAACACTAGAGATTGCAGCGATCTCATTCAAACAATTCACCAATATCATCATAAGAGCTAGAACTAGAGAATTTCAAAGTAATCAGCAATTTGTTTGTATTTTCTACGTGCAAATAATATCACAAGCCGATTTGGTCCGTCAGGCATGTTTGTGCGGTTCTTCATTTTATGTCACCACTTCTGTACCAGTCTAAGTTGCCAAAATCTTTTAGCAATAGAAGTGCGTTTAGAAAAGGGCTAACTTTCTATTCCCCTCCCAACATAGGACCGAACAACCAGATACCCCCAAACTCTTGACCTCTTCATTATCATATCTCATCTACCGTAAAACTTACCACACCTCATGCACTTTTTAATTTCTTTCTAATTCTCCTACCGCGAATTTTTGAATCAAAAACGCGGTTCTTATACTCTTTAACCGGATTTTCGTTGTAAACCAGTTTTTTACCCGATTGCACCTTTAATTTAACCCAACTCCAACTCTTCTTAACTCAATTACTTCTTCAATCTTCTTCTTCCTCTCAAAATCATGTTTATCAATATCATGAGAAACAAAGCGATAGATATGTCCTCCGCCTCAGCTTGATTCTCATCTGCATCAGCTCGATTATCGTCCTCCTCAACTCCTTCGTTTCTTACCCATTTCGTGAGCAATTCCATCGGTTCCCAGAAATTTCAGAGAGATTAGGGTGAATAGAAGACATAATTTCAAAGAAATTTGAGAATTAGGTTTAGATTTGTGAAATGAACTGCAATTTTTAGAATCAGGTCTTAAAATACTAAGTTGGGTTAGCGTTTTGCAAAATCACGTTTACGACCAAACTAAACGTAATTTAGTTTAATTAAACCATATTGGGATTAGATAGGTGGAATTAGAAAGAAATTAAAAAATGCATGAAATATGATAAGTTTTATGGTAGATAAGGTATGATAATGAAAAAGTCAAAAATTTGGAGGTATCTAGTTGTTCGGTCTTATATTTGGGGAAAAGAATAGAAAGTCAGACCTTTAGAAAAAAGGGAGAAAAAGTCGCTCTTTGTGGTGTAGAAGAAAAAAAAAAGCGTACAAAACCCATGGATTCTGATGAAAATACCAATTTAACCAAACTATAAATGGGGATTAGATAGCTGGATATTTACTATTACCGACACATGCTTTTGGTGTCTTTCTACAAGAAACAAGATAGTTCACAGAAGGAACGTCACCCAGTAACAACTCGGAAACGGCCGATGCCTAAAAGTCGTTAGCTTTCCTTCGTAGTTCGTTTAACTCATTCTCGATCTCCGAGTCCTTGAAAGGGTATCTCGTGGTAGCTGAGACGGTGCTTCTCCCTGGAGGAAGCTCTCCTTTCTGCATCATATCATATAAACAAAGGATAACTATGAGACGTAGGTATTACAAACTCTAACTTAGAGTGAAGTAGGACGTTAGTAACAAAGTAGAATATAGCCAAATATGAAACAAAAGAGTAAGGTAAACATGGAAGTAATTTGGGGAGTCAGAGTTGTTGTTTTCTGTTTTCAGTTTACTCGATGCGAAACCAAATCTCTCTTTTCAGTTTTTAGTATCATAGCAGTTCATTAGAACCATCCAAACTTGCCGAACCCATCTGCCTTTTCTGACAAAAATTTGGATTGTGATAGCTTGTGAACCCAATATTTTAGCGAGACATGAAATATAATCTCCAAGGATCAAATAAGATCACCAACGTCTTACAAACCTTTGAGCTTCCGGACAACTCTTTCTTCAAGTTTGCGAGATCATCATCCACAGATGAAGTCTCAAGCATTTGAAACTGCAAGTCACAAAGAAGATCAAGTTATTGTCGAGATGGTTGTATAAATAGAAGCTCACATAAAACCAATCAAAGATACAGTAAATGAGATTGGGCTATCCTGTCATAAAAAATATTAGACGAAGCAGTAAACTTAACCTAGTCAATGCAAGATTTTACCTCTGAAAGCAGTATAAAAGAAAAAGATTATCCTCCTCACAGAAATACTAAGAAAAGAGATAGACAACCAACCTTCCCCTCGAGTTCATCAGTTCCAATCTGAGTAAGTGCATCTGCTTCAGACTCCATAGCCATCACTGTCAAGCACTTTCTAAATTTCAGCCAATACCAGAATAGCCATGCATCAAAAAGAAAAATGTGGAGTATTTCACAAAGAAAATTTTCAACTTCAGAATTCTGATACTAGTAACTCAGAAATTTACAGAAAGAATAAGGGGAATATTCCTGCAGGTACTAACATAAATCACTCCCATTTTGAAAACGATAATAGTTCATGGTAAATCACTCCCATTTTGAAAACGATAATAGTTCATGGTTCACCAGAACTTAACCAAATTGCTAGAAATAGCAACTCAGAAATTCTGATACTAGTAACTCAGAAATTTACAGAAAGAATAAGGGGAATATTCCTGCAGGTACTAACATAAATCAATCCCATTTTGAAAACGATAATAGCAAAAATGAAACTTATCAAATGTCACCTAAACAAGAAAGGATTCGACTAAGTTTATCCTTTTCTTTGACACTGCATTGCCCACATTGTATTAGTGCTCCACTGTTTTGCATGAGGTGACTACAACACTAATTCCACACCCACATTTCGCAGAATCTGAAGCACTAAACATCGCCTAGGTATCATCAAGTAATCTAATCTAACTCAGAGAGAAAGTAACACATCTTTGGAAGAAGTGGACTTTCTACTTACTTTCAAAGACTGAATGGGTACATTTATATTCTCCTCCTAACTATAGGCAAAACTTCAAAATTAGAAAGAATAATGGGCTAATTTCTGCCAGTGATGCTAAACAAGTTCCTTAAGTTTTGCTCAATTTGGAGGATTACGAGATCGTACCTTTCTCCTCCATTTTTTCAAAAGCTGAAAGAGCACCGCTTGTATTTACAGTCCCTATCATCTCTTGCACTTTGGTTGCAGTCCTAGCAGGAATATTAAAAAAAAAAGAGTTGGGGGACAATATATAAATCGAGAAGAAGCATTGTCTATGGACAAGCTTCCCATTAAGGATGTACAGAAGGATAATAAGGAAATGATACAAACTTGGCGGTTCGAGCGCGTGCAAGGAGCGTATCTTTCTTTGCTTTTGCCTCTTGTATCTTGCTCTCCAAGAGCTGCATTAAAAAAGGGACAACAACAAACATTTTACAGAACTCAATTTTCTAAGAATTAAACTTCATCCTAAGCAGTTTCAGCTACGGAAAAGAAGGCATTCTGAAAATGAATATATGAATCTGAATTATCTTCTACATTATGTCCATACAGATACATTAGTTCCTTAGTCACTCTAAAAAGTGAAAAGAGATACTTATCATATGAACTTTAGACGGAGGAACTCTAAAAAGTGAAGAGAGATACTTATCATATGAACTTTAGACGGAGGCATCATAAATCAACTATTGTCCCTATCTTTAAGCCATACTAATGTAATGGTGGTATGAAGAAAATCATGTATACATGATTCTTTGTTTTATTGAGTAATGCATTGACGATCACAGTTTATAGTTAGTATAAATATATAGATAGAAATAGTGATAACTAACCCTTGTATTCGAAACAAGATTGTCGACAACACCTTTTTGTTGATCTAGTTGAGTTTTCAGAGCAGTAGCGTTGTCCTGTTAAGAACAAAAAGTGAACCAAAAAATAACTTCAAAACCAAAATTTTTAAGACGATATGATATTTTTGTGATGTAACTTTCAAAAATTAGAAAATGCATGTATTAAAGAGACTTCAATAGTTGTTGACAAGGTATAAGCAGGCAAAAGATAGAGATAATGTTCTTTATTGCCTTCAGGTCTTTAGCCATTTGCAAAGTTTATACAATCAGAAACACTGAAAAAAAAGCCATACAGTGCATTGCTCAAACAAACGCACATCAAAGACGATAGCCAACATCCTGATAAATAGAAAACACAGAAGAATCGTTTTTGGCATTTCCACATTGCTACATATGTCCAAATTCTTATTTGGTCAGATACTGAGACCATAGTCAACATCCTAATACGTAGAAACACAGAAGGATCATTTTCGGCTACATCCGTAAGTGTTATATATGTCCAAATTCATTTTTGTTCTGACACTACAACCACCTTAACAAACAAGATAGTTCAAAAGAATACCAGTAATTATAAACACTGCCAAGCTCTGTTGCATCTAAAATGATTAACATATGGTCAACATTTGAGACTATTTGAAATTACTTAGGGATTCATCAGGAGAATTACTGTATACCTAGATGTCTAAATTTTTACTTTTTACTTTCACCACCTCCGTTCTAAACTTTTCAGAAAACCTAGAGATTAGCCTCAAAGGGCTCAAAGCATCAAACTGTTAAGTCCCAGGCTTCTTTCATTTGTTGGAGTAAGCACACTTAATAAACTGAAAACTGGAAAACAAGAGAATGGATTGATATAACCTACAGCAAAAGACTTTCGACGTTTAAGGGCTTCACGTGCAAGATCCTCATCTCCTTTTGCAAGAGCAAGTTGTGCCCTTTTGTACCTATGTAAGCATGTAACATGTAAGAATAATCAGCTAAATCAGGAATTTCAGTAAGAAGACAAGGCTCTAGGCTAAAACAAACATACCAATCATCAGAAGATTGCTGTGCAGCTTTATATTTGTTCTGCAACTGCTTTTGTGATGCTAAAACCTTCAGACACGTTGATAATTCACACGTTAGCTAATCTCCAAAATTAAGAACTCTCCAAAATAGGGGCAAACCGAGCTCGGTACAAAACTGAAGAAGAAAAACATTACAAAAGGGACATGTATAAAGTTTGTTCAAGAGTAATGAACGTACCTGTGCAGTGGCTTGACGCATCTTTGTCAAATCACTATTCATTTCAATAACAGTCTGCTCCAGGATTTTCTCCGGGTCTTCGAAGGAGCTTATAAGTGCATTTGCATATGACTTCGCTTATTAAAATGAAAATAAACAGGACATCTGATTAATGAACTCCAATACATTCGAATGTCAGATACAGAATCAGCAAGGTTAGAAGTACCTTGACCACTCTAGAAAACCGTTCAAAAAGATTCATCGTAGCACCATGACCATTGCATTTGAGTCTATTTGCACAAGCTAATCTCAGCTCGTTCACTCTCAGCGCTCCACCTTTATAGAAAAACAATAATCTTTATGAGTTTGAACAATAAGTTCATAAGAATTTCAGTCCAACTAAATAACTTCAACCACGAGAACTAAATTTTAGATATGTGAAACACTCAAAGTATATTGAAGTTATTAGATACTGACTGAGAATGAGAAAGAGACCATGTCCTGCATTTTAACACAAGGTCACCCCAAAGAGTATATGGAAGCATGAGAAAACCGTATTTATCTCTAAATTTCATAGTTACTAAATCAAGAAACACAAAATCCAACAAATTCATACACCAAAAAAGCACGACCAATACCCAATTTTACTTCAATTCACTCTCTGACCAATCACGTTCACAGTTTTTTTCAAGCAAAATCTAGATAGCGGCACTATTTTCCTCCGAGCAATTCAGACAAGGCGTAAGAGGCGATTAGAGAAGACAGAGACAGACGCACTTGAGTTACCGAAGAAGGATGGTCTGAGGGGTACAACCCTGAGCGAACAAGGGCGATTAGAAGTCGAAGGGGAAGAAGAAGCAGTAGGACGGAGAGGAGGGAATAATCCGGCGACTGGTGAAGCTTTGAGAGCCATTTTAATGGCGGAAGAAAAAGTTCCGACTCGTCTCTTCTCCTTCTCTCGTCTTCGCTTTTGGCTGATTGGAGGATGTTTGTGGTCTCGGAGGCAACTCGGATGTTGTTCCGATTTTTTGTTTTTTGTTTTTTTTTTTTTTTTTTTCCTACGTCGTTTTGGTAAAAGATAAAGAAAAACAATTTTAAAGTATTAAAAGCAAACATCTAAATGTTTGATTGGCAAAGTGGAGAAGGGGGAATTTGCTTGGAGCTTGTAGTAACTACAACGAGGCTGAACTCACAGAGATTGTTGCGAAGGAATTGTCAATTGTGGAAGATACAGACAGAGAGAAACTGGGAATTATGTGTTGTTGGGGAAGATTTATATGAGTGTTGAAAGATAAGAAGATGATGAGAGATTTAGAATGGAGATGAAGAGAGAAGAGTGAAGGTTTTACTTGGTAGTAATTGGTGTTTGCTCAAAGATTTGACATATTTTCATTAATTGGTGTTTGTTCAAAGTTTTGACATATTTTCATGCTTATGAAATTGTTGTAAGCTCATACACATTTTAAAATGAAGATCATAATTCCCTGATATTCTTTAAACATGTTTTTTTTATTTGATATACTCAATTAAGATTATAATTTTCTTTATAGAGTGGAACTATAATATAATTTTTGTTATAGGGTGTAACTATAATTTACAAACTGAAATATTTAAAAATGATATTGACCCAAATTAAACAAAAGAAACGAATAGACAAACTTATTTAAATTTTCTATCTATGTCTTATCGAGTGATTTAACAATTCTTACAATTAGGAATATGCTCTTTCTTCCATTAAACTCTCTTTAATGAATTTTGTCCATGTCAATATATGTGTCAATATAAGCTGATATATATTGTTTGTTTTAATTTGCTTGATTATACTTTTTAAATAAAATATTAGCTTCAAATAAGACCAAAAAGTGATAAAAGTGATACATCTAGTGATTAGTGGAATATAATTATTAAACCAAATACTAGGAGTACAAAAGCAGATTATTGGTGGATGTGATTATATCAAAAAATTTCCGATGGAAACATAAATTTTTATATTAGGTGAATATAGCTTATGGATATGGATATGTTTCGTTATCAATTTGGTATATGTGCTACAACATCGGTGAAGGTATAGGGGCATAATCGGTTAATTACTACCGATATAAGTGTTCAAACAAATAAAAGAGCTTATTGATCAGACAATTACGTATTAAACATTGAAAAGGTCAATAATCTGGTACAACGTTCAATTAAGAAAAATCTCGAAAAAAAATAAAATATACTTGTTTTTATTAGTTCAGTTACGGAATTTTTTTTTTTTTATCAACAACCTAGTAGTTTTTAATAGTCACTAAATACCTTTTAATAGTCACTAAACACCGTAGGGAGCAGGGTTCGAACTCCGAACCTGCAACTTAATATGACGAGTTTTCAGAGATGGCCATCATTGTGCCACTTGACTCCCACCACTTACGGAAATTTTGAAAATTTGTTATAATGTTGACCTTTCCGAAATAAAATTCTTTTTTTTGTAAATAATTTCTTTTTTTTTAATAGTTGTAAAATGTGTAAATTGAATAACTATGTTGATTGTTGAGTTATATAAGTAAGTAATAACATCTATGATAACAGTTATATAACCGTCTTAAATATATAATATAAATATGCTTATCTAAAAGTAACTATTGATATAAAATTTATGTTTAATAAATAAAATAATAAATGAAAAGAAGAAAAAAAAAACTTTGTCCATGGGTCAATATAAACTGATGTGTATTAATTGTTTTGTTTTGAATGGTTTTTCCTTTTAATGATGTATCACTTTTTTTAACACAAAAAGACTGATGTGTCACTGCTAGAGAAACTTATTTTGTTTTTATTGTATTGATTCATGATCTTGACAGCCTCCCACCAGTATTAGGCGTATTCTTGACAAGAGTATGATCTCTGGAAGTGGCGGCTTAATGATTTCGATAGCTGTGGCATCATATTTCACTTTACTTCAGACTTGAATGTAACCGTTGAACGAATGTTTGGTGAGATAGAGGCCTGAATTCACCCAATAGTCATGAAGTTCGCAGTTCTACATTGATCTTAATGTAGTTGCTGAAATTTGCAAACTTCCATCAATGAACCCAACTCAGTTTCCCATTCAGCATAATTCTCTTTATTCAATTCTCTGATACTATGTAAACTTTAGAATATAATAGTTATACGACTTGTGTTATATCTCTATACACTACTAGAAAAAATTCATATACCCACGTTTTCCCTACAAATTTTTTTGTGGATATGGAAAAAATACCACGATTTGCCACGAAATGTCAGACGGAAGATGTTTGCCACGAAAGTTTAAAGAACGTGAGAAAACGAGGCAAAACGTGGGTAAATTACCCACGAAAACCTACGAAAAATGTCGTGGCTAATAAACTTTCTCATTTTAGCCCCAAATCTAAAACCTAGAGGTGCTCCCCTTCACAACCCAATAAAAAAAGAACAACATTCGTCGAGGCTTCATTAAAAACAATCCCATTTTATTCCCAAATCTAAAACATAGAAGCGCTCCCCTTCACAACCCAGAAAAAAAGAAAACAGTTCATCTTTGTCGCCGTCGTGAAGGTCGATTTTTCTTTGAATCGTGAAGCTCCACGAATCCTTCAGATGACGAGGTGGTCGAAGAAGCAATTCGGGTTAGACGATGTGGTGGTCGAGGAAGCAAATCCTTTGCCCAGAAGCTGTGGTGGTCGAAGAAGTTGTGGTGGTTGAAGAAGCTGTGGTGACCCTTTCTTCTCCATCGTCGACCATTAAACTCCATCACCGATCCTTTTTTCTCCATCGTCGACCCCTTCCCTTAACCATAACGAAAGAACACGACTCCGGTAACAGCGAGTTCTTCTAATCGTCATCGCCGATTCCTCCTTCGCTTAGTGGTAAAGTTTGGTTAAAGTTTCTAATCGATATCTGAGGTATGTCTTAGACCCTAAATTTTCTAATTACCAACAGTTGGAGATGTAAGTTTCATTTAATTTGTGTGTCTATATAGGTTCTATACTATGCTTAAGGGATCTAGTTCATAATCGATATTGTTTATGTCAGCCAGTTCCTTCTATGAACTAGCTCGTTGATTGTGTTTTTCATACATACTTGATTTTGCTTCTGAGATTTTGCTTTTGTCGACTAAGTCGACATAATCGATTTTACATCTGTCATAGACTTGTTTCTGTGAACTATCTTGTTGCTTATGTTACACTAGATGCTTGATTTTGTTTATGTCGTCTAAATCGAAAAAATATATTTTGATGTTATGGGCGATTTGTTTGAAGCTACTTAATGAGTTGCTTATGTGAGATGGGAATTATCGGATATTGACCATTTTCTTCTTTACTAGCTTTAACAGTCCCATGTTTAACAACTTAGTTAGAAGTTAGAACCATGACAATTTTTCTATGATGGTTTCAGGTTTGTATTGACAGCTATCTACTTTCTAATCATTCAGTATCTCACTAGATTGGGAGGAAAAGTATCTATCAAGCTGATAAATCGAGAAATCAACGAGAGTGTGGAATATCGAGCTAACAGTTTAATTTACAAAGTAAAGACATCATTGTTTTATAGAGCACTGTTTCTCTTTTCTAATCATTGCTTTGGAAAATTTTGGCATTGCAGGTTTTTGGGCTCTATTTTATGCAGACATATATTGGGATCTTCTACCACGTTCTTTTACATCGAAACTTCATGACACTTCGACAAGTATTGATCCAACAGTTAATAATCTCACATGTAACAAGAAAGATGGTGTTGTGATGAGAAACTCTCCTTCGAAGATGTTGTTATGGTGCTGTGTTTAAAATTTAATTTTCTGCAGGTTTTCTGGACTTTGATGGATGGTTCTTTGCCTTATCTTAAGTACAGCTACAGAAAATATAGAGCTAGATACGCTTTTTATTTCACTTAAGTAGCTTATAAAGCATATGCTCAGAACTTGTAAGCAAATTTCATACTTCTTTCTTTCTCCAGAACGAAGAAGAAAAGCGAAGGTGGATCATCAACAGGAAATATTCAAATAGCGTCAAGAGTGGAGAAGGAATATTTCAATCCTACATATTCAGCAAGCATTGGAGTAGAACTTGAAGATGGACTTTTTGATGGTAGTATATGAAGTCAATGGTCTTGTGTGATTTGCTTGGATGTAACTTGAAAATGTCTCAGCTAAAAATTGAAATGTGAAATTGCCTTTTGCATTGCAGATTCACTTGAACTAGCTTTGCAGTTTGGAATGATCATGATGTTTGCTTGTGCCTTCCCTCTTGCTTTTGCCCTTGCTGCAGTGGTAACACTTACATTCTCTAATACTACTTCCACAATTTCATCTTTAGCTTTTGTTTTTTTTTAATCTTAAAGACATGAATTTATGTTGTACACAGAGTAATATAATGGAAATAAGAACAAATGCCTTAAAGCTATTAGTGACACTTCGAAGACCACTTCCTCATGCTGCTTCAACAATTGGAGCTTGGTTAGACATATGGCAGGTATAATGGATAGCAAGAAAATAGCGATCATATATCACTGTTTTTATCTCAGTGCATTTAGTGATTTCTTTCTTCTGTGTTTTCAGTTTCTAGTAGTAATATCTAGTAGTTTCTAGTAGTAATGTCCTTAACGCTAGAGAGCTCAACCAAGTTCTTCTAGCCTTAAGCTCAGATCCGTCAGCCGTTAACGTTTGATCCCTCCGCTAGTCCGTCACGAAGAGGAGGATCAGACAACGCACCGCCAAAAGTTCAGCCAAATATCCAAATCGATCCTGAAGTCGAGGAGCGGTATAGGAACAATAACATTGTCTAACTTTCGTAATTTCGTGTGAACTTGGTTTATGTATTTGAAACTTGGAATATGTGTTTTAAACTTGTTTTATGACTATGAAATTTTAATATTTATTTGGTTTTAGATTTATTAGAATTAAATGTTTAATTATAAAAAAAACATTTTTAAATTGATTACCCATGAAGTGTCACAAACAAAAACGTTAGTATATATACTCACGAACTGTCACTTATTTTCTCGTGGTAAGTTGCCACGAAATAAAACCTGGTTTTACGTCGTAAATTTGCCACGAAACTGCTTCGTGGCAATTCGTGGCAAATATTACCACGATTTTCCACGAATTTTTTGTACCCACGATGCTATACCCACGAAAATTATTCGTGGTAAATCGTGAGAAAAACCATGTTTTGCTACGAATTTCAGGCCATATACCCACATATTTTTTGTGGGTATATTACTTTTTTTACTAGTGATATAAATATTGTCGATACGAGATTCGCATGTATCATAACATCTCTTGACAACAATAGTGATAACAGAAGGATCGATCAAACCCAAAACATACAGACACAAGCACTAAGAGGAGATCTGACCAAAGTAAAAAAAAGCTTTGCGCTTGATAATGTCTTAATACAAACAACCTTGAATTTTACTAATTTTCAGCACATTTTTCAATCTTTTCTGAAAAAACGAAACCAGCTCAACTTAACCCATTGAAACATTTCGTGAAATACCTGACCACGCAATATTTGTTAGCAAAATGCCTTTGTGTATTTAAGTCTGGTTTGAGATTCTAATTGGGTTTCCCCTAAAGGAGAAGAAGAGTCGTTTATAAGAGATCTTTGAATCTTCTTTAGTTCTTTGGCCACTTCCACCATCGTTGGAACTTCCCCTTTATGACCGACGCAACTTAGTGATAGCGTCAAGAAAGCTTTCATTTAAGAAAGCTCTTGTTCTGAAATTTCACACATCTTTTCTAGCATTTCTAGATCTGCGATCTCATCCATTCTTCGCTCTTCTAAGAATTTGAACAGCCAATCATTCTTCTCCGACATGGTTGCAGAATCATGTTGTGCTACACGATGTTGTACTACACGATGTCTTTCTTGTCCCATTAGAAGCTTTTGCAATGAAATTCCAATGGCAAAGACATCCGTTTTCTCCGAGACTACACCACTCGTCGCATATTTATGGTCCAAGTAACCATATGTTCCCACTATGTCAACCTGGACAAATGTTTCTCCTTCTGGAATTGAGACGCAGTCAGAGAAATCTGTCAGCTTCGCGACCCCATCTTCATCCAATAAGATTTTCCTAAGAGGCATACATGTATTTACGAAGGGCCTTGGGAACGCAGTGTGAAGGTAAGCTAAAGCAAATGGCAATATCTTCTGCTATCTTCATTCTCCTTTTCCATAGCTCTTTCCTTAAATCTAATATGTAATGTTTCTTAACACCATGAAAAACCAAGACTGGATCTTCAAACTCAAGACAACATCCAACCAATTTTAGGAAGTTTTTGTGACCACTTACAATCAATGAAAGTGCTATGTCCCGCCAAAAGGTTCCTTCTCGGTAGGTACTGGACCTGAATACATCTTTCGCGTGATGAGTATTTTGTGGTGGTTCTCGTTCTCGTTCTTACCTGAATACCATCTGAAGCCAAAATCATTAGACTTGCTGAAATTGTATGTGGCTTTGAGGATCTCATCAGCAGAGAAGAATTTGACGGGATTGGGTTTGCCATCACAACATTGGATGAGATCTTCTCTAACAGCAGCGCACCTCTTTGGGACTCTATCTCGGCTTCTTGGCTCCAAATATATTGTTCATCATAGGATTTTTGTTTCTTCTTCCTCCACCAACCCATCTCAAAACCTAAATTTTTAAAAAGCTTAACTTTGAAATCAAATGACCAGAGGATTGAAGACCTCACACATTGAGTTGATAACGAAAGAGATATTTTAGAGTAGGGCACTAAATCAAATGTTGTTGAATATTCAATACCGAGGTTCTTCCGCGTAATAGAACCATGGTGAGAAAGAGATTTGAGGACTTGACTTTTCTAAGTCCTGCTTCTACGTAAGGAAAGTTGGAAGAAATAAGTGCATCGAAAGGCACATCCCATTGTATATTAACCGAACCGAAGAAAAAAGAGAGTTAGAAAGATAATGAATTCAAAAAATAAAATAGTTTGGCTATGTTTCAGTTTGCTTCGATTCTAGCAAAATGTTTGGTTCGGTTTATATTTAAAAATTTTGGTACGGTTTAGCTCAGTTAGTAAATTCTTATAATAAATCCTGCAATATGTATATATATGTATATATATATATATATTGGAATCTATCCCGTGCTATAGCGCGAATTGAATTTTTTATATTTAACTTTTATTCAAAGTTTTGATTATAGTATTGCAATGATTTTAATACTTAAATAATAATTTTGAGTTATGTTATTATTTGTCATTCAACAAATTAAATGTTATTTCTATAAATGTATTCTCCAAAAGATATTACAAATCTTTGAATATTCCTTAGTCCAAAGATTGATATCTTGAAAGATCACGATTTAATTATGTATATAAAGTGTTAATTAAATTTACAATTATAATCTTAATAAGAAATTATCAAATGGTCTTAATACCAATGACATAAGAAAATAAATATTAATATATATTAAGGTTATTTTTTTATTTTTACTCTACAAATAATAGTAAGGGGATTGGTTGGTTCGTTCAAGATTATAAAATTTTGGTTCGGTTCGATTCTAGAAAAAAAAAATTAGTTCATATATTTTGCTTCGATTTGGTTAGTTTGAATAGGAGAACTATCACTTTTGAAAATGTCTTTAATTACATGGGTACAGTTGCTTAGTGACACTACAAGAAAAACATATATAATCGACGGCAAAATTCGTGTAAAGGATCATTTTGACGGTTTATCGACCCGAATCAATCGGTTGGTTTGAAAAGTCAATATTGTTCACTGGTCGAAATCCAGTCTAGACTTTTCAACAGCTTTTTGACGGCAAAATTTTTGACGAGGTTGCGACAGTACATTTTCAGTGAGTTTCGGCGGCACATTTTTGACAGCATTACGACCGATATGCAATTTTCATTAACTTCGTGAAAAACCACCGAAAACTGTTTTCGACGGCATCTGTTATCGGAAAGCTGTCAAACATAGGTCTTTGGAAAGCCGTCAAAAAATTTTCATGGGTTTTCAACGACACTGATTGATTATTATCAATAAACTTCCAATTTTGTTTTCAATGGTTGTCAGAAATCTGTTAATAATCAGGCTTCCGACATACTTTATTATTTTGCCAAAATAATTTTATATTACTCAAAAATTTTAAGTTTTAAAAATAATATAGAATCTAAAATAATATATAAATTGACATATAATTTAAATAACAAAAGTGTTTGGAAAATAAAAAAAATACACATTAATTTAGAAATTGTTTATAATGAACCAACAATAAAATCACAACCGATACGACTAAGACAATCACGGAGAAACTGTGGAAAGTTCCGAGTCATGAATTCTTCATGAATTAGACTTGGGATTTGAGTTCTGAGAAATCTGCATCTTTACCTGTAAGTTTATTTTTTCATCTCCTCGAAATTTGCATCTTTTCCCGCAATTTTTTCCCTCAGCTCCTGGAATTCTTGAAGAGTTCGGGCACTTGTTGATACTGTGAAGAAGACGATGCAATGTCGGTTTCCACAATACGTCCTAGTCCAAAAACCCTTCCTTTGCTAACAGAGTTTCCTACAGAAAAAGAAACATGTTATAACTATTAAAATTTTGTATAATAAATTTTAAAATAGAAATTTGTATAATAAAGATTAAATAGAAATTTGTACTAACCTCATCTCTTCTCGGATCAGCTGATTGGAACACGAGCCGGATCCACCAACTTAAGAGAGTTTAATAAGCCGCTTCGTTTTCCTCCTGTTGACATTCTCGACAACTTAAAGAATCTTCTTGTCCAGAATCACGCTTTTGTTTTTGGTTGGTGTGTGTATCCACCATCAGCTCCAAGTGGTCTGGAATAACACCACCGTCCTTCGCAGGTTAAAAATGAAAAAATTATTTATATATAAAAACACTTTAAAAACTAAAATAAAGTAAATAAGTAATAATTTTTGACTTACCATTTCATCCTCACGGCTATCAAAACTTTGGGCACCCGAATTTCCAAACTTTTGAGTTTCGTTGAGAAACTTGGCTTGTCGCTTCAGCGCTCCAGTACTCAATGAACCCTGACCAGACGGTTCCATTGAGGTCCTCTGGCTATTCTTTCTCAGTTCTCCAAGCTTGTTTCCATGTGTACATTTTGTCTTTGAAATGGTCCGGCGCTTGCTTGTCGAGCTCTTCTCAATAGCTGCAATATATATTATCTGTAGGCGATTCAGTATATAATACAGTCGGACCCATTAAACCCAAAACATACAGACACATGGACTAATATGAGATCTGACAAAAGTAAAAGAAAAGCTTTGATTAATGTCTTAATATACAAACAAGAATCGAAGTTATTTTCAGCACATTCTTCGATTTTTTCTGAGAAACCAAAACCAGCTCAACTTAACCATTGAAACATTTCGTAAAATACATATTAGCAATGCCTTTGTGCTTTTAAGTCTGGTTTGAGAGGAGGACTGAGGAAGAAATGACTTGGGGAGAGTCGAATTAGGTTTCACCTGAAGAAGAAGAAGAGTCGTGGTTACGAGATCTTTGAATCTTCTTTAGTTCTTTTGCCACTTCCACCATCGTTGGAACTTCCCCTTTATGACCGACGCATCTCAGTGAGAGCATTAGGAAAGCTTTCATTTGACAAAGCTCTTGTTCTGAAATTTCACACATCTTTTCTAGCATTTCTGGATCTGCGATCTCATCCATTCTTCGCTCTTCCAAGAATTTGAACAGCCAATCATTCTTCTCGGACATGGTTGCAGAATCATGTTGTACTACACGATGTCTTTCTTGTCCCTTTAGAAGCTGTTGCAATGAAATCCCAATGGCAAAGACATCTGTTTTCTCCGAGACTACGCCACTCATCATGTATTTACGGTCCATGTATTTATATGTTCCCCCAAATCAGTAAACCTGAACAAATGTTTCTCCTTTTGGAATTGAGACGCAGCAAGAGAAATCACGTAGCTTGGCAACCCCATCTTCATCCAATAAGATATCCCTAAGAGACATACTCGTATGTACGAAGGGCCTTGGGAACGCAGTGTGAAGGTAAGCTAAAGCAATGGCGATATCTTCTGCTATCTTCATTTTCCTTTTCCATGGCTCTTTCCTTAAATCTAAGTTGTAATGTTTCTATACACCATGACAAACCATGACTGGATATTCAAACTCAAGACAACATCCAACCAATGTCAGGAAGTTTTTGTGACCACTCACCATCGATGAAACTGCTATGTCGCGCCAAAAGATTCCTTCTGATCCGTAGCGATTGAAGGGTAAGTCTTTCGTGATGAGTATTTTGCGGTGGTTCTCGTTCTTACCTGAATACCATTTGTATCGAGAATAAGATAATTTGGAAACACGATTAGACTTGCTGAAATTGTCGGTGGCTTTGAGGATCTCATCAGCAGAGAAGAATTTGATGGGAGTGGATTTTCCATCACAACATTCGATGAGATCGGATTTTGCTTCTCTCCAATATTTGCTTCGCCCATCTCTCGGAAGCTATATCGGATTTTGGCTTCTTCTTCCTCCACCAACCCATCTCAAAACCTAAATTTTTAAAAATCATAACTTTGAAATCAAATGACCAGAGGATTGAAGACCGGAACAATGGCTGAGATGACCTTATGCGTTAAGAGAATGGCCAAAATGACTTTAAAAAAAATAGAATTTTGTTTACATTTATTTTTTAAGCTAAAAATAGGAAAATGTCCAAGAAACCATAGTCTTTTTTCAAAATTACAGACCCAACCTATATATCCGACCCGAACCCATTAAAATCCGACCTGACCCAACAAAATTACCCTGATCAATTTACTCAGTCCAAAATCCCTAAAATTATAGTTTCTCTTCTTCCTTTTCGCGACAGTTTCTTCTAAATCCCTCAAAATCGAAATTGAAATTGATCTCTTCTTTCCCACCCAAAACCGATCTTCTTCTTCTTCTTCTTCTTGTCGCGGCGGATCTTCTTCTTCTTCTTCTTCTCGCGGCAGATCTTCTTCTTCTTCTTCTTGTCGTGGCGGATCTTCTTCTTCTTCTTCTTGTCGCGGCAGATCTTCTTCTTCTTCTTGTCGCGACGGATCTTCTTCCTCGACGGTGGTCGATATCTTCTTCCTTGACAGCGGCCAATTTCTTCCTCGACAACGGCCGATATCTTCTTTTTCTTCTTCTTGAAAGGTTTGTGGATTTTGAAAATCGGTTGTTTAGGGATTTTAGGTTATTGGAAATCTTTGATTTTGGGTTAGGGATTTTGGATTAGAGATTTTGGATTAGGGATTTTGGGTTATGGAGTTTGAAAATTGTGAATTTTGAATTTGGAGTTTTACTGATTGTGAATTTGATTGTGAATTTTGGGTTTTGGGTTTTACTAATTGTGAATTTGATTGTGAATTTGAAGTTTGATTGCGAATTTTAGGTTTTACTGATTTTGGGAAATCTTTGATTTTTTGCTTGAGTTTTAGGTTTTACTTATTGTGAATTTGAATTTTGAATTTTCAGGTTAGAAGAATGCCTCCTCGCACAAGGAATGTCTCCTCATGGCGGCAAATAGAAGATGCATTGGCATCGTCATCCTCATCGTCAACCTCATCGGAGGAAAGGGTATGTTTTGTTTTCGGGATGAATAGTTAAACTTGTTAAACTGGTTATATTGTGTCGAGGAAGAAGTAGTTAAACTGGTTATATTGTGCTTAGGAACGTATATGATGCTTAGGAAGATAATATTAAATTTATTGACGTAGTTTAACTAGTTTAGCTACACCAACTAGTTTAACTAATTATAATTTATTGACGTATATGATGCTAGGGGAAGTGTAAAAGTTCATGTAATAATCACTTAATTATTATAAACTGTCTTATTTTGCCAAAATCATGTTGTTATATACGTTTACTTACGTAATAGCTGGGCAAATGTTCACATAGTGTAACCTGTGAACCGATGGAAACCTAACCTCTTGGTTTAATTTATTAACATAGTTTAATCAGTTTAACTAGTTTAACCAGTCTAACAAATAATGTTTTGATTGCAGATGCCTGAACCAGTAAAGCCTATGAAATTCTTCTTCGAGGCGAGTGAATATATTAAGTACCCGAAAATCGTTACGAGATGTGATGTGGGAAAGTATAGAAGTTCATGTAATAATCACATAAATATTATAAATTGTCTTTTTTTGTCAAAATCATATTGTAATACTAACGTTTTCTTAAAAAAATTATTGAAATATGTATGTAATACTTTTGTTTTTATATACAAGTACGTAATAACATAGTTTAACTAGTTGAACTAGTTTAACCCGTTTAATTCCTTTACCGACATTAAAGTACTCAATTTTATGTTCCACGTGGCACCATAAATGATTGCCATGTGGCGCCGACATTTCTTTAAATGATTGCCACGTAGCGCCATCATTTTATTACACATAGTTGCACCACATAGTTTAACTAGTTTTATAGTTTAACAACTTATAACATAGTTTAACTTTTATGGATAAACCAATTTAACTAGTTTAACCATATGTTAAACAAATGTTAATTAGTTTAACTTATAAGAATAGTGGCTTAATATATATTTAACAACTTATTATAACATAATATATGATAAAATACATGTTTATCTCATTGATATAGTTATTTGATAATAATTACTAAGTGACCATAAAGATATAAGGTAGATATGAGGAAGTATAGAGGTTCATGTAATAATCACATAAATATTATAAATTGTCTTTTTTTGTCAAAATCATATTGTTATATACGTTTACTTATGTAATACTAATGTTTTCTTAAAACAATTATTGAAATACGTATGTAATACTTTTGTTTTTATATATAAGTACGTAATAACATAGTTTAACCAGTGTAATCAGTTTAACCAGCTTCACATAGTTTAACCAGTTTAAATTTATCTCATGTAACTTTTAGTTATCTTTTCTGTAATGATTAAAATTATCAATCATTCCACGTGGCACCAGGAATGATTGCCACGTGGCGCCGCCATTTCCTGGCGCCGTTATTTCTTGGCGCCGTCATTTTATTACATATAGTTTAACCACATAGTTTACCTAGTATTCTAGTAGTACCAACTTATAACATAGTTTAACTTTCATGGCTAAATCAATTTAACTAGTTTAACTATATTTTTAAAAATGTTAATTAGTTTAACTTATGAAAATAATTTTTTAACATATAATTAACAACTTGTTGTGACGTAATATATGATAAAATACATATTTATCTGATTTACATAGTTATTTGGTAAACATTAGTAAGTGACCATAAAAGTATAAGGAAGATAAGTGGAAGTGTAAATGTTCATGTAATAATCAGTTAAATATTATAAACTGTCTTTTTTTTTTGCCAAAATCATATTGTTATATACGTTTACTTGCGTAATACTAAAGTTTTCCAATAAAATTTATTGAAATACGTACGTAATCCTTACGTTTTTAAATACAAGAACATAATAACATAATTTAACCAGTTTAACTAGTTTAGCCAGTTTAACTAGTTTAACTATTCTAACTAGTTTATCTAGTTTAACCATCTTCACATATGTTAACTAGTTTAACATAGCTAGACAAATTTTCACATAATTTCTCCAGTTTAACTAGTGTAACCTGTTATACCTAGCTTTAAAGCGAAAGCAAACCATCCAATTAAAACGCAACATAGTTGCACACAGTGAAATAAACAAACATACAACAACAATACAAAAAACACTTAGTGAGTTTCTTTAGTCCTTCGTCTTCTTTCTCCAACCGATGGAAACCTAACCTCTTGGTTTCTTCTCTTTTTCTTGTCGTAATCCGGAGGTAAGACATACATATCTTCGTCATCCTCGATATAAGATATCCTCTTAGGTTTTACCCATCGACGTTGATAATAACTTATCTTCAACAACTTCGATTCATGTACCTTCATCTTTCGGCATATTTTACCAACCAAAGATGAATAACTCATTTGTTTCCAATTTTTATCCATATATATGGTATAACACCGATGTTCTCTTGGATTCCATTGTATATCACCTCCGTCATGTGAGTAATGTTTCCCGTAATTAAAAGATATGTCAATCATCGCCACCTGAAAAAATAAAATAAACGACATCAGTATATAGTAATTGCACGTAGTTTAACTAGTTTAACCAGTATAACTGTCTGTGCATAGTTTAACTAGTTTAACTAGTTGTACTATCTGTATATAATTATACTAGTTTAACTAGTTTAACTGTCTGTCTATAGTTTAACTAGTTGTACTATCTGTAAATCTAGTTATACCCAGATTCCGATCTGAACCAACAAATTCCGATCTTCGCTTCTCAATCCAAACCCATAATCCAGAATAACATATAATCTTCAATCGACACAAGAATAGAAAGCATAAGAATCGACAATCAAAATCAAATCAAATCAAATTGAATTTCTTTACCAATTCAAAGACGGCGACAGGGAACGGCCCCAGGCGAGTGGCGACAGCGAGCGGTGACGGAGGCGGAACGGCGACAGTGACAGCGACGGTGGATCGAAAGCGACGGCAGCGTGAGGTTCCCGACGACGTCGAGCTCTCTTTTTTTTTTTTCGCGAATGGAGGGAGAGGAGAAGAGGAGAGAGAATCCAAAGAAGAAAGATTTTTAATTTATTTAATCTTTTAATTTTTTAATTATTGTGTAAAGGGTAAAATAGGAATTGTATGTTTGTTAGTTTAATGAAGGTTAGATAGAAATAAGTAAGGTAAGATAGAATTCCTTTTCTTGGTTTAAGTCATTATAGCACTTCGTCCATTGAAGACCTCACACACTGAGGTTAAAACGAAATAGATAGTTTAGATCAGGACGATCGGCGAGTGAAGTGCTGAAGTAATCTTATTTGCAAAACACAATGCTATCTAACTTTACTTAAGGCTACCTAACCTTCATTAAACAAAATAATATGCAATTTCCATTATACCCTTTATATAATAATTAAAAAATTAAATAAACAATTTTTTTTTTCTTTTTTCTTTCTCTCTCTCCCTCTTCCTAATCGAGATCTAAAAAAAAACACTACACGGCGGTTCCACCTCCGCCGTCGCTGTCGCCGATCCACCTCCGCCGCTGTCGCCGATCCACCTCTGCCGCTGTCGCCGATCCACCTCCGCCGCCCCTCGTTGTCACCTCTCGCCTGTGGCCGCTCGCCACTTGTTATCGCCGGCTTTGAATTGGTAAAGAAATCCGATTTTATTAAATTTGATTTTGATTGTCGATTTTTTTGATTCTTATTCCTGTGTTGATTCAAGGTTATATGTTATTGTGGATTATGAGTTTGAATTGAGAAGCGACGATCTGAATTTTTAGGTTCAGATCGGAATCTGGGCAAAACTAGAATCTGGGTATAATTAGATAGTACAACTAGTTAAAATAGTTAAACTATGTACATAAAGTTAAAGTAGTTAAACTATGTACGTAAAGTTAAACTAGTTAAAATATGTTAAACTAGTTAAAATATGTTAAACAAGTTAAACTAGTTAAACTATAGTTAAACTAGTTAAACTATGCGCATAAAGTTAAACTAGTTAAACTAGTTAAACTATGTGCAATTACTATGTACTGATGTCGTTTATTTTATTTTTTCAGGTGGCGATGATTGACATATCTTTTAATTACGGAGGACATTACTCACATGACGGAGATGATATACAATGGAATCCAAGAGAACATCGGTGTTATACCATATATATGGATAGAAATTGAAAACAAATGAGTTATTCATCTTTGGTTGGTAAAATATGCCGAAAGGTGAAGGTAAATGAATCGAAGTTGCTGAAGATAAGTTATTATCAACGTCGATGGGTGAAACCGAAGATGATATCTTATATCGAGGATGACGAAGATACCAAAGATGCAATTGCAGCAGTTTCTACACACACAGAAACGGCTGTGGATGATGTCGATCTGCATGGGTTCTGCTCGCCTTATTAATTTATGGAGCAATGAGCTTTAGCGTACTATCAGACCATTTATCCGGTACCCCATAAATCTGAGTGGAATGTTCCCGAATATGTTGAAAATATGTGTGTCTTACCTCCGGATTACGACAAGAAAAAGGGAAGAAACCAAGAGGTTAGGTTTCCATCGGTTGGAGAAAGGAGACGAAGGACAAAAACTCGCTAGTTGTTTTTGTTTTCTTGTCGTATGTTTGTTTATTTGATTGTGTACAACTATGTTGCGTTTTAATAAATTGGATTATGGTTTTTGCTTTCGTTTTAAATATGGGTATAACAGGTTACACTAGTTAAACTGGAGAAACTATGTGAAAATTTGTCTAGCTATGTTAAACTAGTTAAAAGAGTTTAAATATCTGAAGATGGTTAAACTGGTTAAACTAGTCAAAATAGTTAAACTGGAAAACTGGCTAAACTAGTTAAACTATGTTATTATGTTCTTGTATTTAGAAACGCAAGGATTACGTACGTATTTCAATAAATTTTATTAGAAAACATTATTACATACGTAAGTAAACGTATATAACAACATAATTTTGGTTAAAAAAAAACAGCTTATAATACTTAAGTGATTATTGCATGAACCTTTACACTTTCACTCATCTTCCTTATACATTTAAGGTCACTTACTAATGTTTACTAAATAACTATGTAAATCAGATAAACATGAATTTTATCATATATTACGTCACAAAAAGTTGTTAATTATATGTTAAAAAACTATTTTCATAAGTTAAACTAATTAACATTTTTTTAAATGTGGTTAAACTAGTTAAATTGATTTAGCCGTGAAAGTTAAACTATGTTATAAGTCGGTACTATTAGAATACTAGTTAAACTATGTGGTTAAACCATGTGTACTAAAATGACGGCGCCAACAAATAACGGCGCCAGAAAATGACGGCGCCACGTGGCAATCATTCTTGGTGCCACGTGGAACACAAAATCGAGCACTTTAATGTCGATCAAAGGATTAAATGGGTTAAACTGGTTAAACTATGTGTGACGGGTTAAACTATGTCTGACGGGTTAAACTAATTAAACTGGGTTAAACTGGTTAAACTATGTGTGACGGGTTAAACTAGCTAAATTGGTTAAACTGGTTAAACTACGTGTGACGGATTAAACTATGTTCTGAAATTCATAATACTAAGTTAATAAATTCATGAAGCAAAAGCTCATAACTAAACAAAAACATCCCAAGTTAATAAATTCATAAAACTAAGTTCATAAATACATAAAACTAAGGTCACAAATTTAGTGCCACTCAAATTCTCGTAGTTGTTTGGGTATGGTTTGCAGTCCAACCCGCACATGAGGCCATGCTCCCTAATCGAGTAACGAATAGGGACCCCGTTGACCACAAACCACAACTCCTTCTTTTTTTCCGTTTGTACCATCCGGAGAAATAAAGTCCACAACCCCATCAACTTCCTGTTGCTATGGAGATGCATGTGAAATAAGTGTCAGAACTGGAGATGCTATAAAAACTATCGTAGCTCCATACTTGTTCCTCCATCGAGATTCTTAATGTAATCAACGCATGTGCGCACATCACATCTCGTACTGATCTTCGAGTACTTAATATATTTACTCGCCTCGAATCATAGGCTTTACTGGTTCAGGCACCTGCAATCAAAGCATATACTGGTTAAACTAGTAAACTATATTAATAAACATTATACAGTTAAACTATATTAATAAATATTATATAGTTAAATTAGTTAAACTACTTTAAAAATAGTTGACACAATATGGTTTAACGAGTTGTTCCTAAACACAGTATACCCAGTTTAACTAGTTGTTCCTAAGCACAGTATAGTTTAACTAAACAAAACATACCTCCGATGAAGATGAAGATGCCTCAGCCTCTTCTAATGGCTGCATATCCGGCAGACTTTGCTTTAAATTTCTTGTGCGAGGAGACATTCTCAGGAAAACCTGAAAAATTAAGCCCAATTTTCATAAACAAAACGCTATTGAATTTGTGTCTATTTATAATTTATAATTTGTGTCTACTGAAAAATTCCTTGGGTCTATATATAATTTGGTGGTTTAACAATCTGAAATCTCGAATTTGAAAAGCAAAATTGCCAATTTTCAAAAGCGTTCACGACAAACTAATAATGGAAGAAAAAATCAGAGGGCTTACGATGACAAATTGGAGATGAAGAGGGCGAATGGCTAAGCGTGGCGAATTCTGAGGGCTCGTCGCTGTCGTTGTCGAAATCCGAGGGCTCGCCGCTGTTGTTTGTGAAATCCGAGGGCTCGCCGCTGTCGTTGGCGAAATCGGAGAGCTCGGCCGCCTCGTCGGCGAAATCAGGAGGAGAAGAGGGAGAAGAAGAAGAAGAAGAAGATCAGTGTTGGGTGGGAAAGAGATCGATTTCAATTTTGAGATGCTCGGCCGTCTCTTTCGCGAAAAAGAAGAAGGAGAGTTACGATTTCTGATTTTTGGATTTTTTTACTAAATTGATTAAGTATGGGTCAGATTTTATTAGGTTAAGTTTGTAATTATAGGAACTCTGTGTGGCTTTTTGGTATTTTGCTTATTTTTGCTATTAAAAAAAATGAAAACTAAATTCTATTTTTTACTAAGTTATTTTGGCAATGCTTCTAACAGATAAGGTTATTCGAGCCATTGTTCCACGATCGGCGATATATGTCGCAATATAAGCTGAGGTGTATTATTTATTTTAATTTGATTGATTATCCCTTTTAAATGAAATATTAGCTACTACCAAGACAAAAAGTGACTATACCTACAATGACCTATATATGATGTTAGTTAATTGTTTAACGGTGCTGAGTCGGACGACATTGTGGCTAATATGTGGCATATGAGCTACAAACCATGTCGTTTACCACTTATGTCAAACCTTCTCATTCTCGTAGAAGATTTCAATCATGGAAACAAATAAAAAAGCTGCTCATCTTCTCCTATTACCTTCCACCACCAAGGAATCTGTACATGATGTCAAAATTTATAAGAAATGGTTTCCGAGGTATGAACTTCGATCAATCTCCTTGAATTTACATTGTGATTGAATTTCAATTTGGGTTTCTCGTCAGGGTTTTTTCTCCATGATTTTATCCTTTTGGATTTAGATTTTAGACGATTCAAGGAGAGGAAGACGAGCAATTGTCGCAGGTGATAACTGATTACACCACTGGTGAGAAAGGACGGTGCTTAACCTCTGGTGATAACTGTTTACACCACCATAATCGACATGATTTACCAGATCGACCTGGAATTGGTTTGCTAATCGCCGACCAATTTTCTCGGTTCGAATTTCTCCACCATCCTTCGTAGCTGTTCATCTTCTTCTTGACTCCACGGACTTTTAACACGATCCGCCATTGAAAACAGATCTTCCGACTATAGGAATCAGTTAACAGACATATGGTTCAAGTGTTTAATTTGAATTTTTTGTTGGTTCAGGTTCATAAATGCATGGTACCATACTTGGGGTATGAAAAAGCAAAAATCAAATTGTACAGGTCGATTTTGGCCGTTCTTCCCTTGAATGTCACCGTTGAACTAATGTTTGATGAGATAATGGCCTGAAGTCACCCAACAGTCATGGAGTTCGCAGTTGCTGGAATTTGCAAACTTCCATCAATGAACCCAACTCAGTTGGCTATTCAGCATATTTTCTATATTCAATTCTTTGATACTATGTAAACTTTAAAATATAATAGTTATACGACTTGCGTTATTTCTTGTCATATTAGAAGCGTTTGCAATAAAATTCCAATGTTCATCATAAGAGTTTGGCTTCTTCTTCCTCCACCAACCCATCTCAAAACCTAAAATTTCGTAAAGCATAACCTTGAAATCAAATGACAAAAGGATTGAAGACCTCACACACTGAGTTGAAAACGAAATGGATATTTTAGATTGGAAAATTAAATGTTGTTGAATATTCAATACCGACTTCCTTCCACGTAAATATAACACCATGGTCGAAAATGTAAGTGCAGGGTTTACTCGGCTTAGGAAAACCGCACGTTGTTGCTGGAACAAGCTAGAAGCTGTCTAATAAGAAAGAATGTCAGCGAATAAGAGTAGTTGACGTGGACTACATGGCCAATGGAATTGGTGACGTGGATGGAAATAACTTATCGAGTTCAGTTATGTCAAGAAGATATTCATTGAAGATTTGGACGTGTCCAAGATCAAGATTGAATGAAGATTTGGAGCAATCGAGGATCATGATTGATGGCCTAGAAGTTCCTAAACCCTACGAATATAAAAGGGGTGTTGAGAAGCTTGTGTAGGTTAGCCGTTGCAGAAAAAAAAGGAGAGATAGCTTTCTTTGTTCTTGAGAGTTCGTGTGCATCACGGTTAACAAAAAAAAAAGTGATTAGTTTCATTTCGTTACACGGTAAGAGTGTGTTCTTGAGCTGTGTGTACATCCAACTAAAAGTGTGTAATCATCTTAAGAGATTTCTATTAAAGTTGAAACTCGGTGTGGTCGAGTTTTGGAGAAAACGGTCTTGAGTTCATCTGGTTTTTCATTTGGTATCAGAGTGGGCATCTGAACCAAGTTGTATCTTAACAACACGTGAGGATCCTGCGGAAATGATGGACTTCTCCAAGAAGCTTGTCGATGTGGCTCATCCAATCATGCTTGAAAAAGGAAGTTACAGACATTGGAGTTGAAGATAAGAGTAGTCATTCGAGATATTGGAGTGGATGCATGGATTGCAGTCAACTATGGTTGGGTGCCTCCTGTCATGAAAGGAGAAGATGGAAAGGAGGTCCCTAAGCCTGAAGATCAGTGGACTGACACGGAAACGAACTAGGCTATTGCAAATTCCAAGGCTTCTCTCGGCTATTTTCAACTCCATCAATGAAAATCAGTTTAAAAGAGTTCAAAACTGTGAATCTTCTAAAGAGGCATGGGACAAACTTGCAAAAACGTATGAAGGCATGACTAGTGTGAAGAAATCAAGACGCGACATGCTTGCGTCTAAGTTTGAGAACATCACTAGGGAGGAATCGGAATCAATTGAAAATTTTAGTGGTAAGCTTAGTGCCATTGCAAGTGAAGCTCAAAATCTTGGGAAAAAAATACAAGGACAAAAAACTGGTGTAGAAACTTTTTAGGTGTCTTCCTTCAAAGTTTAAAACTAAGAGGACTACCATGGGAACCTCTTTGGATATAGACACCATCAAGTTTGAAGAAGTTGTGGGCATGTTGCAAGCGCATGAAAACTTCAGTCGCTTACAGAGGAGTGGTGCTTACAGTCTGATGACAAGCTTAAGATTCAGGAGTTGGAGAATGAACTGAGTTTGATGGCAAAGAACTTCAGTCGAGCCTTGAAAAAAGTTGTGGGCATATTGCACCAGTCAAAAATGCTGCTTCCCGAGGAGTGACGCTTACAGTCTCTGCTGACAAGCTTAAGATTCAGGAGTTGGAGAATGAATTGAGTTTGATGGCAAAGAACTTCATTCGAGCCTTGAAAAAAGTTGAGAAAGGTAACAAGAGAGTCTTTGTGAAGGGACAAGGGAGTGAACGGGATAGAGGTGGAAAGAGAAGTGATGTACAATGCTATGAGTGTCAGGGATATGGTCATATACATTCTGAATGTCCGAATCTGAAGAGAAAGGAACTCACATGCTTTGAATGCAAAGGTCTTGGCCACACAAAATCAGATTGTGTGAGCACTCTGTCTAGGAAAGACAAGTCCTACCTCACTGAAAGTGAAAGTGATTTAGATGACGATGATTCTGATGAAGTGTATGGTTTTGTGGCTTTCATGGGAAGCATTGAAGAAGGAGAGGAAACTACTGACAGTGACTCTGAAGTAGCAGCATATGAAACAGTCGAAGACGACTCAAGTGACGAAAAAGAGGTTGATGTGGATGGTGAGTTTCGAAAGCTATATGACAACTGGCTGCTGCTTAGCAAAGAAAATGTGTCACTGATGGAAGAAAAGTTGAGTCTTCAAAACCTGAATGAGAAGCTAAAAGGAGAATTGACAGCGGAAATCGAGAAGAACAGAGAACTTTCACAAGAGTTGTCAAAAACAAGGAAAAATATACTCATATGTTGAACGGTGGTACAAAAGTTTACAGGAATGAATTTTCGATTATGTGATGAGAATTTTAGTATATCTTTATCTATATAAATTTTAAATTATTTAAAATAATTTAAAATTAGTTTGAAATGAGGTAAAATTATTATTTAAAAATTACGACATATAGAAAAATTATATTTAAAACAATCTTGGTTTTCCAATTATAGTTTTTTTACCTTTTTACTAATTATTTGTTGGTTTTTAAATTATTTATAATACTAAATATAAATTTGATATGATGCATATATTCTATTTGATATAAAAAAATTTAAAATTTACTAGTTTATCAATAGTATCTCTTGATAACATTAACAAACACAGACGGATCGATCAAACCCAAACACAGAGACACAAGGCACTAAGGTGAGATCTGACTATAAAATCAAAAGTAACCAAAAAATTGAAAGTAGAAGTAAACAAAAATGAAAATTGAGAATGTTGCAATACTATGTTTTATATTCTTTGTATTTTCTTTAGTTCTTTGGCCACTTCCACCATCGTTGGAACTTCCCCACTAAGACCGACGCATCTCAATGAGAGTACCAAGAAAGCATTCATTTGACAAAGCTCTTCTTCTGAAATTTCACCCATCTTTGCTAGCATTTCTGGATCTGCGATTGTTCTAAAATTCATTCGTCGCTCTTTCATGAATTTGAACAGCCTAAATTGAGACGAATAATTCATCGTCTCTGACATGGTTGCAGAGTCAAAAGAGTCATCTCCAGCTTCTTCCAATGGATACCGTTCTTGTCCTATTAGAAGCATTTGCAATGAAATTCCAATGGCAAAGACATCCGTTTTCTCCGAGACGACACGACTCATCATGTATTTATAGTTCATGTAACCATATAGTCCCACTGCTCTGTCAACTTGGATACATGTTTCTCCTTTCGGAAATGAGACGCAGCAAGAGAAATCACGTAGCTTCGCGACACCATCTTCATCCAATAAGATTTTCCCAAGACTCATACACCTATACACGAAGGGCCTTGGGAACGCAGTGTGAAGGTAAGCTAAAGCAGTAGCGATATCTTCTGCTATCTTCATTCTCCTTTTCCACGGCTGTTCACTTATATCTAATTGATAATGTTTCTTAACACCATGATAAACCATGACTGGATATTCAAACTCAAGAGAACATCCAACCAATTTCAGAAAGTTTTTGTGACCACTCACCATCGATGAAACTGCTATGTCACGCCAAAAAGTTCCTTCTCGGTAGGTATTGAACCTGAATACATCTTTCGTGATGAGTATTTTGTGGTGGTTCTCGTTCTTACCTGAATACCATTTGTAGCCAAAATAAAATAATTGAGACTTGCTGAAATTGTCGGTGGCTTTGCGGATCTCATCAGCAGAGAAGAGTTTTATGGGATTGGATTTGCCATCGCAACATTCGATGAGATCTTCTAACAGCATCGCCCCTCTCTGGCACTCTATCTCGGCTTCTAGGCTCCAAATATATTGTTCATCATAGGATTTTGGCTTCTTCTTCCTCCACCAACCCATCTCAAAACCTAAATTTTTAAAAAGCATAACTTTGAAATCAAATGGCCAGAGGATTGAAGACCTCACACACTTGAGTTGATAACGAAATGGATATTTAGATTTGGTAACTAAATTAAATGTTGTTGAATATTCAATACCGAGGTCTTTCCGCGTAAAGGTAGCACCAAGGTCGAAAAGAGATTTGAGGACTTGGACTTTTGTAAGTCCCACTTCTAATTATGGAAAGTTGGAAGAAATAAGTGCATAGTAAAACACATCCCATTGTATATTAACTGAACCGAAGAAAAAACAGAGTTAGAGAAATAATGAATTCAAAAAATATATTATTTGGCTATGTTCAGTTTGGTTCGATCCAGTAAAAATATTTAAAATGAATTCTAACAAGAATTAATGCAATTATCTTAGATATAATATATATATATATATATATATATATATATTATACATACATATATATTTCACTAAATTAGCTTAGATATAATAAATATACTAGATTATTTCCCACACAATATAGTGCGGATTGATTTTTTTATATTTAAGTTTTAGTTATAGTATTGCAATAATTTTAATATTTAAATAATAATTTTGAGTTAGGTTATTATTTGTCATTCAGCAAATTAAATATTATTTTTATAATTGTACTCTACAAATATATATTTGATTTCTTTTAAAGAAACATATTAGTATTAAATATATATCATTTTTATACTAACTTCATGATGTGTTATTATTAAATAATAAAAACTATAAATATAAAAAATACATTTTTCGTAAATTTGATTTTATTTAAAAATATCATTTGAATCTTTCAAAAAAGTAATAGATTTTAGATGAAGTTTTTAAATTTTAAAGTAATATCTTTTATGTTTGTAAAACAAAATATTTTGTTGATTTATTATTGTAAATTATGTCTATTTTTTAATAAGGTTTTATTACATAATTCTGTTTGGTTATATACTTATATGGATAGTAGAGAAAGATTTATTAGATTATTTTATCTATAAAGATAAAAAAAAATAATAATAACACATTTTACCTTTAATGATTTTTTCTTGTTTGCTTTTAATATCAATAATATTGTATGTAATTATTTACAATTTAGATATTTATTTATAATGTGTAATTCTCAATTAATAGTATTAGATATGTATTATATATTTTTAAATTAATTTTAAGTAGTAATATTGTAGTAGATATTTGAAAATTTTGTTTGTAATTTTATTTTATTTAGTTATTTTGGAATCTATAAATTAGTTATTATTAATTTATATATTTAATATTTTTTAAATCGTTTCATTAATTGATTTATTTAAGAAAATTTGAATAAAATTGAAAATAGATTTTGTTAAGATTTTATTTTCAAATATGTATTTTTAATAGTAAAAATTAATTAAGTGTAATTTGAACAAAATTGAAAAGAGATTCTGTTAAGATTTTATTTTTAAATATATATTTTTAATAGTAAAAATAGATTAAGTATTTAGATATATTTATCCTTAAAAAAAAAAATTTGTTAGTTTTTAAAACTAATGACATTGTATGTAAATTTTTAAAATTTAAATGTTATTTTCAAATGGGTATTCCCCAATTATTAGTAAGGGGATATATAAAGATATGTTTATACAATTATTAATTTATGATGTTGATGGACCATATATTTACATAGGATTTTTTTTAAAAAATTATTATCTTATTATCTTATCAAATTGTGTTAAATGTTACACTGGACCAACTAAGGAGCGGAGAAATTTATTAATTTATAATAATTATTAATTTATCGAGCATTAATTTATGTAGATTTTACTGTGTATGTATATATATATATATATATAATGAAAACATCAAAACCATTAAAAAGTATTTGAAACAATACAAATCCAATATATAAATATTAAATAACTTAGTTAAAGAAAAAATATTATAACTATCAAAGTTAAAGATTTAGACCATCATCTTCATAAGTATTCTCATCAGCTCCATCAAACAAAACTATCTCCAACTAGGTTTGTCAAGAGAAAGATCACCAAACTCATGACTCCCAAAATTAGTTTCATATAATATAATTATTTACTTACTAAGTTTCTAGATTAAAAAATGTAAGGTTTCGTTTCGTTTTTAAAACGGAATCCAACGTTTCTATGGTGTTTTCAAATTATTATTTTTTTTTAAGAATCGTGTTTCTCCGCGCTTTCAATAGATTTCAATTCCAATTTCGGAACGTTTTCGAAACGAGAAACGAACATCGGACAGAAATTTCATGGAACCTAATATCATTACATTAATATATCTTGATAACATTAATGAAAACAGAAGGATCGATCAAAACCCAAAACACACAGACACAACACATAAGCACTAAGGTGAGATCTGACAAAGGTAAATGAAAAGCTTTGCGCTTGATAATGTCTTAATAAAATCAAGAATCGAAGTTATTTAAAGCACATTCTTCGATTTTTTCTGAAAAACCGAAACCAGCTCAACATAACCCATTGAAACATTTCGTGAAATACCTGGCAGGCAATACATTTTAGCAATGCCTTTGTGTTTAAAGACTTGTTTGAGAGTAGGACTGAGGAAGAAATGAGTTGAGGAGAGTCGAATTGGGTTTCACCTGAAGGAGAAGAAGAGTCGTGGTTAAGAGATCTTTGAATCTTCTTTAGTTCTTTTGCCACTTCCACCATCAGTTGGAACTTCCCCTTTATGACTGACGCATCTCAGTGATAGCATCAAGAAAGCTTTCATTTGAGAAAGCTCTTGTTCTGAAATTTCACACATCTTTTCTAGCATTTCTGGATCTGCGATCTCATTCATTTTTCGCTCTTCCATGAATTTGAACAGCCTAAATTGAAACAGATAATTCATCTCCGATATGGTTGCAGAGTCATAAGAGTCATCATCATCATACCCTTCACCGTCGGCTTCTTCTTTTGCATATAAAATCTCCCAAAATCTTTCTTGTCCCATTAGAAGCGTTTGCATTGAAATTCCAATGGCAAAGACATCCGTTTTCTCCGAGACGACGCCACTCATCATGTATTTATAGTCCATGTAACTATACAAACGTTTACGTGGAACAACCTTTACAAATGTTTCTCCTTTTGGAATTGAGACGCAGCAAGAGAAATCACGTAGCTTGGCAACCCCATTTTCATCCAATAAGATATCCCTAAGAGACATACTTGTATGTACAAAGGGCCTTGGGAACGCAGTGTGAAGGTAAGCTAAAGCAGTAGTGATATCTTCTGATATCTTCATTCTCTTTTTCCACGGCTGTTCACTTATATGTAAGTTGTAATGTTTCTTTACACCATGATAAACCATGACTGGCTCTTCCAGCTCAAGACAACATCCAACCAATTTCAGGAAGTTTTTGTGACCACTCACCATCGATGAAACTGCTATGTCGCGGCAAAAGGTTCCTTCTCGGTAGGTACTGAACCTGTATACATCTTTCGTGATGAGTATTTTGTGGTGGTTCTCGGTTTTACCTGAATACCATTTGTAGTCAGAATAAGATAATTCGGAAACATGATGGTACTCGCTGAAATTGTCGGTGGCTTTGAGGATCTCATCAACAGAGAAGAATTTGATGGGATTGGATTTGCCATCGCAACACTCGATGAGATCTTCTAACAACATCGCCCCTCTCTCCCATATTTGCTTCTTGTTATTCTTCTTCTTACTCCACCAACCCATCTCAAAACCTAAATTAAGAAGAAAAAAAATGTACTTTGCTTTGAAATCAAATGACCAGATAGGATTCAAGACCTCACACTGGGTTGACCAAGATTGAAGCATAAATAATTGAAGAGCGAGAATAAACTAAACACAAAAAATTTGATTATTAAAATGGACGTTGAATTTAATAATTCCAAGAGATGGTTTGGTCCATCATCCAACATAAAACATTTAAATTTAAAATGAATGTATTTTATATGTCGGGTGTTTTAGACGGATTTTGGAATCTATCGGACTAGTCAATACTGTTTGAGACGGGATGATCATAACGATATTTGGGAGGAAAGCAAAAGGTTTAAGGTTTATCCTCCCGATTCCCGAAAACTCTCTGACATTCTTTTTTGTCTATTACATTCAAGTCAGATAAAGATAACATGACTAGAGAGTGGACCAGATTTTACGGGAGGAAGTGTGGTGGTTTAGTTTTGAGCTTGATCAAGAGGCGATCCATTGCTCATTCAGTCGCTTAGTGAGTTTGGAAGTGGTTCAACGAATAAAAGTATATGTGGAACAACCACGGGGTTACAAGATTATGAGCTCTCAGAAATAGGGGCAAACAATGCTCAGTAAAAAATGAAGAAGGAAAACATCACAAAGGGACATGTATAAAGTTATTTCAAGAGTAAGAAGTGTACCTGTGCAGTGGCTTGACGCATCTTTGTCAAACCACTATTCATTTCAATAACAGTCTGCTCCTCCAGGATTTTCTCCGGGTCTTGTAAGTGCATTTGCATATGACTTCACTTATTTAAGTGAAAATAAAACAACATGAGATCTGATTAATGAAATCCAATGCATTCGACTGCCAGATACAGAATCAGCAAGGTTATAAGTACCTTGATCACTCTAGAAAAACGTTCAAAAAGATTCTTCGTAGCACCATGACCATTGCATTTGAGCCTATTTGCACAAGCTAATCTCAGCTCGTTCACTCTCAGCGCTCCACCTTTATAGAAAAACAATAATACTTATGAGTTTAACAAAAAGTTCATAAGAATTTCAACCCAACAACATAACTACAACCAAGAGAATAAATGTTAGATATGTCAAACAGTCAAAGCATACTGAAGTTATTAGATACTGAATTAGAATGAGACCATCTCCTGCATTTCAACTCGAGTCCATAAGAACATTAGGAAGCATGAGAAACCTTATTTATCTCTAAATATCACAATCAATACCCAATTTTACTTCAATCACTCTCTGACAAATCACTTTCACCGTTTTTTTCAGGCAAATACTAGATAGCTGCACTATATTCCTCCGAGCAATTCAAACAACTAACAAGCTAATCAAATGAAGATAAAGCAAAACCCTGCGGAGATTAGAGAAGACAGAGACGCACCGGAATTACCGAAGAAGGATGGTCTGAGGGGTACAACCCTGAGCGAACAAGGGCGATTAGAAGTCGAAGGGGAAGAAGAAGCAGTAGAACGGAGAGGAGGGAATAATCCGGCGACTGGTGAAGCTTTGAGAGCCATTTCAACTGGAGAAGCTCTGAAAAGTTCCGATTTGTCTCTTCTCCTTTTCTCGTCTTCGCTTTTGGCTCGTCTCGGAGGCAACTCGGATGTTGTTCCCTTTTTTTTTTTTTTTTTAATTTTTTATCCTAAGTCATTTTGGTAAAAGACTAAAGGAGAATTATTCAATCATGGATTTTAATGGACTTGAAAATCTTTGTCAAATCATATGTTATTTAATCATTGATTTTAAAATTATTATCAAAATCATGTGTTATTCAATCATTGATTTTTAAATCTTTATCAAAATCATGAGTTATTGGTTCTATGATTTACAAATACTAGTTAAAATCACTTGTTATTCAATTTTAAGATTTGAATATGGATTTGATTTTACAATAGATTTGAATGGAGTTGAAAATCTATTTTAGTTAAAAATAGAGAGGTTGAAATCCGTAGTCCCAAACACGTTATTTGAGTGAATTTTTAAAAAACAAGTATATTATTTTAAAACCTTGTCCCTCAAATATCTGGTGACACAAAAATAAGCTACTTATCAGAGTCTACGGGAGTGATACGTGGTTCATTGTCACACCTCTTGCCCATTTTTTTGCCATCGGTCTTGGAGATATGATGCAGGTAGTTAAACTTAATAGTACAAGAATGTGATGCATAAAGTAGGAAAGTAGATAAAGAAGAAAGAGAAATACTTATTGTCTATTTTGTGTATTCCGAGAAAGACTCTATTAATAATATATTTGTTTTTTTTAAATAATAATGGAAAAAGTTTCTTAGCAACCCCTAATGTTGTATTCTCAGCAACCCCAATAATGTATTCTCGTATTTGTTTTCAAATATCTATATTAATAGCTTGCTTTTTCTTTGTTTTTGACAACACTCATACTCTATATATCTGTTTTTTCTTTTTTTCCTTCAGGTTGAACTTTTATTTTCAAGTTTATTGATAGATGCAAAAAAAATTTGCAAAAAAAAAAAAAGAAATTAACGACAATAGTGATGAAGTTCTTATAATCCAAGACCAAGAGAATATGTCAATTAGTGGAGAGATACAATAGTATCAGATATGTGGAGAAATTCAACCGAAAGGTCATAAATGAGAACATGAAAGATTATTAATTATTTTTATATATTATATTTTTATTAAATCATAATGATTATTTTTGAAATCTCTTTTATATGATTTTAAAATCTGTATTGTGTGATTTTGAAATCTCATTTGTATGATTTTTAAATCCAAGTTATTTAACTTTCAAATCCACGGATTTTGATTTTAAAATCAATGAAAATTCATGGATTTCCAAATTTTATAAGGATTTCGAAATTCATTAAAATTCATGATTGAATAACCCCCCTAAGAAAAACAACTAAAAAAAAAGTTTTTATTGAAGCTTTTTTTTCAACATATGCAAATATGTTGTTACATGGAGTCGAACTCCGGTAGAGAAGGTCGCAAAAGTGGACTTTAACCACTTGTCTAAAGACATTTGCACAGTTTTGATTGAAGCTATGCCTAGAAAGCCAACGGCCAAGTGCTTGATTGGCAAAGTGGAGAAAGGGGAATTTGGTTGGCGCTTGTAGTAATTACGGTGAGGTTGAGCTCATAGATGTGGTTGCGAAAGAATTGTGGAATATAGAACTAGAGAAACAGGGGAATTATGTGTTGTTGGGGAAGATTTATATGAGTCCTAAAAGAATCAATTATCGTGTCTATAATCCTTCACAATTTTTTGATGAAATTTGAGAAGACAATACCCAATTTTATTGATGTAGTAAGAAATATTGGAGGTGGACTACAACAAGAATGCAAATTCAAGAAAAATCAAATAACACTAGAGTTATAATTCACTAAATTTTCTTAGATATTTGTAGAAGTATATATATATTTGATTGGACCCCAGTAAAAACGAAACCTGACGTGGAGAAGGAAGAGTCTCCGCTTGTTCCTAGGAACCCTAACGTGCCAAAGATTCCCATTGTGTCGAGGTAGGATGTGATCTGCAGACTCTTTGTATGATTATAGTTCTGTATGCTGGAATACTAGGTTTGGGAATAGGTAGCTAGAGAATGTAAATCAAGTTGTTAAGTGTTACGGCACGGATGATGTGATAGAGTGGTAAAGTTGAAAAAGTGTAGTTTGCATGTAGCTTTGATTGTTGCATGTGGTAATACAAGTGTGGTGCTAACTACACATGGGAGGCGTGCGTAGTGGAAGGGGGTCGACGGCCCCAAAACTGCACAAGCTATCGACGGGTAGCTTGGTGCCCATAAAAGGAAAGAAAAGTTGCTAGGTACCTTTGATGGGTACGTGAGTGATAGGAAAGGAAAGTTGTGTGACATTGTGTGCCTAGGGAATGTTGAATGCTGGATTGCATGATTCCTAAATTGCTAGATTCTCTGTTGCATGTAGTTATCTATCTCAGACTTGTATCACGATATAATGGGATAGATGAATGCTTAGGGTCTCGTGGATAGATAAGACCATGTTACTGGGTAAACTTGTTTACTCACACATCCCAAAATTAGATGTAGGGTTGTTTTCCAAGGAGTTGAGATAGACCTTGAGTTTTGGCAAGCATTTAATGGGATTGAGACTGGGAATAGCAAGAAGGGTTGTCACACAATATATAGTGTTTCAGTTTGAAATTTTAATCAAATGTATTTTAATTTTTAAATAAATTTAAGTTTTAGATCAATTTTTTTATTTTTGGTTAGAATTAAATTCTGATTCATCGTTAGATATTCAAATTATAGATCCATTTAAATCATATTAAAAAATGATTCATTTTTGGATTGAGTATTATTGGTTTGATCGGTATGTTTGGATGGATCACTCTTAATTTATATTTATATACATATTAAAGGAGAACAAGTTCATTTCATATAAAGAAATTAACATTTGTGTTTATATTAAAAGAAAAACAAATATTATTTCAATTAACGAAACTAAAGCCTTAAATAGTTGTGCAATTACTCCAGATCATATCAAAATTGGACAAATCCGCCTTTTTCATTTATATGACTATATGAGTCATTTCTAAGAGATCTTTGTATCTTCTTTAGTTCTCTAGCCACTTCCACCATCGTTGGAACTTCCCTACTAAGACCGATGCATCTCAGTGAGAGCATTCGGAAAGCATTCATTTGACAAAGCTCTTGTTTTGAAATTTAACCCATCATTTCTAGCATCTTTGGATCTAGCTCTTACTTGAATTTTAAACGATCAATCATCTTCCAAAATCTTTCTTTTCCGGTTAGAAGCGTTAGACCCAGTAAGATTTTAATGGCACCGACATCCGTTTTCTCTGAGACGACGCCATTTATCTTGTAGTTATAAACTTATAATCCATGTAACCATATAATTCCACTGTTCTTATGCTGCTAGCCTTTACAAATGTTTATCCTTTTGGCCTTACTAAGTGGATCAGGATATTGTCGATGGGACTTCCCCGGGGCACGTCAGGGAACAAGGTAAGTCGACTAACGTGTATTCTGATCAACTCCAGGAGGCATGAATTCATCAGAGGATGCTAACATGTCATCCCCACCTGCAAACATATTAAGAATGGAAATGAAACTTACCTTAGACCATTTACAATGACCTGTTGAAAAAAAAAATCAATAGTTGAAACGTGGTATGTTGAATTGTTGGTTGAAAATGATGTGGATTAAAACCGGTTGAAAATTTTCAACATGTTGAATCGTCTTGAATATCAAGTTGGCCACGTGGCGCCAAATCAGTGGACCAAAAAATTGGTTAGGAAATAAAAAAAAAATAGAGATATTTCTGCTAGTTTTTTTTCATCCGAATCATTTAAAGTCAATTATCTATTCGTAAATTAATTAATTTTTGTTTATTTTTATACCAAAATTGATCATTTTGCATACTCTATAAATATAGACTTGTTTCATTTGATTTAGACACATAAAAAACCCGTCTTTTTGTGAAATGGATCCCAACCCTTTTAACACCCAAAATATTGTGTTTTCGTAGGTAATTAAATTATATAGGTGGATATAGATCTAACGGTTATAAATACATGAAATTCAATTGACGGCTTAGATATGTTTATATAGATTTTCTTATCCTCTATGATAGTGATAATAATATCTATATAACTTACCTTATGATAGTTAGAATTTCAAACTCATCACTATCGTAAAGGATAAAAAAATCTATATAAACATATATAAGTCGTCCATTGGATTTCATGTGTGTATATAGATTTTCACGATAGTAATTTCTATATAACTTACCTTATGATAGTTAGAACTTCAAACTCATCAGTATCGTAGAGGATAAGGAAATATATATAAACATATCTAAGCCTTGCATTGGATTTCATGCGTTTATAATCGTTCGATCTATATCCACATACAAAATTTAATTACCCACGATACCCCAGTGTTTTGATTGTTAAAAGGGTTATTGTTGGGATCTATTTTACAAAAAAAAAAATACGGGGTTTTTGTGTCAAAATTAAATGAAACAAATCTCTAGTTATAAAAATGATGAATTTTGGTATAAAAATAAAACTTTACAATTAGATAATTGATTTTAAATGGTTCGGATGAAAAAAAAGAGTTTATTACGAGAAATGTCATTGGAAGAGCCATTTCTTTTGAAAAATGCCACAATACAAAGCAACTTCCAAATATGCCATAAAATTACTGTAGCAATAGGGAGAAAAACCTTAAATACCCTTATTTGTCTTCCTCTTCTTTTCTTTTTTTCTTCTTCTTCGTACCTTTAAACTATCCATAGTTCTCTCTCTCTAAATCATTAAATGCATTTTCTCTCATTTTCTCTTCTTCATCTTCTCTTTCCTCATTTTCTCTCATCTCTCATTTATCTCTCTCATCTTCTCCCATCTGTCACTCATCTCTTCCCTCAATTTGGTTTAGATTAGTGAACAAAACTTTAGCGGAAGAAGGTCAAGGAGGTAGATTTGCCACCAAATTTGAGCTGCTCTCTTACATCGTCCCCGCCACTGCCATTGTCGTCTCTCCCTCTCGCTCTCTCTCTATCTCTCTCATTCTCTCTATATATCCTTTGAATCCGACCTTAGATCTTAGAGGACAAATAAGATGTTTTTTGTGATAGATTTATTGATAAATGTTGACAATCGATTGATTTTGGATTTGGTGATTCGTATGAGTTGATAATATATTATTATTTTTGCGATAGATTTATTCATAAATGTTGCATAACAAGTGTTTGACAAAATGCCTAAATGAGATCTCAGTTTTTCAATGAGATTTGTCCATCATATTACGTATGAAAAAACTTGTTCATCATATTATTTTTTCCTCCATAAAATATTGTCTATCATATTCTATTTAAAAACACTTGTCTACCATATTACTTTGTCAACCATATTAACCATGTCCAAAAACGCAGTGGTGGACAACAACGAATTGGTGGACAAAACAGATTGGTGGACAAAAAAAAAAGTGGTGGACTTAAACAAAGTGTTGGACATATAACGAAGTGGTGGACAATAAACGGAGTGATGGACAAATAACAGAGTGGTAGACAAATAACTGAGCGATATACAACTATTTATCTATCTAAAATGCAATATATGTCCATCCATGTCCAACTATCTATGAAATGCAATATATGTCCATCCATGTCTATCTAGCTATCTGAAAAGCAATATATGTCCATCTATCTATCTGAAATGTTAACAAATTGCCATATAGGTCCACAGATTTCCATATATGTCCACATATTGCCATATATGTCCACAGATTGCCATCTATGTCCACAAATTGCCATATATGTCTACATATTGCAATATATGTCCACTGCATGCGATAGATGTCCACAGAAATGATATATATGCCCACAGAATGAGATATTTTTGTCCACCAATCGTGAATTTTCTGGAACAACATCAGTTCTCTATCTCTCTCTTCTTCGTCTTCGTACACTCTTTAAGAGAGAGAAAGAGAGAGAGAGAGATGTGAGAGAACAAAAAGAGATCTGTGGCATTTTTTGAGAAAAAAAATCCATAAAAAATGGAGAATAAGAAAGAAAATAAAAAAAAATTAATTGTGTCTTTTTCTAACCTCGCTACAGTAGATTGTGGTAGTTTTCAAAGTTCGCTTTTTATGTGGCATTTTTCTTAATTTTGGAAAGAAAAATGACATTTCTCGTAAAATCCCCAAATAAAAAATAGCAAAGATATCAACAACTACTACCATTTTGACACATGTCGCATTCTCTTTCTTATTTCTAACCAATTTTTTGGTCCACTCATTTTGTTCCACGGTGCCAACTTAATTTTATTTCTATGCGATTCAACATGTTGAAAAAATTTAACAATTTTTAATGCACCTAATTTTCAACCAACAATATACACACCACTGCAGTGCTTTAACATTTGAATTTTTTTTCAACAGACCATTGTAAATGGTTTAGGGTAAGTTTTATTTCTAATTTTAATGTGTTTATTAGTGGAGATGACATGTCAGCATCCTCTGATTGATTTAGAGTGTTTTAGGTGTTTTATTTTCGAAACCAAATTAAGCCTCCAACATGTGGAGAGGGTTTCAAGTTTGTGAATTGGTTTATTTCCTTTTCTGTTTTTACTTTTTGTTATTAATTGTATTTTCTTTTTATTCTTAAGATTAATTCTCGATCCTTGAAGGTCTAGGCTGAAGGACTATTTAATAAAGTCCCACACGCAGCTTGTATTCACGTTTTGACATATCGATAAAGAATCGCACGTTTTCTAAACCTAAGGAGCGCATGATCTTGAGTTGTATCACGAGTTCTCCATCCCTCGTGTTGTACTCTTCACTCCCTCGTTCGTTTGTTCGATCGGTTTCAAAGGAAACAAGCTTCTCTTTCCCTTTGAGCCAAACCTCTTGTTGACGGATCCAAACTCTCACACCAAACATGTATCACTAAAATTTTTAGGAATAGAATTGGTGTGTTCGTGTACTCACCCCCACTCGATCTTATATATATATATATATATATAGATAGATAAAATCCTTACCACTTCCTTGTGTAGATTTTCACTAAAAACTATTGAAATTTTTCAGAAGTTGTCCATTGCTTTCGAATTCGTTGGGAGCTTCCAAATTCTCTGAGAACATTCAAAATGAAGAAAGTAGTTGCGACCAAACTATCTTCTAAGTATTATCGTATTAGATCCTCAAAGTTTTATAATCACCAATTTTTATAATATTGGTAGACATCGGTAGGTTTTTATACAAATTGTACCGAATTATCGAAAATGGTCAGTTAGAAGATCTTTGTTTTCATTTTTTCTCCATTAATCTTATTTCACGCAATTTGAACGAAAAAACAGATAATTTATCTCGTAGTGCTATATTATAATGTAAACTTTGTTCTCCAGTTTAGATTTCCAAACCTTTTTAATTTATAAATTACTGCAAAAAAAATAAAATAATCATCAATCATTCTTTCATTATTTAATTCTTTTAATTTGTCCATTGTTCCCAAAATGGATTTTTTTTTTTACTAATATAAGCATTGGTTTAAAAGAAATAAATGAAAAGTAAAGAATTTAGCTGTTTTCTTTTAAAATATTCAAACATTACATTTGGCAATTTTCTAAATCCGTCTTTGAAAACGCGTCTCTGTGTTTTCGATGCCGTTTCTTTGTCTGAATATGAACAGAGAAATCACCAGAAGTTTAATACATTAATTCAAATAAATCTCAAATTTTTCTCCTCCGGAGATATCTAAGATATAGCTATGGAACTGAGGAGAAAATTGTGCATTGTGGTTGCAGTTTTCGTAATTGTGATCGAATTAGCATCATGCAATTTCGTTTTTAAGGTACAACACAAGTTCGCAGGGAAGGAGAAGAAGCTTGATCAGTTTAAGTCTCACGACAAACGCCGTCACTCTCGGATGCTTGCTTCCATTGATCTCCCTCTCGGTGGAGACAGCCGCGTAGACTCTGTCGGGTTTTGTTCTTTTTCCCTCTAATGATACCATTTTATGAATCATGACTTGTGACACAAAACCAATTGACAATAAGTTGAAAGATTTATGTATCCGTTATATATTATATATTAGATACAACCACAATTCCGCGAAGTTGATAATTATAACGCGATTTGGTTGTAATGGTATGTTTTTGTTTCGTTGGTACGACATAGTTTATGTATCATTTGGGACAATACTTAAGCTTAGGTACTTATGAAGTTACATTTTCTTGATTATGTTCAGTTTGTACTTCACTAGAATCAAGCTTGGGTCGCCACCAAAGGAATATCATGTTCAAGTCGATACAGGAAGTGATATACTTTGGGTTAATTGTGCACCGTGCCCGAAATGTCCCTCGAAAACTAATTTGAATGTAATGCTTCCTACTTTGTACTCGCTTAGTGTCTAATGGTAACAGAGAAATGTTCTCAGCTAGATCATCTTTGTTTTGTTTTTGCCAATGCAGTTCCATTTATCATTGTTCAACATGAATGCTTCCTCGACCGCGAAGAAGGTTAGCTGTGAAGATGATTTTTGCTCTTTCATTTCGGAATCAGATAGCTGTCAGCCCGGTGTTGGATGTAGTTATCACATTGTCTATGCGGACGAAAGCACAAGTGATGGGAACTTTATAAGAGACAAATTAATGCTCGAACAAGTTACTGGAGATCTTCAAACCGGACCACTTGGCCAGGAAGTGGTATTCGGGTGAGCTTACTATCTCACTTCTATGTTATGCAAGAATGCGTTCTTGTGTGTCATATTGACAAGATGATGGTTTTATGTACACGTTACATCTATAATTTTGGAATCTTTGATAGCTTTAGGCATTAATGGTTTAGATATGTACCAACCAAAAATATCTGAATAGGAATATGTATGGGGACGACTGTGGCTTGTGCATAAAAACATTGGTACTTGGATTGTTAACAATTTTCTTAAACAGGACATGTGACATCCTGTTAGTTTGTGTGAGTTTTGGTTTGCGATGTGAGCTTTTTAATTCCTATTTTTGAGACAGGTGTGGAAGTGATCAATCTGGTCAGCTTGGGAATAGTGACTCAGCAGTTGATGGTGTTATGGGATTTGGACAGTCAAATACGTCTGTCCTTTCACAACTAGCTGCCTCAGGGGACGTGAAAAGAGTTTTTTCGCATTGCTTGGATAATGTTAAAGGAGGTGGGATTTTTGCTGTTGGTGTAGTGGATTCTCCAAAAGTTAAAACAACCCCTATGGTACCTAATCAGTACGTGATATATCTTCTCAAGTCATTTTTTCTTTTCAATCTAGAAGTTAGAGTAGGAGTATGAACACTTCTTAGTGAAAGTTTATCCTTTCGATTGAATAACTTCCTTGATCTATAATACAATTTCATAGTTTTTTCTAGTTTTGTCGATAATGTGGAGTCTCCAATGAGATTGTTTGATTCAGATATCTTTAGTGAATCTAAAGGCTTAAGAGATGTTTATATCTGTTACGAATGCTCTTGAATCATGAATCTTTTTATAACATTTGTTGCTCAACGATTTTAGGATGCATTACAATGTTATGTTGATGGGAATGGATGTGGATGGAGCTCCTCTTGACCTTCCACCAGGTATTATCAGGAACGGAGGAACCATTGTTGACAGTGGTACAACTTTGGCTTACTTTCCAAAGGTTCTTTATGACTCCCTCATAGAAACGGTAACTTTCTCTACTCATACTCATAGTAGTGTTTGTAAATCACAATCCTGACGTGAGTTTTTGCTGTGTAGATTCTTGCTCGTCAACCTGTAAAACTTCACATGGTAGAGGACACCTTCCAATGTTTCAGCTTCAGTAAAAAGTAAGACGGCTTGTTTCTTTCCCCTAGAGTGCTTATTTCCGAACCTATATAACTTCTATGTGTTTGCATAAGCATGTTTCAATCATGAACTCATGGTATGCATTTTGCGTCTCGTGGAATAACAAAATATGAAAGTAACTTGAACGCTTGCATGTAGCTTTTTTCTTTTTCTTTCAGTCAGTGTGTTATATGCTAAAATCTCCCTCCTTATTAAACTCGCAGCGTGGATGAGGCGTTCCCACCAGTAAATTTTGAGTTTGAGGACTCTCTCAAACTGACCGTTTATCCGCATGATTATCTTTTCACACTTGAGGTAAGTCAATAGACAGAAACTTTGCTTGCGAGATTTCAACAAAACTTTTCTGAGAAGTTTTAGTAGGATGTTTCGAGTTACGATGAATTTGTTTTTGCATAATTGATGGGAATTGTCTCATTTTCCTCCCATTTGATAACAGAAAGACTTGTATTGCTTCGGTTGGCAAGTTGGTGGAATGACAACTGATGAAAGATCAGAAGTGATTCTCTTAGGAGGTAAAGTTCAAAATATTAACAAAATCTTTCTTTCGATATTGCTCACTCTAGACGATAGCGATTAACCATACCATACCAGAATCATGTGTACGATTTTGGTCTCCCATGTGTTATAATACAAGTAGTGTAATCATTGACTTATCATTATATAGATGTGGTGCTCTCGAACAAGCTAGTAGTATATGATCTGGAGAACGAGGTGATTGGATGGGCAGATCATAACTGTAAGTATCTCTAGAACCCAAAAAAGTAGCAAATTCTTCATCCTTTCTTTTCATACGAACAAATGGGTTTCATGTTTAAGGTTCATCAAGCATCAAAGTAAAAGACGGATCAGGAGGAGTTTACTCGGTCATCGCAGACAATCTCTCCTCGGCTCCTCCTTTGTTGATGATCACAAAGCTTCTTACAATTTTGTCGATATTGATCACAGTGGCTTTTACTTCTTTAGCATAGTAGCAAAGAGACCATTCATCTGGTTATATGTGCATTGTCTTGGTGATGGATGCTTAAAGAAGATGAGATAATTTTAATAGTCTTCCTTCCAACACAAACATACACATCTCTTTGTTCGTTCAGTTTTTATACAGATCATATACAACAATATATAGCATTTACATATCTGTTATAGAGGATGGGAGAGGAGGTAACTAGAGGGTGTTCTTCAAGAACTGTACAACAAAATAGACAATGGCCAGAAACAGTGCAATCTGATACACATCTCTCTCAAAGCTGTCGTCTCTTTGGAAAAACTGCATCACCACAGGAAAATTATCTTAGTTTCCATCCAATACTGAAATTTAAATAGATTCAGACTAGGTAGCCTTATGTCTAGCATGTATCGGGTTTGCTTCGGATTTAAAGATTTCAAATCAGACTGATTGATTGACAGCACCAAACCCTATCATTGTCTATAAGATTATACAATACTGTTAGTTGAAACTGACCTTATTCGGATTGGTTGGATCCCGATATATCTCTGTATCCTCTTTTTGAGTTGTCAACTTGGCGGTCAGGTCTTTTGAGACATCCACCAAATCTTTTGCGGATTCAGAAGCAGCAAAGAGGCGGCGGGATGTCCAGAAATAGGCTTGTGCAATAGGGGACGATGAGGATAAGTCCCAAGACTCTTCATGCTCAATCACTTGGCCACTAATCTGGTTAAGAGTAAATTCAGATTTGACTTTGATTATCAAATCTCCACTTACAGCAGCAAGAAAAGATTTGGGTTTTCCTTTGAGTGTCCATTTAATACGCAAGACGCTGGTTGATAACATTACCATCTCCTGTACCGTCTACAAATAAGGGGAAGAAAATCACATTACTTGTAACCAAGAGGGTTAGAAAATGCAAAAAAAAAAGATTAAAGGTCGAGATCAGTTCTCACCACGGTGGGACTCTCTAATCCACTAGTTATCCACATTGGTCTTTTATACTTCTCACGACCTGTAAAACTTCTAACCGGATCCTGAAATCACTATCAATCATGATGTATATACTTACGGCCAAAGAATATCAGAACATAACAAGAAAAATAATGAAACAAAGTGTTGTAATGTTTGAGCAAATCAATTTTATGGGACCATGTCTAAAAGAAATGTTTCCTTCACCCATTAGCTTATTAGGCATAAGGCCTTTTCACCTAACATAGATATCATCCCTTTAATTGGTTCTTTGACTTTAAACAAAATTTTGTGCTTCATTTTTCAACAGCAACTCGTAAGAACTATCTCATCACATCATTTCAACCGTACAAAACAGCCCAAGCTACTCAAAACAGGTAATAAGAAGTCTGATTCAGTTGCATGAACTGCCCAAAAGACAAGAGGTTCCTACAAATTTGTTCTAGACTGCTTAAAGCTGGAAGAATACACTCCCAAGATAAATACTACTCCTTTTAGCACATATATTCGAGTGCCCATTTTGAGCAAAGTGGATTAACCAGTGCCAAAATTATAATGAATCATATTTATCTGAAACAATGTAGAAATGTACCTTATATTTAACAGAAACTGCATAGCATGCCAAGGCACGATTTCCTTCCCTGATTTCAAGAATGTCGCGAACAAGTTGTCTGGCTGTGGATTCCACCTGCGGGCTACTTGTGCACTCAAAATCATTGCATAATTCCCCAAAATCAATCTTATCAACAAGCTTGTCTACTTCTGATTTATCAATGGATACTTCAGTCCTGGTGGAATCATTCATAACTGAGAAAAAAGGACAGGATAGTTGCATAGTAAGATAGGGTTTAAGATAGAGTAGAGTGGGAGATATACAATCAATAGGGATCAAGAAATAAATAAATAGCAGAAGTATCATTCAACTCAAAACACCACAATAGGGAGATAGAATTGTACCACAATTTTGAACTTTAAGGGTTAAACTCATATCAAAAAGGATAAAACATGGAATCATATTGGTATTTTTTTTGTACCAAGCGTTTCTTAAAACCATTTTCTCGCATAATCTCTTATTTTCTTTGGTGCTCATGCATTCATTTGTGCTCACCTCTCAGACGCACATAAATGTAAATATTATAATATCCTTGGCATTGTACATAGACTAAATGTGGTGTTTAACTCTCCACTGTTGCTAAAGCTTAAGGAAGTTATAAGGCATAGTAACTAAACAGCAAGAAGATAAACTGACAAATGTGAGATCATGGTTCTCGGTAAGATATAAACCAGGGCTGTAGTTAGAAGACGACACAAATTGGGGAAATATGTGAAAATTCAAGTTGGAACTACGACTTAAATGTTCATATCACTTTTCAAACCACCCAAATTGAGAAGTTGCTGGAAATCACTCATGAATAAAAAGCAACATGAACTAGAATCCTAATTCAAACGCGTACAAGATCACATAAAAACGAAGATTCCAGAATAAACTAAAAGATATAGAAAAAGCAGAGAAGTGGTAAGAGTTAAATAGAGAAGAGTAGTGATGTACCTTGGGGAAGACCGTGGTGGATCTTAGAGGAAAGCCAAGAGTGGCGTGAGAAGCGCCGCCGGAGAAAGGCGGCGGAGGGAGGAGAAGCAGGGAGGAGGAAGGAAGAAGTAGTCATCGGAGTGTATTTCCATTATGATATCTGATTGTGTGGCCAACGGCTTATTGCCTCCCTTCCCCTATTTTTGTGGTTCCCTTTTAAATAACAAAAATCTCCCTACTTTTGGATAAGGTTTTACTTTCTCTCTTTTTTTTCTGTCAGTAATTATTTTTCAAGATGACATTACTAATACCTAGACACAAGTACGCGTGACCCGCCCGGCCCATCCTGTATCCGATTCGTGACCCGCCCGGCCCATATCCGGCCCATCCTGTATCCGATTCGTACAAATAACAAGGCGTATATACCCATTATTCGCAAGTAAAGTACAAGTCAGAAATTTTTCCGTTATCCACCCTGTTATCCGTCCCGTACCCATTACACGCTATCCATCCTGTCCCGCTACCCATTATCCGCATGTAAAACAATATCCGTTACCCACAAAAAAATACATATACCCGCTAATAATACCCTTTACCTGCCAAAAAAATACTCGGTACCGCAAAAAATACACGTTACCCATTTTAAAAAATATACACATTACCCACAGGTACCCGTAACGGACCAAATAACCAGCAAATAATGGTTTTTGTGGCGGTTACCCGTTTGGCCAGGTACAAGTACAAGAATGTGTTAACCGCACTAGGCGTGTCAAATACAAAAGCGGACGAAAACAGCGGGTACCCGCCTCGTGTCCTGGCTAATTACTATATTATATTACACCTCTAGAAGAGGTTAAAAAGCAACAAACAAACAATCCACTAAAGAAGTAATTATTAATTCAAAGAAATCACACAAACAATGTAGGATTCAAAACCTTCAAAGCATCTGAATTTTGCGTTATGAAAAGCAAAAGATTGTGTTTCTTTTATTAGAAAGTGGGAACAAAAAAAAAGCAGAGCGTCTCACTCACTCCTCTTCTTCGGCCTCTTCCAGCCAATTCACAAACGGCTCCAATCCCTTCACAAACGTTTGCCTGCAATGCAAACCAACACACACCATTATTACGTTTACATATATTACGAAAAATCCCATTTATGAAAAGAGGACAACCTTCTTTTTATGCAAAATTAGAAATCGTACCTGCCCTTAGGGTTGGTCCCTTTGCGATACCAGTGGAGAATGGTGTCTTCAGCGAGCACATCAAGTTCATAAAGCGACCTCACTACCTCCAGAAACAATTTCATCAGCTTCGCATCTTCATAGCATTGCATCTGTACTTTGTACATCAGTTCCATCTCCATATTACCACTGCTGCACAACGTGTTTAGAAGCGGAGCCCATGTTTTCACCTACCACAAAATAGCGACTAGCTTAGTTTAGCTTAGCCTTAAGACCAACCAACATAATCTTGCTTCATAACTCCAATAACACTTAAAACAAAAACAAAAATCAACTCACCTGGCGTAATACAGCATTCGAATTTTGCTGCTGGTTTTTCCCAGACCATTGAACAGCATCCATTATCCCATCCCAGATCACATGCACAACCTCAATCTCTGGCAGCTTTGCATCTTTCACCTGTTGCTTCACCGTTGCAATCACTTCATCTACGTTTATTTCCTCTCTCACTTGGCTCGTAAGGACCGCTTTGATTTCCTTCAGCTTCACCTCAAATATTTTCCTTTCATTGTACTCTACCAGAGCTGTCAATCCTGCCTTGCTTAAAATCAGAAGAAAAAATATAGCACATCAATTTCACAGATTCATTAGGAAAGCAGGGACGACTAAAGACAAGTGATAAACGAATACAGAATGAGAACTAAGAGGACCTGGGAATTGTTGAACTCAACAAACTATCGACAAAAAGTTAACCTATTTAGAAGCATTTTCACTAATTGAATGCTTTCGAGATACAAGAGTAGGCAAATTGATTCCAAGCATTTTCACTAATTGAACTTTACCAATGACATTGATATCAATATTAAACGACTAAAATTTAGAGAAATGCAGGGAGTCAGAAGAGAAAGGAAACTGTGACAAGTAACAAAAGAACCAACATTATAATATTAATTGCAGCAAACTTCATGCAATTAAAACTCACGTGAAATGCTCAGCAAAACTTTCAGTAGTCCGCTTTGTGGGTGGCAGGAACTCCAAGAGTTTGTCTTCCATCTTGCCACGCCTCAGAATAGAAATCAAGTCATCAAGACTGTTCTCAACCAAATAGTCATTGAAGAAGTCTGTTACAAAAGTGAGCACTATCCCTTTGGCAACAAGATTATCCTTAAGCAATGGCTGGAAGACAGTCTCTGCAGGTAATCCTGACAGCTTCTGGGAAAATGCGAGCGCTGTGAATATTGCAAGCTTCTTCCTCTCATTTTCCTCAAAAAGCTCCAGTGACTGCAAGAATCTCCGCGTAACATTTTCAAGGTTCTTTATAAGGAAGGCTTTCCTCCGTAAAATTTTCTGGATGTATACAACTGATGGTAAAATAGCTTGACGCGTTGGTTCGCAGTCGATTATAGAGTAAGGATGGCGTTCCCCTTCATCAGATTTCACTGAACCAGTTTGTGTACGTCCTCCAATGAAAACAACCTTAAATGATAAGAGAGATCCATCAATTAATAATCTCGGAAAGACAAGCAAAACAAAAAGTCACTTGATACAAGAAAACAAAAAATAGTATCCCAAGATATTGAAGAAAATCAAACATCCACAAGATCGTGGAAGGACATAAACAGTCAGGCAGGTCTCCTTTTACTCCATCTTCGGTATATATATAAACCATATTTCACAGATTGTGGGAAAGTGATTAATAATAAATGGACCCAACCAGATGAATATAACTGTTCAAGTGGACATGAGAAATTATCTCTTAGGAAGACATATGAGATACATAGGCAACAGAAGACAGGATAGGCAGTATCGATATATGGAAAATTACCTCAAAGAAAATGTCACCGTATCTTGAGAAATTAAGATCTGATGACTCTAAACTTTTGGCAACAAGTTCCTAAGACAAGCAAAAACAAAGCTAAGGTGCAAGACTTTTTACACGTAAATTAAAACAGATAAATAAATACTTAAAAGAAAAAAAGTACCAGATCACCAGCATTATCTAGATAAATCTGAACTACAACATCAGAAAAAGCTGCAGGGTCGAGAGGAGCAGAAATATTCCTTTTGCGGGTCTTAATCCGCGTACCTCTACACATAAAAATGAATAATATATAAAGGCAAACAGTTTCTAAGTCAAAAACACAACTTAATTACAGTCATTCTAAACCTAATGCTCATAGTAACAATTTCTAACAATAGATAGAACAACTTAAAGAGTCATTATCCAGGTGAAGAGAGAGTCTTCTCACATTTCATTTCAAAGTACTTCAAAATACATTATTCATGTACCAACAGAGAATGTACGAGAATCACTCGAATACAGCTTGAAATTATCAGAACTAAATCGGTTTAAACGACGTAAACTAACCATAAATATCAGAACATAACATTTCAACTTCCATGGACGGATTACAAAGAATAACATAGACAGAGGACGGCTCAAATTACAAAACCATATGTTGAAAAGCTTTAAATTCACATACCCGAGAGTGGGTTTCTCCTTTGAGCTGCGAGAAAAGAGTAATAAAACAGATTAGCAGATAAATAAACAAGAATCTTGAAAATAATTTTAAACTGATACAGTGATTACGAAAGAATCTTGAATATATATCTTATCTCCATACATAGGAAACCCTAGCAGCCGAAACAAGTCTATTAAGAAGAATGCAAAATCGAAGAAAGATAAGAGATCTGTGACCCTAAGACGACCTAATTTCAAAATTTTCACGAGAAACAAAAATGGCAGATTCTTTATCATCAGAATCTAATCTATCAAAAGAAGCTAACCTCATAAACCAATTTGTAGAAAGATCAAATTCGAGAAGAAACTTCTGTGTGAAATCAGAGAACTCAAGTACGAATTTCAAGAGAAAGAGAGAAAGAGGTTGGAGAAGTTTAATGCTCTAAGAACATCTCCTAGAGATAATCTATCTCCTTAAATATAGAATATTATCCTATAAATACTTCAATACTTTATAATTTAGAATATTAAATAGTGATACTCTAGAGTATCACTATTCAATATTATATATTTAAAATTTCATTTTTTTTGCAGTTAAATCCCTAAAATTATATATCTCATCAAAAATAATTTATTAATTATGTTCTTTATCATTTTACTCTATAAAACTTTATAATTTTAAAAATATTTCACATATACAGTTTTAAATTTAATAGTTACATATAAAATTATATAAATACGTTTCTAAATAAAACCTAAGAGAAATATTACATAATATGAAAAAATATATATTACACAACATCATTACATTACAAATTTGATACAAAATAAAGTACTTTTAATTTAATACAAAATAAACTATAGAAATAGTTTTATTGAATAATGTATGGTTTATAATTAAGTTTTTTATGTTTTTAATTTTATTTCCATGTATTTTTCTTTAAAAATGTAATGTTTTATTAAATAATATCATGTGTAACATTTTAAAGTATGTTTTAGAACTATTTATAAATATTTTATTATCTTAGTTAATCATTAATAATATAAGGACCATATTGCAAAATATATATTTTAAAATTTTCAAATTTGAAGTACACTCTTGGAAAATAAGACTTGAGAACTTCAAAGTAACTCTTAGAAATGCTCTAAGTTTGCAATTCTGCAGAAAACTTGGAGTTTCGTCTCGACGCTAAAAAAAGAGGAAATAGAGAAAATGACGAATATAACCCTAATGTCCCCAAACCGATTGATTAAGATCCGGTCCGGTTCAGGGTCAGTTTACTTGGCTGCCTCATTTACGTTAATATTCATAGAAGTATCTAACTGATCTAAGGAATAAACTTTTGAAGAAACATTGATAGGACTAATTGACAACAGAGTTGTATAGAAATAAAGTAATAATAATTCAACTTAAATCAATGGCACGTTAAACCAATAGTGTTAAAAACCCAAAATTATAAGAGAAAACGTTCTATTTCTCCCTGAACTATGGGTATGTCGTATCAGATACCCACGGAACTTTGCCCTCTTTAACGATCTCCACTCAAATGTTAACCTCGATCTAAATATCCACAATAATAAAGTTTAAAACCTATTTCCTCCCGAAGAAAAAGTTCGAGTCTCAATTATCCATAGGATCGGTTATTTGTAGATTAATATTTTGCTTAACCAAACGACGAGTAAACTAATCCGGATTAAAGCGGATTAAACCGGTTTTAACCTAATAACACCCGAATTTGCACCCGACCCGACTCACCAACTTAAACTTTCTCTCAAAAAACGATTTCACTTTTCACCCTTTCTCTCAAAATCGTATATCTCATCTCTCCCCTTTCTCTCTTTACCAACGAACCCTAGAACTGAAGAATCTCAAATCGACTTCAGAAGAAATCGATTTCTCTTTTAACCATTTCTCTCAAAATAATATATCTCCTCTCTCCCCTTTCTCTCTCGCCGACGAACCTTAGAACTGAAGAAATCGATACTCTCAAAATCGATTACTTAGAGAAGCTCTGGTTACTTATTGGTACAGATCGGTGAAGAAATTGAACAAGGTACTTCTGGTTCATTTACTCAATCGTCTCTCTGAATATATAAGCCACAATTCTTCTTTTCTAATTGCTTATACAGAGAAACAAATCTCGTTTTCTTCTTTTGTAGTTGCTTTCTACAGAAAAAATTGATTTTTTCTGTTTGATTTTGTCTTGAACTGTGTGCTGAGAATCTAATGCAATGAAATTACAATTGGATGATCCGCTAGAAGCTCCAGACACATTGCTCATTGCGATTTGGGGATCAAATCAAGTGAAAATTGAAGAAATCGAATAAATTGATGAAATTGGGATTTAGGGTTCTTAAACGAAATTGAGGATCTTAAAAGGGAAGAATGTCGGATGGGTTTAGGTTTCGCTGAAGTTTTAAATCATTTTTCAGTGGGTGTCGGGTCGGATTCTGGGCTTGGTCGGGTTTTAAATCTTACTCTGGTTCGGGATTCAGTGGTTTACTATCGGGTTTAGTGAAGTAACCACACAAATCCAGAAACTAGTTCGAAATCACTTTTCAGTGGATATTTAGATCGAGGTTAACTTTTGAGTGGGAATCGTTAAAGAGGACAAAGTTCCGTGGGTATCTGATACGATATACCCATAGTTCAGGGAGAAATATAACGTTTTCCCAAATTATAACTACTATATGATCTAATCCTCTAAAAGGCTCTTTGAGACGAATGTAATCATACATAAGACCTTCAAAATCTAATTGGTTTTACTTTATTTGCTCATAAAATCTAATTGACAAATGATAAGATTGGTAGAACAGGGAATGTTTACAAGGTGAGTGCCGGATAATTTGATTATTAATGAATTTTTCAGTAGAAAAATATGAATCACAATTGATTGATGGCTTATGAGGGACTCGGAAATATATTTTACTAGGATTAAAATATATTTCAATAAATATTTGATAAAATCAAATATTAAATAAGATAAAAATAAATAAAAATGTAACATCGATAAAGAAATTTTATTAGTACATATTATCACATTTTATTTTTACTATTTCAAAAAATGTTTGAAAGTAGTCTTGTCCTTTAAAAGACTATCCTGATTAAGTTGACACCATAGTTATCCACAACATGAACTAGGCTTAGTATCACTAGAAGTGAGATTTCTGAAATAAAATGCATTTTGAAACAAAATGCACAATTTTTCACGTATTGATACTCGAGTTAAGAAAGAAAGAAAATTTTGTTAATTAATTCTCAGTCTAATGATACTCATTACTCAACCTAATCCGAGATAACTAACCAGTTAAGAAGATAATCTTCATGTCGGCTTAATCAGAGCGGTCTCTCACATGATAGGTCGGGCTGACAAATTTGTTTTAGAATGTATGCTTTGTCGAATGATAGATACGCAATATAACGTCTACATCTTTTTAGTTGACTCATAGTTGTAAGTGAAGTGTATGTGACATACCATCTAAATGGAGCTGAGATATTACAGTAAATGTGGAACAAATTCATATAGGCCACGAATGCTTGGGAGTTTTAAAGTGTTTTTTTTTAAATTATACTTTTTGGTTTGTAGATTCTAGATTTTGGTTTTTGGTTTTGGATAAACTAACATTAAAGGTCCTAATGAGGATTTGGTGCACAATTAGCAACCATTTCATGACAACCTAGAAGAGCAAGTTCCTTATGCACTACGAGAGTTCTTTTATGCTTTTGTCTCGGAGCAGATAAAAGAAGAGGAACTCTATAGTTACCTACTGAGCAAACTTACTTGCTGCCCTAGAAGAAGTTCATTCCCAGGTTTGTGCGGATAAATATAAGTTTCTATAAATAGGCTTGATTGTTGTCTCAAATGTGTTTTTTTTTTTTTTTTTTCTTTCTCTCTTTTCAGTCAAGTGATGCTGCTAAGGTACTTGTCGCAATCCTTGAGTTTTGGCATTGCTTGAAAAGTCCAGAAAGAGAAAGCTTGGTGAGTCGTCTTTTTACGTTGGAAGAATATGAGAGAATCAGTTGTAGAAAATGCAGAAGGAAATCCAAATTACCCAAAGAAAAGTTGTTATGGTGTTGTTATAAAAAGAAACTCATCCTGGTTGGTTTGATTTTATACAGAAAGCTTTCATCTCACTTCTGATTTGGTCTTTCACTTGTTCCTTATATTATATTTTATGTTTCAGTTTCATCGTCTAGGTCTCTAGGATGGCATTATATATATGGAAAACAAAGCAAAGTTAGCTGCAGCAGAAGAAGATGATATATTTGAAACATCTGATTCTGAAGTACTCTTCTCATTATAACCATTTGATGTTACCTTTGGAGAAGAGAATGCTAAAGTTGAATCATAGAAAGATTTCAAGAACTTTATTAAACTGGTTAGTAGGATATAAACCAAACCATAATAAAACAGATTTAAGAAAAAACAAGTAAATACACAAACAAAAAATAAATAACTAAAAAGATAATTAATAAACGCATAAAACAGAATAGTCATACAGTAGTAGACATGACATGCATGTTAGATAAATAGATAATACTAAAATTAGGCCGAGTGTTTGATGCCGTCGTTAAGAACTTCACATTCAATCTCTACATTCAAAGTATCTTCAAGGTCCAAGTAAGCCTCCCGAATTTTAGCTAAAGACACGGATTGAACAAGACCATGCGCTTTGTTACATTCCAAGACCCAACTGTTAACTACAAGAACAAGGAATGTATGTAAAGCACATTAGTTATAAACTTTAAAAAACAACTCGTCGTCAAAGGAGTAGGACATTTGATATCATAAGTTAAGAACGCCTATTGAAAATATCATCAGCATCTAATTTATCCCATGCATCAGCGGTGACATAAACATTGCGAAATAGTAACATCAATAGTTTTTGACTTACGGCATACTGTTAGGTGATTGGATCCACGCGGGTCTAGAATCCGCACTTGTGCTCGCACGAAAATCAACTCACCCTCCAATAAATGCAAAGACATGGACAAATTGCCATTTGATCTAGAGTCTCCCCTTGGATACAACTTTAGACTCCTGCAAAACATTATTGTCCACTTGTTAGCAGTACCCACTAATGGACGCATACAATATATCAGAAAAAAAAACAAACTTCTATAGCACTGAAAAAAACAAACTTCTATAGACTCACCAATTTTTTCCTCCCATCGAAAAGATTTTCGATACGTAATCATTCTCTTTCAGCACTGAGAAATACCTTACTCGCCAAGAGAACTTGTGAAAAGGGAGTTTCTCATCAAAAGAGACGGGTGATGAAGCAATCATCACATCAGCACCAAACTCACATTGATCTCCATCCAAGATATATCCATTTTCAGGGTCATTGAATGTTTCAAGTGAAAGCACTCGTGATAATCCCCATATCGTTCTTAATGAATTGAACCTCTTTACTTCCACATCTACATGTATATACACATATTACTGATTCATTCATATACATATATATATATATATGCATATGAGAGACAGATAAGGTTAGGTGCATACGAACCTTGAATTGAAAAGTATTTGTTCTCTTTCTTGTTAAAGACAAAGAACATGAGATATGCAAACACCTCCATAGGTGGTGGTGTGGATGAGAGGCATTCAACATACATTGAAATAAATCCCTTTCCATTGTCATCTTCGTTTCCTTTTGGGTATATAACCAATCTCCTGGTTACAGAAGGACAACATTTGTTTCATATATATATGTTTATAGTGATGAAAGATATGTACTTTAGCCTATAACAAGATCACATATACCAGTTGTATCCACCAGACAAGAAATGAGGGGATTCGTATTTGTTATTGATAGTAGTAAGCTGAGAAAGTTTGACTACAGAAGAAGAAGGAGGATGCTCTCTCCAACTCTTCAAAATTGTAGAATCTGATGCACATGAACCCATTCTACACAATTACAGAAGAGAAGATTTTATTTTAGAATTCCTAAATATTAAACAACAGAGTGCTATATCAAGTTTTATCCTTTAGTTTATTCATCTCTAAAGACAAACCTGAGGCGAAAGAGAGAGCCTTGAGGGGTTTTCCGTCACTAGGTTTCTAAGGTTACATAGAATTTATATAGTGGTGTTAAAACGGGCCTATAGAGCTGGCCCGGTTGGTTTTTAAATTGTTGGGCCGTGGCCCTGTAACGCAACTTTTTTTGCTTCAAAACTTGTGTTTCAAAATGTTTGACGTTTCAAACTTTTTTAAACCCACGATACGATCTTCGTTGAATTCACTGATTCACATTTCACAATCTCTTTATGCTCCCAATAGGGCTTCACGTAAAGCTCCAATTCATCTTTCTCCCTTGTGGTTTAAATTATGGATTTACCTACCTATCTATACTTGTTCTGATTTCATATTCTATTCATATAGCTACCGTGTTCCGATTTCAATTTAGAGATTATGGTTTCTTTTTTATGGGTTAGGTCACTTTAGTTCTAGGGTTAGATAGGAATCTAATATATATATTTAAACATTGGAACTTTTGTTTAGAGAGATTATCATTTAATTTGTATTTTATAAAATTGTTTTCGTATTTAGTGTAATTCTCAATAATACCATCAATTGAGTTTTAACAACCATATTTACATATAAATATCATGGAATTTAGCCACTGCTTATTCTTCCGCTGCTAGCAATGGAGCTTCGAAATCGTTCCGAATAACTCAATAAGCCATTACTAAAACACTACATTGTATTGTATCATAATAGGTATATGGTAATATAGTTGTTTTCTTTAAAGCGGAGTTTAGTTACTGGGAGAGTATTTGGTGGTAGAAACAACTGCAAATTCAATCTCTATATTCAAAGAGCCCTCCTCGTCCAAGTACGCCTCCCGAAGTTTATCTAAAGACGTTAAGACGCAAATGAAGCCCTACCAAAGCCTGTGTCTCGCTTTGTGTACCATATGTTCACTGCGAAAACAAATGGAATATATATAAGCATGCATATTAATTAAAGCCACCTATGTATAGACTTAATTATAAAACTTAAATAATCATCAAGGGACGGAAAAGAATAACAAATGAACGTTATTTTATAAGTTTTTACCCTTGTTAACAGTCATAGATGCATATATGTGTATCAATTAACACGACGGCAAAAGCAAACGATTTTTTTCTTAAACTCCTTACCATTGCCTTTGTCCTATCAAAAACTTGTCTGAATCGTAAAAATCCTTTTTCAACTCTTTAAATTTCTTGAGAGTCAACGAGAACCAGGGATTAGAGATTTTCTAATTAAAAGAGATCATCGTTGAATTCTATGAAATTTTCAAACTTGATGACATATGAGGAAGGAGGATGTTCTCTTAACTTCGAAGTTCTTGCATCCAAAGCTCATCGTCGATAAACACAAGGGAATCTGAAGAGACTTAAGAGAGAAAAACGAGTCTTAGGGTTCTTGATAAAGATAACTGTTTGATTAAGTCACAAATTTAATTGTTCTATCTTATTATATAAAGCTTGGTTTCTCAAAACCTCCCATGCTAAGATATTTCCAACGATGAGGAAAGAAAATCAAGAGCACCTTCTACAACGAGGGCTGATTATTTAAAAATCACAATCCCTACTTCATTTTATATTATCTTTTTTTATTATTATTATTATTATTATTAGAGAGTATTTTGTAAGTTATTTTAGTTTGCTTTTGTATTTTCTAATTAATTTGCATAAAAATTTAATTTTATTTATTTTTCAGATTTATTGTTAAGATCTATTTTAAATAATTTTTTATTAATGTCAATGAATAAATATTTATTAGATTCCAACGATTTTGGTATTGCATATTTAATTCATCCATATACATACTCACAATTATGTGTTTTAATATAAGGTTATTCAATACCATATCTCTAAATAAAGACTAAACACAATACAAACTTATACATTGTATTTATGTGAAACAATAAGCGTATAAAATTACGCACTATACTACAAAAAAATTTCAAACTCACATTCATAATTAAGCTAAATAATACATTAATATTAAACTTATTTAAATACTACAGTGAAAACTTTTTCAATTAAAATTAACCGTAAAATTTTTTTTACAAATGTATATACACATCCGCTATAATGCAGGATATAATCTAGTTAATTCATAAAAAGATGTCTTTTAAATGGGTAAAAAACCCTCACCTTTCCTAAAAACATAAAACCCTCAACTTTTTTTGTAGGTTTTTAAACCCTCAAAAGGTAAAATAATCCCTAATATTAATAAATTCATACAAATCATAATATAAAAACATAAATAAATAAAAAAAAATTTAATTTAGGATTTTATCTTCCTTAATTCTTGTTTACAATTTTTCTTTTCCGACTGAATTTTTTTAGTCATGATGTAAAAAGGTTATATGAAATTGTAATTCAATATCTAGTTGAGATATAGTAAATCAGTTTCGCAACCATAAAAAATTTCTTATGTAAACTGTTTATTTTTATTGGCTCGGAAAACCGGTTTCATACTTAGGAAAACTTGTTCAAACTATATCGAACATTTATTTCGGTCCGAGTTTAGGTTTGATATATAAATAGTAATATTATTCTTCGTCTCACTAAATTTGTCAACATTTCATCTTAATCATAATTAGAGATGGGCATTTTGGTTTATTATAGGGTTTTGTTTGGTTTGGTTATTTTTATTTTAATAAAACTCTAAGCCCTGACCAAAGTCAGTTTGATTCGGATTAATAATGTTTGTCTTGATTCGGTTTGTTATTTAAAAGGAATTTTGTTACATAAAGATTGATTTTTAAAGTTAGTCATTAATATGATCTTGATATGTATCAATTATATCGATTAGATGTAACCAAGTGTTAAGTCTAAATTTGTTAATATATCTATTGACAAAAATCTAAAAGTTCTTAAACCTATCATAAAAAAAGAAATATATACATAAATAAAAAGAATATTTGTTTTGTATTTAAAAAACATAAAAAAAATATATATATATATATATATCTATATGATACCAATATACATGTCTTTTAAAAAATACCCAAAGAAATTTTATCTTACAATAAGGATAATTAAAGTTATAGATAATTCATAATATAATGGTATTTTAAATAGGGACCTTTCAAATATGTTGTTTTGTATATTTTGTTGAATTTCTTCTTGTTTTCTTTTCTAATTTTGTTTTTGTTAAGATAAGTTTAGATTTATAGATATCAAAACTTTAATGTAATATATTTGTCACTCTATATATTTTAAATAATTATGAGAGAGAAACTAAATAAAAAGAGCAAAATATCTCAGTAATGGAAAAGTCGCTAGAATATATATAAGTGGTCACCATCTTCGCAAAAATGATGTGGTAAATATATATATATATATATATATATATATATGGAAAATAAAAAATCGTTGTTATAATATCAAAGTGTAAGTTTTTACTGTTCGCTTTTCATTCATATCTTTATTTTATTATTTTTGTATTTTGGAATTCTCATTTGTTTCTAAGCTATTTGAAGTGATGAGATATATTTATTTGTTTCTCAATGTTTATTAAAGGTTTCGAGTTTGTATAAGTAAATGATTGTCAGTAGCTCAAAATGGATTTCTCAATTTCTCATCTTATAAAATATCAATTTTTCAGATGTATGGATATCTATATAATGTATATAAATTGAGATGAGAGTTTAGAATATTAAATTAATTAAGTATATATATTATAATACGTAATTTTCTTATATATTTTTTTTTATTAAAGTATAATATTATGCTTTTCTTTTTCATTTGTGTTATTCCCATTCCTATTACCTAGAAGAATCCTAAAAGCAATTCTTGCAGGATAGTAATCATTTTAACAAAATTGTACGTTTGTAGTTAAGTTTTGTGGATGTTTTATGTTAACATAAGTCATATGTGATATTAATTATAATATATTTTTGCAACTAAATTATATTTAAAATTTATTTCGAGTTATCTTTAGTTAAGTTTTAAAAAAAAGAAAAATTTGGATTATAAAACCTTCTATATAACCAACTCATATACTTTAAAATCTTATACTAAATATCTTTTATTATATGTGAATCTTTGAAAGAATATATTTATATTTAAAATATAAAATTTTATGCTTAAATTTATGGTTGGTTCGATTAAATTTTAACACAGTATTTACATCAAATTACAATAAAATCTACTAAATCTTATATAAAAAAATATGTAGTGATTAACATGTGTATCACACAAGTCTTAATGGGGGAATAATCTATTACTAAATTGTTGGACTTTTCAATATAATTCTATAGTTTTTATAACATTTAATATAATTTCCTTCACATATAAATTAAATAAGAAAAACTAAATATTTGAAAATATATGAGAAGCTATAACTGGAAATTAATTATTAAATAAATTGGATAATAAAAAACAATTCATAGATATTTTTTTAATAGGTCATTTGATTTTGTTTTCTACTGTACACGCGTGTCCTAATCTACTTATTTATAAAAGGGGAAAAAATTGAAGAAAAATAGGAATTACTTTTGGGATACATAAAAATAATTCATATTTCTCTCACCAAATTTTCAAATATTCTATTTTATAATTTTACTCACAATTTTAAACATCTAATCACAGTTTATCTCATTAATTTATTTTTAAGTTGTATTAATTTTAATATTAAAATACTTAAAAATAAAATAAAACAATATATTGAAGCAAGAGAAATGTAAACTTATATTATTGGAATATATAAAAATAATCGATCATTATTAGCTGAACTAAATTCGTTAATATTTAATCTTCTATAACAATAGCCATCTTATTAATTTAATATTTTAAATTTTATTATTTTTAGAAAATAAAATATTTGTCAAAAAACAAAGAAAAAAAACAATATATAGAAGCAAAAGAAATGAGAACTTTAACTGTTGGAATACATAAAGTTATTCATTATTAAATTTTTAATATTCTATTTTATATGTTTGCCCCTATCAATAAAATAAATTTGTTTAAATAACTCTTGAATGTAATAATCAAGAGGTAAGTTAAAAATTTCTAGAAAGTTTATATTTTTTTTGATAATATAAAAAAAAGTTTATATAAATATAAAAGAATATTCGATTTTTCCCTATAAGAAATATATATATATATATATTACTGTTTGAATTTTTTAAATAAAACATTTAAATGTCGATTGGTAATTTTCATGTGTTAGGTTTGAGATTCGGATTTTAGATCAGTGACATAAATAAAAATTTTGGAAATATTTCAACATCCCCTATATATTATTTTAGGAGTACATTTCTAAATAAACCTTACAAAATGTTAATAATTACATCATATTGCCATTACATCTAAGAACAAATAAAAATCTCTCATTAAGGGTATTTTAGTCAAATAATTATTATGTGATCATTTAATTAAATATTAAATTAATGATTTATAATTTTCGTTTTAAGTAATTTATTAATTTTAATTTTTTTTAAAAAAGTTAAAATAGATTCTGTGAAGATTTAATTGATTTAATTAAACACACTAATTAAATTATATTAAATGTTGATTAAATTTTCCAAAAATAAGAGATTTGATGTAGATTGCGATTGTTTGGAAAATTTTAATGAAGAATTTAAACCGATTTAATTCTGTTTTTAGGTGCTAACAAAGATTCGATATTATAAAAATTGATATTATAATTTTCATAAAGTTTTGAAAGAATTACAATTTTCTAATATCTTGATTTTCTAATTTTTGGATATTTTTCTATAATTACAATTTCTCCGTGCTATAACACGGGATATATGCTAATACTTAATTAAATAGAAGAAAGATATGGTAAAGATGAGTGAATGAATTAATTGGTAAAATAAGAAACAAAAATTAATTAGTAAAACTATATACGCATTATTACAAAAATTTAGTCTTAGTTATTATGAATAGTTTGAAGAGGGTTAGGTGAAGTAAGAGCATGGAAAGAAGAACGAGATTACGTTTTCGTATATGTGTCAAAAATTGGTGAGATGAAGATGATACTGAAGTTGACATAAAAGCAGAATACCATTTCTGAGTCAAAAGTGAAATATTATCGTTTAAGATAATTAGAAAGAAATCTAGAGAGAAAAAAAAACATAAATAAATGGTACGAATTAGAGAAGATAATCTATGTACGTGGGATGTTTAAAGATTAGAATATTCAGGATATTATTGATTTGATCTAACTGTCAAAAAATCATACTAGGTTTATGAGAATAATACATATCTAAACGAAAAAAAATAATATTTATTCTCTTAGAAGTGAGAAAAGATGTTGACTTAAACTAACATGCTAAAACTGCATGTCGAGGGTTGTAGTTGTTCGAACAAAAGAAAGATCATCTTATCAGTCTATGCCATCTAAAAAAAGTACAAAAAGATTTTGTTAGAAAGCAGATTGAAAACTTTTTTTTTTTGTATTGTAAGACAATGTACTATAAAAAATAAAAATAAAGTTATTTGGCCAGTAGTGTGACAAAAAAAAAAGTTATTTGGCCAGTAATAATATGTTTGGAATTTTATATTTTAATGATAGGATATCAAAATTTCTTGACTTTTAAAGTAGCACCAGTTCAATTAATAAATATTTATCATGGCATAAAAGAAGACAATAAAGATAGTTAGGCCAATGTGATATGGCTTCAAATACCAAGTTAGTACCATATGATGTTTTAGTATCAAGTTTGAGTCCATTTTGTTCTATTTTAGCTACTACTGTTTGATGTATTATTAAACCTTGATAAGATAAAGAGAAAATTACCCGGAGTGCCATAATTTTTTTAAAAACCTCGACTAATGCCATATCCTCTTCTGACTTCGAAATATGCCAAAAAAACACTGTTGCACAGCTATGCAATGACCCTTTTGCCCTTCTTTTTGTTTTTGGCATCCATCCCAAGCATTCATACGGCGATTTTTTGTAAGTCCACTCAAATTCCTCTCTAAGCCCTAGCTCTGACCATGGCGACAACTCTTCTTCTCTCTCTCCTCTGTTCAGCCAAAAAATAAAACTTTATGTAATGGAGATTTGATGAAGAAGAAGATTGAAATTGAAAATAATGGTGGAGGGTTGGTGAAACATTTCTGTAATGGAGATTTGATGAAGAAGAAGAAGATTGAAATTGAAAATAATGGTGGAAGGTTGGAGAAATGGGTTTCGCGAAGCTACGAATTCGTGACGATCTACGCGCGGGTGATCATTGGCGTTCTCTTCTCTTCCTTCTATGTCTTCTCCGCCCTTTACTCTCCCACCAATGGCTCCTCCTCGTTTCTCTCTCCTCTATCCTGTACCCCCTTCTCTCTATCTCTCTCGATTTGCATGTATTGTGGTTTGGTTAAATCTGCTCCGCATTGTTTAAGAGGGATTTGCAGTCTGAGTTATATTCTTGGATTTGATTTTGTAAGCTAATCGATGTATAATCATTACGTGAGATTTTGGAAGTTAAATTCTTCAATCCGTTGGTTCTGATTCTAATTTGTGCTCACCGTTGACCTTTAAATCTAAGTGTTCGTTTGAAAATCGTTTTTATTGTTTGAAGCATGGATTTGCTATAATCTGAGATGAGTTTCAACTTTTGATCACTTTACTTTGATTGTCATCTCATCTCTTGAATCTGATGAAATGATTAAGTAATGTATTCGGATCTGCATTTGATTGCTTCGACATTTGAGTTATCAGTCATACAACCAGCCGAGCACCAAATATATGTCCACAGCAACTGACATGGAATCACACGGCAAATTATGTCCACAAATTAGGTTGTTTGTCCACAACAACTGACATGGAATCTTATGTATATTAGGTATATTATGTCCAGCGAATAATATGTCCATGCAATATTATGTCCATTGAATGTTATGTCCATCGAAGTGTATAATATGTCCATCGACTAGTATGTCCATCGGCGTAGACGTATGTCAACTATATATCATGTCCACCGAATATTTTCTCCACCGCTAGTTAAGTCCAACAAGAATTACGCCAAATAATATGTTCATAATACAGGCAATTAAATCCACGTCATGCGATGCATACTAACATTAATTTGTGATTAGCCACCATTGCGAATGACAAAGTCTGTGGTCTGCCGAGTACATATTGTTATCACCGGTTACTATGTCCATCAAATATTATGTCCATCGTCGTATGTTAACTAATTATCATGTTCATCATTACGAATTACTACGTGGATCTATATGATCCTAGACATACGCGAGCATATACATACAGCGAACATAAGTCGACCATTGCGAATGAGAAACACCGGCTTTTGGATGTGTATGTCCTTCGAATATTATTTCCAGTGAACATGAGTCCATCATTGCAAACATAAGTCTGGGGTCACTTTTAACACCGGCCACTAGGCCAGTATGTCCTTCGTATATTTTGTCGAGCAAATAATATGTCCATACAATCTTATGTCCATTAAATGTTATGTCCATCGAAGCGTATAATATGTCCATCGATAATTACGTCCATCGGTGTAGACGTATATCAACTATATATCATGTCAGATCTTAGAGACGAGACATACCATTTGTTCATGAATCTAAATTGCTGCTGTAGACATAACGTTTTTCCATGTGGACATAAGCGTTACTTCTATTTGTGGACATAACTTAATCCTGCAGACATAAATTAAATTTGTCCTTCGTCTGTGGACATAACTTGTTTCTATGGACATAAATTAAGTCTATCTCTTTTGCACCGACTGTTAAAACAAAACACAAATTCACACCAATAGATCATTTTCACCCTTGGAATTTCGTTCCCTTCCCATCGTTTCTCCCTAGCATACCACAATCTGAACCCTTACCCGTCGTTTCCCCTGTTCTTTCTCAACCGTCGACTTTCCGGACCAAGACAGAACTTGCCGGCGGTGGGACTGGGTCAAAGGAGAATTTCGAAGCCAAGATCTGATGGCAGATCTGAGGGACGAGACATATCATTTGTTCATAAATCTAGAAGCCATTGGGATAGATAGAATATGACGCCGGTGAGATCGATTTTCGTCATCTTCTTTTGCCATAGTTTTTTCCAGAAATTGTTTTTCTTCGCTTTGTTTTTTTTTTTTGAGCTCTTAAAATGGTGAGAGGAGAATAAAGTTTTGGTTGGTTTTAATAAGGGCATAATGGTCTTTTTGGTTGCACGTACAGTACGCCAACAGTAAAAAGTTGTGGCATTTCTCGAACATTTTTGTGGTTATGGCATTTTTCTAATTTTTTAAAAAAGAAATGGCATTTCTGGTAAAATTCCCTAAGATAAATATAAGGGAATCTTACCCAAAATGCCAAAATGATTTAAAAAATCTCGAAATATGCCAGAAAAACGTAATGAACTCGAATTATGCCAAAAATCACTGTTTCGAAGAGCGCTAAAAGACCGTTTTGCCCCTAAAACCTTGAGGCGATTCAGTTCTACAATAAGCGGTGAAAAGACATACCCTTTTGAATACTATAGCGGTGAGGAACATAAGAAGACCTAGGGGTAGAAGGAAATAGCGGAGGGGGGAAAGGGTGAAAATTGGGGGGAGAAAGTAAATGCCAAAAACGAGTGCGGGAAATAATTAGAATTCTGGAATTACAAAGAGAGATCTTAGGGGTAATTGTGGACAGAGATCATTGAAACAATTATCATTTGGGCATATGGCTGGTGTAAAATTGGGTAGGCGAGAGGAACCCTTACTGCAGCAAGAAACACCTGCAACGGAAATGGCGGAGGAAAATGGCGGAAAGAAGATAAACATAGGGTGAGAGAAGTTTATAAAGGGGGTAAACAACATTTTGTTTGGAGGTTTTTTTTTTAACTTGTGCGTTTCAGGGATATGAGGGAGATGAGTAAAGATAGAGAAAGAGCAGAGGAGAAGACAACAAAAAGTTGCAGCGAGAAAAGAGACAACAACCAAAACTCAGAGGACGGAAGGTATGGGACTGTAATTACAGTAATGAAACATAAAAGAAAAAACATCAAGGGTCTGGGCCAAAAAATGATATGAAGGTTTGATGAAAGAGAGAGAAGATATGTCCTGACGATTCATATTACATATCTACTGTGGGCAGCGAATGCTAGTAGGAAATGTTTAGTGGAAGAGAAAAAAAAAAGTTAAAGAAATAGGCATGAGTAAAACTACCGCGACTGAATAGAGTAGGAATTAGTGAGAAAATCTAACAGAAAACTGGGTTTTGGCATTGCAGATTATTGAGACCCAAGGCAACTGAAACAGGGGTTGGCTCGAGAAACGAAGAAACATCAAGCAGTAAACATAAATTAGAGAGGAGACTCCCCCAAAGGTTATTTGCAACAGACAGATATCCCATTGATGGACGGATAAACTCATACTCAAAACCTGAGTACCTTTTGGACATAGTGGAGGTCCTAGATGGATCTATAGAGTATGAGTGGTTAAGGAACAGTTGCTTTGGGAGGCTTTTCGATCTTACAATCAACGAAAGTTGTCTTTCTGGGAAACTGGTTCACCAGTTTTTATGCCGCAGTCTAGTCACAAGAAAGAAGCACGAGTTGTGGTTCGTATTCGGAGGTTACCCCATCAGGTTTTCTCTCCAAGAATTTGCTCTACTGACGGGACTAAACTGCGCTCCATACCCAAGAAAAATAGAGGAAAAGGCAATAGCGGAGGCAGAGGTAGGTGAAGAAGATTATTGGTATACTCTTTTAGGTCCGAAGGAAAGCTACACGATAGAAGAGGTTGTTCATATGATGAAAAAAGACAAAAGGTTGCCATCAGAACAAAGAATGACTGGCAAGAGAAAACTACAACTAGCCCTTTTAGTTCTGGTGGAAGGCGTGCTGACCTGCAACTCATGGCAAATGAGGGCAACAAGGGGAGTGGCAGAGATGTTGAAAGACGTAGACCAGTTTGTCAAGTATCCGTGGGGGCGTAAATCTTTCGATTTAACTTTGGAAATGGTGACAGTTGGATCAATGGTGCCTTCAGCAGCAGAATTGAGGAAAAAACTGTCGCTTTCACACACAACAACCCATGGATTTACAATTGCAATTCAGCTGCTAATCCTGAAGACAGTACTAGAACTAAAGAAACTGCTCCCGACAACAAACAGTGATGCAACCTTCGCCACAACGACAGTGGTAAAAATACAAAAACTAAGGACTTACCGGAATGGTAAGATAATACAGGTGGAGCGGGACAGAATGGTTAGGAAAAATTTGAATACTATATAAGAAAAATTTCCAGTTAAGAATCAAATAACTGATTTTCCCATAACTTATGCAGCTGAAAGTCGAGTCGATATTGGAAGATGGTTTTCCCCTAAATAACCATGATTTCGGTTGGGACAATGAAGAGAACGATCCTCAAGTGGAGTATATATGTAGAAGGATTGGCGGTGGGCCGGAATTCACGATAAAAGAATAGGAGGGTGGAAAAGCTGATTTTCCGCTGATAACAGAGATAATGGCCAAAACTGAGATTGAAGATAGGACAAAAATGAAGCTGCCTTTAAGAAGAACAACAATTAAGGTGGATAATGTTAAAGGGCGAAGGGAAGCAGAAAAAAGGCCATCTGGTGGGGGGGACTATGAGCAAGCAGCTAAGTGGAGAGGAAATAATTCGTGAGTTTGAGAGAATTTCAAATGAGAACATGGCGAAAATGCAGCGAATGTTTGAGATTGAAAGAGGAATCTTGAAAGACGAACTGTATGATGAACTGATAAGGGCTGTTAGGTCAGGAGGCCTTGCACGAGAAAGCAACAGAGCCCCTGTCCTCCCCAAAGCAAAAGGAATTTCCGCACATAAATTATCTTCTAAACGGGCATATGAGAATGAGAATAAAGAAGAACATGTGGATGTGAACGCCATTCTGAAGAACATAGAAGAAGCATGCAGAAACTCATATATTGGGGTGTCCGTGCGAGAGGAAGAAACGATGGACGATAACTACGAAAGTAGGGGTGAACATTACCAAAGCGGCGGGGAGCCTCTGGAGGGCGAAACCTTGGGCAAAACCTGTAACAATGAAATGGTAATGGCTGTTGCATATGAATAAAAGGGGTGGTTGCTAACAAGTAAAAGTTATATAAGTCCATAACAAATATTCATATGAAACAGGGGAATGCCTTACGAACAGAGGAATATTCTGAAAAGGTATGGAACTCATCCAGGTTTAATATGAAAAGCGAGTATTATGGTTAAATTTTTTTGAAACACATAGCAGGTGGCAGATGTGAGTGGGGGGAGTGGGGCCACATCAATGAAAAAAGGATTGGAAATCAAGGAGAATAGTGAGGATAAAAGAATCAGTGGGGCGTGGCAGATAGACGAGATGCGGATTAGTGAGCTGCCAGGCGGGGGTGAGGGGGGTGGGGAATCAATGACCGAGAGGGAGATAGAATCAAAGGAGAAATTTGGTGATTCAAAGGGAGAGATACGCTTCTCAAATCAGGTCCGGCTTTAACTCGAAGCGGCATATAAATCTACACATGAATATAATAACAACTCATTGGTGAATGTGGTCTTGTCCAGGGCTGTCCGGAGGTGGAAGAGATTGAGGAATCAGTTAAAGAGAATGCTGGGGAAGCAAAACGCAATAATGTTACTGAGGTAGGTTTTTAAGAAGGTTTAACAGAATAGTCAATAATTAAGCTATCGTTGTTAAGATGGGTAGTAAAAATAAGGAAATGGGGTGTTGGCAGGACGCAGATGATGAAGAGCATATCGGGGCATGTTCACGAGAAACCAATGAGAAAGGGGAAAACAATACTGAATGTCAGGTGATAATAACTCAATCATGAAAAAATAATGAAACAAGATAATTTACATATCATGAGGCGTGGATAGTTACCAATCCAAAAATGTTGTCGCAGGAGCAAAGGCCAAAGGTATTTGTGTTAGGAGAAGCAGAGACTCAGGGAGATGAAAACACGGAGGCCAAAACAGAAAAGAAAGAGGTACGTATATAAATAGGTGACATAAAAATTAGGAAAAATTTAGATGCAAACCTCAAAAAAAAATTACTTTTATAATGTACAGAATAATGGAAAGCGGAAAATGAGGGAAGCAGGCATAAAAAACGTGTACACAAGGCAAAGGAAAAGCCAGCGCGTCCGAAAAAATCCCGCGCGGCTGGGGTTCGCAAACACTGCTAGCGGAAAGGAAAAAGAAACTGAGAGGGTAGCCAACCTATATATGCCAATAGGCAGGCTCTCAGATGAGAGGGTGAAAAAATTCATTGCAAAATTGGCAGGACAACGAAACAAGTACGTATTCCTAACGAGAGTAAATAAAAATATAACATACTATGGTTTGTTGTGTATAAGAAATCATGACAAATCCAACGAATCACTCGCAGGGAGCTGTATGTGAACGGTTACCCAGTGAAAAAAACGTTCTTCCAAGAGTTATACACACCTAAATGGCACGTTGACAGCCAGGTACGCAATAACTACATACTATAAATATTTAAAAAATCGTGGGGGGGGAGTAGGACAGAATATCTGACTACGATGCTATTTTCTAACAGCATATGGAGACGATGCTAAGCCTTGTTTGGAGAAGGGTTGGGGCCACAATCCTACAACAACGGAAGGCAATTTTAGACCCTTGGTTTTCCCATGTCCTCTGTAACGAGCACATACGTTTCGGAAAAGCAAAATCCGCAGAGGGATTCCCTTGGAACAGCTTGGTTAAAAGCTACGTGAGAGGCATTGTGACAAGTCGAGCGAGAACAATGGCATGGATTAAGGATGTGGATATGATTTATGTTCCAATGCATTGGGGCAAATCTCATTGGGTGGCTGTGATAATTAATTTACAGAACGAAAATATCGAAATACTTGACCCGCTGGTTGTCCACACCGACAACCGAAGAATTCCAAAGATCATGAAACCTCTGGTAGATATGCTCCCAAGCCTGATTAAAGATGTACTACCCGCTGAAGAGATTTCCTATCCACCACCAAAGACATTCAAATTCAAGAGGGAATCAGGTATATATCAAAACAATAGGAGTGGAGACTGTGGTCCTCTAACAGTTAAATTCATCGAACTACATGCTCAAGGAATTGCGCTAGAAGGCATAACAGATGAGGTAGTGGACGAGATGAGGATGAAGTATGCTGTAGATGTGTACGAGGAGTTTGTTGGGGAAATTTGAAAGCGAAGGAAGTTGGGAAAATTGGGAGCTTGATGGACGTTATTATAAGGATGTGTACTTAGCTATGGTGGACGTACTTTTTATTATCGCATGTTATGTAATCAGAGAATTAGTTGAGATCCTTAAACAAAATTGCTATTCTAGGAAAGCCAATTTACTTATGTCCACAACGTAATATGTCCAGAAGGTAATATGTCCACACCGTAATATGCCCACGACGGAATATGTCCACGAGGAAGTTAAGGACTGCTATTTCCACAATGAATAATGGCGACGCAAAGAATTTCTGGGTGAATTTATTTGACAAGGAAAAATGTTTGATTAGAGATTTGTCTACAAGGAATGATAGCCAGTACGGGGATAGTCAAGAATAGGGAATATGTCTTCTACGGAATATGTCCCCTCTGAAATTAGACTCTGGTGTGAGATATGTCCACAACGAAATAGGACCACAATGGAGTATATGTTTTAAAGTCAAGTCCATCAAAATGATTTTAAATGGATGAATAGTAAACAAATTTACACGTGGGACATGCCAAGTATTATAAAAAGAAAAAAAAGAAAAAGTCTCACCGCCACAGTGCTTGGGGCAGAAATCTGAACATGTTAGGGAGTGGTCAGGACGAAACGTATAAAGAAAGTTTTATAATTGAAGAGTTGAAAAAGATGACGTTCGACGTGGCAAAATGCGTAGAAAGGCGCGACAGGGAGAAAAACCAAAAGAAAAAATCCAAAACAGACGCCAATTTTGTAGTTAATATTGGCTTCGATGAGAACATTTATGAATAAATTAGTAATGATAGATGGAAGATAAGAGGATGCCCATTGTAAGGGATATCATGTAACAAGACCGGGGCACGATTTAAACAATATATATAAACTAAAAAAAACGTTTCATGGTAAGGAAAAACATCACATATAAAAGGTTGAATTAAAAGTGTTGGAGAAAATCTGAGAGGATAGTGCTTTTTAATAGATAACGCTTCAAAAAATTTTTAAGTGTAGGACTTTATTCAAATGGTTTTCCTCTTATATCAAATAAACTATTAAAAAAGGAAGTGAGACGGGGTAAATTAATCTGGAAGGTTTTGGGGATGAATTGTCCCATCAATCATTTTTGTCACAGCTTTACTGGAAGCGCCTCCTAAGTCGTGATAGAATTTAATGCACTCAGCACATATATTGATAAAGGATGTAAAATTAGCACCGTAAATACCCCCATTATCACTACCAACTACACACAGAACGAAAAACCCGACATAATTGGCAAGCGAAAAAAAATGGGGAGTTACAGCTACAGTCAGCCTTCTTCATCAGACGGAGAGACACCAAAATCGGAAGAAAATAGTGAGTCACAAGACAGAGATGTCGACGACGAGGTTGCACACGGCGACAACGGCTTTATTAGAGAATGTTTTTGTGGCGGCGCAGTATCGTTAGAGACTATGCCAGCCGGAGCACACGTCGGGCGGTTATACTACAAGTGTGAGAATTCAGGGGTAAGTTGATTCCCCTTCGAAAATGTTGAATGGAATTTGGGTAATCCTAATTTTAGATTGATCATTCTTGTACCATTGTCATGTGATAGAATGGTCGGCTTCATATAAACAAGGCATGGGACTTGGCGGTTGAGCAAGAAATTCGGTCGCTGCGGGAGGTCTTGCAGGAAACACATAACAGAACAACGTATTTCACGCGCACCATCGGCACCGGCGCCCTAGTTGACCCACCGACGATGTGGGCCACGGTTGGACTACATGAACAGGAAATCGACCTACTCCATACAAAATTTAACGCATTGGAAGCAATGGTTTACCAGAAAGAAGAGAGAAGCCTGGGTGGAAGAGTACATAAGGTATCAGCGTACATACGCAATCTCGGTGCGCCTCCAACAAATTGTCTTTGCTTAATCATGAGCCTGATTGCTGTGATGGTGGCAATATGGAAGTGAGCTATGGGGTGGATGATTTTGGATAGAAGGAAGACGCTATGGAGGTAAGAGGAAATTTCTGGTTCTTCTCAACTTAGTAGACGCATATCGAAGTAAAAGAAAGTTTGCGGAATATCTGTTTTATAGTTAAGTCCACTGGGATTATATGTCTTCCCAGAGTTTGGTGTTTATGTCCACGGTACATATGTGCCCTCGGGGGGCCGGGAATGTCTAACGGTTTGCAGGCATGAAACTGGTGTTGTTTAATGTCCACTGTGTTTTGATTAAGTCGAGGGATTATTATGCTTCAATTTAAATATGTCCACTGTAACTTGCGGCAGATATTATTTACGTGATGGACACAACTTATGACCACAACTTATGTCGACATCTTATGTCCACAACTTATGTCGAAAACTTAAGTCGAAAACTTATGTCCACAACATATGTCTACAACTTATATACACAACAGAATATGTCAACCGCGGAATATGTCCACGACGGAATATGTCCACCACCGAATATGACCACGACGTAATATGTCCACCACCGAATATGTCCACCACGATAAACTTAAGCCCTTCTATGTCCACAATGAATAATGTCAAGCAAAAGTGTTTCTGTGTGAATTTATATCACAAGAAAATATGTAGATTCGACTACAACGACTGATAACCAGTACGAAGATAGTCTATAATAGGGAATATGTCCTCTACGGAGTAGGTCCCCTCCGAAATAATGTGTCCACGGAATGTGTCCACCACATAATAAGTCCACCACGCAATATGTCCACCACGTAATATGTCCACGTGCCACTAACGCCCTGCTATGTGCACAATGAGTAATGTCCACAACGAGATAGGTCTCCTACGAAGTTAGAATCTGATGCGAGATAGGTCCGTAACGGAGAATATGATTTATAGTTAAGCCGACTGGGATTATATGTCTTCCCAGTGGATGGCGTTTATGACCAGGGTACACTGGCGTTAATAAGTCCACCACATTAGAGATACATATAGATTTCCCAAAAAATGTTACCATTCGACCACCAAATTAGAGCTACATACAGATTTCCCAAAAACTGTTACAATAGTGGCTACCCCAAAAAAAAGTCCACGACACATCAACAAACCAGTCAACAAAAATACCAGTGTATATAGACGACAACATACGCCAATTACACATCTATTTACCCCCAAAAAATTGTGCAACAAAACAGGAGTGGATTTTCAAATTGGGAGTTTGCATGTCTTCCGATTATGGCCCGCACCAAAGCAACAACCGCACTTAGGGACCCTTTTCTTTCCAGACTGCAAAATCAATTACATAATATAATCATGATTACAGGTTATCAAAAGGGCAATAATTGTGTATTGATGAGATCAAAAATAATAACTTACAAATGGGACTTTACCCCGAGATGGAATTCTTTGTTTCCTAGGTCTCCCCGACCCCCTCTTCGTCTTCGGTGGGTGCAACTCAACAGATGAAACCGCAGGTGGGACATCAACATCATTTGCTCTTGGGAGTGGGAGTATTATCTGTTGATATACATTACACCAATCCTCAACGCGATAGCACTGACCAATTAGAGAGTATATATCTACCTTCATGGGACCACAAGCAGCAAGAGCATGGCTACATGGAATCTTCATCAACTGAAACCCCCTGCAAGTACACGTTTTGTTTTCCAGGTCCACGGTAAAAACACATCCCATACCATCATTTACTTGATATACCCACTCGCTAGCTGCTAAAACGCCACAATCAATAGAATCTTTAAGATTTTCATTCAACAAGAATTCAATCTCTGGGGTGCATATAGACTGTGTTTGTTTTGCCTTCTCTCGCCTTAAACAAAACCATCTCATCAGCTTGGCGCGCAAGAATTCCAACATCGTCACAACTGGGTAATCAACTGCTTTACTCAAGGCCGAATTCAACGATTCAGAAATGTTACTAGACATAAGATTGTATCGCAACCCTCGAAAATGGGATAACGTCCAATGGGATAGACCAATGTTAAGTAGGTATTTTGCACAAGCAGGACTGCGTCTCTCGATCTCCGCCCACCAAAATCTAAAATCGCCAATTGTAAATGCCCTTGCTGCTTTGGAAACTACAACAGACAAGCCTTCGTTCTTGAAGCGGTGTTGAACGTTCCGACATAAATGAACTATGCAAGCTGCATGTTGAGCAAAAGGGTAAACTTTTTCCAATGCCGCATAGATTGCTGGATGCTTATCAGAGACAAACACAAGGTCTTTATCATCCGGAGCAAATTTTTGAAGATTTTGGAAAAACCAAATCCAAGCTGCTTCGTTTTCTCCATCTACAACGCCAAATGCCAATGGGAATATTTGCATATTCCCATCTTGGCCACTCGCTGCTACCAAACAACCTTTATATTTTCCTTTCATCTGGGTCCCATCAATTACAATGACCTTTCTCAAGAAACTGAATCCACCGATAGATGCACCCAAAGCGACGAAGAGGAATTTAAACAACGTATGGCCTTGTTTGTCTTTAGTTGTGACCATATCTGTTACTGTCCCCGGATTAGTTGTCTTCAAGAGATAGAGATACGTACACAGAAATCTAAAGCCCTCTTCCTCATTCCCCCTAGCTCTAGTCATGGCAATTTCCTTAGCATGCCATGCTTTCATATAGGATATCGTAACATTGAGTTCTCCCAACACCATCTCAGGTAAATCACACGCTCGAGGGCCCTTTTTTCCATTTGAAAATTTTGGTTGAATGAGATCTGCCAAAACCTTTGATGTCGCCTTCTCCCCAAACCTAGAACGCGAAGCAACGTCACAGGAATGCTTCAATTGAACTGTCCTGATTTCAAAATTCTCGGAAAGTTTATGAGAAATGGCATATATACGCCAACTGCATTTCCGATCTACACAGCTCGTGATCAGTCTTGTGGTATCTGATTTTGTTATCCTGAAAGTGAATAACCTCTTCATTGCATACACTGCCAAAGCCTTATTTAGCTCCTCTTTGTTTGAAAAAATTCTACCAACATATATAGCATCCGCTGCGTGTTTTAGATCCATGTGTCTTTCTTCCTGCGGAGGTCCTCTCATATTATCAAGATATGGAGGAGCATCTTTAAGAAAGTCGTCATCCTCAATTACGATATCATTTACTGCATTAATGACCTCATCAGCAACATTATTGGGATTCAAAGTAAACTCGTCATCACTTCTGCAAAGTTGGGAACCGTTGCCCATATCATCAATCCCCAGATCAAAGCCTATAGGTTCAGCTTGAATCAGCGGGGTTACATTTGGAGGCGCGGCTGACGTCTCACCAACCTCAAATATATGTTCTCCTTGGAATGAAGATGACGGCCCTCGGGGAGCAACCCCACAAGTAATTGATTCACAATGAGGAGAATGTTCTTTATCTATTAGAGCAATCAGAGAATTAAAACCTTCATCAGTGTCGGTAAGAGGGGTGGTAGCTAGATTGGCTGAAGATTGATAAACATTACAACTTATGTCCACTACAGAGTCTGGCAGTGTGTCCCCTCGGTGAACAAAATCAGATGTCCGAGGGGTTTGGTCTACCTGTAATCTGCAACCTGGTTCGGTTTGTGAGACTGGACCTGAAACAGCAGGAATATAGTTGTCACGGAAAACAACTCCTGGGGATTTTGTCTGCCTGTGGTATTGTTCAACACCCTCGACAAAAGCTAGAAGAATGTCGTCATCAAGATATGAGGATTCAGCAGAAGATGAATCGACACCAAAATCAGCACTTTTACAAGCCCCATGAACTTTTTGCATGGTTGGAGTAGACTTTGATTTCTTGCGGAAAGAAACGTAAACACTTAGGCCTCCGAAAAATATACGTTTGTTTTTGAATTGGAGGAGATCACTATCCGAAGCGATTGCAACTGGGGGCATCTTGGTTTGAGTAAACACAATATTATCTTCAGGGTACCAAAACGTTAACTCAAGAGAAGTTTCAGCCAAGTCAACCCCAAATACTTTAGCAACTTCTGATTCCAATTCAGAAAAACCCATATCACTACTAAAAGCCAGAAAGCGAGCCATATGTCTTCTGCTAGGAACAAACTTCCAAGAGCTGTCATCTTTACATGTCCACTCACCAACTATAATCAACAAGGACTCGAACCCTTGATGCAGTTGTTGACCCTATATAGTTTGGAATGAAAAATTAGAAACGCTGGTGAAAATGAACAAATATCCTGCAGTGAAGACAGATGGGACATAAACATACATTGGTTACAAAGCATCCCGTCTTCATGGATTGAGCAGATATGGAAAGGTTACAAGAAATTGCATTGTTTTATGGACAATCCGAAACAAAGATTAGCAACAACGAAAGCCAGCCACAACAAATTGTTGTGAATGGAATCGCATCAGCTAAATATGAAGTTCGTCCCTGCCTTTTTAAAAGAGAAAATGGAGCTGATTTAACGATAATCCGCCAAATATAAAAGAACTTAAGTTGGAAAAAAACAGAAAATACAGAGTCCGAACACCAAAATGGGATCTTTATTGAGGACAAAGACTCTTTTTGATCCGTTGAAACTTGTCTACGATCAATTCTTCCCCTTGGAGACAAAGTTTCTGGGTCTTAGCATATGGGTAATTTAAAGATGAGTTAAACTGTGGAAAAGAAATATTGCCCACAGTAGATAATGCTTGAACCTACAATTAAGTAAACCTAAAATTTTAAACAATTTCATAAAAAAAGACACTTGAAATTTCAACTTCCCGCCTATCTTCAAACAGTAAACTCAACAAGGAGACTTAGCAAAAAATATTGACTTCCTCGACAATACACTTCCACTAATTGGCAGAAACATATAAGGGGCAGTACGGTCATTTCGGGGATGACATAAACTGTCATTTTGGCATGTTTCGAAGTTAAAAAATCAATGTGGCATATTCCGAGTGTTTCAATTTTTTTTGGCAATTTAGGTAATTTTCTCTAAATGTAACTCAATTTAGATTGATTTGTCATAATTAGCTTTAAATTATTTTTTGTTATGCAGTTATGTTTTGATTTTGTTGTCGGGAATACGCATCAAAAAATTTCTACTATATTTATGTTATTAGAAAAAATTATTCTTAAGACAAGACGTATGAAATTGGGTGCGTCTTAACTTGTAAATATGGATTTATATTGGATTACATTAGAAAAATTCAAAAACTAATTATTAAGGCGTATGAATTTTGGAGCGTCTTTCCCTATACGTCAAATATAAATATTTAGTTTTAATTAATTATCTGACAAAATATTACAAAGAAAGAGAACTAAAAAATTTTAATATTCCAAAATAAAAAATAAAATAAAATAAAAGACAAGTATATCATAATATAAAAATTATTGACAATTGCTAATCAATACGGAGTATATATTTGATTTACGGTTATAGGTTTTGAAATTGTGTATTTGAAATGGAATTTTTACATCAATAGTAATTTAAATTTTTAGAGATTATATTATTACCAACACCAATATATAAAATATAATATTTTAATAACTGTTTTTTTTTTTTTTTGTCAAGCAAATTTCATTAAAACTTAAAAGGTAGCATACAACTCTCTTTCAACCAAATGATCAGAGAGAACATGTTTTGCGATAGAGTCAGCTAAAACATTTTGATTTCTAGGGATAGAAGCGAAAGAGATAAACTCAATCTGTTTTGAGAAGTGAAGGATATCGCTAAGGATATCATATAGTTCACGATGTTCCGAAGCAAAAAGAATCGCTTCAATGCATTCCTTGGAGTCGGAGAGAATTTGGACACTTTGGCAATCCAAATCAACCGCTTTACGAACAGCCTCAAGAATTGCATAGCCTTCAGCTTGCAAAGGGGAGCTAACATGTGCTAGAATTTGTGAGAACTGGCGGCATGAACCATGGAGATTCATAGCCATTCCCAACCCTGCAATTTTTAAAGATTCATTCCAAGCCGCATCAGTTGCAATCTGGATTTGGGGCAGAATGTTCAAAATATATAAATAAACCCATGCATAGATAGCATGTGTTCAAAACCTAGTAATGCTAATAATTTGTAGGTACAATTTTTGGTCATATTTTCAACTCAAATTTAATGAAAAATTATTATTCTTATATATTTTTAAAAATATAAATGTGAACTAAATTAATTTCTGATATAGAATTATAATCCTTTTATTCTAAAATTCCAACTAATTTTTATTGTACAATTTAACAAAATCCAACTAATTAACAGCGATGGGAAACAGAGGCAATTAATTATTTAGACTCAGACGAGGTTGTGGATAACTTTTGCTTGTTGTTATGTTTTAGTTATTCTTATGAATTTAGATTTTAATTCTCGAAAGAGTCACACCTTCGCTGATAGTGCTAACAATTTTGTATTTATGGTGCATAAGATTTCCAATAAAGAAATATCGATTACTTTAAGAAAATACATTTTTAATTACAAGCCAAAACACATTTTAAGAAAATAAGAATTAAAAATAACAAAAAAGAACTATCTATTTTTTGTTATTAACTTCCATTAATTATAAATTACAAAATATTTTTTTTTTGTTTTAAATTTAGGGACAAAAACTAGAATAACACATATAAATAAGGTAATGACTAGACTAACATATAATAACTGGGTACGGAAAAAATCTGCTTATTGGCCATCATACCCTTATTTGCTTTGTTAGGAATAACGTTATAACGAAACTGTCATTATCAAATTATTTCCACATAAGCAAAATCTGACTTATTCACAAAAATGCCACCGCGTTTTTCAGAATAAGTCTGCGGACCTTTGTTGCAGACTTAATAAATCGAAAAGTCTGCACAGACTTGTTCTGCAGACTTAATGCGCAGACTTGTTATGTAGACTTAATTTACAGATTTATTTTCAATGTCGCAGACTTAATAAGTCTGGGAAAATCTGCAGACTTGTTGTGCGTGTTGCAGACTTTCCGCCGCAGACTTAATGCTCTTTGTTGCAGACTTATTAAGTCTGTGCAGACTTGTTTTGATTGCAGACTTATTACGCAGATTTATTTCTTTTGTTGCAGACTTATGTTCATTTGCAGACTTATTATGCAGACTTATAAAAATCTGCAGCCGTTTGTTGCAGACTTAAATTCTTTGTTGAAGACTTGTAGAAAATCTGTGACATAAACAGTAAGTCTGCGACACTTATAAGGTCTGACTGAAATAACATCGCTTGTTGCAGATTTATTTACAATGTTGCAGAGTTTATGCTCAACGTCGCAGACTTATTTGTAAATTGCTTACGTGGCAGTAAAAACTGCAGACTTGTTAGACTGTGTTGCGGACTTGTTTTCTGACTAGAATAATACCTTTTTGTCGCAGACTTGTTATGTGTTGCAGACTTAGTTCGAACCTCGAGATGTCCCAAATAACTAAGAAAGAAATTTATGAAAAATGCCACTACGACATTAGGGTTATGGTACGGCCGCCGATTTCGTTTTCCATTCTCACCGATAAGCTTTCTTTGCCACCCATCTCAAATAGAAAAACTTCTATATCTCCGCCGATCCCGATTTTTGTCGTCTTCGCCGCCCCGATCCCGTTGTCTATCGTCACCGCCGATCTCGTTCTACATCGTGGTATCGCCAAAAATGTTGCAGATTATATTGGTTTGGGGTAATTGGAGATTTGAGAAGAATAGATGGATTTTTATTGTCGATAGTAGTAGAGGTTCTCGAGTTCTTGGAACCAATGCTGTAACTTTGTTCAAGGAATTCATTCAAATGGTTTACGAGGATTATGGAGTTGATAAGAATAAGTACGAAGTTGAATTGAGATACATGTTTCCGAAGAAGATATTGGTCAAGTTACCAGTAGACACTCCTCCTGTCTTTGTTGGTAATACGAGACAATTGCAAGGTTTTCTTTGAACAATTCAAATCAGATACGTTGCGACTATGTGTATCGGATAAAGAGGTATCATCCAAGTCTAAGGTAGCTGAAAAGCGTGAAGATGGTGAAAACAAACGTGCACAAGGTAGATCTTCCCACAAACGAGCAAAAATAGAAGTTGAATTTGATGGTAATGCAAAATTAGAAGGGGATGATGCTAGTTCTGGTGATGAGGATGAGGAAAACGAGGACCAATACAGGTTTGATTGTTGCGACGATCCGGATGGTGCTAGTTCTGGTGATGAAGATTATTATCTATATGAAAAGCTTCGTGAGGAGGAAGAGAAAGAAGAGAAGGAAGAGAAAGCGAGAGTGCCAAACAACAAAAACAAAAAAAAGGCTGAAAGGAATGATAACAAAGTTGATGAAGATTACCGGAAAATGGAAATGACTTCGTTGGATATATCGGTGGGACAAAGGTATGATAACAAAGAGGTGTTGGAGATGAGGTTGAAGATTCTTTCAGTTGCGCAGAAGTTTGATTTTAACGTTGATTATTCAACGCCAACCTTATTAATTGTTCGATGTTGGGTAGAAGGTTGCACATGGAGAGTCCGAGCTACTACAGTTGGAGATTCTCCATATTTTTTTATAAAAATATACGTTAAAGAACATTCATGTTCTGTGACAGACCGAGGAGCCTGTTGTTGTCAAGCTACGCATGAGATTTTGGGACAAATGTACAAGGATTTTGTGGGTGGTATCGGTTCAAAAGTGTTACCTAGTCATGTTGCAGATGCTCTAAACAAACGATATGGTATTAATGTATGGTTGCAGTCATCATGTGTCGCAGACTTGTTTTTTTGTTGATGGCTTGTTTTATTTGTTGCAGACTTATTTTTTATTTGTTGCAGACTTGTTTTATTTGTCGCAGACTTGTTTTTTGTTGAAGGCTTGTTTGTTGCAGACTTGTTTTATTTGTTGCAGACTTGTTTTACTTGTTTTGTAGCAAACTTGTTTTAATTGTTTTGTTGTAGACTTGTTTAAGTTGTTTTGTACCAGATTTGTATTCCTTTGCTGCTGACTTATTGTTTTATGAATGTGACAGATGGAATACTGGAAAGCTTATCGAGCCTTAAAACATGCACGACTTTTGGCAATGGGTTCACCAGAGAGTGGATATGAGCAAATCCCTTCGTACTTATACTTGATACGAAGAGCTAATCCTGGTACTTATACGTGCCTTAAAGTCGATGCAGAAGATCGATTCAAGTATTTGTTCATCTCATTTGATGCAAGCATAAACGGCTTTCAGTACATGCGCAAAGTTGTTGTTGTTGATGAGACATATCTCCGAGGAAAATATAAAGGAACACTCCTTCTCGCAACATGTCAAGATGGAAACTTTAATATTTTCCCAATAGCATTTGCCGTAGTTGACACAGAGAATGATGCATCATGGGAATGGTTCTTTACACAGCTTAGTTGTGTGATTCTAGATGATGTTAGTCTCTCCATCATTTCTGACAGGCATAGTTCGATATCGAAGGCCATTAAAAAGGTGTATCCATTGGCAAGTCGTGGTATTTGTACATATCATATGTACAAGAACATAATAATGAGGTTTAAAGGACGGCAAGTGTTTCGGTTGGCTAAAAAAGCAGCACACACATATAAGATATCGGATTTCAATTCTATATTCACTGCGATCCAAGACATCAATCCTACACTTCACTCTTATTTGCTGAAGGCTGATGTGAAGGTGTGGAGTCGTGCTCATTTTCTAGGAAACAGGTACAACATACTAACTTCCAACATAGCGGAGTCACTAATTAGAGTGCTCTCCGAAGCTAGGAATCTACCTATTTCTAAGCTCTTAGACGCCATACAGTCCATGTTAACAAGATGGTTCTCTGCGCGGAGGCGTGAAGCAGGCCTAATGACTACAACACTTACACGTGCTGCGGAGAAATTAATAGAGGTAATATGTCTGTGAATATCTAATAAGTCTGTGAGATATCTGACATATCTAATAAGTCTGCGACATACGTAATAAGTCTTCACTAATTTTATTTACATTTTCGCAGCCGCGTGTTAATGATTCGAGGCTGTTGACGGTGCAAGAAATAGATGATGATCAAGTACAAGTCAGTAGTGGGACGCTTGTACATGTTGTTAATGTTCGAGAACATAAATGCACATGTCGTAGGTTTGACTTGGATAAGTTGCCTTGTGTTCACGCAATTGAAAGTGGAGAAGCTAAGGGAATGTCCAGAGTTAGTCTGACTTCTCCGTACTACTATAAGAACTACCTCAGTAACGCTTACGCCATGTGTATCATGCCAAGTGATGTAGCTCAACCAATTCCTGAACATGTCGCTGCGAAACTCTGTTTACCTCCTGATGTTCGAAATCCACCTGGAAGACCAAAGAACTCTAGATACTAATCTGCGTTGGAGAAAGGAATGGAGAAAAATGTCTCGAGGAAGCAACACATTTGCTCGAATTGCCAAAAAAGTGGACATAATGTGCGTACGTGTGTCATATGATTTGTTATTTACTTTCTAATATGGTTTAAAGACTCTTGTGGTTGTGTATTTGTATTTGTATCGAATTTTACAGTACCTAATAAACCTAGTTTACTATGCAAGAAATTTTCAAAAGTCTGGAACAAATAAAACAAGTCATTAACAAATAAAACAAGTCTGCATCACATAAAACAATTCTGCAACAAATAAAACAAGTCTACAAATAAACAAATCTGCGACGAGTACAACAAGTCTGCATCATATAAAATAACTCTGCAACAAATTGGTTAAATTGCGCTTAGATAGAAAGAGATAGAAAGATATTCAAAGTCTTAGAGACAAGACGAAAGAGATAGAAAGAAAAACTACATTCGTTAAACCTACCAAATGGAGTAAACTACCAAACCAAGAATACAACCAACAATCACCATATCCTTTATTTGGGCTTTGCGTAGTTCACTTTTGCACCATCTGATCTCTTTTTCCAAATATCGAACCCTAGCTTTTAACTCAGCCACAAATAAAAGAAGTCTACAACGTGTAAAAGAAATCTGTTGCATATCTAATAAGTCTGAAACACAACAAATTTACAGAACCAAATAAACCTAGTTTACTAGCTAAGAAATTTTGTTAATTTCAATGCCTGCAAAACAGTTAAAAATTAGGAGAAGTGTCGTATCATTAATGCAGACTTATGTTAAAACAACTCTACAAGAAATGCAACAAGTTTGCTACACATAACTACGGTTGTGTGGCATGCTGAGTAGGTATGCGAACTTTGTCTTGACCGCGAGGCTTTGGGTCAGACATCTGAGGGTTTGCGTCACGGACCTCGTCAAAAATCTCCGCTGCAACCTTCAAACGGATATCGGCAATTGTGTTGTCACTTAAATCATCCATTTTGTATCCCAATGCAAGGCACTCCACGAACTTGATAGAATAGACACCGCAGTCGCCTGTCTGAACGTTTTGTGGGATCTGCTTCTTATAGTGAAGTTTGAAAGGAGTCAATTTACGACCTTTTCTTTTCTCTTACGGTGTGAAAGCTTTAATCCAATATGGAACCATTTTCGCATATGGCCTCACTAGGTCGATGACTTTCTGCCAGTTCTTGGGAATGATGCTATCGTAAATCTCAATCATCTCTTTTTTGAGATCCATTTCACACGTAATCTAGTGGTTACTGTTTACGTTGTGGAAAAAATAGACAACATCAACATCGTCGATCCATGTCTTCTTTGTTTGGGCGTACTCTGGAGATGTCCCTTGAAATGTACTTTTGTAACCGTCACGAAACAAGAAATTTGACGGAGAGATGGCAAACTGTTTATAGTCGAGATACTACAAGTCGACAAACCATTGGTCAAGGAATGCAATTCTTCCTGTCCGAAATGGGGTAGGTTCTCGGAGAGACCTCTTCCGTAACATATTCATGGCGGAGCACATATGCTGCGAAACAAAAGTAAAAAGATAAGTCTGCAACAAATAAAACATATCTGCGACAAACAAAACAAGTCTGCAACGAACAAAACAAGTCTACGACATATATAATAAGTCTGCAACAAAACAAATATGCACCAAGTAAAACAAATCTGCGACAAACAAAACAAGTCTGCAACGAATAAAACAAGTCTATGACATATATAATAAGTTTGCAACAAAACAAATCTGCACCAAGTAAAACAAATCTGCAAAGAATAAAACAAGTCTGCAATGAACAAAACAAGTCTGCAACGAATAAAACAAGTCTGCAACGTGATAATTAGATTTGTTACCTGGTCACCTAGCCAACCGTAATTTGATTTTTCTTCCTCTAGCCAATTTTCTTTGGGCGTAATGAGCCTGAGGTAGAAATTGAGTTCACCGTCGAATGTACCAATTGGTTGCTCCCTAATATAATAAGTCCATAACATGAGAATGTGGAAGACAAATCTGCAACACATGAAAAGTAAATCTGCACCATATGGAAAACCAAAATAAAGTTGACAACTTACTGGCGAACATGAATAAAATCCATCAGATTCTGAAGTTTTTCGGGTGCAACTGGTGTAAAAGGATCATATGCAACATCACTAGGATGGCAGCCAAATGCGGCATCAGGTTCAGGTTCCATTATGCGTTTCACCATTGAGTTTCCCGGAAAGGATGATTTCTACGTGGGACCCAACTTCTTAGGCCGATCGTAACCATCTTCCAGGGCAGCAGTCAAGATATCTAAATTTTTCTTCAAAACTTGTTGTTGAGCCTTTAAGATGGGGTCAGACTCAGTATCGGACTGTATTTGATTCTCTTCTTTCTGCATTTGCTCTGTTATGTCCTGAAGATCTGTCTCAACAACACCTTTGACCTCAGCTTTTTTGTTTTTTTCTTCTTAGATGTAACTTCACCACCATCGACATTAACCACTGGAGCTTGTAACCAGAACTGTAAAATAAGACAAAAACTCTGCATGAGTAAAACAAGTCTGCAACATAACAACAAATCTTCAACAAATACCAACAAGGGCTGCTAGGAAAAGGAATAAATCTGCAACACACAAACTCCTACACAAACAAACTGCAACAATACCAAAAATACCAACAAGTCTGCGAAACAGAACAAATCTGCAATAATATAACAAATCTGCAACAACTACAAACAAGTCTGTGAAAAAGTAACAAATCTCAACATATATATAAAGAACATACCGGGGTTTTGTTAGGAGAAGTTTGATCAACTCTTTCTCCGTTAATCGGCACCTCTCGTAGTTGCCACACCTCTTCTTTGAGTTTAGCAATGTCGTTATCCACTGCCATTAATCTGGCATTTATTTTTGAGTCCATCTGATCCACTTTATCGGTCAAAGCATTGACCAGTCCACCCAAATCTCCGATGCCACTCAAATCGACATTCTCATACACAGTAGATGTTGTCCTCTCTGCAACCCGTGGCTTCTTCGTTACAACCTTCTCAATGGAGTCTACATCTGTACCACTTCGAACCCTTTTCGAAGTTCCAACTTCATATTGCTTTTTCCATGCATTTTTAGCCACTTTACCATTCATGATGTCTTTGATCAAATTGTCTAATTTTTTATCATCCTTGTTACCATTGGATTACCAGCTATATATCTCACATGCACCTGTCGTCAATTACAAATTAAAAGTGAGAATACAAAACAAATCTGCCAACAAATCTACAACAAATGAAACAACTATGCAACACATGAAACAAGTCTGCAAGAAAAAAAACTAGTCTGCAACATAAAAAACAAATCTAAGACATATAAAACAAATATGCGACAAATAAAAGTAAAAACAAATCTGCGACATAGAAACCAAATCTGCGACATAGAAACTAAACCCTAAACCCAGAAACCAAATCTGCGACATAGAAGAAGTCTACAACAAATATGCAGTAAAAGACTGCAAACGCAGTAATATTCCTCGCCATAATTTTTGATTTCCTCAAGTACAATATCATCTACTTCGTAATGGCCTCAAGATCCACCCCATGAGAGAATAGGAAGTTCCTCTTCTTGGTTTTTTCTCCCATAAAGTTCTTCTAATCTTGGAAATGACTCATACGCCCATATTTGGAAGACATGAACTAATCCTTTCAAAGTGTAACTATTATCAGCAAGGTTTGCTTCTTTGATGGACTCAATCAACAATTCAAATGACCTCCTACCCCATGGAAACCTCTCCAAAGCAGCAGGATCCAATGCTTTCTTCGCGCATTTTAAATTCATCTTGCATCCTCTACTTAAACCAAATATTCCTAGGGAGAGGATGCACAAATAACCTACAATTCTTCTGTTCTCGTAACTCCATGTGTGACACTTTGTCAACACCTTAGCCAACTCCTCCCAAGTAGGTCCATCACCTATAGGCACATCCATCTCAGCCCATATTTCGCTGTGATCAATATTCGCTTCTTCCCCTTCTTTTTCAACAATGTACGGATCACAATTAAGTCCTGACAGCTCTGCAAATTCATGCAATGAAAACCTGAGAGGTTTTTCTCCAATCAAACACCAAATCTCACTTTTGCTAACAATTTCTAACTGATGTGCGAGGAAGTAGTGAATTGTCTTCCCATGCCAACAAAACTTACGCTCTGCTAACAAAATAAAAACCCCAAGAGCTGAATTCTTTAACTCGTCCCATACATCATCGCCAACACTGGCACGGACATTTCTCAAAATTGACAAAGAACATTCATGATTCATACTTTTATTTTGCTCTGGAACAACCCTATACATCCGCCGAGGATATTCTCCACTAGAATCCATACCAGCAAATCTGCAAATACCAACAAATATGCAACAAAAGATCAAATAAATACCAACAAGAAATAAGAACAAATCTGCAACAATACCAACAACAAGTCTACAACAAATACAACAACAAGTTTACGACAATATAAAAATAAATCTGCAACAAAAGAACAAATCTGTAACAATACCAAAACAACCAACAAATCTGCAACAAAATAACAAATCTGCAACAAAATAACAAATCTGCAACAAAATAACAAATCTGCAACAAAATAACAAATCTGCAACAATAACCAACAAGTCTGGAAAAATGAAACAAATCTGCAACACACAAATCTACAGCAATAAAACAAAACTGCAACAAATAGCAACAAATCTGCAACAAAATAGCAAATCTGCAAAACTAAAACAAAATAACAGATTAATCTGCAACAAATAACCAACAAGTCTGCAACACAATAACTAATCTGCAAAACAACAACAAATCTGCAACAAAATAACAAATCTGCAACAAAATAGCAAATCTACAGCAATAAAACAAAACTGCAACAAATAGCAACAAATAATAAATCTGCGAAAAAAAAACAAATCTGCAACAATACAAACAAATAGCAACAAATAATAAATCTGCGAAAAAAAACAAATCTGCAACAATACAAACAAAACTGCAACAATAAACACAAATCTGCAAAAAAATAACAAATCTGCAAAACAACAACAAATCTGCAACAAAATAGCAAATCTGCAAAACTACAACAAATCTACAACAAAATAATAAATGTGGAACAACTAACAACAAGTCTGGGAAAAAGAAACAAATCTGCAACACACAAATCTACATCAATACAAACAAAACTGCAACAAATAGAAACAAATAAACAAATCTGCGACACACACAAATCTGCAACGAAACAAAATAACAAATCTGCAACAAAATAGTAATCTGCAAAACTACAACAAAATAACAAATCTGCAACAATAACCAACAAGTCTGCAAAAATGAAACAAATCTGCAACACACAAATCTACAGCAATAAAACAAAACTGCAACAAATAGCAACAAACAATAAATCATCGAAAAAGAAACAATACAAACAAAACTGCAACAATAAACACAAATCTGCAACAAAATAACAAATCTGCAAAACAACAATAAATCTGCAACAAAATAGCAAATCTGCAAAACTACAATAAATCTACAACAAAATAACAAATCTGGAACAAATAATAACAAGTCTCCGACAAATCAACAAATCTGCGACACACAAATCTGCAACGATTCACAAAAATCTACAACAATACCAATAAATCTGCAAAATCGACGGCAAAATCATACGAAGAATACCGGAATCTGGGTTTTAGGGTTCCACGACGGCGCGAAAAATAGAAGCGGCTAGGTTTTAGGGTTTCTCGACGGCGGCGATGAAAGAGAAGATGACGGCGCCGATGAACGATGAAGAAGATGACCGCGAGGATGAACGATGAAGAAGAGAGAAGGACGGCGAGGATGAAGAATATTAAAAATAAACATAAAAACGGCGAAGATGACGACGACGAGAAGATGACGATGACGAGAACAAAGAAGATGACGACTACGACGACGAGGAGGACGAACACGAAGACGGCGACGACGAGAATGTGAAAAGTCGCGTGGGTGAGGAAGAGAAGTGACAGTTTTTACGTTTTCTAAGGAATTGGAGGAAAACTGAAAAAAATAAGAAATGAAAGCAGTTTTAGAAATGTTTTCGGAAAAACAGTTTTTCTTTTTTGTTTTAAATTCAGAAACAGTTTTTTTTTTTTTTAGAAAAATAAATCAAAATGACATTTCTGTAAATAAATAACTAAAATAGGGTTTTCTGTTTTTTAACAAAAGAGTTGTGTTATTCTAGTAAACTCAGATTTGAAGGTGTTATTCTAGTAATTACATGAAAAATTAGTGTTAGTCTAGGTAAATTTTTCTTAAAAATTTATTTCAAAGAGAGAGTTTTGAATCTTCCCGAGGTTTTTTTGCATATTGAGCTTGAAAGTTACTTGAAGATCCTGCCTCAAAAGCTGAAGCATGACGTGAGGACATGTCCATGTTGTGAGCCATATTCATGTCTTCGTTAGGGTCCATGTTCAGATTATGCCATGGTTTTTGTTCAGATCTATGCTGTCGTCTTCATTTAGATCTATGACAAGGTTTTTGTTTACATCTATACCAGGGACTTCACCTATTTCTATGTTAGGATTCACATTTAAGTCAAAATCTGCAATTTTACAGTAACTTTGCATGTTCAATAAATCAGATCGTCTTTGAGGTAATCTTTTTTCTGCTATATGCAAAAGAAGGCAAATCAAGAGTGGTCTTTTTTTTATAATTGCCAATAAATTTTGGATTTTTGTCTCATAAAAAAATAAGCGATGCATTTACCGAATTTTCTTTTCGGGTTGAATGATATGTTTCAGATTTTTTTTTATAACTACGTTATTTTTGATGAAGTACCTCAAAAGAATTAATAACAGATTCTGCTTTCCTCTTGCTATAGCTCATTTCTTCATTTTTTTCTTCTTTTTGCATTCCATCTACCTCTTCAGTGCAATTATAGCAAGACCAGTTATCAGAAACCTTATCGACGTTTTCCATCATGCAATAACTACACAGAGCCGTGCCTACTGTTATAAAAAAAAACATTCGCCTTAGGCCACCAAATTTTTTTAAAAGAGTAGGCCACATTTTTCAAAGAAGTTTTTAAAAATAGGCCACCAAAATTGACGATTCCTGTTTTAGTTCCTCTACAGAAAGAAGTTTTTCAAAATCTGGCTATCATATCAATAGAGCTGGAACTGGTTAGACAACTCGATTATTTGAATTTGGTGAATAACTTTGTAGAAAAAAAGTAGAAAAATTGTGGTTTAAAATTTCTATATATTTTGTTCTTGTTAGGACTTTTATGTACATATTAGATAATATTATTAACACTATTTTTTAAATGAAGAAGGCCACAAATTTTTTTTCGTCTTAGGCCTACGTAAACCTGGGCACGGCACTGTAACTACAATAACCAAATCAATGATAAAAGATACTCAAATAAAAACATTTCTATTATCTAATTGCATGGTTAAAATTTACGTATGTTGTTAACAAAAAAATATTACATATGTTCTGCACCAACGTTGCAGGTGCAGCAAATCACAAGTGAATATTCATATCCTAGATCACCACATGTATCACAAATAGTTACCTGCAAAATCATCATTTGGTACCATCATGTCGATAACATGCATAAGCTAAGATCAGACAAATTAACTAAAAAGAAAATCATTATGTACTTCTCCCTCAATATGAGGCGATTCATTGTTATCATCGAAGATTATAGCTTCCACAACTCTTTTATTTTCAACATCATCGCCATCAGGCTGCACATACGATTTCATTTGTTCCTCATTCTAAAACATAAACCCGATATTAGATTCATTTTTAATGAAAAATCAAAGAGATATTCTTCCACATCCATCATGAACATAAATATATAATATATATGAAACCTTCGATAAAGCATATACTTTTGAGGAAGATGTTTCTGTAATATCATATTCGTTTAAGTCATATGTGTTTTTAGAGGAAGATGCCGGTGTAATCTCTTTAGATACCACAATCTGATCATACTCATGAGTGTTTGAAACCATAGTTGATGTTATATATTGTTTCTCGATAAATCTATTAAAGTCCAAATCCATGAATCTTAAGAAAAAAAGAAGAAAAGAAACGAAACCATTAATGAATCTCAAACACCTATAATAATGAACCACAATTTAAAATCCAATTCATTATAAGTATTAACTAATTTAATTGATAATTGTGACTTTTAACTATAGAAGAACAAAAAAATATATTCAACACAATTAAAGGAGAAAAAAGAAGAAGAAATCTCCATTGAATAAAATTAAGTGAACAATCTTTCAAATTTATATTTCACTCCTTGATAGAATCAAATTTTAAAATTAAAAAATTGAAAAATTTGGAAAGACAAAAAAATTTCAGAGCTTTTAAATCATTTGATACAATCAAAGAAAGAAGAACCCTAGATCCAATTTGATTTTTCGATTCATATCTAAGGATACAAGTTAAACAATTGATCATCTTAAATCATAATTAGACTCCAATAATAATTGTTGTAAACCATTCATAACATCGAAAGAACTTTTAAAACCATAATATCCTAAATTTATAGAATAAACAATACAATTATTTTAACCAAAAAAAATCAAAAAAAAAACAATATTTTCTGGAAATTTAATACATTTTTCACTTGATGCAAAGAGTAATCCAAATCAAAGTGAAGACAAATAGATGAATTTGGAAGAATACTTAGAGATAATACAAAAAAAAAATCAAAAGTAATGAGCAAAGATGAAGAAGATAAACCATATTTAAAGATCAAAGTTAGAGCCAATCTATTAATTCATTTCCTTATTATGCTAGTATCTTATCTTATTTTCTTTATTTGCAAGTCAAGCAATTTAATGATTATCTATATTTCGATTCTACATTTTAGGAAATATATTTAGTTGTATTTAGTTGTTATTTTTCCTTGATTTTCATTTTTAATTTTATTTAATAAATTTACACCATATTTGCTTGTTTAACTTTTAAATATAAATTGATTATGGCTCTAGCTTTTCTATTTTTTTAATGATACGTGTCTGAATTAAAAAGACATAAATCTTGTAACAATGCATGTAATATAGTTTACACATATCTTGTAACGCCACAAGTATATTCATACATATTGTTAAGCTCTACAAAAGCATATCCTACTTAATCGTGAAAGACTATTAATACTTGACATATGTCGAGATCATATTTTTTGAACATGTTTAGCATTGTTCATGCTAATTTTCGTTCGAAATTGAGAAGTCTAAATCATCATAGGAATATATGGATTATCCAATTTACCCTCTAAAAAACAATAATTAAATGTTTTGATTATTGTATGAGTAAGATAATCATTATTGCTCTAGTAGTTGAAACATGTGTTTCAGATTATGATAGAGGTATATGTTGTGTTTTCGCAATGGAGGTCAACGAGAATCCTTAAAATAAAATATTACATCTACTAAGGCAGGTTTAATCACTTATATATTATATGAGTTTGATATTATTACGTTTATATCATATCATCTAAATTGTGAGTTAAGTAAGCTAACTCGTGAAATATAAAAAAAAACATACGTATTCTGATTGGTATTTGGTTGTATACTTATTTTAAATTGGTTATTTTAATTTATATGATTCAACCAAAATCTTACCTTAAGAGCTCACATGACTCATTTATTTAATGATTCTAAGAACATATCCAAACATCAAAAATTGAACTCAGTTGAGTGATCTCACAGTATAATGATGTGTATAAATGGCGCAGGGTAGATAAATATGAACCAGACGCAGTTGATGCTCATTTTGACAGACCTACTCAAAACATCAAAAACCTAACTTGTAATCTCAAGACATACATATATAGTTATATATTCTTTTAAAGTTGCATTAATTATGTTACTTTCAGTGTTATTCTTTAAAACCAGAGTGAATCCATAAAACCTATGTTTTTTTTTTCCAGAAAATTATATATAGTTGGTGTTACACACGAAGCACAAAATGTTGATTTTCGTGAAATCATATAAATCATCCATATTCGGTAACATATATAGGAAACCAAAATTAGAATCTTCGTTGTAGGAGGTGAGATTTTAAGACACACATTCAACAACTAGGATTCCTTGTAGCAAAATTTAAAAGTTATGCGATGAATAAACAAATAACTATTAATGCTATGTTCTATAATTCTATTTTTGACAGTAAATTTACACTCAATAAGGATTTGCAAAGGGCTATTTGCGAGTCTATTGGTGGATTTTTTTACCTTTCATGAACATTGAATTTTTTGATACATTTCTTCTAAATTACCAACTCTCATAAATGGATTTTTCAGTTTGTGAGTGACTCTTGCATGGCTATAGATGAGGCATATTACAGCATTACATACTGATTTTTTCATTTAAGGACATATACGATCATGTTTGTAGTAGTATATTTTATGTCTTATCACCACTATATGTATTTTTTTTTTAAATATAGTTTTTATACTACTGTGAAATAGATGACATACAATAAACTAGTCCCTTGATAATCTTTTATACTCTATCCATACTAAGTTAATAATCCTTGAAGATTTTCTTCTTTTTGCAAGTTGCAGACCTCAGTTTAACCAATGAAGAGAAGAAAATTATACTCTTCAAGAAATCGAGAAGCTAGTGCTATTTAATGGAGGATGTTCTCTTGCATACATCAAATCAATGCCTCAGCCATCTAGAGAAGGTATTGATAATTTAAACCGTTTTAGTCGTTGATTAGATGAGATATGACCGTGATGATGAATGGATAAAGATGCTAACATTAGAGCAGAAATGCATATATGATGAGATAATAGCTATGGTTTAAAATAAGAAAGGTGGCGTTTTCTTTGTGATTGCTCGAGAACTAACAAAAATCTGAATATCTTCTGAATGTTCAACGGTAAGTTTACTTCACAATTATGAATCATCTTTTGAATTAGTTTTGACCAGGTCCTTGATTGTCGCTAATCGCTATATAAAATTTGTTTCAATTTCTGGTTGTTGGTAATTAAGTGCGCAAAAGATTCGACACAAGGAAAACAATCAAATAAGTGCTGAATATGTATTGTATTACCATACCATGGGCCCAAGTTCACATGGTGTAACAAAAGGGATGATGGATTGATATGCAAAAAGCTTGACCGTGTTCTAGTTAATAATGCTTGGTGTTTGAGATTTTCAAAATTCTTTTAGTGTTTTTGAAGCAGGAGGATGCTCGGATCACTTAAGATGTCGGTTTTTGCTGGGAGTGAATCAAGAGGAGGAAGGAAGCCATTTAAATTCTCAAATGTGTTCTCCAAATGTCTGATGAAGACATCTTGTCTTGTAGAAATCTGGTTTTTATGCCATAGGCTAATCCAATATTATATGTGATAATAAACATAATGAAATATTGAAATGCAACTATAAATTGTTATAAACTAGAGAATTTTATGTTATAAACTAGAGAGAGTTTTAGAGAGATAAAGTTTAGAGAGATAGAACTTATGTTTTTATTGATTTTCTTCTTATATGCTTACATATATATAGAAGGAGAAATTTAGAGACGAAGTAACTTCGTAGCGAAGTAACTTAGTAACGAAGTAAAAGATATTAGATAATATTAAATAAAGATATTTTCTAACACTCCTTATTTATTTAATATGTACTGCCTCGTTAAAAATCTTGTTATGGAAAAACCCAATGGGATAAAAACCATGAGAAGAAAAAAAGAGTACAGTAACATATTCTCCCCCTTGAAAGCACTTCTTCTTCATATATCTCGTAAATGACACATTTCAATACTATGAATATGCTTTTTGAACATTGTAGTGGGTAGCACCTTTGTAAGAAGATCTGCTGAATTATCGCTTGAGCGGACGTATTTAATACTGATTTCTTGATTTTTCTCGAGCTCTTGTGTGTAAGAGAAAAACCTTGGTGGAATATGCTTCGTTCTATCGCTCTTGATATAACCTTCTTTAATTTGTGCGACACATGCACCATTATCTTCGAATATGGTTGTGAGCTCTTTACTTGTGGTTATGCCACTAGATTCTTGAATATATTGGATTACAGATCTGAGCCACACGCATTCCCTACAGGCTTCGTGGAGTGTTATGCTCTCTGCATAATTAGATGAAGTAGCAACTAGTGTTTGCTTTTGAGAACGCCATGAGATTGTAGTCCCTCCTATAGTGAATATATATCCAGTTTGAGATCTTGCCTTATGTGGATCTGATAAATAACCTGCATCTGCAAAACCAACTAGACAAAATTTCAAATTTCTTGGATAATATAATCATAAGTCAATTGTACCTTGAAGACAACGAAAAAATATGTTTTATTCTGTTCCAATGTCTGCACGTCGGAGACGAGTTATATCTTGCAAACAGATTAGTAGCAAAATCTATATTGGGTCGTGTGCAATTTGCAAGATACATAAGTCCACCAATAGCGCTCATATAGGATACTTCAGGACCCAATAATTCTTCGTTATCTTCACATGGTCTAAATGGATCTTTTTCAACATTGAGCTGTCTATTAACCATTGGAGTACTCAAAGGAGTCGCTTTATCCATATTAAAATGTTTGAGGATTTTTTTAGTATAATTAGATTGATGCACGAATATTCCATCTTAGAGGTGCTCTATCTGGACCCAAGACAAAACTTTATCTTTCCAAGATCTTTCATTTCAAACTCTGCCTTCATATGATTTCGTGCTTCCTCAATCTCCTTTTGAGTTCCAATTATATTCAAGTCGTCAACATATACAGTGATAATCACAAATCCATTCAAGAATTTCCTTATAAAAACGCAAGGGCATATTGTATCATTTACATATCCCTTATTTAAAAGGTATTCGCTTAAGCGATTATACCACATGCGTCCGGATTGTTTCAATCCATAAAGTGATCGCTGTAATTTGACAGAACATATATCTGTAGACTTTGAGCTCAATGCTTCAGTCATTTTCATCCCTTCTGGGATTTTCATATATATCTCATTATCAAGCGATCCATATAGATACGCTGTCACTACATCCATAAGACTTATTTCTAAATTTTGGGATGCAGTCAAACTCATTAAATACATGAACGTAATTGCATCCATTACTGGAAAATATGTTTCTTCATAATCAATTCCCGGTCTTTGACAGAAATCTTGGGCGACAAGTCGGGCTTTATATCTTGTGACCTCATTATTCTTATTTTGTTTTCTCACAAATACCCACTTGCACCCAACCGGTTTCATATCTTTAGGTGTAGTGACCACAGGTCCAAAAACATTTCTCTTATTAAGGGAGATTAATTCATTTTGCATGGCCATCCTCCATTTCTCCCAGTCAGATCTTTTCTGACATTCTAATATGGACCTTGGTTCTGGGTCATCATTCTCATTATCAATTTCTTTGGATACAGATAAAATTTCATGATCATCATCTATATCATTTCTTACCCATACTTTTCTATTTTGGGCATAATTTATGGAAATCTCATATTTTTCTGTATCATGTTCCTCCTCAGGGATATTTTCTTCCGGTAGCTCTTCTGGAACTACTCATTTTTCATTATGTAGTTCTTCTGCAACTACTTCATTTAAGTTTTCTGGATTTTCCTCATTTTGAGTTTCTTCTGGAATCATTTTATGTGAATTTAATTCTCCCATTGCCCTTTTTTTCGGGGAGTTTTATCTTTAGAACTCATGGGTCTCCCCCTCTTTAACTGAATTTTAGATTATTTTATAAGAACTAATTTGTTCCTGTGGAATTCCAACTCTTGATGGAACATTTGCAGCCGGTATATATGATTTTGTCATCCTTTTTGTATCTACGAATCCGTCTGGTAATTCGTTTGCCATATTCTGTAAATGCACAATTTTTTACACTTCGATTTCACGTTGTTTTGTAGGAGGATCCAGAGATATCAACGATGGTGTATTCCATGCAATATCCATTGGAATTTCACGAATTCCTCCCCCCTAACGATGGAAACTCATTCTCATTAAAATAACAATCATCAAAACGAGCTGTAAACATATCACCAGTTTGTGATTCAACATAACGAATTATACTTGGTGACGTATAACCAATATAAATACCCAATCTCCATTGGGACCCCATTTTCATACGTTTAGGAGGTGCAATAGGCACATATACTGCACATCCAAAAACACGGAGATGCGATATATCTGGCTGCTGACCAAATGCTAATTGTAATGGGAAATACTTATGATATGAACTTGGTCGAATCTTGACCAATGATGTTGCATGCAAAATAGCATGTCTCCATATCGAAATTGAGAGTTTTTTCCTCAGTATTAATGGTCTAGCAATAAGTTGCAACCGTTTAATCAAAGATTCGGCCAAGCTATTTTGTGTATGAACTTGGGGCACTGGATGTTCTACATCGATCCCCAGTGACTAGGGGTGGGCATAATTCCTGTCCCGTTCCGTTCCGTTCCGTTACGTCCCGTATCCGTTCCAAAATTCCTGTTCCGTATGGGAATGCATTCCCATATGGGATAAGTTTTCAATTCTCGATTGGGAACGGAACGGGAATGGGAATTTCCGAAGTCCCGTTTGGGACAAACAAAAAAAATAAATTTATTTTATATATATATATATTTATATATTTTATACATAACTACATATAGATATATTACAATAAAATACACCTAAATGTTTTAGAATAATATAATTACTTAATTAGATTTAATTAGGTTTAATTTTTTTTTGTCGGCCAACTAGATTTAATATAAATTGTCTTTTGCTCTTTTTTTGCAAAGAGCCGCATACGTGATACATCTTTTGCTCTTTTTTTGCTCTTATTTTTTTCTTCAAGCTGAGAACAAAAAGAAGGTAAGTTCAATTTGATTAATTTATTGAGTATATCTAATTATCTATGATGGATTTTCTTGTTTCATCTTCTCTCGTTTTGCTTTTGTAAAATTGTAAACAAAATGAACTCCCTGGCCCCTGCATCGATGATGGATAAAGTTATGCTTATATATATATATATATATTTGTATCATCTTTTATATTTAGTATCATTCGTATTTGGTATTTGTTTATTATATTTAGTTTCTCCATGGATTCACATATATTTTATATTTAATTAGGTTATTGTTTCTCTGTATATGAACAGATGGAGGATAGTGAAAGTGGATGTAAAAGACCTTCTTCTGATACTCCACCATCTAATCCACACAAAAAAGATCAGATGCATGGAAAATTTACACTGTATTACCTGGTGGTAAAAAAACAAAGTGTAATCATTGTGGAGCTGAGATAGGATGTGAAACTAAATCGGGGACTACCGGTTTGAAGAGGCATAAGGAGAGGTGCAAGTTGTATAAAAAAGCACAAGGAAATGAAGGTAATACAATATTGACTACAACAAATGAAGATAATGGTAATCTTGGTGTTGTTGGTGGTATTGTCCTATCAGGTGTAGACGAACAACCGTTAAAATGATTATTTTGGATGAATTACCATTTTTTTTCGTGGAGAATCGTGGGTTTAGATACTTTTGCAGTCAGACAGTTCCTCTTTATAAGATTTCTTCACGAAGATCAATTACCAGGGATGTTCTCGAGTTGTTTTTAAGTGAGAAAGCTTTGTTGAAGAGTGTGTTAAGTACACAAAGGGTTTCTTTCACCACATACATATGGACGACCATTACTACTGTCAGTTACATGGTAATAACAACTCATTACATCGATAAAAATTGGAAATAGCACAGAAATATCATCAGCTTTAGTCCAATATCTGATCATAAAGGGAACACAATTGCGAAGCAGTTTGAGAAGTGTTTGGTTGATTGGAATATAAAGAAAGTGTTAGCCATAACTGTTGACAATGCTAGTGCGAACGATCGTGCACTAAAGCTTTTGAAGGACAAGTGGCTGAATAGTTTGGATGCTGATGGATTAATATTGAATGGTGATTTCATGCATGTGCATTATGCTGCACACATTCTAAATTTGATTGTCGGAGAAGGTTTAAAGAAAATGGGGAATAGTGTGCTTAGTATCAGAAATGCGGTGAAATATGTTCGATCCTCATCTTCGAGATTACAAGCATTTCAAATAAAAGCTAATGAAGAGAAAATTGGTAGGAGAAGTTTGGTTTTGGATTGTGGTACTAGGTGGAACTCTACTTTCTTTATGTTGAGTTCAACATTAAAATTCAGAACCGCATTTGATCGAATGGCCGAAGAGGACAAGCTCTATGATGCTTACTTTCATGAAGATGATCTTTCGACAGCAAAAGAGCGTGAAGATGGTACTTCGACATAAAAAAAGGGTTGGACCGCCATCAAGCAAGGATTGGGATAATGCTTGTGTGATGGTAAAATTCCTTAACATATTTTATGATTCCACTTTAACATTTTCTGCTTCAACAAAGGTGACTTCCAATAAGTGTTATAATGAAATTTGCAAGCTTGAAAGAGTCTTGAAAACGGTTGTTGAAGGTCCTGATTCTGATCCTATTTTAAAAGCCACTGCATGTGCTATGAAGTATGAGAAGTTTGATAAGTATTGGGAAGGTTTTGAGAAGATTAACAAGCTCTTGATTGTTGCTGCTGTTCTTGATCCACACTGTAAAATGGGGTTTGTGAATCTTTGTTTTGATAAGTTATATGGGCAAAGTAACCCAAAAGGTGTAGAGATGAAAGAAGAAATTTTAAGCTTGTTGCGTAAGCTTTATAATGTGTATAACATATCTTACAAAAGATCAACCGAATCTGCTAAAGTTAGTGGTAACCAAGATGATTGCACACCAGTTTTTGATGCAAGCATAGATGAATTAGATAAAGGAGTTGATCTAAGTGATGTGGGAGCTAGATAAAACGAAGAAGAAGACCCGTTTGGAGAATGGGGTCAGATTTCTTATGAAAAAGGAAGCGATGACGCATCATCAAGTGAAGTCCAGCTTTATTTGATGGAAATATTGAAAGTTCGAAAGCAAATAATTTGGGTGCCAAATTTGATATATTGAGTTGGTGAAAGTGAACGGCACAAAGTACCCAATTTTGGCATAATTGGCAAAAGATGTTTTGGCGATTCCAGTGTCAACTGTTTCATCTGTATCTGTATTTAGTACTGGGGGTCGTATCTTGGATGAATATAGGAGTTGCCTAGCTTCTTCTATGGTAGAAGCATTGATTTTAACACAGAATTGGTTACAATCTTCACCACAACATGACGTAGGAGTAACTTTAAATCAAGTGATGGAAGAGAATGTGTTTAAGGATAAAGTTACAGAAGGTAATTGTTTTTGATATTTTTTACAAAATTAGCTTATTATTTATACTAAATATTAACTACGTTGTTTGTTTTTCTTTGATATAAATGAATAAACAATCATTTGTAAGTGAGTCCAACTGAAGAGTGAGATACGAGAAAATTGGTTAATTATGTTTTTTTTTTTAACTTTGTTGTTGGATTTTATTTTTATTTCACTTATTGTGTTTTACATTATGTTTTTATTTATCTAGTTTGGATCATAGTTCATTATTTTTATGGAACATGATAATTTAAACATATCATATTCTTTAAGATCATTTTTTTTGGGAATTCCCATTCCCGTTCGGTCCCATTCCGTCCCATCCCGTTCCCGTCCCGAATTTCAAATAGGACATAAATGGGACATATTTTTCTATTCCCGAAATTCCCGTCCTGTCCCATTCCCGTAAATTCCCGTTCCGAATTCCTGTTTGTCCACCCCTACCAGTGACATACAATAATCATTAAAGGCTAGTGAAGTAAATTCACCAGCATTATCAAGCCTCACTTTTTTGATAATATAATCAGGAAATTACGCTCTAACCTGATTATTTTGGGAAATGAATCTTGCAAATGCCATATTTCGTGTCGTCAAAAGACACACATGGGACCATCTACTTGATGCATCAATTAATACCATAAAATATTGAAATGGTCCACACGATGGGTGGACTGGTCCACATATATCACCATGTATTCTTTCTAAGAATTCTGGTGATTCATTTTTAATCTTAGCTGGTGATGACCGAGTTATGAGTTTTCCTCGAGAATATGCATCACATAAAAACTCATTTAATTGAAAGATCTTCTGGTCATTCAATGGATGGCCATTAGAATTTTCCACAATTTTTCTCATCATGATTAAATCAGGATGACCCAGTCTTTTATGCCACTTTAAATATATTGGTAAACTTCGGGTTTGCCGTGGCATATGATTCAATCATATTAATCTTTGTGGAATATAGTCCAGAACAAAAAGCTGGTAGTTCTTCTAATATATATTTTCTCTCCGAAGTCACTGATGTGATGCAAAGATATTCAATGCCACTCTTATTCTTAGTCTCCACATGATATCCATTTCTACGGATATCTCTGAAACTTAACAAATTTCTATTAGATTTGGAAGAATATAATGCATCAGTAATTTCAAACTTTGTCCCCTTGACATTGAAAACTAAATTTTTCCAGAGCCCATAATTATCTTTGCATTTCCTAATATAGTAATCACACCAGTTTCTTTTATTCTAAGATCGGAGAAATACTTTTTATCTTTTAATATTATGTGCGTTGTCGCACTATCTGCCAGACATATATCTTCATCATCATTCATAAATTTTGATATTTTTCTGAATCAAAATATTCATAAAAGGAAATACATTAAAACACATCAAAATATTCATTAAAACTATATATTAAAACAACAATATATTATATTACAACAAAAAGCATATTATACATTAAACTTTTTATTTCTTGTCTTTTTCAGGAAGACATTATATTACATTGACTCGTTAATATCCATGGGTTCAACGAGAAAGTCTGCGATATCAAGATGGGTATTATCAAAGGAAGGTTCGGGCTTATCAGAGATAAAATTGGTTTCATTCTTTTTCTCGTTTGTCTTTTGAGATTCTTGATATAGATCAGTGAGATGTTTTGGCGTACGACAGATACGCGTCCAATGACCTTCCATACCGTATCTGTAACATATTTTTTTCCTCTGAGTGGTTACTACGCTCGCACTATCATGCCTCCTGAAACTTTTATTCGCCTTTCCAGCGTTGTAACTATTATTATTGAGTCCCTTCCTTGTCCACCTCTGCCTCCACGTCCACGACCGTGACCACGGTCTCTACCTCGTCTCTGTCCTTGCCAGTTATTATGTCCAGATGAAGATGCAACATTCACTTCAGGGAATGTTGCTGATCCGACAGGACGGGTTTGATAATTCATCATCACGAGTTCATTATTCTATTCGGCAACTAGGAGTATATTCATTAACTCCAAATACCGAGTATAACCTTTCGTCCGGTATTGTTGTTGTAGTGATACATTTCCAGGATGAAATGTCTGGAGAGTTTTTTCAATCATATCATAATCACTTACTTTTTCTCCACATAATATTATCCTGAAAGTAATTCCGAACAACGCGGAATTATAATCACTTACACTCTTATAATCCAAAAACCGGAGGTTCAACCACTCATGTTTAGCCTTTGGTAAGATCACAAACCTTTGGTGATCAAACCTATCTTTGAGTGATTGCCAAAGATCCCCAGGATCTTTTTTCCTGATATATTCATTTTTTATTTTTCTCTTCTAGGACCATATTTTTCAGATCAATGGTATCCAGAAATCCGTTCGCTTTTAAATGTAACTTTGCATCTAATGCCCAACTCATATAATTATTTCCAGACATATCAAAGGCAACGATATCGAAGTTTGCCAGATTAGACATGATATCTTAAAACGTACGTTAGATCGGATAAAAATTGATTTGTGCTTGGATTAGATAAGGAGCGGTTCGTGCTGATAGCATGTTATAAACTAGAAAATTTTATATTATAAACTAGAGAGATAAGTTTAGAGAGATATAATTTATATTTTTATTGATTTTCTTCTTTTATGTTTACATATATATTGAAAGAGAAACTTAGAGACAAAATAATTTCGTAGCAAAGTAACTTAGTAACGAAATGAAATATATTAGATATTAAATAAAGATATTTTCTAACATAAATTACTTTTTTTTCCCCTCCATTTTTGACCTGAAAGCCGAAACCTATTGCGATGACCAATCTGACCCCAAACATGAACACGATTCCACTCTTAAGCCATTACAATCCCAAATTCGAAGCCTTTTTTGTTTTCTTACCCTCCCAAATTCACCACTTAACCCGTGAAGGAGCAATTAAATCCAATCTGTTTTGTGATTTTACTCAAAACGGAGAATGCCCACAAGTTGTTCGACACAATTCCTCAATACCCAAAATGTGTCTCCTTTGTTTTCTGCAAAGACCCTGTCACGTGGCTTGTACGTGACATCTTCTTCGATAGCTTACTCGTTTGATTTTCCCCGCTTCTCTTCTGTTTTCTCTCGCCAAGAACAAACCTCTCGATATCAAGAAAACGCAAGATCAGATCATTGAGAATCGTTACTTGCTATTCTCTTCCACAACATGGAGGATCCTATTCTAGGAGATGTTAACTGCGATCAAATCTTCAAACGCGCCAAAGATTTCTACTTTGAGAAAGATTACATCAAGGCGTTGGAGGTACTTGAAGATTTGTATTTCGTCCAAGGGATGGACAGGGCGCATGTTAATGCGCTACAATATACTATCTTTAAGGATCTAGCGGAAAAAACAGAGAACACTGATGTGAAAGTTACATACTTGTTGGGTTCTGTACACTGCGTTTCGATAGCTCCTGTGTTATCAACGTTGTCGGCAATTTCACTCTTCACTTTGGCACAACAGCTTGAGTCAGTGGTGTATTACAAGAAATCCGTGCGCAAAGCAAAAGAAGCTTTATATAATATTAGAGTGAGGTTGCTGCAGGACCAAGAATTCGCCAGGAGCGAAAAGAAAAGAATGATGTCTGTGATCGAAAAGGCAGAGTCAAGAATCGCTGAATCCAAGACACGAGTTGCGTCTTCTGTAAAAAACTGCGAACAAAAAGATAGGGAGTCAAGGGAAAATGGAGGAACAAGGAAGAGTGAGCCTGATTTCATTAAAGGATTGATGTTGTATTGGGCGGGTTTGAATGTTGAGATCAAACGGAACTTTATGAAAGTAAGCACTGCGGAACTTACGAGTTATGTTGAGGGATCATATGGTAGAGAAGGACGAGATACTTTGGAGCAAGTTCTCACTTCTGCAAGGGAAATGAGAAAATGGAGATTCTGGATGTGTCGATCTTGTTCGAAGAAGTTCTCTAATGCTGAAGAATGTAAGAATCATCTTGAACAAGAACATAGGGCGAAATTTAATCCTAATTCGACAAAGCGTATGCCCCAGAGGATAAGTAAAGTCTGGACTCGTAAGATATCCATTGGAGGTTGGGAACCAGTGGATGCAGCAGCAGCCATTGAAATGATTAAGAATCGATTCGAAGATGTGAAAGCATTTGCATATGAGAATGGATGGTCCAAAGACTGGCCTTTAGCGGTGGATGAAGAGCGCAGTGAGTTACTCAAGGAAATCCAAATGCTCCTTGTGTCGTTTTGTGACCGTAAGATTCACTCTTGTAGCATTCGAGACCAGGTGATACATTTTACGGTTAAGCATTTTGAAAAATTTGAAGTTTCCAAACATACTCTTACTGATTGTCACCTAGTGGAAACACCTCAGAGTATCTGTTTTTGTGGATGTGGTGAACTCAATCAAATCCTGAAATTTCTAAAAAAAATCAAATGTGAAAGGGATGATGGTACAGATCAGGTTCGCAGAGCAGTGGACAGTTTCTGCTGTGCTACTCAAGTTAAAGAAAAGATCGACTTTGACCCTCAGTTTTCATTTCTGCTCCTGGATAAGAGACTGCTGCAATGCAAGATTGCTCGATTTGATGATGAAGGGACAATCAATGTCCTTGATCCCAATGTTCACTATGCCAATGCACATGCTCAGGGAGATGATATCTTATCCTGGTTAGTCGACAACTCTTCAGGAGATGAGAGTTTTCGATTTCCCACACCTATCAGAATGCACAATCTTGATATTTGGGTGGCTGTTCTGAAAGCCGTTCAGGTCACATGTAGGACTTTGGCAACCAAATATGCAAAGAAGTGGAAGCTCCTAGATTATGATGCAGCTCTTACCGACGCCAAAAATTTGTGTATTAGCGAAGATGTGAAGAGGAGGAATCTACAGGAAGATCAATGGAACAAATATGCATCTGTTCTATGCGATACATGTGAAGAGCATTTAAGGAGAGACACTGGGAAATCCCTCAAATTCTTGTGTGCAGTACGAGATGTTTTCAAAGGAGCATCAAAGCCGACATTTGATTTTCTCAATTGCATGGATGTTATACGTGAGCATAAAGATCTTAGTGATGATATAGTGATGAAGTCCATAGACGTTCTGAAATTAGTGGTCACCAACAAGGTTCATTTCTTATCTGAATATTAATTAACAACAGGATATCATAATTTGTTATCTTAAAGTGTCTATTGATTGCAGGTTGCTCTAATAGATTCAAAATTTTTACTGGTTGAAAGTTCAAGGATTAATTTGCTGAACAACCTCACCGGACTTTCTATTTTTGACTACCGCTCTTACATTCTTCGACCAATGAAAGAACTCATCCTGGTTGGTTTGATTTTCTAAAGAGAGCTTTCATCTCACTTCTGATTTGGTCTTTCACCTGATCCTCATATTATATTTTATGTTTCATCGTCTAGGATGACATAATATATATGGAAAACAAAGCAAAGTTAGCTGCAGCAGAAGCAGATCTTTTATCCGAGGAAAAACAGGAGGAGGAGAAGAAATTACCATCAAAGAAGAAGAAAAATAAAAGCAACAAGGTCTTTAAAGTTCTAAATTTTCTATTTGCTTCGCTGACTTTTTGGTTATTCAGTTGTAAGAAGGAATGTCTTCATGGTGCAACAGAGAACTTCAACGAGCATGTCTAGTCACCTTGATAAGAGTGTTGAACAGTAAGTGCCTCACGAGTCTTTTTTGTTATGATGATATATTGTTTTCGGGTTGTTTCTGAACAAATTGCGTTCTTACATCTCTAGTGAGAATTCTGTCAACCTTGAACTGGAAAGTACAGTAAAAATGGCTGAAGAAGATTATATGGAACCAGAAGATACTCTTTCAAGTGAAAGGGGTCTATTGGAAATGACATCCAACACTAACAATCAAGAGGAAGCTACTAAAGGTGACCCTGGTTGTAACAGAGCTTCTCAATTGACAAATATTCTAAAAGCTCTATTGTCTTGAGATGTATAATTCTTATGTCTTTAGCTTGTCATCTTCAAGATATGCAAAGCATGCCTGGAGAAGGTTCACAGTTGAAACATCTGGGCTCAGCACATGAAGAAGCTACAACGAGATATAATTCAATTCTTGACATGGTGCTTAAGGTAAAGCAATTACCAACAAAAATAAGATTCAAAACCTAAACTATGTTCTACTGATTCAGATCATTCTTTATTTTCATGTATTATCTCTTTACTTCCTTATTTTCTTTGACATTTTTTTGCTCCAATGCAGGCCCTCTATAACATTAAGGTTCTTAAAGAGGATTTGGTGCACAATCGGCAACCATTTTCTGACAACCTGGAAGAACAAGTTCCTTGTGCACTACGAGATTTCTTTTCTGCTTTTGCCTCGGAACAGATAGAATACGAGGGAATCTACAGTTACCTCCTAAGCCGTTTACTTGCTTCCATAGAAGAAGTTCATTCCATGGTGTGTGCAGAAGATAAATTCTAAACATTGCATATTTTATTTTCCAAAAAGCTTGGTTGTTGTCTTAAATGCCATTCTCATCTCTTTTTTCATTTTGTATCTTTTTAGTTAAATGATGCTGTGGAGGTAGTCATAGCCATCCTTGAGTTTTGGCAATGCTGGAAAAGTCCACAAAGAGAAAGCTTGGTAACTCGTCTTTTTACACTGGAAGAATATGAAAGAATGAAATGTAGCAAATGCAGAAAGATGCCAAATTATCCAGAGCAAAGGTCTTATGGCGTTGTTATGGCTGCAGATTCAATTAGAGACCTGAAGGTATGTTTCATTTATTTCTCTCTTTGTCTTTCCTACAGAAGCTGGTACTATCCCTTAAGAAGCTGTTTTTTTGTGGTTATGTATATATATGCAGTGTGCTTTTGGGAATATAAAGTTTGGAGACATCATTAAAGTGATCCGTATGGAAGATAAAATGTTATGTGACATTAAAACAAGAGGCTGTGGAAAGGCAAACTTTGTTCGTCACACTATAAGTAGATGCCCGCCTATCTTCACAATTGGTAACTTTTGACGATGATTGGGATCTTATCTACTCATTTCATTTGTTGTGGTATGATAAAACAATGTTGTTGTTTTTGTGGGTTTGCAACATTAGTGTTGGAATGGGAGAAGAATGAAATTGAAAAAGAAATATCTGAAACACTAAAGGCTTTGGACTGGGAGATAGATATCAGCAGGCTATATGAAGGCTTAGAACCAAACACTAAGTACCGGCTTGTGTCAATGGTAAAATCTGAAACAGGGTCACAAATGTTTGTGCTACTGTTCTTCTGTATCTCTTTTCTGCTACAGTCTTAAAATATGGAATGCAGATTGGTTGTGGTGAAGAAGGAGAATACATTTGCATGGCTTATAAAAAGAACCGGTGGGTCAGTCTCAGACATGAAACTTTAGCAGAAGAGGTAAGACGAAACAGTTGCCTTTGCCTTTCTTGAGCTGAAATGTGAACTTTGATGGGTCAAACATTATTGATGTGTGTGGTGATGCTATAGGTTGTTGGTAAGTGGAACAGTGTGGTCAGACTCTGTGGAGAAAAGAAGGTTCGGCTAGAGATTCTGTTTTATGAAGCTGTCCGATCGATGGCCTAACAAGTGAAAGAATTGTATCAACATGGGAACCCAGCATTGATGTATAAAACAATGGCAAGTTCCAATTCAAAAGAAGTTGTGTTCATTATGTGAATAGATCAGTTGAAATTACTAAGCAGTGAGTTGTTAAATTGACGAGATTGTTATTAACCACGAAGATCCTTAGTTTTTGTAACGCCAAGAACTGCATATATGGCTTAATTTGGAAACAAACGAATGATGGAAACCACCAACACATGAAAGGAAAAGAGAGATCGTAAAAGAATGCTTGCTTCTGTTTTTCTCACAAGTGCTTATAAACCAGCTGATCTTTTTCATGCTCCAAGATCCAGTACACAAGTCATATCTGATATCTCTGTTGACTTAGGAATCTCCGTCTCCATAACTAGAATATCTACTTCCTTTCCCAAAACTTGAAATGAATTGAATTGATAGTTTCCAGCAGATTTCCCAGTTGATTCCTCCGAGAAGAACACCATTGGTCAAGGAAATGGTAGTTGACGAATTGCGGTTATTAACTTTATGATCGACTAAGACGTAAAATTCGTTATATTCTCGAATAAGAGTGTACCACGTGTCATGCTGAGATCGTAATTTGTTCTTACTTCTTAGGCGGTACTTCATTACGTTATTGAGTGAGTCCATAAACGAGTTTAGTCCAAATTTTGATCGCTTTATTAAGTTTAAACCATAGGGCCCAAAACCAATCTGAAAACCGAGCTGCCCAATGGGTCTTCAGCGAAGAGCAAGGATTTTGAGCCTGTGACCAAGACTAAAAGATCTCGATGATGTTGAAGTAACCTTGAATCTTGCGGACAGATACTGAGACAAAACAAGGTCTCGTTAGGCCTGCCATGGAAATAGACAAGTGGATCAAGATCAACACCGATGCAGAACGTTTAAGTCGGAAAACTACTACTATAGAACAAGAGCACATTACATTTGAACTTCTTTGCTCTCTCTTTGGTTCTTGATTTTCAACACCAATAAGTGCAAAGCCTGAAACAAGGAAAACGATTTAAACTTTGGAAATGGCTAGAGAGTTATAACATAGATCAATAATCCAAAATACAAACTTTAACCAAGTGAAGTGATGATCTCCTATATATTATTTGGAGAGTACAATTATAAATAAACATTAAAAAATGTTAATATTTACATCACATTGCCATTACATCAAAAAACAAATTTTAATTTTTCATTAAGGGTATTTTCGTCATTAGTTATTATATGATCATTTAATTAAAAATTAAATATTATTTAAGGAAATGAAATCAAATATATCGAGATTTATCTAAATATCTTTAAATATCGATATTTTCTTAAATATCTCATTACTTATTTATCTAAAATATTTACTAAATCTTCTATAATTATTATCAAGATTTTAGGAAAAAAAATCACTTCTAATAAATAACAAATTTCAAAATAACATGTAGTGCATAATTTTTTAAATATCTTTCTGTTTTTTTTGTTTTTAAAATTAATCAAAATTTTTCTACAAAAAAGGATATTATAATTGATAATGTTAATAAACATGTAAATATTGTCAAAGATTTTATTTTGCAAAACCTAAAACCTACATTACATGTTTATCTTTAAAAAAAAACAAAAATAAAAGCTAAAACACACGATTTTTAATTCTAACCACTAATAAGAAAAACTAGATTACGATTTTGTTCATTTATTGATTTATAGATCACGAGTATAAACCTTATATGTCATCAATATTCTTTATACTCTAGATTACGATTACTTAATCTTAACAAAAGAATATATTCTCTCATTATAATTAAATCTTAACGAAAACTCATCTTAGCGTGTATAAGATTTCAGAATAAATATAAATATAAATTTATAATTCCGAATTTTAAAAGATACACTATTATGTGTTGTAGCACATGACTAATTTTAGTTATCATTGATTTAACATTCCTCTCTTTAGCTATACATGGAAACTAAGAGTTCACAGTTTCCATCATCTGCGTCAAAACTAATAGCCAATCTTCACTACCAAACTACCAAATTCAGTCCCGACTAGTCCCAATCAGTTGGCTAAATCCAAACCTATGAACAAAACTTTCAAAGTAGACCCTTTACAACAACAACTGATTATCTTTTACACAGCATCTAGTTTTTAGCAATTCTTTGAACAAAAGCAGAAAACGCATACCAAAAAAAAGAAGCAACTGATTGAAAATAGAAAACAGGAACTTAAAAGGAAGCAATTGATTGACAAAGTCTATAGACCACAAAAAAAAAAGCAAAACCCACTTCAAGAATACAATACCTCTCTTTTGTAGTCGTCACAACGCTTAGCATCTAAACCAATTTTACTTCTTAGCCACCAAAAACCCATAACTCCCTTCTTCATTCTCAATTTTATCTTCCATTTTCATCTGCAAAAAAAAAAAAAAAACAAGAACTTGTTACACACACACACTTCAATGAGTGTGAATTGGGGACCCCTGATTGTAGCAGTGGCTCTGCTCATTTTATTTTCCTGCAACTCTGGATTTATTGGGAACATATGAGAAATATGCCCAAAAAATATGAAAAAGAAATTATAAATACATTTCTTTTCTGGGAATATTTATATATATATATTTTTTAAAAGAAAAGAAATTGTTATTTTGAAGGCGATTATCATGGTCTCCGAGAGAGATCCACCGCCACTTTCGAAGAACATATTGGTGCATTGGTTGGTGAATATGGAATTGCAAAAGGCAAGAGCAGGGGCGACCAAGTATGAACAGAGGACAACATACCATTTCGATGGTGGGAACCGCAGACCCGAGGGGTATACGTTCCTTGAGAAATACGTCATCTCTTTTCTTCATCTCCAGCAGTAATTCTGATGTTTCACTCTCATCTGAATTTAGAAATGCAGAAAGAAACTCTTAAGAATATATTTGAGACAGCCTATTACTTAAGAATGCGAAAGATAAGTCAGCATCATATAATTTGGTCAGCTAAACAATGCGTTCTCACTTTGGAATAAGAGCGACTTCGAATCTCATTACACCTAAAGCTCCAAATTTAATGTGAAAAAAAACAATTGTCACAAGATATGCCATTCAATGTGAAAAAAATAACCAGAACGCCACGACCCTCTTTGTTCCTTACCCAAAGAATCGTTATCATTTACAAAGAACGCCACGACCCTCCTAGAGAAGACCATTAACGTGGAATCTTAGGTAATGCTCTTTGTGGCTGAAATGTTGTACTGTGTTGTCATCTATAACCACATTGGCTATATATCTTCTGTCTCTTCAGGTACTCATTCGAGTTCTTTCTCGTTCCACACATCATTTCTAGTAGCACATTTTGAATGAACGACATAGTGAGGACATCTGTGACAAGAATACCCGCCCCAAGTCCAATCTACCTTCTGGTGACAAACTCCACATACAAAATTCACAACATCAAGAACAAAAGTGCGAGAAATATGGTGATCATGCCGATTGATGTTTATGAGGCGTGGAAGGACAAGACACTCTTGATGTATCATGAAATCAAATTGAACACATATGTAAGGGCTGCAATATCCACTGAACCCGCAAGCATTACATGTAAAAGAATCAAGTCTTGGGCGAAAGATGAGTTGGTGAGCATGAACTTTCAAATCCAAAACAGATTGCGGTGGTGGGTTCAAAACAACGCATATCCAAGCTGAAGTACAAGCAGAACAATGATAAAACAATCTATCATCAATCTCTCTCCCGCAAAGACGACATTTTCCATCAGAATAGTCCGGTGGTTGACCTGTGTGGAGGGAGCTTAAAAGGATGTAAGGGGTGGTAAGTGTGGTTTATCTCTGACGAGTGTTTTGCCTCCAGCAGATTCCATACGCAATCCACATGGAAGGATACATCACATTCATGACATGTGTAAGGAAACCCTTTCCCAACTTTCCCACATTTAGCGTCACAATCAAACTGGATCAGCTTCTTGAGAAGGGTGAGCTTGTGGTGATGCATCTCGGAAATATCAATAACCTATGGTGGTGGGTACTTGGCACAGAATAGATCCACTTCGAAGACACAGATCTCACAACGATAGCATCGATTCTGGATATGTCTGCAACATAAATTACATACATAGCCATCACTTGGAAGCTTACGACGACATTTTCCATCAGAATGACCTGTGTGGAGCTTAAGAGGATGTAAGGGGTGGTAAATGTGGTTTAGCTCCTTGAGAAGCTTTACTTTGATATGGACTGGTTTACTTTGAAGCTTCAGAGTGTGAACAGATTGAGATTGGTGTTCGATATATTCGGGGACTCGCCACATTTCTTGTGAACAAAGAAGTCGCAGCTTTTGCAGTAATAGCCATCACTGATAGCTTCCAAGCGTCCACGATAATCACCTTTCCGCAGATCATTCCAAGGCATCATAAGATGCTCGTGGATCAACGGTCGTATAATACAAGATTGAAGAAGAAAAAGAAAGAAGAAGAAAAAGTTGAATATGAGATCTCCTTTCACATCTTTGTTTAATCTCAAACATGCTTTTTGAAGTTTCATGAAGGAAAATGAGAAATGGACATTTCCTACAAATTTTGAAGTTTTCGATGTCATTCCTCCTAATTAGATATTGCTTTTAAAAGGTATTTAAGGATAATAATGGACACTAAATTTTGCATAAAATAAAATAATTTATTTTATCTCCAGTCCACAAACAACAATTGATTTTATTTTATCCCCACAAACTCAAACTAGGCAGTTGAACTTAGTGCACCATGAAAACCAACTCCTTGCACTAACCACAAGGTGACCACACCTTGGCCCTTGCCCTGTTTTGTTATACGATAAGATCTTAAAACCATGATTCCAGACTGGAGGAGATCAATTTATTATAAAGAAAAGAAAAAATATTCGCAAACATATTTAGGTTAAATCCCAAAAGTTTAGTGTAGTAAAGTAACAAACTTGAGTTCCCATACTAATACATTTCTATGACTTGTTAGGCCATTGAACAGCTTCATAAAACAGAATCTCTGGCCGAACCTTCCTTTCTCCAACGAAGCCGACCACACTCTTCCAGTTACCAACACCCTATGGCATCACCACACATATCAATAATGTCTGACCCAACAAAGCTCAAGAAAGACAAAGGCAACTGTTTCATCTCACCTCTTCTGCTGAAGCTTCATGTCTGAGACTCACCCACCGGTTCTTTTTATAAGCCATGCAAATGTATTCTTCTTCTTCACCACAACCAATCTGCATCCATTTTCTAAGACTGTAACAGAGAAGAGATACAGAAGTACAATAGCACAAACATTTGTGACCCTGTTTCAGATTTTACCATTGACACAAGCCAGTACTTGGTGTTTGTTTCTAAGCCTAGCCTGCTGATATCTATCTCCCAGTCCAACGCCTTTGTTGTTTCAGATATTTCTTTTTCAGTTTCATTCTTCTCCCATTCCAACACTATGTTGCAAACCCACAAAAACCAGCAGCATTGTTTTATCATACCACAGTAAATGAAGTGAGTAGATAAGAACACAATCATGGTCAAAACTTACCAATTGTGAAGATAGGCGGGCATCTACTTATAGTGTGGTGAACAAAGTTTTTTTTTCCACAGCCTCCTGTTTTAACATCACATATCATTTATCTTCCATGCAGATCACTTTAAGGATGTCCTCAAACTTTATATTCCCAATAGCACTCTGCATATATAAATAACCACAGAGCAGGATTTTAAGTACCTGTTTCTGTAGAAAAGAATAATATGGAAATAAATGAAACATACCTTTAGGTCTCTGATAGAATCTGCAGCCATGAGAATTCCATAAGAACTTTTCTCTGGATAATTTGGCTTCCTTTTGCATTTTCTACAACTTATTCTTTCATATACCTCCAGCGAAAAAAGGCGAGTTACCAAGCTTTCTCTTTCTGGACTTTTCCAGCAATGACAAAACTCGAGGATCGCAGCAAGTACCTCAGCACCATCACTTGACTGAAATGAGTTTAGAAAAAAAAACGAATGACATTAAAGACAACATTCAAGCCTATCTAGTATAATAATAATTATACTTAGAAGCTTATGTTTATCTGCACAAACCAGGGAATGAACTTCTTCTAGGGAAGCAAGTAAGTTGCTCAGTAAGTGACTATAGAGTCCCTCTTCTTATATCTGCTCCGAGACAAAAGCAGAAAAGAAACTTCGTAGTGCAGAAGGAACTTTGTTGTCAGAAAATGGTTGCCAATTGTGCACCAAATCCTCTTTAAGAACTCCAATGTTACAGAGAGCTGCAGTAGCAAAAAAATTCAAAGATATAAGGAAGTGAAGAGAAAAATACATGAAAATTAGGAATTAGCTGAATCAGAAGATTAGAGTTTAGGTTTTGAATTAGTTTTGTTGTTGACTGCTTTACCCTTCAGCATCATGTCAAGAGCTGAATTGTATCTGGTTACTGCTTTGCCATGTAGCGACTCCAAATTTTTGGACAGTGAATCTTCTCCATGCATATCTTGAAGATAGCGAGTTAAAGAAATTAGAATTATACATATAATACATCTAAAATTTTTTTTTAGAATATTCGTCAATCGAGAAGGTATTTAAAACCAGGGTCACCTTTAGTAGCGTCCTCTGGATTATAAGTGTTTGATGAAATTTCTGGTTCCACAGAATCTTCTTCTGTCCTGTTAGTGATGGAGAATAAGATACATACAGTAAAACATAAGGTACCTGTCAAATAGAAAATCAAAGGGAAGATGAAAGCGCTTTGTATACAGCCAAAGTTAGCGGTTGAAGGATATAATAGCGGTAGTCAAAAACAGAAACTCTGACAAGGTCGTTTAGCACATTAATCCTCGAGTTTTCAACCAACAGAATCTTTGAATCGACTAGCGGAACCTGCAAGTCAATAGATACATTACGGTGACAATTTATGTTATTTATGCCGTTAATTAAAACTCAGATCACAACTAAACCTTGTTAGTGACCACAGATTTCAGAAGATCAATGGACTTCAACACTGTATCATCACGGATAGGTTTATGCCCATGTATAAGATTCAGGCAATCTCCTAGATCGACGAAATCAAATGTCGGCTGCGATGCTCCTTCAAGAACATCTCGTACTGCACACAAGAATAGTTTTGTAGTGAGAGAATTTCCAGCGTCTCTCCTTATATGCTCTTCACATTTATTGCATAGAAGAGATGCATATATGTTCCTTTGATCTTCCGGAATATTCCTTCTCCTTTCATCTTCGCGTATACATAAGTTCTTGGCGTCAATAAGAGCTGCATCATAACATATCATCTTCAATTTCTTTTCATATTTGGTTCCCAAAGTCCTATACGTGAATTGAACAGCTCTCAGAACAGCCACCCAAATATCAAGATTGTGTGTCCTCATAGGTCTGGGAAATTGAAAACTCTCATCTCCTGAAGAGTAGTCTGCTAACCAAGGTAAGATATCATCTCCATGAGCCTGTGCTTTGGCATAGTGAACATTGGGATCAAAAACATTGACTGTCCCTTCATTATCGAATCGAGTCAGCTTGCATTTCAGCAGTCTCTTATCCAGAAGCAGAAATGAAAACTGAGGGTCAAAGTCAATCTTTTCTTTAACTCGAGTACCATTCCAGAAACTGTCCACTGCTCTGCAAACCAGATCTGTGCCATCATCCCTTTCACCTTTGATTTTTTTTAGAAAGTCCAGGATTTGATTGAGTTAACCACGTTCCAGAAGACAGATACTCTGAGGTGTTTCAACTAGGTGACACTCGGTAATAATAGTATGCTCAGAAACTTCGAATTGTGCAAGATGCTTAACCACAAACTGTATCATCCAGTCTCAAATGCTACAAGAGAGAATTTTACGCTCCCAAAACGACACAAGGAGCAATTGGATTTCCTTGAGTAACTGACTGCGCTCTTCATCTGCAGCTAAAGGCCAGTCTTTGGACCATCCATTCTGATATGTAAACGCTTTCACATCTTGGAGTCGATTCTTAATCATCTCAACGGCAGCTACTGCATCCACTGGATCCCATCCTCCAACCAATATTTTACGAGCCCAGACTTTACTTATTGTCTGGGCCATATCCTTTGGCGAAGAAGGTTTAAATTCAGCAGCATGTTCTTGTCCAATATGATTCTTACACTCCTCAGGACTAGAGAACTTCTTCGAACAAGTTCGACACATCCAGAATCTCCATTTTCTGTTTTCCCTGGCAGAAGTGAGAACTTGCTCCAAAGCATCTCGTCCCTCTTTGCCATACACTGCCTCGACGAAACTTATGAGCTTTGCAGTGCTTACTTTCAGAAAGTTCCTTTTGAACTCATCATTCAAACCCATCCAAGATGACCTCAATCTCGGGCCAAGATTTTTCTTCGACTCCCTAGCTTTTGGTTCGCTTCTTTCGATAGGAGAACCAACTAGAGTCTTGGCTCCAGGCTCCAGCGATCCTTGACTCTGCCTCTCTGAGTATTCTTTCGATATCCTTTTGACTCTTCTGCTCTTTCAAATTCAATTCACGAAAATTAGCCAAAACAAAATAGATACTCTTTTGCTTTCTCAACGGATTTCTTGTAATACAGTGACGATCCAAGATGTTGGCCCAATTCAAACAGTGAAACAGCACAAAACGATGAGAGCCCTTCACTTACGGAAAAGCATTCTACAGAACCCAACAAAAACGTGAACTTCACGTCAGTGTTGACTGTTCTCTTCGCTTGTGCCCTGAAGATGGTACCTTGCTCGAAATGAAGCAAATCTAGGACCTTGTCTTTCCCTTGTTCCAAAATCGAATCTTCAGTTACCTCCATAGCCTTGATGTGATCTCCTTGAGCAAAGTATCTTTCGTCATGTACACAATCTTCCAGAGAAGGAGGCTTCATGTTGGGGAAGAGTAACGATTCTCAAGCTTCTTGCGCTCTCTTGGTCTCGAAGAAGTTTTTTGGTAGACGCGGGAAAATCGACGGTTACGTATTGAAGACGCACACTTTATCACGTGAGAGCCACGTGACAAGGGCTTGTGAAAAAACCAACAACGAAGACTCATTGAGGAATTGTGTCGAACATATTGTGAGCATTCCTCGTGTGGACTGCTTTGTTGTAACTCCCAAAAGAATTGAGTGAATTCTCGAATTCGGGAGCGAATCTTCATGTTTGGGACCATCACTTGGTCAAACGACTTACCTAATCTCCAGGGAACCATAGTTGTCTCTCTCTTCTATATAAGTTTGTAAGCGATTGACAATAGTCAATATAACAAATCCTTTCAAGCTCTTACAGTTTTGAGTTTTGGCTCTACCGGTTAAGATGTACCGATTCTCAAGTTTTTAATTTTATAATGAACCGGTAGAGGTTAAAATCGTAGATTGTTCTGTATCTTTCCCGAAAGTGACGAATAATTTGGTCACAAGACACATAACTCTACTACAAAAATGGATTGTGCCCACCAAGTGTTTGACAAAAGTTCTACGAGACGATTTAGGGTTTATTTGTGGAAGAATTTTCGCGCTCAATTCTTAAACGATCACGTGACCCTCACGTGAACAAACAAACTGACTCTTGACCCTATAAATCCTCGCCTTTCTTCTTCTTCTCTTCCTCATTTTCTCCTCTCTGTTCCTTTTTGTTTCTCGTGAAAATTCAGAAAGAAAAGCTCCATTGTTGTTTTCTCAGGGAAAATCAATCAACTAAAGAAGGTTTTTGCTTTCAATCCCAGCCAAGATCATGGAGATGGATCCATCAGAGGATCAAGAAGTGATGAAACTTGTAGAAATTGATCCGTAAGTAGTCAAATCTCATGCTCTAGAGTATATTTATGCTTCTTCCATAGATGTTCTCTGAAAATTCGTCTCCTTGGTTCTTATCTATCATTCAGAGATCTCTCAGACACAGCGGAATCTGAAGAGAAGAAACTGAACGCCATTTTTGTTTCAGCTCTTGATATGATACTCAAGGTTTTGCAGAACTTAACAAACCAAAAGAATCTATTTTTGTCGATCTTGTTTATTTTTATTTTAAGTTCTCAAGATTGTGATTTGTGCAGTCTCTGTGTAACATTAGCGTTTTCTTAAGCGCTTTATTGATGGATTGTATTCAAGAAGCACATCACAGCCTCACAGTTGATGAATCTGTTCTTCCACAAGACATACTTCGTATTTTTCTACTCAAGCATCTCAGTCTCGCTCATCCTCTGGTCTCTGCTCTGATCTTTAAACTTTTTTTTCTTATGTGTGTTAGTTACTTATTTCTCAAGATTCATATGTTCTTGTTGTCTACTCTTGTACTCTTCAGGAAACAAACGGTGTTTCTAAACTGTTTCCAAAGATCTTGGAGCTTCTGCCTCGCTGGAATTCGCACTTTGAAGTGAACGAAGTGGCGAAAACGATTTGCATTAGATGCAAGACGGATATGGCATATTCAGGTGAACGTTCTTCTGGTATCATCATCAATGCTAATTCACTCAGAGTATTCAAGGCAAGTCATTTCTTTTTCTCTTATCTTTTAAGTGAAAGAGATTCAGGTTTTTCATGAGCTTGATGCTAGAAACGTTTTTGGGTAATCACAGTCTGTATTTCGGGATTTTACATTTGAGACTATCGTTAAGATCATCAGGATCAATGTAAAGATGCTTTGTGACAAGGAAGGATGTGGGAAACGAAACTATGTTCAACGTATGATAAATAAACTTCCAACTGTTTTCCCAATTGGTAAGGCTATATATGACAAAGCTCTATGGAGTTAATTGGTTAGTAGCATTAACAACAAAATGCAGTAGTTTTGAGCATGTTTTCTCGTATTGTTTTTAGCGCTTCAGTGGGAGAACAATGAGACTGAAAAGGAGATATTCGATACAGCTTCTGTTTTGGCGACTGAAATAGATATTAGTGCCATTTATCGATACAAAGGTGACAGTCCATACACCAAATACCGTCTTATCTCAATGGTAAGGGGCCAAGTATCTCATTTGTTTCAGTTCCATTTAAGTTTCCTATGTTACCAGAAACAACTCCAATGTTAATATTCAGGTTTGGTCGCATGGAGATCTATACAACTGTGTAGCTTATGAAAATAATAGATGGGTCAGACATTACTGTTCTGAGATAGAGGTAAAGAGCTTATGAATTTTTGTTAAATGCAAGCAAGTTACTCAATCTGTGACAGAGTGATGTATGTTGTTTCTGGTCCAGGTTATTGGAGACTGGCATAGTGTGCTCAGCATTTTTCGAAAACTGCATATTCGACCTGAGATTCTATTTTTTGAAAACGTAAGCATACTTATGTTTTTCTTTATTATGTGTGTCCTCTTTTTTTTTCTCTCGAGAAAATCAAGAAAGAAAATCGCCATTGTTGTTTTTTCCTGATCTAAGAAAGAAGGTTTTTCCTGGTCTAAGAAAGAAGGACTTTCTCCATCAAACGTTCAAGAAGTGGAGAAAGTCCAAGAAATTGACCACAACTTAGATCCGTAAGTAGTCAAATCTCCTCATCCTGAGTATGTTTATGCTTTTTTCTTTACAATTTCTCTGAAAATTCGTCTATCTGTTGTTCAGAGATCGCTCAGTAACGCAAGGTGATGCAGAGGAATATGTAGGGAAAGTCCAAGAAATTGAACACACATTAGATCCGTAAGTAGTCAAATCTCCACATCCTGAGTATGTTTATGCTTTTTCCATACAATTTCTCTGAAAATTCGTCTATCTATTTTTCAGAGATCGCTCAGTAACGCAAGACGATGCAGAGGAATCTGTAGGGAAAGTGGAGAAAGTCCAAGAAATGGAGCGATCAGACGTTCAAGAAGTGGAGAAAGTCCAAGAAATTGACCACATGTTAGATCCGTAAGTAGTCAAATCTCCACATCCTGAGTATGTTTATGCTTTTTCCATACAATTTCTCTGAAAAATCGTCTATCTACTGTTCAGAGATCGCTCAGTAACGCAAGACGATGCAGAGGAATCTGTAGGGAAAGTGGAGAAAGTCCAAGAAATGGAGCGATCAGCCTTTCAAGAAGTGGAGAAAGTCCAAGAAATTGACCACACGTTAGATCCGTAAGTAGTCAAATCTCCCCATCCTGAGTATGTTTATGCTTTTTCCATACAATTTCTCTCAACATTCGTCTATCTATTGTTCAGAGATCCCTCAGTAACGCAAGACGATGCAGAGGAATCTGTAGGGAAACTAAACGCCACTTGTGTTTCAGCTCTCGATATGATACTCGAGGTTTTGCATACTTACCAATCCCGAAAAACAAAGCTTGATTCTATTTTTCTCGATCTTGTTTATATGAACTAAGTTTTTCAAGAATGTGATTTGTGCAGTCTCTGTGGCTACTTAGCATTTTCACAAGCTCCAGAGAAGATGAATCTGTTTTTTATGAGTTCCTTCTTAACGATCTAAGTCTCAATCATCCTCTGGTCTCTGCTCTTATCTTTAAACCTTTTGTCTTGCTTGTGTTAATTACTTCTTTCTAAAGACTTGATGTTTTCTTGTTCTCTACTCTTTAGGAAGCAAATGGTGTTTTTGACCTGTTTGTAAACATCTTAGAGGATCTGCCTAACTGGGATTTGCACTTTGAAGTGTACGAACTGACGAAAAAGATTTGCAATAGATGCAAGAGAGATATGGACTATCCAATTGAACGTTCGTTTGGTATTATCATCAATGCTGGTTCACTCAGAGAAGTCAAGGCAAGTCACTTTTTTTCCTTATACATTAAGCAAACTAGAATTTATTAGTCTCATGAAAGTGATGCTAGAAATGCTTTGGTTATTGCAGTTTTCATTCAAGGATTATACATTCGAGAATATCATTAAGGTCATCAAGATGAACTTAAAGATACCTTGTGACAAGGAAGGATGTGAGAAACAAAGCTATGTTCACCGTATGATATACAAACTTCCATCTGTTTTCACAATTGGTAAGCCTAAATGTGATAAGCTATGAAGTTAATTGGTTAGTAGACATCAACAACAAAATGTAGTAGTCTTGAGCATTCTTTTTCTCCTATTGTATAGCACTTGAGTGGACAAAGAATGAGACTGAAGGAGAAATATTAGATACAACTTCTGTTCTGGCGACTGAGATAGATATTAGTGTGATATACCAATACATAGGTGACAGTCCATTCACCAAGTACCGTCTCGTCTCAATGGTAAGGGTCAAGTATCTAAAATTTGTTTCAGTTCCATTTAAGCTTACTATTGAAGATTATGTTAGCAGAAACAACTCCAATGTTAATATTCAGGTTTGCTCACATGAAGATCGATACAACTGTGTAGCTTATGAAAAGAATAGATGGGTCAGATATTTTCTTTCTGAGAAAGAGGTAAAGCTTTTAGACATTTTTGTAATACAAGCAAGTTACTCTGATATTTGTGGCTTCTTTACCTAAGTGTGAGGGTATGTTGCTTGTCCAGGTTATAGGAGACTGGGAGAGTGTTGTCAACATTTTTGTAACGCAGAATATTCGACCCCAGATACTGTTTTTTGAGAGCGTACGTAAGCTCCTTTGACTGTATAGTTTCTTATGTTGTATTTTCTTTGCTTATGTGTGTGTTCTCAGTTCCACCTACTTGAATTGCAGGTTATGCAGAGGGACCAGATTGTGTCCGGGCAGAGATCTAATGACCAATAAATAAAAGCTTATTCAATGGCATATGATAGGGATTGATGTATATACAAAAGTGCTTTGAGTCCTAACAATGCTTTGGAGGTGTTAATTACACTATTGTGAATAGATTTGACTGTGTTTTCTTCAGCTCAAATTTAGCATCCTGATTGTTTATCATTTGTGTTTTAACAACACTTGTGTTTTGTTACTCTAATCAAAGCTTTGTTTATCATTTATTAGGTTTAGACTAGAGAAAATTGTGAGAAATGGCACAAAGACCGGTCAAACTTGTAAGAAATGTCATAGATTAAAAAATTTATGAAAAATGCTACAATTGTCACTATTCACCCAAATCAAAAATACAAATTTGTCCCTCTTCTTTCTCTTTCCCTTTTCTTCTTTCTCTTTATCTTTCCTCTTTCTCTTCTATTCTCAAAGTTTAGAAAAAAAAAAAAAACTCTCTCAAATCTTCTTCCCCGATTCTTCAGATCTGAGAAGAAGATCTGAATCTCTGATGTTCTAGCTAGAAGGAAGATATTAATGAATCAGAAGAGATCATTAACACATGTCCATTAAGTTTGTCCACTAAACTTGTCCATTGATCATGTCCACTAATATTGAATTTGTAACTTGTCCACTGATCTTGTCACCACGACAGATAAACGTAGATTGGGGGCACCAGTTAAGAGATGATCTCGTCAACTAATTGTGTCTACTAAAATAAAAATATGTATGTCAACGTGGAAAAGTTGATTATGTCCACGGGATTACAATAATTACATCGACATGCAATAAAATAACTTGTCCACTAGTGTGAGAATATTGTCCATTAAGCATGTCCATTAGTCTTGTCCATAAGGCTTGTCCATTTGATCACGTTCACTAATATTGCTCTTGTCCATTAATCTTGTCAATTGATCTTGTTAATAGCGAAGCAAAATTAACTAATCGAATTAACGTGTGAAGAAAAGAGAAAGGAGTGAGAGAGAAAAGAGAAGAAGAAGGGAAGAGAAAAAAAAACAAGAAAATGGGAAGAAAGTGAAAAAAAGAAAGAAAGAAAAGAAAAGAATCCCATTTTGGGGACATTTTCGTCCTTTCTATTTGTGGCAAAATAAGTTGTGGTATTTTTCACAAATTTTTTTTCTTGTGGTATTTCTTAAATTACAGTATCCAAAATATGGCATTTTTGATAATAGTTCTAAACTATCATCCCAGTTAGATATAAACAGGTCGATTTATTTTAATTTTTTATATATAAAATATTATCAAATTTGACTTCAAGAGAAAGATAGAAAATGAGTAATTCATAAAATTACTTTGTATTTTTCATTGGATTTTCTTTAAAACATATATCATTTCTATTAATTTCAATAATTTTTGTTGAATGTTTGTTTAATAATCAACAAAAAAAAAATATATATACATCAAAAAGATTCTTGGTATCATAATAAACGAATTTGAGAAAGTGTAAATTACTCAAAACAGAGTTTGGTGAGATTTAGGGCTTCTCAAGATCATAGTTGCAATTTTGGCGCTCAATTCTTAATATAAATCACGTGACCCTCACTCGAACAAACTAACCGACTCTGACAATAACCGGAGAGATACAGGTGAACCGGTTCGTCGTGAATTAAACCGGGTTGTGAACCGGAGAGATACAGTATAAATCCTTGCCCTTCTTCTTCTTCTTCTCTCTATTTTCTCTTTCTCTGTTCCTTTTTTTGTTTTCTCGAGAAAATCAAGAAAGAAAATCGCCATCGTTGTTTTTTTCCTGGAAATCAGTAAAAGAAAGAAGCTTTTGCTTTCGGTCCCAGCCAAATCATGGAGAATGCAGAAGAAATCGACAAGAAATTAGATATGTAAGTATTAAAATCTCATCCTCTTGAGTATAATTACGCTTTTTCCCATAGAATCTCTCTGAAAATTCGTCTGTTTGGTGCTTATCTATTGTTCAGAGATTACGACGCAGAGGATTCATCACTTAATATGATACTCAAGGTTTTGCAAACTTTAACAAAGCCTGAATCTATTTTTCTCGATCTTGTTTAAGTTTTCAAGAATGTGAATTTTGCAGTCTCTGTGGCAAATTAACGTTTTCGCAAGACAGAACTATGTACGTCACAGCTTCACAGGCTCTTTACTTAAGGAAGACATACTTCGTCTTTCCTTTATCAGGAATCTCAGTCTCAGTCAACCTCCGGTCTGTGCTCTGATTCGATCTTTAAACCTTTGTCTTATGTGTGTTAGTTACTTCTTTCTCAAGATTCCTATAAGTTTATCATCTTCTTGTTCTCTACTCTTCAGGAAGCAAATAATGTCTTTAACCTGTTTGTATACATCTTGGAGAATTTTCCTCCCTGGAAACCGTACTTTGAAGTGTACGAATTGGCGAAAAATATTTGCAATAGATGCAAGATGGATATGGAATATTCAGTTAAACGTCCTTATGGTATGATCATCACTGCTAATTCACTCAGAGAAACCAAGGCAAGTCATTTTTTGTCCTTAAGTCTTTTAAGCAAACGAGAATCAAGTTTTTCATGAAAGTGAGGCTGGAAACGCTTTTGGTTATCCCAGGCATTTTTCAAGAATCTTACATTCGAGAAGATCCTTCAGATCATCAGGATGGACTTAAAGATGCTTTGTGATAAGGAAGGATGTGGGAAACGAAACTATGTTCAACGTATGATAAATAAACTTCCAACTGTTTTTACAATTGGTAAGCTATGAAGTTAAATTGGTCATTGGACATCAGCATAATGCCGTAGATTTAGCTTTTTTTTCTCGTATTGTTTAGCACTTCAGTGGGAGAACAATGAGACTGAAAGAGAGATTTTCGATACAACTTCTGTTCTGGCGACTGAGATAGATATTAGTGCGATATACCTATACGAAGGTGACTGTTCATTCACTAAATACCGTCTTGTCTCAATGGTAAGGGCCAATTAATTATCCAGTTCGTTTCAGTTCCATTTGGGTTTCCTATTGAAGATTATGTTAGCAGAAACAACTCCATTGTTAATATTTAGGTTTGCTCCCATGGAGATCGATACAGCTGTTTAGCTTATGAAAACAATAGATGGTTCAGACATTTTCGTTCTACAAAAGAGGTAAAGGTTAGACATTTTCGTAAAATACAAGAAAGTTACTTGATCTGTGACTGAGTGATGTATGTTGGTTTTACAGGTTATTAGAGACTGCGATGGTATTCTCAGCATTTTTCGAAAACTGCATATTCGACCTCAGATTCTATTTTTTGAAAACGTAAGCTCATTCGAGTGCATATTTGCTTATGTGTTTTCTTATCTTATGTGTGTGTTCTCAATTCCACCTACTTGAATTGCAGGCTATGCAGAGTGACCAGAATGTGTCCGTGCAAAGATCTGAAGACTAATAAAAGCTTTTTTCAAAGGTGTAGGAAAGGGATTGATGTATATACAAAAAGTGTTTTGAGTCGAAGTCAACCTTTAACGGCGTTAATAGAACAATGAGTATAGGGTCCCCCGCTTTGGAAGTTAGCATCCTGATTGTTATGATCAGTTTGCATTTCGTTTGATGTATTTGGCTGGTAACACTTGTATTCTGTTCAGTTCCTCTAATGGACATCACTTCTATTCTCGTTCTGTTCTTTGATGTACACAATGCACTCGTTTCACATTTTACCACAATGTACTCACTGGCCGGTGAGTGGTAACACTTGTGTTGTTCAGTTCCTCCAGTGATAGCCTTGTTTATCATAAGTTAGGTTTAGACTATGATCCCACCTAGACAAAAACATGTTGATATGGACACGCGATGTGTAAGATTCATTTTAATCTAGACAGACTTATGAAACTTTCGAAAAGACTACTGAGAACTCAAATTTATTTTCTAGATGAGTTGTACTTACTGATCAAGATGACTAGACATGCTCTCTGAAGTTCTATGTTACACCATGAAGGACATTCATTCATAAAACTGCTTAACCGAAAAGTCATGGAAGAAAAATAGAGAAGTTAGACCTTAAATAAACGACCTTGTAAATAAAGTTTTAAGTTATTTGCGTCTCCTTTGTAATCATATAGTTGGTATTGTGACTTCCACACAAAAGAGCAGATAGGTGAACCATCTTGATGCAACTCACCACATTAATGGATATGTTAACTTACATGAATAGGCACAATGCCTGAAATAGTAGCTTTTAAAGTTGTAAGGATAAATAAAAGACCTTAAGAAAGTATACAAGTACATATCGCAGCTCGAGTGTAACGACAGTCTTCACAATTCTATCAAGTAAGTCTCAGCTTTTTCTTTCTGTTCTTTCTTCGAAGCTATGATAAACTAAGGCCAGCCAAAGACATTTCGACGGCATAAATTACAGAATTTATCGAATTTCCAAATCAGAGATGCAGAAGATAGAAAAGAAATTATAAACATGAACCAAATCTAATATTTTCCCTTCAGAATCACACTATCCTTCTTTTAAAAAGAACTCTAGCAAAATATGTTATTATTATTTCCATTAAATTTTTTTTTTAAAAAGCGGATAATTAAGAGAAAACAAATGAATGAGTTTGATAATTATTACCGTTAATTACATGACGACGTAGTTTGGACGCGTATATGTTTTCATTTGTCCAACTGCCAGCTGTCATAATGCCGTTACAATACGACGTAGGTTGGACGCGTATTTTTTTGCTTAGAAACCATATGTCTAATGTCTAAATATGTATTAGAGAAAATGGCACTTTAGCACACTTTTGGAGAAAGGTGAGAATTGCTGTAATGACCTAAATGGAGAAACTCAAGGTTATTTAACCTTACTTATGGTTATTTAACTTTTATTAAACAATAAACATATAATTTTTATTTTATCCTTTATACAATAATTAAAAAATTAAATAAACAAAAAAAAATTTCACTTCTCTTTTTTTTCTTTTTCTTTCTTCTTCCATTGCGTTAGAGCTCGACGCCGATGCCATCGCCGTTTTAGATCCAGCGCTGCTGTCACCGGTCCACCTCCGTCCACCGCTCGCTGTCGCCATGTTTGAATCGGTAAAGAAATCCGATTTGATTTGATTTGATTTTGATTGTCGATTCTTGTGCTTTCTACTTTTGTGTCGATTCAAGGTTATATGTTATTGTGCATTATGAGTTTGGATTGAAAAGTGAAGATCGGAATTTGTAGGTTCAGATCGAAATCTGGGTATAACTAGATTCCGATCTAGTTATACAATGTACAGATAGTACAACTAGTTAAACTATGTACAAACCGTTAAACTAGTTAAACTATGTGCAATTACTATATATTGATGTCGTTTATTTTTTTTTTCAGGTGGCGATGATTGACATAACTTTTAATTAAGAGACATTCACTACAAGAAAACATTACGATTTCCGACGGGCAAAGTTCCGTCGGACATTTCCGATGGATTTCCAATAAAAAAGCTTCTCCATTTTGGTTGTCGGAACGCCGTCGGAAAATTCTGACGGCTAATCATAAATCGACAATTTTCCGACCGTTTTATACCATCGAAAAAACGGATATTATTACGATGGATTACCGACGGTTGTTTGACAAATTTCCGATGACAGTTACGACGGATTTTCGACGGACACAAATTTCATAAGTATTCCGTCGGATATAGATTTTTCTTTAATGTCACACTAACGTATAATATTTGATAAAAAATGAAAATAGAAATTAAATTAAAAGTTGCAACTTAAAATTCTAAAAATATATTAGGAAAAAATATAACTGATAACAACTAAAAATATAATTAAAACCAAATGAAAATAAAAATATTACAAGAGTGAAATAAAATACATTTCAACTAATTATAATCCGATGTACTATCTGAATACTCTGATGGTGATGAATCTGATTGTGAATCAAATTCTCCAAGTTCCTCCTCGGAATAACGCATCGCAAGTCGAGCAAACCAGGATAATGCACTTCTAGTATTTCCCTTAGAATACCATAGTAGACAATGTCACCCGATTCTGAAGAAATACCATAATCACTTATTGGCCGGATCCTTCCTTCGCGTAAAATCTTAAAAGCATATCCACGTGTACAATACTTAGGATAGGCGTGGACAACAAACAATGGACCGTTGATCAACTCTTCTAACCAAGTTGGAAAAGACTGACCTTTAGTTGCACCTGTCTTTACCTGAATTAATTAAAAAAATGTATATTTATAAATTAAAAAAATGATATTGTAGTAATATTAAAAAGAACGTAATTGAATCAAATAAACTTACATAAAATGTGAGCCATTGTGAGAATTCGCTCTCTTTGAGCGCATTAAGTGCTTCCTCCGTGTAAGTTGGGTAATGAAAGCGTACTTGAGCCATATAAATCTTGTAAATACAAATATGATTACATTTCTTAAATTATATATTATTATAAATATTTAGATTTTTTTTTTAAATGAAATATCTTTCATACTCAAGAAGATCTTCGCAATTTGTGAGAATATACATATGCAAATGATTTTGCTCCTCCTCAGTTAATCTTCATTTTTTGCTTTTTCCACTTAGTCGTCCAACCTATTTAAATAGATTTATGTTGTAATTAATAATATTATTGAATTTATTAAAATTTTAATAAAAATTCAAATGCGCCTTACCTGTCGGAAGAGACTAGGAATATAGATTTGATAAAATGCTTTTTCACCTCTATCATCGTGCGGAGCGGGTCTACGACTCTTTGTTTGCACTTGTTTTGGAAAATAATATTCAGAGAAATGTGCCGCCTCCTCATTATTGCATTGAGCAACAATAGATCCCTCTACTTTACTCACATTTTTAATTTTTTTTCTTGAGATGATACATATACCTCTCGAGCGGATACATCCACCGATATTGAACAGGGCCACCTAATGCTGTTTCGTGAGGAAGATGAATTGGAAGATGCTCCATAACATCAAAAAATGAAGGGGAAAATCTTCTCCAAATTACAGAGGATAATTGTTATCTGAGTCTCCAAATTACGAATACCATCAACCGTCAGAGATCTCGTACATAAATCCCAGAAAAAAGCAGATATACCTGAGAAAAACATAAACCAATTAAAACAGTTCTTGATCTAGTATTAATATGTAATATTTATGCAAATAATATTATCTGCAATTGACTTGTGAACATTTTGTAGAAGAAGGTAAGCAAAAGCAAACGGAAGAAGGCGCTACATTATGACATGACAATCTGACTTTTTAATCCAGAAAAATTCTTTTCACCATAATCAATGCAGTTACATAGGTTTGACACATATCCATCCGGGAATCTAACATTGTTGGCAATTCAATCAAAAACCTCATGTTTTGCAACTGAAGGTAAACATAATTTGGGTATAGGACCTTTGTTGTTATTCCCCACAACATGAAGATCTTTACGAGAACATATATCTGGCAAATCCAATCTAGATTTCAAATTATCTTTCTTTCTCTTGGACATTAAGAACAGTATTAATCAAGTTTTCAAAAAAAATTATTCTCAATGTGCATGACATCTAGATTATGCCTCAATAGATGGTGGTAAGAACCCACAAGTTTGGCTCCAAATCGATCCTTGAGAAGCTTGAAACCGGCGGATGAAAGGTGGAGACTTTCAAAGAGATGTGGTTCAATCCTTGAAGTTTAGAGTGATGGATCGATGGGTTGAAGATGAACTGAAGGGGAGGTGATCTTGATAAAGGTCTTCACTAGTTTTCAACAAGGATGGTGCAAGCTAGGAGATGAGGTTCATCCTAGGCTAATGGCGGCGTGGGGAAGGTGGAACCAGCGGTCTTCGACGGCGGATGGAGGAGAAGAACGACGGCGTGACAAGGGGGAATCGAGGGCAACTCACAAAGGTTGTGTAAGATCTTTGATACAGCCAAGACCCAAGGGATATGAGACACACTCAAATATCCTAGGGTTTTCTTATCTAGAGACAACACAATAGATTAGAGAGACAAAGTTTCTAACTTTGATATTTTACTTCAATGATTGCTTAATGATTAAAGAGAAGAAGTTTGCCTTAAATAGGCTACAAAGCTAGGGTTTTCTAATGGGTCATAAGCTAATCACTTAGCCCATTAACAAAGAACCCAAAAACAAGCCTAATACAAAAGTCAACAAAAGTCAAGAAGTCAACATAAAGTCAACAAAAGGCAAAACTAGAATAAAAAAGGGAAGATAAGTGTTGTAGAGGCTTCTCTTGGATATGATCACCTCTCTTGTATACTTGTACCTGTCATAAGAGTATTTCCATGTCAAGTATACAATGGAACCAAGAGATGATGCTCTAAACATTTTTCGCCTCATTAAAACCCTCTCCTAGTAAAACCCGGTGGAAAACCTAGGGGGCGGGAAAGAGTACGATACTCGTTTAGAGTCTTTAAGTGTTCTCACTAACGACGAGTAAGGACACAAGAAATTTTTCTCCCAAAGCTAAGTATCCATGGACCCTCAGTCTCGGTCGGAATGTGACTTGCTTTGTCCGGTCCGGTCTTGTCTCGATCATGGAATGGCTCGGTGTTGGTGGATCTCTCTCATGCATCTTCTCTTATGCTCCAAGCCATCTTCTCAGCATCTCTAAGTGGAATATATACCTTTGGTCCATAGCTAGATCCTTCTCGGTCCTCGGTGTAGATGTTAGGGTCCGATGTGATGATCACATCATTCTCTTCCCCTTGGAAAGGTTTGGACTTCCAAACAACCATGGTACCTACACTATAATAGACCAACTCAGGCTCATATAAGGTAGAAAAAGAGTGAGACTTATCTTGAAACTCGTAGTGGTTGGATCAGTGGAACACTTTTTCGGTCCTTATGATTGTGCCGTTTTAACTAGGCTGACACTTGAGCTTGATCCTCGAGGACTGTCTAGAGCTTATAGGGATCCCAAACCACTCTCCTAGCTTAGAGGAAACATTATCCTTTCTCTTGTTAGATCGCATATTAACTTGCCTGGTCTTAGCTTTAAAGGAGCCCCAAATCTTCTTAAATAGCTTTCGCATGACATCGCCTTTAGTGACTCCCTCCGAGTCATCCTTCTCAACTTGGGGCTGAGGTAGCAAGCTCAAGATAGGATGAGGAATAGGACTTTTGACACGCCTAGATGTCAACAACCTAGGATCCAGAGGTATAGATTCATGCAAAGAAGCTTGTTCGGTCCATTTCTCCAAATCCGTTCCTAAGAAAACTTTTGGGAAAGTAGCTTGGGTTTTGAAGCTTGACGTGGGTTGAACTTTCTTGAAGATCTCCTTTAACACAGCAAAGGCCAACCTCTCAATCTGATCCTTAGGCATCATTAAGATAAGATCCGTTGGAGTAGTGATCCGCAGTTTGACAAACTCTGAAATTGGTGAGAGAATGTCGTGAGATGGCACTTTTGACTCGGTCAGCTTGGGTACAAGGCACTTAGCATAGTAGATGGTGACTATGCTTCTCATGTTAGCTCCATAAGAATGCTCCTTTAAGACTACCCAAGTCTTTTTAACACCGTAAGACTTCTTTTGGTCCCATCCGCGGTCACTTCTAACCGCGATCTCTTTCACGATTTCTTGAGAAGTAAAAAATCTCCTATTCTCATTCAAGGACCCTCCTTGGCTGTAAGACTCATCTCCAAACCCAGAAGGATTCACATATCTCTCCACAAAATCCGGCCCTTTAGGTCTTTCCTTCTCGGACCACTTAGACCCTATGGTTATATCAAGTGCGGAGCTTTGTGTGGAGTTTTCAGCTTTGTCATTGCCATCTTTCTCTTGGCTATTGATCAAATTTATTGGATTCTCAATGTCTTTCATAGGTGGCAAGGTAGAGAAAGAGTCGCTCAAGTCCATGCCCTCGGATTGGCTTTGATCTTGTGTGGGCGTTTTAGAATCTATACTCACAACATCTCGAAAACTTGTCAATAGATTAGGACAAGGATAATCATGCATGGTCTCCTCAACCTCTCTAGACACTATAAGGAGATTAGACTTAGAACTAATCTTATCCTTAGATAGCTTAAATTGCATTTCATGTACTTGTGAAGAAGCTAAAGGAGCTAGGCTAATCTTCTTATCATTATGTATGAATATATAATGATTAGACCTACCATGATGAATGAATTCTTTATCATATTGCCATGGCTTTCCGAACAGTAGATGAGTGGCTTGCATTGGAACAATATCACATGAAAAATCATCGCTATACTTACCCACACTAAACGGAATCCTAACTTGTTTATTGATTCTCAATTCTGTTTTATCATTAAGTCATTTAAGCCTATAGGGTCTAGGATATTTTATGGTCTCTAAACTAAGTTTTTCTACCATGCAAGAGCTAGCCATGTTGGTGCAAGGCCCCCCATCAATAATCAAACCATAAATTTTGCCATTTACCGTACACCGGGTGTGGAATAGGTTTTCTCGTTGGTTCGTCTCTTCCGGTATAGACTCGGCACTAAGAGTTCTCTTAATGACAAGGAGTTCTCCTTCATCGGGATAGGCAACTTCGACCTCAGGACTTTCACTCTTCTCTTGAGGTTTATCCTTGTCTTGTGACTCATAATCGCCGGAGGGAGTGATAATCATGGCTCTCGGGTTTGGACACTCTCTTGTATAATGTCCTCGACCTCTACACTTAAAGCACATGATATCCCTTGTCTTTGGATCAGTAGGGACTCCTCTTGCTTCTGGTCTTACTTCCTTAGAAGGTTCACGAGATCTAAATGGATCCCTTGTTTCATTTGCCGGTGCTCTACCCTTGTCTTGGTATTTGGCGGCACTAATGTTGGAACCCAAGGCTTGTGTCTTCCAAGGTGGATTAAGGGCTGCTCTAGACTTGTTCTTCTTCTTAAGATGACCTTCTACTTGAGTAGCTAAATGTAATAGCTCATTAAGATCATGGTAGTTGAGCATCTCCACTTTGCTAGCAATGGGGTCTTGGAGCCCGTCAAGAAATTGTGCCATGAGTGTTTCCTCGGCATCTTCTAGATTGAGACGATTTCTTAGATGCTCAAACTCTTCATAATATTCTTCCACACTCTTGCTCCCTTGAGTGAGCTTCCTAAACTTCTTTTGTAACTCTCGGTGGTATTGTGGAGGCACATATCTCCCTTTCATCATGAACTTCATGATATCCCATGATGGAACCGGTCATTCTCCGTTCCTTTTTCTCTTAGCCGCATCTCTATCCCACCAAATAAAGGCGTGATCAGTGAGTTGGGCAGTAGCATAAGACACCTTCTTAGGCTCATCATAGTTATAGACTTTAAAAATGTGATTCATCCTCCATTCTCACTCAAGATAGGCATCGAGATCAACTTTTCCCACGAATGTTGGGGCCGTGAGCTTTAGATTAGGTGAGTGAGCTCTCGGCTGCCCTTGTTCTCCCCTATCTCCATAAGGTCTTCTCTCCCTATGTTGTGCTCTCCTAGGTGGAGGAGGCTGGAAATATTCTTCCTCGGAGATATCGTCAATTACCGGGTCATAAGCCGGTGGAGGGACTACTCGCGGCAGAGGTTGCTTAACTCGGTCTATACGGTCTCCTAGCCGTTGTAATTGTGCTTGTATTCCCGTGAGAATGGTGGTGAGATCGGGAGGTTCAGCCATCTCCCTTGGTACTTTGCAAAACAATCAAGCAAATCCAACTTAAAGTTCAAACCGTAAAAATTTTATTACTTTTACCGTGTGTAACAAGTAAATAAAATTCACACCAACAAAACCAGCAACTTTACACGATTTTAGCAAGATAAGAATGCTTCATAAAGATTCAAATAGATGGTGCAAACAGCTATGGGGAGGACCACACACAAGTGTTAAAAGAAAGCAAAAAGCAAAAGCAATGTACAAACTCAAACTTTCAAAATTTATCAAAAACAACCCCTTCTTCCCCAAGTTTCCTATCAATGGTATATCCGACGGCGTTTTTCATTAGTAGTCCGTCAGAAAGGTTCCATCAGAAATTCGTAGGTTTTTCCTATGGATTTCCGATGGAAGTTGATTTCCGACGACTTCAAACCGACGACTTCGCATGCGTGGAAAACCCGTCAGAAAGTCTTGTTTCCGACGGGTATATCCGTCGGAATACGTGTTGTTTTCTTGTAGTGATTGCTCATTTGATGAAATGATATACAATGGAATCCAAGAGAACATCGGTGTTATACCATATATATTGATAGAAATTTGAAACAAATGAGTTATTCATATTTGGTTGGTAAAATATGCAGAAAGATGAAGGTAAATGAATTAAGATGGACATCGGAAGATAAAGATTAAAGATGAGAGACTTAAGACTTGTTTCGAAGATTTCTGTTTTTGGGAGAGTATGCTTTGGCATCGGGGTGAGTCGAACACAACCGATAATTTTTCTACCACCACTTCATCACTGCCGCATAAAACAGCTCTCTCTTCCCTGTGAATTCTTTTGGCTTTGGTTTGATATAAAATTTATTTCCTTTCACCAACCAAATGTGGGTTGGTTATGTTCTTTTTTTTTTTTAAATCAGTTTGAAACCTGTATATGAATCCCATAAACAATATAATCATGAGGGATAAAGGAATGAAAGACAAATGAAGAATTTACAAGAAGAGGTGGTTTTGCGTTATATAATACATGCTTGCTTGCTTTTATCTTTTTCTCGAGGGTTTCTTAATGTTTGTGTTTGACATTTTAGTTCTGTAACTTTTCTCTTTATATCAAAGATAATGGTAATGTTACGTTTGGTCTCACTGTGTCTTCTTGCATCAATTTCAAATGAAGTACGATTATAGTACTTTATGATTTATGATATTCTTGATTATGATTCCTTAGATTATAATAGTAATCTTAGGAAAATTTTTGTATAATCTAGCAGTAGTATTTACAAATTAAATGTACATATTTTATTGATAGTTTTAATCATTCAAAAAAAATAACTAAAAGTTAGATGACATGAATTTAAACTAGTTAACCTAACTAAACTGGTTAAACTATGTTATTACATACTTGTATTAGAAAACAAAAGTATTACGTACGTAATTCAATAATTATTTTTTAAGAAAACGTTAGTATTACATAAGTAAACGTATATAACAATATGATTTTGACCAAAAAGATAATTTATAATATTTATGTGATTATTACATGAACCTCTGTACTTCTATTTATCTACTTTATATCTTTATGGTCACTTAGTAATTATTATCAAATCACTATGTCAATTAGATAAACATGTATTCTATCATATATTATGTGATAATAAGTTGTTAAATATGTATTAAGCAATTATTTTTATAAGTTAAACTAATTAACATTTGTTTAACATATGATCAAAATAGTTAAATTGGTTTATCCATGAAAGTTAAACTATGTTATAAGTTGTTAAACTAGAAAACTAGTTAAACTATGTGGTGCAACTATGTGTAATAAAATAATGGCGCCACGTGGCAATCATTCCAAAAAATGTCGGCACCACGTGGCAATTATTTCTGGTGCCACGTGGAACACGAAATTGAGTCCTTTAATGTCGGTAAAGGAATTAAACAGGTTAAACTTGTTAAACTAGTTAAATGGGTGCAACTATGTTAAACAAGTTAAACTAGTTAAACTGGTACAAAAACCAAGTTTAACTAGTTTAACAAATTTATCTAGTTCTATTAAGTCATACCATGTTCCTAAACATTATATAGTTAAACTAGTTAAATTACGTTTAGAATTTTATTCAGGTTTACTAAGTCATACTATGTTCGTAAACACTATATGGTTAAATTAGATAAATTGGTTAAACCGGTTAAACTATTTTTCGGAAATAGATACATTGAATTTATTGTTTTCGACGAATTTGACTTCTCCTCCGTTAGTCTGAAAATGGTCAGAAAGCTTAGATCTTTTGTAAATTTGTGAATAATTTTCAGCTTATGAGTGAAAAAGTTGTGATTTTTCTTTCATTCATGCAAAAACTGATGCTCCAAATATACAATTCACTCAGAAGACTACATAGGAGAAAAACTAAAATGGAATAGTTATAAGCATGATTAATCCAATTTCTAAAACTGAGCAAATAAACCAAACATAAACAAACATTGGCTCGTGGTCAAGACAAATCTCTTGTCTGCATCAAACATAGAATCAGTTTGAGTCTCATTGATTTACGCCAACTTCATCCTCCTTAAGGCTTCCACAAACATTACATTCAAGAACCCTCGACGCATCATGAGTCTTTGGCGGAAGCGGAGCGAGAGTGCCAAAAAATTCTCCTTCTCACACATGTATCTTATAAAGAAATACGCGTCAGGGAAACTGGATTCATCATCCACTCCATTTCCACAAGCTTCTTCTTCTTCCTTCTCACCCTCTAAATCCTCCATGTCTTCTTCATCTTCATTGTCCATCTCTTCCAAAACCTCATTCTCATCTTTCCCACCTTCTGATCAACGAGATTCCAATTTGCACCTGTCACAGTCACATTTGAAACCGTAATCTTCAAACAATTTCTTTTGTCTGCTCGAGTAATTCATGTTCATAGAGAAGTAATGACAAACTTTTGGAGAAGTAGACACCCTTTTTTTTTTTTTACTGTTAGTGTTTTTTAGACCTTTTTGCCAAAACAGTTTTATGAATAACTCGTTTTCTATCTTTCTTGAAGTCAAATTTTATGATATTTTATATATAATAAATCGACCTGTTTATATCTAGCTGGGATGATAGTGTAAACCTAATAAATGATAAAAAACAGCTTCGATTAGAGTAACTAGAAAACACAAGTGTTACTGTCCAATTACATACATCAAAAGAAATGCAAACCGAGCTGTGTTTATCTATCCTAAGCATTGTTAAGACACAAGCACTTTTGTATATACATCAATCCCTATCATATGCCATTGAATAAGCTTTTTATTATTGGTCATTAGATCTCTGCCCGGACACAATCTGGTCCCTCTGCATAACCTGCAATTCAAGTAGGTGGAACTGAGAACACACACATAAGCAAAGAAAATACAACATAAGAAACTATACAGTCAAAGGAGCTTACGTACGCTCTCAAAAAACAGTATCTGGGGTCGAATATTCTGCGTTACAAAAATGTTGACAACACTCTCCCAGTCTCCTATAACCTGGACAAGCAACATACCCTCACACTTAGGTAAAGAAGCCACAAATATCAGAGTAACTTGCTTGTATTACAAAAATGTCTAAAAGCTTTACCTCTTTCTCAGAAAGAAAATATCTGACCCATCTATTCTTTTCATAAGCTACACAGTTGTATCGATCTTCATGTGAGCAAACCTGAATATTAACATTGGAGTTGTTTCTGCTAACATAATCTTCAATAGTAAGCTTAAATGGAACTGAAACAAATTTTAGATACTTGGCCCTTACCATTGAGACGAGACGGTACTTGGTGAATGGACTGTCACCTATGTATTGGTATATCACACTAATATCTATCTCAGTCGCCAGAACAGAAGTTGTATCTAATATTTCTCCTTCAGTCTCATTCTTTGTCCACTCAAGTGCTATACAATAGGAGAAAAAGAATGCTCAAGACTACTACATTTTGTTGTTGATGTCTACTAACCAATTAACTTCATAGCTTATCACATTTAGGCTTACCAATTGTGAAAACAGATGGAAGTTTGTATATCATACGGTGAACATAGCTTTGTTTCTCACATCCTTCCTTGTCACAAGGTATCTTTAAGTTCATCTTGATGACCTTAATGATATTCTCGAATGTATAATCCTTGAATGAAAACTGCAATAACCAAAGCATTTCTAGCATCACTTTCATGAGACTAATAAATTCTAGTTTGCTTAATGTATAAGGAAAAAAAGTGACTTGCCTTGACTTCTCTGAGTGAACCAGCATTGATGATAATACCAAACGAACGTTCAATTGGATAGTCCATATCTCTCTTGCATCTATTGCAAATCTTTTTCGTCAGTTCGTACACTTCAAAGTGCAAATCCCAGTTAGGCAGATCCTCTAAGATGTTTACAAACAGGTCAAAAACACCATTTGCTTCCTAAAGAGTAGAGAACAAGAAAACATCAAGTCTTTAGAAAGAAGTAATTAACACAAACAAGACAAAAGGTTTAAAGATAAGAGCAGAGACCAGAGGATGATTGAGACTTAGATCGTTAAGAAGGAACTCATAAAAAACAGATTCATCTTCTCTGGAGCTTGTGAAAATGCTAAGTAGCCACAGAGACTGCACAAATCACATTCTTGAAAAACTTAGTTCATATAAACAAGATCGAGAAAAATAGAATCAAGCTTTGTTTTTCGGGATTGGTAAGTATGCAAAACCTCGAGTATCATATCGAGAGCTGAAACACAAGTGGCGTTTAGTTTCCCTACAGATTCCTCTGCATCGTCTTGCGTTACTGAGGGATCTCTGAACAATAGATAGACGAATGTTGAGAGAAATTGTATGGAAAAAGCATAAACATACTCAGGATGGGGAGATTTGACTACTTACGGATCTAACGTGTGGTCAATTTCTTGGACTTTCTCCACTTCTTGAAAGTCTGATCGCTCCATTTCTTGGACTTTCTCCACTTTCCCTACAGATTCCTCTGCATCGTCTTGCGTTACTGAGCGATCTCTGAACAGTAGATAGACGATTTTTCAGAGAAATTGTATGGAAAAAGCATAAACATACTCAGGATGTGGAGATTTGACTACTTACGGATCTAACATGTGGTCAATTTCTTGGACTTTCTCCACTTCTTGAACGTCTGATCGCTCCATTTCTTGGACTTTCTCCACTTTCCCTACAGATTCCTCTGCATCGTCTTGCGTTACTGAGCGATCTCTGAAAAATAGATAGACGAATTTTCAGAGAAATTGTATGGAAAAAGCATAAACATACTCAGGATGTGGAGATTTGACTACTTACGGATCTAATGTGTGTTCAATTTCTTGGACTTTCCCTACATATTCCTCTGCAACACCTTGCGTTACTGAGCGATCTCTGAACAACAGATAGACGAATTTTCAGAGAAATTGTAAAGAAAAAGCATAAACATACTCAGGATGAGGAGATTTGACTACTTACGGATCTAAGTTGTGGTCAATTTCTTGGACTTTCTCCACTTCTTGAACGTTTGATGGAGAAAGTCCTTCTTTCTTAGACCAGGAAAAACCTTCTTTCTTAGATCAGGAAAAAACAACAATGGCGATTTTCTTTCTTGATTTTCTCGAGAGAAAAAAAGAGGACACACATAATAAAGAAAAACATAAGTATGCTTACGTTTTCAAAAATAGAATCTCAGGTCGAATATGCAGTTTTCGAAAAATGCTGAGCACACTATGCCAGTCTCCAATAACCTGGACCAGAAACAACATACATCACTCTGTCACAGATTGAGTAACTTGCTTGCATTTAACAAAAATTCATAAGCTCTTTACCTCTATCTCAGAACAGTAATGTCTGACCCATCTATTATTTTCATAAGCTACACAGTTGTATAGATCTCCATGCGACCAAACCTGAATATTAACATTGGAGTTGTTTCTGGTAACATAGGAAACTTAAATGGAACTGAAACAAATGAGATACTTGGCCCCTTACCATTGAGATAAGACGGTATTTGGTGTATGGACTGTCACCTTTGTATCGATAAATGGCACTAATATCTATTTCAGTCGCCAAAACAGAAGCTGTATCGAATATCTCCTTTTCAGTCTCATTGTTCTCCCACTGAAGCGCTAAAAACAATACGAGAAAACATGCTCAAAACTACTGCATTTTGTTGTTAATGCTACTAACCAATTAACTCCATAGAGCTTTGTCATATATAGCCTTACCAATTGGGAAAACAGTTGGAAGTTTATTTATCATACGTTGAACATAGTTTCGTTTCCCACATCCTTCCTTGTCACAAAGCATCTTTACATTGATCCTGATGATCTTAACGATAGTCTCAAATGTAAAATCCAGAAATACAGACTGTGATTACCCAAAAACGTTTCTAGCATCAAGCTCATGAAAAACCTGAATCTCTTTCACTTAAAAGATAAGAGAAAAAGAAATGACTTGCCTTGAATACTCTGAGTGAATTAGCATTGATGATGATACCAGAAGAACGTTCACCTGAATATGCCATATCCGTCTTGCATCTAATGCAAATCGTTTTCGCCACTTCGTTCACTTCAAAGTGCGAATTCCAGCGAGGCAGAAGCTCCAAGATCTTTGGAAACAGTTTAGAAACACCGTTTGTTTCCTGAAGAGTACAAGAGTAGACAACAAGAACATATGAATCTTGAGAAATAAGTAACTAACACACATAAGAAAAAAGTTTAAAGATCAGAGCAGAGACCAGAGGATGAGCGAGACTGAGATGCTTGAGTAGAAAAATACGAAGTATGTCTTGTGGAAGAACAGATTCATCAACTGTGAGGCTGTGATGTGCTTCTTGAATACAATCCATCAATAAAGCGCTTAAGAAAACGCTAATGTTACACAGAGACTGCACAAATCACAATCTTGAGAACTTAAAATAAAAATAAACAAGATCGACAAAAATAGATTCTTTTGGTTTGTTAAGTTCTGCAAAACCTTGAGTATCATATCAAGAGCTGAAACAAAAATGGCGTTCAGTTTCTTCTCTTCAGATTCCGCTGTGTCTGAGAGATCTCTGAATGATAGATAAGAACCAAGGAGACGAATTTTCAGAGAACATCTATGGAAGAAGCATAAATATACTCTAGAGCATGAGATTTGACTACTTACGGATCAATTTCTACAAGTTTCATCACTTCTTGATCCTCTGATGGATCCATCTCCATGATCTTGGCTGGGATTGAAAGCAAAAACCTTCTTTAGTTGATTGATTTTCCCTGAGAAAACAACAATGGAGCTTTTCTTTCTGAATTTTCACGAGAAACAAAAAGGAACAGAGAGGAGAAAATGAGGAAGAGAAGAAGAAGAAAGGCGAGGATTTATAGGGTCAAGAGTCAGTTTGTTTGTTCACGTGAGGGTCACGTGATCGTTTAAGAATTGAGCGCGAAAATTCTTCCACAAATAAACCCTAAATCGTCTCGTAGAACTTTTGTCAAACACTTGGTGGGCACAATCCATTTTTGTAGTAGAGTTATGTGTCTTGTGACCAAATTATTCGTCACTTTCGGGAAAGATACAGAACAATCTACGATTTTAACCTCTACCGGTTCATTATAAAATTAAAAACTTGAGAATCGGTACATCTTAACCGGTAGAGCCAAAACTCAAAACTGTAAGAGCTTGAAAGGATTTGTTATATTGACTATTGTCAATCGCTTACAAACTTATATAGAAGAGAGAGACAACTATGGTTCCCTGGAGATTAGGTAAGTCGTTTGACCAAGTGATGGTCCCAAACATGAAGATTCGCTCCCGAATTCGAGAATTCACTCAATTCTTTTGGGAGTTACAACAAAGCAGTCCACACGAGGAATGCTCACAATATGTTCGACACAATTCCTCAATGAGTCTTCGTTGTTGGTTTTTTCACAAGCCCTTGTCACGTGGCTCTCACGTGATAAAGTGTGCGTCTTCAATACGTAACCGTCGATTTTCCCGCGTCTACCAAAAAACTTCTTCGAGACCAAGAGAGCGCAAGAAGCTTGAGAATCGTTACTCTTCCCCAACATGAAGCCTCCTTCTCTGGAAGATTGTGTACATGACGAAAGATACTTTGCTCAAGGAGATCACATCAAGGCTATGGAGGTAACTGAAGATTCGATTTTGGAACAAGGGAAAGACAAGGTCCTAGATTTGCTTCATTTCGAGCAAGGTACCATCTTCAGGGCACAAGCGAAGAGAACAGTCAACACTGACGTGAAGTTCACGTTTTTGTTGGGTTCTGTAGAATGCTTTTCCGTAAGTGAAGGGCTCTCATCGTTTTGTGCTGTTTCACTGTTTGAATTGGGCCAACATCTTGGATCGTCACTGTATTACAAGAAATCCGTTGAGAAAGCAAAAGAGTATCTATTTTGTTTTGGCTAATTTTCGTGAATTGAATTTGAAAGAGCAGAAGAGTCAAAAGGATATCGAAAGAATACTCAGAGAGGCAGAGTCAAGGATCGCTGGAGCCTGGAGCCAAGACTCTAGTTGGTTCTCCTATCGAAAGAAGCGAACCAAAAGCTAGGGAGTCGAAGAAAAATCTTGGCCCGAGATTGAGGTCATCTTGGATGGGTTTGAATGATGAGTTCAAAAGGAACTTTCTGAAAGTAAGCACTGCAAAGCTCATAAGTTTCGTCGAGGCAGTGTATGGCAAAGAGGGACGAGATGCTTTGGAGCAAGTTCTCACTTCTGCCAGGGAAAACAGAAAATGGAGATTCTGGATGTGTCGAACTTGTTCGAAGAAGTTCTCTAGTCCTGAGGAGTGTAAGAATCATATTGGACAAGAACATGCTGCTGAATTTAAACCTTCTTCGCCAAAGGATATGGCCCAGACAATAAGTAAAGTCTGGGCTCGTAAAATATTGGTTGGAGGATGGGATCCAGTGGATGCAGTAGCTGCCGTTGAGATGATTAAGAATCGACTCCAAGATGTGAAAGCGTTTACATATCAGAATGGATGGTCCAAAGACTGGCCTTTAGCTGCAGATGAAGAGCGCAGTCAGTTACTCAAGGAAATCCAATTGCTCCTTGTGTCGTTTTGGGAGCGTAAAATTCTCTCTTGTAGCATTTGAGACTGGATGATACAGTTTGTGGTTAAGCATCTTGCACAATTCGAAGTTTCTGAGCATACTATTATTACCGAGTGTCACCTAGTTGAAACACCTCAGAGTATCTGTCTTCTGGAACGTGGTTAACTCAATCAAATCCTGGACTTTCTAAAAAAATCAAAGGTGAAAGGGATGATGGCACAGATCTGGTTTGCAGAGCAGTGGACAGTTTCTGGAATGGTACTCGAGTTAAAGAAAAGATTGACTTTGACCCTCAGTTTTCATTTCTGCTTCTGGATAAGAGACTGCTGAAATGCAAGCTGACTCGATTCGATAATGAAGGGACAGTCAATGTTTTTGATCCCAATGTTCACTATGCCAAAGCACAGGCTCATGGAGATGATATCTTACCTTGGTTAGCAGACTACTCTTCAGGAGATGAGAGTTTTCAATTTCCCAGACCTATGAGGACACACAATCTTGATATTTGGGTGGCTGTTCTGAGAGCTGTTCAATTCACGTATAGGACTTTGGGAACCAAATATGAAAAGAAATTGAAGATGATATGTTATGATGCAGCTCTTATTGACGCCAAGAACTTATGTATACGCGAAGATGAAAGGAGAAGGAATATTCCGGAAGATCAAAGGAACATATATGCATCTCTTCTATGCAATAAATGTGAAGAGCATATAAGGAGAGACGCTGGAAATTCTCTCACTACAAAACTATTCTTGTGTGCAGTACGAGATGTTCTTGAAGGAGCATCGCAGCCGACATTTGATTTCGTCGATCTAGGAGATTGCCTGAATCTTATACATGGGCATAAACCTATCAGTGATGATACAGTGTTGAAGTCCATTGATCTTCTGAAATCTGTGGTCACTAACAAGGTTTAGTTGTGATCTGAGTTTTAATTAACGACATAAATAACATAAATTGTCACCGTAATGTATCTATTGACTTGCAGGTTCCGCTAGTCGATTCAAAGATTCTGTTGGTTGAAAACTCGAGGATTAATGTGCTAAACGACCTTGTCAGAGTTTCTGTTTTTGACTACCGCTATTATATCCTTCAACCGCTAACTTTGGCTGTATACAAAGCGCTTTCATCTTCCCTTTGATTTTCTATTTGACAGGTACCTTATGTTTTACTGTATGTATCTTATTCTAGGAAGAGTTAGATGTAATTGTAGATATGGATGCTCAAGCCAAGTTAGCTGCAGTACTACCGGAACTTTTATCCGAGAAAAAACAAGAGAAGGAGAAGAAGTCTGGGTCAAAGAAGAAAAAACATAGAAGCAACAAGTTCGTTGATGGTCTAAATTCTCTATTTGCTTCTCTGACTTTTTGGTTACTCAGTTGTACGAATGAATGGTTTTCATGGCAAAACAGAGAACTTCAACGAGCATGTCTAGTCTTCTTGATCAGAATGTCGAACAGTAAGTAACTCTCTTCTAGATGAGTGATTTGGTTTCTTAAGACTTTTTTCGCAGGTTCTTAAATTATTTGGTACCATCAGGATAAATCTGACCCCTTCCCCTGTTTCCACCTACGTATTCTCTGAGCGTAAAATTAGGATAATTCTTCTAATTTGTAATTATCTATTCTAGTAATTATCTTATTTTAATTTAATTAGGATTTTCTAGGGTTTTTGGTTTTCTTATATATAGTGTTGTTTATTTGATGAGGAGAGTATTCTCAAACCATAGTAAGCTTCTGCTTCATCACACAAAACGTTTTCTGACCTATGTCCAGCGAATCTCATGTCAACCTTGAACCGGGAGTTTCTTCTCCATCACTAAACAGGGCAGAAGAAGATTCTGTGGAACCAGAAATTTCATCAAACACTTATAATCCAGAGGAAGCTATTTAAATACCTTCTTGATTGACGAATATTCTAAAAAAAAAATTTTAGATGTATTATATGTATAATTCTAATTTCTTTAACTCGCTATCTTCAAGATATGCATGGAGAAGATTCACTGTCCAAAAATTTGGAGTCGCTACATGGCAAAGCTGTAACCAGATACAATTCAGCTCTTGACATGATGCTGAAGGGTAAAGCAGTCAACAACAAAACTAATTCAAAACCTAAACTCTAATCTTCTGATTCAGCTAATTCCTAATTTTCATGTATTTTCTCTTCACTTCCTTATATCTTTGAATTTTTTTGCTACTGCAGCTCTCTGTAACATTGGAGTTCTTAAAGAGGATTTGGTGCACAATCGGCAACCATTTTCTGACAACAAAGTTCCTTCTGCACTACGAAGTTTCTTTTCTGCTTTTGTCTCGGAGCAGATATAAGAAGAGGGACTCTATAGTCACTACGAAGTTTCTTTTCTGCTTCCCTAGAAGAAGTTCATTCCCTGGTTTCTGCAGATAAACATAAGCTTCTAAGTATAACTATTATTATACTAGATAGGCTTGAATGTTGTCTTTAATGTCATTCGTTTTTTTTTTCTAAACTCATTTCAGTCAAGTGATGGTGCTGAGGATCCTCGAGTTTTGTCATTGCTGGAAAAGTCCAGAAAGAGAAAGCTTGGTAACTCGCCTTTTTCGCTGGAGGTATATGAAAGAATAAGTTGTAGAAAATGCAAAAGGAAGCCAAATTATCCAGAGAAAAGTTCTTATGGAATTCTCATGGCTGCAGATTCTATCAGAGACCTAAAGGTATGTTTCATTTATTTCCATATTATTCTTTTCTACAGAAAAGGTACTTAAAATCCTGCTCTGTGGTTATTTATATATGCAGAGTGCTATTGGGAATATAAAGTTTGAGGACATCCTTAAAGTGATCTGCATGGAAGATAAAATGATATGTGATGTTAAAACAGGAGGCTGTGGAAAAAAAAACTTTGTTCACCACACTATAAGTAGATGCCCGCCAATCTTCACAATTGGTAAGTTTTGACCATGATTGTGTTCTTATCTACTCACTTCATTTACTGTGGTATGATAAAACAATGCTGCTGGTTTTTGTGGATTTGCAACATAGTGTTGGAATGGGAGAAGAATGAAACTGAAAAAGAAATATCTGAAACAACAAAGGCGTTGGACTGGGAGATAGATATCAGCAGGCTAGGCTTAGAAACAAACACCAAGTACTGGCTTGTATCAATGGTAAAATCTGAAACAGGGTCACAAATGTTTGTGCTATTGTACTTCTGTATCTCTTCTCTGTTACAGTCTTAGAAAATGGATGCAGATTGGTTGTGGTGAAGAAGAAGAATACATTTGCATGGCTTATAAAAAGAACCGGTGGGTGAGTCTCAGACATGAAGCTTCAGCAGAAGAGGTGAGATGAAACAGTTGCCTTTGTCTTTCTTGAGCTTTGTTGGGTCAGACATTATTGATATGTGTGGTGATGCCATAGAGTGTTGGTAACTGGAAGAGTGTGGTCGGCTTCGTTGGAGAAAGGAAGGTTCGGCCAGAGATTCTGTTTTATGAAGCTGTTCAATGGCCTAACAAGTCATAGAAATGTATTAGTTTGGGAACTCAAGTTTGTTACTTTACTACACTAAACTTTTGGGATTTAACCTAAATATGTTTGCGAATATTTGTTCTTTTCTTTATAATAAATTGATCCCCTCCAGTCTGGAATCATGGTTTTAAGATCTTATCGTATAACAAAACAGGGCAAGGGCCCAGGTGTGGTCACCTTGTGGTTAGTGCAAGGAGTTGGTTTTCATGGTGCACTAGGTTCAACTGCTAGTTTGAGTTTGTGGGGATAAAATAAAATCAATTGTTATTTTATTTTATGCAAAATTTAGTGTCCATTATTATCCTTAAATACCTTTTAAAAGCAATATCTAACATTATGAGGATTGAACTATTCCAAGTTATGCTAATTGAATCAATCAAAATTTCAGTTAGTTTGTAAGACCATTAAAATCACGTTAGATTCCATAATCCATACCATTGAAATTGAAGGCCATACAATTGAACCAGTGTATTGTTAAAATAAAAAAAAATAAAAAATTGAACCAATGAGATTGTATTCTAGTTGGGACCAAACCGATGGCCAAAAGAATGAAACCTTCAATATAAATCCTAAAAACTTTAAAATATTTCTAGAGACTTATTAATGGTGAATTTTAATATATAAAATTAATAAACCATCTTTATCTAAATAAAACTAAATCTAATAATAATTATAATTATTTCAAATTTAAATTTTGATTTTCATTTATTAAAAATGTAGCTTTTTAATTCAAATCATCAGACAAACATGTCATATCACATATATAAAAAGGTTATTTTTCTCAAACTAAAGAACATGTTTATCTTTCAAATTATAAAACATAAATAATGTTTTGTTTTTAAAAATTCATATATATATATATTGTGAATATTTTTATTAAATTATTTACTCCGTGCAGGCCTTATCTAGTGTCTTCTTTTTTTTCAACGAAAACAGATTTTATATATAGTAAAACCTCTATAAATTAATATTTGATAAATTAATAAATTTCTCTGGTTCCGAGTTGAACCAATGTAAAAAATTAACACAATTCGATAAAATAATAAGATAATGATTTTTTAAAAATCCAATGTCAATATGTTCCCAATAATATCATAAATTAATAATATATAGATTGCACATATATAGCTAAAATAATTATATGATTCTCTATTATTTGTATTTTCTTAAATACTTTTTTCTTTAAAAAAATTACTAATTTTTATATTATATTACACTTCTTTTGGTGTTATGTTTTCAATTTCTAAAATATCCTCTTACTAATATTTGGGGAGTACCCATTTGAAAATAATATGTAATATGTCAAAATTTACATACAATGCCATTGGTCTTAGGAACAAATAAAAAACAATTAAGGATAAAAATTTCTTAACAATTATCATTTAAATGAAAAATAGATATATTTAAAAACAAAATCTTCAAAAATCTATTTTTCAACTTCTTTTTTAGAAAAATAAAAAAATTTAAAAGTTAATGAAAACAAAAATTATAATCTAGAAAAATTGTTAACTATTATTAACTAGATTATAATTTCAAAAATAAGAAAATAAAAACTATTTTTAATTTACATACTAATAATCATTTCATCTAAAGTATATTATCATATTTTACTAAGATATAAAATTGATATACATATATTAAACTAAAAGGTTTACTTAAATAACATTATAATTTAATAAATTATTTAATGTTTATATATTTAATTGTTTAAAAAATACCCCCTTAATAGTATTTACTGAAATACTTTTTAGAATCTTACCTTAAAGTTTTTTAAAATTATATAATAATTTTAATTAGAGTAAATCATTTAAAGAACAAATTAAATGATTCATTAAAAATATTATTGTCATTTTATTAGGTAAAAACAATAGATTATCTTAATAAAAGATAATTATCAATTTTTAAAGTTTTATTTAATCGGTTTTAAAACGTTAACTAGTCGGAATAGAACTCATAAAATGCGCTAGATGGTTAAAGATCAAATAGTTTCGTTTATGTGCAATTGAACCTACCTAGTTTTTTGGGTGGTTTGCGTCTGGTTATTTTACCATTGGGTGGCTGTAGACCGTTTTCCCATTTAATATCAACTAAAATATACTTTATTTTGATATAACTATCTAAAATAGTAAACTTAATTAAATACATATTTTTGTTGATAAATTATCTGTATATATATGTATACATATATATATTTAGCATTTATTTTATTAATTTATAATAAATAAAATTTTATAATATTAAATTTTTAAAAAAACATCAATACCTACAGTAGCACGGGATATAATCTTTTTTATTTGGATAGTGTTAGGGTGTTAGAGTTAGAGCCACTTATGATGGGGGTGACAATAATCTTTTAAGCCTTAAGATTTTTTTTTTTTTTTTGAAAAAAGTTGATATTTGGAAGATCGATATCTTGGTTGATAACGAACTTGGAGACACAATTAACTATGAACAATTTTTCTTGATTAACTAATAGAATTAAAAACCTAACAAATAAACCCTAAAAAGACAAAAACTCTTTATATTGATTGGCGGTATCATCTCTCCCGTCTCGAATCTTTATAAAGCAAACTATTGGGAATTTTCAACCAATTCGAATCTAAGATCCAAAAGCAATAGCCAAGATTAAAATTGCGGATCCTACTGCGTCAATTAAAGGTAAAAAATTTTACACGCGGAAACATCTATTTGATAGACTTGACACGTGTCGCGATGATGTGAGTTTTGTTAAAGAAAAAAATATGTTTTTCTTTAATGAAGGGGTGGACCACATGCGTGTCAAGAAAGGCCGGTCGTTACCGTTAAGCCGTGTCGAGCTTTGATTGGGCCACGTTAATGGTATATCCAAAAGAAAGTTAGGCACGTATATAGATTGGGAAGAGAGAGAAAATAAAAAAAAGAATGGATGGTTTGGATTGTATCTAGGTACCAGGAAATGGAACGTCACACCAAATGGTACGTGTCAGATTCTGCCCGTTGATGGTGACGGTCAGCAACTCCCCCTGCCCGTTAATTACGTGTAATCCTTCCATACGAAAAAAATATTTTTTTTGACACGTCAATGGTAGGGAAGGAAACCGTGTGATTTTCACCACCTGTTATTTCTCTAACAGGTTTCACCTGAGTGCTACTAAAGAGTAGTCTCGAGAGTTTAACCCACAGGACCGCATGACACAAGATCTGTAACTCAACAGAACCAAGTAACGGAACAACATATCACACACAACCACAACAACACATGAACTACCTCATCATGTGTCAACCCATCAATACATGAAATACCACATCATGTATTCAACCGCCAACAATACATAAAATATCTTCTCATGTATTCGATCACAACTCCATATACTCGATCGAGTAATCTCATCAAATCAATTTAATAATATACAACTTATTATTGAATTTTTCATCAAAATACAACATCCTCCGCAACTTGCAGGTACAAGTACAACCATAAAACGTCTTATACAACAAGAAATAATAAATTGTACCACAAAAAACCACAACAACTTATATCACAAGAAACGACTTGGGACACGAATATTACAATTGTTCTCTGATTTGATGAAATAATAGAAAAGCTGCACTTTCTCTCACTCACCAACACCAATGTACCTTTTTCATAAGAAACAAAGAAAAATTAATTTTCACTTATTTGGGTTGTGGTATTGACGGCTAAATATCGAAAAACAGAGGAAAGAAAAGAGGAAACAAACCCAGTTTCAAGGTGGATGGAAGAGGACTTTCGAAACCAGGAAGATAGCTAATCACAGAGGCTGAATTAACATCATGTTGACTCAAGAGAAGCAGAAGAAGCAAGTTCAGTTTCCATGCTTTAGACATTTTTTTTAGTAACGACTGGATTTCATTTCAGGCAACAAAAGAGATTTTAAAAGGATCGTTTCCGAATTGACCAAAAGAAAAAAAAATGAGTTTTCCGGTAAAATAACCTAACCGACCAAATTGAGTTAACCGGTTAAAAATCAAAATCTGGTTGAGTAAATAAATAAACCGTCGAGGGTTTAAGATTCTTCCTGTCTCTGTCTAGCATTTCTTTATTACTTTCTTTTTCTGCTTCACTTAACTTTCTCATTGTCTAATTCTTTGGACATCCACAAGGACTCTATTATGAAAGAAATCAGGGTTTCTGAGAAAATGTTTCTTTCATTTCATAAACTCATTACTGCTATCTTAACGTTTTCGACACAGTGAGTCATTAAATAATGAAAACACAGGTGAGTCCTAGGTTAACTTGCAATGATCAGATTTTGACACATTGCATATCAATATATCGTACACGTATGCAGAGGATGAAAACGGTTTTGTCTTTTCTGCAATTTAAAGTTGCAAGCTTTGTACTGTCGTTTACAAGCTTTGTATTGTCGTTTTGATTATTCCCTTTTGTACCTTAAGCAACATTGTCGTTTTGATGACCATCTTTTGCAACATGAGCCACGTCATTTTGAGCATTTCTTTTAACTCTCCAAACTGCATCGTTTTGTGCCTTGTTCTGTTTCTTATTTTGCATCACAAGTCTCTTGTTCTCTGCTTTTGTCTTGTTGTTCTGTTTTTGGTGAGTTGCAAATGTCACAATCTTTACATCCCCCCGCAAGCTTGACGTGGGTGGAAAGACACGCCAAGGTTGGAGCTTAGACCGTTGAAAGCAGTAACAACAAGGGACTTAGTAAAAATATCAGCTAACTATTGATGAGAGGGTATATGCTTGACTTCAAGAGCCCTTAAAGCTACCCTCTCTCGAATGTAATGATGATCCAACTCAAAATGCTTGGTCTTGGAATGAAAGGCAGGGTTAGCAGTAAGATAAACAGCAGAGAGATAGTCACAGAAGATAATAAGAATCGCTGAAAGAGAAATGCCCAAGTACTTCAACATAAAACCAATCCAGGTGACTTCTCTAGCTGTAGCAGACAAAGTGCGGTATTCAGCTTCTGTAGAACTGTGAGAGACAGTAGGTTGTTTCTTGCTTGACCATGAAATCAAATTCTATCCCAAGAATGTGCAAAATCCTCCAGTGGAACGGCGTGTGACCTTACACCCGGCCCAATCACTATCACTGTAAATCCGCAAAGTAAAGTCACTTTGACGAGAGAATGTTATGCCTTTTGAAACCGATCCTTTGACAAATCTTAAGATGCGGTTAAGAAGCAGAAAATCTGAGCAAGTGGACTATGCATTTTCTGACAAACGAAATTCACAGCATACTGGAGATCGGGTCTTGTCAAAGTCAAGTATTGAAGTTTGCCAGCAAGACTTCGAAAGTAAGTAGGATTCTCAAAAAGTTCTGTGTGATCAGGGTATTTGTCTAGCTGTAGAGGCAAAGGAGTTGGAGCAGGAGCACACTCAGCCATAGAAGCAACCGTCAATAGTTCTTCAGCATATTTTGATATAACAAATTTTGAGGTTTGCTATATGTCAAATGCCTTAATGCACTATCATGTCATTGTAGTACAAAAAGGTGTCAATCCAAATGGGTGAGCTATTAACCAGAAAGGATGCAATCAACCCAATTAAGTCAAGCCAAGCAATTGATCACAAGATTAATAACCTAATAGGATAATAATCAAAAGCATTACAGAAGGTAAACATAAACTAAAACAGAGCACTAGTGACTAACATAAACTAAAACCGAGCAACGCAAACTGAGTTCAATCAATTAAAACAGAAGGTCCTAAGGATGGGGGTTGGTCAGTCTATCCTCCTAATCTAACTAGGCGCTTAACAAACTCTATCTGAGCTAATCCCTAGACAATAAACTCATCAGTAGCAAGATTCATTCTCATGATAAATAACCTCAAGCTAAACTATTTCCAGACCTAAATCTCTCTAGCGAAATCTAGCTTAGCAGGCACTAAGATTCAGTCTATTAAAGCCAATAAACACCCTAGACAACCAATCTCTTAAGTTAGGAATGTAAATCTCTAAAATTAGTTCAGTCAAACATTTTATCAAACACCTTCTGGGTGTGGAAATACCTATGTTCTAATTCCAATTGATCAGAGAGTAATTAGCATTAAGAACACTAATACAGAAGGGATTTCGTCTAATATAAGCCTAAGCCACCTAGGAGACTAAGATTCCATACCTAACCTAACCCATCCTTAATAACCCTAAAGACTACTCACAGATCATGAAGAACATCAAAAGCAAAAACCCAGAAATGATTGAAACTTGCATAATCAGAAAGATGAAGATTAGAATAGATAGAATACTGAAAATCAAACAAAAATACTAAGTAGAATCAAAGTAATCAGATTACAAAAGCAAGAAAAATAGGTTTAGGAGGAAAACCCTGCGGAGAACCCCCTTGCCCAATGAATAATACAGAGTATTTATAGGATTAGGCAAAATCCTAGTTCACAAAAAGACAAAATAGCAAAGCTCGAAGGCGGACTCGAGCAGGTTGGTCGAGTGCATGGGTCGAGTCCGGCAAGAATTTTTCAAGACTGCACTTTTATGGTCGGCTCGACCAACGGACTCGACCGGCTGGGTCGAGCTGGGTTCAAGACTCCACTTTTATGGTCGGCTCGACCAAAGGACTCGACCGGCTGGATCAAGCTAGGATCAAGACTGCACCTTTGGCTCTGGCTCGAGTAGTGGACTCGACCGAGGCGCTCGAGCTGGTTCCAAGACAGCACCTTTGGCTCTGGCTCGAGTAGTGGACTCGAGCTGTGGGTGTCGAGCTTGGCAAGGCTAAATGGATGATAAATGCATGCTCAAAACATGTAAAATGTAGAAAATATGCTATGAGACAAGGCTAAATGGATGATAAATGCATGCTCAAAACATGTAAAATGTAGATATATCAACTCCCCCAAACTTAGTATTTGCTTGCCCTCAAGCAAACATATAAGAAAAAGATGGAGAATAGGTTTGAAAGTGGGGATTCAGAACCAAAACTTACAGATATAATACATGATCTCAATGTCCAAGTTGCTAGTTCTAAAATGCAAAGTACATGAACTTTACTTAAAAACTTTAGCCATACATTTCACAGCACAATTTCAATTAAATCTCAACCTAGACATGAATTCAAATCTATCATTCCTCTTAACATTCAATTAAGCAGAAACCATGAATCAAGCTATGCACATTCAATGAACTCATTTGGCTAAGGGTAAGGTCAAGAGACAAAGATGGTCCCTTTCATATGGTTAATCAATTCAAAACAGGGATCTCTTAAGAAAATGAATGAGCTTCAGTAGAATGCTAAAGGTAAGAACCAACCTATGCATACAAGAATAGACTCTCATCTACCCAATCATACACAAGTGTTCTTAACCTCTAGTTCTAAACCTAGAAAGTTGTCCTAATTCTACCCTTAACACTTAGGCAATTTGCCTTGAACTTTTCTTGGATCAGACTTATTTTTTTCTTTTTGTTCTTGTTCTAGGAGAGGTTCTTTATACTTCTAGCGGACTGGGGTCTTTTTTTTGGCGTTTCACTACCAGCTTAGGCCTTTTCTATATATATATATATATTTTTAGATTTTAAGCTTTGCCCTTTCTTTTCTTATTCTTAGCACACCTCCAAATCCTTTACTAGATTGACACAATTTCATAACATTTCTCTCCTAAGAACTCTGAACCTTTTTTCTTTCATCTTTCTCCAAGTTTTCTTTCTTTCTTTTCACAGAACCAAACCTTATACCCAATGATCAAGATCCCACCTAGTCCTATCTGATTCAAAAATTGCAAACCAAAACTACATGAGATTTTATCCTTGTCGGCTCAAACCTAACACTTTCTACCAAGCTCATCCAGAAATAGGCCTCACACACTCAATAAAGTAATAACATGGCTTGAAAGAAGGCTAGGCTAAGGGCATGGTAAAACTGTTCTAGTGATGAGAACAACTACTTGGATTAGCAAGAGTGGTAAACAGGTGAAAGAAAATCCAAGTATGTATATGGTATCCATGAGTTCAAATGCAGTGCATAGACATGATAATTATAAGTCAAGTTCGGGTTCAAATAGATAGGGAATGGTATGAAATCACAGCATGCTTCAATTGAGACCTAATCTAGTTGTGCATTCAAAGTATGGTACAGTCTTACTTCAAGTTCATTAACAATGCATTAAACAACCAGAAAGGAGGGCATTGAGATTATATTGTTAAATCAGCATGCTTACAAGGTTATAATCATCATAATCCCCTATGCATATGCAACAGCCTTATATGAACAGAATCTAGACTCAATCCTAAAATGTAAATGCAACTACATGAACACTCTGTTTTTATAATCATTTTCGAAAAAATTTCAAGATTTTTTTGGTTTTTCTATGCCTTAGATGCATGCAGACTCAAATATGCACAAAGTAAAAATAAGAACACAGAAAGCAAATCAAACACATCTTAACCCTTCACTCCAAACTTAAATTACACAGTCTCTTGTGTAGTAAAAATTTAGAAAGAAGGTTTAAGAAACAACAAAAAGCAAGAAAGAAATGCAAATGATATATATAAGAATGGATAGAACAGGTACCTCAAGGGTTGGAGAAAAAGGAGGAGATTGAATCCTCCATGCTCTCTCTAGTGTATGCAGCGTGGGAGCTTGACTGGACGTGGTGATCGAGCTGTGTGGTCGCGCTGGAATGTCTGCTCTCTGAACTCCTCTTTTTCTTCCTTGTGTACTGCTTAACCTGCTGCCTTGGCTCGAATGATGAAGCTCTTGGCGGTTCCAAGGGTGCACGAGGCCTAGGCTCTTCACGAAATGACCCACTTTCCAGCAGTACTTTTTTGGGCAAAATCACCTTCTTGGACGAAGGAGCACTTAACTTTTGCTAGAAATCCTTGAGTTGATCTCTCACTTCTTTTATTTGGCCCTTTAGATCCTTCACTGTCCCTTTTAAAGCAGTTATGGTCTTGCCTTGGAACTTGTTCTATCTCTGGAGTATGCCAATGCGCTTGTGTGCTTCTTTCAAGGCTGGGCTAGACCTAGACTGTATTTGGTACTCCCCAAAACCAAACTTTCCTGAATTATCATCTTCATCATCACCAACAGAGTCACCCGAATCCTCTTCTGGCTGTGGAGCTTCTTCATACCCATTGTAGAGGCTTTCAAGTGGAGGGATGAAGTCAATGTTAGCGCCTAATCTAACGCTAGTGATTTTTGTGCAGGGAAGGCGCAGCTGAGCTTCTCCGGCGGTTAGGTGATTGAATTGGTATATGAACTCATCGGACAGCCAGCTAGCGTCAAGGAATGTGGCTCTTCTCAAGTGTTCTATATCGATCCATCTGGGATCATATGGCTCTGACGTCAGCTCCACACCACAAGCAATGAGAATTGGAGGTATTATCCCTCCAATGTTGAGTTCCCCTTCTGACTTCTTCTTATGCATCCTCAATGTCCAATCCTTGTACCACAGCAACTGACCCAACAGAACAAAGGTTAGGCTAGCGTTTGCCCTGTCCACCATCAGCTCCCTTCCATCTCTTGTGTATTCCAGAACATCTTTCAATGCTCCATCCAGCATCTGCATCTCACCTTCATTGACATTTCCAGTAACCTTCCTAGCGAACATGGTGCTGGCAATGGCTTTATGAAAATACCTTACCACATGACTTCTGATCTGAGAACTTTTGGTGCAGGATGACGAGTAGGGCTTGTCAAATCCAATGGTGGACCAAAGGGCTTGTAGCTCCAGGCTATCGATGTCTTGCATCGATCCTGTTCTGCTAGTGAAACCATACAGGTTGTCCAGCTCCCTTATAGCGAGGGAGTATAGCGATCCTCTGCATGTGAAGGTGATAAATTCCGGACCTCCATCGGATTCATACTCAGGTTCATCTTCGTAGAAGTGCACCGCGAGCGAAGATAGGAAATGGCATGTCTCCTCCCGGTAAGCTTCTAGTTGAACCCTCATGAAAGTGCCAAGGCCGCTGATTCGGTACAGGTACTCCACATCTTTTGCTATTCCAAGTTTTTCACATGTCTCCCGGTGTGGATACCGTGTTCCCGCAAAGCCTCTGTCAAGGAAGATGATGACGTATTCCTCCTTGGAGGGCTCCTGCTTAGGCTTTCCCGGTTGTTTGGTGGCTACTTTGGTCTCTTCTTTTTCACCTCCGCTGCCATGATCAAGCTCACTTGGTCCCTCCAGTTTTTTTCCACGAGCAATTTCACGTTTTTCCCGCGAGAATTCTTCAGCTGCTGCCTTCTTTCTCTGGCTCGACCCTCTGACTCGAACGGGGCGGTCGAGTGCATCATCTTCTTCTTGAATCGACTGGCTGGCTCGAGTGGTGCGGTCGAGCCGGTCTTTCGAGAACTCCACAGCCTTTGCCTTTTCTCGTCGACTTGAACCACGGGCTCGAACGGGCGGTCGAGCTGGACTTCATCAATCTCCATTGGTTCCCTTTGTGGAGATACCAATCCTCTTAGCCTCTGAAATTATCTAGCCATGGCTTCTGCAGATGGGCTATCTCCCGGTTCTCCCTTGTGGGATCTCCTAGGCTTGATGGAACGAATATGGTTGATCATTTTCAGAAATTTTTTTTTTGTAGAGCAAGGTGAAGAATGGTGTGATGAACTCGAGAGAGACCTCAGCAGCTTATATATGCGATGGATGGGGCTAAATGACAAAGGGAGGAGCGTGTTGCTTGAATTCGAATTTGAATTTTGGGCGCTCAAAGTTGGCTCGATCCTCTAGCTTGAGTGGGTCCGGTCGAGCTGACTTTGTCTTTTTGTCGGAATTCAAATTTGAATTTGGACGCCACTTGACTGGCGCCACTGACTCGATGGGACCGGTCGAGCTGGCTTTGTCTCCTTGTCCGATTTTCAAATTTGAATTTGGCGCTGCTTGGCTCGATCAAGTGGCTCGAGTGGAGCCGGTCGAGTCAGACACACGTGCTCTGTCTTCTCCTGAAATCACACAAACAAGCAAAAAAAAAAGCAAACTTAAATGACGATTTAAAAAGAAAATTAAAGCAATATATACAAGGATAGACATGGGACTTCCTCCCAAGTGAGCTTGTTTATAATCACTAAGCTTGACTTCCTGTTTTACTCAGGCAAGGGGAGGTTCATCGAGAAGGATTGAGGTTCCCTCTGGGATGATAGAATCAGCAAGATAAGGTTTGAGCCTTTGCCCGTTCACAGTGAACTCGGACTCATCCTTCCCGGTCAGAGTAACCACTCCATAAGGTGAGATGATATGATTTATGCCGTTTATACGAGTGGCTTGTTATGCCGTTTGGTCTTACGAACGCACCTAGTACTTTCATGCGTCTTATGAATCATGTTCTTAGATCGTTTATAGGTGTCTTTGTTGTTGTCTATTTCGATGACATACTAGTTTATAGTAAGACTCTTGATGACCATGTAGGACACTTGCGTTTGGTCCTAGACGTGCTTAGGAAAGAACTTCTCTTTGGTAACTTTAAGAAATGTTCTTTTTGTTCGGATAACGTTGTGTTTTTAGGTTTTGTGGTGAGTTCTCAGGGCATACAGGTGGATGAGGACAAGATCAAGGCAATCCAAGATTGGCCGAGTCCTAAGACGGTTGGTCAGGTCCGAAGCTTTCATGGCTTAGCTGGATTTATCGACGATTCATTCGAGATTTTAGCACCATTGCCGCACCACTAACCGAAGTGATCAAAAAGGACGTGGGATTTAAATGGGAACAAGCTCAAGAGGACGCTTTTCAGCTTCTAAAACACAAACTTACTCACGCCCCTCTTCTCGTTCTACCCGATTTTATGAAAACATTCGAAATTGAATGCGATGCTTCTGGTGTAGGTATAGGAGCCGTGCTAATGCAAGAGAAGAAACCAATCGCTTTCTTTAGCGAAAAACTCGGTGGGGCTACTCTCAACTACCCGACGTACGATAAGGAGCTCTACGCCTTAGTCCGTGCACTCCAAACGTGGCAACACTATCTTTGGCCAAAGGAGTTCGTAATTCACACCGATCACCAATCACTTAGGCACTTGAAGAGCCAACAAAAGTTGAACAAAAGGCATGCCCGTTGGATGGAGTTCATAGAAACATTCCCGTACGTGATCCAATACAAGCAAGGCAAGGAGAATGTGGTGGCCGATGCTTTATCTCGGAGATACACATTAATCTCAACTTTAGAAGCCAAGATTCTCGGATTTGAGATGATCAAGGGAGCATATGCAACCGATCCCGATTTCCAGGAAGTATTTCTTACTTGTGCAAAATTTGCCTCGGGATCGTATTTTAGAAGTGATGGGTTTTTGTTTTATAAAAACCGTCTTTGCATTCTTAATTCTTCTTTACGAGATCTTCTTGTTAGAGAAGCACATGGTGGAGGCTTGATGGGACACTTTGGCGTGGCCAAGACTCTTTCAATCGTGGAAGACCACTTCTTTTGGCCGCACATGAAACGTGACGTGGAACGAGTTTGTAGCCGATGCACCACATGTAAGTTCGCTAAGTCCAAAAGCCAAGGTCAAGGTATGTACACTCCTTTACCGATTCCTAGTGCACCATGGACCGATATCTCAATGGACTTCGTCTTAGGATTACCCCGGACTAGGAAAGGTAGTGATTCGGTCTTTGTTGTGGTAGATAGATTTTCTAAAATGGCCCATTTCATACCTTGCCATAAAAACGATGATGCTTCTAACATTGCTGACTTATTCTTTAGGGAGATTGTCCGATTGCATGGAATGCCTAGGACCATAGTCTCGGATAGAGATACTAAGTTTCTAAGTTATTTTTGGAAGACCGTATGGTCTAAGCTAGGAACTAAGCTTTGTTTCTCTACTATTTGTCATCCGCAAACCGATGGTCAGACCGAGGTGGTTAATAGGACGTTAGGGACACTCTTAAGAACCGTGATCAAAAAGAATCTTAAGTCATGGGAAGAATGTTTACCTCACGTAGAATTTGCCTATAATCATGCTGTGCATTCTACTACGTGTTTTTCTCCTTTTCAACTCGTTTATGGCTTTAATCCGCTTACGCCTCTTGATTTAACTCCTTTACCTTTGAGTGAACGTGTAAGCATGGATGGAAAGAAGAAGGCCGAGTTGGTGAAACAAATGCATGAAAAGGCAAAACAGAACATCGAACGTAAGACCGAACTATACCGCAAACATGCCAACAAAAGACGGCACAAAAAGACGTTCGAACCCGGTGATCTCGTTTGGATCTATTTACGAAAAGAGAGGTTCCCGGAAGAACGGAAGTCTAAACTCTTACCAAGAGTTGATGGACCATTCACGATTTTGGAGAAGATCAATGACAACTCTTACAAAATTGATCTCCAAGGTAAGTACTCCGTTAGCTCTAGCTTCAATATTGCTGATATCATTCCCTTTGTGGCAGATCAAGACGATTTGAGGACAAATCCTTTTCAATAGGAGGGGGATGATACGATCATGGACAAGGATGCTTTGGACGAGGAGACTTTAATCATACCCGAAGGTCCCGTTACGCGGTCCCAGACAAGGAAGCTTGCCGGAGCTGTTCAAAAGCTACTTAATGACGTTCGGATCAAGGAAGAAGATCAGTGATATGCTCAAATTAATACCCTATAATGATACTAAAGCAGTTGCTGCAGTAAAGTTAGGGGTCGAACACAAGAACTCAAGAAAATTCACGCAATAGATGAAAGATGCAGATTGTGCTAAGCAAACAAATGATTGATGAGAAAACAAATGATCAAATTAAACTTAGGTTGATTTATATGAGGGGAAACTAGGCTCAGGGAAATTCTCAGGAAGTCAATGATAGATAACAATTAATCAATTAAGGTTCAATTCAATTAAGCGCCGTTCTCGAACTCAAACACGAAAGTATAGTTAACCAACTGTCGTTGCGAAAACTAACTAAGTCTAAAGTCTAAAATTCCAAATCTCTTTGCAAATCCTACACAGTAAACCAGCAATCAATTCAAGTTTGATATGTTCACAATTCGATTAAACCAAATCTCTTTGCAGATAATCCAATTGCTCACCCTGGGTTTTATCAGATTACTCAATTGCACTGTCGTGCCTAATCGATTAATCTAGGTTCTATGTTCTAAGTGATCAGGTTAGAAATAGCTTTGAGAACAACCTATGGTGAAGAACTATTCAGATTTTGAACCCTAACTAATCAATCATAATAAATCAGAGAAATCCATATGAGAAAACCCTGAACCTAAAAGGAGACTACTCAGACATGATAGATGAAACAAATACCATAACTGAATAAATCATGAAATTAAATATAACAAAAGAATAAAAACAAGGGTTCGGGATCTTCTCTATGATGAACAAAGTCTTGGATCCGTCTCCCTCACAAAAGCTCTCAAATCTCAAAGGTGGCTCAAGAATAGTCGTGAAAAGTAAAGTCTGCAGCCCTAATGACTAAAAACTACTTAAATAGGTCTAAAAACACGAGCTGGGCTTCTTTTGTAAATAAAGGGGATAGTTGGGCTTCTTATGGGCTTCCTTGAAATTCTCTTCTGCGCGTTGATTACGTCGGTATCGATCGATACCACGATGGTGTCGATCGATGCTAAAGCTTCAAAACGGGAACTTTCTTCGGTTTGCTCCAAAAAGGCTCCAAATGTCTCCAAAATCTCCAATTTCGTCCCAAACGTGCTAAAACCTGAAAAGACTCTAAAATGATAGAAAAAGCACTAGAAAGACTCGATAAAACGACTTATATCATGGCTAAAAACGGGTAAAATCCATGATATATCAATCAGCTTATGCATAATGCTGTTACCTCAATTTCAGCTACGATATTTTCTTGAGGTTGGTCGTTAAGCATAAGTTGTTGTACTCTTTTTCCTATACTCGGTTTTGTCCCAATGGGTTTTCCGAGTAGAGGTTTTAACGAGGCATGACTTATGCTTCCCCTTACGGTCCAATTTCATGAAAATATCAAGGCTAAAATTACATGGGATTTTTGGACCAAGTACATGCATTTTCGGACCAAAGAGATACAATGAACTTAGAGTCCAAGAGTCATTCAAACTCTAATTTATTTCTAAACTTTGAACTTAGTCTTTATTTTCAGTTTTCAAGGTAGTCTTGTTGACTAGCCTTTTCTACTTCCTCATCTATAAAAACTCATGTAAACCTTTCACTTTATTCATTCACCTTTTATTAAAAAAAAAAATATAATCTCTTAGGAAGTTCTCTCTTGTTCCTTTGGGACTTTTACGATCTCTTTGGTGGTTAGCCAACGAAATCACATCAATCATTGGGTGGTTAGCCTCTTGATCACAATCGATCTCTAAGTGGTTAGCCTTGAGATCTACTCCGATTCCTTGGTGGTTAGCCGAAGAGTCACCTCCGTTCCTTAGGTGGTTAGCCTACGGTTCGAAACCGGTTTACCGAGTGCCGCTCATAGCCCTCGACGCAGCCTTTCACCTTCCACCTTGTTCATCCAAGAATCTATCCGTTTTAATACCGATAAGAGCGAGAGATCCTTTGGGATTCGTATCATGAGACTTCTTTGATACTGAACGGTCCTGACCATCTGGACTTCAGCTTTCCAGGAAACAACTTGAGCCTCGAGTTGAAGAGAAGCACTTGATCACCAGCTTTGAACTCTTTGGGAAGAATCCTTTTGTCATGGAAGGCTTTAGTCCTTTCCTTGTAAACATTGGAACTCTCATAAGCATCCAACCTGACCTTTTCTAGTTCATGCAGATCCAATGCTCTCTTCTCCTGTGCAGTCTTGATATACAGATTCAAGAGTTTTGTTGCCCACAATGTCTTGTACTCAATCTCCACAGGCAGATGGCAAGCTTTGCCATAGAGTAGTTGGAATGGTGTTCTTCCAATCGGTGTTTTGAATGCAGTCCGATACGTCCAGAGAGTCTCATCAAGCTTAGAAGACCAGTCTCTCTTTGAAACTCCTACTACTCTTGCCAAAATGGCCTTGATCTGCTTGTTGGACACTTTCACTTGCCCACTAGTCTGAGGATAGTATGGCGTGGCTACCTTGTGCTTAACCCCATGCTTCTTCAGTAGATTTTCAAAGAGCTTGTTGATGAAATGAAATCCCCCATCACTGATCACTACTCTTGGTACTCCAAATCTGGGGAAGATAATACTCTTGAACATCTTCAAAACCACCTTTGCATCATTGGTAGGACAGGCTATTGCTTCAACCCACTTGGAGACATAATCAACAGCCACCAAGATGTAGCTGTTCCCATGAGATGGTGGGTTGAAAGGCCCCATGGAGTCAATGGCCCACACATCAAACACTTCAACTTCTAGAATTGGGTTCTGAGGCATCTCGTTCCTCCTGCTAATGTTACCCATTCTCTAGCAAGGATCACACTTAGTAACGAAAGCTTGAGCGTCCTTGAACATTGAAGGCCACCATAATCCTGCTTGGAGAACTTTCTGTACAGTCTTGAAAGTAGCAAAGTGACTCCCATAAACTGAACCATGACAGTGCTTCAAAACCCCTTTTACTTCTTTCTCGGCTATACATCTTCTGTAAAGACCATCTGAATCTCTCTTGTATAAGTAAGGCTCATCCTAGAAGTAATGGTTCACATCTCTCAGAAACTTCTTTTTCCTGTAAGCATCAAGACTTCCAGGGATTTCCCCGCTTACAAGGTAATTGGCAAAATCTGCATACCAGGGCAGTCTATTCTCTTCTATTGACAAGACAACAACAATGAGCTGTTCCTCAGGCATGGAATCATCAATTGGCAATGGATCTTCTATCCTCATTCTCGACAAATGATCAGCTACTCCATTCTCTATACCCTTCTTATCAACAATCTCCATGTCAAACTCCTATAGCAAAAGCATCCATCTGAGCAGTCTTGGCTTAGTCTCCTTCGCATAGATATGCCTCAGTGCTGCATGATTCCGTGTAGACTATCACCTTGGAACCCACTAGGTAGCTTCTGAACTTCTCAAAAGCAAAAACAACAACCAGTAACTCCTTCTCAGTTGTTGCATATCTCCCTTGAGCTTCATCAAGTGTCCTGCTTACATAATAGATCACATGCAGGTTCTTCTCAATCTTTTGACCCAAAACAGCTCCCACAACATAATCTGAGGCATCACACATGATTTCGAACGGATAGTCCCAGTTTGGTGCTTGGACTATTGGAGCTGAGACCAAAGCTTCCTTAATCAACTAGAAAGCCCTCAACCACTCAGAATCAAAGATGAACTGTTGTTCCTTGCATAGTAGCCTAGTGAGTGGTCTGGCTATATTCGAGAAATCCTTGATGAACCGCCTGTAGAACCCAACATGCCCCAAGAAGCTCCTGATATCTTTGACGTTCTTAGGTGGTTGCAACTGCATCATCACGTCAACCTTGGCCTTGTCTACCTCTATACCATTCTCAGAAATCTTGTGCCCCAAAACAATCCCTTCTCTGACCATAATGTGGCATTTCTCCCAATTCAGAACCAGCTTTGTCTCCTCGCACCTAGTAAGCACCCTGCAAAGGTTCAACAGGTAGGAGGAGAAAGAGGAGCCATACACGGAAAAATCATCCATGAATACCTCCACAGTCTCCTCTATTAAATCCGAGAATATAGAAATCATGCATCTTTGAAAGTAGCAGGTGCATTACAAAGACCAAAAAGCATTTTCCTATAAGCAAATGCTCCATATGGACAAGTGAAAGTAGTTTTTTCTTGATCATTAGGATGAATAGGAATTTAAAGGAAACCACTGTACCCATCTAAGAAACAGTAATAAAGATGATTTGCAAGCCTTTCTAACTGATCAATGAATGACAATGGGAAATGATCCTTTCTAGATGCAGCATTCAATTTTTCGTAATCAATACACATCCTATGACGAGTGATAGTTCTAGTGGGTATCAGTTCATCTTTATCATTCCTAACAACAGTTATACCCCCTTTCTTTGGAACACAATGCACAGGAGAAATCCAAGTACTATCAGATATAGGATAGATGATTCCAGCTTCTAGCAACTTAAGAATTTCTTTTTTAACCATTTCTTTCAAATTCGGGTTCAATCTCCTCTGTGGTTCAATGCTAGCATATGATTCATTTTCAAGGTGAATTCTATGAGTACACAAACTAGGTGAAATTCCTTTAATATCATCTAGAGAATATCCAATTGCTCTTCTAAATTTCCTCAATTCAGTCAATAGCAAATGCAACTCATCATCACTAAGCATATCATTGACTATGATTGGGTACGTAGAATTTGGTCCAAGAAAGGCGTACCTTAGCCCAGCAGGAAGTGGTTTAAGGTCTACCTTAGGCACTGTGAGTTCTGACCAGTCGCCTAATGCAGAGAGGTCTAGCTCGGCCTGGAGATCGAGCTGTGTGGTCGAGTCTGGCGCTGAGTGTAGTCTGGCTCGACCTGGTGGCTCGAGCTGGTCGGTCGCGCCAGTGCGTTCTGCAGCAAAAACCTTTGTTTCGCCCCCAATCAGATCTTCAAATATCTCTGACCCTTCCAAAACCTTATTTGAGTTCAAGATCATCTCATAATCCAAGGTTTCGTCGTGTAGGTACCCATCTTTCCCACTCTTTGTCAAAACAGTCTGGAGGTGATCTTCCTCATTAAGTTCTTCTAGAAGTTCATTAGCAAGTTGATCCATTTCCTCAATATAGAAGATCTGTCCTTCCATTGCTGGCTTTCTCAATGTGTCTTTGATGTCGAATGTCATTTTGAAATCACTACCAAGATTAAGATCGATCTTTCCCTTTCGAACATCAATAACTGCCCCAGCTGTAGCTAAGAAAAGTCTTCCTAGAATCAGAGGATCTCTCGGTTCTTCATCCATCTCCAGCACTATGAAGTCTGTAGGTATCTCAACTGCTCCAACCCGTAGAGGTAGATCTTGTAACATGCCATGAGAAGTTCTAACAGATCTGTCTGCAAGCACCAAAAAGATGTTGCAGGGCTTGTAATTGCTGAATCCTAACCTCTTAGCAACTGAGAGTGGCATGAGACTGATAGATGCTCCAAGATCACAAAGGGACTTCTTAAAAATTATTGGACCTAGAGAGCATGGTAGAGTGAATGAACCAGGATCAGTTCGCTTCTCTTTGATAACCCTCTTCTGAATAATGGCACTGCACTCTTCTGACAAAACCACCATACCCTGAATCTCCTTGCCTTTCTTATTCACTGCATCTTTCAAGAATTTATGATATGTAGGTAACATTGAAAAGGCATCAATGAGTGGCATCCTAATCTCTGCTTCCCTAATGTGTTTGTCAAAAATTGCTCTATACTTTTCCATTAAATCCTTTTTGAATCTTCATGGGAAAGACAGTTTGGATTTGTAAGGAGGGGGAACAAAAGGTGCTTTCTTTTTCTCTGGAACAACAGGTTTTGCATCAGGTGGGGGGCTAACTCAACCAGGGTGGTCGAGCTGATTGCTAGAGTCAGCCTCTAGACGAGTTTCTTGGTTTTTTTTGCAGCTCAAATCCTCCCCATCTTCAACCTCACTGTCCTCAGTGACTTTAACTAATCCTTCCCTCTCAGGTAACTCCTTTCCACTCCTTAAAGTGATGGCATTGATGTGAGCATAGTCCTTTGGGTTTTGGACTGTCTTTCCTGGAAGCTAGCCAATAGGCTTGGTGGAAGAACTTGATGCAGTGTTGTTCTCCAAGTACTTGATTTTGGAGTTTAATGTCTCAAACTTGCTGTTGAGATCATTGTATGTGTAGTCCATCTGGGTTTTGACGTCACCAAATTTCTTAGCGACGTCCAATACACCAGCTGCCTGACCTTGTAGAATCTGTTACAGTATGGTTATCATCTGGTGATCCGGAGCTGTAGAAGGCTGAGCTTAGGGATATTGAAAACCCGGTGGTGGACCCATGACTCCCTGTTGCGGATGTTTGCTCTGGTAGTGTGGCTCAGGAACAAAACCCTAATTTTGGTTGTAAGCAGTAAAAGGATTGGATGGAGGCGGTTGTTGCTGAGGCGGGTAGACTTGATCCTGTGGGTTAGCAACGTTGGTGCTCCTGTAAGATAAATTCGGGTTGTTCTTGTAGTTGATGAAGCCATTGTTGTAGCACCCTGATTCTTAACATAGATGACTTCTTCCATACTAATATCATCCCCATCTTGAATTTGGAAGATCTAATCTTCACTTGCAAAATGAACGTGCTTCTTCTGGCTGAAAAGGATTTGATCCAATTTGGCATTCAAAGCTTTGATTTCCTTTCTTGTATGCTCAGCGGAATCAATACTTCCCCTCACACTTTGGTCAGAGTCCGCTGTGTAGTTTCCATCTGATTGAGCAAGGTTCTCCACTAATTTCCAGTACTCATCGACATCTTTGTTGAGAAAATTGCCATTGCTTGCTGTATCAAGAACCATCCGTATCTTTGGTTGAACTCCTCTGTAAAGGGTGCTGAGTAGGGACTCGCTGCTGAAACCATGGTGAAGACACTGAATAGTGTAACCTTTGAATCTTTCTCAGGCCTCGCAGAAGGTTTCCCCATCTTTCTGGGCAAATCCGGATATCTCATTTCGGAGGCGAGCTGTGCGAGCATTGGAGAAGAACTTGGCAAGGAAAGCTTTCTTGCAGTCATCCCATGAAGTAATAAGCCATGGGGTAGATGCTTCTCCCACAGATGTGCTTTGTCCCCAAGAGAGAAAGAGAAAAGTCTTAGTTTGAAGCCATCTTCACTGACTCCATTGATCTTAGTGAGGTTGCAGAGCCTATCAAACTCATCCAAGTGATATGTCTGCATTTTATTTGGTTTTAACTTGCATTATTCATTCATTTAGCCTTGTTTAATAGCTTATTCTTAGCATTTATCTCTAGTTTTGCACGCTTAGAGTGTTTTGCATTAGGATTGCATGCATTTTGTATTTTGGACTTGTTTCAGGTGCATTCAAGGAATATTGGAGATGTTGAAATCAAATGAAGAAAAAAGAAATCTTAAATCGACCAGAAACTCGAAGGAGACTGACTCTAACACCCAGCTTGAGCACCATGGTCGAGCCAGTGCATTCTGTACCAAAAACTGCACTTTGAGACTGACTCTAGCAAGCCTGATCGAGTCCATGATCGAGCTAGGCATAAAGATGCAATTTTGAAGTTTCTAGAGCCCAGCTCGACCTCCTGTGATCGAGCCCGTGATCGAGTCCAAGGAAAAAAGAGCCGTCTTGAAGTTTTTGGATCCAGCTCGAGCACCATGGTCGAGCTAGCACCTCGAGCTGAATAATAAAAATGCAATCTTGAATTTAGCCAGCTCGACCACACAGCTCGACCACCCATGGTCGAGCTGGACCTTATCCTGCGCGTTTTTACCATTTTACCCATGACGTTTTAGGGTTTTTAAGACTTAGTATAAATACTCTCTAAGATGTTTAAGAGAGAAAACTCGTTTTTAGGCAGAAATTAGGTTTTCTTAAGTGTTCTTCATCTGTTCTTGCTTTCTGGATCCTGTATCTTTGATTCTACTGAGTATTTGTGTTTGAATCTTTCTATTCTATCTCTTCTCTTCCTTATCTTTCTACTTATGCAAGTTATTTTGATTTCTGGGTTTGTGATTATGCTGTTCTTCATGGTTTCTGAGTAGTCATTAGGGTTCTTAAGGATGGGTTAGATTAGGTGTGGAATCTTAATCTTCTAGTTGGTTTAAGAGTAGATTGTTTGATTTCCCTTCTAAATCAGTGTTCTTAATGCTAATTTCTCTCTGATCAATTGAGATTAGAACTTAGGTGTTTTTCCGCCAGAAGGTGTTTGATAAAATGCTTGACTGAACTGATGTTAGAGATTTGCATACCTAGCCTAAGGGATTAGTTGTCTAGGGTGTTTATTGACAATATTGAATTGAATCTTAATGCCTGTTAGGGTAGATTTCGCTAAGGGATTGGGTCTGGAACTGGTCTAGCTTGAGGTTACTTATCACGGGAGTGGACTTAACTGGTTGTGATGTTTGATGTCTAGGGAATAGCTTGATTGAGTTTGTTAAACCATATAGGTAGATTAAGAGGAAGCACCAAGTCAATTACCCCATCCTTAGGACCTGCTCCGTTCTTGATTGATTTTCGTGTTCTGTTTTCGTTCTGTTTCTATTCTGTTTATTGTCTCAGCTTTACTCTGTTTCTGTTCTGTTTTCATTCTGTTTTATGTTCTGTTTTAGTTTCTGTTATTGCTTTTGATTTCCTTTTGCTAGGTTGATAGTTTTACCTTCTCACTGCTTGTTTGGCTTGATTTAGACTGTTTGATTGCATCCTTCTTGGTTAATATCGCACCCATTTGGATTGACACCTTTCTGTATTACAATGACATAAATATGAATTAAGGCATTTGACAGATAGCAAAACTATAAAAATCGGCTATTTTAAATTGGCGCCGTTGCCATTTGGGTGTTGTTTGTTACAATTAGGATTTCAAATCGTTTTAGATCAAGTTCTTATTCGATCTACTCTGTTCTTGACTTAGTTTTTTCTTTCTGTCTCTTTGCATTTCAGGTACAATTTGACTCGATTTCACCAGCTCGACCACGCCAGATCGAGCTAGCCTAGCTCGACCACGCTTGCTCGAGTCCGGCATCGAGTTCGCCTCCCCCTGCATGCAAACGAGGTCAAAAGGCAGTCAGAACCTCATTCGCTATCTCAACAATATTAACAAACTACCCCAACAGTTGAGAGAGCAGAGAGAACATCTCAGAGTAGATCACCAGGATCCAATAAATATGGCTGACCATAACCCACCACCACAGCCTGAACATGTGCCTCATCAGAGAAGGCAACGTCTGATTGGTGTGGGAGATGCTCCCAATACTCACACCAATAGACAAGGGATTGTACCTCCTACGGTCCAGAACAACAACTTTGAGATCAAGAGTAGCTTAATAGCTATGGTACAGAGCAACAAATTCCATGGACTGCCTATGGAAGACCCTCTTGATCATCTAGATGAGTTTGATAGGCTCTGCAGCCTTACCAAGATTAATGGAGTCAGTGAAGATGGTTTTAAGCTGCGACTCTTTCCATTCTCTCTTGGTGACAAATCCCATCTCTGGGAGAAGAATCTACCCCATGGCTTTTCTTGCCAAGTTCTTCTCCAATGCTAGAACCGCTCGCCTCCGGAATGAGATATCCAGATTTTCTCAAAAAGATGGAGAGACATTCTGTGAATGCTAGGAACGATTTAAGAGATACACCATTCAATGTCCTCACCATGGTTTAAGCAATGAGTCCCTACTCAGCACACTTTACAGAGGGGTTCTCCCTAAGGTCCGAATGCTTCTTGATACAGCCAGCAATGGTAACTTCCTCAATAAAAATGTTGATGACGGCTGGGAGCTTGTGGAGAACTTTACTCAATCTGATGGTAACTACACTTCTGAGTATGATAGAAGTGTCCGGCCAAGTGTTGCTATAGATGATCAGACTAGGGCCATCAAGGCCTTGACTGCTAAGTTGGATCAACTGCTACAGCAGAAGAAACAGGTCCACTTTGCCAGTGAAGATACAGTTTTTCAGGTTCAAGATGGGGAGGATGATGGTATGGAAGAGGTCAGCTATGTTCAGAATCAGGCTGGCTACATCACAGGTTTCATCAACTACAAGAACAACCCGAATCTCTCTTACAGAAGCACCAATGTTGCCAACCCTCAGGATAAAATTTACGCGCCTCAGCAACCACCGCCCTAGTCTAAGCCTTTTGCTGCTTACAACCAGAATTAGAGTTTTGTCCCTAAGCAGCATTACCAGACCAGCTATCCACAACAGGGAGTCATTGGTGCCCCACCTGGTTTCACATCTCACCAAGCTCAGCCTTCTACCGCTCCAGATCATCAGATGACACAAATGTTGCAACAGCTTCTTCAGGGTCAAGCAGTTAGTGCAATGGAAAATGCTAAGAAATTTGGTGAAATCAAAACCCAGATGGACTTCACATACAATGACCTCAACAGCAAGATTGAGTAATTGAACTCTAGAATCAAATACTTGGAGGGCAAAACTGCATCTACTTCCTCCACAGCACCTATTGGACAACTTCCAGGAAAAGCAATTCAGAACCCCAAGGAGTATTGCAATGCCATCTTTTCAATGGAATCAAGTTTCATTGCTGATCATGAAGCTGCAGTTAGAGAAAATGAGACTTTGCTTTATGGGTCAGATGCTAACACCAATGCAATCACCTTAAGGACTGGAAAAGAGTTACCTAAGAGGGAAGGATCAGTTAAAGTCACTGAGGACAGTGAGGTTGACGATGGGGAGGATTTGAGCTGCAAAGAATACGAAAAAACCCGTCTGGAGGCTGACTCTAGCACCCAACTCGACCAACCTGGTCGAGCTAGCCCTCCACCTGCTGCAAAACCTGCTGTTTCAGAGAAAAAGAAAGCACCCTTTGTCCCTCCTCCTTACAAACCTAAACTGTCTTTCCCAGGAAGATTCAAGAAGGATAAGGACGTAACCATGGTTGAAAACAAGGGTAGTGTCGATTGTGTTGATTCACCAAGCACGACAAAGATTGAGCCTAAGTCTCTCCCCAAGCTTGGCAATCCTGGTATGTTCTCCATAACCTGCCTTTTTGGTGATTTGGCAACTGAGGATGCTCTATGCGACTCCGGTTCAAGTGTGAATGTCATGTCCCGTGAGATGTTAGAAAATCTAGGGATAAGACACCTCACTTATCACCCATCGCCCATCACTTTTGGAGACGCTCATTCACGAAAGCCACTTGGTCTTCTGGAAGATTACCCACTTAAAGTTGGGGATTGTCTAGTCCCAACGGACTTTGTTATTATGAAAATGAAGAAGGCCAACAAGCTCCCACTCCTCCTTGGAACTCCCTTCCTCAACACTACTGGTGCAAACATAGACTTCAAGAACCAAAGGGTAGTCCTTATGAATGTGGATGACAAGGCCTATTACCCACTAAAAGCTTCTCCAAATGAGCTATGTGGCACAATGACTATCAAAGATGATGGCTACCGTGATGAGATAGTACAGTATATTGGCACAATTGAGAAGGTTGATGAAGCTCCACCCTCAAAGATTTATAAACAGAAAGGGAAGTCTCTGAAAAGAAAGGATGGAGCTGAGAGAACAATGAATGAGCAAGAGGTCAAGCCATTCATACATGGTCAGATCATTGCAGAGGAGACCTCAGTTCCCCTCCATGAACCACCATAGACCTAAGCGAAACAGAAAGTCAAGCTTAGTAACTATAAACAAGCTCACTTGGGAGGAAGTTCCATGTCTATCCTTGTATATATTGCTTTAGTTTTCTTTTAAATCGTCGTTTAATTATGCTAATTCGTGTTTTTGGCTTGCTGGTATGATTTCAGGAGAGTATGAGCATTGAATCACGAAAAAGAAGAGATCTGTGAGCAGACAGTCTAGCTCGACCACCCAGCTCGAGCGAGGGGATCGAGCCAGCTATCTCTCCATGCTTGGCGCGACCATGCAGCTCGACCAGGGTGGTAGAGTCAGTGGTCGAGTCAAGCTCCCACGCTGTTTACACTCAGGAGAGCATGGAGGATTCAATCTCCTCCTTCTTCTCCAACCCTTGAGGTACCTGTTCTATCCATTCTTGTATATATCATTTGCATTTTGTTTAGTGTTTTTTGTTGTTTCTTAAACCATCCTTCAGATTTTTATTACACAAGGGACTGTGTAATTTAAGTTTGGGGGAGGGTTTAAGATGTGTTTGATTTGTTTTCTGTGTTCTTATTTTTAATTCTTGAGTCTGCATGCATCTAAGGTATAGAAAAAACCAAAAAAAATTTTGAAAAATTTTCGAAAAACAAAAAAAGATTACAAAAACAGAGTGTTCATGTAGTTGCATTTACATTTTAGGATTGAGTTTAGATTATTTTCATATAGGGCTGTTGCATATGCATAGGGGATTATGATGATTTAAACCTTACAAGCTTTCTGATTAAATTGTATGATTTCAATGCCCTCGTTTCTAGTTGTTTAATGCTTTGTTATTGAACTTGAAGTAAGACTGCACCGTACTTTGAATGCACAACTAGATTATTGTCTCAATTGAAGCATGCTGTGATTTGATACCATTCCCTACAAATTTGAACCTGAACTTGACTTATAATTATCATGTCTATGCACTGCATTTGAACTCATGGATACCATATACATACTTGGATTTTCTTTCACCTGTTTACCACTCTTGCTAATTCAAGTAGCTGTTCTCATCATTAGAACAGTTTTACCATGCTTTTAGCCTAGCCTTCTTTCAAGCCATGATATTATTTTCTTGAGTGTGTGAGGCCTATTTCTGAATGAGCTTGGTAGAAAGTGTTAGGTTTGAGCCGACAAGGATAGAATCTCATGTCGTTCTGGTTTGCAATTTTCGAATCAGATAGGACTAGGTGGGATCTTGATCATTAGGTATTGGGTTTGGTTCTGTGAAAAGAAAAGAATGAAAAACTTGGAGAAAGATGAAAGAAAAAGGATAAGAGTTCTTAGGAGGGGAATGATCTGAATGTTTATGAATCTAGTAAAGGATTAGGGGGGTGCTAAGTATAAGAAAAGAAAGGACAAAAAGCGTAAAGTCTGAAAAACATAAAAAATGCCTAAGCTGGTCATGAAAAACCATAAGAAAAACCCCAATCCGCTAGAAGTGTTTGTATAATCTCTCCTAGAACAAGCACAAAAAGAAAAAAATAAAAATAAAAGAGAATCTGATCCAAGGAAAATTCAAGGGAAAGGCCTAAGGGTGAAGGGTAAAATTAGGATGACTTTCTGGGTTTTAGAGTTAAGGGTTAAGAACACTTGTGTATGGCTGGGTAGATGAGAGTCTATTCTTGTATGCATAGGTTGGTTCTTACCTTTAGCATTCTGCTAAAGCTCATTCCTTTTCTTGAGAGATCCCTGCTTTGAAATGATTAACCATATGTAAGAGACCATCTTTGTCTCTTGACCTTACCCTTAGCCAAATGAGTTCATAGAATGTGCATAGCTTGATTCATGCTTTCTGCTTAATTGAATGTTAAAGGGATTGATAGATTTGAATGCATGTCTAGATTGAGATTTAATTGAAATTGTACTGAGAAGAGTATGGCTAAAGTTTTTAAGTAGAGTTCATATACTTTGCATTCTAGAACTAGCAACTTGGACATTGAGATCATCTGTTTTATCTGCAAGCTTTGGTTCTGAATCCCCATTTTCAAACCTCTTTTCCATTCTTATTCTTCTGTTTGCTTGAGGGCAAGCAAAGACTAAGTTTAGGGGAGTTGATATGTCTGCATTTTATATGGTTTTAGCTTGCATTATTCATTCATTTAGCCTTGTTTAATAGCTTGTTCTTAGTATTTATCTCTAGTTTTGCACGCTTAGAGTGTTTTGCATTAGGATTGCATGCATTTTGCATTTTGGACCTGTTGCAGGTGCATTCAAGGAATATTAGAGATGTTGAAGTCAAATGAAGAAAAAAGAGAGCTTAACTCGACCAGAAACTCGAAGGAGACTGACTCTAACACCCACCTCGAGCACCATGGTCGAGCCAGTGCATTCTGCACCAAAAACTGCACTTTGAGACTGACTCTAGCAAGCTTGATTGAGTCCATGATCGAGCTAGGCATAAAGATGCAATCTTGAAGTTTCTAGAGCCCAGCTCGACCTCCTGTGATCGAGCCCGTGATCGAGTCCAAGGAAAAAAGAGCCGTCTTGAAGTTTTTGGACCCAGTTCGAGCACCATGGTCGAGCCAGCACCTCGAGCTGAATAATAAAAATGCAATCTTGAATTTAGCCAGCTCGACCACACAGCTCGACCACCCATGGTCGAGCTGGACCTTATCCTGCGCGTTTTTACCATTTTGCCCATGGCATTTTAGGGTTTTTAAGACTTAGTATAAATACTCTCTAAGATGTTTAAGAGAGAAAACTCGTTTTTCGGCAGAAATTAGGTTTTCTTAAGTGTTCTTCATCTGTTCTTGCTTTCTGGATCCTGTATCTTTGATCTACTGAGTATTTGTGTTTGAATCTTTCTATTCTATCTCTTCTCTTCCTTATCTTTCTACTTATGCAAGTTATTTTGATTTCTGGGTTTGTGATTATGCTGTTCTTCATGGTTTCTGAGTAGTCATTAGGGTTCTTAAGGATGGGTTAGATTAGGTGTGGAATCTTAATCTTCTAGTTGGTTTAAGAGTAGATTGTTTGATTTCCCTTCTAAATCAGTGTTCTTAATGCTAATTTCTCTCTGATCAATTGAGATTAGAACTTAGGTGTTTTTCCGCCCAGAAGATGTTTGATAAAATGCTTGACTGAACTGATGTTAGAGATTTGCATACCTAGCCTAAGGGATTAGTTGTCTAGGGTCTTTATTGACAATATTGAACTGAATCTTAATGTCTGCTAGGGTAGATTTCGCTAAGGGATTAGGTCTGGAACTGGTCTAGCTTGAGGTTACTTATCACGGGAGTGGACTTAACTGGTTGTGATGTTTGATGTCTAGGGAATAGCTTGATTGAGTTTGTTAAACCATCTAGGTAGATTAAGAGGAAGCACGAAGTCAATTACCCCATCCTTAGGACCTGCTCTGTTCTTGATTGATTTTCGTGTTCTGTTTTCGTTCTGTTTCTATTCTGTTTATTGTCTCAGCTTTACTCTGTTTCTGTTCTGTTTTCATTCTGTTTTATGTTCTGTTTTAGTTTCTGTTATTGCTTTTGATTTCTTTTTGCTAGGTTGATAGTTTTACCTTCTCACTGCTTGTTTGGCTTGACTTAGACTGTTTGATTGCATCCTTCTTGGTTAATATCGCACCCATTTGGATTGACACCTTTCTGTATTACAATGACATGAATATGCATTAAGGCATTTGACAGATAGCAAAACTATAAAAATCGGCTATTTCACCAAGTGATCAAGAGGATCCTCCATAGGCAACCCATGGAATATGTTGCTTTGCACCATAGCGATCAGACCACTCTTGATATCAAAATTGTTGTTTTGGACTGTAGGAGGTACAATCCCTTGCCTGTGAGTGTGGGTGTTGGGAGCATCCCCTACTCCAATGAATCGTGGCCTCCTCAGAGGAGGTTCTTGTTCATTTTGTCTTTGTGGATTTTCTGCCATTTCCACTTTATCTGGTTGATCTATTCTGATGTGTTCTCTCTGCTCCCGCAACTGTTTTGGCCGATTAATGTAGTCAACGGAAGGCAGGAGGTTCTGGTGTCCTTTTAATCTCATTTGCATGCAGGTAAGGGTAGGCTCGACTGACTGACTCGAACAGGGTAGTCGAGTAGGTGGGTCAAGCTGGCTGCCAAGGTCTCGCCTTGATAGTCGACTCGATCGGTGCACTCGAGTGGTTGGGTCTAGTTAGGATAATGACGTGTTTAAGTACCTGAAATGTAAAGATAAAGAAGGAAACAGAAGGTGAGTAACAGAGTAGACTTAAAAGAACTTGATCTGAAACGATTTGAAATCCTAAATGTAACAAACAACACCCAAATGGCAACGGCGCCAATTTGATATAACAAATGTTGAGGTTTGCTATATGTCAAATGTCTTAATGCACTATCATGTCATTGCAGTATAGAAAGGTGTCAATCCAAATGGGTGAGCTATTAACCAGAAAGGATACAATCAACCCAATTAAGTCAAGCCAAGCAATTGATCACAAGATTAATAACCTAATAGGACAATAATCAAAAGCATTACAGAAGGTAAACAGAAACTAAAACAAAGCACTAGTGACTAACATAAACTAAAACCGAGCAACGCAAACTGAGTTCAATCAATTAAAACAGAAGGTTCTAAGGATGGGGGTTGGCCAGACTATCCTCCTAATCTAACTAGGCGCTTAACAAACTCTATCTGAACTAATCCCTAGACAATAGACTCATCAGTGGCTAGATTCATTCTCATGATAAATAACCTCAAGCTAAACTAGTTCCAGACCTAAATCTCTCTAGCGAAATCTAGCTTAGCAGGCACTAAGATTGTAAAACCAATAAACACCTTAGACAACCAATCTCTTAGGATAGGAATGTAAATCTCTGCAATTAATTCAGTCAGACATTTCATCAAACACCTTCTGGGTATAGAAATACCTATGTTCTAATTCCAATTGATCAAAGAGTAATTAGCATTAAGAACACTAATCCAGAAGGGATTTCATCTAATCTAAGCCTAAGCTACCTAGGAGACTAAGATTCCATACCTAACCTAACCCATCCTTAAGAACCCTTAAGACTACTCACAGATCATGAAGAACATCAAAAGCAAAATCCCAGAAATGATTGAAACTTGCATAATCAGAAAGATGAAGATTAGAATAGATAGAATACTAAAAATCAAACAGAAATACTAAGTAGAATCAAAGTAATCAGATTACAAAAGCAAGAAAAATAGGTTTAGGAGGAGAACCCTGCGGACAACCCCCTTGCCCAATGGATAATACAGATTATTTATAGAATTAGGCAAAACCCTAGTTCACAAAAAGACAAAATAGCAAAGCTCGGAGGTGGACTCGAGCAGGTTGGTCGAGTGCATGGGTCGAGTCTGGCAAGAATTTTTCAAGACTGCACTTTTATGGTCGGCTCGACCAATGGACTCGACCGGTTGGGTCGAGCTGGGTTCAAGACTCCACTTTTATGGTCGGCTCGACCAAAGGACTCGACCGGCTGGATCGAGCTGGGATCAAGACTGCACCTTTGGCTCTGGCTCGAGTAGTGGACTCGACCGAGGCGCTCGAGCTGGTTCCAAGACAACACCTTTGGCTTTGGCTCGAGTAGTGGACTCGAGCTGTGGGTGTCAAGCTTGGCTCTCCCTTCTTCTTTCTCTCCATTCGGCCTCAACATCTCCAATACTCCTTAAATGTACCTGATACAGCTCTAAAATGCAATATGCATGCAATCCTAATGCAAAACACTCTAAGTATGCAAAATTGGAAACAAGTGACAGAAATGGAGAAAATATGCTATGAGACAAGACTAAATGGATGATAAATGCATGCTCAAAACATGTAAAATATAGATCAGTAGGATTCTCAAAAAGTTCTGTGTGATTAGGGTATTTGTCTGGCTGTAGAGGGAAAGGAGTAGGAGTAGGAGCACACTCAGCCATAGAAGCAACCATAAATAGATCTTCAGCATATTTTGGCTAAGTTAAGAAGAGTCCTTGAGAGTTAGAGTGAACCTGAATCCCAAGAAAATAATAAAATTTGCCCAAATCTTTCATTTTGAACCTCTTGTTTAAGTCTTGTAGAAGTCCTTGAAATAACTCAGTAGAGAAACCTGTCACAATCATATCATCAACATAGAACAGAAGCAGAATAACATCTTGATTCTTTGTATAGATGAAAAGTGATGGATCACATGTACTGCAAATAAAACCATATTCCAGGAGAAAATCACTGAATTTGTCAAACCAGGCACGAGCTGATTGCTTCAAACCATACAGAGATTTGTGTAGTAAACAAACATAATATGGATGAGCTTTATCTTCAAAACCCTGTGGCTGTTTCATATAAACTACTTTGGTAAGATCGCCATGCAAGAAAGCATTCTTGACATCTAATTGCCTTAAATCCCATTTAAGAACGGTAGCAACATATAGCACAAGCCTTATAGTAGAAGTTCTGACCACATGACTAAAGGTTTCTAAAAAATCAACACCTTCTTCTTGTGCAAAACCCTGAGCTACTAAACGAGCTTTGAGTTTATCTAAGGAGCCATCAGCTTTAAGTTTAGTCCTAAAAACCCATTTGCTTCCCAAAATATGCATATCAGGTGTTGGTGGAACTAGAGACCACGTGTGAGTCTCATGACAAGTAGCTATTTCTTCAGTCATTGCTTCATACCATCCTGGGTCTTTAAGAGCAATAGAGATAGATTTTGGCTCAGGATGGGAAAATTTATGACACAATAAAGCATACATGGGATTAGGTTTTCTTGTTCCTACTTGAGATCTTGTTATCATTTTGTGAGTATGTGTGGACTCTGCTGTAGCCGTAGTAACATCAGTTGGAGGTAAAATCTCAGTTAATTCTTCTGTAATTACTAGTAAGTGAAGAAGATGCGCTGTTGCCTATAGGACTAGCTGAGCTAGCCGTACATTTAGTACACATTTTGTCCCCTGTAGGCAATGCATCTGAAGGACGTTGAGTAGAGTCTGATATTGAGAGAGAAAAATCTGAAGCAGAAGAACTACTTGAATACGGTGAAACAGGTGAATTTGCTGCAGGGATATGTGGTGTTCTTGTACCATGATCTGGAGTAGATTGATGACTGATGACAAGAGTTGGACTATCATTTTGTGGAGACTAGACATAACTTTGAGAAGTTGCTGGTTCTGTTTCAGTCTGTATTGAAGTAACAGGTAAACTAAGCATCCATGCTTTAAAAAGAGGGGTTGATTCAGCTTGAAGCAGAGATGCATAAGAATCTGTAAAAGGGAAAACACTTTCATCAAATAGCACGTGTCTACTGATAAAAACCCTACCATTTGGTGGATACAAGCATCGATAGCCTTTATGCTTGTCACTATAACCCAGAAATACACATTTCAGTGAACGCGGGTCAAGTTTATTCATAACATAAGGTCTTAAGGTTGGAAAACAGGCACAACCAAAGACTCTCAGAGACCTATACTCAGGTTGTGTGCCATGCAATCTCTCAAAAGGACTCATAGAGCTATTCAAAACTGTACTTGATAGCAAAATGATCAAAAAATTTGCTGTAAAAAATGCTTCCAGCTAATACTTCTGAGGGATGCAACTTTGATACATCATTGATAATCCCAATTCCATTATATGACGATGTTTGCGCTCAGCTAATCCATTTTGTTCAGGCGTGTGAGGACAAGACATTAGCTGTTTTTACCAGATTCTTGCAAATGATTGATGAACCTTTTACTAGTAAATTCTCCTCCTCCATCACACTGAAACTGTTTAATTTTTGAGTCAAATTGATTCTCCACGATCAACTGAAATTTCACAAACACACTGAAGAAATCTGACTTAGCTTTAAGAGGATAAATCCAACAAAACCTTGAATAACTGTCAATAAGGATTACATAATATTTGAAGCCCTGAACTGACAACACAGGAGAAGAACCCCAGAGATCACAATGCACCTTTTCCAAAGGTTTTGCAGAAGACACACTAGAGGAGACAAAAGGAAGTTTACTTCTTTTACAAAGAGAGCAAGATTCACAAAGTTTCTTAGTGACTTGATTGATGACTATTGCCTTATTTTTAGATAAGTAATGAAGAGTCTTGTCATTAGGATGTCCCAATCTTCTGTGCCGAATTTCGTCAGATGCAGATAGTTGTCTATTGGAGAAGAACACTTGAGCTTTAGGAGCATCCAAAACATATAACCCTTCACTGATTTTTCCCATTAGCAGAGTCTGACTGGAACCCTTTTCCTTTACACACACCCCATCAGAGTCAAATATAAAAGAGCATGGATAGTCTGAAGTTATCTTAGACACTGAAAGTAATGATTTAGCTATGTCAGGACAAACAAAAACATCCTTTAATGGTAACATACCTAAAGATGAAGCTATGCTTGCTGAACCGACATGTGTGATGGGCAAATAGTTTCCATCTCCAACCATAACCATGTCTGAGCCAAAGTAAGGCTGAGCTTGATTAAGTTTCTGAGTCGTATTTTTCACATGAGCTGTTGCTCCAGTGTCTGGATGCCATTCATTTCCAGAGGAATCCGAAATCTCAGTGATATGCAGAGCAGTCAATGCAGCAGGTAAGTCTTCTTGATAGTTACTGTCGAATCTATACCAACACTTCAATGCGTTGTAACCAAATTTTCCACAAATTTGACATACAGGATGATTCTCGGTTCCAACAGAGAGGTTAAAGAACTGTTGATGAAACCCTCTACCTCTTGTAGAGAATCCTCTTCCTCTATTTCCACCAGATCTACCAAATGAGTTACCTCTTCCTCTGTTTCCATAAGAGCTTCCTCTACCCACATTAAACGCCAAATGAGGTGAAGGACTTTGAACTACTTCATAACCTTGGTCCGACTATCAAAGCTAACAAGTCTTGGAGCTACTTCTTCAAAGGTAGGATGTGGAACAGAATCCATTGCTCCTTCTATACTTGTTTTGATGGGTTCATAGTCACGTCCTAAACCATAAAGAGCAGCAAATATCTTCATCATTTCATCAACAGCATGACCAATAGAGGCAAGCTTATCACAAATTGATTTTATCTCATTAAGATAATCTGTCATAGTCTTGTTTTCTTTTGAGACAGATTGAAGTTGTCCTTGTAACTCAAATAACCTAGTAGAGGAGACTCTATTAAAGTGACCAGCTAAAGTTATCCACACATCACGGGAGGTTTGAGCAGCTACTACAACACTCAAGATATCCTCAGAAAATGAGCCTAAAAGCCATGATTTAACTACTTGATCAAATCTTACCCATTTTGGAAACTCTGGATTTTGAACTTGATCCACTTGACCATTGATGTTGGGAGCTTGAATGAACTGAGCAGGGGCTGCAGACGTTCCATCTACAAATCCCAGAAGACCTTGACCGGAGAGAAATGTTTCAAACTGACTCATCCATAGCAAATAGTTTCTTTGAGTGAGCTTGATGGTGATGCAGTTTGATATGTTCAATGTAGGTTGAGTGTAAGGTTCCATGGATCTTTCAATGCTCTGATACCATGAAAGAAATCAGGGTTTCTGAGAAAATGTTTCTTTCATTTCATAAACTCATTACTGCTATCTTAACGTTTTCGACACAGTGAGTCATTAAATAGTGAAAACACAGGTGAGTCCTAGGTTAACTTGCAATGATCAGATTTTGACATATTGCATATCAATCTATCGTACATGTATGCAGAGGATGAAAACGGTTTTGAGTCTTAATCTCGATGGTACGGACGCATCTGCTACAGCTTACCTTCTCGGCAACTTTCTGTGTTTTGTCCTTTCTGTAATTTAAAGTTGTAGGTTTTGTACTGTCGTTTACAAGCTTTGTATTGTCGTTTTGATTATTCCCTTTTGTACCTTGAGCAACACTGTCGTTTTGATGACCATCTTTTGCAACATGAGCCACGTCATTTTGAGCATTTCTTTTAACTCTCCAAACTGCATCGTTTTGTGCCTTGTTCTGTTTCTTATTTTGCATCACAAGTCTCTTGTTCTCTGCTTCTGTCTTGTTGTTCTGTTTTTGGTGAGTTGCAAATGTCACAATCTTTACATATTACGCTAGCATATAATAAGTATTCCTACTGTCAGAATTTTTTTTCATTTTGCCCTGGTCGGCGTGGAACTGATGTATTTTTGTAGTATATATGATTTTTTTCCCGATTCTTTCAGAAGGATATATTTTCAATCTGTGTTTGCTATTTTGTAATTAATTTGATGAATCCAAATTCATCATATACAAAGATCTATAAACTATATATATGTAACGAAAAGTATATTTTTCTTTTAAATTTTAATATTTGTGATTTGCGAATTTTTTAATTTTTAACAAACTTTGAATTTTAGTATTTGTAAACTCTGCCAAAAATTGGCAAATTAAGCGTGGACAAAATTACCGAACCAAACGGTTTTTATCGAACAAAACCAAATTTTATTAAACCGAATCCGAACCCAATTTTATAATAATCTAAACAGTATTATAAAGTTTTATACCGAATTTCCCAGCAGTATACCGAACCGAATTCATGCAAAAATTAGAACACAAATGTGAACCAACCAAACTCGTGCCTTATAGCATTTAGTGCCAAAAAGTCAGGTTAACCCATAAGGTTAAACCAAATCAACACTATGAGAGAATTTAGATCATCTAGTGTCAAAGTTAGTGCCAAGATTGTTTTTTCAACTTTCCGTAGCACTGATTTGGTACCTTGATAAATCTTGCTGCCCTGATCTTTCAATCTGCAGAAGTGACAAAGCTTTAGATCACCAGAAAAATTACTAATTAATGTAAAGTTTCTCTTCAACACTTAGATCAAACAATGAAGATCAAGGATGGCTTGCTTCTGTGCTCCTTTTCCATTGGAATTTAGTATATCTCAGAGAATATGAAGTTAAATTTTCAAATTGGTTTCTGATCTTTTAGATTAAATCTATCCTCATCGCCAAAAACGTTTACAGCCTGTGCAACATTATGTTTATGCATCATGTATCTTTGATCAAATATTCAAATTTATTTATTGAGGTGTTGAAACTGTCTTGATTTTTTTACTCTTCCTACTTAAGGAACTTTGCTGACTAGATACCGTTAACTTTATACTATAAAGACAAAGAGATAAGGAATAACTTGAAAGTGTTGTAAACTGATACACTTACTAATGAGATAAGGGAATGTATATATATGAGTCTCGGGATACAAGGGAAAGATAAAACCCTAATGGACCTAATGGGGCCGGTTAATGAGTCCACAAGATGTTTTATAACACTCCCTCTTGGACGAAATAACCGTGCCTGATACTCAACCGGGATCTCTATAATGCGCTGGGGAATGTTGCCTCATTAAAACCTTACCAGAAAAACCTAGTGGGAAAAAACCATGGTGAAGGAAAAAGAGTACAACACGCATTACTCCCCCTGATTTGAGCATCACTGTAGATCCTTAAGTCTACGCATCCCAATCTGATAAATGAGCTTCCGGAGTGTTGAAGTCGGCAATGATTTGGTGAATAGGTCGGCTGAATTCTCACTTGATCGGACCTGCTGAACTTTGACCTGACCATCCTTCTGTAATTCATGAGTGAAGAAGAATTTGAGCAGAATATGCTTCGTCCGATCCCCTTTGATATAACCGTCCTTGAGCTGAGCAATGCAAGCCGCGTTGTCTTCAAACATAACCGTTGGCTCCTTATCTTCATTCATACCACAATTTGATCGGATGTGCTGAGTCATGGACCGCAACCAAACACACTCTCTACTAGCTTCGTGAATGGCCAAGATTTCCGCATGGTTAGATGAGGTGGCAGCGATTGTCTGCTTCATAGGTCTCCATGAGATAGCTGTTCCTCCATGCATAACCAGTCTGAGACCTGGCACAGTGCGGATCCGATAGATATCCCGCATCAGCAAAACCAACTAGCTCATCCTTGTGTTGGTTAGTGTAAAAAAAAATCCTAAGTCCTTAGTCCCTTGTAGGTACCTTAGGATGTGTTTAATACCGTTCCAGTGCCTTTTAGTTGGACATGAGCTAAAGCGAGCTAGGAGACTCACGGCAAAACAGATGTCTGGTCTAGTGTGACTAGCCAAGTACATTAATGCTCCTATGGCACTGAGGTATGGCATTTCAGGACCGAGAACTTCTTCATCGTCCTTCTTTGGACCGAATGGATCGCTGTCCAATCCGAAGCTCCTCACAACCATTGGGCTGGTCAATGGGTGGGCCTGGTCCATATTGAATCTCTTGAGTACCTTTTCAATGTATGCTGATTGATGCACAAGGATTCCATCTTTGATGTACTCAAGTTGTAGCCCCAAACAGAATTTAGTTTTGCCCAGGTCTTTCATTTCAAATTCTGCTTTTAAGCATTCTACTGTTTGGGCGATTTCACCAGATGTTCCGAGGATGTTTAAATCATCCACGTATACTGCTATGATCACAAATCCTTTGTTTTCGTATTTCTTGATAAAGATGCATGGACTGATCGGATCGTTTTTGTAGCCTTCTCTGATGAGATATTCACTTAACCGGTTATACCACATACGTCCGCTTTGTTTCAGTCCATATAAGGATTTGTTCAGCCTAATGTTGTGCTGATCTCGAGATGCATGCTTATCTTTAAGCTCGATGCCATCTGGTAATCTCATATAGATTTCATTGTCCAGTGGTCCATAGAGATAGGCGGTTACAATATCCATTAACCGTAAATCTAAATTTTCTTTTATGGCCAGACTTATGAGGAATCGAAAAGTAGTTGCATCCACCACAGGAGAATAAGTCTCTTCATAATCGATTCCGAGTCTCTGTGAGAATCCTTGTGCTACAAGCCGTGCCTTGTATCTAACGACTTCACCAAGTTCGTTTCTTTTACGCACAAAGACCCATTTGTGGCCCACTAGTTTAGTATCGAATGGTGTCCTTATGATCGGACCAAACACATTCCTTTTCTTTAGACTATTTAACTCCACGTTTATGGCTTCTTTCCATTTTAGCCAGTCTGATCTACGAGTGCACTCAATTATAGACGTGGGTTCTAGATCTTCTTGCGTGTGCGCAACCTCAAGTGCTACCTTGTATGCAAAGATTGCATCTATGTCGACATCTTTTCTGTTCCATTGAGTTCCAGACATGCTATAATTGATAGAGATTTCATTATTATTGATCCCTTCGGAACCTTGAGATTTGGCGTCCCAAACCTCTTGTATCGGTTCACTAGAGTGAATCTCAGCCGCGGCTATGTCTGTTATTTCAGGAATCCCGGTTTCAACCGTTGCACCTCTCTTTGGTTTCCAGGGATTCTTATCTTTCGAACCTAATGGTCTGCCACGTTTATTACGTGATGCAGACTCTGTAGCAACTTGAGTCTGTCCTTTTTGGACATCTATTCGTACTGGTGCATTACAAGCTGGTATGTACGATTTTGTTATTCTGTTCGGGTCAGCAAAGGAATCTGGCAATTGATTAGCTAGCTTTTGTAAGTGTATAATCTTTTGGACCTCTGAATCACATTCTAGAGTCCGAGGATCTTGCCATTGTAAGGATGTTTGATTCCATGAAATTTCCTTTACCAGCTTGTGTGTCTCTCCACCTAAGACAGGATATACCGATTCATCAAATTGGCAATCCGCATATCTGGCCTTAAATAGGTCTCCTGTGGTCGGCTCAAGATATTTGATAATGGTGGGAGAATCAAAACCAACATATATTCCCATCCTCCTCTGAGGTCCCATTTTAGTTCTCTGTGGTGGTGCAATGGGTACATAGACTGAACACCCAAATGTCTTAATATGGGAGATGTCTGGCTCATGACCCGTTAGCAATTGGGATGGTGAATATCTATGCTCACCAGATGGCCGAATGCGTATTAGTTCAGCAGCATGTAAGACTGCATGTCCCCAAGCTGAGACCGGGAGCTGCGACCTCATGAGTAATGGTCGAGCAATCTATTGAATTCGTTTAATGAATGATTCAGCCAATCCATTCTGTGTATGGACATGTGCCACGGGATGTTCAACCCTTACCCCCATGGCCATACAATACTCATTAAACGCTTGGGAAGTGAATTCACCAGCATTATCAAGACGTATAGTCTTAAGTGGGAAATCTGGAAAATGGGCTCGCAATCTGATGATTTGGGCCAATAACCTAGCAAATGCTTGGTTTCGAGAAGACAATAGACAAACATGCGACCAGCGGATCGATGCATCAATTAGAACCATGAAATACCGAAATGTCCCACAAGGTGGGTGGATCGGACCACATATGTCTCCTTGGATTCGTTCCAGAAAATTCAAGGTCTCTTTAGACACTTTGACTGGTGAAGGCCGAGTGATCAACTTCCCTTGTGAACAAGCTGTGCACGTGAGGTGCTGAGGGAAAAATCGGTTTTCTTTAAGGGTGTGCCCTTTAGAACTTTGAATCAATTTACGCATCATATTTGTACCGGGATGACCAAGCCGGTCGTGCCAAATAGTGTGATCTTTGAATCGTGCTTTAATAGCAACATTAGCCTCAATCATACTGACCTTAGCATAGTAAAGGCCAGTAGATAGTGCGGATATAGTCTCAAGGACTTGTTTATGGCCGTGTGAGATCTTAGTAATCAGTAGGGATTCTTTGTTCCCTTCACCCTGGGTTTCGATGTGGAAACCATTTAGTCTTATATCTTTGAAGCTCAATAGATTTCTCTTTGAACTGGGTGAGTATAGTGCATCTAGTATTTCTAGATGTGTGCCGTTTGATAACAACACATGGGCTTGGCCGTGGCCTTCTATTAGGCTCGAGGTACCCGCTATTGTGCTAATGTTTGCGGTTTTTATTATGAGATTTATGAAGTATCTCTTGTCTTTTAGTATGGTATGGCTGGATCCACTGTCCACCACAATGATGTGTTTGAGCTCGTTCATAACTTTAATAGACAAGAGGTACGATTTAAATAAGTAATTAAATAAACCATTGCATAAAATAATGTGTGCATAAAAAAAATAATAAGTTCTGAAGAACACAAATCAAAATCAAACAAAGCCCAAATAAATATTGTCAATATAAAGCAAATATCTAAATGTCGAAATCAATCAAGAAGGTCTGAGGTATGGTAATCCATGTGATCAGCCTTGTCATCTTTGAAGTCACCTTCATAATCTTGGTTAACCAGATTAGCTTCAAGATGAGTTTTCCCGTGCTTCTGACAGAGATCACAAAGGAACTTGGGAGTGCGACAGTTCTTGGACCAATGATTTGACATCCCGCATCGGTGGCAAGGGGATGGATTGGTCGAGTTGGCTGAATGGGTCGGTTTGGAGATTCCACGACCTTTACCGCGACCGTAACTAAGGTTAGGTCGGTTGCCTATGTTCGAATTTCCACGTCCATTGCCACGCTTCCCACGTCCATTGCCACGTCCACGGCCACGATCAGAGGATCTGTCACGCTGGACGTAGTTGGATTCTCTCTTGGCTCCTTCGATTTGATGGGCCTCTGGTAGTGGGGCTGATCCCGGGGGCTTTTGAGCACTGTTCCTCATCAACAACTCATTATTTTTCTCTGCTAGGAGTAAGCAAGAGATCAAATCCTCATATGTCGCGTATTTTATCACGCGGTATTGTTGCTGAAGCACAATATTCTGAGTATGAAATGTTGACAATGTCTTTTCCAGCAGCTCATTGTCAGACATTTCATCGCCACATAGTTTCATCATTGAAACGATCCGAAATAACTCGGAGTTGTAGGCGTCAAAAGATTTGAAATCTTGGAACCGTAGGTTCTTCTACTCGAACTTGGCTTGGGGCAATATGACCGTTTTCTGATGGTCATACCTCTTTTTCAGTGCCACCCAAAGGTCGAGTGGATTCTCAATCGTGAAAAAATTGATTTTTGAGGCTCTCGGCCAGGTGATGGTGGATATGAAATATCGCCTGGAACCGATCTTTGAGAGATGCGGTGTTACCATCGATGATGCATTCACCTAGGCCTTTGGAGTTGAGGAAAATTTTAGTGTCAAGGGACCACTGGAGATAGTTATCTCCTGAGACATTGAGTGCCTCGAATTCAACCTTTTGAATGTTCGACATCTGAAAACATGCAATTGATTTCATTAAGTGATCATTCATTTCGGAAAAATAGCTTTGATGAATCTAGGATTCTTGGGTTATGGGATTGAAAAATAAACTTTCCTTAAATGAAAATTTGCTATTTATGGAAACTTTCTATTTTGGGGAAACTTTCTATTTTGGAAAAATTTCTATTTTATAAGGTTTCCCTGTCTTGAATAGGATTCGAAATTTCCCAATTTAATTAGGATTTAGGATTTGATAATTTAGGTTTTCCTTTTATTGATTATGATTATAAGGTTTCCTCTTTTTATTTAGGTTTTCCTTTTATCGATTATGATTAAACTTTTCCTATTTAGAATAGGATTTAGGGTTTTTAGGATTTTCCTATTTACAATAGGATTCTTACTTGTCTAGGTTTCTAGGATTCATGCGATTTTATGTTTTGGTTTCTGGCAATTTTAGCATGTAACCAATCATAGAAACAATCAATTTAAAACAACCTAGACAACCTCAATCAATCGAATTATACTTTAGGGATTTCGGATTTGATCCGATTTAGGTTTTAGGTTTTTAAAGTTTCGGCCATGGCTAAGTGTTTTCGAATTAGCGACTTTGGTTTAAGCAATAATAACTTTTCTAGCAACTTAAACGAGTCAAGCAATCAGATCACACAAGCAATAACAATCGCTTAATCAATCAAGATTCGTTTTAATGGTTACACTTTCTCTAGTCCGAATTTGATGGTTGGTTCTTAGCTTTTTAGGGTTTCGGATTTACCTTTCACCTTAAGGGGTTGTACGGACTAGAACCGGGAGCTAAAGACCTCGGTTTTGAACAGTAACGCCGGATGAACAGTAACACCGGATGAACAGTAACCGCGTTTTGTATTTTTAGGGTTTTAGGGAGCAACTCGTGCTGATAACGTGTTGTAAACTGATACACTTATTAATGAGATAAGGGAATGTATATATATGAGTCTCGGGATACAAGGGAAAGATAAAACCCTAATGGACCTAATGGGGCCGGTTAATGAGTCCACAAGATGTTTTATAACAGAAAGCTAATAAATCAAAAAGGTGATATAAATAAAAAAATGTGACTCGGTGGTTGATGTTTTATCACTCTATCTCAGACTAAAGGTTCAATAATGAAGACATTTTGAATTTTCATCACAAAACAATGAGCAAAGGATACCCTGTATATGAAACAGAGTCTTCGACTGTTTCCACGAAACTTCGTTCGATCTGTAGATAAATTCGTAAAATCGTTTTCATGCTTTAGACGTGTGCTAGTTAAAGGTGTGAGATTTTAAGAGACTTTTGTAAAAGCACTAACTTTGTTAACTTTTGAATCATCTTCTTTAATCTCTCTTTGAAGCTTTGATTTTGCTCACAGTAAAAGTAAAACCCTTAATTATCACTCACTATCTCACTGTCCTCTTTCTCTCCCACTCCCAAATCGGTCTCCTTGGAATCGTTCATGGATCTTTTCGCTGGCGACATCACGAAGGAGGTCATAGGTGTAACATCCGTATCCCGGGTCGTTTTCTTGTAGTATAAGTTACTACATTTCTTACGGTATAAGTTGTTATTTTGATGTTGCCTCGTACCGTGTTGTATTTGTTCCTGAGAGAAATAGGAACAACGGTAAGATCGATTAACAAATACCGGGATTGAGATTGGTTTGATTAATCAGAAGATTAATCGTTTCGGAACCAATTCGGGTCGATTTGGTTCGGAATAGTGTTTTACAGAATAAATAGTGTTTTGACGGAAATGAGATGGAAAGTGTTGTGGATAATACCGAGCTTGAAAATGATGGCTCTAGGGATTAGACGGAAATGAAAGAAATATTTTGAGACGGAGGAATGTCTCAAATATTTCGGAAATTTTGACGGAATTACTAAACCGAGCAAGAGAAATTAATTGAGGAAATTAATCGTTGCGGTTTAATGAATTCAGTTTGGTTTAATTGGATTAAACCAACATATACATATACATATACATATATATGTATATGAAAAATATCTCCTTCTCCCACATATATATATATATATATATGGGTTCTTGAAGCTTCTTCTCCCTTCATTTGCAAAAGAAAAATCTGGAGAAGGGGAGAGAGAGGAAGAAGGAGAGAAGAAGGAGGAGAAGGAGAAGGAAGGAGAAGAAGGAGAAGAGAAAGGAAGAAGAAGGAGAGGAAAGAGCTTGAGAAAACAGAATTTTGGTGGTGATTGTGAGGTCCGATCGACCTAGCATAAGAACACGGATTGAGCTAAAATTTTGTGGGTAAGTTTTTCAATCTCTTGCCTAGTTATATACCAAATTTCGTGGGATAATGTTGAGTATTTTGGGAGTTACGATTTTTCTCCTAAGACTGCTCTGTTTTCGGGTTAATAGAGATGGGTCGAGTTTGAGAGATGGATTGAACACTTGAATCTTGTTGGTTTGGTCTGGAAATTTTAGGGTTAGTTCTTGAACCTCTTGAATAGTTATCTACAAAATTTCATCACGTTTAGTTGAGTAGTTTGGGAATTTGGAATTTTCCTTCAAAATCGTTCAAAAACAGAGCAATCTCGACGGGGCTGAGTAGAGAGAGCGATTGGGCGCTCGCATCTCGTTTGTTTGGGCTGAAATTTGGTAGATAGGTCCTTCAGAGTCTCATCTTGGGAGTTTTACCAAATATCGATTTGGGCGAGAGTTATGATCGAGACTATAGAGGCTCTGTTTTTGAGGAAAGGAATCCGAAATTGTTTAGTTAGACTATTGAGTTGGGAGCTTGTAATCAGTCTTTGAGAGTGTGTTTGATGATCTCTCGACAGGAGGTTGTGATACCTTGGTGTTGTGTTGTGTGTCAAGAGAAGGAGTAAGCTTAAGGCTTGGAAACCGTCAAAAGAGTGTTCTTCGTTTCCACCATAATCGAGGTGAGTGCGTGACCGTGGCTCGAACTGTATGATCATTGATTTTCGTGATTGTTGTGTGTTTAGGAACTAGACCATTGGGTGTGAATCATGGTTTATCCATGTTGTTTGTTGTGTGTGTAATGGAACTCTATTACTGTATGTGTTTTGATTGTTCTTTAAGTACATTTCGGTTGCGTTAAATCTTTGGTTATATGTGTTCATGGCCGTGAGACGGGAAGACCGCCTCACTAAGCATTATCAATGCTTACGCACCTCTTTTGGTGCAGGTAAAGAAAATACTTCGAGGATGGAGCGCGTGGGACCAAGGCCGAAGTAAAGGAAAAGGATGATCTAGGCGGGTTCAAACGGGTTTTTGTATCTTGTGTTTGGGTTGTTTATATGCATTCCAAAGTTAATGTTTGGAACTTGTTAGTGATATTTTAGGATGATGTTTGAATGGTTTAAGTTTTGTACTTAACACATTTTGCGTATGGTTGTTGCCTTGTGTCGTTATGACTTGTGTTGGCTTGTTGAGATTGCTCTCAGGTTGCAGGGCAAGGGTGGGGATCGACCGATCCAGGTAGGATCGATCGATCCTATGGGGTCGTTTTGGCTCAGAAACCTTTTGAGGAATCGAGATCGATCGATCATAGTGGGCCGATTGGGTCAGAGACTCGGGAAAATTGGGAGGCAAACGAGTTCGATCGATCCTGGGGAGTCCATTTAAGGCAGAAGCTTCTGGTCTGTTTTTAGGGGTTAGGATCGATCGATCCTGGGTGAGATCGATCGATCCCTAGTGTATTAAGGTTTAAGTGTTCGTTCTTGTATTAGAGGTGAAATCCTTAGCTTGGATAGCAAGTAAGTTTCAATTATTCGTCGTTTAAGACCGTTTTAAGAAAAGTTTTTAAAAAAAAATTCGTATTTTTCCGCGGGTTCCATTTTTGTCGTTTCGGGGTGGGGCGTTTCAATAGGGCTGCTCGGTAAGGTAGCTCCCAAAGTCTACAGTTGCAAAGATACCGTCTAACGAATGAACAACATGATCAAAACTGTTCAACCCAAGATCTTGGAGATCCAATACAGTGGAGTCGAGCTGAGTAACCATAACCAGACTCAAATGCGAATATTCTTTGAGATCTTGGAGAAAACAAGGAAGCTGTGTGAAAAGGTTTTAAGATGCGGTCGCTGGAACCCTAAAAACTTATACCACGAGAAGAAGATGAAGGACCTCAGAGTACAAAATAACTCGTTTTGTTCAAAATGAAGTTAACCTCATCATTCTCGCTGAGCTATGTCATGCACGGTTCAACGGTGAATGGGGTCTCCAACGGATTGAGAGAAATATGGACAGAGTGTTGAGTGAGTAGAATGATCGTTTGTCGTTTACGGAGGCTACAATGGAGACTGAGACGGTAAGCGATCCGGCGATTCAGCGGGTAGGATTGGATTTGGGAAAGAAAGAGGTGAAGGAGATGCTTTCTAAGGTTAAAGATATCTATCTGTTTGGGATCTCTGGAATGAGCGGTTCTAGGAAAACTACTCTTGCAATAGAGCTTTCAAGAGACGAGGGTGTTCAAGGTTTGTAAAGTTTAATTAGTTGAATTTATGTTGTGTTGATGATCATGAATCTTGATGCTCCTTGCTTTTTTATGTAGACCTCTTCAAGAACCAGATTTTGTTTCTAACTGTGTCACGGTCTCCGAATTATGAGAATCTAGGTTTCTTATACTGAGATTTCTTACTGATGGGTTTCAACAACGGAAGCTAGTGATCCTTGATGATGTTTGGACAAAGGATTCCTTGGACATGCTGATGTTTAAAATTCCTGGAAGCACAACTCTAGTGGTCTCACAGTCCAAGCTTGCAGATCCTAGATATACCTACAATGTGGAATTATAAAAAGAAGACGAAACCAACATCGACAATGGTTCGAGCCAAACAGGAGTTGTTAACAATACTACTCAGGTAGAAGCAGAGTGGACCGAACAGGACGAGCCAGGCGTGTTTATAACCCTTGTCACCCTCCACGATGGAACTAGAGATCTACAAAGAATCCGCTTCAGGTTAACATTTGCTCATACTCTTGAATTACATTCCAAATTTTTACTAGTAACACTACAAGAAAACACGGCAATAACTGATGGACAGTTTTCGTCGGTAAGCGATCGGGAACGCTCTTTACTGATGACTTACCGACGAAAACTGTCCATCGGTTCTAGAGCGTTGGTAATTATTATCCGTCGGGAACTCGAGACGAACTCGCGACGTATTGCCTACGGGCAGAAAATCTACGGATAACCGACGCCACAGCCGTCAGGTAAAAAACCGACGGATATGTCCGTCGCTTGTATGGCCCGACGGATACCCGATGATTGTGGCTGTCGGTAATGGTCAATTAATAGCCAGACGGATTCACGGCTGGTTCATACCGGACGGTTTAACGATTCATATTTTGTGTAAATAAACGATTTAAAATAAGATATAAACAAATAAATAAAATTAGAAAGTGCAAATTATTTATAACCATAATATTTTTAATTAATAATAAAAAAACATAAAAACTAATACATAAAACATAAAATAGAAAACATAAATATAAAATATAAAACATAAGACATAAATATAAATATAAAAATAAAACATTAAATATAACTACGGCTTCTTCTCCGTAGTCTATTCGTCCTGCATACTCTTCAAAAGATCCGCACACACCTTATGGATCTTCACTTGTTTCTCCCCAAAACATTTCATCTGTGCTTCAACACGTTTATCCATCTCATCAACTTCGGCTATCAGCTCGTCAACAAAATCTATGACTTCCTGATCCGGGTCCGGGGTCTGGACCGGAGCGCCGGAATCGGGACCATCGCTGGAAACAATACTTTCAGAAGCCATCTGTAACTCAAAAAAAATATTTACTACATATTATTTGAATTTTAAAAAAATAAATATATGAAATACAAGCTAACATTGAAGCAGAAGAAGTTCCACAACCCGGTGGAAAATCCCTAACCGCAAATACTTTGCGTCTCTTATACATAAAGTTAGGTTTGTACATAGCAGCTATAATAACAAAAATAAATATATAAAGTACAATTCTAAACTTACATTTCTAAATTTTAAAAACTTACAGTTTGAGAGGGATGGAAGTTGGAATTTTTTTTTTAATTTTTTTTTGGTAAGTTTTTTTTTTACCTTGTGTTGAAATAAAAGGAAGAGTTTCGCATATATAGTCATTAATAGATGCGACTTTCCAATGAATTTAGCATATATAGTCATTAAAAACTTACGTAAATTTTTCGTCGGTTATCCGTCGGGAAACCATTAATAGATGCGACTTTCCAATGAATTTAGCTGGTAAACTCTTTGAGTACCCCCTGACTTGTCGACAGATTACCGACGGAATCGAGCGCGCTGTTGGGTATAGGTCGGTTACAAGAATTTAGGGTTTCACCTATCAAGTTTTCTCACTCTCGGTAAATGATTAAGTGGTATATCTTTCGTATTCCAGTAAACAATCCTACGGATCACTGACGGAAACATCAAATCGGTCGATGATCCGTCGGCAAAAAGAAACCCTGAATTAACTTTACCGACGGATCCCTAACGGCTTAGGCGTCTCCGTCGAGAATCTGTTGGGCAAGCTAACCCTAATCGCTACGTGCCGACGGACACCGACGGACAAGAATAAGTGGTCATCATGAAATTGTGTGGTTTTCACCACTGTTATTTCCTTCGCAGGTTTCACCCGAGCGCTACTAAAGAGTAGTCTCGAGAGTTTAACCCATAGGACCGCAAGTACACAATCATGCAATTGTAGTACGTACGGGATCGATCCACAGAGAGAATATAATAACTACACAGAGAATGCAAATGTAAATCTAATCTAGGCGGAATAATAAAACAGAGGGTTGTGTTCTAAGCTATGTGATGCGATTTAAAATAAATAAAATAAAAGACTTAAAAGTAAAAGACATAAATTAAATAACATAAAATAAATAACATAAATTAAATTGCATAAATTAAATACTAAAATTAAATTACATAAAATAAATTACTAAAAATAAAGTGCATAAATTAAAGTATATAAATTAAATTGCATAAATTAAAGTGCATAAAATAAAAATATATAAATTAAATTGCAGAAATATAAATAACATAAATAAATAAACATAAATTAAATAACATAAATTAAAATATTTAATTAAATATTTACAGTTAATTGGGTGATAGTCGATTTATCAGGGATTTCAGACTATAGGATTCATGTTCTACCTTTTTAGTTTATGTTGTCAATCTAAGGATATTCGAAGTAGACTAGTCCACTCTCGTGGTATGCTAGACACTGTGTCAGACCTACTCTCGTGTCGACCTTCATGCATTAAACGTATCCCATCATCGATTACTCTTATGTGTGAGAGACACATCGATTGGCGTTGTCACACTACCAACCGATTAACCAAGTGTTTAGCTTGTGTTAGAGTGTGTCTAAAGCGAAGAGTGAATGACAAATCTATTTCTAGAATACAATCCACTCTCGTGGTGATGTATTCCTGAGTTCATAATCTAACTTTGACCACAATTAGATTAGCTTTAAGGTACTCCATCAAACAACAAACTCAATGCTAACTATTACTCCCTAATATGCAAGTCTAAAGTTTTAATCACTCTCGTGGTGCTAAGGGCTTCCATTCGTATAATCGCATCTACTGATTTGGTTATAACCTTAACCACATCCTATAAGACATGACTTAGTATTAAGAGTGCATATTAGAGTAGTTAGATCGGTCAAGAACAATCGGACATGTTGAATCCTAAATCTTCGATCCCATCATCGACCACCACCCTAGTAGTCTAAAGGATCTACTCTCTTGTCTAAAGTAAATAAAAAACTAAAAACTAAAGAACAAGAACAGAAATCAAAATCAAAGCATAAACATAAACAAAAGCATAAGAAAGAAGTAAACTTAAAAGAAGAACTCTCTATTGAAAGTGATACAAAAAGTGGCTAGAGAGTCTAAGCTTGTATCTAGTGAGAATACATGAGTTTATATAGAGTTTAAGTGGCTTGGGGGAGTCTAGGGCGTCCATAGAAGCTTCTGGAAGGTCATAACTCGGGATCCTAAGCTTCCATAACTTGCAAGTTCGCATTAACCGAAGTTTCCTTTTCTGCACAGTGACTCAACATCGACGGCTCTGGGTCGATGCTTGTGGTCGATGGGCTTCTCTAGGATGAGCCTCGACCACCCTTGGTCGATGCTTACATCGATGGTCTTCGACTTCGGCTTCAAATTCGGGTCCGAGGAAGAGCATCGACCACCCTGGGTCGATGCTGGTTGTCAATGGTCTCTTCTGGGAGAGCATCGACCACTCCTGGTCGATGCTAAGGCTATTGCTTCTTTCGTGAGGCTTTTGAGATGTTTCTTCATGATGTTCTTGGCCTCAACAAGTAGCTCCAAAGTCCCTATAGCTTCTAAGGGTCCCAAAATGATCTGAAACTGTATGATTTTCTCCAAGTACCTATAAACACATAAACAAATGCAAATTATTGTTTATAACATATAAATACGATGCAAATTAGAAACAAATAAAACTAAGATAAACGTATGCAAGAAAGCATGTAAAATACGATGATATCATAAGTCTGTCGATAATCTGTCGGCTACATTTTACTTCCTATAAATATACCGTTTCAGTAACTCATTTGTACACAACTTTTACATAAACTTATACAGGAATCTGCAACTCCCTACTCTGATCGACAAAATTTTTACAGCTTTTGATTCAAATCTCGAAACTCCATTATTGTCAGCTTTACGTGACTCGGAATACAAAATACCAATATATTTTTTTTTCGGGCACGTTGATGCTGGTAATTAAGGAGTTTCAGATTTAAAATCTGAAATTATAAAATTTTTACTATCTGATAACCGACGGTTTACCGATGGAATCCTGACGTACGTCATGTTGGCTGTCGGTTAGCCGTCGGGAAATTCCCGACAGTGGCATTCGTCGGGTATAACCGACAGATTAACCGACGGCGACACAAACCCGACGGATTACCAAGGGATCTTTGGCGACAGATTTTAGCGGTTGGTTATCCGTAGGTTTTAACGGATAGTTTTCCATCGGGAAACGACGTGTTTTCTAGTAGTGATATAAGTGGGATGATGCCAAAAATTGTGATTGTTTTTTTCTTCCAGCCAAAGAAGGTTCGGGGAACATCAAGCTGAGACATGGTGGTCGGAGAATCGGGAAAAAGTGTATGAGAAATATAATGTTAAGAGTATCGGAAAAATCAACATAGAGAAAAGGTAGAAGAAGAAATTACTCACTAGTAGTAATAGTAACATTTCAGACATTTTGTAATTAATTTGATGAATCCAAACTCATCATATATAGAGATCTATAATATATATATATATATGTATATATATATATATGTAACGAAAAGTATATTTGTTTTTTAAATTTCAACTAAGATATATCCCGTGCTATAGTACTGACAAATTGCAATTATAGAAAAATATCCAAAAATTTTAAAATCAGGATATTAGAAAATTGTAAATCTTTCAAAATTTTATGAAAATTATAAAATCAATTTTTATAATATCAAATCTTTGTTAGCACCTAAAACATAATTAAATCAGTTTAAATTCTTCCTTAAAATCTTTCAAAAAATCGCAATCTATAATAAATCTCTTATTTTTGGAAAATTAAATCAATATTTATTTTTAATTTAATTAGTGTGTTTAATTAAATCAACAAAATCTATTTTTAACCTTTTTCAAAAAAAAAAAATTATTTAAAAAGAAAATTATAAATAATTAATTTAATATTTAATTAAATGATCACATAATAATTAATTGACTAAAATACCTTTAATGAGAGAATTTAATTTATTCTTAGATGCAATGGCAATGTGATATAATTATTAACATTTATAAGGTTTATTTATAAGTGTACTCTCCAAATAATATATAGGGGATATTTGGGATTTGCTAATTTTTAAATTTTTAACAAACTTTGATTTATAGTATTCGTAAACTCTGCCAAAAAATCGCAAATTAAGCTTGGACAAATTCCTTTTTCATTGGAATTTAGTATATCTCAGAGAATATGAAGTTAAATTTTCAAATTGGTTTCTGATCTTTTAGATTAAATCTATCCTCATCGCCAAAAAAGTTTACAGCCCGCAACAATACGCATATGGTTCAGCATGTGCAACACTATGTTTATGCATCATGTATCTTTGATCAAAATTTATTTATTGAGGTGTTGAACTGTTTGGATTTTTACTCTTCCTACTTAAAGAACTTTACTGACTAAATACCGTTAACTTTATGCTATAAAGACAAAGAGATAAGGAACAACTTGGAAGCTAATAAATCAAAAAGGTGAAAAAAAAAAAAAAATATGACTCCGTGCTCGATGTTTTATCACTCTATCTCAGACTAAAGGTTCAATAATGAAGAAACTTTTGAATTTTCATCACCAAACAATGAACAAAGGGTACTGTAAGACCCGTGCTTCGGACAATCCATTCCTCGGTACGGACAGGAATTCGGGCAGGTTTTAAATACCGATGTTTGGGCTAGATGGACAGTCGGGAAGTTCAAAAAAATCCGATGTTTGGAATCGTACGGATGGTGGTCTGCGGACGTATGGACAGTACGTACGGATAGTGGTCTGTGGACGTACGGACTGTACGTACGGATGGTGGTCTGCGGACGTACGGACAGTACGTAAGGATGGTGGTAGCTTGCGGACGGACGGACAGGACGTCCGGACATGATACGGTCGTCGGATACGATCGGATGCTACGAACGGACGGTACGATTGGATCGTACGTCCGGATGAGTGTTGCGAACGCGAAAGGATCGTCCGGATAGACTGTCTGGATGCGATCTGGACAGACGATGCGGACGTCCGGAAGGACGTGCGGACGTATAGACTGCGTCCGTACGGACGGTATGTCCGGATTGGAAAATTTCGGACAAGACCTTGCTATTTTGGGAATTTTCGGACAAGAATGGATAATTGGACAAAGATGGTCCATCTTGAGACATGATTGGTCGTTAGGACAAGGTTTGTCCGAGTGAGACATTTTGGTCCGAGAGGACAAGGGACCGTCGAGGATCGTTCAGACATCGATCCTAAAATTTCGGACAGGATAAGGTTTGGACAAGATAAGGTTCGGACATTATAAGATTCGGACAAGATTTATCTGAATTCGGATACACAGACCTTCCGAGAGACCGTGAAGGGACCGTAAGGACAACATCCCTAATATTTCGGACATGGATAGATTTTTGGATAAAAACTGTTCTAAAATCTTATTTGGTCGGCTTTTGGACAAGTTGGACCGACGGAATATGATTTTGGCCTAGAGTTTCTCATGTGGACCAACGGACGGTCCTGTATGGATCAATTTGGGGTCCGATGAGCAAAATCAATCCGAACCGGGCCAAATTGATTTTTGCTGTGGGGATCAACTTTTTGAAGCTAAAACTCTAGTTTCCTAAGGCTGTAAAGAAGTTTTGGGCTGTTATGCAAATTTGTCCCGATAGGACCTAAAATTTGACAGAAATTTCGAAGTGTTGGCCCGTAAGAGGACTTAACCTAAAACTCGACTTTATAAGATCCTATTATCGAGTTTTTGGCCGCCCAACACTTAGAGAAATCAGAAAGAAACTCGAGCAACCCTAGAGAGAAAGAGAGATCGTTTGGCCGTTTGAGAGAGATTCGTCCGTGGGAAAAAGCTAGCATCTTTGGTAAGCGTTTCTCCCTTTTTGTTGGTGTTTTTGGGTCGATCTAAGACTTTTTTCTGATGGTGTTGGTCTTGATTCGTGGCTGTAGTGAAAAGATCCATCAAGAATTGAGATCTATCTTTGGATCTTTGTTAGAAATCGCAAAAGGTAAGCGATTTGTCCTTGGATTCATTTTTGGTTTATGGATCCGATTCTGATCTGTGTTTGTTTGTGGGTGGAGAGTCCCAGCATGTGTAGAAGGAGTCCAGATCGAGTGCCTCAGGAGAAGATCTGATCGGATCCTTGTCAAAAACGTAAAAGGTAAGCATTTTAGTACTTAGTTCCGTTTGTCTTTTGGGATCAGTTTGAGATCTGTTTTTGCTGAGTGTTGTAGGCTTCAGCGTGTGTTGATAGGGCTAGGGAGAGTCTGATCTGAGTGTTGGAGAATCCGATCTGTCCTTGGTTCGGTAAGGAGATCGTTTTTTTAGATTGTTTTTGAACTAAGTGTGGGATCATTTTTGATGGAGGTTTTGTTATGCCTTTTGCTCACAGCGTGACTTAATCTTGCTATGGTGAAGCCGTGTGGTTGCTGAGACTTCAGTCTTGGTCATCGTTTGGTAAGAAAACCATTTGAGGTCGTTTGGGGACTGTTTTGTGTAGAACGTATTGCTGGATTTATTTTATACTTGAAAAGTTGCTGTGGTGGTTGGTGCAAGCTCGGCTTGTGTGGCTTTGATCACCGTTTGGTAAGGATCCTTTATAAGGATCGTTTGTGAGATTAATTTGTGATCAAGTTCTAAATTTGGACTTGTTTTGTGTATAGGCTTGTGGGCGTTTGTTGAACCTCATTTGCTGTGCTTTTAAGTTGTCTTCAGTAACTCTAAGGTGAGTGCGTGACCGTGGTACAATTGTAGAAGTAATTTGGTATTTGTGGCTTGATTGATTTGTGTTACGTGTATGCGTTTGTTTGTGTCATGACGGTTTGAGGTTCCGTTTGATGTGGCATGTGTCTTGAGTGTAGACTCTTGACTTATACGTTTGGGAACCAATTGCATGCAATAATATCACTTAACATATCTTGTCTATTTGTGTTGAATTGTTTCTGTAATTGTGCCTAGTGAGACGGGACGACCGCCTCACTAAGCAATTATGTTGCTTACGTATCCACCGCATGGATGCAGGTAAAGATGATTGAGGAGCTCGTGAGACATGGAGGCGTTGGAGTGGGCAGATGGTTATTGTCTTGTTGTTTTTGAGTTTCGAGTATATTTGTTGATTTCAAATGCATGATTGCATGAGTTAGACGATGAGTTGAGTTAGAATATTTGAGATTACTTTGAGGAATTTTGGAGTTTAATTTGAGCTGTTAGAATTTATTTAATTGATTTAAATGAATTGTTTGAGTTTGTTGAATTCGAATTGGTGTGGGTTTTGGGTTAAAATTGTTAAGTCTTCCGCTTGTGTAGTAAAAATCTGATTAGTATTCGAGAAGTAACACATAGTAAAAAAAATTTTAAAAATTTACGAAATGTAGGTGTTACATATATGAAACAGAGTCTTCGACTGTTTCCATGAAACTTCCTTTGATATGTAGAAAGACTCTTTGTCACGATCATGTAAATAAATTCGCAAAATCGTTTCTATGCTTTAGCCATGTGCTAGTTCAAAAGGTGTCGGATTAAGAGACTTTTGTGCATAAAAGCACTTACTTTTTTATCATGGTAAAAGAAAAAGAAAAAAGAAAAAAAAAGTGAATTTTTGAATCAGCTGCTTTAATCTCTCTTTGAAGCTTTCGTTTTGCTCACAGTAAAACCCTTAATTATCACTCACTATCTCACTGTCCTCTTTATCTTCCACTCCCAAATCGGTCTCCATGGCATCATTCATGGATCTTTTCGCTGGCGACATCACGAAGGAGGTCATAGGGCTGCTCGGTAAGGTAGCTACCAATGTCTACTGTTGCAAAGATACCGCCGAACGAATGAACAACATGATCAAAACTGTTCAACCCAAGATCTTGGAGATCCAATACAGTGGAGTCGAGCTGAGTAACCATAACCAGACTCAAATGCGAATATTCTTTGAGATCTTGGAGAAAACAAGGAAGCTGTGTGAGAAGGTTTTAAAATGCGGTCGCTGGAACCCTAAAAACTTATACCACGAGAAGAAGATGAAGGACCTTGAGTACAAAATAACTCGTTTTGTTCAAAATGAAGTTAACCTCATCATTCTCGCTAAGCTATGTCATTTACGGTTCAACGGTGAAGGGAGTCTCCAACGGATTGAGAGAAATATGGACAGAGTGTTGAGTGAGCGTAATGATCTTTTGTCGTTTACGGAGGCTACAATGGAGATTGAGACAGTAAGCGATCCGGCGATTCAGCGGGTAGGATTGGATTTGGGGAAGAAAGAGGTGAAGGAGATGCTTTCTAAGTTTAAAGATATCTATCTGTTTGGGATCTCTGGAATGAGCGGTTCTGGGAAACTACTCTTGCAATAGAGCTTTCAAGAGACGAGGGTGTTAAAGGTTTGTAAAGTTTAGTTGATTTTTATATTGTGTTGATGATCATGAATCTTGATGCTCCTTGCTTTTTTGTGTAGACCTCTTCAAGAACCAGATTTTGTTTCTAACTGTGACACGGAGATTTTCTTACTGATGGGTTTCAACAACGGAAGCTAGTAATCCTTGATGATGTTTGGACAAAGGATTCCTTGGACATGCTGATGTTTAAAATTCCTGGAAACACAACTCTAGTGGTCTCACGGTCCAAGCTTGCAGATCCTAGAAACACCTACATTGTGGAATTATTAAAGGAAGACGAAGCAATGTCCCTCTTGTGTCTGTGTGCTTCCGAACAAAAGTCCCCGCCTTCTCCATTCCGCAAAAATTTGGTGAAGCAGGTAACGCTTTTTTTTAATTTATCTATAACTAATAATACACTTGCTTCCAAATACTAAAACTACTACTTTGTTTGGTAGGTTGTTGATGAGTGTAAAGGTCTACCTTTATCGTTAAAAGTTCTCGGTGCTTCATTAAAAAACAAACCTGAAAGATATTGGGAAGGTGTAGTGAAGAGGTTATCAAGAGGTGAAGCTGCTGATGAAACTCATGAGAGCAGAGTGTTTGCTCATATTAAAGAAAGTCTAGAAAACCTCGACCCGAAAATCAGAGAGTGTTTCTTGGATATGGCGTGCTTTCCCTGAAGACGAGAAGATCCCTGTTGATGTTCTCACCAACGTGTGGGTTGAGATGCATGATATCGATGAGGAAACTGCTTTTTCCTTCATTCTTCATTTAGCTGACAAGAATCTCCTTACTATAGTGAAAAATCCGAGGTACTCACTCTTCTATGATTTTGTCTCTTGTAGCCAATGTCCACGTTTCAAAGGGGTTTACCATATCATAATTTTGCAGATTTGGCGATGTGCACATTGGCTACTATGATGTATTTGTTACGCAGCATGATGTTCTGCAAGACTTAGCCCTTCATCTGTCCAATCGTGTGGGAGTAAATAGGAGAGAGCGGTTATTAATGCCAAAAAGAGAGTCAGTGCTTCCAAGAGAATGGGAAAGGAATAAAGATGAGCCATTTGATGCCAAGATAATCTCCCTTCATACAGGCAAGCATTCTTTAACTTTTAATGAATTTGGTTGGTGACTAGAGCCTTCAAGGGTTTTATGGATTTTTTGTGACTTTAGGGGAAATGGATGAAATGGATTGGTTTGACATGGACTTTCCTAAGACAGAAGTTTTGATACTGAACTTCTCTTCAGAAAACTACGTCTTGCCACCATTTATTGGTAAGATGGTTAGACTCAGGATGCTCGTGATTATAAACAATGGCATGTCTCGTGCTCGTCTACATGGCTTCTCAATCTTTGCCAATTTGGCCAAACTGAGGAGTCTCTGGCTCGAGAGAGTTCATGTCCCTAAACTCTCCAGCAGCACCATTCCACTGAAAAACCTACACAAGATGCATTTGATCCTTTGTAAGGTCAACAACAGTTTTGATCAGACAACATTCGACATCTCCCATATTTTCCCAAGCTTGTCTGATCTCACTATCGATCATTGTGATGATCTTGTGTAACTAAAATCCAACATCTCTGGGATGACCTCTCTCAAGTCTCTAAACATAACCAAATGTCCCTGCATTATTGAATTACCCAAGAATCTGAATAATCTACAGTCCCTTGAACGTCTAAGTTTATATGCTTGCCCCGAGCTGCTTTCCCTCCCGGACGACATTTGTGAGCTGCCATGTCTAAAGTACGTTGACATTTCACAGTGTTTCAGTCTGCTTTCATTTCCTGAAAATATAGGAAAGCTAAGGGCACTTGAGAAAATTGACATGGGAGAATGCGGTTTATCGGGTCTACCAAGTTTTGTAGATGCACTCGAGTGTCTACGCCATGTCATTTGCGATGAGGGGATTTTGTCCATGTGGGAAGAGGTCAAAAAGGTGGTTCCGGAACTTTACATTGAAGCCGCTGAAAAATGTTGCACCGTGGATTGGCTTGACTATTAGGCTTCTTGATCCCTCAAACTCTTAATAACCACTTGTATTAATCATTGCTCATCAGAGCAAGTTATTAAAACTTTGAAATGTTTCTATATATATAACATCATTTTTAGTTATCAATCTTAATCTCTTATCATAATAGATTAATCAAAGTACTAAATTCAATAACAATAAAATGTGAATCCCAATATAAATTCATATATATAAGCCAACTCGTTAGCTTCCTTGCACTTCATTCCATATGATAAGTTTTGGTTGATAGTAGATGGCCTTTTGGCACGGAGCGACGAAATGTTTCCATGGTCTTCTATGAGTCTATCCATCTAAATTTAAGAAGAGTTGTTATCTATTAAAGGATTTAGGCACTGTTTCTTAACCGCGATATCACCTATAATGTTTCTGTATTCTCAGAGTGTTTGAGGTCCATCACCGAGCTCAACACTTTCCTGCAGTTGTCTAACAAAGACATTTGTTACACCTCGACTTCATATTCAGATCACAAGTATGACCTTTCTGGATCGATAAAGGCATCGCACTTGCACACACAAGATTTGACGGGTTCAGTCGAGAGAAAAAGATCAGATCACAAGAACATATCGATACAAGAAACAAAATAGGAAAAGAGTGATGCAGAAACGAAGAACACGAGATTATACGAGTTCAGATCAGTCGATGTGATTGATGCTACGTCTGAGCCATAATGGAATCTAGCAACTTGATCAAGAGCTCCACAAATCTTGAGTCTTTTGATCAAGAATACATGTATTAAACATCACAACTTGAACACGGCTATTTATAGCCTTTATACTCTGTTTTCTACTCTGTTACAAACTATAACCGACTTTAACAGCTTCTCAAACCGAGTTTATATCGACTTAGTCGTTGGTTCAACTCTAGTTAAGTGCTTAACCATAGATTCACGGTTCACTAATCAACAAAACTGCTGATGTGAGTCAAGTTTCTCGGTCAGCATCTACATCTCACTCCCTCCCCCAGCCTATCTCGGTCAACTTTGCTCTCTAGACACTGTACACGCACTTACATATTGAGTTCAATAGATGCTAACGGCTGAAGCTTACAACTTATTCTTATCTCCATAAAATATCAAGGACATGTGATATTTTGTCATTGCAATTTAGTTTACTAATTTTCTTCAAGATATGAAGTTAAATTTTCAACTTGGTTTTTTTTTTTTTTTGATTAAATGTAATCTCATAGTCAAAAATATTTACCGGTTGAAACAACATACATATATTTTACTTGATGAGTTTTATCATGAATTAATGGAGAAACATAGCTGTATTCATGTGAAACATTTATAATGTTTCGGCATTATTTTTTGTTCGATCATGATTTGCTTATTGAGGTATTTGTCACTGTCAAGATTTTTCCTGTGTATGTAAACTTGTATCACAAGACATTCACTGTTGTTTTAGGTTTTTGGAGAGGCTCAGCTTCGAAGAGGTAAATTTCTTGCTTGGTATGTTCTGAAGTCATATTCCTTGAGAATTACGTAGATTTATATTTTACTACTGGGAGCTGGAAAAGATATTTGAATTTCTCATGTTTCTTTCGATTATGATTATATCATTCAAAAATAATAACAAAATTTTTAATCTTGAGTATGCCCTCGATAACGTTGGACCGGCTCTGTGCCCAGCTAAAGGATTGTTGTGGACATCATGAGTGACAGCTCCTTAGTTGTTTGGCATTTCACTGGTTATTAATTTGTTGACTTTATTTTTCTTACAGAAATTGTCTCAGGCCTAATCTTACGTTGACATTTTATAAGTTATGGTAATTTGGAAAATAATTTTGATAAGTTATGGTAATTCATTTGGAAAACCTTTAAATTTTTTGTTATGTCAAGTCCCATTGAAATGTATTGTCCATGGAAAAGTAAGACATTATTAGTTCCTTGACTTTGCACTAAAACATGTGTGAACTCATAGTAATTTTGTATTAAAAGCGAATAAGAGAGTGGGTTGGTGGATATTTATGAGGAAAGAATGAGTCCATATTGGACGTCGATGTGTTAAAGTTAAGAGGCACAAATCATTGATGATAAAGAGGATAGAAAGACTTGAAAAATCAACCGAATCCGACAAGTTTGACGCAAGACTTGCCCAAGTTCAGAGTCTAGAAAGCTTCACAAATTGATGAGTTTTTTATATTTAAAAGACACAAGCCATAGAAACATTACATTACCTCTTTTACTCCACAAAAAAAAAAAAAAAGTTATGATGGTTCGAAGCCTTTGTTATTTCTTCTGCTTGATTTTCGTCCTACTCCACACTCTTGCTTCTTCTACGCTCAGCCATTGCCGCCACGACCAGAGGGATGCTCTTCTTGAATTCAAAGATGAGTTTCAGTTTAAATCAAGTGATAAGGACGCATCTTTAAGCTCATGGAACAAGAGCAGTGATTGTTGTTCTTAGGTGGAGGTCGCGTGCGATGCCAAATCTGGCAAGGTGATTTCACTTGAACTTCCTTCCATCTCTCTTAACATCTCTTTGAAGCGAAATAGCGGTCTTTTCAAACTCCTACATCTTACTAAGTTATCCCTTGACAATTGTAGTCTCTATGGAGAGATTCCTTCTTCATTAGGAAACCTTTCTCGTCTCACAATTCTTGACCTTTCGTTGAATGTTTTAGTAGGTCAAGTTCCAGATTCAATCGGAAACCTTTCACATATTTCATCTCTTGACCTTTCCAATAATAGATTAGTAGGCCAAGTTCCTGCTTCAATAGTAAAGCTTTCTCATCTCGAGAAACTTGAGCTCCCGTATAATCACTTAGTAGGTAAAGTTCTAGCTTCATTAGGAAACCTACCTCAACTATTCTACTTAGGCCTTGGCCATAACAACTTCAGTGGCAATATTCCTGTCTCATTTGCCAATTCAACGAAACATCATTGTTCAGGCTTCCTTTGTTAATGAAGTTTTTTTGGGGAGAAACCAATTCACAGGACCTATAGACTTTGGGAATATACCTTCATTGTCTAACCCGGCCGGGCTGGTTTTATACATTGATCATAACAAATTTGATGGTCCAGTCCCCGAATCTATATCTAAGTTTTTTGATCTAGATTTAAGTTACAACTCTTTTAGCAGTTTTGGAAAATCATCGGAAGTTTTAGAGGAAACAAATATTGATTCGTTGGATCTTAGCTCAAATTCCTTCCAAGGACCATTGCCCCAGAGGATATGTAAGCTTAGATCGTTAAATTTCTTAGATTTGTCCAATGATAGCTTTAGTGGCTCAATCCCTCAATGTTTAAAGAATTTAACTGTGGAACAGTTACTTTTGAGTGATAACAATTTCAGTGGGATTCTTCCGGATATGTTTGTCAATGCGACCAATTTAAAAGTACTTGACGTTAGCCACAACAAGCTGGTGGGAAAACTTCCAGAATCACTGATTAATTGCAGTCTTTTGGAATTTTTGAATGTGCAAAGCAACGTAATCAAGGACAAGTTTCCATTTTGGTTGGGTTCTCTGCCATCATTACACGTCCTCATCCTCCGATCAAACCAGTTCTATGGACCGGTATATCACCCCCATCTATCCGTTGGGTTTCAAAATTTAAGAGTCATCGATATATCACACAATGGCTTCACTGGATCTTTGCCACCTTTCTATTTTTCTTATTGGCGCAACTAGTCCTGGGATGCGGACTGCCCCGCCCCGCATAGCCCGCTAACTCGCAGGTTTAGATAAAAATTTTAATACCCGAACCCGTTCCACCTAAGAAGTGGACTTTTATTTTAGACCCGCGACCGCCTTGCCAAAACTCCGTGGGTCCCGCAAGTAATCCGCAGACCAGAAAATGAGCTGCCTACAAATACCCGCAACCCGCTAACCTGCAAAAAAAACCTGCATTCCATATACACTATACAAAACACAAGGACTGATTTGCAACAAAAAGTTATACACATCCAATCAAAGTCCAAATACATAAAATTCTTACATAAATCATCAAGTCTTACACAAATACATAATATTCTAAAAAGTCCAAATTCGTCAATCACCATTCACCAACAATCAGAAAATGAAAACTTGTAACGTTGATGAATCCACCATGGAATCTATCACATTATCATCAGATCCATCACCAAGACTTAGTCCTTCAAGTTCTGTCACTAAAGCTAAAAAAGAATCAAATCAAAAATTAGAAGCCATAAATGAAGAATCTGAAACATAAATCAGAAATTAGAAATCAAAAATCATAAATGAAGAAAACGGAATCATAATTCAAATATGAAGAACTTACCACTGTCATATGATGTGAACCCCCACAGCCAATTTCGAGTACAAATCAAAGTTTGGACATTTTTTGGAAGCAGACAAATTCTGTATTTGCTTAGAACCCGAGAACCAATACTAAATGAAGACTCAGCAGCTACCGTAGTGATAGGTATACTCAAAAGATCACATGTCATAAGTGATAACTCTCCAAAGCGCAGTGAATTGTCCTTCCAATGGTCCAATACATTTAAGTTTTTAAACATTTTCATGTCTATTGCTGGTTCATCCAAGTACATGTCCAAAGCTGATTTTCCACTAGCACACACATTTTTTTCCGAAAATTGTGGAAGTCCTACATGATTAAAACTCTCATTAGTCATAGAATGAAACATATCAAAGAGAGATGAAATACAAGAGAGATGAGACTTACATCATAGTTGATGATATTCTTTCCATGTCTACAAACTCCATCCTCTTGATTCTAATTTCCTTGAAATGATGAACTGCTTCCACTAGATGGCTCTATACTGCTCTTATAAACCTCAAAGAGATGACTCATTTTAACCCGCATATTTTCTTTTTTTGCTTCACATATTGCTTCGGATAAATTAGAGAAACAATAATCTAAAAGAGTCGTCTTAAATCTCGGATCAAGAATAGCAGCCATAGCAAGAATATCAGAATATTCTTGCCAATACTTATCAAATTACAATTTCATAGCCTCGATCGTCTCAGCTACGACAGGGTTTGAACTATTGTCATGCACTTGCAACCAATTCTTAATCTTATAAACTTGCAGAAAATACAAGTTTGATGTAGGATATGTAGAACTCGAGAACAAATTGGTTATCTTATCAAAGGGTTGGAGCAATTCAGAAATTTTAATCCCTAGATCCCATTCTTCGTGTAGTTAGGGTCCATACCTTGGAAAAATTCAAAAGCTTCACGGTAGAGGATGGCTCTATCAAGCATTTTGAAAGTTGAATTCCATCTTGTAGGGACATCCAATAACAGACCAGCTTTGATTTTAAGACCCACTAAGTTGACACAACTACCAAACAACTTCCTATGCGCTTCTAAAGCTTGAACATACTTGATACTAAAACTCTCCCTTGCACAGCAAATTATCGTCTAGACACAACTGCCTCTTTAGGATGTTTACCATTGCATCATTGTTGCTAGTATTATCTAGGGTAATAGAAAAGACTTTTTTTCTCAATTCTTCGTTCTTTCCACAGCTCAAGCATATTCATAGCTAAATCCATACTCGTATGAGGAGGAGGTATAACACAAAATGAAAGAATCCTACTCTTTAACTTCCAATCTCTACCTATGTAATGTGCTGTCAAACACATATACCCCTCCACAGTTATGGCAGTCCATAAATCAGAAGTGAAACAAATCCTTTCGGGAATTTCAGATAATTCTATCTTCAACCTTTCTTTTTTAATCTCCTACAACTTGTAGATATCTGATGCCACTGTTTTTCTACATACATGTTGCACATCATGATTCAAATACTTCAACAACATCCTAATTCTACTGTATTCAACAAAGGAGAATGGTAAATCATGCTCAATTATACACCTTGATAGCATATCACGGAAGATGATCAATCTTTTTTGTTTGTAGTCTCCCCTCACCACTAACTATCATAGCACCAACATCCTCATTCCTAGGTGTTCCAAGGCAAACCAGTGAGTGACGACCATAACTAGTGGTTCCTCGCTTATGTGAATCATATGCATAATCTTTTTTACAATGATTACATTGAGCTCTAAGTTCATGCTATCCATTACTAACCTTTGTGATGACTGTGATGTTTTCCCATACCACTGATGTCTTTCTTTTTTGCCTTTTCCTCTTACCATCTATGTCTAGACTATCACCTTAACAATCTGGTGGTAAGGTGGATCCTTGGGTAGGAGGATTCTGATCGCTGGATTTAGTTGCATCTGGCTCCTTTACTCTGTCGGATTCAACCTCTATTGACTCTATTTACAAAACCTTAAACATATCACAACACAAACTAGAGTTAGTAAATTGGACTGTTGAGTGTGGAAATTATAGTAACGCAAGATCAAAAACTAAAGTTTTCTTATTTGTCTTTATTAGCACATATATGATGTTTTCTTTGTTTTTATTAGTATTTTGGTTATAAAAATGTCAATAAGATTCATAATAATATAAAAATTAAAAAAATTAATTTTGAATGAAATATAAATTTTCAGTAAAAATAAAAGATTTGAATTTTTATCAATAGTTTGGTATCAATTCCCACCATTGAATATCTAATAATCCTCTATTCTAAAACCACGTTACTGTCATATGTGTTAGGCTTGTAATATCCCGACCCAATATTGTAGATACATGGCACATATGACCCATATTTGACTATGTGATTTTATCAAATCAAAGTGTTTAGACCCTTAGCTAAATGTTATAACCCGTCCCTAGATGTGAAAAGTGCCTGACAGAGAAGTCCACCTTCCCAATGACTCATAAATAATACATTGTAGAAGCACATTATAAACAGAAACTTAAAGATCATGAATCTAAAAGCAAACTTGAAAGCCTCATAAGAAGATTAAACAAATAAGAGGATCCCTTATTTTTGTAGGTAGGATGAATTTGTTGACTACAAGTATAGCTACTCTATGCTCATGTATGTAAGCCAAACACATAGATGGGAAAGGACCCTAAAAAGAGCTGGGCTAAACATCAGCTAAAAATATGGGGAAGGACCCTAGAAAGAGCTGGGCTAAACATCAGCTAAAAATATGTAAATAAGAAATAATATGTAAAAATATGTAAACATCATCAAACATCAGCTAAAAATAACAAAAAAATTGCAGCCAACGATCTCACATCACTATGTAAATAAGAACATCAGATCATCACCCTTTTCACAATCCCACTATTGGTCAATCACCTCTCCAACATAATCTCAGAACTTTCATCAAACCAGGAAGAATATGAAGCTCAATTCTACAAAAGAAACCGACGCACAGTAACAACTAACCGTATAATATTCCAAGACACAGAGCACAAACAACAGCTGTATATTGTCCCTAAAAAAACTCAATCTCTTTTTTGCATATATGTTGCCCAATCTCTCACCATAGATAATACATTCAACAATAAAGACAATATCAAAAGACAAAACCAAATCAAAGCAACATCACCAGTCGAAGACAATATCAAAAGACAAATCAAAATCAAACCAAAGCAACATCACCATAGACAAAATCAAATCAGAGAAACAATTAACACCGCAAACAATAAACATCAACGAATCAACTTCAAGCATTTGACTTTCAATAAAAAAATTGAATCGCGAAATCGAATCCCAAATCAAATAAAGAAACAGAAACAATACCTAAGATTTTGAGGATGATTTTTTGTCGTCACTGAAGGAGGCGACTCAGGCGAGTGAGTCGATGAAGGTGAAGGTGAAGTTTCGAGTTTTGCTACGCAGAGGCGAGAGAGGAGAAAAACAAGAGAAGAAGAGAATACGATTGACTGCGATTTAGGGATTTTTAGGAATTTAGAATTTCTTTTGACAAATACAAATACAATTGACATCCCAAACTAGTTATTCGAACCGCTCTTAACCGAAATCAACCTCATAAACCAAAACTATCAGATTATTGTAATTAACCAGAGAACTCGTAGCTAGTAGGGCTTGGAAACGAATCAGGCCAAGATTATTTTTGGTTCGTTTTTAGTAGTTAAACTTTAATTGGTATATAATAAACCAACAATAACCGGATTATGTATGTAAATACAATTCAAACTTTGAATTGGAGGTAAATAAGTTTTGAACTTTCAATCTGGGTATAATTAGGTCTAAAACTTTATTTTGGATGAAAATAAATAACACTATGACAATAGTTTAGTCGAACTGGGGCAAAATATTTTTACATAATCTAAGTAAAATCAGATTTTTAGTTAATTTTCTAGATTATAAAATATATAAATATATATAAAATATTAGTCCTGATTTAGAAATTCAAAGCAAAATCATGTGTTATTAGTTCATTGATTTTAAAATCTTTATTGAGATCACGTGTTATTCATTCATTGATTATAAATATTAGTTAAAATTATGTGTTATTCGTTAAATGATTTAATCTTGGATTTCAAATTCCACATTAGATTTAACTATTATCCCTCTTTCAAAGTTAACCATTTGGTTGACCATTCAACTCAAACTTGGAATTTGTCTTTACTCAAGGCCATTGTAGAGCCCTATGATGTCTCTATCATCCGAAGTCTGCTAATTAGCAGTCTCTATAAAGAAGATAGGTTAGGTTGACATTTCACCAAATCCGATAAATATACTGTAAAATCTGGATACGCGGTAGTGAGATAGTTTCTCTCTGCAGACAACTCGGTAATGAAGATGGGACCGAAGATTCACCCCTTACAGGCGTCTTGCTGGAAAGTTAACTGCCTCCGTAAGATACAACATTTCATATGACAAGTGTTGACAGGATGTGTTTCGGTAATGGCTAATTTAACTTCTAGAGGTATAAAATGTGACAAACATTGTGTTAAATGTGGAGCAGAAATAGAAACAATCAATCACGCCCTCTTTGAGTGCCCACCGGCTCTTCAAACTTGAGCTCTATCTAATATACGCCCTCTTTGATAGTTTGGACATCATTTTTCCGTGGATTATTTGGTACATTTGGAAAGCTATAAATAGCATGGTTTTTATGAATCAGGATACGATTCCAGAGATACTTTACAACATGCCGAAAGTGAAGCGGCAGTTTGGCGTGGCGCTCAAGTGTCACATGAGCAGGAAGATTTGCAACGAAGTGCTACAGAGCAGGACTTTTCGACGTCGTCAGTTACTAAATGTTTTATTGATGGATCATGGAAGGCGTTTGATCTCTTTTCAGGGTTGGGATGGTATTGTACACAAGACGAAGCTCACGACGTTCTAATGGGTTCCAGAAAGCATTTGCCATGCTTTATCACCGCTTCATGTCGAGATGTGGGCACTGATTTGGGCAATGGAATTCTTGCTAGCCCACCGAAGACGAGATGTTAGTATCCACACGGACTGCTCAGAGTTAGTGAAGATGGTGCATGCCCCAACCGAATAGCCAGCGTTCGAGATGTTTTTAGACGACTACAAGAAGCTCAAGGACGGTTCTGCAACTTTCTCTGTGTCTTTTATACCACGTCGTTTTAATGTTCAAGTAGATAACTTAGCGGTAGGTGCTAGAGTATTATCGTATGAGGTGAGCTATGTAAACTCTAATCTCCCGGTTTGGCTTTCCAAACCGTTTTAAATTTATTTCAAACTGTTGGAAAAAAAATTCACATCCCCTAGATATTATTTGGGGAGTACATTTATAAATAAACATTAAAAGGTATTAATATTTACATCACATTGCCGTTATTTCAAAGAACAAATTTTAATCTTTCATTAAGAATATTTTAGTCATTAGTTATTATGTGATCATTTAATGAAATTATTTAATTTATGGTTAACAAAAAATCCGATTTGTTAATATTCTTAAAAGGTTTTTTGACTATTTCTAAAAAATCGGATTTGTTAATAATCGATTATTGTAGTTACCAAAAAAATCGGATTGGTTAATATTCTAAAAAAGATTTTTTTACTATTCCAAAAAAATCAAATTTATTACTAATTAGATATTTTTATAGGATTTGTTAATATTCCTAAAAGGATTTGTTAATATTAAAAAAAAATCGGATTTGTTAAAATTTGATTTAATTTTATTTGCACAATCGGATATTGATTTGCACCAAAAAAAATCGGATATTCTATTATTAATTTTTTCTATTATTAAAAAATCGAATTTGTTTAGAGTCATTAAACCGTGCTGTATCACGGGACAATTTCTAGTTAGCTTTTAAATAGATTTGAAAATAAAAAAATAAAAATATTCAAATCCATAGGTAAACAATATTTTAAAATCCATATGTTTGATTTTAAAATCAATGACAATTTTTAAATTTCATATGGATTTATAAATCAGCGAACCAATATAAATTAAATCACTGATGTAAATTATTTAAAAAACAACAAAACAAAACAAAACCATTGTCAACGACTTAGGGTTTGTTTTCTTTTCATACAACATATCAACCAATTTCGATCATCCTATCTTCATCTTTGATCCCGACTTCGAAAAATTTCACACAATTTTTGGGTTTTCGTCTGTTATTAGTTGACATAAAGTCTTGGTTTTTGTCTGTTTACTCAAAACAAAGAATGCCCACAAGTTGTTCGACAGAATTCCCCAATGGGATATATCAAAGAAGAGTTGCTCGAAAACAAAGACACCACGATTTGGGTTTCTCTTGTCACATTGATCTCACGTGATAAAAGCTTCAACAACTCGTTACGTGAATCACACGTGATAAAAGCTTCATCTTGTTGTTCTCATCTCCGTTGATTTTTCAAAACCTCGCAAACAAGTTTCTATCTGAATCAAAACCCTAGAGTAGAAACCGAGAAATCGCAAGAAGCTTGACAAGAATCGTTCGTTACTCTTCCCCAAACATGAAGTCTTCTCTTTCTCATTTACTCGAAGATCCTGAGGATGCACGACTCAAGAAACTTGTTCAAGGTTACTTCGCTCAAGGAGATCACAAGAAGGCATTGGAGGTAATCGAAGATTCAATTTCGATTCGTGGGAAGGAAAAGGTTCCAGCAATGGTTCATTTTTTGCAAGGTTCTTTCTTCTTTGAACAAGCGACTAAACCAGAGAACAGTGACATGAAATTCCTATTCTTGTTGGCTTCTGTAGAATGCTTTTCGCAAGATTGGGGGGTACACGCTCACTCTGCAATTGCACTGTTAGAAATGGCTAAACAGCTTGGCTCAGCATCGTTTTACAGGAAAGCCCTGAACGATGCAAAAGAAGGTTTATCTTTTATAGCTGGTTTTGGTGGTTTGAGCTTGAGCGAGGGAAATACTATAAGTTCTCTTGAGAATGTAGTCCAAGAAGCAGAGTCAATGATCCTCCTTGGTGTTACTGCAAAAAAGTGTGAACCAAAACTTAGGGAGTCAAAGAAAGTTCGAGACAGTGCAAGGAGTGACCCACATACTGCTGCGGGTAAAAGACTGAGGTCGTATTGGGAAAGTATGGATGTTGAGAGTAAAAGGAACTTCATGAAAGTAAGCACTGCGAAACTTACAGCTTATGTCGAGAGGTTATATGGCAGAGAGGGAGTAGATGCTTTGGAACAAGTTCTCGATTCTGCAAGGATAAACAGAAAATGGAAATTCTGGATGTGTCGATCTTGTTCACAGAATTTCTATTATCCTAAAAAGTTAAAGAATCATCTTGAACAAGAACATGCCGCAAAATTTAAACCTTCTACAACAAAGCATACTGCGCAGAGGGTAGATGAAGTCTGGGCTGGTACGATATCGGTTGCAGGTTGGGAACCTGTTGATGCAGTAGCTGCCGCTGAAATGATCAAGACTCAGCTCGAATTTGTGAAAGAGTTTGTATATGAGAATGGATGGTCCAAAAACTGGCCTTTAGCTGCGGATGAAGAACGCAGTAAGTTACTCAAAGAAATCCAGTTGCTCCTTGTGTTGTTTCGGGAGCGTAAAATTCTCTCTTGTAGCATTCGAGATTGGATGAAGCAGTTTACGGTTAAGCATCTTGCACAATTTGAAATTTCCGAGTATACTCTTACCTCCGAGTGCCGCTTAGTGGAAACACCTCAGAGTATTTGCTTTTTGGAATGTCATGAACTCAATCAAATCCTAAACCTTCTCAAACGCATCAAGTGTGAAAGGGTTGATGGTACAGGACTGGTTTCCAATGCAACAGCCAGTTTATGGGGTCGTTTGCGAGTTAAAGAAAAGATCGAATTTGACCATGAGTTTTCAATTTTGCTTCTGGATAAAAGACTGCTGAGAGGCAAGATTGCTTCATTTGATGATGAAGGGACAATAGAAGTTTGTGATCACAGTGTTCACTACACCAAGACGCATCCTCAGGGCGATGATATCATAACCTGGTTACTTGACTACCCTTTGATAGATGAGAGCTTTGAATTTCCCAGATCTATCAGGGCACACAATCTTGAAATATGGGTGGCTGTTCTGAGAGCCATTCACTTCACGTGTACGACTTTGGGAACCAAATATGCAAAGAAGTTGCAGATCCTAAGTTATGATGCAGCTCTTTTTGACGCCAAAAACTTATGTATACTCGAAGATGAAAGGAGAAAAAATGTTCCAGAAGATCAATGGAACACATATGCATCTCTTCTATGCGATAAATGTGACGAGCGTTTAATGATAGACAGCGGAAATTCTCACACTTCAAGACTATACTTATGTGCAGTACGAGATGTTGTCAAAGGAGCATCACATCCGACATTTGATTTCCCCGATCTAGAAGATTGGCAGACTCTTATACATGGGCATACAAATCCCAATGATGATATAGTGTTGAAGTCCATAGACCTTCTGAAATCAGTGGTCACCAACAAGGTTCAATCCTGATCTAAGTTTTAATTTTACAATAGAATATAACATAAATTGTCACCGTAAGTATATATTGTCTTGCAGGTTCTGGTAGCTGATTCAAAGATTTTGCTGGTTGAAAATTCGAGGATTAATTTGCTAAACGATCTCGTCAGGCTTTCTGTTTTTGACTACCGCTCTTATACCCTTCACCTGCTGAAACGTTTCCTGCGGGTTGGTTTGTAACTTTGGTTTTATACAAGGAACTGTCGTATTCCCTCTTATTTTTTCTTTGACAGGTACCTTATATTATAGTTATGTCTCTTCTTCTAGGATGAGTTGGTGGGAATTGTTGATGTGGATGCCAAAACCAAGTTATGTGCAGCACAAGCCGAACATTTACCCGAAGAAAAACAAGAGAAGGGGAAGAGGTCAGGGTCAAATAAGAAGAAAAATAGAAGCAACAAGGTCGCTGAATGTCTAAAGTCTCTATTTGCTTCCATGACATTTTGATTACTCAGTTGTAAGAATTATTGTCCTTCATGTGTAACAGAGAACTTCAGCGAGCATGTCTAGTATTCTTGATCAGAATGTCGAACAGTAAGTAAATTCTTGAACAGCGAGCATGTCTAGTATTCTTGAACAGCAAGCATGTCTAGTATTCTTGAACAGCGAGCATGTCTAGTATTCCAAGACTCTTTCCGCAAGTTGATAAATTCTATGTAGGTTTTCTCTGAGCAAAACGTGTTCTTACATATGTCCAGCGAATCTTCTGTCAACCTTGAACCGGAAGTTACTTCTCCATCACCAAAAACAACGGAAGAAGATTCTATGGAACCAGAAGACACTCTTTCAAGTGAAAAGGCTCGATTCGAAATTTCATCCAACACTGAAAGTCAAGAGGAAACTACTAAAGGTTATTCTCAGTTGACGAATATTTTGCACTATTTTGTTTTTGAGATGCATAATTCTTATTTCTTTATTTTGCCATCTTCAAGATATGCAAAACATGCCTGGAGAAGATTTACTGTTGGAACATTTGGAGTCAGCACATGAGGAAGCAACTAGATACAATTCAGCTCTTGACATTACGCTGAAGGTAAAGCAGACACCAACATAAATAAGATTCAAAAATCTGAGCTCTCTTCTACCGATTCAGCTCATTCTTGATTTTCATACAATATCTCTTTGCTTACTTATTTCCGTTGACAAATTATGATACCGCAGGCACTCTTGAACATTAAGGTTCTTCAAGAGGATTTGGTGCACATTCGGCAACCATTTCATGGCAACCTGGAAGAACAAGTTCCTTGTGCACTAAAAGATTTCTTTTCTGCTGTTGTCTCGGAGCAGATAAAAGAAGATGGGCTCTACAGTTACCTACTGAGCAACTTACTTGCTTCCCTAGAAGAAGTTCATTCCCTGGTTTGTGCGGATAAATATAAGCTTTTAAAACTTTCTCATTGTTGTCTTAAATGTCATTCTGTTCTTTTTTTACTCTTTTCAGTCAAGTGATGCTGCTGAAGTAGTCGTCGCGATCCTTGAGTTTTGGCATTGGTGGAAAAGTCCAGAAAGAGAAAGCTTGGTAACTCGTCTTTTTACACTGGAAGAATATGAAAGAATGAAATGTAGCAAATGCAGAAAGATGCCAAATTATCCAGAGCAAAGGTCTTATGGCGTTGTTATGGCTGCAGATTCAATTAGAGACCTGAAGGTATGTTTCATTTGTTTCCCTCTTTGTCTTTCCTACAGAAACTGGTACTACTCCTTAAAAGTTGTTCTGTGATTGTATATATTTGCAGTGTGCTTTTGGGAATATGAAGTTTTAGGACATCCTTAAAGTGATCCGCATGGAAGATGAAATGATATGTGATGTTAAAACAGGAGGCTGTGGAGAAACAAACTTTGTTCACCACACTATTAGTAGATGCCCGCCTATCTTCACAATTGGTAAAGTTTTGACGATGATTGTGACCTTATCAGCTCATTTCATTTATTGTGGTATGATAAAACGGTGTTGCTATTTTTGTGGGTTTGCAACATAGTGTTGGAATGGGAGAAGAATGAAACTGAAACAGAAATATCTGAAACAACAAATGCTTTGGACTGGGAGATAGATATCAGCAGGCTATACGAAGGGTTAGAAGAACCAAACACTAAGTATCGGCTGGTGTCAATGGTAAAATCTGAAACGGGGTCACAGATATTTTTCCTATTGTTCTTCTGTATCTCTTCTTTATTACAGTCTCGGAATATGGAAATTGCAGATTGGTTACGGTGAAGAAGGAAAATACGTCTGCATGGCTTATAAAAGGAACCGGTGGGTCAGTCTCAGACATGAAAATTTAGCAACAGAGGTAAGACGAAACAATTGTCTTTTGTCTTTTATGAGTTGAGTTTTGAACTTAAATAGGTGAGACATTATTGATGTGTGGTGATGCCATAGGGTGTTGGTAACTGGAAGAGTGTGGTCAGAATCTGTCGAGAAAGGAGTGTTCGGCCAGAGATTCTGTTCTATGAAGCTGCTTGATCGATGGCATAAATAGTGACAAAGTCATATAAATATGGACACCTACCATTCATTTATAAACATTGACATGTTCCACTTCAAAAGCAGTTGTGTTTTTATATGATGCTTGAAAAAGAGTAACACGCACAGAGCTTGAGCAGAGACAATCTAAACATGAGAAGATGACATATTGCAACTTTGCTGGAAGACCGCAAAATTCATTTACATGAGCTTTTGTTTTAAAGGTTGAAATTGATTCATCTTCTAGCTATGATGACATATCAGTATCCAATCTAACTTCCACGGCTCAGTTTAATTCTTTCTTTCCACAATTCATGACTCAGAAAATGATAAACCGATCATTATTGCAGGTCCTTAACATAGTTTCTTAGGTAATTTTTCATTTAAATTAAAGATTAAAGAGTTATAGTTTATCGTACTCTGATTTTTTTTTTTTTTTTTGTCAACAACACTCAATAAAAATATCCAACACATGCTAAAAATAAATATATATGTTGCTATTAATTAGGGGGAAAAAAATAAAAGAGAAAGATGGAACCAAGTCTACGAAATCGATGGAATCGGTCTTTTATTTAATTTTCTAATCCATTCATATCCCAAAAAAACAGAAAAAACATTCATGTTATAGAATAAAAATTCATAAATATCTCAAAATTCATACAAGTATCAGAATATATTGGTATTTATATATCAATCTTACTTACATTACGTTTCAAAAATAAAATGAATAAGAAATATTAGGAATCAAATGTTCAACATCTATATATGATGGTCGATTTTTCTTTGCACTTACTAGGAAAAATTAAAGGAAGTTAAATGTAGCTGTGCTAAAAGCCTAAAACTAACATATCCAATAGTACTATGTAATAACTATAAAATATCTCTTAATTTTCTATAGTAAGTTCACTTTTTAAATTCTTTTTTTACATAATTTTCATATCAAATTTAAAGTTATAGAATTTTAAAATATATATATATAATTTTCATCGTTTTGGTCATAACTTAATTTTAGTATATATTTACTAAAACAATTTACAACAAATTTAATTAAAATATTTACCAGCGGTGACGGATCTTTCAAACTCAAAACATATAAACCATTTTAGTTCATCCCATGACCCTTTTTTTTTTTTTTTTTTTGTTAAAGTAACATGAAGACCATTACATACGCGAATTCGAAAAATTCACACAATTTCTCGGTTTTTGTCTGTTTATATTTTCATTTATTCCGGGAAGGTGCAATTAAATCGAAAGAATTGTGTAATTTGCTCAAACTAGTAATGACCACAAGGTGTTCGACACAATTCCTCAATGGATATATCGAGGAAGAGTTGTTCCAAAACAAGACACCACGAATTGGGTGTCACGTGGATCTCACGTGATTATAGCTTCAACAACTCGTTACATAGATCATACGTAATAAAAAATTCATCTTGTTGTTTATCATCTCCGTCTGATTTTCCCGCCTCGCAAAAGCCCTAGAGACCAAGAAAACGCAAGAAAGCTTGAGAATCATGGAGCCTTCTCCTTCTCTTTTCTTAGGAGATGATGGGGCGCATAAAAACACAAACTTGTCCAACGCTAATACGAACAAGGAAATCACATGAAGGCCTTGGAGGCAATTGAAGATTCGATTCGGAGATCCGTGTGAAACACAAGCTTCCATCAGAACTTCAATTCGTACAAGGTACTATCTTCATGGAACTAGCGAGAAAAACCGAGAACAATGACTTGAAATTTGCATTCTTGTTGGGTTCTGTAGAATGCTTTTTAGAAGACTACATGGTACAAGCATTCGCTGCATATTCTCTCTTCCATTTGGGCGAACATCTTGGCTCAGCATTGTATTACAGGAAAGCCGTAAGGATTGCAAAAGAGAGTTTATCTCATATGACTTTTGATCCTTTGAAATCGGTCGAGCAAAATACTAAACATAAACTTGAAGGTATAGTCAAAATGGCAGAGTCAAGGATCCTCCACGTTCTTACTGCAAAAGACTCTGACACAAAACTTACGGAGTCAAAGGAAATAAGAATCAAGATAAGAAGTGACTCGCATACCTTTGAGGCGAAAAGATTGAGGCCTTACTGGGCGGGTATGAATGCTGAGAGTAAAAGGAATTTCATGAAAGTAAGCACTGCAGAGCTTAGAAGTTATGTCGAGAGACTATATGGCAGAGAAGGACTGGATGCTTTGGAGCAAGTTCTTGATGTGTCAAACTTGTTCACAGAAGTTCTTTTCTCCTAAAAAGTTTAAGAATCATCTTGAACAAGTTCATGCCGCAAAATATAAACCTTTAAAAAAGGATATGGCCCAGAGGGTAGATGAAGTCTGGGCCGGTATGATATCGGTTGCAGATTGGGAACCTTTAGATGCACTAGCTGCTGCTGAAATTATCAAGAACCGGCTCGAATTTGTGAAAGAGTTTGTATATGTGAGTGGATGGTCCAAAGACTGGCCTTTAGCTGCAGATGAAGAGCGCAGCAAGTTACTGAAGGAAATCCAATTGCTCCTTGTGTCGTTTTTGGAGCGTAAAATTCTCTCTTGTAGCATTCTGATATATCATGGATTTTACCCGTTTTTAGCCATGATATAAGTCGCTTTATCGAGTCTTTCTAGTGCTTTTTCTATCATTTTAGAGTCTTTTCAGGTTTTAGCACGTTTGGGACGAAATTGGAGATTTTGGAGGCATTTGGAGCCTTTTTGGAGCAAACCGAAGAAAGTACCCGTTTTGAAGCCTGAGTATCGATCGACACCATTCCGAGTATCGATCGACACCATCATGGTATCGATCGATACCGACGTAATCAACGCGCAGAAGAGATTTTCAAGGAAGTCCATAAGAAGCCCAATACTTTTCCTTATTTACAAAAAGGCCCAGCTCGTGTTTTTAGACCTATTTAAGCAAACTTTTAGTCATTAGGTTGTGGAGAATTTAGACTTTACTTTTGACAATTATTATTGAGCCACCATTGAGATTTGAGAGCTTTTGAGAGGGAGACGGATCCAAGACTTTGTTCATCATAGAGAAGATCCCGAACCCTTGTTTTTATTCTTTTGTTATATTTAATTTCATGATTTATTCAATTATGGTATTTGTTTCATCTATCATGTCTGAGTAGTCTCTTTTTAGGTTCAGGGTTTTCTCATATGGATTTCTCTGATTTATGATGATTGATTTGTTAGGGTTCAAAATCTGAATAGTTCTTCACCATAGGTTGTTCTCAAAGCTATTTCTAACCTGATCACTTAGAACATAGAACCTAGATTAATCGATTAGGCACGACAGTGCAGTTGAGTAATCTGATAAAACCTAGGGTGAGCAATTGGATTATCTGCAAAGAGATTTGGTTTAATCGAATTGTGAACATATCAAACTTGAATTGATTGCTGGTTTACTGTGTAGGATTTGCAAAGAGATTTAGAATTTTAGACTTTAGACTTAGTTAGTTTTCGCAACGACAGTTGGTTAACTATACTTTCGTGTTTGAGTTCGAGAATGACGCTTAATTGAATTGAACCTTAATTGATTAATTGTTATCTATCATTGATTTCCTGAGAATTTCCCTGAGCCTAGCTCCCATCCATATCAATTCAACCTAAGTTTAATTCAATCATTTGTTTTCTATTCAATCATTTGTTTGCTTAGCACAATCTGCATCTTTCCTCTATTGCGTGAGTTTTCTTGAGTTCTTGTGTTCGACCCCTAACTTTACTGCAGCAACTGCTTTAGTATCATCATAGGGTATTAATTTGAGCATATCAAATTTGGCGCCGTTGCCGGGGACTCTAAAAATTCACCATTAGAATTTTAGTTGTCGATTTTGGCTAAGTTCGTCGTCAGTATCGATCGATACTCCATTGGTATCGATCGACACTGAACGTCTGTTTTTGAAATTTTGGTTACTTAATTTCTCGTCTTTTGATTTTCAGGTGTATGCATCAGCGTACCACCAGGAGAACGAAGAACACACCACTGATCAATCTCTCCAACTCAGAGCTAGCAGAGCTTGAATGCACAATTCGAACAAAGAAAAGAACTACAGTTGAGATGGATCTTCCACAAGGTTTGGTGCATGATGAGGAAGGTGGACAACTACCTCCTCCACCACAACCCCAAGCTGTTGCTGAACGGACACTTGGCGATTACAACCGACCGGATCAATTCTATGCCAATCGAGCAGCGATCCGTATTCCGACTTTCCAGAGGAATGACTTTGAGCTGAAGCCTGCTTACTTCACTCTTGTTGGACAGCACCCCTTCACAGGCCTTTCTCATGAACACCCTATGGATCACATTGAGAAATTTGATTATTTGGTCACTAGCATGAAGTACAATGGAGTGCCACAGGAATATCTCTTTTGTAAGCTTTTCCCATACTCTCTTGGTGGAGAAGCACTTCGGGCTGAAGCTTGCCTCCGGATCTCTCGCTACTTGGAACGAGACCAAGAACGCATTCCTGAACAATTTCTATGACGATGCGAGATCGGAGGAGCTCAGGAACAAGATCTCTCAATTTTCTCAGGGTCCAACAGAAGCACTCAAGGCTGCTTGGGTTCGATTCAGATCATATCAGAGAGACTGCCCTCATCACGGTTTCAGTCAAGTTCAGCTGCTCGGGATCTTTTACAGAGGGGTTGATTGGAGGTATCAGATGGCACTGGATTCTGCAAGCAACGGGAATTTCAACACTAGGATTCCCACTGATGTTGTGAAGCTGATTGAAAACTTGGCGTCTAGCAATAGCACCAAGAATGCTGATTTTGAGCGGAAAAGGCTCGCTAGTGTTGCTGACGGTTCGCAGTTTGCTGAGGTTCAGGCGAAACTGGACACGATGCACAACCTCTTAGTGGGAAAGACGAAGAAGGCTGTACATTTTGCTGAGGAAGTAGGGAACATTGAAGATGAGGCAGAGGATGTTAACTACATTGGTGGTTCTGGTTTTCAGGGTCAGCGATTTGGTTATAACAACAACCGAAGCTTCAACAACAATCAGCAAGGTGGTTACAAGTCTGGAGGTAACCAATCTGATTTTGGTGCCACACAATTCGCCCAAAAACCACTTCAGAGCAATGACTTTATTCGCCAATACGGTAATTCATCTTATCAACCGCATTCTCCGAGGTCTACAGAGAGTAAGACAGAGATCCTTTTGGAACAGATTCTGCAGGGACAAGAAAAAATGACTGTGGATTTTAATAGAAAGCTGGATAATGTGTACACTGATCTGAATGGGAAAATCGACGCTCTCAAAATCCATCAGAAGATGCTGGAAGATCAAATAGCTCAGACATCAGCAGCTGTCAAGGGAAAGATAGTTCAACCACAGCATGGACATGTCAATGCAATCACCTCGAGCGCTAGAGAAGAGGATTTTGAGCCTGCGATGACTGTGTTCGTAGTCAGTGATACTAGTATCGACCGATACCTACCTGGTATCGATCGATACTTCCCGAGACCTGCTGTAGATTCGAAGGTCGCTGAAGATGAAGATAAGAATTCTGACATTCCACGAGTATCGATCGACACCCCTACCTGTGTCGATCGACACCAACCTGCAGAGACGATACAAAACTCCAGCATCGATCGACACTCATCTGGTATCGGTCGATACCCTTCGCAGGCTGAATCAATAACTGAGAAAAGGACAGAGATGGTATAGGAACGGGTATACAAACCAAAGCTACCTTACCCTGTTCTTCCCAAGCTGACAAGAGAGGAGTGGGCGGCTGCTAGAAGCAAGTTTTGTCAAAAAAATGGTTGCGGGACCTCCCGTTGCTGATACATCACCACCGCTGAGACAGTTGACAAAGAGGGAAGACCCAGGGAAATTCTCAGTTCCATGCTCCATCTCTAGAGTAAACTTCAAGGAGTCTCTCGTTGACTCAGGGTCTAGTGTCAACGTCATGTCGAGGGCGATTGCAGAGAGATTGAAAGCTGATATGAGATCTCCTAACACGCTTCTCACATACGCGGATTCTTCTAGCTTACTCCCTTACGCTACAATTCTTGATTTACCTGTTAAAATAGGAGATTGTCTGATTCCTACTGATTTTCAGGTTGTGGAGATGAGCCAAGGATCCAAGGTGCCCTTGATTTTGGGAAGACCATTTATGGCTACTGTTGGCGCGATCATGGACATGCCTAATAAGAGAATCTCTTTCTCTTGCATTGACGGAGACGTCTTCTACGATGCCATTCCTTCTGCAGGAGCACCCAGACATGTCTCGTGCATCACCATTGCCTCGGGCGAGACTCTGATGATCGATCTGCTCGATGAGTCTTATGATGAACCAAAAGTCGCAGTTGTTTCAAATGAACCCCCCAACCCCCCAAGAAAGTTATGGAGAAGACCAAGGCAACAAAGAGGAAGGCGACGCGCAAGAAGATCAACGGTGCTGCTAATTTCACTTTGATTCCTCAGAAGTGTGATGGAGATTCGATCGAATATAAGGTGAAGTGCAAGGGAACCTCGAAACCTTTTTCTAAGGCTAGAATTCGCATTTCTACGGAGATGAAAGAGAAAGAAGAGGATATGATGCGCACAACTTTGAAGCTGGAGATGTCTGATTGTGGAGCTTATTTCGGAGTGAGTTCTCCACCTTGTCCTGACTGATATCTTAGCCAAAGTCAAGCTCGTGACATTAAACAAGCGCTTAGTGGGAGGCAACCCACTGGTAAGTCTATAAATATTAGTTTTTGTTTTTGTGTTTTGTTGTGTCTTGCGACTCAGGTCGGAAGAAGGATGGTTGTTTTTGTTCCGTATCGATCGACACCACCTTGGTATCGATCGACACCACTGCTCTATGGTAACACCTCTTGTTCTTGACCTATTTCGTTTTGTCCTTTGATTTCTTTCACCTTCTCTGGGCTTGATAAACACTGGGGACAGTGTTGTTTAAGTCTGGGGGAGGTAGTTACTGACATTGTGTTCATTTTTGTTTTGTTAAAAAAAAAAAAAAAAAAAATTTCTTTTAGTCAAAACAACTTAGAGTTTTCTGGATTGTGCTTGACTTTGTTGTTCTGATTTTGCTTTTGAGTGACCACTGTTACAGGATTAGTTTCAGTTCGACTAATGAAAAATCCAAGGGATAACCAGCCAGCTAGAAATCACCCATGTCTCTAGCAAGGTTCTTCACAAGCTTTAGCCAAATTTTGCACTTCATCTACGCGGTTAGTGTTCTTAGAGCTTGATTCATCATTCATATCTGGCTAAGGAACCCATCATGCTTGAAAATTGTGGTATATCTCCCCCGTGAAAATTGTTGGATACATATTTGCGTTAAAACAGGTAAAATCTATATAAAAGATGAAATGATTTCCGCCGAGTAGAGGGGTAGGAAAATTTCCTATGACCCCATTATTCTACTTGGATAAGGAATGATCACACAAAGGCCTGAAGTGAGGGATAGGAAAATTTCCTATGACCCCATTATTCACCTAAGACTTTTGATACATTGAGAGGGTAAGAACCGGGGATTCGGTAGCAAACACTATCAATACTCGCGCTTCGGACCTTAATCTGTATATGCTGTTCAGATAAACCTGCGCTGTTGAAATCTAATGAGAACTGATTATGAAATAAGTCTGGGGGAGATAAAGAATACCGGAAAGCAATAAATGTTGTTGAATAAATGGTTCTTTGGCTATGATATTGTATGGACAAGAATCTAGAAAGTTCTTGAACACTGATTGCAGCGATGAAACTGGCGATGAGAGCTTGGATGAATATTGGTGTGAGATAGTAAGTGAAATCTTGGGAAGTTGGGGTTCCTACGGAGAAGTACATGGTGGTTAGATCTGGAGCTGATCAGGCAGCAGTGGGCGCTTGGGAAAAAGGATCATTACAGCGATTTTGGTAAGAGGTCAGATCTCTAAGGTTTTTCAAACCTCTTTCTCTAACTTAGTTTTCTGTTTTGCTTGAAGGCAAGCAAAAGGCTAAGTCTGGGGGCGTGATATATCATGGATTTTACCCGTTTTTAGCCATGATATAAGTCGCTTTATCGAGTCTTTCTAGTGCTTTTTCTATCATTTTAGAGTCTTTTCAGGTTTTAGCACGTTTGGGACGAAATTGGAGATTTTGGAGGCATTTGGAGCCTTTTTGGAGCAAACCAAAGAAAGTACCCGTTTTGAAGCCTGAGTATCGATCGACACCATTCCGAGTATCGATCGACACCATCATGGTATCGATCGATACCGACGTAATCAACGCGCAGAAGAGATTTTCAAGGAAGCCCATAAGAAGCCCAATACTTTCCCTTATTTACAAAAAGGCCCAGCTCGTGTTTTTAGACCTATTTAAGCAAACTTTTAGTCATTAGGTTGTGGAGAATTTAGACTTTACTTTTGACTATTATTATTGAGCCACCATTGAGATTTGAGAGCTTTTGAGAGGGAGACGGATCCAAGACTTTGTTCATCATAGAGAAGATTCCGAACCCTTGTTTTTATTCTTTTGTTATATTTAATTTCATGATTTATTCAGTTATGGTATTTGTTTCATCTATCATGTCTGAGTAGTCTCTTTTTAGGTTCAGGGTTTTCTCATATGGATTTCTCTGATTTATGATGATTGATTTGTTAGGGTTCAAAATCTGAATAGTTCTTCACCATAGGTTGTTCTCAAAGCTATTTCTAACCTGATCACTTAGAACATAGAACCTAGATTAATCGATTAGGCACGACAGTGCAGTTGAGTAATCTGATAAAACCTAGGGTGAGCAATTGGATTATCTGCAAAGAGATTTGGTTTAATCGAATTGTGAACATATCAAACTTGAATTGATTGCTGGTTTACTGTGTAGGATTTGCAAAGAGATTTGGAAGTTTAGACTTTAGACTTAGTTAGTTTTCGCAACGACAGTTGGTTAACTATACTTTCGTGTTTGAGTTCGAGAACGGCGCTTAATTGAATTGAACCTTAATTGATTAATTGTTATCTATCATTGATTTCCTGAGAATTTCCCTGAGCCTAGCTCCCATCCATATCAATTCAACCTAAGTTTAATTCAATCATTTGTTTTCTATTCAATCATTTGTTTGCTTAGCACAATCTGCATCTTTCCTCTATTGCGTGAGTTTTCTTGAGTTCTTGTGTTCGACCCCTAACTTTACTGCATCAACTGCTTTAGTATCATCATAGGGTATTAATTTGAGCATATAGAGACTGGATGATGCAGTTTCCGGTGAAGCATCTTGCACAATTTGAAGTTTCCGAGCACATTCTTGCTACTGAGTGCCGTTTAGTGGAAACACCTCAGAGTATCTGCTTTTTTGAATGTCCTGAACTCAATCAAATTCTAGACCTTCTCAAACGCATCAAGTGTGAAAGGGATGATGGTACAGAACTGGTTTCAAAGGCAACAGACAGTTTATGGCGTCGTACTCGAGTTAAAGAAAAGATTGATATTGACCATGAATTTTCATTTATGCTTCTGGATAAAAGATTGCTGAGAGGCAAGATTGGTTCATTCGATGATGAAGGGTCAATAGATGTTTGTGATCACAATGTTCGCTACGCCAAGACACATCCTCAGGGGGATGATATCATAACATGGTTACTTGACTACTCTTTAATAGATAAGAGCTTTGAGTTCCCCAGATCTATCAGGGCACACAATCTCGATATAAGGTGGCTGTTCTGAGAGCCATTCACTTTACGCGTAGGACTTTGGTAGCCAGATATGAAAAGACGTGGTGGATCCTATGTTATGATAAATGTCTTAATTACGCCAAGAACTTATGTATACAAGAAGATGAAAGGAGAATAAATGTTCCGGAAGATCAAAGGAACATATATGCATCTCTTCTGTGGGAGGAATTGAAACACCCTACCCCGAAACAACAAGACGGAACCCGCGGAAAAAGGGCGAGGTTCTAAATTTTTTTTTTTTTTTGAAACGGTTCACAACTACTAAGGGATCGATCGATCCCACCTTTGGATCGATCGATCTCGACTAGCAAAACAGAGCACCACAAAACAGAGTGATGCTGATCGATCGATCCTGACCTCCAACAAAATAACCCGAACGACCTGGCCCAAAATAACCCACCAGAATCGATCGATCTCACCCTGGGATCGGTCGATCCTAACCCCTAAACACTGACCAGAAATCTTCTGCTTGAAAAAAACAACCTACAGGATCGATCGATCCTACCTGGATCGGTCGATCTCGACCTTAAGATTTACCCCAGCAACTTCTGACCAAAACTGGCCCCCCCCCAGGATCGATCGATATATCCAAGATCGATCGGTCCCGATTCCTCAAAAGGTTTCTGGGCCACAACGATCCCCTAGGATCGATCGATCCAACCTGGATCGGTCGATCCCCACCTCCCCCCTGTAATCCCACAAACAACACAAAGCAAGCTACAACAAACACAATTTACTTCAAAACATCACAAAACATAACCATTCCTTGCATTCTATACGATCTTACATAACCCACTTGTGCACACTATCAAGCTTCCAACAACCAAATCCAACATAAACACAAGAAATCAAAAACCAAAAACCTTCAACCCCGAGATCATCCTTTCTCCTCGGCCTTGGTTCCACGCGCTCCACATCTAAGTCTTTTCTTTGTCTTTACCTACACCAAAAGAGGCGCGTAAGCATTGGAAATGCTTAGTGAGGCGGTCCTCCCGTCCCACAGCGATAAACACATATAATCAAAAGCTTACCACAATCAATATGCAATGCAACAATCAAGCAATATCATGATAAAGCTCTATCGTCATACACATCATATAACTTGAACTAGCCATAATTCACACCCATATGGACAATTCCTACATCACACATCCATCACGAAAAGTCTAATGATTATATGTTCGCTACGGTCACGCACTCACCTCGTTGACGATTCAAACTTGACAATTCCAAGCTTAAAGCTTGCTTCCTTTGAACCTTTTAGCTCCTACTCACCAAAATATCACCTCTTGCCTATCAAGAGACCAACAAACATTTTAATTAAATGAACACAAGCTCCAAACAACCCAATTATACCCCTTGAACTCGGATTTCCTTCCTCAAAACAGCCCTTACTAACTCAGGCATAACTCTTGCCCTAGATCGAATTTGACAAAACCCTTCAGTGATAAACAAGACAACACCCTCAAAAACGTATCTACCAAATTTTATCAAAATCTAATAAGTTTAGAGTGGTCAACCACTCCCCCGAGCTCAACCCGTCGGATTGCCCTCTGTTTTGAGCTGTTTCGAGAGAAAATTCCTAACTCTCAAACTACTCAACATAATCCCACGAAATTTGGTAGATAACTTTACAAGAGAAGGAAGAACTTACCCACCAAATCTCAGCTCAAACCGAGCTCCGTACCTTGGTCGGTCGGACTCCTCAACAGGCAGCAAGAACTCTATTGTTTTTTGAAGCTTCTTCCTCCTCTTCCTTCTTCTCCTCCTTTGATCACTTTATCTCACTCACTCTCTCTTTTCTCTCCTTCTCCCATACACACACACGATGGAGTCTCCCCAGAAAATGATAAGGATGAAGATGGAGAAGATTATAGAAGTATGTAGAAGTTTATGGAGAGGAGAAGAAGATAATTGGGCCTTAAGATGGAGTCTCCCCACTAACCTCTTTCCTTAATCAAGTCCATCCTCAACAATCCATTAATCTCTCCTCTCATTTCGTAAATCCGTTAATTCCCGAATTATTCGAGACATCACTCCGTCTCGACAATATTTCTTTCATTCCCGCCAAAAACCCTGAAATTACCACGTAATTCCGCTAAACTGAATCACTCGGGATTTCTCAACAACGATCACTCCTTTGATCGTTTCACCTCATTTCCCGCCTCTAGGGCCACCAATCAAGCTTAGTACCATTCCATCCTCGGCTCAACAACACCCCGGGTCTAACATCGCAAGATCCTACGTGGTTATCCAACAGCTAGCCCGTCGAATCCAATACCACAGGACCCGAACGAGTAAGTCGTCAAACGACCTAGCATATTAGAATCCAATACCACAAGACCCTAATATACTAAGTCCCCGTGAGATCCAATACCACAGGCTCTCACTCGGTTTACCACGGTAAACCGCCCCGTTAGGACTAAATACCACATAGCCCTAACAACATCATTAGAGTAAATACCACATACTCTAATGACCCATCAGTAGGGTTAAATACCACATAACCCTAATGACCCGCCAATAAGATTAAATACCACATAATCCTATTGACCCCAACCACATAGCAGGATCTATTAACGTAAAGCCCAAAATCACCGAATCGTGACGGAACAAATACTTCGCTCAATCCCGCAACACATGAAGTACCACATCATATGTCGCCCCGTCGATACATGAAATACCATATCATGTACTCGACATCCCAATACATGAAATACCACATCATGTATTATAAACCCCGACTCAATCCGCAAAACATCATTATATTATTAATCAACTCCAAAATACAATATCCCGAGGGTTCATTACAGCAACAACTATAAATAAATACAACTCGAGCAGACGACTTAGGAACACGGATGTTACAGGAATGTGAAGAGAAGTTAATGATAGATGTCGAAGATACTCTTGTTACAAAAATCATCTTGTGTGCAGTACGAGATGTTCTCGAAGGAGCATCGCATCCGACATTTGATTTCACTAATGCAGAAGATTGCCTGATACTTATACATGGGCATAAAAATCTCAGTGATGATATGGTGTTGAAGTCCATAGACCTTCTGAAATCAGTGGTCACCAACAAGGTTCAATCCTGATCTAAGTTCTAATTTACAACAGAATAACATATATTGTTTTCGTAAAATATTTATTGACTTGCAGGTTCTACTAGCCGATTCAAAAATTTTGCTGGTTGAAAATTCAGGGATAGATTTGCTAAACGACCTTGTCAGGCTTTCTGTTTTTGACTACCGTTCTTATATGCTTCCCCTGCTGAAACGTTTCTTGCGGGTTGGTTTTTAACTTTGGTTTTGTACATAGAGCTTTCATCTTTCCTTTGATGTTCTCATTGACAGGTACCTTATATTATAATTATGTCTCTTCTTCCTAGGAAGAGTTGGATGGAATTGTAGGTATGGATGCCAAGGCTAAGTTAGCTGCAATACAAGCAGAAATTTTATCCGAGGAAAAGAAAGAAAAGGAGAAGAAGTTAGGACCAAAGAAGAAGAAACTGTAACATCCGTGTCCCGTCGTTCTCTTGTATTATGTTTATTCGACTCTTGATGTTTATCGGAACCCTCGGGATTGTCGTATTTAGACGGAGTTTGTAAATAAAGAGGCTATTAATAAAATGAGATGTTTATAATTGATACATGATGCGGATTCCGCGTATCGGGTGTCATATAATACGTGATGTGGATTTCACGTGTTATAGGTGGTTCGACACATGATGAAGATTTCATGTGTGAGAGTGATGACGGACGAGGTGTCGCTACGTTACTTGATTCGGTGGAGTGGGGTTTCAATTCATTAGATCCTAATGAGACATGTTTAGGATTATGTGGATTTAATCCTAAACGGATAAGGATTATATAGATTTAGCCCTTATCGGAGGATTACGTGGATTTAATCCTCGGGTGGTCGGGATTATGTGGATTTAATCCTGACGGGTGGGTTTGTCGATTAGGGCTATGTGGATTTAGTCCTAATATATCGATAAACCGAGTGAGAACTATGTGGATTTAGTTCTCGAGTGGACTTCACCTAGTAATCCGGTTATAGGACTCGATGGGTTTAGTCGTCAAATAACCACGTAGGATCTGCGGTATTGACTCCAAGATTGTTATTGAACCAAGTACGGGAAGATATTGGGCTCGAGTGATGGCCCTAGGGGCGATGATTGAGTTCAATCAAGTAATATATCGATTGCGATTAAGTAATTCCGAGCGGTTCGGTTTTAACGGAATTAAGCGGTAATTCCGGGGTTTTAGTAGAGTAAAAGAAATATTTTGAGATGGGGAGATGTCTCAAATATTTTGGAAAATTTTGATGAAATTACTAAATCGAGGAGAAGAATTAATCGGGAGAACTAGATGTTGCGGTTTAGTGATTTTGGGTTGGTTTGGTTTAATTTTAATTAAACCATCAATTATATATACATACATGTATATATATCTCCTTCTCTTCTACATTATTCTTGAAGCTTCTTCTTCTTTCATTTGGGGGAGGGAAGAATCGAGACTTAGAGAGAGAGAGAGAGAGAGAGAGAGAGGAAGAAGAAGGAGGAGAAGAAGGAGAAGGAGAAAGAAGAGTGAAAGCTTGAGAAAAACAGAGTTTTGGTGGTGATCGTGGAGTCCGATCGACCTAGTAAACGACCAGGGATTGAGCTGAAATTTTGTGGGTAAGTTCTTCAATCTCTTGCCTAGTTATCTACCAAATTTCGTGGGCTTATGTTGAGTGGTTTGAGAGTTATGATTTTTCTCCCAAAACCGCTCAAAACAGAACAGTTTCGTCAGGGTTGAGTAGAGTGAGTGTTTGGGCACACAATTCTTGTTCTTTTGGGCTGAAATTTGGTAGATAGGTTGTTGAGAGTATGATGTTGATTATCACCGAAGGAATTTCGGAAATATTTCCTAGGGAATAAGTTATGAGCATCTAAAGTTGACCCTGTTTTTGAGAAGAGGAATCCGATTTGGGGGTTTGGGTAATCCGAGTTTGAGAGCTTGTTATCATCTCTTGAGAAGTGTTTTGGCGATCTTTTGTTAGGGATTCGGTGATACCTTGGTGTTTGTTGAGTAAGAGCCAAGGAGAGGGTAAACTTAAGATGTTAAGCTATCGCGAAGCAAGAGGATTCTTCTCGAATAACCGAGGTGAGTGCGTGACCGTGGTTAGAACTATGTGATCATTGATTTTTCGTGATTGATGTGTGCTTAGGAACTAGACCATTGGGTGTGATTCACGGCTTGTTCATGTTGTGTGTTGTGTGTGTAATGGAGCTCTATTACGGTATGTGTTTTGATTGTTCTTTAAGTACATTTTCGGTTGCGTTAAATCTTTGGTTATATGCGTTCATGGCCGTGAGACGGGAGGACCGCCTCACTAAGCATTATCAATGCTTACGCGCCTCTTTTGGTGCAGGTAAAGAGAATACCTAGGTGTTGGAGCGCGTGGAACCAAGGCCGAAGTAAAGGAAAAGGATGATCTAGGCGGGTTTAAACGGGTTCTTGTATCTTGTGTTTGGGTTATTTATATGCTTTCCAAAGTTAATGCTTGGAACTTATTAGTGTTATTTTAAGATGATTTTTGAATGGTTTAAGTTTGGTACTTAACACATTTTGCGTATGGTTATTGCCTTGTGTTGTTATGACTTGTGTTGGCTTGTTGAGATTGCCCTCGGGTTGCTGGGCAAGGGTAGGGATCGACCGATCGAGGTAGGATCGATCGATCCTATGGGGTCGTTTTGGCTCAGAAATCTTTTGAGGAATCGGTATCGATCGATCTCGGTAAGATCGATCGATCCTGGGAAGTCCATTTGGGTCAGAAACTTCTGGTCTGTTTTTAGGGGTTAGGATCGACCGATCCCAGGGTGAGATCGATCGATCCTGGCGGGTTATTTTGGGCCAGGTCGTTCGGATTATTTTGGTGAAGGTCAGGATCGACCGATCCTAGGGAGGATCGATCGATCAGCATCACTCTGTTTTGTGGTGCTCTGTTTTGCTAGTCGATATCGATCGATCCAAAGGTGTCGATCGATCCCTTAGTAGTTGTGAGCCGTTTTAAAAAAAAAAAAAAAAAAAAAAAAAAGAGTTTTTAGAACCTCGTCCTTTTTCTGCGGATTCCGTCTTGTTGTTTCGGGGTAGGGTGTTTCAGAAACACAGAAGCAACAAGGTTGTTGAAGGTCTAAATTCTCTATTTGTTTCCATGAATTTTTGATTACTCAGTCGTAAGAATGAATTTCCTTCATGGTGTAACAGAAAACTTCAGCTAGCATATCTAGTCATCTTGATCAGGATGTCGAACAGTAAGTACCTCTACTCTAGATGAGAAATTTGATTTCTCAAGACTCTTTTTGCAAGTTTATAAATTGTTTTTAGGTTTCTCTGAGCAAAACGTGTTCTTAAATATATCCAGTGAATCTTCGATTAACCTTGAACCGGGAGTTACATCACTAAAAACGGCGGAAGAAGATTCTATGGAACCAGAAGAAAGAGGTCGATTCCAAACTTCCTCCAACACTAACAATCAAGGAGGAAGCCATTAAAGGTTGAAAAAGAGCTTTGTAATTTACGATTTTTTTTTTTTTTTTTTTTTTTTTGTTTTTTTTTTTTTTATTTTTTTTTTTTTTTTTTTTTTTTTTGAGATGCTTGTTTCTTATTTCTTTCATTCGCGATCTTCAAGATTTGAAAAACATGCCTAGAAAAGTTTCACTGTCGGAAGATGCAACCAGATGCCGTTTGGCTCTTGAAATGACGCTTAAGGTAAATCAGTCACGGACAAAATAAGATTCAAAACCTTGACTCTCCTCTACTAATTCAGCTCATTCTTTATTTTCATATATTATCTCTTTACCTCCTTATTTGCTTTGACAAATTTTGCTACTGCAGGCCCTCTTAAACATTAAGGTTCTTCAAGAGGATTTGGTGCACAATCGGCAACCATTTCATGACATCTTGGAAGAACAAGTTCCTTCTGCACTGCAAAATTTATTTTCTGCCTTTGTCTCGGAACATATAACAGAAGAGGGACTCTACAGTTACCTCCTGAGCAACTTACTTGCTTCCCTAGAAGAAGTTCATTCCATGGTTTGTGCGGATAAATATAAGCTTCTAAGCTTGATAGTCATTCCATGGTTTTACATGACATTCAATTTTTTACTCTTTTCAGTCAAGTGATGCTGTTGAGGTAGTTGTCACGATCCTCGAGTTTTGTCATTGCTGGAAAAGTCCAGAAAGAGAAAGCTTGGTAACTCGCCTTTTTACGTTGGAGGAATATGAAGAAATGAGTTGTGAAAAATGCAGAAGGAAGCCAAATTATCCAGAGCAAAGTTCTTATGGAATTGTTATGGCTGCAAATTCAATCAGAAACCTTAAGGTATGTTTCATTTATTTCCATATTTTTCTTTTCTACAGAAACTGGTACTTAAAATGCTGCTCTGTGGTTATTTATATATGCAGTGTGCTTTTGGGAATATAAAGTCTGAGGACATCCTTAAAGTGATCCGCATGAAAGATGGAATGATATATGATGTTAAAACAGGAGGCTGTGGAGAGACAAACTTTGTTCACCACAATAAGTAGATGCCCGCCTATCTTCACAATTGGTAAGTTTTGACCATGATTGTGTTCTTCACTACTCACTTCATTTATTGTGGTATGATAAAACAATGCTGCTGGTTTTTGTGGGTTTGCAACATTAGTGTTGGAATGGGTGAAGAATGAAACTGAAAAAGAAATATCTGAAACAACAAAGGCATTGGACTGGGAAATAGATATTAGCAGGTTATACAAAGGCTTAGAAGAACCAAATATTAAGTACCGGCTTGTGTCAATGGTAAAATCTGAAACAAGGTCACAAATGTTTGTGCTATTGTTTTTCAGTATTTCTTTGTTACAGTCTCAGAATATGGAAATGCAGATTGGTTGTGTTGAAGAAGGAGAATACATTTGCATGGCTTATAAAAAGAACCGGTGGGTCAGTCTCAGACATGAATCTTTAGCAGAAGAGGTAAGAAAAAACAGTTGTCTTTGTCTTTTATGAGTTGAGTTGTGAACTTAGATAGGTGAGACATTATTAATATGTGTGGTGATGCTATAGGTTGTTGGTAACTGGAAGAATGTGATCAGATTCTGTGGAGAAAGAAAGGTTCGGCCAGAGATTCTGTTTTACGAAGCATTTCAATGGCCTAACAAGTGGCAAAAGTTAATATCAATATGAAAACCTACCATTCATGTAAAAAGCAGTGACATCTTCCAATTCAAAAGCAGTCGTGTTTGTTGTTCTTATATGAAGCTTGAGAAAGAGTAACACAGACAGATGAAGGTGGAGCAGAAACCATAGGATTAGTGTCTTTAAAACCAACTGGATCAGCATTGCTGTGGCAGTGTGAACTTTTGTCGAACATTTAGTGGGCACAGTCCATTTTCAGACTTACGTTAGGGCATTGATTGTATATATCACTTGTTGGAAGTGATTTTATTCGACTAGACAATGTGTGTTATTGTTTCTGAACATGTGAATTTTGATTAGAATACTTTCATTTTCTTGTCATAAGATATTTTCACCGAACACAAAAAGAGCTGCTCACATAATTTTTTTTTTTATATATTGAATACTAGAATTTGTGGTTTGAAGAAAACACACTATTATAATATGTTAAAGTAAAAAAGCAAACATACAAATAATGGTGATGTAAATGGTTCTATAATATGTTGTCTAAGATGTAAAAACTTTAGGAGTTTCAATCAAGTCTCTCGGCTTGTGGAAACTACATTTGTTCATCTACAAGGAAACCTTATCATGTACACAACAAGCAACACGGTGCCTTCCGCATAGCTGTACCTCAAAACAGACAAAAACAGCAAATGGTTCAGCTACGAACACATTTTTTAATCTTCACTTGAGTATTAGTGCAACAAGAGAGCGCCTTCTGCTTCATTCTCGTCTTCTTTAACGGTCTCTCTCTCTCTCTCTAATCATCATTTCTCCTCAAATTCGACATCAATGATTTGGGACTTAGGTGGCTTTTTAGAGTTTCCCTTGCTGTTATTGTTGTTGTTGCCATCTTTTGAGAAGAAGTCGCCTTGTGGCTGCCACACTATGTTCCCACATCCCTCACATCTTATGATTTGGCTCTTGTATCCTATAAACTGTTTCTTACATGCTGGGCATTCTCCCTGTACAGACCCAAACATGTTATAACAGAGCTTTGAAACACATTTTGTTCAAGACACTTCATCATACAGGTTAAATATCGGTTTCATATACTAAATCAAAGAATATAGACAAAGGACCTAGTTTTATTTGCTATACCTTGATGACAAAGTTGTTGGCCACTGCACCAATGAGAAGAGGGCCAGCAATTGGAAGAACCCAAGTCGCGATTATTATTACTCGGAACAGCCATCCAGAGAGGGCAAACCAAAGAAAGAAAATAGTCTGGAAATGAAATCAAAGCATATCCAATATTAGAATTCTAAACTCAGCCAGTAAGATTCACCCAAAACCATGTATAATCAGACAAGTCATCAAGTATATGTCCTTTTGTAAGTTAAGGTACTCAATGAAACCCATGGAATGAGATTATATAAATTGGGGCAGTGCTCATATTCCTGATAAAATCAACATCACAGATACTAATTTGGTTTTCATAGTCCAAGCCTGTTTCCTTTTACAGACAAAAGAACCCCAAAAAAAATGTACAGAACTCAAAAGGTCAGACGGATCTTTCACGAGATAACCAATGAGCTTTTGCAGTAATTATCCAATTCCTATATATATGATACTGCGTTAAATATTTTCAACTCCCTCAATCATAGTTTAGTAAAACTTTAAAAGTAAAACAAAATAACAGTATAAGTGTAACACTTACAGCAAAACTTCCACCGAGCGGTGTATTCAAGAAAGCACTAAATTGCTTCCTGTACTGCAAAGAAAAACAAGGGGAAAAACCTCAGCACAAAGCAAAGAAAGAGTCATGTATGTACAATACAACCACATGATCGTTGGTCAACTCTTGTCATTACACATCAACATATAAATCTATACAACCAACTAATTACACAGAAATGATTCAACTTTGCAGTGTATAAATAAGAAGTAAATGCTAGCCTGTGAAAGGAACTAGATCGAAGTCTCTTTACTTCAAAAAGAAGGAGCTTTATTTTCAAAAGACATGACCTTTGTAATGGCAAGTCCCAATTTTGCTCCATTTGATATATGAAATTAGCAATAATCTCAATAGCAATAGTGAAGACTCAAGAATCTACTAAGACAAAGAATGAGAGCATAAGACATGAGAATCTAAATCAAAATCATACGTAATCAAGACATAAAATTAAATTCATTTTCTTTCTCAATTCTCACTATATCCACTTCAAAGTTCAAAATCAAAACTCATTACATAAGCATACCTTGGGGAAATTTCTACTCAAATCGGCAGAGAAGCTCCTAACGCGAGGAGTGATCCCAAATTCACGATCAATCTCACGAGCACGGTCACCGGCGGAACTAGCAGCGGAGCTAAATCTACGAGAAACAGCGTACTGACGATCGATTCGCTCAGCAGTCTTCTTAGCCTCAAATACAAATTGCTCGAATCCATCGTTAGCGCTTCGCCACGCATCTCTCCAAGCTTTCCCGGACTTAACGTTATCAGCGAAACGGTCAAAGTCACCGCGCTGGAAGGCTTTCACTTGTAAGAAAGGGGCGGCGCGTGAGGTGTACGTGCGGAGGCGTAAGTGTGGGTGTGGATAAGGTGTGGTGATGGTGAATCTGGGTGATGTGGAAGGCGACATGAAGTTGCAAGCCTTCATAGTAATCGAAAGACCATGAGATTACACAGAGCTATGTAGGAGGAAGAAGAAGAAGAAGAAGAAGCTTTTTCTGGGTTACTCTTCGCCGTAGAGAAGATGAAGATAAATCAAGAAACCTCAAAAAAAAGGGAATGAAAAACAAAATATAAAAAAAAATACAGATTTTTTGTACCGGCCGGTTTAATTAGTTGTGGCCAAATTGAAATGTTCCAATTTTTTGTGGTTTGGAAAATAACAAAAATCTGACCAAGAAAATAAAATATAGTTTCGATTGGCTGATGATTAATGGCATAAGAACAGACAAAATGTTTTGGATTTGCTTGGTATAGAGATTTGAAGTCGGTCGAGTTTGTAGAAACATATGTCTGGAGTGGCCAGCGTTCGAGATGTTTTTAAACGACTATAAAAAGGTCAAACATGTTTTCGCAATTTTTTCGGTGTCTTTTATACCGTGTTGTTTTAATGTTCAAGCAGATAGTTTAACAGTGAGTGTTAGAGTACTATTGTATGAGGTAAGCTATATAAACTCAGAACCCTCGGTTTGGCTTTTCAAACCATTTTAATTTTAAAGCAAACTGTTGACAAAAAAAAAAGCTAGATTTCTCACGTATACGCGAGATTATAATATAATATTTTAAAATCAATTAAAAATAATTAAAATAAAATTTTGGAAAATAAAATAAAACTATATATTTAAAAGGATTTTTTGAATAAAACAGTTGTTATATATTTAATTATATAATATGTCATTAGAAACTTTTGTGAATCCTCACATTATTATATTTTAGAAGAGTTTAAAAAATAAAATTACAAACACAATCATAATCTACAACATATCTTTACAAAGATTTTACAATTTTTTGAAATTTTTTGTTTTTTCCATTTTTATATATTTTTATTTTGTTTATCTAATGATTAATTTCCATTAGTTTCATTATCACAAAATAGCTAGTATTTGAAATATTCAATAGTTACACTTTAAATATATCACTCAATGACATATTTTATCATATTTTTACTTATCCACTTATGTATTTATATTTTTCTAAAATATTTTATAATGATTTTATTTTATATTTTAAAATTATAAAATTTATCTCCTACATAACACGGAACATCATCTAATAAAATAATATTGAAAATGCTGATACAAAATCATCTAATAAGCCTAACATAAGCGTGATTGTTTAAGGCTTTCAAACATGTGTTATATAGATCTTATGTAAAATATGTGTTAATCTATATAAAAATATAGAGAATAAAATATTATTATGTTCTATATAGAACGACGCAATCTAAATTTGATTTATTTTTTGACTATTTAAAGAAAAGAAAAAATCATAGCATATGCAAAAAGACATATTTTTTCTAGTCGGATCACAAGCTTAAAACATTTTATTTTGAAGAGGTTCAAAACAAATAAAATGAGAAGAGGAAATGAATTACGAAAAAAAAAAAGAGAATAGAAAAGGAAGACACATAGACATATGTGTGTGTAAGGGTATGAGGAAAATAAATATCTTTATTGTTAATCTTGCAAATTTCCCACATATACATATTTATGTATGATTTTTTGGAGTTTTCATTTGTAGATTATACCGTCAGAGATATTTTCACATATTGAGATTTTTCATTTTCAGTCATTGTCTTCTAAATTGAGACTGACCTGATGGTCTAACCAGATTTGTCCACGACCCCAATTGGAAGGTCAATTGATCAAATTAAAATATCTCTAAGAGCATCATTAACGGGGAGAAATCCATTTTAGATTTCTTAACAATATTTAACTATAAATTTTAATAAAAGGAAGAAAAAAGAAAAAGAGTAGAGAAAGAAGAAAAATATAAGAAATCCACTAAATAAGAACTTTAAAAAACCATCTCTTGAAAAATTTTTTTTTTTTAAAAACCTATCTAAGAAACCCCATTAATCATGGTCTAATAGTTTCACTTTCTTGATTAAGATAGAAACTTTAAAATGTTTAATATTATTGAATTAAAATAATAATATTATTTTTTTATTCGGTTTAATTATATGGTTCAAGTTAATGAATTAGATTAAACTTAATATAAATTCTGATATTTAGACGTCTATTATGTCAAAATTTATATTCTTATGGTTTCTTATTATTTTCGTCATTTTTATAGCATGTGTCTAAACCACCATTGGTTTTGGACCTTGGTTGCATTTTGCTCCTTAAACTGGATAATCCGTTTCTTCTGCTTGCTCGATTGAGATCGGTAATTTGTCTGATTTTTTTGCTTTCTCCACGAACTATAGTCTGGTTCTCCTCCAATTCCTCTTCTTTGTCATAATCTTCTTCCTCACAGATAGAAGCAAGAATGGTGTAACGCGATGGAGAAACAGAGTTCCAAGGTGATCTCTGCCCATTGCTTACCTTTTGAGTAGAGATCTCACTTGCTTTTGGTGAGGAACTACGTCTAGTTTTGGTTACAATCGACCATTCGTTCTCGGTTTCAGATTCACCCACTAATCTAGTAGATGCAGCCTGCTTTGAGATACTGTCAACGCGAACCTCACATAGTTCCTCTAACATATTCTCTATCACTACTCGACTAGCCGAGTACCCTCAACCTCTGAGCTACCACAATTCACAAAACCTTCAGCTACAACAATTTCAGCATCCTCTGCATTCGAAATCAACTCTTCTTCCTTTTCCTTTTCCACTTCTGCAACCACAATACCTTCTGAATATTATCCTAACGAATCAAGATTCCAAATTAGTCAAAAAATCCTATTTAATTATGAGTCAAAGGAATTTACATGTAACTCAAGTTTCTCTACTATGACAAAATTGAGTATTCTGTAAATTTATTTTCTGCCAGCAATGACGACCACCACCATCCCCTCACAAACAAACCCTCTTATCGTATCTCCATACCATCAGCCTTCTTCATGGTGTTTCATGCTTATGTTCTCGAGATAATTGAAGGAAACGCTATCGCCAGCATCACTGCATAATTTTAGAAGATGGCACGCCTCTACGTAAAAACTTTGTTTTAGGGAACTTCACTGATCATGCTTCAAACGTTGGCAAAGTTCATACAATTATGAACAATATATGTAATAGATGTTCAATTTTTGAATAAAAAATTGGCAATGACATAATGCGTGCATGCATTCTCAAACATAACTTCTAGAACATAGTGGATATACCTTTGGCGGTGCGAGAATGGCGTCCAACATCAAGCTTACAAAACCTAAGTTTTTCATCTGTTTCCGCTATGGGTGGATTTTACTAGAATAATGAGACATCTTTCTTAGCTTGTTTTGTTGGACATCCAATCAACTTACACTCAAACACCAAAAATGTCTAAGGGTTGATATGTTTCGAGTCTTAGTGGAAGTAGATTTGTAGAAGACTGCCAAAATAACTACATCTCCACGATCTCTTGGGAAAGGAATTTGCAATTGGGGTTTCATTCTCGTATGTGGATCTTGTTGGTTCAGACTTCAGATGCAACGGAAGTGACTAATATTTTAAAGATGCTCAGCTTATCACTTATTAGGTTAAGGTATTAAGCTCGGGAAAACACATGTTTTGTTCTTTTGTATATGCATCGAATTATGAATAGGATTTCTTTTTGGAATGCTTTCTCCACAAATCATCAAGCTTTCTAATCAGATTGTCCAAAGGGTTTTCAAAGACATATTATCAATCTTAGAACATTTTCGAGCTGTTAATTATTTGATTGATAGTGGAATGAAGTTTATTGTCCAAAACAGGAAGGCAGTCTTATTTTTAGGAAATTATGAGCTCAAACTTTTAAACCCTAAAAACATCTCCACTGAGGATATCTAATTTTGATACATCCAATAAAATAAAATAAATAAATAAATGTAATAGAGAGAAGTTGAAAGGGGTTCTTGTTTAAGAACCAATGAGCTCTTAATAAGAAGCCAATTTTACACTATCTGGAAATGCAATAATTACTCAATACTAAATGTGCATTTCAAAATATTTGTAGCATTTAAGGTATCAAATCTTTTAAAAAAAACTAGATATAAAACACTAAGAATCTATATATGATCTTATTTAAACTAAGTAAGAAAGATGGTTAAATTTCTTTTTTTTCTAAACATAACTAAACAAAATAAATAAAAAAAGAACAAATTATTAAAATAGCATGCAAAAAACTAACAAGACTCGAATTTATACAACGAGGTTGTCGTTTTATGATTTGGATCAGACAGGTGGGCTTGTCTTAAGGATTGGACTGGTAAGTGTTGTTAGGCCCATATCTGGTCTGCTAAAGACCTGCCCAGGAAACAAATGACAAGGTTGCTTTGCGTTTTGGGAAGCTTCGCTTCCTTTTGCTTTTTCTCAGGTACGGTTTGTCCTGTTGTGTGAGCAAAGACGGCGACAGAGTTATTAAAAGGGTAGTGAGGACCTTTTGGCGTTGGTAACAGAGAGAGAGAGAGAAAGCTGCATTTTGGAGAGGGTGAGAAAACTTACAGTGAGGGGTGAGAGACTTTGTCTTCTTCATTGTTCATTTCTTTTCTTTAGGGCTTGATTTTTTCTCTGTAATGGAGAGAGACGTGAGCTTGGATGTGGGTAATTTCATCTGAGTTGTAATAGCTTTCTCTGAACTATTTGTGAACCTGTTAAGGTTCACCAAGACGTATTAGGATCACGTTAATCCTAGGAACTCGTAAATCTCTGTGTCTCTTTACGTTTCTTGCTACTCAAACATAAAACCTGCAAAAGCCAAAACATAACACATGAGAAAACCAAACTGTTAAGATCAAATCTGGTAATGTAAAGTTAAACACTTGGAAGATAACCTAACAATGGTATCAGAGCAAGGTTAGAGTGTTTCAACTTAAGAAAAGAGAAGATCTACAAGTTTCTTCAGGAGATCCAAAGAGTTATTGTTCCATTGCTCAGAAAGGTACAATCTTTAAGGTACATTTTTTCACCGGTTCTGGTTTTTTATGTGCCTGGGTTATTTCTGAAGGAGACAAGTAAACAAAGGAAAGGTCAAGTTGAGATTTGGTGTGTATTGGTTCTGGTTGGTGTTTTGTGAGTTGTGTTTTAACATGTTATTGTTCTGTGTTTGTTGCTGGTGGTTTTGAGACTTGACAACTGACAAATCTCAGATATGGAGCCAACACAGGGAAGGTTTGAAGTTGAGAAATTTGATGGTGAAGGTGACTTTGCTCTGTGGAAACACAAGATGCTTGCTCAACTAGAAATCTTAGGTTTTGAGTATGTACTTCAACCAAAACCAAATGTTGATTCTGATGGAAAAGCCATTGAAGGAGCAAATGGTACATCAAAGTCAGATCCAAAGTGGCTAGAAAAAAACAGAAGAGTGAAAAATCTTCTAAGTCACAGTCTTGCAGATATAGTACTGAGAAAGGTTATGAAGGAACCTACTGCTTATGATATGTGGACAGCTCTTGAAAACACATATCAGGTCAAGACACTACCTAATAGGTTTTATCTAAAGCAGAGGTTCTTTAGTTTCAAAATGGAGGATGACAAGAGTCTTGATAAGAACTTGGACACCTTCAACAAGTTAATATCTGGTTTGTCTAGCCTAAATTTGGAGATGAGTGAGGAAGATACTGCTGCAATCCTTATGAACAGTTTAACTAAGAGGTTTGACAATCTGGTTCATACCCTAAAGTACAGCAGTAGTAAAGACAAAGACTTTATAACTCCAAAAGAAATCATTATGTCAGCTTATTCTATTGAATTGGAGCTGAGGGAGAAATGAGTATTAAAGAAGCCTATTGAAGAAGGGTTGATTATACAAACAAGAGGTAAAACTGAAAAAAGGACTCAGCAAAAGAGAAAATCAAACTCAAGAAGCAAGTCTAAACCCAAGAAGAGGGCTTGTTGGATTTGTGGTAGTGAAGAGCACCTGAAACGTGAATGTCCTAAGAAGAATCAAGCTAGTTCAAGTCAAAAAGGTGAAGCAAGTGTAGCTCAAGCTCAATGGGCTGAACCTTTGATGCTGACAGCCTCAGAAAAACATCCGAATGATGCTTGGATCTTAGATTCTGGATGTTCTTACCATATAACATTTATAAGAGATATGATGTATGATGAAGAAGAGGTTAATTGAGAAAAAATTATGATGGGAAATGACACTTTCACAGCAATTGGTAAAGTCAAGATTGTTAACTACAATGGGACTAAGATTGTGTTGTCACAAGTTAGATACTCATCTACAGCAAGGAGAAATCTAATCTCTCTAGAAAAACAGAAAACTCATGGGTGCTAATTCAAGTCTAAGAATTATAGACTTCAAGTCTATAAAGGAGACAGAGAAGTTCTTGCTAGTAACTACAGAGATACTCTCTACTTTCTAGATGAAAAAGCAGAACTTGAGCAGGTAAATGCAATTGTGAAAGCAGTGGATAAAACGACGTTATGGCATAGCAGACTTTGCCATACAAGTGAAAAATGTTAAAATTACTAGTCAAGAAAGATCTACTTAAAGGAGATGAAATTACAAAATTAAAGCAGTGTGAAAACTATATTTTGGGAAAATCTCACAGGTTGTCATTCAAGACTGGCAAGCACACTTCAAATGCAATATTGGAGTATGTGCATTATGACCTATGGGGCTCTCCAAATGTGATACCAAGTTTGGCAAAATGCCAATATTACATATCATTTGTGGATGATTTCTCAAGAAAAGCATGAGTCTATTTTCTCAAAATAAAAGATGAGTCTTTCTCCAAATTCGTTGAATGGCTGACATTAGTTGAAAATCAAAATGGAAAGAAGCTGAAGGCACTAAGGACAGACAACGGTTTCAAATATTGCAATAAAACTTTTGATAACTACTACAAAGAGAAGGGGATTATGAGACATAAAACTTGTCCTTATACCCTACAACAAAATGGAGTGGCTGAGAGGTTGAATAGAACAATGCTTGAGAAGGTAAGAAGCTTATTGAGTGAAACTGGATTAGGTGAATCATTCTGGGCAGAAGCTTCATCCATGGTCGTGTATGTGATGAACATAACTCCCTTAACACCACTAAATTTTCAGATCCCAGAAGAAGTGTGGTCTGGAAGGAAACGAGAATATGTTCACTTGAGAAGATTTGGTTCTCTGGTTTACTTTCACTTTGATCAAGGAAAGTTAAAACCAAGAGCTAAGAAAGGGGTTTTCATGGGGTATCCACAGGGAGTTAAAGGTTACAGAATTTGGAGCAGTGAGGACAGAAAATGCATCATTAGTCGAGATGTAACATTTTGTGAAGACATTTTATACAAGGATATACGAAAATTATCTGAGACAGATGAGACGTCTAAAAAACAAAGGAAGAAGGTGACATTCATTCTGCCAAATGAAACAGAAAATGGTGAGTCTTCTGGATCTACAACTAATACAACAGCTGAAGGTGGAGCTCCTACAGAAGAAGGTGGAGTCACCTTAGAGACAGATTTAGAAGAAGACTCACAAGAGGAGTCTGATGATAATGAGCTAAGAAGCTATCAACTTGCAAGAGACAGAGAAAAGAGAGTTAACATTAAACCACCCAGTAGGTTTGATGATGGAGATGTTGCTGCATATGTTCTCAACATGTCTCAACTCATTAATGCAGAAGAACCACAAACCTATGAAGAAGTTATTAGCTGTAGAGATAAGCTGAAATGGATTGCTGCTACTCAAAAAGAAATGGAGTCACTTCATAAGAACCATACTTGGAATCTTGTGGACAGGACAGATGGAATGAAAACTATTGGTTGTAAGTGGATCTTTAAATTTAAACCAGGAATACCAGAAGTGGAAGGACCTAGATACAAAGCTAGGTTAGTTGTAAAGAGATTTCCCCAGATTGAAGGGATAGACTACCATGAAGTTTTTGCACCAGTGGTTAAGCATATAACCATAAGATTAGTGTTATCAATGGTGGTTAATAAAGACCTCGAATTGGAGCAGTTAGATGTAAAAACAGCTTTTTTACATGGAAAACTGGATGAGGAAATCTTAATGGAGCAGCCACAGGGTTTTGAAAGGGGTGAACAAGTCTGTTCTCGTGAACAAGTCTGTTCTCTACAAAAATCTCTATATGGTTTAAAGCAGTCTCCAAGATAGTAGAATCTAAGGTTTGATCAGTTTATGAAATCTCAGAAGTACAAGAGGAGTCAGTATGATCCATGTGTTTACTTCAAGTGTCTTAAAGAAGATGAATATGTCTACCTACTCCTCTATGTAGATGACATGTTACTGGTAGCAAAAGACATGACATAGATTACTAGATTGAAAGAAGTGTTAAGGAAGGAATTTGAGATGAAAGATCTCAGAAAAGCAAAAAGGATTTTTGGCATGGATATCATCAGAGACAGAACTAAAGGTATTCTCCTACTGTCTCAGCAAAGTTATCTTGAAAAGGTGTTAGCAAACTTCAGTATGAGCGATGCTAAACCAGTACAGACTCCTATGGGAACACATTTCAAGTTATCTAGCACTAAACTTGATGCAAAAGAAGAAGCTGAGACAGAGATGAAGGACATACCTTATGCAAGTGTTGTTGGTAGTCTCATGTACTCCACGGTTGGGACACGGCCGGACATCGCCTATGCAGTAGGGATGGTGAGTCGATCCATGAGCTTCCCTTGCAAAGAACATTGGACAGCAGTTAAATGGGTGTTACGATATATAAGAAACACAACATATTTCAAGCTCACATTCACAAAATCGAATGATTTTAAAATCAGAGGCTACTGTGACAGTGATTATGCAGCAGACTTGGATAGAAGGAGATCAATTACCGGTTATGTATTCCAGGCTGGTGAGAATACGGTCAGCTGGAGATCTAGTCTTCAACAAGTAGTAGCCTTGTCAACAATCAAAGCAGAGTATATGGCGCTTGCTGAGGCAGCCAAAGAAGCCCTGTGGTTGATGAGGATTGTAAGTGAATTGGGGTTTCCGCAAGAACAAGTCGAAATCTTCTGTGATTTTCAAAGCGCATTATGCTTAGCCAAGAATAGCGTACATCACGAGAAAACAAAGCATATCCATGTGCGGTATCACTTCATTCGTGATGAAGTCATTGATGGTACCCTGAAGGTTTCTAAGATTCATACGAATGAAAATCCGGCGGATTTATTGACAAAATCAATTCCAGTGAAGAATTTTGAGGAGGGACTGAGTAATTAGAAGGTGCTACGACACTGAATTTAGCTCGGTTGAGAGCTAGAGTTTCGACGGTCAAGTTGGAATGGGGCTTTCCGGTGGTAAAGTCGGATTAAGGTTATGAAGAGGGTCAACTCTTCTGGAAGTCTGTCTGAATCAAATCAAGGTGTAGATTGTCGTTTTATGATTTGGATCAGACAGGTGGGTTTGTCTTAAGGATTGGGCTGGTAAGTATTGTTAGGCCCATATCTAGTCTGCTAAAGACCTGCCCAGGAAACAACGACAAGGTTTCTCTGCGTTTTGGGAAGCTTCGCTTCCTTCTGCTTTTTTTCAGATACGGTTTGTTCTGTTGTGTGAGCAAAGACGGCGACAGAGTGTTATTAAAAGGGTAGTGAGGAGGTTTTGGCGTTGGTAAAAGAGAGAGAGAAAAAAGCTGCATTTTGGAGAGGGTGAGAAAACTTACAATGAGGGGTGAGAGAGTTTGTCTTCTTCATTGTTCATTTCTTTTTTTGGGGCTTGATTTTTTTCTCTGTAATGGTGAGAGACGTAAGCTTGGGTGTGGATAATTTCATCTGAGTTGTAATAGCTTTCTCTGAACTATTTGTGAACCGATTAAGGTTCACCGAGACGTACTAGGATCATGCACGTTGATCCTAGGAACTCGTAAATCTCTATGTCTCTTTACGTTTCTTGCTACTCAAACATAAAACCTGTAAAAGCCAAAACAGAACACATGAGAGAACTAGACTGTTAAGATCAAATCTGGTAATGTAAAGTTGAACACTTGAAAGATAACCTAACAGAGATAAACAAACGAACAAACTAAACTAATTGAAAATAAGATTAAACAAGCGAACTTAGGGTTATGTAATCGATTCGAGCAAATCCTAATTTCAAAATGGTTAAAAAAAAACTGAAAAGAGCCCATACAAAATTTTATTTGTGTTCTTTTCATAAGAAGATCTGCCAAACAATTTAGACAAAAAGAAAAACAGTATTATTTAGCAAAAGAAACCTAGAAATAAACTTAAATGGCTGACCAAAAAGGTAAAAAAAAAAAAAGTTTTTTTTTGTTTAAAAAAAAAAAAGCTCAAACAACTTTTTTGCTGTAAGATCCATAATAATTTTGAGTCGCCTGTTCTCAAGGTAAACATAGTTGTTTTGCACCTCATTTACTCAAAATTCAAATCACAGTTTCTGATCAAAACCCAAATCTTCTTCACTCTGCATACAACAGAAAATTGAGAATAAGTGGATAGAGGAAGGAAGAGCCACGTTGCGACACAAAACCATGCAATCTTCAGTTTCTGTTTCCTCGACGCGTGTCACTGTCTTTCTTTGTGTTTTTCTACCAACTTGTCTACACAGAAAGTTTTGCCTCTCTTTCACTCTCCGTCTCTGGTCCTTATTCTCTCCTACTTGCCACTGAATCTGCCATGAGTTCTTTGCTTTCGAAGTTACCGCAACCTAAACTGGTTTGTTTTTTCTTTTTCTTTTTTCTTATTAACTAAAATTACTGCGTTTTCATCTGTTTACGCTGATTAAGTTCGTTATAGTGGAAGATTAAAAGGCATTTTTCAGAATTTGTTTGTTTTTTCAAATATACGAAACTGTGGAGTTTGATACTGTTTCGTAAATGTGCATGCATGAAGTTTTTTTTGGTCTGCATGTTCTGTTTTCCTCTTAATATGTTTTTGAGTCCAACAAGTGGTTTCGGCTTTCTTGGTATCCCTTGTGAGCTCAGATTAAACCCTTTTGACTCTTTTTTTTTCATGGCAGAATTGAGGACAGAACCATGAGTCGAACAATGGAGGAATATCAGTCTAATGAGAGTGAAGACAACAAAGGAAGTTGGATTTGGAGTAAGGCCGTAAGCGTTGGGAAGAAAGTTCTGACAGCTGGTGTTGTAGTGTCTTCAGCTCCACTTCTTGTTCCTTCACTTTTTATCGCCTCTACCATCGCCTTTCTCTCCTCGGTTCCTTTTTGTCTCTTCTTGGCTAATTATGCTTGTACCCAAAAGGTCATGAGTAGTCTGCTTCCTGATACTGAAGAAACGAGTGGAGTTGACAAGGATAAAGAATCTGGATTTGATGAGTACATCAAGATTGGTCACGGTAAAGGCGCGGCTGAAGTTAGTGAGGCTGCAATTTTCATGGCTACGGATGAACCGATTCCCATTCAGGTTGAGGAAGATGAGGAGATGACGAAAGAGTCAACGAGCTTGCTAGAGAAAATTAGGGATGAGGGTAGAACTGACAGAGAAACCTCTGAGAAAAGATTACAAGATGATAAAAAGTCCGGAAATGCCAAGTCAGAGGAGGTTAAAGATCAGTCTGAAAAGCAAGAAGCGCCTGAGACTGGACGTGAAGGTTTGTTTATGATCATTATATAAAATTTATTTTGTTTGAAATAGTTTACTGATGATATTCATGGTTTTTTCAGGGGAACTTGGGGCCACAAAAACTGAAACTTCGTCTGGCAAAGATGATGAGGAAACGTCTTCGAATGAGGTTTATACTTAATCCTATATCATCTTGTGAGTTAGTAGCTGAATGATAACATAACACAATATCACCTGCCCCTCTAGTTCAGTATGCTCGGTTTCTAATTTGCATGGTGATTGATTAGTTGCTTGCCACACATTTGTGTTACTGCTTTCTTTTCTATGGTTAACATGGATTATCTTCTCGAGTGATCCATTGGTCAATAGCTATTAATTTTTACTGTCATATATATATTGTTGTGGTTATATTTCTTTATGTGGTGCTTATCCCCTCTAGTTATTAAGATCATGGAAGGTTAAGATTAGAAAAGGGGTTGTCAGTGTCCACATGGTTTTGGTAATTTTGTGTTCATCTCTGTTACAATCCCTCGTTGACTAGTGCCAATGGTTCTAGATAACTGACTGAAATTATTGTAAAATCATTCTCTGATCTCTTGACTAATGGTTCAGCCGATAGACCAAGCTAGTGGGCCACATGGAACCGGGGAAGAGAAACGAAAAAACACAACTAAGAAAAAGAAGAAAACCGGGCGTGCAGGTAACCGGTTTCTAAAATGTCATGTTCTGGGTTGTTTAATTTGGAGGGCAGGTTATCCGTTCGTTCATTGCTAATCTTACGTTGTGCCATAAGCTAGACGTGGTTTATAATGTTTTGGTGAGAGATGCCTTGAATATGCTCTTGGAATGATGTATTTTTAAACGTGATGCTGTTCAAATAGAGTCAGATTGCATAGTTAGGCATGTAGTAACATTATTGAACTCAAATCTCTGATATTGTGGTGGGGGATCCAAATGAATTTTTCATTCTTCCTCGCAATGTTGAGCTTCAAGGAACATGGCTCTGATTGTCGATTAACTGTTCTGTATTGAGTTTGAGTTTTAAAGCTAGTATTCAAAAGTGATCCAAATATGTCTGATTTTGGATTTGCAGGTGTATAGTGAAGACCAACTATGGGAGAAGATGGAGGCGTTGAGGAAGGTAGTAGGATACAGTGTTGCAAGGAGTGCCACATATGCAGAGGAGCTTCAAGCTCTCTATGTCTTCACTGGCGTGGTGGAGCCTCATCGCTCAAGTTTAAACCAGTTGGACACTCATGATATTGCACATGCTAGTCTTAGACTTCGCTTCCTCATGTCTGTTATCGGAATAATATAGTTTGATGGTGTGTTTGTGTACTAGGTTCAGGACTCATAAAGTCTCAAACAAGTGTTCTGTACTAAATCTCAACTTCGTATGTACTTTTATTGCGACTTTTGGTTCTAGTTTTATTAGTTTTGAATGTTTTCTAATATTCATCAATTGGATTTACACATTTACACGATTACTAACCTACAAGGTTATGAACTATTGAAAGTTGAACACTCTCCGCGAGAGAGCATAGTATTCAAATACTTACAATGATGGTTGCACAAGTAAAAGTGGAGAGAATCAGTAATGGTCCTTCCTGCGACTGACAAGATCGCTAACCAGCTCATTCTCATCTTCACACTGTTCCAGCAGAGGCTTGTAGGCCGGATTGTGATCCACTACTACTCGTAGAATTTTTGCGGCTTCATCACTCTGCCCTTCTTTGTACAAAGCGCTGCAATAGCAAAAGCTTTTCGTTTTCATATTGCTCAGGATTCAGTGGTATATATGCTTCTCTACCTATTTCCTAAACTCTCTATTGTGACACTTTTATGCTGCTGTAAAAGTAGTACCTTGAAAGAAGCAGCAAAGCCTCAAAGTAATGCTCTTTGCTTTTAGGATCACCGGGTTCTCTCAGTTTCGCTACTCTTTCCAAGTGTGTGATTCCGCTTTTCATTTTTCCCTGCCAGAAACACCAAATGTCAACTTCCAACCAAATTCACCAGTATACAAACATTCACAAAATCAATTTTGTCAGGTGACGAAAATTGCAGAACAAAAAGAACAATAGTAGTATCTTAGTTTTGGGCAAATTGGAACTAAGCAAAGAAGTTATTACTAACAATTGACATCCTATTGAGGACCTGAGGTTTCATAACTGTTATTTTCAAAAATGATGATTGGTCATACCTGCTGTACATATGCAGCACCAGCCCACTGAGATGCAAGCATTAAAAGTTCAACATCCTCAGTATCAGATGGAGCCCCATCAAGAAGCTGAGAAAGAAACAAAAGAATTGTGCTGCTTAGTAAAAGAGTCTCAAGCTCTTAATCTTACCACACAAGCAGAAAGAACCAACTAGATACGTTGGCAGAACAAGGAGAAATAAATAAGTTGGTAAGTGAAAAGGTACAAAAAAGTGAGTGATAGATATTGAACCACCGATATCATTTGACCTCAAGACTACAGAAAGGACTAATAGGTAAAAAGGCAGGAAAGAGTAATGGACCGGAAATTCTAACCTTGGAGATAGCAAGCTCCAAATATTCAGTAGCTTCTGCCAACTGCGTCTTCTGCAATAAAGCCTGCCCCATGAGAACCAAGCCTCTTACATATCCAGGATCCTTTTCAAGAGCTAATCTGAAAAGAATAATTACACATGCAGTGAACATGGCTAGTACATGTAGGTAAAGAATAGTAGGGAACCAGGAGGATAGTCTTTGGAAATACACACCGAAGCAACTGAATGGATGTTTCTTTATCACCTTTTGACAAGACCTGAACTGAAAGCTGACACCAAATCCATTTAAGAAAAATTGAAACATACAGGTAGACATGATCAATAGGTATACATTTTCCAACTACTTACAGAAAGAAGTTTTTCAGGTGTTAAAGTCTGTAGAGAAAGGGTCTGCTCTTGTGAGTCAGAGTCCACATACTTGATCACAGACTCGCTGATCTCCATGGAATGCCCAATGCTTGGAGAGGCTCCCTGACCCAGTAAACCAAGTTTTGCTCCTACTGTAGGGTGCTTGAGAGATAGTTGCTGCAAAGTTGAGATTTCTCGGTGAGGAATTTACACATTTTAACAACCTCAACCTAAAGTCACTTCTATATGAGTCACCAGTACAGTTGCTAACACAGTTTTCTTTTCACTATGAATCTTTAAAATCAAAAGTAAATCACTGGTGAACCACTAAGACAACTGTCTTTTAACGTTTGAATCTGTTATATTTAACAAGTTCAGTCACAAAACATATCTCATCAACATAGTTGCATTGATTTTGCAGAGACGAACAACCTATCTGTCTATTTTAACATTTTAGATTGGTGTTTAATCTTCAGTTGCAGAAACAACATACAAGCAAGAGAAGTTTTCTTCGATTTGATTTAATTAAAAGCTAACTACCATCATTCCCCATTCCTCAATACTGGGAAGATAAAACAAGGAACCGAATCTTCCACTGCAAATTCCGAAATGAGACAAGGGAGCATACCTGAAATATATTTACTGAGCTGTTGATTACCCAATAGACAAGACTTCCCTGAAAAAGAAAGAAAATGCTAGTTTTCATTAAAAAATGGGTCAGAAAAACAGAAGCATTAGTTCTGGTTCCATAGACATTAAACACATCAGAAGTAACAAGAGAGACAAAAATGAAGGATAATTCAGATTCTCTAGGAAAAACGATAAATGGAACAGAATACGGAGATAGAATAAACTGAACAAGAGGAGTAGAATCAGAATAGTCACATGACTAAATAAACAGAACAAAATGACCCAAAAAAAAGAAGTAAGAACACGATTAAGGTATGGAAATTGGTAGAGAGATAACCAAAAGTCTGAAAGATGAATAATTAGGCAAGAATAAGACGGCCGACAGATTTCTAGAGTAAATTATAAATAGCTGCGAAAAGAGATGGAAGAAATTACTTACCTGTGGAATAGCATAGCCAACAAAGAACAAAGGAACACTTAAGATCTCCAGATATAACTTGTAATACTACAAACACAAAAACAAGTACACTTTTGAGATTCTTGACGCATGAAATCTAATATTAATAATAAAACCGAAACATGGACATTAGTAACATCACTAACAATATCAATATTCTTCATGGTAGACAAGAATTAGTGCTCCAAGCACACAAAACAAAATTGTGCAAGACTTAAGTAACCAAGGCAGTAAATAAGACTTGTTCAACTCACTCTCATGAGCAACCCGGTCAAGCCGGTAGTTTGACGAATTGTGGGAGAATCAAAAGAAATCTGGAAAAGGATTAAAAGTTAGAAGTATGCATATATAATAATGTAACCTACAATTTGAATACTCTATGGTAACAATAATGTAGAACAAATAAATTCTAGAGTAAAAAGTATAGTATAGATCCATCATCCATCGACACATATTTGAATAACGAAGTAATCGCAAAAACCTGTATGTTAATGTAATGAAAGCCAGCAATTAAAATTGGAAAGACTGGTCCAAAAGAGCCACCAGGAAGAGCACTTAAATTCTGGAACCACAAGGCACCACCCTGCAAAGATAAGATAGCAGCTCAGTCGCAGAAGCAACATCAGGTCAGATATGCACAATCCTAGTACTAAGATCTAGCTTCCATATGAGGGTCTACATACAACAACGAAACTAAAAATTATACAAATAGAAAAAAAGTCACAAATAAAGTTAAGAGCATATATGTCAAATGTTATATAAGCAATGTAACAAGTCAAGTCAATATTAAAAACGTCGATCTAGCCTACTCTTGTCAACTCAGATTGCAGCCATCTAGACTGGCATTATTCATCAATCGCCACTTGCAAACGCAAATGCCCAGATAGATATTCTAACTCGACAAAAGAAACCCCCCACGAGGAAAGGTGAAGAGAAGAGTTTGACTTGATGCCAAAGAAGACTTCTTTCCTCATCCAAATCAAGACAGTCACCATCAAGAGTTTTTCTACTATCGTACGGACTTTTAAACTCTATAACACTGTTTAGAATCTTTAGTTTATAAAAAACATACACTAAGAGCCCACCAACTCACTACTATTCAAAGCTAGCCTGTGTTAGAAAACCAAGCTTCTTTTCCCTTGAGTATGCAATATACGCTATAGTTTGCTGTCGGCATACTTCTGACTCTAAATTCCCTCCTGGTCTCCTTTTCCACATTTACAATGCACTAAGAAAACTGGTACTAACCATGAAAATTTCTGCATACCAATGATAGCTGTTGTTCCATACGTTAAAGCAAAACTTGGGTATTAGAGTTGACTCAGCATTAGAAAAAAAAGGAGCAGTGGCATAAAAAGAAGAGTAGTTCGATCAGAAACAAAGCCACCATGGAAACTGCTAGTGTGCCACCTGACAAGCTAGCAGATTTTTAATCCAGCTTTGTGACTATACAAATCATTCTTATGCAGTCTCAACTTACAGAATCGAACCCAGGATGGGCATCTAGTGACATCTTCCGGATGCTAGCCATCAACAAGAAAAAGCATGGGAGCTGCAGATGATGAAAGCCAATGGGTAAGTGAGAATGAATATGATGCAAACACATTAACTATTTACTAAGAAGATCATATCATTTTTTTAGAAAGCCAGGGATCAATTAACATGAAAGAGTTTCATAGAAGGTGGTATCAAACAGATATACAAGCATGTACAAATATGGATTTTTCTGCAAAAAAGTCAACTCTAATCGTAAAGCAGAAGCCCAGTTCAATTGTGGCGATTAGATCTAATAAAGCAGCTGTATAGGACTCCAACCAACCACGCAAATCAAAACCACAAGTGGTCGAAAACATACAATAGAGAAGAAGATCCAAAGGAAAATGGCAAAAACCAGCGAACTGGCAAATGGGCCACGTGATGAGAACCCAAGACAAAAGAATTCAAAGGTTGGCCTTTTCATACAGAATTTCATATTACATGCATATAGTTACTAGTTCGATCTCAAAACTTTTTCTGTACAGATGTATAATTTAAAATCATCCACCACTCTCATTGGTAGCTCGATACACTTAAGTGCAACAAGGAAACATACAAAGAGAACTAAAAGAAATAGAAAGCTTATATCCAAGAGAACAATTCCCAATTGAAGTAGTCAACAGAGTGTCTAACAAAGATGACCATCCGAGAACCCAAGATAAAAGTTTAAAGCACGACTGTTCTTTTGCAGAGTTTCACAACAGCTTTGCTTATTTAGCAAAAAGAGATGAGTTGCAAATATAACGTTCTAGCTAGGATCTGGTATTATTACCAACACAGAGTGTAGAAAACATCACAAAGGGAGATTTTTTACCTGGACTGATAAGTATGGGAAGAACCACAAAAAGGAGGGGCACCCAATTGCTCGACTTTCTTTAAGAAAATGAGAAAATTGGTCAATAGACCCTCTGAATGTTGGAGTCTCTGGGATCGGCATAGGCACTGAGAGTAAATGAAACGTTAGGATTGGCTTCTAACTTCATCAACACCACACAAGAATATACAGAATCAATCACATAGTATGCACCACAATCAACACTACCTAGAACAATGTCTGTCAATTATTGTTTCCCATGTAAACGAGTTTCATGTCTAACATGACAAAATCAATGACAAAGGCAGGTAACAGAAAAATTACATGACATGAATGACATAATCACTTGATTCTGTACATAAATTACATGACATGAATGACATAATCACTTGATTATGAATTTGGTATCAATCCCATGTTCCCTAGTGACTAACAAGTTGAGATAGAGAAACTGCAAACTATAAAACTAAAAAAAAAAGGTTGAGAAATAGTACTAACACTGAGGTAACAACTCAGAAATGGTCTTCAATTTCTTGAGTTGAAGTATGAGTAAAGGCAACAAAGCTAATCTAACAGCAACAGTAGAAGACGCAATAATCATCCACCAAGGTAACCCTGTGAATTCATGAAACCCATCGAGAAAATGAACGACGGCGAGAACAGGTAAAGAAGAATCATCTTTGGGGATGATTTCTTGAGAACTGATTGGAAATCCTGGGCAAGAAGAGATTAATCGGCGGAGAGAGAAGAAACACGGCGGCGATGGTGAGAAAAGAGGAGGAGGATTGGAGATGGAGGAGGAGGGTTTAAGGTGGTGGGAGAAGAGGAGAGGGAGAGTAGAGAAACGGTGACGAGAGGAGGAGGAGGCCCGTAAACAACTCCTCCACACTGCCATTTCCAATTTTTTTTTGTTGCCTAAAACCCAGAAGAGACGTCAACAAGGTTTTTGAGGAAAAAATTGAAACTAAAAAAGAAAAGAAAAAAAGAGTTACAGTTTTAAGAGGCATCCCCAGTCATTGCCTAACAGACGAAGCAGTAAAGGCAATTGGTAACTCTCTAGGAAGAACCGAAGAAGTTAAGTGACACGCCCCATTTCGAGTATAAAAACAGAAAATCCGCGGAAATCATAAAAATCGAGATTTTTAAAAATTTTTCTTTAAAACATAAAAAATATCATTAGAGTAAAACCCTTTTTCTAGGTATCCAAGTCAAATACTAAACATCTAACTTAAACTCGATAATCAATGGGATGATCATAATCCTCTTCTAGCGCTTCTCACTAAACTCGATAATCAACAAGGCATTTAATACTCCCAATTTAAACAACACACAACACAAGAGAGAGTCTTACCGTGGAACTTTTTACTTGGCCGAAGAGGATGATCTCTAACCCCAACCCATAATCCATCACACAATCAAGCAAGCAAGACTCCAACAAGTCCTAGAACCGCTACCGCTCTGATACCAAAAATTGACACGCCCCATCCCGAGTACAAAAACGAAAAACCCGCAGAAATCATAAAAACCGGGATTTTTAAAAACTTTTCTTAAAACATAAAAAAATCATTCGAGTAAAACCCATTTTCTAGGTATCCAAGTCAAATACTAAACATCTAACTTAAAATAAAAACGAATAGGTTTCAGAACATGGATCGATCGATCACACCCAGGATCGATCGATCCCATCCCCAAGAAAAGTTCCCGAAAATCTCGGATCAAAAACACCCCCTTGAGAACGTTCGATCCTAGCCCGACCGATCGATCCTGATGTAGGATCGATCGATCCTATTCCGGATCGGTCGTTCTCGACCCCTCTAAAAAGACCAAAACTACTGGCCAGACCGACCTACCAGGATCGAAAGATCGTACCCATGATCGGTCGATCCTGACCCCCAAAAATCAACCAGAAGTTTTCTGTCCAAAATCGACTGCCCAGGATCGATCGATCTCACCCAGGATCGATCGGTCCTGTTTTTCTACTCAATTCTTCCCCGAATTTCTGGCCAAAATCGACCCCTTACGATCGATCGATCATACCAAGATCGATCGATCTCACTTTCCCCAAAGATCTCTGACCCAAAACGATACCCCAGGATCGATCGATCCACTGCAACCCGAAAACAACACAAAACAAGCCACAATAGCATGGCAAATCAATTCAAACCACAGCACAATAACACAGCCAATCCTCCCACTCAAAAAAAGATCTTGCATAACCCGCTTGAGCACAATATCAATCCAAAACCGTAGAATTCAAGTATGACAGCATATGAACAAAATATACCCAACAGAAAACCTGTGCTCTCCTAGATCATCCTCCACCTCCGGCCTTGGTTCCACGAGCTCCCAAAACCTAAGATTCTTCTTTACCTGCACCAAAAGAGGTGCGTTAGCATTGATAATGCTTAGTGAGGCGGTCATCCCGTCTCACGGCCATAACACATACGATTCATGAATTCACGCAATTGAAATGTAACTTAAGGAAATAAACCACACATACCGTGAAAGAGCTCAATCACACACACAATCATCACACATATGGTCAAGCCATAAGTCACACCCATATTGTCTAGTCCCTAAGCACACATCAATCATGAAAATTCAAGAATCACATAGTTAAGCCGACGGTCACGCACTCACCTTTGCCTTAACGCAATGAAAAATACCTTGTCCCTTTTTTTTTTTATAGCTTCAAGCCTTAAGCTTGATTCTCTTTGGCTTCTACTCCACCAACCACCAAGGTATCACCAATTCCCTAACAAAAACATCACCAATTACACTCTCAAGACAATTCACAAGTTCACACTTGAATTGCTTAATCCATCATTCTCGGATTTCGACTCTCAAGAACAGAGTTTACTAGGTCGACCATAACTCTTGTTCTAGATCATATTTTAGAAATTCCTTTGGTGAGCTTCAAGTTCATACCCTCAACAAGTTATCTACCAAGTTTCAGCCTAAAAGAACATGATTTGAGTGTCCAAACCATCACTCAAAGTCAGCCCGTCGCTACAGCTCAAAAACAGAGCAATCTTGGGAGAAAATTCATATCTCCTAAACTACTCAACCTATCTCGACGAAATTTGGTAGACACTTATTTAAGAGGTTGAAGAACATTACCCACAAAATTTCAGCTCAATCCGAGCCCCCTTGATACCACGATCGAAGCTCACAACTCAACTCAAAAACTCTGTTTTTCCAAGCTCTTTCTCTTTCTCTTCTCCTCCTCCTTCTTCTCCTTCTTTCTCTCCTTCTCTTGCTTCTCCTCTCTCTTTCTCTAGCTCTCTCTAGAACTCTCTCTCAAATGCTCAAGGATGAGTATATATAGAGGGAGAAGAAGACTCTAGAATTGTGGAAAAGAAGATAATACATATGCATATATGTATCTTGGTTTAATTAAATTAAACCAAACTACAATTAATTCACTAAACCGGTTTTTAATCAAACCAATTCCCTTATTCCCATCAATTATTTCTCTCGGTTTAGTGATTCCGTTAAACCTCTCGAAATATTTGAGACACCTCCCCATCTCAAAATATTTCTTTCGCTCCTGATAAATCCCAGAATTACCGCTTAATCCCGATTAAACCGAACCACTCGGGATTACTTCTCGGCGATCATCCTTTGATCGATTCAACCCAAACACCGCCCATTTGGCCGTTAATCGAGCTCGATATTATCCATATCACATTTCATCCCACATTCCATCAAAATACTGTTCATTCCGCAAAAATACTATTCTGAACCAATTCAACCCGAATTGGTTCCGAAACGATTAATCTTCCGATTAATCAAACCAATAGCAACCCCGTAAATTATAAATCGAGCTCTCCATTATTCCTATCCTCTCAAGAATGCAACACGGTATAAGACTTTTACGACATCCAATAGCAGCTTGTACCGCAAAAAATGTAATAACTTTTATTACAAGAAATCGACTTGGGGTACGGATGTTACATTAAGTTACACGCCAAGCAATCAGACTCCTCAGAGTACGTCAGAGCGAGAATCTGGTTTCCAGTAGACTCCCCGATCGTGTTCAAGAAAGCAGTTAGAGGTATAACGCACGACCAATACCACTGCTCCCTAAGCCCAATCAAATCTCTGCGTCTAGTCAACAAGACTCTCAAGCCTCTGACTCAATCCAGGCTCCATCTAAGAAACGAGGGAAGGAGAAGGCAAATTCATAATCCTCTGAGGTTGTAAACCCTATAACCTCAAAGAAAAAAAGCAAAAAGCAAGGATAAAAGTGTCAAAGGGGTTGTAATTCACGATCATCCACAGCCTCTGCCTCCTGGAAAGGACTCTCAAGCCACGGTTTTTGCTAGACTAGGTAATAACAGAGGCAAGGAAAAAGAGGATTCTTCTCTTTCTAAAGCCCCTTCCAAGGTGTGGAGAAGAAGAGAGGAAGGTTGTTCGAAAGATAGAGAGGTTATTCCACCGTAGTGGAATTGGAAAAAAGATAAACAGGGAGTTAAACAGACCCCCCAGGGAAAGCTTCTCCAGTGCAGAAGGTTCTCAGTTCAGGCAAACACACATCTGCCTCCCCTATTGAAGGAACCCACTTGTCTTCTAGTAAGATGGTTTCCAAGTCACTTCCATTTTTCTCTTTTGCGATTGCTAGAGACGACTCAGGTCCTAAGAAGAAGAGAAGACCTAGCTGGAAAAGAAACCAAGCTCGTAAACGATCCAAGCTCAATAGTATGATCACTATCCCTCCAAAGTTCTCAGAAGGAAGTACTAGCGATACACACCAGACACAGGAACCGCCCATAATAGCCACTCCCATACAAGGGCAGAAGTCGAAAGGCTCCTTCAAACTCTCCAAATCAGCATGAAGGCACTCGTTTGGAACTGTCAGGGGCTTGGAAATGACCTGACAATCAAGCACCTAAAGGACATGATCAAATGTTACTCCCCAGATATCTTATTTCTTTGTGAAACAAAACAGAAAAGGTCTGTCCTGGAACTCCTTTGTGAAGAATTGGCTTTCTTTAATATGTAAACTGTGGAACCAATTGAGAAGAATGGTGGTTTGGCTTTAATGTGGATGGAGGATGTAGCCGTGGATGTCATATCGACAACAAAGCGGATGATGATGTGGAAATCCTTTGGAATAATGTTACTGGCATTTATGGTCCTCCAGTAGTTAGAGACAGAAGCTGATTCTGGGATAGATTGCAAAGATTGGGACAGAGGCGATCTACTCCTTGCCTCCTTCTTGGAGATTTCAATGAGATTGCCTGTAATAGTGAGAAAAAAGGAGGCACAACCAGATCTAAAGCTTCCTTGAAGCCCTTCAAAAATATGATGAAAGGATGTGGCCTACTGGAACCCCCTGCTCAAGGAAATCAACTATCCTGGCATGGGGTCAGACAAGGCTTCCAAGTCCACTGCAAGCTGGTTAGAGTCCTAGCAAATATTGACTACTTCATAAGATTTCCAGCAGCTCACACCCTGTACTTGCCCCGCATAGCCTCAGATTATAGCCCTCTTTTGACTTGTCTAGAGGGGGAGGATCAAAGGAGGAATGGGATCTTCAGGTTCGACAAAAGATGATGTGAAATACCAGGTTTCAAAGAACTAGTGGATAAAAGCTAGAAAGAGGCTTTGGCTGAAAAAGAAGCTCCTAATGTGCTACATCAAATCAAAGTTTGTAGAAGGGACATGGCATTGTGGAGACGGGCAACAAGACCCAACTCTATCCTTCTCATCAATCAACTGAAAGAAAAGATTGACCACCTAACCAGGCAAGACTTTTTGAACCTTCAGGAACTTCATGAGGCCAAAAAGATCTTGTGAAAGCTTATAAGGATGAAGAGGTGTATTGGCAGCAAAAAAACAGAATCTCCTAGCTTAAAACTGGAGACAAAAACTCTAAGTTTTTTCATGCCTCCGTCAAGCAAAGAGCTGATAAAAACAAAATTCATAATCTTTTTGATCAGGAGTCAGGAAATTCTTTAGTGGCGGAGAAAGATAAAGGCAAGTTGGCCTTAAGGTACTTCTCCAAGCTGTATTCCTCTGAACTTCCAGAGTCAACCCCAATAAGAGACTCTTTCATCCTGCAAAACCTTGCTCTTAGGGTCTCAGAGGAAGACAATACCATGTTTCTCCAGCCTATTTCCCTAGAGGAGGTAAGAACAACCATGTTTACCATGAACCAGGATAATTGTCCAGGGCCAGATGGCCTTACAGAAGCCTTTTACCAAAAGCACTAGGCTACAATGGGAATAAATGTCTTTAATCTAGTCACAAACTTTTGGGAGACAGACAGTTTTGATAGTCGGATAAGCCACACAAACATATGTCTAATCCCCAAGAAGGTCTGACCTCAAAAGCTAAGTGAATCCAGCCTAATCAGTTTGTGTAACTTCCTCTACAAAATCATATCAAAGGTCATCTCTACCCGCCTCAAAGCTGTTTTGCCTAAGATAATCTCAGAGCACCAGGCTGCCTTTGTCTCCGAGCGCCTCATCACAGACAACATCCTGTTGGCCCACGAAGTGATTCATGCTTTGAGAACAAGAGACTCTGTGGCTAGTTCCTCTATTGCTCTAAAAACAGATATGCTCAAGGCGTTTGACAGAGTAGAGTGACCTTTTCTAGAGGTTCTTCTGGAGAAACTTGGGTTCAATCAGTCATGGATTTCTAGAGTTATGACTTGTATCACCTCAGCTTCATTCAATGTTCTTCTCAACAACTCCCAATATGGTAATCTTATTCCCTCTAGAGGCATTAGACAGGGAGATCCCCTCTCTCCCTTTCTCTTTATTTTGGTGGCAGAATCCTTGAGTTTAAGTATGCAAAGAGCTACAGATCAAGGTGTAATCTCAGGCATCAAGATAACAACAGATGCCCCAGCTATTTCGCATCTGTTCTTTGCAGATGATTCTCTATTCTTCTGCAAGGTTGATTTATCAGAGATGAAGGCAATAAAAGACATTCTTGAAGAGTATGGAATGATATCAGGGCAATGTGTCATCTATCAAAAGTCTAGCATTGCCTTTGGAAGTAAAATCTCAGAGCATCTTAGGAATTCCATCAAGCAAGCCTCAGGGATAAGGAATATTGGTGGAGCAGGATTATATCTGGGATTGCCTGAAGAAAAAGCTATTATCATGGAAAACACGATATCTCTCTCAAGGGGGCAAGGAAGTCTTGCTAAAGGCAGTGGCCCTAGCTCTTCCTACTTACACTATGAGTTGTTTCAGACTTCCCAAGACCCTGTGTCTTAAGATCACATCAAAGCTTTCTCATTTTTGGTGGACAAACCCTGATACAGATAAAGGCATCAAGTGGAAAGCTTGGGATAAGCTTCAACAGGCTAAGAAAAGTGGTGGTTGGGCTTCAAAGACTTAGACGACTTCAACATTGCCCTATTGGGAAAGCAACTCTGGCGGCTCTGCAACATAGAAGATTTCCTCCTAAACAAGGTCCTCAAGGCCAGGTATTATCCTAAATGCTCACCCCTTGAAGTTCCCCTGGGTTCTAGGCCTTCATTTGGATGGAGGAGCATCCAAGGAGCACAATGCTTGATGAAAGCAGGTCGTCAGAGAAATATAGGCAGTAATTCCAATCTGGAAATGCTAATTGAGTCTTGGCTACCATCAGACCCCCCAGGCCACCAATCCCAAGATAAGGTTTTGGTAGAGACTTTTTTCAGTTTGATAACTTCAAAAAGACAGATTCGGATGAATGAATTTTTTCTAGGCGTCGAGAAGGGTTTTCTGAGGAAGAGGCCAACCTCATCTCTCAAGTTAAACCAAGAGGTGCAGGCTCACGATCAAACTATCACTGGATTCACTCTAAGGATGGCTTATACTCAATCAAGTCAGGGTATTGGACGTGGATGAACAAAGTTAAGATAAAAGAAGATCCTGGAAGCCAGCAGAGCCCTAGACTTGCTCCCCTATTCTCCGCACTATGGAAGACTAAAACAAGTCCAAAGATCAGACATTTCCTGTGGAGGTGTATATCCAATTGCTTGGCTGTGGGATCTAATATGCTGAAGAAGAGTATGACAAAAGCAGGTGACTGTCCAAGATGTGAGCTACAACTTGAGATAATGAACCATCTTCTATTCAAATGCCTTTATGCTAGAGTAATTTGGGCTCAATCTTCAGTTAGCCACTTATTTTTCCCTGCTCTTTCAGACTCCCTTTATGAGAATCTTGCTGCTTTACTTATCCCTGAAAGTATCAAGACTGAGGAGGACAAGAGAAGATTCCGATTTTGGCCATGGATCCTATGGTATGTGTGGAAAGCAAGGAACGACTTGGCTTACTCAGCCTGGGATCGCCCCTCAAAAAAAGTGATTGCAAAAGCTATAGAAGAAGCATATGAGTGGTATCAGGTTAACCCCTCTCCCATCCTGCCTCCTGGCTCTGCCTCGGGTGACCTCACCAGGAAAAAATGGATCCCTCCAGAACACCATCAGCTTAAATGCAACGTTGATGGGTCTTGGAACCCTACTTCAGAGAAATGCAGTATCAGTTGGATCTTAAGGGATGAGCTCGGGCATGCAAGGCACCTTGGTGTCAAATGTTACCCGAAGCTCTCCTCCCCTCTAATCACAGAGGCATCAGACTTTGTCTGGGCTGTAAAGAGCGTCAGTCGTCTTGGTTACAAGAATGTAGTGTTTGAGACTGACTGTCTTCATTTAGTGTAGGCAATCTCAAATCCTCAAGCTTGGCCAATCCTAGACTGTTTCACCTCGGAGATTGCTGCATATGTCTCCTTTGGAAATGGATTCAGGATTGAACACATCTCTAGAGAAGCCAATGCAACTTCGGATATCATGGCTAAGACTGTTGTCTTGTGCCCTTTGTATTTTGCTTTATTTGATGTCTCCTGTCCTGCGTGGTTAACGCCTTATTTGGCAAAGGACAATTTGTGTTTCCGAAACAATATTGCGGCTTATTGAAGTAGTTTCTTTAGCGAAAAAAAAAGAGTTACAGTATTAGAAAAATAAATTGATGTAATAAAACCGAGGCCTAGCTTATCACATCATATATAGCGGTCCATCATCGTTCATGAATTTACAATTTTCTGGTGTTGAGTCTAGGTTAGCATGGGCATTCAAATTTTCGAATCGGTTTAGATTTTTATTTATTTATTATGGATTATTCGGATGAGAAAATTTAGAATCTGTTTCGGTTTTTATGATTATTCGGTTCGAATAGGTATCAGATCCAGGTTGGTTCTTGTTGAGTTCCCAAAAAGAATACTAAAAAATTGGTTCAATTTAATAAAATTTAGTTTAATTTGCAAAAAAAAAATTGTTTAATTTTGACAAATATAACTAAAGATTTTTGGATATTTCGGTTATTTCATGTATTTTTGTTATTTTTGTGTTTATAATTATAACTAATATTTTTGGATATATATTGTATTTTGGGTATTTCAGATACCTATTTGGTTTTTGGTTTAGTTTCAATTCGGTTCGGATAGTTCGAATAAAAAATTTTAAAAACCGTTCAGATTTTATGATTATTTGGTTCGGTTTGGTTTGATTCCAGATTAGTTTTTCGGTTCCGGATAATGTACAGGCGTATACCCTAGTTTAGCCTACTTATTTGTTTAATTTTTTTAAAACGAGGATAAATAGAGATATTTGCTTCTTTTTTTCCGATTTTTGGGGCTCTCCAAGCTTAAAAGTAGATAGATAATTCATCCAGAGGCATGAATACTCTTTCCCTCCATTTACTCATACCGACGCCTATTCACCTCAAATCCTCACGCGCCGCCACACCATTCGTTTCACGCGCCCCCTCACCCTCATCTTTACGTATTGCTTCTCCATCAAGTCTACGCGCCACCTCCTCAGACGACTCACAGTCAATAGAAAACCAAACTCTAGAGGTCCTAGAATGGCGAGCTCTCTGCAATCAGCTCTCTCCCTTCGCCTCCACATCTATGGGTCTTTCTGCCACCAAAAACGCAGAAATCCCGGTGGGAAATTCGCCGGAAAAGAGCAGGATTCTCCTTGACGAGACGGTGGCTGCGTTAGCGGCTATGGAGATGATGGAAACGCGGCGATTAGGTCTTTCTGAGATCCAAGATTTGTCTGATATCGTTGAGCGTGCTATTTCTGGTCAATTGCTCACTGTTAGAGAGCTCTGCGCCGTTCGTAGCACGTTAATGGCGTCTACATCAGCGTTTCAGAAACTTCGAGAAGCAGCCAACAGTGATAATCGGTATCAGTCTTATCCTCTAATTTCATGATTTGTGGTTTTCTCCATTATCAGTGAGAATTTGCTTCGTATTTAGACATTGTGATGGATTAAGCAAGATATAACCAAAGAGTTGGGTATAGATAGTGTTAAGTGTCACACTGTCACTGCCATGTGAAATTTCGTCTTCTTGAATTGTTTATAAGATGATTGAACCGTGTTGCGCTACCTAATCAGAATGGCATGAGCTATAGTGACCTCATTCTACAGTTTTACTAGACTTTTCATGTGAAGTTATGTAATGTTCTTTATTGTTATTGAGAAGCTTATGTCTGTAGCTTTTGCTCATCTCATCTTGTAGGGTTACTCCTCTTGTAGATATACTTCAGGCTTGTGATTTCAAGGATGCATTGCAGCAGAAGATTGGTTTTTGTATCGACTGCAACATGTCTATGGTTCTTGACAGAGCTAGTGAAGATTTGGAGATTATAAGATCCGAAAGGAGGAGAAACATGGAGAATTTGGATTCTCTTTTGAAGGAAGTATCAACTAGGATTTTTCAGGCTGGGGGGATTGACAAGCCTTTGATAACGCAGCGCAGATCAAGGATGTGTGTAGCTATTAGAGCTACGCACAAAAGTTTACTTCCAGGTGGTGTTGTTTTAAGTGTTAGTAGCTCAAGGGCAACATGCTTTATGGAACCAAAAGAGGCAGTAGAGCTTAATAACATGGAAGTGAGGTATGCCAACTCCGAGAAAGCTGAGGAAATGGCAATTTTGAGCATTTTAACATCTGAAGTGTCAGACGCGCAGAGTGATATATTCCATTTGTTGGATAGAATAATAGAACTTGACATTGCTTTTGCAAGAGCATCACATGCAAAATGGATGAATGGTGTCTATCCCAACCTAACTTCAGAACACACTAAAACACTGGACTTGGGTGGAGACCATAAATCTTTAGCTGTGGACATTGAATCTGCGCAGCATCCACTACTTCTTGGTTCAGTATTAGGCAGCCCAAACGATGGAAACATTTTCCCTGTGCCAGTAGACATTAAAGTTGAAAGCAGAGCCAAAGTAGTCGTCATCTCTGGTCCAAACACAGGAGGAAAGACCGCTTTATTAAAGACATTGGGATTAATATCTCTTATGTCAAAGTCGGGGATGTATCTGCCTGCTAAGAATTGCCCAAGGTTGCCTTGGTTTGATCTTATTCTGGCTGACATCGGGGATCCCCAGGTATTACTTTATGAATTTCTTGCAAAGTAAAATAGCTACTAACGTCTTGATTTATCTTCTTATCTAGGTTTACATGCTACTAACTTTGTTGTGAGCAAATCTAAAAGACCTAATATTAATATAGTTCAAGTCAACGTATACTTTCAAAATTCCTGCTTGTTTCTTATTTTTAAGAATCCTGCGTGATCTCTTGCAAAGCTTCTCTGTTCAAATTTTTTATGTTACAAACTTTTATTTGCAGTCTTTGGAGCAAAGTCTCTCAACCTTCAGCGGCCACATCTCACGGATACGTCAGATACTTGACATTATTTCAGAAAATTCGCTTGTCCTACTAGATGAAATCTGTAGTGGAACTGATCCTTCAGAAGGGGTTGCACTTGCTACTAGTATCCTACAGTATATGAAAAATCGTGTTAATGTGGCTGTTGTATCCACACATTACGGTGACTTAAGTCGCTTGAAGGATAATGAGTCTCAATTCCAAAATGCTGCTATGGAGTTCTCCATGGAAACTTTTGAGCCTACATTCCGAGTACTCTGGGGAAGTACCGGTTCATCAAATGCATTGAGAGTAGCTAAGTCCATTGGTTTCAATAGAAGAATATTAGAGAATGCACATAAATGGACGGAGAAATTAGATCCAGAGCAGGAAGTAGAACGGAAAGGCTCACTCTTTCAGTCCCTTGTGGAAGAGAGGAATAAGCTAAAGCTTCAGACAACCAAGACTGCAGCATTTCATAGAGACTTGATGAACCTTTACCGTGAGGTATTGCTTCTTTCTTTTGCTTTTACATGTGTAACTATAGCATTTAGTAATCATAAAAAAGGGTCCTACAGAAATATTATGTTTACTTGAGGAGCTGAATCACGTTGTTTAAAACCCCTGTCGAAGTAATGTTGTAATGAGATAAATGATTGTGGGGATATTCCTGTTGTGTAATCGAATATCAGTTGTCTATTCTTATATATATTGGTGGTTGAAATATTGAACTTTTAGGTGGTTAAGAGTTGCCTTCAAGGGTCCTTTTAGAGGACACATTAGATGGTTATTTCTCTTTCTTCTTGAATCTGATTTAATTATCACTTAATATATTTCCACAGTAAAAATGGCTTTTATGAATTTTGTTTTGTTGCTATTATTAAACTCTTGTAATGTCTGTTTCTATTCCTGATCCTTTTCCCCTTTCTTATCCTGAAGCTTGAGCATGAGTCCCATGATCTTGAAAAACGTGAGAGGGCTCTTCTGAAGAAAGAAACCCAAAAGGTCCAAGAAGATCTAAACTCTGCTAAATCAAAGATGCAGAAACTGGTGTCTGAATTCGAAAGTCAACTAGATATCGCTCAAGCTGATCAATACAATTCCTTAATTCTGAAAACCGAAGAGGCAGTTGCAGACATTATTGAAGATTGCTGTCCTAATGATCTTGTATCCATGGAAGAAGCGGACAGTGACTACTCGCCACAAGCAGGTGAAAAAGTTCTTGTAACTGGACTTGGAGATAAGTTAGGTACTGTGGTTGAAGAACCTGGAGATGATGAGACAGTTCTAGTCCAGCATGGTAAGATAAGATTACGTATAAAGAAAAAGGACATAAAGCCCCTTCCGCGTAGCACAAGCAGCCAAACATCCAATCGTTCTCTACGTTCAAAGAGACAGGTATACATCATTTTCTGATTTAAGACTTTTCGGGTCCCATTCTTGCAGTATCTCATTATGAAACCTAAGTTACCTAACCATATTGGTATGTCATCATAAATCTTAGCTTGAAGAAAACTGCACAATGAAAATGAAGCAAAATAGTAATAAAGTTGAAAGTCTATACTTTGTAGGGCTATTTGTTAATGTTCAAAATAATGAACTTTTGTGTAACAGACAATGAAAATGGTACTGTGGATCCTCAAAGACTAAACCACCTAACTTAATCTGTCTTTTTTGTAGCATCTGAGATGACTTACAACATCTGAAACAAGCTCAACGCTCCCTGTTGAACTACAATTTTGAAAATTTGTGATCTGATAGTGATATGTTGATTTGAGTTATAACATCAGTTCTTTGTGGTACTTGATACTTGCACAGATAAACATGAAAGAGCTAGGCAGTGTGTTGCAGATGCAGAGTGAACCAGTGCGGATTCAAACGTTAAAGAACACATTGGATCTAAGAGGAATGCGGGCTGAAGAAGCGGTTCACCAGCTAGACATGGCCATCTCGGGAAGAGACTCGGGCTCGATCCTCTTTATCATTCATGGAATGGGGACAGGCGTTATAAAGGAGCTGGTGCTGGAGAGGTTAAGAAAGCACAATCGTATCTCAAGGTATGAACAGGCAAATCCTATGAACCATGGATGTACAGTTGCTTACATTAAATGATATCTCTCAAACACATTCTTTATAAATCTTCTTCGAAAGTGTGGTCCACTAACTAGTTTCGATAGTGAATCAACGTTCAAATGTACAAGAATTTGTCAAAAGTATAGTTATTGATATTGTACTGTAAAATATAGTAATTTCTACTTTTCCACAAACTTCATTGTTTTCGAGGATACCACGCGGACACGAGTCCCTGAAGGACCCTCGTGGGAGATGTACGACTGTGTTCTTCCCTTTTTAGCTCAGTGATGGCTCCGGCTACTACACTTCTGTTGGTACGAAGACACAAAGGTGAGATCTGACAATAGTAATAGAAACGCTTTGCGCTTGATAATGTCTTAATACAAACAAACATGAATGTTACTACTTTTCAGCACATTTTTCAATCTTTTCTGAAAAAACGAAACCAGCTCAACTTAACCCATTGAAACATTTCGTGAAATACCTGACCAGGCAATACATGTTAGCAAAATGCCTTTGTGTATTTAAGTCTGGTTTGAGAGCAGGACTGAGGAAGAAATGACTTGGGGAGAGTCGAATTGGGTTTCACCTGAAGGAGAAGAAGAGTCGTGGTTAAGAGATCTTTGAATCTTCTTTAGTTCTTTTGCCACTTCCCCCATCGTTGGAACTTCCCCTTTACGACCGACGCATCTCAGTGAGAGCATTCGGAAAGCATTCATTTGAGTAAGCCCTTGTTCTGAAATTGCACATACCTTTTCTAGCATTTCTGGATCTACGATCTCATCCATTGTTAGCTCTTCCAAGAAATTGAACCTCCAATGTGGAACATATCTTGAAAAAGATTCTTCTTGTAAATTGAAAAAGGAGGAAAGATTTCTTTTTCCGACTAGAAGCGTTAGCAATAAAATTCCAAAGTCAAAGACATCGGTTTTCTCCGAGACGACGCCACTCTTCATGTATTTATAGTCTGTGCCATAAAATGCCACTGCTTTGTCAACCTTTACAAATGTTTCTCCTTTCGGAATTAAGAGGCAGTGAGAGAAATCAATCAGCTTGGCGACCCCATCTTCATCCAAAAAGATATTCCCAATTATCAGACACCTATATACGAAGGGCCTTGGAAACGCAGTGTGAAGGTAAGCTAAAGCAGTTGCGAGATATTCTGCTATCTTCATTCTCCTTTTCCATGGCTCTTTCCTTACATCTAATTCATAATGTTTCTTAACACCATGAAAAACCAAGACTGGATCTTCAAACTCAAGACAACATCCAACCAATTTCACAAAGTTTGTGTGACCACTCACCATCGACGAAACTGCTATGTCGCGGCAAAAGGTTCCTTCTCGGTAGCAATTGAACCTGCTGATGAGTATTCCTTGTTGGTTCTCGTTCTTACCTGAATACCATCTGTAATCAATATAAAATAAGAGTCGTTTATTTAAATAGCACACAAACAGGATATAATGACACAAATAATACAGATCTTTTTTTAATTACTGTAATATTTTCCATTTCTCATAATACCCAGAATATCCTTATAATTATTTGCTAACAAAAACGTAATAACAAAAATGCCATTATTTTTTTTCCACATCAGCGAAAAATCCTACCTGGTATCATAACTGCCTACATGTATTATGAAACTCGGCCGCAAAATTTTTTCGCTGTAGGTACGGCTGAGTTATAAGACGAGTGGCTCACCTATGTTAACGGCTGACTTATTAGTTAAATCAGCCGAAAGTTATGGCTGACTTTAACTCCGATGACCGATTTATGAAATATTGGCTGATTTAATTGCATGCGACATGACTGACTTTAACTCTGACGACTAATTTATGAAAACTTTGGCTGACTTATTGCAATGACGTGGCTGACTTAGATTTTGGACAACTGATTTATCGAAACCCAGCTGATTTATGTGGCTGATTTATTGTGTAGCGACTCACTTATGCGAGGTTATGGTGGCTGACTTGTCATAAGTCAGCTGTAACGAAGCTGATTAACTGATAAGTCTGATTAGTTACGGCTGATTAATTACTGTAGTAGTATTCTTTGACGGCTGGTTTATGCAATATAGCAGATGACTTAAGTTTTTCACCTGATTTAATTGTTTTGATGGCCGATTTCATAAACTTTTATAATTACTTAAATAGTTTTTCTGTTACGACTAAGTTATCAATTCGTTTAGTGGCTGATTTCCTATGGCTGATTTATGAGTTCCTTTGGTGGCATGGTTCCATGTCAGCAAAAACGAAAACCTCATCAGCTCTGAATGCATCGCATAATTAGGTTAAGTCACCGACAAAATCAGTCCGCCGTCTTCAACCTTGTTCATCTTCTTCGTCATCGTCATTAATCTCTTTCTTTCCTCCCATTCACAAGATCTGAACACCTTCGATTGAATGGATCCCGTAATAATTGTTTCCGGCAACTGGATTAAAAAAGATCGATATACGTTTAATCCTGACAAGAGAGGTTGCAGAGTTTTTCAAGTACAGGAACAAACATCTTACGACAATCTTGAGGAGATGATAATGGAGTACTATGGGCTAGAGTCGCGAAGGTGTAAAATTCAGCTGAGCTACATGTTCTCTTCTAAAACTTTGAAAAAAATGTCTCATGATACGTCAGGATACGCCTCCGGTTTATGTCTGCAATACTCGACAATTGCAAAACTTTTTGAGCTTAATAAAAATCGACCAGCTACGTCTTTGTATGGAGGTTACAGAGAACAACGATGATGATGTTATTCAGAAGGGTAAGTCGAAACAGATGTTCAGTCATGTCTCAATAGATGAAGGTAACGAAGTCTTCAATAGTAGTGATGAAGATGATGATATTGGGCATACTCATTACAGAGCAGAGTCTGAAGCGTTTAGCAAATACAAAGATATGGAGAGCAAAGCTGTAAGCTACGAAGGAGAAGACGAATCTGAAGATGAAGAAGATGACGAATTTGACACCAGATTTGGCATCGTTGATGATCCTGATGGTGCGTCATCTGATGATGATATTTTTTGCCTATTAGGAAAGCCTGATGAAGAAGAAGATAAAAATTCACCTAATTTGCCTCCTAAGAAGAGATCACATAATACTGCGAAGCACGATTTGAAAGGATCTGATGAGTTTCTCAAGTTGGAGCTGTCTTCACTAAATATTGCTGTCGGACAGCGATATGCCCGGAAAAAAAATCTAGAAATTCGCCTGAAACTTCTTATGGTGAAGGATCGTTTCGATTTTGATGTGCCGGTATCCACTACAGAAATGCTTATTGTTAGGTGTTGGGTAAACGGATGTAGCTGGAGAGTTCGTGCTTCTAACCAAGGGAAATTCCCAGAATTCTATATTCGTGTCTATGATGAAGAACACACATGTTCTGTAACAGAGCGTTCTAATCGATTCCGTCAAGCAACACCGGATATTTTAGGAGCATTATACAGATATTTCCTTGGCGACATTGATCCATTAGTCAAACCCAGACATGTCGCAGTAGCCATTACTAAGAAATTTAGAATCAAGGTAAATTTAGGGTTCGGCGGATTTATTAATATGACACGGCTGATTTATTAATATGACACGACTGAGTTATTAATCACACGGCTGAGTTATTTACTCCTCATGGCTGACTTATTTTCTAGTTTGGCTGAGTTATTAAATCGTCACGGCTGACTTATTTCTAGTCTGACTGAGTTATTAAATCGTTATGGCTGACTTATTTTGTAATCTGGCTGATTTGTCAACAGATGGATTATTGGAAGGCCCATAGGACGTTACGCTTTGCAAGACAGATCGATACGGAAAGTCTTGAGAAGGGATATGAAGACTTGCCTTCTTACCTTTATATGATAAGAAGAGCAAATCCGGGTATAGTTACGCGTTTCCAACTTGATGTAGCAGGGAGATTCAAGTATTTGTTCATTGCATTCGGTGCGAGCGTCAATGGGTTACCTTTTGTGCGCAAAATAGTTGTTGTCGATGATACATTTCTTCATGAAAAATATAAGGGGACACTTCTTACAGCACTAGTTCAAGATGGTAATTTTCAGATTTTTCCAATTGCTTTTGGTGTGGTCGACACCGAAAATGATGAGTGTTGGAAATGGTTTTTTTCACAACTCAAACTTTTGGTTCCGGATGAGAAAGGTCTCGCGATCATCTCCGATAGACATAACTCAATTGGGAAAGCAATTAGGACTGTGTATCCGTTAGCGGCTCATGGAATATGCACGTACCATTTGTATAAGAACATATTGGTACGGTTTAAAGGTGGAAACGTGTTTCGTTTGGTGAAGAAAGCTGCAAATTGTTACAGGATGGATGAATTCAATGCCGTTTTGATGGGATTAGAACACTAAATCCTGATCTTCATGGCTACCTCCAAAGAGCCGATGTACGAATGTGGACACGTGTTCATTTTTCGGGCGATAGATATAACATAACGACAACAAATATAGCGGAGTCGATGAACAAGGTGCTTTCAAAAGCTAGAAGTTTGCCTATCGTTGGACTCTTAGAAACGATGACGAGGTTGTTTGCCGAGCGAAAAAAGATGCATGGTCGATGAAAACAACGCTTACACGCGCTGTTGAGAAATTATTGGAGGTAAGTCAGCCATTACAATAGTATAAGTCAGCTAATAAGTATTATAAATCAGCCGTATAATTTTATAACTCAACCTAAATTAATTTTACTTTCAGGCCCGTGTTAGTGGTGCTAGACTTGCGCAGGTGCAAGTCTCCGGAAGAATGGTCATTTTTGGGGTTTGTTGATCCACTCATGGATTTTCCAAATTTCCTAATAAAGATCACACACTATCCAGCAAAGCATCCAAACATAAACACAAATAACACAATTAACAATTTCTATCGCTACCTCATTAAAAACTTTTTCACATGTTATTGAACCTATGAACGAGGAAATGAGTGTAACAATCTCTCAAAATACGAAAAACTTATGGTAAAACTTCCATCAAGAGATGTCAAGGATAAAGAATTTCCTCCATAGATCGCAAGGCCCCCCCCTCCCCCCCCCCCCACACTTAAACCACAACGTCCCATTGTGATGAAAACTGTAAAGGAGGTAAAAGGAAGAGAATTTTACCGTAATTCTCTTATTGGGTGTGTGGATTGGCAACTCTCACGGTTTCAAGTCCTTGGTTTATTTTTTGTTGTGAATTATCACCTGAAAACAAAAGAAATACGAAATAATAAATTTTTTTTTTATAAATATAATTTTAAAGAAAGTAAAATAAAAAATAATAAACGAAAAATAAAATTTTATAGGTAAAAATGTTTTTATATAAATAATTAAATAAATCAATGTTTATAAATAAAATACAAAAATTAAGAAAATTGAAATTTAAAAACGTAAGTAAAAAAGGATAGATTTGCTTCTTTTAAACGTCTTGAGCTTGACGACCTCATGGAATGGTTGGTTGATGGAGATGATGGTTGAGATGCATGTCTTTGAGCAAAGATATTCCCGAGGTAGGGCTCGTGATTGGTTCTTATCATGGCTGTTCGTCTAAACATCTGTTGTCGAGTATGTGAGCTAAGTGGTTCGTGAAGGAGGTGGTGGTCTAGTTGCTCCCCAGCAGGAGTGTCTTCAACAGTGCGGGTATTAGTACCAAAATATCTCCTTCCTGGACAGCATCGTGGAATGTTACCGATTGGCGTTGCACTGTAGAACATATCTTTGTCTATGTAGGTGAATGATACTCTTTGATTAGGCCAATAGATAACTACTCCAACCGTTGCCAGGTAAGGTCCACCGAAGATGATGAGACTATCGTCATCTGCCCTCATATCGATCACAAGGAAATCGGTTAAGACTGCGCGATTGCCGATCCAAACTTTGACATTTTAAGCGATGCCGTGAGAACATATGATCTCTGAATTTGCAAATCCGATTTGAGTAGTCGAATGTGTAAGGTTATTGAGTCCCAACGTCTTGGCTCTCTTCAACGATATCACGCTCACGCTAGTACCAAAATCACACAAGGCGTCATCATAATCATGACCAAAGATAGAACAAGGTACCTTATAGAGATCGAGACTACTCTTTTTGAAAAAATTTCGGTCGGGCTCTTTGATCTCTAGGTAAAGTTCTTTGATATCCTTAATGGTCTCCCTTGATTCACTGAAGTAAAGATCAAGATTGTGCTCGAAAAAAGCTTGTTCAAACGTCACATCCCTTGGAAGTGTTTCAACAAGACGATAAAATCGAACGAAGTTTTCTCCGCTTACTTCTTGAAAAAACCATTCTATGTCTCTGTACTCTGTTGGTGGTAGGGGACGATCGGTATCAATGCTCCTTGGGAGTCAAGCCTTTCTGAATAACTTTTCCACATTATAGATCTTCTCACCCGCATCAAAGCATTCTTGCAAAGGGTACCTTTTCCACGCATCCTTGAAAGAAGTTGCTTTCGGTATACTCTTGACTAACATCTCAAACCTTGTCTTGTTGAATGTATCGTCGAGGCATGGACTATGTTAGCTTGTCACAACGTTATAGCTCTGTTTCGTCAGGTAACCAGGTCGTCTTATTGTTGAGGAGGAAGCATCATCGATTTCAGGAAGGGCATCGACGGTGCCCGGTCGATGTTGTTGTCCGATGGTACAAGCATCGATCGTGACTCCTTAGTGTTCGGCAGTTGGACCATCGACCCTGGCCGGTCGATGGTGTGGTCGGTGAGAGCGCATGATAGCATTAGCAACAACCGTGGGTGGTCGACGCAGGGGTACATAGCTTCGGACAGGGCGAGCGTCGGTCGTGTCTACTCGATGCTGGCATCCATTTTTTCGAACCATTTTGGTCGACTTACAAATCTGATGCGGCTCTCCTCAGAGCTTGTCGATATGCTGTCTCTTATTCTTTTGCCATTCCTCAAACTGATCACCTTAACTATCTCTTCAACGTCCATCTCTGGTTCCATTCTTTCGAGTTTGTTCACCTGAAATTTGAAAAAAAATTAGCAAGTTAGTAAAACATAAACGCCTAGTCTCAGATTCACATCAAACTCTATGGCTATTGCATATTCTCCCCGGCAACGGCGCCAAAAACTTGGTAGAGAAGGAAACCGTGTGGTTTTCACCACCTGTTATTTCCCTCACAGGTTTCACCCGAGCGCTACTAAAGAGTAGTCTCGAGAGTTTAACCCTTAGTACTCCAAGTGCATAGTCATGCAATTGTAGTACGTACGGGATCGATTCACAGAGAAAATAGAATAACTACAAAAAGAAAGCAAATGCAAATCTAATCTAAGCGGAATAATAAAACAAGAGAATTGTGTCCTAAGCTATATTATGCGATTAAAATAAATAAAATAAAAGGCTTAAAAGTAAAAGACATAAATTAAAACATAAATTAAATTGCATAAATTAAGTACTGAAATTAAATTTCATAAAATAAATTACTAAAAATAAACTGCATAAAGTAAATTGCATAGATTAAAGTGCGGAAAAATAAATTACAGAAATTAAATTGCATAAAATAAAAGTGCATAAATTAAACTGCAGAAATATAAATTTCGGAAAACTAAATTGCATAAATTAAATTGCAAAAATATAAATAACATAAATAAATAAACATAACTAAAATAACATAAATTAAAATATTTAATTAATATTTACAGTTAATTGGATGATAGTCGACTTATCAGAGATTTGTGATTATAGGATTCATGTTCTACCTTTTTAGTTTATGTTGTCAATCTAGGGATATTAGAAGTAGACTAGTCCACTCTCGTGGTATGCTAGACATTGTGTCATACCCACTCTCGTGGCGATCTTCACGCATTAAATGCATCTCATCATCGATTACTGATGCAGAGGTTTTTATGCCTCTTCACAGGTTTTACCCAAAAAGTTAATCTCGAGAGTTTAACCCACAAAACAGTAAGTGCAATGCAATTGTAGTAATACGGGGTCGATCCACAGAGAGATAGAATAACTACATAGACAATGCAAATGCAGATTAATCTAGACATGATAAATAAAATGTGGAGGGTTTCCTAATCTACTAAGCGTTAAATTAAATAAAGCAATAAATATAAAGTAATAAATCTCTACTAAGAAAAGAGTAAATAAACTAAACTAAACATGAATTAAATAAACATTAAATAATTATACACTAATATTTACACATACTTGGGTGATAGTCTAAATCAGGAAACCTAAGTTTAGAATTCATATTTTATCTAAATAATTTATATTTGTCATTCTAAGGATTTTTCATGTCTTGCTAGTCCACTCTCGTGGTATGCTAGACTATATATCCAGATCCACTCTCATGATAAAAAAATGGATATGCATTTCACACAATCCCATCATTGAATACCAAGTATCCTTAGACTCTCGCTTCAAGAATAAAAAGTGAGTGATAGATTTGTTTCTAAAGTACAACCCACTCTCGTGTGCCAAACCCAGATCTATAATTAATTCTATCAAACAACAAATTTGACACTAGCTATGACTCTCTATTATGCAGATCTGAAGGTTTAATCCACTCTCGTGACATCAAACACTTCTAAATATACAACCATACCTACTGGATTCAGTTGTACTCTTGAGTCTCTCCCATGAATGAATACTCAGCATTAAAGTGCATACTAAAGTAGTTAGATCGGTTAAGTACAGTAATGAACTCTAAAACATAGATCCCATCATTGGTCACCACCTTATGTGGTCTAAAAAATCTAGACTCTTCTCTCCTAAGGGTTACAGAGACACGATCTGATTTATAAAATAATAAATCAGATCACAAAGTGTAGGGAATTGTGTGTGGATATTTTGTGTGTCCCATATGAATGAGATTACATGTGTATTTATAGTTCTAGGGTTGTTAGATCTCAAAAACTCGAGTTTAACCTATCCTTAAAAGTCTCAAAACCGAAAATAGATGATTAGCCCACTCTTGGATCGCCATGTAGGAAATCTTCCACTTTTCTCGAAGGCCAGCATCGACCCTGATAGGTCAATGCTAGGGTCGATTCTCTGTTTCTTCCTTTGACTGGTCGATTTTTCCTCCAAGATTTCTCTCTGGAAATTCTTCGGACTCAATATCGACCCCCACAGGTCGATATTAGGGTCGATATTGATCTTATACGGCTCCCTGAAATCCTTCTCCGAATGTCCATGATCCAAGTGGCAATGCCAACTCTTCCTTAGGTTCTAGCAGGCTCCAGAAACACTCTAAACATCGAGTTTTAGCTTCAAGTACCTAGAAACACATAAGCATATACAAACACACTAAAATTATACTAAATGTTAGTTATAAATCCTAAAACTAACTTATTATGATACATAAAACCATGCAATTATGAGTCCTGTGAATTACTATTATGAGTGAGAGACACATCGATTGGCGTTGTCACACTACCAACCGATTAACCAAGTGTTTAGCTTGCGTTAGAATGTGTCTAAGACGAAGAGTGAATGACAGATCTATTTCTAGAACACAATCCCACTCTCGTGGTGATGTATTCCTGAGATAATAATCTAACTTTGGACACAATTAGATTAGCTTTAAGATACTCTATCAAACAACAAACTCGATGCTAACTAATACTCCCTAATATGCAAGTCTGAAGTTTTAACCCACTTTCGTGGTGCTAAGGATTTCTATTCGTATAACCGCATCTACTGATTTGGTTATAACCTTAAACACATCTTGTAGAAAATGAATTAGCATTAAGAGTGCATATTAGAGTAGTTAGATCAGTCAAGAACAATCGGACATGTTGAATCCTAAATCTTCGATCCCATCGTTAACCACCATCCTAGTGGTCTAAAGGATCTACTCTCTTGTCTTTTCGAGGGTGACGGCAAAGACAAGGAATAGGTTCATAAAACAGTGAATAAGAAACTAAAGAACAAGAACAGAAACTAAACGAATTTCTTTTTCTGCATAGTGACTCAGCATCGATGGCTCTGAGTCGATGCTTGTGGTTGATGGACTTCTCCAAGATGAGCCACTCCTGGTCGATGCTTGCGTCGATTGTCTTCAATTTCGGCTTCAAGTTTGGGTCCAAGGCAGAGCATCGACCGTGTGTGGTCGATGCTGCCTATCGATGGTATGCTCCGGATGGGCATCGACCACTCCTGGTTGATGCCAGGGCGGCTGCTTCTTTTGTGAGGCTCTTGAGATGTTTCTCCATGATGTTCTTCGCCTAAGCATGTAGCTCCAAAATCCCTATGACTTCTAAGGGTCCCAAAATGTTCTAAAAGTGTATGATTTCCTCCAAGTACCTGTAAACATATAAACAAATGCAAATGCACTAAAACTATTCTAAATGCAAGTTAGAAACATATAAAACTAAACTAAATGTATGCAAGAAAGCATGTAAAATACGATGCTATCAGGGCCTTAATACCTGGTTTGCTAACTACGGATACTTACTCAAACGGGTACTTACTCGAACGGGTAGCAGGTAATTGGCGGGAATCAAGTACCCGTGCCCAGGGTTACAGAGAATTGGGCTTGGTTTCAGGTTGATCTGATATCCACATTAGCATGGTAGGTGAATTACATTAGCACATCTTTCACACAATTAGAGTTTATTTTTGACACACTACAGACCTGATTGGTTCTGTTTGTAAATTTTAGATTTTTTTTGTAGAATTTGATCTGTGGATTTTTTTCTGTAATTTTAGAATTTAGGCTGTAGAACCAACTTTACATAATAAATAATTGTATAGCCAACCTTCCATAATTTTCCAAAGAATTATGGCTTTAAGTTCTTATTTTTGTACAGTCAAAAAAAAGAAACAAAAATAAAAGTGGTTTTACATTTGAAAAATATATGTATGAATTTAGAGATTTAGATCCAAATATAACTCTAAAATTTTTTTAACCATTTGGTTGACCATTCAACTCAAACATGGAATTTGCCTTTACTCAAGGTCATTGTTGAGCCATATGATGTCTCTATTATACAAAGTCTGCCAGTCAGCAGTCTCTATAAAGAAGACAGGCTAGGTTGGCATTTCACCAAATCCGGTAAATACAAAATTAAATTTGGATATGCGGTAGCGAGAGAATTTATTTCTGCATATTACTCGGTAATAAGGATGGGACCGAATATTCACTCCTTACAAGCATTTTGCTGAAAGGTTAACTGCCCCCGCAAGATTCAACATTTTATTTGGCAAGCACTGACAGGATGTGTTTCGGTAATGTCTAATTTAAATTCGAGAGGTTAAATGTGGAGCAGAGATTTCAATCACGCCCTATTTGAGTGTACCGGCTCTGCAAACTTGGACTCTTTCTAATATGCCATCTACACCAGGAATATTTCTCACATCATCAGTTTTCGTGAATTTGGACTTCCTCTTTTCATTTCACACAGCTGATAATTTGGACATCATTTTTCGTCGATTATTTGATACATTTGGAAAGCTATAAATAGCATGGTTTTTACGAGTAAGGATATTGATCCCAGGAATACTTTACAATTGGCCGAAAGTGAAGCAGCAACATACAGTGGTGCTCAGGTGCCCCACGAGAAGGAAGTCTCGCAATTTAGTGTTATAGAGCAGGAGGGATCCACGACGTCATGCACTAACTCATTTATTGATGGATCTTGGAAAGCTTCAAGCCTCTTCTCAGGCTTGGGATGGATTTGTACACAAGACGAAGAACACGACGTTTTAATGGGCTCCAGAAAAATTTACCAGGTCTTATCTCCGCTTCATGCGGAATTGGAAGCCCTAATTTGGGCAATGGAGTGCTTGTTGGACCACCGAAGACTAGACGTTAGTATCCACACGGATTGTTCAGAGCTAATGAAGATGGTGCATGCCCCAACGGAGTGGCTACCGTTCGAGATATATTTAGACGACTACAAAAAGTTCAAGGAAGATTTTGTAACTTTTTCGGTGTCTTGTATACCACGTCGGTCTAATGTTCAAGCAGATAAATTATCCAATTGGTGGTGCAAACTCTCCCATAGGTTCTAGCAAGCTCCAGAAACACTCTTAATATCAAGTTTTAGCTCCAAGTACCTAGAAACACATAAACACAAACAAACACACTAAAACTATAGTAAATGTTAGTTATAAAGCCTAAAACTAAATTATTTTAATGCATAAAAACATGTAAAATACGGTCATATCACCTCTTAAGTCACCACAATATCAAGACTATCTTACTCAGCAACTATCTTCAAGAAATCATCAATGTTGTCACTGATAGGCTTGGATTCATTCATTCTGAATGAGTAAAACTTAAGTTGCAGGTATACTCTATTTGGAAGAGATGTCTCCATAAAAAGTTGTTCAATGTCTTCCACATCTCGACTGTTGATTCATGATGGTTTATTTTTCTCATAACCGAATCTCCTACATGTGGGATGATCTGGCTCATCGCTTGCTCTGACTTATCAAGCTTCACGGGATCCAAGACTTCTGTCACTTGTTCTGCTTTTGGATCATCACCATCATCAATTGCAGGTTTCTTTCTTTCAGCTTTTGTAGATGTAACAGTCTTAGTCATTGAAAAGTCCAAGAGTCTTTAAGCCAAAGATGATGAGATGTGTAAGCATCCGGATTTTCCATAATGAAAAGTCAGAAGATGAAGAATAAAAAGAAGAATGATCAAGAGCTTATATAGACCAACAAACTCTGAAACTGCAAACTCTCTCTCGCGATAAGAGGCTTTGTAACAACTTTCTTCCTCCGGTTAAGTAACTAACATTAAACCGGTTCTAATCAATTCAATCTTCTCATCATCAATATTGCTCTGCTTCTAAGCTCTAAACTTGAAACAGCTCAATATCAACATTATCAATTGTTAATGACTTCAGGATAAACATAGAACTTTCTATGTTTAGGTATTCTAGATACTTTCCACGTTATTTCCTCCCGGTGAATGCTATGTTCATTTAGTGTATATGCTACGTCACCATGTGGTTATGCTTTCTCTTAACAAAAACAAAAATTCCCAACCAAAAACAAATATATAAAGCTATTTGATACACTATTTATTTTAAATCATAACATACCACTTAGTGATGTGTACTATTGTTGTCCATATCATACTGTTGACGAAGACGAAATGTTTTTGTATAATATTAGTTTATCTATAAAAAAACAAATGGTGGCTAGATATTTAAATACGCAATATATGTAAGACAATTTAGTTTTAAAAAGTTGAATAAATACAAAAAAAAAAAAATTAACATGCAAGAGTATAAAGGAAATATGAAACCTACCAAACCAAACGACCCTCCATTCCTCTTCTATCAGCCATTCCTCCTACCTACCACAATTTCTTCTCCTTCTTCTCCTTCTCTCCCATATATTTATTTCTTCCCTATATATTTTCATTTCATTTTAGACAACTCTTCTTTCATCACCTACACACGCACATTACTATATATTTACATAAATTCATTTCTATAATCAAAGAGAGACTAATCAAACAAACACACATTCTTTCTTCCAACAAAACACTTTGTTCATTTACATAACAATGATAACTGCAGCTCTACACGAACCTCAGATTCATAAACCAACCGATACATCCGTCGTCTCCGGCGATGTGCTTCCTCCTCCTCCTCGCATTTTCCGGTCGAAGCTTCCGGACATTGACATCCCCAACCACCTTCCTCTCCACACTTACTGCTTCGAAAAACTCTCATCTGTCTCCGACAAACCTTGTCTCATCGTTGGCTCCACCGGAAAAAGCTACACCTACGGTGAAACCCACCTTACTTGCCGGAGAGTCGCTTCCGGATTGTACAAGTTAGGTGTCAGAAAAGGTGACGTCATCATGATCCTTCTCCAAAACTCAGCCGAGTTTGTCTTCTCCTTCATGGGTGCTTCCATGATTGGAGCCGTCTCAACCACCGCGAATCCTTTCTACACTTCTCAAGAGATTTACAAACAGCTCAAATCTTCCGGAGCCAAACTCATCATCACTCACTCTCAATACGTTGATAAACTAAAAACCCTCCGAGAAGATCTCAAAGTGATCACCACCGACGAACCAACACCGGAGAATTGTCTCTCATTCTCAAAACTCATCACTAACGAGCCATACCCATTTCAAGAAACCGTCGATGTCTGCGGTGACGATGCGGCGGCGCTTCCCTTCTCATCCGGAACAACAGGGTTACCAAAAGGAGTGGTTTTGACACACAAGAGCTTAATCACAAGCGTTGCACAACAAGTAGATGGAGATAACCCAAATCTTTACCTGAAACCAAACGACGTAGTACTCTGCGTTTTACCGCTTTTCCATGTCTACTCTCTCAACAGCGTCCTCCTCAACTCCATCCGATCCGGTAATCAAACGACGTCGTACTCTTCATTACATAATCTTTAATGTGTTTATCTAACTAACTTTTAAACCACTATTTGATAGGTGTGACGGTTCTTTTAATGCATAAGTTCGAGATCGGAGCGTTGTTGGATCTGATCCAAAGACACAGAGTGACATTAGCGGCCCTTGTACCGCCGCTAGTGATCGCTCTAGCTAAAAACCCTGCCGTTAATTCTTACGATCTTTCCTCTGTTAGATTGGTTCTCTCTGGTGCAGCTCCTTTAGGCAAAGATCTTCAAGATAGTCTTCGTCGCCGTCTCCCTCAAGCCATCCTTGGCCAGGTCTATCTCTGTCTCTGTCTCTGCTTTTTTAACTCTGTTTTGAGACCCTAACTCTTTGGTTTTGCTACAACCCTACTAATTTCGCGGGAATCATTTCGTTATGCATATTTTTTTAAAATTCAATAAGTATTTTATCATTTCCACTACCAAATTTCATTCTCTAACAATTTTGATGAAAAATGAATAAATTAGAAAATTTTGAAATAATTTTGCTAAAAAGTAAGTATTAAAAATGAATAAGAGGAAAATGCACGGGAAGAGAGTGAGGAGTGAGTTACGTCTAACTCATCGCCATAATTTTGGTTACGTACGCTCTATCTGATCTCAAGCTAATTTCGCATTGCACTTACTACTTTTTTCTAATCTTTTTTTTTCCTTTATTTTTTAATTAATGAAGCAGTTGTAGTTTAGGTTTTGACCTACAAAAGAAAAAAAAAAATTAGAATACGGATATGATTTAGGTCGCCGCTGCAATGGATACTACTACATCTAATTCTATGACATCAATCAGACTTTATTTTCACATTAATTCCTCTTTATATATACTTTATAAAGAGTTTTTGTTGTGAATTAGTATATAATTCCAACTTCTCCAAATGTTTTTTTCTTTATTTATTTTTTACATTAATTTCCTTTACAGAGTCTGGTCTTTTTGGCCAAAAATTCAAAAAATACTCAATACTTTTCTATAAGTTTTTATTTATATATTTAATAAATATACTTTTCTATAAGTTTCTGCAGATGAATTTAATTATTTGTGAGAGCTTTTCTTCTCGAAGATAATTAATATGAGAAGTTCTACTAATATTATTCCCGTATAAATACATAACTTCTTTGAGAGATTTTACATTTTACGACATTTATAGTATACTATCAGAAGGCACAAGAGGCTTAAACCAAAAATATTATTACGCATTCCCTTCTTTAAATAGTAAAGCAAACAACCTAACTTGTAGTGTTCTATGCTCAGACGACTATTAACTATGTAAATTATGTTCCTCCTATTTAGATTTACAAGTCTTTTTAATTTATAAATTATGGAAAAAAAATTATTACACATTAATAAAAAGTTTTGGCTAACTACTTAATTAAATTTATTTAATAGAGGAAAAAGTAGTTGGGGGTCAAAATATCAAAACACTGTTATATGACGTGGTCACGTTTTCTTTCACACACAGTCACACACATCGTTTTCGTTTTTTTCTCTTGTTTTTTTTCCATTTTCCAATTTTGATAACTTAGGACATGAACCCATTAAACTCCTCTTACAAGGAGATGGAATCATTATTGGGGTGCCACTAGCCTAAGACACGTGAAAACACATCAAATGAATCATAAAAAAAAATGAATAATATAATGATATATTTCTAAACCACAAAGTCAAGTCTATGAAATCTTAAATTAAATTAAAAACAATTTTTCAAAAAGGATATGTAACGTAAAGTATTTAAATAATGAATCTTAATATAGGGAATCCATGTATATTTATTGGACCAACCACGTATAGTCGAATAATTTAATCTTTGTGAATTAGTACAATAGTGTCAAAAATGTAATTAGAGAGGTAGTAACGGGTGGATTATGAATAACAGGGATATGGTATGACGGAGGCAGGACCAGTGTTGTCAATGAGCCTTGGATTCGCTAAAGAACCGATCCCGACAAAATCAGGTTCTTGTGGGACTGTAGTCCGAAACTCAGAGCTTAAAGTGGTTCACCTTGAGACACGTCTCTCTCTTGGTTACAACCAACCTGGTGAGATTTGTATCCGCGGTCAACAGATCATGAAAGGTTCGTTTTCGTTTTTTTTCTATTTTTTCTCTCTTTTGGGGAGATTAATTTTTTCACAAAGAAAGGTGAAAATACCTTAATAGAATAGTAATTAGAAAAAAAAAAATTATAATACTCTTTTATTTTAAACTGAAAATGCTACAAAATAGTTTTAAAATCTTCATAAATATTTAAGAAGGCTTCTAAAATCATATATATGATTCTTACCAACAAAACAAAGCTATGATGGTTTCAGAAGACTAATGTTTTTTCTTTATATATTCTTCTAATTTTTATATGGCAAGCATACGAGACGAAAACTCATTAATTTCTATCAAAGTTTGGAAAAAGAAAAAACCTAAATCTGGTGAGTTAAATTAAATCTTAACATTAAATAAAAAGGAATTATACAGTATTTTATTAGGTTTTCGCATCACATGTTTTTGTACGACATGCATATCTCTAAAGTACATATATCTCCACGTCTTTTACAATTTTTTTTTTAAGAATAATTGTTAAATTGTATTTAAAAGAAAATATCGTTTTGTACAAAAAAAAAATGTTTGCAAATATTAGAAGTGGTAGAAAAACAATGCTCCACGTCCTTTACATTTCCATACACGTGACGTCTTTTCTTTATATTTGCAAGAAAACAAATATTGGGGGGTCAAAGTACAAAACGTAATAGTGCAATTTCGATCTAGCTAAGGGTTTGATTATTAAACAATTTGATATAAAATTTTCAACGAACATTTGGTGCGCAGAGTACTTGAACGATCCAGAAGCCACGTCAGCGACAATAGACGAAGAAGGTTGGCTTCACACAGGGGACATTGGGTATGTGGATGAAGATGATGAGATCTTTATTGTTGATCGACTCAAAGAGGTCATCAAGTTCAAAGGCTTTCAGGCAAGTCCACTCATATTAGTTTAAATATAACATAATTTCGAAATTGTGGTATAATAATGAAAATGTGAAAGAACAGGTCCCTCCGGCTGAGCTAGAGGGTTTGCTTATCAATCACCATTCAATTGCGGATGCTGCTGTTGTTCCGTAAGTAGAAGACTAACATTATGCATTGAGTCGTAAGTTAATGTAAATGGTATCGTCTTTAAAAAAACTTTCTTGGATACATGCATGCAGGCAAAACGATGAAGTTGCTGGGGAAGTTCCAGTGGCATTTGTGGTGCGATCCAATGGAAATGATATCACCGAAGAAGATATTAAAGAATATATTGCCAAACAGGTACAAATCTTTTTTTTTTTTTTGGGTTTTTAATACCATTTGGTTAACTTATTGAATACATGTGTCGGTCTACTTGCTTTGTAGGTGGTGTTCTACAAGAGATTGCACAAGGTCTTCTTTGTTCCTTCCATTCCCAAATCTCCTTCTGGAAAAATTCTGAGAAAGGATCTCAAAGCTAAACTTTGTTAAAACTTAAAAATATTTTTTCTTTTTCTTTATTAAATGTATTTCATTGATGATTCCATCGTTTTTTTGTGTCTACAATACTCGTGTCTTTGTTTACATCCATTGTCAAACAGATGTTGGAAACTTAAGAGTGTTAAGAAACTGAAGTATTTTGGATATATTTCCCATGATTTTGTATTTTGTAAGAAAAAACAGAAAATGAAATAACATATATTAATCTATAAACATATATTAAAAATATATAGCTTAAAGAATATAGACTATTTACACACTCTATTAGTCTCTTAAGAAGTAAATAATGTGGCTCCACAAGCCTAAATTTTTTGTTAGAAACCATAAGCCCACCAAACCCAAACCTACCTTATGAGAAAAGAGAGACGTATTTATGATGTTAGGATTTTGTTTAGCCCCCTAAGTCTCACTCCAACCTAAATTCTAAAGTGAGAGAGTTATCGAGGGAGAAGCCCGAGCCCTCAGCCCTGAGTCGCCTCCGCCTCGCTTTGTCACCGCTGGGATCTCATGCCGCCTTGGTCTTCACGTCACACAGAGAAAAAAGAGATGTTCCGACAAAAGAGGAAACCGAAGGATAAAACTGAGAGAGAAGAAGAGAATGAGAGAAGAGGAATCCACGAGATCATTTACTACCGTCGGCACACGATAATCATAGTTGGGTCCATACGATCATTTTATTACTTTTGATCATTTCCCCACTTGCAATCGATTACTTTTTTTTTTTCTTATAATCTCTTATTCACCAACGCTTATGACTTACATGAACGCTCTCTTTTCCATTACTTGATCACCGGATAATTCTTCTTGACAATCAACGAATCCGATTTATATAAGCTAATAAACTACAGCAAAGTAATTCGGTAAAACTTTTAAACTCATACATAAGCTAATAAACTACTGTAAACTAAGGCACTTTGTGAACGAATCAAACTTGGACTTTAATGCTCGCTTGATTTCAAATGAGAGTTTAGTAACGAAGAAATTAATTGTTTAGATAGTTAATTCGGCGAGAGTAGTTTGATTTTACCTTTGTGATTTGTTTAATGTGTTCAGGAGATCTTAGTTCAGTGACACAGTCACCGATGATTTGAGACTTCCCGTGATTTTCAAACTCTTTTCTATGCTTAGCTTCTTTATTTTGCTTGAGGATAAGCAAAATTATAAGCGTGGAAGGAGTTGATATGCTTGGATTTTACATGCTTTTCATACAGTTTTTATATAATAATTCAATAATTTCATGCGGTTTTCTGATGTAAAGAGGTAGTTTCTAATATTTGTAGTGTCTAATGTCTTTTCAGGTCAATAATGCAAAAATGGGACAAAAAAAATGAGCAGAACAGCTCGTTGGACATGTTCTCTACTTCAAAAGCTTGGCATTCGTTGAAGAACTTGCAATCACCATTTTGAATGATTATTAAACTACAAAAAAAAAAAAAAAATGTGTGTTGCATCAGTTAATTTTTGTCAACAAAATAAATGATGCTAATTTGAATTAGTTATTACTAATTGATACAAAATATTTAATTTAACGTCGATTACAACAATTGGTGTCATTATTGATTGGGTTGTTATGAATTCACTAAAATTGATGCAATCACTTTTGATGTATTGATATAAAAATATCTTTCGTTCGTGCAATCTCCCCCACTTCATATATATAAAACCTATGAAAAACTCTGACCTCATGAACCAAAGCTTTGAGAAAACAAACTCTATTCGTTAGATTTCTCAAGTTATGAGTGGAAACCAGAATGTTTCAAACACCATAAACTATCCATGAATGATTTGATTCTTTCTCCCCAAATTCTTAAAAATTCATCATTCTCTCTTATTATGACTTAAAAAAAAAAGAAATCCTCTGTTTCATTGGTTTAAAAAAGAATGGTGAAGAAATAGCCTATTGTAAGAAATGTTCAAAGAACTATTTGTGGCTGTCACATAGTGGAACATCTAATTTGTTACGCCATTTCAAAAAATGCTCAATGGATGTAGAAAAAAAGGTAGTGAAGATTGATGATAAAATTGATAGGGAGAAGTATTAGAGAGACTGTGAGTTAGAGTTATTACTAATGCATTGACTAAGATCAGAGAGACTATGAAGTATATTAAATGCTCAAAATCTAGAAGAATTGCACTTGGAGAATGTATAGAGGGTGATGGTGAAATCATTTTGACTTTGGATATTCAACACATATAAAATTCTACTTACTTGATGCTTGAGAAGACCTTGAAGTACGAGCGTGCATTGAATAGATTTAAAGTGGTTGACAAAAACTACAAACATCCTCCCTCAAGTCAAGATTGGAATAGAGCAAAAACTATCCATGAGATTTTGAAGTCTTTCTACAGTATTACAATCTTAATATCAGGGAGAAGCTATTCAACAGCTAACTTATATTTTGGGCATATTTGGAAGATTCAGTGTTTGTTGGAAGTAAACAGGAACCACGAAGACAAGATCATTGGAGAGAGGATTTTGAAAATGACAATAAAATTTAATGAATATTGGGAGCAATATAGTGTTATTCTTGCAATGAGAGTTGTTTTAAATCCTAGGATGAAATTCAGAATTTTGAAGTGTTGTTATGATGAACTTGATCCATTTACTTCACAAGCAAAAATAGATCATCTCAAGAATAAACGTTATAAACTCTTTGAAGAATATCGGAGAAATTTTCTTTTGACTCCAGTTATGAGCTCTTCGAAAGCAGGCTCTTTTGTTTCTAAACAAGGAAGAAGCAACTTAGGCGTGCAAGATGTAAGTTGCTATACTTACAAGTTTAAGGATTTTAACTTTATTTGTTTATTGTTTATTCTAACATGTTAAAGTTTTGATGATATAGGATTTTTTGACATAGATGATGTCCCAGACTATATGGAAGAAGGAAAATCGGCTTTGAATACGTATTTAGAGGATCCAAAGTTAGAGATGAAAAACCATATTAATCTAAATGTTTTGCATTATTGGAAAGAAAACATACATCGTTTTGGCGCGTTAACATACATGACAAGTGACATGCTTAACATTTCTATCAGAACTATGGCGTCTGAATCTTCTTTCAGCATAGGATCTCATGTGATAAATAAGTACTAGAGTCGACTTCTTTCAAGTAACGTCCAAGCGTTACTTTGACTCGTTCTTGGATACATGGTTACATGGTGAATGATAACGTATAATACTAATGTAAGAATGTTTATTGATTGATTTGCTTTACTTAGATTAGTTTATACATTTATTAATATACTTTATTTTGAAATGTAGATAACAATGGCGAGATGGTTATTATTCGACCAACATCAGATTATGTGGAAAAACATTCTATAGAGAAAGAAAATGAATGAACATCGACGACATCAACTTTGTAGAATGCCTAAGATTTTAGTTTTTAAGTCTGAAGTTTTGGTTGATCTTTGTAGTATTTTTTATTTTCCATTCCTAGTTTGTTTTGAACATGTGTAATGAATGAGATTGTTATGTTTCTTGAGACAGACCTTTGTTTTAGGATCTTTTTATTTTTTTCTCTCATATTTTTCTTCTTGTCTCATCAGAACATGTGTAATAATGATGATTAATTATGATCATTATTTAAATTATAACAAATTATTTAATGTGTCAACCATGAATCCATTAATTTAGATGATTTATGGATTTACCCAAATCATTTGCTAAATGAGTTTGGTTAACTCATTATCCATTAAACACTAAATCCATATGAATATGAATTGGTTTGGGTTGGTTAAACCAACTTGACACCCCTACTCTAGATTCTCAAAAACTAATAAAACCAAACCCAACATAAAAATAAAGAGAATTCCAAAAGAAGATAGTCAAAAGATGTGCCACATCAATATCATATTCCATAAGCTTTTTTGTCAATAGTCAACAATGATTGGATACTATATAAATTTCTACTACAAACTGTATTAGACAAATATTATTTTTAAAACACAATATTTTGGCAAACTTTGATTGGATAAATAAATTGGTTTTATCGTGATGTTGATATTTGGTTTCTTTGAAGGATCTTGATTTCCCGGGGCGACCCGGCGGAGAGAGAGAAGATTCAGCATTGAGAGAGTTTTTTGGTTAAACGTACACAAATAATTAGTTATCTTCTCAATTTTCTATAATTTTTTTTAACACGAAACTAAAACTTCATTATGCCACAACCATTGAGACGATACATTGCGAGTCTTTGTACAAAAGGGCTTGAAGCCAAGTCGGAAGAATAAAATGAAATAAGACAAAGTACGGATGCATTAAGGCTATAACACCAGCAATCGCATACGCACACAAATTACAAGAACGATAAGTAAAAGCGAAATGAAAATGCTCCATATCTTGAAATAAACCAAGAATGTCTGAGATGAAACTTTCAGACCTGGCCACAGCTGAGACTGCTTCACACCTTGGATGAGATTAGAAGACTCCGACTCAAACTAAACCTTAATATAACCAAGATTCTTGACACATTGGATAGCCTAAACAAGTGCATCAACTTTAACATAAAGAAGGGAAGAGGTAAACATTTGGCCCTAAAATGAATGATTTTGTCCTGATCATCTCTCAGGATCCAGCCGATCCTTGAGTTCTCCTTACACTTACTCCATGAGCCATCAGTGTTACACTTGAGCATCCCAACCGGTGGAGTTTTCCATTTCTTGTGTTGAGCAAAACCTGATGGGAGAGAGCCAGGAATAGAGAGAACTGGATTAGAACTGAACCATTCAAGGCTGTCCTGGTGAGCTTCCTCTATCACAGAACTAGCAGGGTGCTATAATGCCGAGAACATCATATCATTCCTACACTTCCACAATTTCCAAACAATCCAAGGCCAAATTTAACCCATAAGGAAAAACAGACGAGCGTAAGGACAAAGAAAGAGAATGTGATTAACCGATTCCTCCTTATCATGACATATAGAACAATGACCTTGCTTCGTCAATTTCTACTTCTTCATATTATCACCCTAATGCCGGGATTTTCTTTCGATTATACCGTTCTCAGATTTCACCCAAGTCTATCCATAGGATATTCTCGAGAGTTTAACCCATAAGACTGCATGTGCATAGTCATGCAGTTGTAGTAATTATGGGATCGATCCACATGGACTGAGAATAACACACAAAGAGTACAAGTCTAAATCTAATCTAAGCAAAATAGAGATATGAGGTTGGTTCCGAATCTAACATGCATAAAATAAATAAACTAAAACATTAAATAAAATCTAAACTAATATATACAGAGGATTGAGTGATAGTCTTAATTCTGGGAATCTAGATCTAGGGTTTATGTTTTATCTAAATAATTTGTGTTTGTCATTCTAGGGATTTTCCATGTCTTGCTAGTCCACTCTCGTGGTATGCTAGTCTTTATATTCAAACCCACTCTCGTGGTGAATGAACATGCATTTCATACAATCGCAAGGGTTGTCACACCTCCAGGCAATCCAATAGGGTCAGTATTGGTAAAAACGTGCCTAAGACACAAAGTAAATGATAAATCAATTTCTAGAGTCCATCCCACTCTCGTGGTGAAATCCTCTTGAGATCTTTACCTAACTTGATCAGGGCTAAATAAACATAGAGCTACTCTATCAAATAACAAACTCGACCATAGCTAATAATCTCAACTATGCAGATCTGAGATCTCTACCCACTCTCGTGGTGCAGGGAATCTCTAATAGTACATCCACACTTACTGGATTCATTTGTACACTTAAGCATCTCCCATAAGTGAATACTTAGCATTAAGATGCATAGAAAGATACCTAGATCGATTAAAAACAATCAAACATATATGAAACCCTAAAAAATAGATCCCATCATCGACCACCATCCTAGTGGTCTAAAAAATCTATTCTAAAATAGAAGAAAAGAAGTAAAAAAAAGAAAGAACTCTTTATTAGGGTTTTTAGAAGTGATGACTACAAAAGTTCTTTATTCAAAGTTGTCTATTCCAAGTTGTGTTTTCTATTGAGATCACAAGTGATTATATAGTCCTAGAGATTCTTAGAATATTTTATTTCGTCCTTATCTTGTTTCTGGAAGTTTAAAACTCGAGATGACAAGTTGCCCGAATCATATCTTGCCACGTAGGAAATTTTTCAGCTTTCTAGGACGTCAGAATTGACCTTGATTGGTCGATTCTTGGGTCGATGTGAATCTCTTGGGCTTGACTGGTCGATGCATCCTCTGAGAGTATTCTCTGGAAATCCTTCGGACTCCATATCGACCCCTACAGGTCGATTCTAGGGTCGATATTGGTGCTCTTCGGTTTCATAAAATCTTTATCCGAATGTGCATGATTCAATTGGCAGTGTTAACTCTCCCATTGGTTTTAGCAAGCTACAGAAACACTCTAAACATCCAGTTTTAGCTCCAAGCACGTAGAACTATACTAAAACTATACTAAATGTTAGTTATAAAGCCTAGATACGACGCTATCACACCCGTGGCTAAACAATTTGATTAACATCTCCAAACAAAATGCTTAATCTTTGGGGATGCTTTGATAAGTCAGAGAGATTCAAACAGAGGCTCAGTGCTCAGATTAGAGACCAAAAGCGGATTCTTCTCTGGTTACAGAACATTTCTCCAAACCCAATACCCAGATTTAACAGTACAATCACCATTTTGATTGTAGATCCACGAGAAATAAGATTTGGAATGTGTTCCTCCAAGCCTTATCTCAGTAATGAGATTTCACTCCTGCTTTGTGAAACCTGCATTCAACATATACATATTTCCATTCATCAGAATTGTGCTCTTTGAAATGAGCAATATTGTAGCTCCCTGGATCAAACTCTTCTCTTGGATTAGGTGGTCTATGTGGCTTAGTAGGGAGCCAAGGATCTATTAATATTCTCAGATCAGCACCATTGCATATTTCCTTCTTCAACCCTAGCTACATGAGTTGTTGAGCCTTATGAATACTGCGCCAACCAAAAAAAAGTATTGTACCCAGTTTAGCTTCCAGAAGAGAAGAAGAAGAGTAGTATCTACTTTTGAGGACCCTTGCCAGAAGTGAGGACTCATGATTCACCAATCTCCAAAGCTGTTTCCCTAACAAGGCTTGATTAAACCTTTCCACATCTTTAAAGCCTAGGCCTCCATCTTTTTTTGGAATACTGATCTTTTGCCAAGATTTCCAGTGAATGCCTCTACCTGTTGTAGGATGGCACCACCAGAATTCAGCTAATTTAGTGGTTATCTTCGTGCAAATTCCTTTTAGCTACTTGAAGTAGGACATAATGAAAGTAAGAGGAGCCAGAGCCATCGCTTTGATCAATGTTTATTTCCCTCCTTGAGATAAAAACTTTGATTTCCAAGAGTTTAGTTTTTTTATCTACTGCCTCATTCAAAAACCCCAATGTTTTTTATTTGGAGCCTATAAAAGCCTCTAGTAGACCTAGATAAAACCATTTTCCTCCTTCACTCTGAATACCTGATACTCCCTTGATGTTAACCTTCTCATATTTTATAATTTGCCTTCCAAACATAATGCTGGATTTAAGGAAGTTGACCTTCTGACTGAAATTCTGTTATATTCCCTTAAAGTGTTCTTGAGACAGAGGATTTCTTCTTTTGATGCTTTGCAGAAGAAAAGGCAATCGTCAGCAAAAAGGAGATGAGAGATTACTGGTGCAGAGCTTGCCATTTTGATTCCTGATAAGTCTCCTCTCTCTACAGCTTTTGTAACACCTGCCCCAAGAACCTCAGTAACCAAAATAAATAGAAGTGGAGACAAGGGATCACCTTGCCTGATTCCCTTTGAAGGGCTAATCATGTCATATTGCTTCCCATTCACCAGCACATTAAAAGAAGATGTAGTGACACATTCCATAATTCTTGTAATCCAAGCCTCACAAAACCCCATCTTTCTCATCATCACTTCTAAGAATAGCCACTCCACCCGATCAAAAGCCTATTATGTCAGTTTTTATTGCAACTCATTCCTTGGCAATTAAATCTTGAATATGGAGAGCTTGAATCATCTTATCGGCTAACAGAATATTATCAGAAATCAACCTTCCCTTTACGAATGATGCCTGGTTCTCAAAAATAATGAGAGGGAGAATAACCTTCAATCTGGTTGGTAAGACCTTTTAGATAACCTTGTAAGCAAAGTTACAAAGGCTAATAGGTCTAAATTCACTCAACTTCTGAGGCTTTTTCTGCTTCACTGATTCATGGAAGAATTTCGTATTACTATCCCCTGCAGAAAGCCAGGAACACATACTCTTTTACTTCCAAAAGTGTTATTCTTCTTAATAAGCAATGTTAAGGTTACTCTTGGCTTCTCTAAGATCTCTCCAGATCAGATGATCCTGATAGGATAACCAATCAATCCTCTCTTTTAGGTGTTGAATATGGATAAGTGAATTTTGTTTCTCTTCTGTTTTCCAGATGATGATTTCTTTCCTACATTCTTTGATTTTTGCCATCAGATCCAGTTCCACTCTATGATGATTAGTAGAATTGGTGCCCCATCCCCTTTGAATAACCTCTGAGAGCTTTTTACTCCATCTTTTATCATACCTAAAAAACTCTTCCCATCCATACAAGAGAGAATGGGGTTATGATCAGAGCTCACTCTAGATAGATAAATAGATTGAGCAGCAGGAAAGAGACTAAACCAATCTGTGTTTGCCAAAACTCTGTCAAGCTTGCAGTGGACTTGCTCCCCATTTCTATTACCAAACCAGGATAACTGATTGCCTTGAGATGGCAATTCAATCAAACCACAACCTCTAATCATATTCTTGTAGGGCAAGAATAAGCTCTCCTGTCTGATTTGGCCACCTCTCTTATCTGAGCTGCAGGTAATCTCATTAAAATCCCCTACCAAGAACTAGAGTGAGTCCCAGGATATTACAATGCGTTAAAGAATCTCCCAGAAATAACTTCTATCTCTTGAAACAAGATTGCCATAGATCCCCGTGAGGTGGAAGGAGTAAGCGTTCCAGGATACTTCCACATCTATCATTCTTTTATTTGCCGATTTTTTGGAGACCTCTACTTCTTCAGTCCATAGAAGAGCTAACCCACCGCTTTTCCCAACTGGATCCATAATTATCATATTGTAGAAGCCTAAGTCCTGACAAATAATTTCCATATACAACCTCATTTGCTTAGTTTCACTCAGAAACAGAATGCTGGGAGAAAATTGTTTGATCATATCTCCCAGTTAATGAACTGCCAGACGAGAGCCTAATCCTTGGCAGTTCCAAGTCAGAGTCCTCATATTGAGTGGTGAATGTTGTGGTTTCCCACAACTTTCTGACTCGGAGTTCTAACTTGAAAAGATTTCTGTTTTTGCGGTTTATGAGCTTCTGAAACTAAAGGTTGATCTTTTCCCCAAAGTGAGTGGAAGGTGCTAAGGAATTGCTACCCTCAGAGATAGGATTACCAAGATCCAGAGCTTTAACAATGATACTATTGAGTTTGGCTCTCTTCCGGGCTTGATTCCTTACGTAACTGGTTATTCTTTTCCTCTTAGACCCAGAGTTCTTGGACCCTGAGCCTCCTTTTTCCTCTGCTAAGAACTGAAAAACTGGTTGTGTCCCTTCTACTAACCGCCCAGATGTTAAAATAAGGCTATCTAGAGGAGGACTTCGAGTTTCTTCCCTGATGCAAGCTTCAGAACAAGTAAGTTTTGATCTAGAGGAACTTGCCTTATTCCCTGTTTTTGTTTTGCCAGATCCCACCAACTTGGAGCAATAATGTGATCTTTAACAATCCACTCTTTCTGAATAGCAATGTATTTGCCCTTGTTATTGATAACACCCATTTTTACATGTTTCTATGCATTCATTTGGTTTAGTTTCATGCATAATAGCTAGTTTTTAGGATAGTTTTTGTATGTTTGCATATGTTTATGTGTTTTTAGGTACTTGAAGCTAAACATGAATATTCAAGATGTTTCTGGAGTTTACTGAAGCCTACATGAAGACTGGTGACATTGCTTGGATCGTGCACATTAGGAGAAGGATTCACAGAGTCCGAAGAGTGCAGAATCGACCCCAGAATCAACATGTGGGGGTCGATATTAAGCCTGAGGAATTTCCAGAGAGAATTCTCGTAGGATGTATCGATCAGTCAAGGCCAAAGAGCTAGAATCAACCCCAACATCGACCTATCAAGGTCGATTCTGATCCGAAACTAAGGGATTTTCAACACATGGCAACTAAGAACTTGGAATATTTGTTTTGATGCTTTGGTAACCCTAGAAACTCGACTTGGATGCCTTCAGAAGCCTAAAAACTATATAAACATATTGTAATGCATATCCATAAGTCTAGGAGATTTTAGAGACAAATACACAAAAGAGGATCTCACCATAACTCTCGTTCTTACGTTTTATTTATGAATACACAGTAGTTCTTCTTGTTTTGCAATTCCTCTATTTTTATTTACTATTTTTATTGCTTATTATGTCTTCAATCTCATACCTTGTTATTGTTAGCAAAGGCATGAGTGAGTAGATCTTTAGATCTCTCGGGTGGATGATGACTAAGGAGATCTACTAGTTAGGGTTTGATGTTCTAAGCTCTTAATCTGTTTAGCTACCTCTTATGCGCTTTTAATGCTAGATCTATTCTCATGGGAATGATCTAAGGGCTAGGTTGAATCCAGTAGGTGTGGCTTAGCGTTAAGAAACTCTCTTTATCATGAGAGTGGATAGAAGTTTCATATCTGTATATTTGAAGTTATAGTTATTCGATAAATCTATTTGTATTTTTGTGCTTATCTAGATTAGCTCTAATCAAGTTATTTTAGCATCATAGAACCTGGATATCATGAGAGTGAATCTAGATTTCGGAATTAGACAAGTTACGAGCTTAATTACTTTTGTAGGAATGCAACAGTTAATTAGGTTGGTCAAATAGAGATTGTTTTTAACGCTTGTAAGAGTGCCACGAGAGTAGGTTTTTACAAAGAGTTTACCTTATCACGAGAGTGGACTAGACAACTTTTTATATCTCTAGATTGATAGATATTTGCAATAGGCCAAAGAACATCATTCTCCGATTAGGAAATTCTCAAAAGTCATTCATTCACCTTTGAGGTCAACTCCTTTATTATTGTTTTACTTTTATTTATTTTAGTGCATCTTTTACAATTTATTTTATGCAAATTAGCTATTAGAAACAAAACTCCAAAACCTTTATTTTCAGCTTAGATTAGATTTATTCTTGTAATCTCTGTATAGTTGTTCTTAGTCCTTGTGAATCGATCTCGTACGTACTACGATTGCATCACTGTGCACTTGCAGTATTATCGGGTTAAACTCTCGAGATACTTATCTCGGGTGAAACTTGTGAAGAGGTAATAAAAACCTCCTATCAAGTTTTTGGTGCCGTTGCCGGGGACTGCAGCAATAGCCATAGGGATTTAGTCTAGATCTGAGACTAGGTTTAATTTATTTTATTCTATTTTATTGCTTTTATTTGTTTTTTTTTTAATTTTAGGTTTTTAGACTTGTAAAATGTTGTTTTTTTAATTTCAGGTTTTTAGACTTGTAAAATACTAAGGATAGATCATTTGATGGACTCGATGGATGAACGATGGATGCATAGGCCAAAGGCTATAAGAACGATAGGGATGGTCGATGAGCCAACAAGCAGCAGCCACCGTACCGAAATTCGCCCACCACCAGTAGAAGATGTTGAGTTCGAAATCAAGTTTGACTTGATCCGTTTGGTTCAAGACAACAAGTTTCACGGTTTATCAACTGAAAATCCTGTGGACCACCTAATTCAATTCGACAAACTATGCGATACAGTCAAGATGAATGGAGTCTCTGAAGATGCACTGAAACTTCGTCTATTTCTGTTTTCACTTGGAAGTGGAGCAAGCCAATGGGAGAAGCATCTTCTATCAAAAACCATTACAACGTGGAGTCAATGCAGAAAAGTTTTCCTAAAAAAATTCTTTTCGAATTCAAGGACAGCTTGTTGGAGAAATGATATTTCAAACTTCACGCAACAATGCACTGAAAGCTTCGGAGAAGCATGGCAAAGAATGAGAGATTACACTATGCAATGCCCTCATCATGGATTTAGTGAAGAATCTTTGCTGAGTATTTTCTACATAGGAGTCACGCCTAAGCATCGTATGTTACTCGACGTAGCCAGTCATGAAGCTTTCTTAGGCCAAGAAGCGCAACATAGAATGATATTGGTGGAGAACTTAGCTGAAAGTGACATGAGATATGGTGATGAGTACGATCACATAAGACACACTGATACCCATGAAGATGAGAGGAAAGAACTATAGAATCATTGCACGAGAAGATAGACAGAATTTTGAATCAGCAATAAAGGCCTCACCGTCAACCAAATAGAATCGGAAGACTTCCAGAAAGCAGAAATCACACCCAAAATCGGCCGGTCTGGGTCAATTTAGGTTCAGAAGAAGCTACTGATTCTTGTAATCGACTAGTCAATGTCGATTTGATGAAAATCGACCAGAAAAATCGACCTATCATGGTCGATTCTCTCTCTGATGGTGAAACAAGATGGATGACGACGGAGACAGATAAGTCTAAAGAGAAGATTCAAGATGCTTTAGATGGGCAGACAAAAATAATGTAGAGATAAGTGAAGGATTTAAGAACATTGATCAAAGATGCGAAGATTTAAGAGAAAAGTTTGAAGAATTGTTCTTAAAAATCAAATCGTTGGAAACTCGAACAACAACTGACGCACCTTCAATCAATGCCATAACCTTAAAGAGTGGGAAACAACTCAGACCAATCACACCAAGGAAACTAATTAACAAGGAGAATGTGGAGCCTAACCTGGAGAAAAAAGATCACATCATGATTAAAGATGAACCTGAAACCGTAGAGATAACGGATGAGAGACAAGATGCAAGCAAAAAACCTCTACCTCGCGAAAGGGACCAAGCAACACCAAATGTATCAAATTATCAGCCCAAAGTTCCTTTTCCAGGAAGAATAAAAAAAGAATAGCGGACTGAATGAGGAATGCCTTTGAAGAAGAAATGAAAGGAGTAATCATCACCATGCCAATACTGGATGCTTTGATGATGATTCCTAATGCCAGAAAATTCCTCAAGGATCTCGTAACTAAAAAGAAGAAGGAGCTCACCGAAGTGGCGTTCCTAACTCACGAGTGTAGTGCTGTTATTCTCAACAAACAAATTCTATAAAAATTAGACGATCCAGGAAGTTTCACTCTCTCGTGTACTTTAGGTACCATGATGTTTGAAAAGTCACTTTGTGATCTTGGAGCCAGCGTGAGTCTCATGCCGTTATCCATTGCTCAGAAGCTGGGATTAACTCAATTCAATGATTGTCGAATGTCACTTCTTGAAGACGTCCCCGTGATGGTTGGGAAATATCAGATACCAACTGACTTCATGGTACTCAAGATGGATCAAGAACCAAAAAATCCACTTATACTAGGAAGACCATTCCTAGCAACTGCAGGAGCTATCATCGATGTGAAGAATGGAAAGATTGATCTCCATCTAAACGATGAAGTCAGACAATTTAACATTGATGAAGTGATGAAGAAGACAGAAGAGCGAGATCTTCTTTTCTATATCGACGACCTCGATCTGCTGGCGGATGGCTTTCTAGCTCAAATAGCCTCCAAAGACGAGAAGCTAAGTGAAGAATTTCAAACGTTACAAAATGAGGAAATGACAGAAATGATACCTCGTGATATGTTTTATGTGCAATTAACTGAACAAGACGAGGTGATCATAGAACCAGCAAGCAATGGTGAGACTTACGATGATGACGATTAGAGCGAGCTAAAGGCACCTAAAATCGAGCTGAAACAACTTCCACAAGGACTAAAGTACGCATATCTCGGTCTTAATTCAACTTATCCTGTGATAATTAGTGATGAGCTAAATGATGATGAAACATCAGCTTTACTTAGTGAGCTAAATGATGATGAAACATCAGCTTTACTAAATGATGATGAAACATCAGCTTTACTTATGTCTTCAATCTCATACCTTGTTATTGTTAACAAAGGCATGAGTGAGTAGATCTTTAGATCTCTCGGATGGATGATGACTAAGGAGATCTACTTGTTAGGGTTTGATGTTCTAAGCTCTTAATCTGTTTAGCTACCTCTTATGCGCTTTTAATGCTAGATTTATTCTCATGGGAATGATCTAAGGGCTAGGTTGAATCCAGTAGGTGTGACTTAGCGTTAAGAAACTCTCTTTACCATGAGAGTGGATAGAAGTTTCAGATCTGTATATTTGGAGTTATAGTTATTCGATAAATCTATTCGTATTTGTGTGTTTATCTAGATTAGCTCTGATCAAGTTAGTTTAGCATCATAGAACCTAGATATCATGAGAGTGAATCTAGATTTCGAAATTAGACAAGTTAAGAGCTTAATTACTTTTGTAGGAATGCAATAGTTAATTAGGTTGGTCAAATAAAGATTGTTTTCAACGCTTGTAAGTGCGCCAAGAGAGTGGGTTTTTACAAAGAGTTTAGCTTACCACGAGAGCGGACTAGATAATTTTTTATATCTCTAGATTTATAGATATTGAGGTCAACTGCTTTATTATTGTTTTACGTTTATTTATTTTATTGCATCTTTTACAATTTATTTTATTCAAATTAGCTATTAGAAACAAAACCCCAAAACTTTTATTTTCAGCTTAAATTAGATTTATTCTTGTAATCTCTGTGTAGTTGTTCTCAGTCCTTGTGGATCAATCTCGTACGTACTACGATTGCATCACTGTGCACTTGCAGTATTATCAGGTTAAACTCTCGAGATACTTATCTCGGGTGAAACCTGTGAAGAGGTAATAAAAACCTCCTATCAGTTATTACCTTTAACTGCTTTAACTTGATTAGCTTTACCACTTAGCATGTTGAAAATGTCTTTTGCTTTTGCCATTGAGGAGCCTACACCGTCTGGAATTAAAGCAGGAGAAGCCTCGGATTGATTTGAAGACGCTTTTGGAACCTCGAGTCTTGAGAAGCAAAGGATTTCCCTTTTCCTTTCCCTTTGGCTGGAGCCTTCCTCGTACTCTTCTCTTTTTTCTTTGGTTCCTCTGCGGAGAAGGATGAAGGTAAAAAGTTTGACTCATCTGAGCCCTTAGGAGACTAAGAAGATAGAGAGTGGCTTAAAAAACAGCGGTATTGATCGTGTGTGAGTCTTTCGCACCGGAAACAGATCTTGGTGAGTTTTTCGTAGTCTAAATCCACTGTCAACACTTCCCCAAACTTAAATCTGAACGAATTCTTGAAGACTATAGGTTGAGAGATTGGTAACCAAATCCTTGCACACACGTATTCAATCGAATCAAAAAATTTTACGTGAAGTTGAACTTCCTCAACTTGACCACTGGTTGAACTAATAAGCTTAACAATCTTTTCCTTTAAGCAGTGAATGGGAACCCCTTTGATACGAACCAAGAACGGGATTAATTCCAAGAAATCAGGATTTGGAGAGAGAGACCACGCTTCACTGTGACAAGCCAACCGTTGACGAATCAGGAGGCTGTCTTGAGGATTCGACGGAGCTCTTCTTCTGGGGAAAAATTAAATAGAATCTTTTGACTCCTGATTTCCCGATCTTTCACTCTGTCTTCTAGCTCCCAAATTAGATCTATAACCTATAATTTCTAAATCATGCTTTAAAATATAATGTTATTAGATCTTATACTTGTAAGTCATGCTTAATAGGTTTTAAATTTTGGTGTTATTCAACTAAGATTTCAATTGCTTCATTAAAATCCAGTATTATTCAAAATTAAAAGATTTTAAAAATATTTGTATATTGAGTCGTTTAAAATGAAATCCCCTGAAATTTCATGATTAAATTATTAGCATCAAAATCCAAGATACACTGCAGAGATTTTGAAATCCGCACGAATAGATTCATAAAATAATATATAAATTCAAATTTTAAAAATTGTAAAACCTCTATTGTTGTTAGTTATGGTGCAAAAAAAGATGGTTATGGTGTTGTAAACATGACACATGATAGTTGGTGCATGTCACCATGCAAATACAATAGTTGATGTAGTTATTAATATATTAAAATAGTTCATGTGTGACCATGTCGTAGCTTATATATAATCTAGCTTGGTATCATTTTTCCAATTATTCCTCTATTAAGATATGAAAGTTTGTGTAGAGAATAGAGAGAAGTGTGTCTTAAGAGAGAAAGTTTATGTTGGCAAAAAATGTCCAACATCACGACAAAGCCAAACTTACTCAGAAACTAGCCCCAAACTGGGCTGGGCTGGGCTGCATTAACCCGATTGATACTCATCGTGAATGTACACATGTCATAAAACGATTGGCTATGCTTACGCAGACGAGTTTAGGACAAGAGTTCTTCTTCTCTTCATCTTCCTCTTCGCTTTCTGATTTCTTGTCCTAATGGAAAGCTTAAGCCTTTGATTATTTCTCTATACGACTCTGATTATTACCTTCTCCGGCTCGCTCGTGATTTCTTCTTTCCTGTACGTTTTTTCTTTCTTCCCTGATCTTTGTGTTTGATCGACTTCTCAATTTTTGAAATGATGAGATTATTAAAAAAGATGTCTTTTCGTTGTAGTTTACATTGAACAATTAGATTTTAAAAAAACTGAAATTTTTGAACATACCCGTCTTTGTGATCTATATCTGAAACAGCTTGAAGACAATGATTCAGCTAAGGGTTTACGCAGGACTTAGTACTCTCGCAGCGTTAGCTGTGATTTATCATGCTTTTAGTAGCAGAGGTCAATTTTACCCAGCGACTGTGTATCTATCGACATCAAAGATCAGTTTGGTGGTTCTTTTGAACATGGGTTTGGTCCTAATGTTCAGTTTATGGAATCTAGTCAAAATTGTGTTTCTGGGATCTCTTAGGGAAGCTGAAGTTGAGCGTTTGAATGAGCGAGCGTGGAGAGAACTTATGGAGATTCTCTTTGCCATTACTATTTTTCGACAAGACTTCTCTGTTGGTTTTATCTCTTTGGTTGTGACTCTTTTGTTGATCAAGGGTTTGCATTGGATGGCTCAGAAGAGAGTGGAGTATTATGAGACTACTCCTTCTGTGACTTTACTCTCTCATGTTCGTATTGTTTCGTTTATGGTGTTTCTTCTGTTCTTAGATGGTCTCCTTACGTATAGTTCTATACGGCAATTGATTCAGTCCCGGAAAGCTTCAATGTCAGTCTTCTTCACGTTTGAGTAAGTGTCTTTTGCTTCGTACTTATTGTCATGGAATCCTGTAGAGTTAGAGATTTGTTCAGGAAAAGTTGTTTTAGAGTTATGAAGGATATACACGCAAATACATGTTTCCAGGAGCTTTAGGTTCTTTTGGCAGCAAAGAATTTGAGCTGGATTTTGAAAATGTTTGAAAATTATGCCATAACCTCCGAATTTGACATAGTTGAGTTTCATGTGAGAAGGATCTCTAATATATCATCTGCCAAGATTTTGTTTGGTCTACGGTAATTTACCTCTTTGGTTAGATATCATTTTACCCTATTTGGATAGCTAGTATGTTTTATATATGATTTACGCAAATAAAAGATGTGGGGTATCACAGACTGAAGAACTATATGGGAAACTATTATTATTTTGAACTATGTTTTTCTATGACCCTTACTTGAAGGCCTCTTAAATACAGTTTTAGTGACTAGAATCATTGTTTAATCAACCCCCTAGTTAAAAGCTTATGCCAGCTATCAAACACAAATGAAACATCTGTTGAAAACTGCTGTATATATGGGGGAATGACGCAGGTGATCAAAAGTTCAGAGCTTTTTATTCGTGATATTAGCTTTGTTGATGTTCCATATTGTTTAGTTATGTATTCGTCTTTGGATTTGCCATCGGTAAACCATGTGATATTCCCCCCTGTTTAGCTGTTTGTTCTTACAATTAAGTCATACTGAATTTTGCATCATACAGCCTAGCTTTAGACTTAGTTATGAATTTTATGTTGCAGGTATATGATTCTGGCAACAACAACTGTTTCTATTATAGCGAAGTATGCCTTCTATGTCACTGATATGCTCAAGGAAGGTCAATGGGAAGGAAAACCAGTATACACTTTCTATCTAGAGCTTGTCCGTGACTTGCTTCACTTGTTCATGTATCTTTGCTTCTTCCTTATGATATTCATGTAAGTTTTTAGTTCATTCACGTCTTTCATTATTCCAAACTTAGATGTTATACCACTAAAAAATAAACTGAAATTAGTATGTCACAACTCATTATCGCCTTATCTTTTAGAGTTTTTTGTTGCTGGATACTTGTTTCAAGATTTACTTGCATAAATTTATCATTGCACTTATGTCCATGTATGAGTCTTGGTTACATTAGTGCTTTCATATATTTTTACTTGTAGACGATGAAAATCATAAATGAGAAGCAATAAGCAGCCAGAAAGCCAAAACAATATATCTACTGCGTCAGTCTATATGCAATTGATGGCATTTTAGTATTGTAATTTGTATCCTAATTTGAGTATCACTTTTTTTTTTTGCATAGGAACTATGGCCTTCCCTTGCATCTAATACGGGAGCTCTACGAAACATTCAGAAACTTCAAGATTCGTGTGACTGATTACTTCCGGTATCGTAAAATCACTTCCAATATGAATGATCGGTTTCCTGATGCAGCTCCTGAAGAACTTAGTGCGTAAGTTCCAGATATTCCCACAAGATTGATGTTTGCAAATATTCTTAATATCTTTTGAGCCGTTGGCAATTTCTTAACTTCATTATCCTTATATAGCTAGATCAATCACAGTTCTTTATTTGGGGTTGCAGAAATGATGCCACTTGTATCATATGTCGTGAAGAAATGACCTCAGCGAAGAAATTAGTATGTGGCCATCTATTTCATGTGCATTGTCTTCGGTCATGGTTGGAACGACAGAACACATGTCCCACCTGCAGAGCGCTGGTTGTACCAGCTGAGAATGCTACATTAACAGCTTCTGGAAACCGTGGACCACACCAAGAATCCCTGCAGCAGGGTACCGATCTTTCTATTTATACATATTTTCATAATGAATTTTGGTTATTTCGAACTCCGTGCTTCCAATTTTATTGGTCTCTTGAGGTTCTTGGTATGGAAAATGACATCTGTACAGCTGTACTCAGCACGTCCAGAAGGTGAATCCCTTTCTGTTTTTGTGAAACATCGAGACTAATGATGCTCTACGCTTTGAGCAGGAATCGGTTCTTCAAGTTCAGATGGCCAGGGTTCTTCAGTAGCTGCTGCTGCCAGTGAGAATATGAGCAGGCACGAAGCTAGGTTTCAAGCTGCTGCTTCTGCAGCCTCCATATATGGGAGATCCATTGTTTATCCATCTTCTACAAACACACTAGTATGGTATGTGTGACAGCTATTCCCAAAGAAATAACACATAGCATCCACAACAAAAATATTCAGACACGATCTTAGCTAGTTTCTTTTTGAGTCTTCCAGTTTCAGCTATTATGTTGCCAGTTTCTATCTCATGTCTTTTTATTCCACCTGAACATTTCCATGTGATGTCCTGCATATGTCATGTCAGCTCGGGGCTTATCTTGTTTTATTTTATCTTTCTTCTCTGTAACTTCTGTCATCATCCATTATATGATTTTAGAGAAAGAACTAACGCTAAGATCGGTCATATGAAGGTCTCAAGGTTATTCATTGCTTCCTCAGACAGAGGTAGAAGCTCAGAGGATATTTCTCGAGTCCCAAATCGAGGTACATTGATATAATTTGTACAAAAACTACGTTTTCCTTGAGCAGCTCAGAGTTTCTAATAAAATTGTTTTCTCCGTAGGTGTTACAAAACCAACTTCGGCTTCTGGAGAAACCGACAACTGTAGATACGAAAGGAAAATCAGTTGTGGAAACTGCAGAATGAACCATTAAAGCAAAATGTGATAGAGACGAGTGGAAGAGGAGTTTAGGATGTTGGAGTAAAGAGAGAAGAAGTAAGAGTAAACCTCAAAATGTGTGAATTGTTTTGCTATAGAGAGGATTTTAAAAATGTAAATGTTGTGTCTCAAAGAAGCTTTAAAGAAGTAGCAAACTGGTCTTTTGTTACTTTACAACCATTGTCTATATTTGTTTTTCTTTAAGTTTTGTTCCCTTCTCTCATCAAATACAGCTGAAAAAAATAAGCAAAAAGATAACAAAAACCAAAAATTTTGAAAAAGAAAACAACAATTGGAACAACGTAGTTTTAAGTTCTATTATTTGCACATAAAAATAGTTCTATCAAAATTATATTAAATTTTAAAATTGAAAATCAAATGGGAGTTTAGTATGAGGTTTTTTTTTTTTTTTTATCTTTTTTTTAATACCAAAAAACTGTTTAACTCTCTAATTTTTGTAATTTTACGTTTTATCTCATTAAAATGTAGATTAATGCTACAAAGTCAAAAACAATACGAAATAACTCTAATACATATTTTCTAAACATATTCAAGCTCATATACATTAAATTTTTTAAATTGTAAAGATAGATTTGGACTTTTCGTCGTGAGGACTTTGATTTAATATATTATTTATCAAAATTTTACAAATTTGAGGGTAACGATGATGGATTGTATTGCATATTATTTTTGACTTTGCAAGATTAACCTGCATTTTTTGGATATGAAGGATAAAGTTGAAAAAAATAGTGATTTTGAAGATTCTTGTTTTTTGCAAAAAAAACTTGTTTTTTGTTCAAAAATTTAAAGAGGTTTGTTGAAAGTTTTTGAGAAATCAATTATTTTCCCCCGAACTATGGGGATATCACCAAACTATGATCTCTGTACATATGCCCACTCAAAAATATTCCTAAATCTAAATCTACACCCAAAAGTAAAAGCAAATCAAATAATAAACGTCAATCCCAATAGACCAATACTGAACCAGATTTAAAACCAAACCAAACCCAAAAAGATCTTTTTTTTCTCTCTCCCATGTTACTTCTTCTTCTTCGTTCAGCCAAGAACAGATCCCTCAAAATTTCGATTCAGTCTCAAAATTCCTATCTATTGATGAAATCCAGTCCATACAACCAATAATCCATTCCCATAAATCCAATATCAAAATTTCGATCTTTTGATGAAATAATCCATTTCGATTACAAAAATCTAATGAAAAAATCCATTTCGATTACAAAAATCCAATAATCCAATCTCAAAATTTCGATTACAAAAATCCAATAATCCATTCTCATAAAGATTCGATCAGTTTTCTCATATTTCTTGTTGCTGAATTTAATCCAATCGATCGAGAAATCAAAACCCGGAAGCCATGAGAGTCCACCCGATTCCCAGAAATCTCAACATAACCTTGACCCATCATCATCAACATAACCCGACCCAACATCATGGCTCTGAATCTCCGGCGATTGCCACATATCTTCAACCGTGTATTGGAGCTTCCATTGAGGTCAGAGGCAGATGTAGCGGTGGAAGAAAGACACGAAAGTTTCTCTCTGTGAGGGAAATGATGGTGGCAACGAAGCTCAGAGACGGAGACGGAGGAGATTGAAGCTCAGAGACGACAGAGACGGAGGAGATGGAAGCAACATCATGGCTCTGAATCTCTTCTCCTCCGAGCAGGAGCAGAATTTGACGCCGACGGAGGAGATGTTTTTTTTCCGAATCTCTTCAATGCTTCTTCTTTGGGACAAATTAGAGATTCTAAGTTGGAATTGGTCACTCTTTTTACTTGGAATTGGTCGATTAAGGAAGAAGAAGAAGGGGAGAGAGAATTTTTTACTTGGAAAAAAATGGAGGATCTTCGATTAAGGAAGAAGAAGGGGAGAGAGAATTTTTTTAAAAAAATTTAAATATATTATTAATAATAAATAGAAAACCAGCAAATTGGATTACATTTGGGTTGTAATCAAGTTTAGATTAGGTTTAATTCGGTTTAGTGATTTCGTTATTTGGTTAAATAAACCATATATCGAGCATAACCGATGCTAGTGGGTAATTGAGATTCGAACTTTGTTATCGGGAAGATATAGGTTTGTAATTTCAGAGTTGTGGCCATTTAGATTTAAGGATACTTTTGAGGGGACATCTGTACAAAAGGTATAGTTTGGTGGATATTTGATACGATATCCCTATAGTTCAGGGAAGAATATATCGTTTTTCCAAAGTTTTTTTTTGCAATTTTTTCAGACCAAAAAAAAAAGGTTTTTTGCAAAATATTTCCTTTTCTAATTAAGAACTTATTTACTCTTTAATCCTTCAACCTCCCGCTTCCGCCGCTCTCGCTCGCTGGATCCTCGCCGTCCGGTGAAAATCTCTCACAGCCAGGTGAAGGCAAGTGATCGTGTCTTCTTTCTTATTTATGCTTTTAGATGCAAATCGATCGGATGTGATTTTTTTTTTTCGTACTACTGAAATCTCCAATTTGAAATTGCTTTTGTTGGTTCGCCTTTTTATGTCTCAAAGATGGGACTTAAACCCTAAACGAATTGTGATATGAGATTACCATTTGTACATTTCCTTAACTCTGATTCTTGTAGCTATCAAATTGCTTAGGTTATGTATCGTTAATGATTTGATTTTTCATTGGTGTTTTGGTTCTTGCCCACCAGGTGTTTGACAAAATTACTCAATGCACATTTCCCTCTTTGTTTGCAGGACATTATTGTTTCCATTTTTTTAAGGACTAAGCCATGACGAGTCTGATATGGTTAACGGCAGAAGAGGCTGCAAAGAACAGGGGAAAGGTTCTTTCTTTGTACCGACAACTACTTAGGAGCATCAACTCGCCAAAATTGCAGCTTAATTATGCGTCAAGACTTGCCAAGAAAGCTGAGGTTAGGACTATCTTCTTATTTGGCTCTGAGGAAATTTCAAAGCACAACGTTGCTGATCTCATCCGTACTGCTGAATATGCTCTTTCCCAGTTGAAACAAGGCAAAATACCCAACAACACCACTCAGTACTGAGTCATTTTTCCATTGTCACACATTCATAGATATATATGGCTTCATGCTCATTTCAATATCAGCCTTTCATTTATTGGAAACCTTAAATATTGATCAGCTATGTAACTCACAAGGCATGTTTCTTAGTATGACAAGATTGTGGTGTTTAGAAAACATGTCGTATATGTTTGCATATTGCTCAGTATATCCGAATAATCATTGAAGAAAACTTTGAACAGCCCTCAGTTTGATACTCTTCAATCTTGATGCATTTCATTTATTGGGAACCTTAAGTATTGCTTCGAGTATTACAAGATTTGCTTTTTGTTTAGAATACATGTATTATATGTTTGCATATTGCTCACTATATCCCAATAATCATTACTGGAAAGTTTGAACAATTTAGCCCATCAAGCCAGTTATGACTAAAGGAATAACATAATGAATTCATGTAATGATAATAGTAGAATGGATTACTTTCACAATTCGACGGTTTAACACAATGTTTATAATTGTAATTCGACAAGAATCTACTAGATCATATTTTTAAGATTCTACCAAAACTTGCATCACAAAATTGTCAGCTCAAAATCATTTAGTCAATAAACACCCAAATCAGCTCTTATCCTGAGTTCTCTTGTCCTTCGTCTACCTTCTGAGCTTGCTGCTTTCCAATCTGTGGCCGTCTCATAGCTGAAAAAACAGAGAAAGATGAAGAACCATAATGTCACAACTTGTAGGTGTTTTATCAATTGTCTTTGTATGTTTTATAGAACTGTATACACTGAAAAATACTCACATTTAAGAGCTGACCCGGCAAGACATGTAAGCCTTGATTTAGTATTCGTCTCGGCTAATGGTTTAGTATTCTCTTTAGCCACCATTCGCACGTCCCAAACATGTATGATCCCATCAGACGATGCAGAACCAATCAAGTATGGATCTTCCAAGGAGCTGTCACTATCATTCCTGGTAAGCACAACAATACCTTTGATTCGAGCTGGGTGAGCATCTTCTATTGAATAAGCAAGCTTCCCGCTATTTGTGTCCCAAGCCGTTATAGCCCTATCCTCACCACCTGTAAACAGAGTTCCACTCTGTTGCAAATTAAGCAAACATTTTAGCCAAGAAATAAAGTCTCAGAATCAAAATCATAACCATTTCCAAAAATAAAAGGTTAACACGATATCAATAAGAAACCGGAAGAACTCTATTTAAGCCAAAGAAGTCGGTTTGGAGGCTTTAAGAAGGTTGGAACTTCTGAAATTTACACCACAACAACATAAACTTAAACTGAACACACGATTAAGCAAAAGAAGCAAACTTTTGTTGAAAGAATTTATCTGTTGCACTTTAAAAGGACGTATAGATATCATCACCCTTTCCCAAGAAGAATTAAACCGAACTATCAGAGTCTAGGGCTAAATACTATGATAGCCTTAAAAGAGCCTTTATTCGTGGCTTCAAGGAGGTAGGCTCTTCTGCAATGTACACTTGAGTAACATAGTACTAAGCATTAAAAGAAACGAGAACACAATAACGCAGCTCTAGTTCAACTTATAGACAACAGCAGACGAAGTAAACCATCTTGATCTAGCATTAAGAACACACCAAGAATCTCAAAGTTACTTATAGAGAACACTTAAGACATGTAAAAATTTAGAGGATTCAGGAGTGTTGTCAAATCTTTCAAGTAAGGCACAAAAGTTGCAATTGTAGGTTGTATAGAAATTGAAAATAGAAATTGAAGCTTCCAAAGAGAAAGAGACACCACCTCTCCCGGAGTAGCGCAAAGTATACGCTTGCGGCTCGGATTCTCAAGCTCAAGAAGAAGCTTAGCATCCTCAGACTGATGAACTCCAACTTTATTATTCACAACCATGAAAAACCTTTCACCACTCGGATCAAATTTCACAAGACTCGCCTCATGACCTAACCTACAACAAAAACTCCTCTTTCCTCTCACAAGATTCAACATCGTAAAGAACTCATCACGATAAACAGCTAAAGCAAGCTTCCCAGAAGGATGAATCGCCAAATCATTAACCGCCTTTTTATGAGGACGAAAGGACTTAAGAAGAACAAAAGGATCGGTATCGAATATCGCGACGGAGCCATCAGCAGCGGCGGAGATGAGATTACGAGGGAAGGAGAGTGAAGAAGGAGTGTAGAAGGAGAGAGCTGTGATGGAGGCTGTGTGGTTATGGTCGAGTAGTGAGCCGAGGGAAGAAGCGGAGGGAAGATCGTAGAGGTGGATTGTATCGTCGGAACCGCCGGAAGCAGCGACGGGACCGGAACAAGCGACGGTGGTTATTGCGGAGATGTGGGATGGGTAGGAGAAGAGAGGGGAGAGCGTTAGGGTTTGGTTATCGGCGTCGTGCTTTGTGGGTTTAAGCTTGAAACCCCAAATGAATCTCTCGTAGGAGCCTGCGATGATGCTCATTGTAGCTTCGATGAGAGCTTTCGAAAGAAGTTTGATTGAAAATTTTTAGGGTTTTAGGTTTTTATCGAAGAGGAAGACAATTGTTTTGTAAACTAAACCGGATACTAAACCGGCTAGTTTTGTGGTTTATGGTTCGAACTTGTTCGCTCGATTGAACCAATTCTTTTTTTTTTCGTTGATTATTTATTGAGGGAGTTCATTTGTTGGATTTTTTTTTAAGTAATAATTTTCTAATTACAATTGGGAAATTCGGCCACTGTATCAAATATTATTTACAAGACTCTTTTATTTTCGCCTATTTTCTAATACTCATGAAGGATGCCACTAAAACAAGTTTTATTTGAATAATAAAAAAAAGGTTTTCTCTTTCTCCTTTCATCTACCATCTCACAAAAAAATTACTAGTCACATAATAAATTATGAAAGTAAAATCTACCTAAAATGATAATATAAGGGATTTTTGTTTTTGGTTTGTATCTAAGGACGAAAATAAAACTAAAGCAAGTAAAGGATAATGTAAGTTTAAGGATTAAAACACTGGGCAATGATTCGAGTGTCTAGTACAAAACCAAACCGGTGGATCTAGGCCAGAACTTTCGGTTTTTTTTGTTTATTCGGATCGGTTTTTTCGGTTTTTCAGTTTTTTCGGTGAGGGATATTTGTGCCGAACTAAACCGAATTAGAGTTTGGTTCGGTTCGGTTTTATTTCGATTTTTTTGGTTCGGTTTTCGGTTTTTAGTAAAAACAAAAAAAAACAAAAAAATTCAAAAATTTTATAAAAATCGAAACCTGGAAATAACCGAAAGAACCGAAATAACCGAAAGAACCGAAATAAAACCGAAAAACCCAAAATAAACATGTCTAAACCGAGAGTCATGCTTTACACTATAAACCGGAAGTCATGCCTTATAGTATAAACCAGAATTTCGGTTAATCGATCGGTTCTTGACAAATAAACCGAAAGAACCGAAAACCAAATAAAATCTCACTGAAAGAATCGAATACTATTGAGTTTGGATAACCGAAAAACGAGAAAACCGAACCGTAACCGAAAAAACCTAAAGAACCGAACCGAAAGTCTAGGCCTAGATGGATCCAAATCTGACCCAAATCCGTACACGTGACCTAGTATCATACCTCGAGGAAGTAAATACAATCCTTTTTCTAACAAGAAGGAATCCCGGTTCTTAGTTAAACTCTCGAGAACATTTTAAACACTCCACCTTTGATTTCTCTCCAGACTTTGTCATTAATATATACTTTTACTACCACTTCCGATCATTATTACTTAAACTACCTTTTTCATGAATTCTCCACCTTAAAGTGCTCCCTAAACATTCAAAAACACTATGGACTTTTTGATCCGGTGTAACTAGCCCTCTTTTCATCCATTTTTCGATTTTTCTCAAACTATCCACGACTCTTACCCATGGTCTTTCTCTTTTATTATCACATTATCTTTCTTGGACATCGGAGAATTGTCAGAAAATACCGTTCTAATCTTGTTTTCTAGGTTTCGACGTGTTTGTTATTCGTCGTGTTTCCGACGTGCGAGATGCACACACAAAAGAATTCTCTAAACAATAATTAATGTTTTTTTAATTAATTTTAAGATATTAAAGAATTTAAGTTATACAAATCACTTAGTTTAAGATAAACTGGGAATTCAAAAAATTTAATTCATATTTTTATTTACTCAAAATTTTAGATGATAATTAATCTAAATATATTAGTTAATTATAAATTAATTACGAAATTAAATTATATAATTTCAAATTACTAATTTTTAAATATACTCCTTCCGTTTTAAAATGTTAAATGTTTAAAAAAAAAAGTTGTTTCAAAAAGATAATATTTTATACTTTCAATGCATATTTGGTTTAATATTACATATTTTGTTCTCATTTTTAATGATGAAATTTAATTAAAATTATTAAAAAATTAAATTAGGATGATGAAGAATTTGTATTTTATCATGTTTGTTGGTTTGACGTAAAAGTCAAATAGACTACATGTTTTTCTATTTGCCATGTGATATATTTTTATTTTATGAAAATTCTTTACTTTGTTGTAAACTGATCCCACTTATTAATGAGATAAGGGAATATATATATATGAGTCTCGGGATACAAGGGAAAGATAAAACCCTAATGGGCCTAATGGGGCCGGTTAATGAGTCCACAAGATGTTTTATAACACTCCTCCTTGGACGAAATAACTGTGTCTGATACTCAACCGGGATCTCTATAATGCGCTGGGGAATGTTGCCTCATTAAAACCTTACCAAGAAAACCCAGTGGGAAAAACCATGGTGAAGGAAAAAGAGTACAACACGCATTACTCCCCCTGATTTGAGCATCACTGTAGATCCTTAAGTCTACGCATCCCAATATTATAAATGAGCTTCCGGAGTGTTGAAGTCGGCAATGATTTGGTGAATAGGTCGGCTGAATTCTCACTTGATCGGACCTGCTGAACTTTGACCTGACCATCCTTCTGTAATTCATGAGTGAAGAAAAATTTGGGCAGAATATGCTTCGTCCGATCCCCTTTGATATAACCGTCCTTGAGCTGAGCAATGCAAGCCGCGTTGTCTTCAAACATAACCGTTGGCTCCTTATCATCGTTCATACCACAATTTGATCGGATGTGCTGAGTCATGGACCGCAACCAGACACACTCTCTACTAGCTTCGTGAATGGCCAAGATTTCCGCATGGTTAGATGAGGTGGCAGCGATTGTCTGCTTCATAGATCTCCATGAGATAGCTGTTCCTCCATGCGTGAAAACATAACCAGTCTAAGACCTGGCACAGTGCGGATCCGATAGATATCCTGCATCAGCAAAACCAACTAGCCCATCCTTGTGTTGGTTAGTGTAAAACAATCCTAAGTCCTTAGTCCCTTGTAGGTACCTTAGGATGTGTTTAATACCGTTCCAGTGCCTTTTAGTTGGACATGAGCTAAAGCGGCTAGGAGACTCACGGCAAAACAGATGTCTGGTCTAGTGTGACTAGCCAAGTACATTAATGCTCCTATGGCACTGAGGTATGGCATTTCAGGACCGAGAACTTCTTCATCGTCCTTCTTTGGACCGAATGGATCACTGTCCAATCCGAGGCTCCTCACAACCATTGGGCTGGTCAATGGGTGGGCCTGGTCCATATTGAATCTCTTGAGTACCTTTTCAATGTATGCTGATTGATGCACAAGGATTCCATCGTTGATGTACTCAAGTTGTAGCCCCAAACAGAATTTAGTTTTGCCTGTGTCTTTCATTTCAAATTCTGCTTTTAAGCATTCTACTGTTTGGGCGATTTCACCAGATGTTCCGAGGATGTTTAAATCATCCACGTATACTGCTATGATCACAAATCCTTTGTTTTCGTATTTCTTGATAAAGATGCATGGACTGATCGGATCGTTTTTGTAGCCTTCTCTGATGAGATATTCACTTAACCGATTATACCACATACGTCCGCTTTGTTTTAGTCCATATAAGGATTTGTTCAGCCTAATGCAGTGCTGATCTCGAGATGCATGCTTATCTTTAAGCTCGATGCCATCTGGTAATCTCATATAGATTTCATTGTCCAGTGGTCCATAGAGATAGGCGGTTACAACATCCATTAATCGCAAATCTAAATTTTCTTTTATGGCCAGACTTATGAGGAATCGAAAAGTAGTTGCATCCACCACAGGAGAATAAGTCTCTAATCGATTCCGGATCTCTGTGAGAATCCTTGTGCTACAAGCCGTGCCTTGTATCTAAAGACTTCACCGAGTTCGTTTCTTTTACGCACAAAGACCCATTTGTGGCCCACTGGTTTAGTATCGAATGGTGTCCTTATGATCGGACCAAACACATTCCTTTTCTTTAGACTGTTTAACTCCATGTTTATGGCTTCTTTCCATTTTAGCCAGTCTGATCTACGAGTGCACTCAATTATAGACGTGGGTTCTAGATCCTCTTGCGTGTGCGCAACCTCAAGTGCTACCTTGTATGCAAAGATTGCATCTATGTCGACATCTTTTCTGTTCCATTGAGTTCCAGACATGCTATAATTGATAGAGATTTCATTATTATTGATCCCTTCGGAACCTTGAGATTTGACGTCCCAAACCTCTTGTATCGGTTCACTAGAGTGAATCTCAGCCGCGGCTATGTCTGTTATTTCAGGAATCCCGGTTTCAACCGTTGCACCTCTCTTTGGTTTCCGGGGATTCTTATCTTTGGAACCTAATTGTCTGCCACGTTTATTACGTGATGCAGATTCTGTAGCAATGGGTACATAGACTGAACACCCAAATGTCTTAATATGGGAGATGTCTGGCTCATGACCCGTTAGCAATTGGGATGGTGAATATCTATGCTCAATAGATGGTCGAATGCGTATTAGTTCAGCAGCATGTAAGACTGCATGTCCCCAAGCTGAGACCGGGAGCTGCGACCTCATGAGTAATGGTCGAGCAATCCATTGAATTCGTTTAATGAATGATTCAGCCAATCCATTCTGTGTATGGACATGTGCCACGGGATGTTCAACCCTTACCCCCATGGCCATACAATACTCATTAAACGCTTGGGAAGTCAATTCACCAGCATTAATTAATCTAAATATATTAGTTAATTATAAATTAATTACGAAATTAAATTATATAATTTCAAATTACTAATTTTTAAATATACTCCTTCCGTTTTAAAATGTTAAATGTTTAAAAAAAAAAGTTGTTTCAAAAAGATAATATTTTATACTTTCAATGCATATTTGGTTTAATATTACATATTTTGTTCTCATTTTTAATGATGAAATTTAATTAAAATTATTAAAAAATTAAATTAGGATGATGAAGAATTTGTATTTTATCATGTTTGTTGCTTCGTTTGACGTAAAAGTCAAATAGACTACATGTTTTTCTATTTGCCATGTGAGCAATTTTTTGTGATATATTTTTATTTTATGAAAATTCTTTACTTTGTTGTAAACTGATCCCATTTATTAATGAGATAAGGGAATATATATATATGAGTCTCGGGATACAAGGGAAAGATAAAACCCTAATGGGCCTAATGGGACCGGTTAATGAGTCTACAAGATGTTTTATAACATACTTCTAATTCTTAGAATTTTTCTTAGTTTTTTCTTCAAACGCATGAATTATCATGATAATGAGATGAAAGAGAATGTAGATATATGAAAAATAAACAACAACTTCATGTGAATAATTTTAACGGTAAACATGAATTAGACTTAAAAAAACTTCTCGAAGTAAAAAGGAATTAAATATGGTAGAAATTGCTCAACGAAATCATATAGATCATTTCAACGTCAAAGAAGAATTCGACTTGAACAAACTTCTTTATATGAAGAATGAAGTAAATATGGTGAGAATTGATCAACTAGTTCATGTAGATAATTTCAACGTCACGTCAAATATGAATTCAACTTCAACAAGCTTCCCAACGATGATGCAAAGCTCCACCTAGAAGTTCAACAAATTATCAAAGACGCGTTCAAAATTTTGTTTCCCAAATAATTTTACATTTGTTATAAAACATCTCGTGGACTCATTAACCGGCCACATTAGGCCCATTAGGGTTTTATCTTTCTCTTGTATCCTGAGACTCATATATATATTCCCTTATCTCATTAATAAGTTTGATCAGTTTACAACACGTTATCAGCACGAGTTGCTCCCTAAAACCCTAAAAACACCAAAACGGCGTTACTGTTCATCCGGCGTTACTGTTCATCATCACTGTTCATCGGCGTTACTGTTCAAAACCGAGGTCTTTAGCTTCCGGTTCTAGTCCGTACAACCCCTTAAGGTGAAAGGTAAATCCGAAACCCTAAAAAGCTAAGAACCAACCATCGAATTCGGACTAGAGAAAGTGTAACCATTAAAACGAATCTTGATTGATTAAGCGATTGTTATTGCTTGTGTGATCTGATTGCTTGACTCGTTTAAGTTGCTAAAAAAGTTATTATTGCTTAAACCAAAGTCGCAAATTCGAAAACACTTAGCCATGGCGGAAACTTTAAAAACCTAAAACCTAAATCGGATCAAATCCGAAATCCCTAAAGTATAATCCGATTGATTGAGGTTGTCTAGGTTGTTTTAAATTGATTGTTTCTATGATTGGTTACATGCTAAAATTGCCAGAAACCAAAACCTAAAATCGCATGAACCCTAGAAACCTAGAAAAGTAAGAATCCTATTATAAATAGGAAAATCCTAAAAACCCTAAATCCTATTCTAAATAGGAAAAGCTTAATCATAATCAATAAAAGGAAAACCTAAATAAAAAGAGGAAACCTTATAATCATAATCAATAAAAGGAAAACCTAAATTATCAAATCCTAAATCCTAATTAAATTGGGAAATTTCAAATCCTATTCAAGACAGGGAAACCTTATAAAATAGAAATTTTTCCAAAATAGAAAGTTTCCCCAAAATAGAAAGTTTCCATAAATAGCAAATTTTCATTTAAGGAAAGTTTATTTTTCAATCCCATAACCCAAGAATCCTAGATTCATCAAAGCTATTTTCTGAAATGAATGATCACTTAATGAAATCAATTGCATGTTTTCAGATGTCGAACATTCAAAAGGTTGAATTCGAGGCACTCAATGTCTCAGGAGATAACTATCTCCAGTGGGCCCTTGACACTAAAATTTTCCTCAACTCCAAAGGCCTAGGTGAATGCATCATCGATGGTAACACCGCATCTCTCAAAGATCGGTTCCAGGCGATATTTCATATCCGCCATCACCTGGCCGAGAGCCTCAAAAATCAATATCTCACGATTGAGAATCCACTCGACCTTTGGGTGGCACTGAAAAAGAGGTATGACCATCAGAAAACGGTCCTATTGCTCCAAGCCAAGTTCGAGTGGAAGAACCTACGATTCCAAGATTTCAAATCCGTTGACGCCTACAACTCCGAGTTATTTCGGATCGTTTTAATCATGAAACTATGTGGCGATGAAGTGTCTGACAATGAGCTGCTGGAAAAGACATTGTCAACATTTCATACTCAGAATATTGTGCCTCAGCAACAATACCGCGCGATGAAATACACGACATATGAGGATTTGATCTCTTGCTTACTCCTAGCAGAGAAAAATAATGAGTTGTTGATGAGGAACAGTGCTCAAAGGCCCCCGGGATCAGCCCCACTACCAGAGGCCCATCAAATCGAAGGAGCCAAGAGAGAATCCAACTACGTCCAGCGTGACAGATCCTCTGATCGTGGCCGTGGACGTGGCAATGGACGTGGGAAGCGTGGCAATGGACATGGAAATTCGAACATAGGCAACCGACCTAACCTCAGTTACGGTCGCGGTAAAGGTCGTGGAATCTCCAAACCGACCCATTCAGCCAACTCGACCAATCCATCCCCTTGCCACCGATGTGGGATGTCAAATCATTGGTCCAAGAACTGTCGCACTCCCAAGTTCCTTTGTGATCTCTATCAGAAGCACGGGAAAACTCATCCTGAAGCTAATCTGGTTAACCAAGATTATGAAGGTGACTTCAAAGATGACAAGGCTGATCACATGGATTACCAGACCTCAGACCTTCTTGATTGATTTCGACATTTAGATATTTGCTTTATATTGACAATATTTATTTGGGCTTTGTTTGATTTTGATTTGTGTTATTCAGAACTTATTATTTTTTTTTATGCACACATTATTTTATGCAATGGTTTATTTAATTACTTATTTAAATCGTACCTCTTGTCTATTAAAGTTATGAACGAGCTCAAACACATCATTGTGGTGGACAGTGGATCCAGCCATACCATACTAAAAGACAAGAGATACTTCATAAATCTCATAATAAAAACCGCAAACATTAACACAATAGCAGGTACCTCGAGCCTAATAGAAGGCCACGGCCAAGCCCATGTGTTGTTATCAAACGGCACACATCTAGAAATACTAGATGCACTATACTCACCCAGTTCAAAGAGAAATCTATTGAGCTTCAAAGATATAAGACTAAATGGTTTCCACATCGAAACCCAGGGTGAAGGGAACAAAGAATCCCTACTGATTACTAAGATCTCACACGGCCATAAACAAGTCCTTGAGACTATACCCGCACTATCTACTGGCCTTTACTATGCTAAGGTCAGTATGATTGAGGCTAATGTTGCTATTAAAGCACGATTCAAAGATCACACTATTTGGCACGACTGGCTTGGTCATCCCGGTACGAATATGATGCGTAAATTGATTCAAAGTTCTAAAGGGCACACCCTTAAAGAAAACCGATTTTTCCCTCAGCACCTCACGTGCACAGCTTGTTCACAAGGGAAGTTGATCACTCGGCCTTCACCAGTCAAAGTGTCTAAAGAGACTTTGAATTTTCTGGAACGAATCCAAGGAGATATATGTGGTCCGATCCACCCACCTTGTGGGATATTTCGGTATTTCATGGTTCTAATTGATGCATCGACCCGCTGGTCGCATGTTTGTCTATTGTCTTCTCGAAACCAAGCATTTGCTAGGTTATTGGCCCAAATCATCAGATTGCGAGCCCATTTTCCAGATTTCCCACTTAAGACTATACGTCTTGATAATGCTGGTGAATTCACTTCCCAAGCGTTTAATGAGTATTGTATGGCCATGGGGGTAAGGGTTGAACATCCCGTGGCACATGTCCATACACAGAATGGATTGGCTGAATCATTCATTAAACGAATTCAATGGATTGCTCGACCATTACTCATGAGATCGCAGCTCCCGGTCTCAGCTTGGGGACATGCAGTCTTACATGCTGCTGAACTAATACGCATTCGGCCATCTATTGAGCATAGATATTCACCATCCCAATTGCTAACGGGTCATGAGCCAGACATCTCCCATATTAAGACATTTGGGTGTTCAGTCTATGTACCCATTGCACCACCACAGAGAACTAAAATGGGACCTTAGAGGAGGATGGGAATATATGTTGGTTTTGATTCTCCCACCATTATCAAATATCTTGAGCCGACCACAGGAGACCTATTTAAGGCTAGATATGCGGATTGCCAATTTGATGAATCGGTATATCCTGTCTTAGGTGGAGAGACACACAAGCTGGTAAAGGAAATTTCATGGAATCAAACATCCTTACAATGGCAAGATCCTCGGACTCTAGAATGTGATTCAGAGGTCCAAAAGATTATACACTTACAAAAGCTAGCTAATCAATTACCAGATTCCTTTGCTGACCCGAACAGAGTAACCAAATCGTACATACCAGCTCTTAATGCACCAGTACGAATAGATGTCCAAAAAGGACAGACTCAAGTTGCTACAGAGTCTGCATCACGTAATAAACGTGGTAGACCATTAGGTTCCAAAGATAAGAATCTCCGGAAACCAAAGAGAGGTGCAACGGTTGAAACCGGGATTCCTAAAATAACAGACATAGCCGCGGCTGAGATTCACTCTAGTGAACCGATACAAGAGGTTTGGGACGCCAAATCTCAAGGTTCCGAAGGGATCAATAATAATGAAATCTCTATCAATTATAGCATGTCTGGAACTCAATGGAACATAAAAGATGTCGACATAGATGCAATCTTTGCATACAAGGTAGCACTTGAGGTTGCGCACACGCAAGAGAATCTAGAACCCACGTCTATAATTGAGTGCACTCGTAGATTAGACTGGCTAAAATGGAAAGAAGCCATAAACGTGGAGTTAAACAGTCTAAAGAAAAGAAATGTGTTTGGTCTGATCATAAGGACACCATTCGATACTATCTCTATGGACCACTGGACAATGAAATCTATATGAGATTACCAGATGGCATCGAGCTTAAGATAAGCATGCATCTCGAGATCAGCACTGCATTAGACTGAACAAATCCTTATATGGACTGAAACAAAGCGGACGTATGTGGTATAACCGGTTAAGTGAATATCTCATCAGAGAAGGCTACAAAAACGATCCGATCAGTCCATGCATCTTTATCAAGAAATACGAAAACAAAGGATTTGTGATCATAGCAGTATACGTGGATGATTTAAACATCCTCGGAACATCTGGTGAAATCGTCCAAACAGTAGAATGCTTAAAAGCAGAATTTGAAATGAAAGACCTGGGCAAAACTAAATTCTGTTTGGGGCTACAACTTGAGTACATCAAAGATGGAATCCTTGTGCATCAATCAGCATACATTGAAAAGGTACTTAAGAGATTCAATATGGACCAGGCCCACCCATTGACCAGCCCAATGGTTGTGAGGAGCCTCGGATTGGACAGCGATCCATTCGGTCCAAAGAAGGACGATGAAGAAGTTCTCGGTCTTGAAATGCCATACCTCAGTGCCATAGGAGCATTAATGTACTTGGCTAGTCACACTAGACCAGACATCTGTTTTGCCGTGAGTCTCCTAGCTCGCTTTAGCTCATGTCCAACTAAAAGGCACTGGAACGGTATTAAACACATCCTAAGGTACCTACAAGGGACTAAGGACTTAGGATTGTTTTACACTAACCAACACAAGGATGGGCTAGTTGGTTTTGCTGATGCAGGATATCTATCGGATCCGCATGTGCCAGTCTTAGACTGGTTATGTTTTCACGCATGGAGGAACAGCTATCTCATGGAGATCTATGAAGCCATAATCGCTGCCACCTCATCTAACCATGCGGAAATCTTGGCCATTCACGAAGCTAGTAGAGAGTGTGTCTGGTTGCGGTCCATGACTCAGCACATCCGATCAAATTGTGGTATGAACGAAGATAAGGAGCCAACAGTTATGTTTGAAGACAACGCGGCTTGCATTGCTCAGCTCAAGGACGGTTATATCAATGGGGATTGGACGAAGCATATTCTGCCCAAATTCTTCTTCACTCATGAATTACAGAAGGATGATCAGGTCAAAGTTCAGCAGGTCCGATCAAGTGAGAATTCAGCCGACCTATTCACCAAATCATTGCCGACTTCAACACTCCGGAAGCTCATTTATCAGATTGGGATGCGTAGACTTAAGGATCTACAGTGATGCTCAAATCAGGGGGAGTAATGCGTGTTGTACTCTTTTTCCTGGTAAGGTTTTAATGAGGCAACATTCCCCAGCGCATTATAGAGATCCCGGTTGAGTATCAGGCACGGTTATTTCGTCCAAGGGGGAGTGTTATAAAACATCTTGTGGACTCATTAACCGGCCCTATTAGGCCCATTAGAATTTTATCTTTCCCTTGTATCCCGAGACTCATATATATATATATTCCCTTATCTCATTAATAAGTTTGATCAGTTTACAACAACATTTAATATTTTTTGCGTTAACGTTGTTCATAAGATGATGTAAAACTTTTAATAATTATAATGGATTCTAATATTGAGTGGTCAAATAAATTTAAAAAAATAAATGAGTATTATTCGAGTATTATTACTCCACCATAGTATATCTAAAATGCTTTAAATAATGTACTTTTTTATTCTATGCAAAATTATTCTAATTACACACACATATATATATATATATCACATAAAAGTTATAAGAAAAATAAAAACAAAAGAAAAATAAATTCATCCTTTGACTAAAAAAGAAAGATAAAAACAAATATTTGAACAAAAATAAAATTATTTGACTAAACAACAGTTTTAAAAGCAACAGAGGTATCAAGATACTCATCCCAACAATATTACTATGGAATATGTGTGTTGGTTAATTTATGATGTTGACATATCATCAATCAATATATTCATCATTTTTTTCTCGTATTTTGATCGACATTACAAGTATGCATACATAAAGCGCAAGAAATCACCCAAGATAAAAAAGCATATGGATACCATCAAAGATGACAAGTAGGGAGCTATTGATTTTTTAGACCAAGCGTTTGATCGCTATAAAGAGATTGTGCAAAATGCACATGCAATTTCTGAGATAGATTTCTCTCGTTCATAACCACTTCTTAGAAACCTAAATACAATTTTATCAAGGCAGCAAGGGGCGACGTAGATGCGTCTAGATACTCAATTCAAACTATATTTACTATAAATTATGTTTGTCAGTCATATTCTGAAGTTTACACATCACTCATCACATTCGTCGTTTTTTAGCTTTTATTTTGATCGACATAACATAAAATACATATTAAAAGCGTAACAAATCACGTAAGATCAAAGAGAAAATGTATAGCATCGAGGATAACAAGTTTGAAATGGTTGATTGTTTAGACTAAGTAAGTGGCCGCTTTGATAAAATGGTTGATTGTTTAATAGGGATTAAAGAGATTATAAGAAAACAAGATGAAGATATCAAAAAGTTTGGAAAGAGGTTCAAAGTAAATTTACATTATGGTAGTGAGATTTAGTTTTTTGTTTAATTTTTATCTTTTGATGAGTTGATATTACCCTTTATTTAGTTATTAGGAAAACACTTTATAACCATTTTAAAACTGTTTCTGAATTATCTCGTTTTTAATTTAAAATCTTAATTCTTATTTATTGTGACTAAAGAGTGATAAAAAAACATGATAGCTTTTGGTAAAAATGAATGGTAAAAATAAATAAATATAATGTTCTTAAGTTTTTTTTTAACTTGAGAACATAACAATTGAAATAATTAATATTATTGGTTATTTATCTTACTGTAATAATCAAAATGTTTTCACCAAAATTATAATGTTTTGAGTCAATTGCTACAAATTTAATGCTAAAATTTAATATATTAGAAAATAATATTTGTTTTAATATATGTCGGGTGTCAAAATAGATCGACCCAATCCAAACCGACTCATTAACCCTAATGGTCATACTATTTGGATCCTAATGAGTTAATGAGTCAAATGAGTTATGGGTCAATGGGTTGATGAGTCAGTGGGTTGATGGGTCAATGGATTGATGGGTCAATGAGTTTATAGGTCATATGGATTGGGTTGTAATAGTTTATGGTTAACCATTGACTCATTAAAATATCATACTTAGCATCATCATCATCATATCATTATCGCCATATCATATTTCATCATCATCATATCATCATCATAATAAAATTTTCCGCCAAAAATATGAGTTCGCATTTTTTCCGTAAAAAACATGAGTCAATATTTTTTCCGCCAAAAACACGGTTTCATAATTTTTCCGCCAAAAACACGGTTTCATAATTTTTCTTCCAAAAACACAATTTCATAATTTTCCGCCAAAACACGGTTTCATAATTTTCCCGCCAAAAACATGGTTTCATAATTTTCCCTCCAAAAAAACGGTTTCATAATTTTCTCGCAAAAAAAACGGTTTCATAATTTTTCCACCAAAAGCACGGTTTCATAATTTTTCCGCCAAAAACATGAGTCCATATTGTTCCACCAAAAACACGAGTCCGTATTTTCCCGCCAAAAACTTTTCTCGCCAAAAAATGAATCCATAATTTTTTGCCAAAAACATGATTCCGTAATTTTCTCGCCAAAAATATGATTTCATAATTTTCCCGCCAGAAGACGTGAATCCATATTTCATGCCATTGATGATGATGGCAAAATGATAATATATGATGATAAAAATTATTTATTAGTTATTTTTATATTTATTCTTATTAAATATTTATTAATTAATTATTTTATTTTTATGGGTCATCTGAGTTGACTCAACTCATTTAATCATTAAAACCATCAAATTAATTTGAGTTATGGGTTAACTCAACATATTTAACAAATGAGTTGGATCAACTCAAAAACCATTTAAGTTTGAACATATTGAGTTATGAGTTGGTTTGGTTTGGTTTGGTTTACCTATTTTGACACTCTAAATATATGCTAATACTCGGCGCTATATTTTTTTCAAGGAATTCAGCCACTAATATGTTAATGTAACGAAAACATCAATGTTTGTGCATTATCCTTGACTCAAACGGTTTTTTTTAAACAAGGTATTCCCAAATATATATATATATATATATGTTGGAAAATATCTACTAATTATTTAATATGTCAAAGTAAGTCGGTCATAGATATTTGTTATATAATCATTTTATATGTAAAAGTAACCGACTTACCACTCCTATATCAAGGGAGTTTGGGTTTCATCTTTGTACTACTAGAAAAACGAGACTAAAAAGAAGAAAAGAATAAAAGAATCATTCTTCCTTCCTAAAAATCTTCATCCCTCCCACTCTCGACATCTCTTATAAAATATAATATTTACTTATATAATATCATAATTAAATCATATCATATAAAATAATATTTATAACACGTTATCAGCACGAACCGCTCACTATCCGATCAAAATCCGAACTGATCTTTATCTGATTTAAGGCACGATCTAAGGTATGATTTAATTTATAATTAAATCAATTTTCAATTTATATATTATTGTTTATATGGAAGGTTATGGCTCCTCAATTATATGGTAGGCTCTGCCTCCTCACTTCTATGGAAGGTTATGCCTCCTAAATTGATTAAAATTATTCTATTATTTTCATGTTTTATAATGATTTAAATTATTTTGTTATAATTTACATATATTTATATATTATTATATATGTGTAGATATCATGTCAAATTTGGTAAAACTTGATATCGCTGCCCTTGATGTATCTGGAAATAATTATATGACATGAGCATTAGATGCAAAAATGCATCTAAAAGCGAACTAGCTTCTGGACACCATTGACCAGACAAAAAAGGCCTCAGAAGATAAAAAAACAAAGGCCATGCTATTTTTATGCCACCATCTCCATGAAAGAAGATCCTGGGGATCTTTGGCAATCACTCAAAGATAGTTTTGATCACCAAAAATATGTCATCTTACCAAAAGCCAAACATGAATGGTTGAACCTCCGGTTCATGGATTATAAAAGTGTAAGTGATTATAATTCCGTGTTGTTCGGAATTACTTCCAGGATGATATTGTGTGGAGAAAAAAATAACTAATAATGATATGATTGAGAGAACTCTCCAAACATTTCATCATGTGAATGTATCACTACAACAACAATATCGGACAAAATGTTATATTAAGTATTCGGAGTTAATGAACACACTCCTAGTTGCCGAACAAAATAATGAACTCGTGATGATAAATTATAAGACCCGTCCTGTCGGATCAGCAACATTTCCTGAAGCGAATGTCGCATCGACACATAATAATTGGCAAAGACAGGGACGAGGTAGAGGTCGTGGTCGCGGTCGTGGACGTGGAGGCGGACGTGGAGGCAGAGGTGGACAAGGAAGGGGATTCAACAATAATAGTTACAACGCGGGAAATACAAATAAAAGTTACAAGAAGAATGATAATACAAGCGTGATAACTACTCAAAAAGAAAATATGTGTTACAGATGCGGAATGAAAGGCCATTGGGCACGTACCTGTCATACGCCAAAATATTTCGTCGATCTGTATCAAGAATCCCAAAAGGCAAAAGAGAAAAATGGCGAAACCAATTTTGTCTCTGATGAGCCCAAATCTTCCTTTGATAATACTCATCTTGATATGGCTGATTTTCTTGTTGAACCAAGCGATGAATAATAAGATGAGTGTGGTCAATGTAATATAGTATAATGTCTATCTGAAGAAGACAAAAAAAATAAAAGTCTCAATGTATAATATGTTTTATTGTAATATAATGCTTAATATTTTTAAAATTAAAATGAACCATTTATATTGATAATACAAGCGATTACAAAGAACATTATTACATAAAATAATAAAACGAAATTAAGAACAAACTATCCGTGGGTATACTCCCCAACGAAGAGCCCATAAATACAAACAATAATTAAAACTAAACAAAGAATTAAACACAAGCGAAAAATCTTCAAAAATAAAAACTAAAAAAAAAATTTAAGATGAATGAGATAAGATTTTTGTGTAAGTAAATGAATAGATGAATGAGTATATTTATAAATTGAAAAAATACTATTATTAGCCGTTTAAAAAGTATAAAAATTTTGAAAAAAATAAAAAATAAATTCATCATAACCGTTGGTATATCCGACCGTTGGTGATATATTAATCAATCTGAAATTTTATATGTAATCAGTTGAATTTTAACAGTTTCAGATAAATAATAAATTTTTATTTTTGATAATAAATGTTGTTTTAATCTATCTCCTTTTACTTTGACCCAGAAGATGTCAAAATTTATGAATGAAGATGGAGATATGTCTGGCAGATAGTGCGACAACGCACACGATATTAAAAGATAAAAAATATTTCTCCGATCTTAAATTAAGAGAAACTGCAGTGAATACTATCGGGAAATACAAAAATTATTATGGGTTCCGGAAGAGCCTAGTTCTCAATGTCAAGGGGAACAAAGTTTGAAATAAATGATGCATTATATTCTTCCAAGTCTTATAGAAACTTGTTAAGTTTCAAAGATATCCGAAAAAATGGATATCATGTGGAAACCAAGAATAAAAATGATATTGAATATCTTTGCATGACAACAATGATTTCGGATAGAAAATATATATTAGAAGAACTGCCAGCTTTTTCTTCTGGATTATATTCCACAAAAATTAATATGATTGAATCATATGCCACAGTAAACCCGAAGTTTACCAATATATTTAAAGTATGGCATGAAAGGTTGGGTCATCCTGGTTCAATCATGATGAGAAAAATTGTAGAAATTCTAATGGCCATTCATTGAAAGACCAGAAGATCTTTCAATCAAATGAATTTTTATGTGATGTATGTTCTCGAGGAAAACTCATAATTCGGCCATCACCAACTAAAATGGGAATGAATCACTAGAATTTTTAGAAAGAATACATGGTGATATATGTGGACTAATCCATCCATCGTGTGGACCATTTCAATATTTTATGGTATTAATTGATGCATCTAGTAGATGGTCCCATGTGTGTCTTTTGACGACACGAAATATGGCATTTGCCAGATTTATTTCCTAAATAATCAGGTTAAAAGCGCAATTTCCTGATTATACTATCAAAACAGTAAGACTTGATAATGCTGGTAAATTTACTTCACAAGCCTTTAATGATTATTGTATGTCACTGGGGATCGATGTTGAACATCCAGTGGCCCACGTTCATACACAAAATAGATTGGCCAAATTTTTAATTAAACGGTTACAACTAATTGTTAGGCCGTTAATACTGAGAACAAAGCTCCCAATATCGGTATGGGGACATGCTATCTTACATGCTGCAGCATTGATACAGATTCGACCAAGTGCATAATAAATATTCCCTATTACAATTAGCATCTGGTCAGCAGCCAAATATATCGCATCTCCGTGTTTTTGGATGTGCAGTATATGTGCCGATTGCATCCCCTTAACGTACAAAAACAGGGTCCCAACGGAGATTGGGTATTTATGTTGGTTATACATCACCAAGTATAATTCGTTATCTTGAACCACAAACTAGTGACTTGTTTACATCTCGTTTTGCTGATTGCCATTTTAATGAAAACGAGTTCCCATCGTTAGCGGGAGGAATTCGTGAAATTCCAAAAGATATTACATGGTATACACCATCTTTGATATCTCTTGATCCTCCTACAAAACAACATGAACTCGAAGTGCAGAAAATTGTGCATTTACAAAATATGGCAAACGAGTTACCAGACGGGTTCGTAGATACAAAAAAGGTGACAAAATCATATATACCGGCTGCAAATGTTCCATCAAGAGTTGGAGTCCCACAGGAACAAAATGATGCTAATAAAATAAATGAGCCTAAAGTTCAGTTAAAGAGGGGGAGACCCATGGGTTCTAAAGATAAAAATCTCCGAAAGAAAAAGGCTACGGGAGAATCAAATTCACATAAAGAGGTTCCTGAAGAAACCCAAAATAAAGAAAGTTCAGTGGACTCAAATGAAGTAATTCCAAAAAAATTACCAAAAAAAAATATATTCCTGAAAAGAGACATGATACAGAAAAATAAGAGATTTCCATAAATTATGCCCAAAATGAAAAAGTATGGGTAAGAAATGAGATAGATGATGATGATGATGGAATTTTCTCATATTCTGTATCTAAAGAAATTAATAATGAAAATGATAATCTAGAACCAAGGTCCATATCAGAATGTCATAAAAGATATGACTGGAAGAAATGGAGGATGGCCATGCAAAATGAGTTAATCTCTCTTAATAAAAGGAATGTGTTTGGACCTGTACTCACTACACCTAAAAATATAAAACCGGTTGGGTGCAAATGGGTATTTGTAAGAAAACGAAATGAGAATAATGAGGTCACAAGATATAAAGCTCGACTTGTTGCTCAAAGTTTTTCTCAACGACCGGAAATTGATTATGAGGAAACATATTCTCTGGTAATGGATGCTATTACGTTCAGGTATTTAATGAGTTTAGCAGCATCCCAAAATTTAGAAATGAATCTTATGGATGTAGTGACAACATATTTATATGGATCACTTGATAATGAAATATATATGATAATCCCAGAGGAGATGAAAACGCCTGGAACATTGAGCTCAAAGTCTACGGATATATGTTTGGTCAAATTACAGCGATCACTTTACGAATAAAAACAATCCGGACGCATGTGGTACAATCGTTTAAGTGAATACCTTTTAAAGAAGGGTTATGTGAATAATACAATATGTCCATGCGTTTTTATAAAGAAATCTTTAAACGGATTTGTGATCATCGCTGTTTATGTTGACGACTTGAATATAATTGGAACTCAAAAGGAGATTGAAGAGACACAAAATCATATGAAATTAGAGTTTGAAATGAAAGATTTTGGAAAGACAAAATTTTGTCTTGGGCTCCAGATAGAGCACCTCCAAGATGGAATATTCGTGCATCAATCAACTTATACTAGAAAACTCTTCAAACGCTTTAACATGGATAAACCAACTCCTTTGAGTACTCCAATGGTTAATAGACAACTCAATGTTGAAAAGGATCCATTTAGACCATGTGAGGATAACGAAGAAATATTGAGTCCTGAAGTACCTTATATGAGCACTATTGGTGGATGTATCTTGCAAATTGCACATGACCAGATATAGCTTTCGCTACTAATCTACTTGCAAGATATAACTCGTCTCCAATGCGAAGACATTGGAACGGAATAAAACATATTTCCATTATCTCCAAGGTACAATTGACTTACGATTATATTATCCTAGAAATTCAAAATTTTGTCTAGTTGGTTTTGCAGATGCAGGTTATTTATCAGATCCACATAAGGCAAGATCCCAAACTGGATATATATTTACTATAGGAGGGACTGCAATCTCGTAGCGTTCTCAAAAGCAAACACTAGTTGCTACTTCATATAATTATGTAGAGATTATAGCACTTCATGAAGCATGTAGAGAATGTGTATGGCTCTGATCTATGATCCAACATATTCAAGAAGCTAGTGGAATAACCACGAATAAAGAACCTATAACCATATTCGAAGATAATGCTGCATGCGTCGCACAAGTTAAAGAAGGTTATATCAAAAGCGATAGGACGAAGCATATTCCACCAAGATTTTTCTCTTACACTCAAGAACTCGAGAAAAATGGTGAAGTCAATATTGAATATATCCGCTCCTGCGACAATTCAGCAGTCCTACTTACGAAGGCACTATCCACCACAATGTTCAAAAAGCATGTTCATAGCATAGAGATGCGTCATCTACGAGACTTATGAAGAAAAAAAATATTTTCCAAGGGGAGAATATGTTACTGTACTTTTTTTCCCTTATCATGGTTTTTATCTCATTGGATTTTTCCATGACGATGTTTTTAACGAGACAGTACATATTAAATAATTAAAAGAAAGTGTTGAAAAATATCTACTAATTATTTAATATGTCAAAGTAAGTCAGTCATATATATTTGTTATATAGTCATTTTATATGTAAAACTAACCGACTTATCACTCCTATATAAAGGGAGTTTGGGTTTCATCTTTGTACTACTAGAAAAACGAGACTAAAAAGAACAGAAAAATAAAAGAATCATTCTTTCTTCCTAAAAATTTTCGTCACTCCCCACTCTCGACATCTCTTATAAAATATAATATTTATTTATATAGTATCATAATTAAATCATATCATATCAAATAATATTCATAACAATTTTTTTTTTTATTGTGTCTCCAACTGGAATATTAACTTTACATTTATTACATGTACGAGAAACAAACACTCTAAGTACTGCGGTATATGTATAAGAAAAATTAACTCTTAATCATAAACATGTGGCTCCAACTAATTTTGTAAACAATATTTTTGTTGGTGATGCTGACGGTGTATATTGTTACAAAATGATGTTGTTTGCGCATTCTCTTGCTTTATTTCAATTTTGTTTGAAGATACACTTTCTTTCTCATAATATGCATTATATGTTTTGTTTATTTAGTAGATAGTAAGTGTTCTTGAAAAAAAAAAGATGTCATAACATGGTTCAAGAAAATTAAGATGATATCAACTGCATTTGTATACATTTTGTGGATGAGATCATGCGAGAAACACATGAAATTCAGAGATCTCATTAACCTGATCTTGCGAAATACGAGCTGATCTTCTCCGCTTGGGATAATTCAACACCGCAGCTTTACCTCTACTTGATTGCTTAAGTAACTTAGACATACAATGTTTGTTTGATAATTCTCCTTGCCTCTTCTCTGTAGTTGACACAACAGCTTCATCTGGCGTATCAAATTTGTCATTTTTTGAATACGTATTTATATTCTTCTCACAAGACTTAGCAAGAATTGATCTAGCCTTCTTGGTTTTTGGTTTCAGTGATTCAACATCATTATCCACAGCCTCAATCCCCTTAATCCTCTTAGATTTTCTGGTAATGACTCCACAACTAGAAATGCCTCCTTCCGGTGACAATTTCTTAGCTATTAGATTATTAGGACCAGGATCAATTTCCCTGCCGTCCCCAGAGTGCAGAGCACTGATCACTTCAGTAGCTATTTGTGTATCAGGGCCTGCTTCTACCTCTTCATGCCAATCAAACATTTTGGTATTACTTTCCTTAGAAACTTCATCCAACTCGTCAACAAGATTCTTTTTAGTTCCTCGTGAAGCAGTCTGTGTTGGACTTTGCTCACTCAAAGTCTCTTTGTTTTAACGGATCGGACAACACACATATTTTATTTTGTTTTGCAAGACATTGAAGTTTCTTGTGTAACAGTCAATCTCTCTTCAATTGATGTGATGTAATCGATCTCTTACAACGAAAACCACACATACATTTATATAGATGTCTTACGGTCGTAACTGTTTGCCACTTTTAGAAACTGACAATAGAAACAACACCACTTATCTAACACACACCTCTTGACACACACTCGTTAACATACATACACACCCGAACGTTAATGTACGTGTGTATCATATGACTATAACATCTCATTTATGAAACTCAATTATATTCTAACAGTCTGGACCTTCCTACTCTTCCAGCAGCATGGACCTTCTTTATCAAGCTGGTAACCCTTTGAAGGCCCTTCGATATTCTTCCGGCAAGCTTTAGCAGGAATCGGACTAGCCTTCTTCATTCTTTTTTTCAACAATTCATCTTTACTCATAGCCTGAACCCTCTTAGTTCCCTTGGATTGTCTAGTGATTACTCCACCGGGAGAAAATCCTCTCTCTTCTCCCGGAGACAGTTTCTTTCCTCTAAGACAACTCGCCTCAGCATCAAACTTGCCACGGTCTCCAGAGCACAGATCATCAATCGCTTCAGCAGCCACTTGTGTATTATTCCCTAAAACTATCGCTTCACGAACGTCATCTAACTCTTTGCCAAGATTCTTTTTAGCGGCCTGGATATTCTTTCGGGTCCTAGTCACACTATGCTGCAACAGTTTGGAATTAGAACGAGCCCTTCTTTTATCCACTGCAATCCGAAGTCCTCTATGACTTTCATGTATCAATTTTCTTTTTTGTTCTCTTGGCAAAGTAGAAAATTCCCGTCCTTTACTTGCAACGCCAAAGAATTCATCTTTTCTTCTACGATAGATCCGCTACGATAGACCCCCTCCTTCATCCTCACGATTATCATCCCAGTCGAAAATACAGTTTCCAACAGCTCCACTTTTGTTACTTACTTTCTTTGCTAATTCTTGTGGACCTTTAAAACTCGGAACACATTTTGATTTTTCTTCTGTTCTCCTTCCACAGTCAGCTTCAACTTCAAAAGCAAACTCTAGACGGGACTCACTAATGCGCTTATCAACCAAGTTAAGAGTACTGGCCTGGGATGCCTCACCAGGTTCTAGAGAGTCAATATAACTCAAATCCCCCAGGTCGACATCGCAATCAACAGAATGACAATTTTCTTCAGGCAGATCCTCTAGGAAAAACTTCCTCGCTGTTTTTTTTCCTCTTCGTAAGTCATTTTTCTCTTCAACAAATATACTGGTAAGAGATTGCTGATTCCCTACTTCTCCAACGCTATTTTCTAGACTAGAATTATGTGTGTCTCCTTGCCCAGAAGAATGACAGTTGACTAGAGTAGAACAGTCAGTGTTGGGAAATATTTGGTTTGCAACACGAGCTGCCACAGCAGAAGCACGAAAAGCTGCTGAACGAACTGAAGCGAACCTAGCCACCTTTTTTCCTGGTAAAGAAAAAATGGTTATTGAACAAAGTGACAATGAGAGAGGGAACTTCAAACGCTTCAAAAGTGTTGAAAAGAATACATAGACAAGAAAAATAATTTGAGAAGCATGCAAGGCATATATTAACTAAAAAAACTGTAACTATCAATGGTTCATAAGAACAACACAGAAAACATGACTACCTTAGTAAATTAAGAACTTCATCTTCAAAAAGAGATACAAGATTACAAGAAGATCAACAATGGGGTAACAAACTAAATATAAAAACATGCTTATTCCCGCAATTGACAAAGAATATCTCCCATGCTTGGAGGCTAGTAACCAACTAACATAAGGTCGAGAAATTTTGACCCAAGAAACACATACTGAACCCCAAATAGACAACTTTAAATTTCTAACAAGAAGTAAAACGAGAACTTGATGCGTGAAAAGGAAAATAATATTCATTAACAAACTCTGCAATATTGGTTAGAAACTCACCAGAAGTCCCATGTTCGTTAGACCAAGCATCAAGGGCACATGTTCATTCAATCTTTTCATTCGCATGCTATCTATTTTCTTCAATGGATAACACAGTTTCGGCTTTCCTACATGAGTCATCACTGTCAGAGAACTCACTATTGTCCTCCAAGACAGCAGTAACATCATTATCACAATCCGCAACAACTTCATCATCAAAATGATCCAAAACCTGTGTAGCCAAACCATCAAAAGCTTCAAGCAATTGCTTCCCCTCAACAAGTGGTTCTTCTTGGGTTTCAAATACCAAATCAACTGCTTGAGTTTCACCACAAAGAAGAAATTCTTCGTTATTACATTCAATATCCATGACCTGATTCTCCATATACTGATCATTGATCTAAGCATTGTCCTCAAAAGGTTGTGTGTGACAATTCCCAAGCCAATTATCTTTATCTTCACCTAACATACAGTAAACAAACATCAAACAAATTCCTAAGAACACATAAAATCTCCGAAATTTTCAAAAGACAATCAAGAACACAGCAAAGTCAGGTTTTTATTTTATTTTTATAAATCCCATTATCGGATAAACAATGAACAGTTGAAACTCAATTCCAACTCTTGTTGAAGTTGAGAAATCAGATCGAGGAGAGCAAAAAATCGAAGCTTTTCATGACGAAGAAACCCTAAAAGAGAACAATAAGTAAAAAATTACCAGAATCAGAAGGCAAAGAGGGAAGAGAATCAATCGGCTGAGTCTCTTGATGCGCTGAAAAGTTATTATTTACTTTAGCCATTACGATTCATCCAACTAACAAACTCCGACAACGATAATCTAATTCGCCGGGATTGATTTCTCTCCGCGATGTTGTTCGAATGATTAGAGGAAGAATTTACGATTTCAGAGTAGATCCCAAAAGTGAGAAGAAGACAGTATTTTAGGCGCGCAAAGACAGTAACGTGTCTCGTTAGGGTTCGCGGGGAGTGTGATTAACAACAAATCTGGAGGGAAATAAATAAACAATTGTTTTATATCTGTTCTCTAATAAGTTAACATAACTGGGCGTTTGGTCTAGTGGTATGATTCTCGCTTATGGTGCGAGAGAAGTCCCGAGTTCAATTGTCAGAACGGAGGGAAAAAAAAAAAATTTGTTGGGCAAAATACCCGATCCGAATGATACCAATCTTAGCTAAAATCCGATCAGTTTCCAATATTTTATGTGGTTCGGATATCGGTTCGGTTCGAGTATTACCAGAGATCCGAAAGATATCTGATTGCTACTCGAAACGTAGGGACCTAAGTGAAAATAAAAATTATTTGCTCGCACGGCTTCACGAAAGGGCTGAGTCGAATCCCTAATCTAATCCCATCTTCTTTGTCGAATCTCTAATCCCAGCTTCTTCGTCTCCCTAATCCCATCTGATTCACCCCTAACCAGCTAGCTCTGGGTTCGAGTGGCATTTCACCCATAACCATAACTCATCGACTCGGAATGAAAAGATAGCGAGGGATTGAGAGATTCCTCATTAGATTGGGACAACTCCTTCCAGAACAGTGATATTCCTCAAGCTCTTGCTGCTCTTCAGTTCATTTATCCTATATGTGCAAATCAAAATCGGACATTATGCACTTGTTACACAACAACCCCTTAAAGGTTGTTCCAAGCATGCGTCCCAACGAATACCAACAAGTGGAGTTAATGCTATATCTCATCATTTCCTTAGTAGACTATCTTTCACCCTTCCCCATCTTCTCTTTATTATTGGATGGTTTATGGTCAAAGAGCTTAGGCTGTGTATCCTCAGTTGTTGTCTGTTCAGTTTGCTATATACCCCTCTCCTTTGTTCTTAGTTACTCATCAAATGGCACTCAGTTCATATCTTTAAGTTCGTCGAACATACAGGGAATTGGAGGTAGCATTCTACCGATGTTAAGTCATGGACTGGTTCCTTTGCCAAGCCTAATATCTGATATCTGTGTTGGATTTTTTCTTTGTTACCGGGGTCGATCCCAAAGCCATAATGTCTTAAAACAAGGAAGCCATAGGGAAAATCTTTTTTTTTTTTTGTCTAATATTCAAAATGTGGGTCTTTCTCGTCAGGTCTATGTTCTTGCTTTCAATAAAGCAAGTTGAGAAATTTTCCACGCCTATACTATCATATATAATATGAGAAATTGAAAGATTATCTATGTCCAATTTGAATCGATTACCAATTGGAGCTACTCAACTGCTCCTAGAGAGCATGCCGCAAAGTAGCATTAGGATTAGCATAGAAGCAAGCACATTTAGTAAGAAATTTCTTATACAGGATTTCTTTCACTATTAGATTTAGTATTAAAAAGGTCTGGGTGATCGCAGTATATTCGGACCTGTAGTTACCTTACAAGAAGAAAATCATAGGTAGTTTGCAAGCAGAGGAATGAATTACTTTATATCCTTTCACTTTGAAAACACTATCTGCTGTTTCAACTTCTTTCTATAGCGATTGGACACAAGTTTTTCCCCGGACCGGCCGCCCCTAACCTAATAAGAACGGGAATAATCTCATTTTCAATTATTCAACCATTTCATTTTACCCTCCTACCACACTTAAGTATCTCTTCTTTAGCGGGCGCTTCATAATCAAAAGATTGCTCCATACCATATGACCCAGGCTTTATCACGAGCTGGATTCGAACCAGCACTTCCGGATGAGACTCGGTTGGGGGCGAAGGGCTATAATGCTCTTATTTTTCAAAAGTCAATCTGTGATACTCTTCATTAATCTACATACTCTCCTTTTTTATAACAATATGAAAACCCAATTTTGTCCCTAGGCAAAATAAAGAAATTGACCAATCACATCTCAGTCTCTCAGTCTCCTGCTCCTTCTTCCTCGTTTTCTTTGTATCCCGAACGGAACGAACACGAACCATAAGCTCCTCTTCAACCATTGAAGCTTTATCTTCAAAATTCAGGTAGGTTCTTCTAAGGTTATTGCGTTTTAACTTAAATCTATTGAGTTTTAAGTTGAATAATCTATATAAATCATTCATAGTCGCAATTAGGGTATTTCAATTAGATTTGAAATTGGTGTTGGTAATTAATCCACATTGGCTTGATAATCATGTTTTCTGGGTCGATTAGGACATTGAATTCATAATTAATGGAATGTAGTGGTTGATTCGTAGTGAATCGTAGGTAGATTAGCTTCCGATTGAATATTTGCAAGTATAATTCGTATAATTGGTGTAAATGGTATAACTTGTATAACTGGTGTAGTAGTATAACTGGTATAACTGGTTGTAATTGGTATAACTGATATAATTGGTATAACTGGTATAACTTGTATAGTTGGTATAACTGGTAGAAGTAGTATAACTTGTATAGTTGGTATAACTGGTATAACTAGTATAACTGGTATAACTTGTATAAGTGGTATAACTGGTATAACTGATATAACTAGTATAACTGGTATAACTGGTATAACTGGTATAATTGGTATAATTGGTAAAACATGTGCTAATGTAGATTTCTTTTTTGTTATTTTCAGGTGACAATGAGCAACCGTTCCATAAACATATTCTTTGATTATGAAGGATATTATTCAAATAATCAATGGATTCCAAGAGAAGTTGGCTTGTACGGTTTATTGTTTAAGACTATGGAGGAGATAACTTATTTGGTGTTAGTGGATAGGATATGCAAGAAGGTTAAGATGAATGAATCTGCGTTGAAGCTAAAATTGAGTTACATTCCATTGGTAGTGGAACCTCAGACACAATCATATATTGTTGATGATGAGGATGTTTATGTTTATCTAACCTCTATGGATAAAGAGCAACGTATAAGTGTTTTGCATGTAGAAGTCAGCACATATTTGGAAATAGTTCCGATGCGCGAGCAACATTCAAGAGTAGAGAGAAGAAGTTCAGTTGGTATGAATTATGGTGAGCGCATTTCAAGTGATATAGTTAATGTTGATGTCGTTGCCCTCTACGTAAACGAGGAATCAGTAGAACAACCTCATGAGTTGATGGAGAATGTTTACATTGGAGATGGTGAGAACCAGCCAAACTTTTCACGTAATGATGTGGATAACGATATTGATATTGATGTGGATAATGGTGTTGATAACAGTGAGGATATGGGTTTGTATACCTCTAGTATTCCTGAATATGTTGAGCTTCCACGTGCTGGAAAAGAATCTCAGTGTGTAGATGCATGGGAAGATGGTATTGGTATAGAACTAGGACAAGAATTTGAAAGTAAGCGGGCAGTACAAGATTTAGTTGATAGAGCCGCACATCAAAACTGTTTTGGGATCGATATAGCCAACTCGGATACAAATCGATATGTGGTAAAATGCCGTAAAGCAAAAAAGGGTTGTAAATGGTATTTGCGTGTTGCGAAGCTTAAGAATTCAACTTGTTTTTCGGTTAGAGTATACACCAAGATGCATACATGCTCTCGGGCTAGTTCTAGTACAAGTTACAAAAAGAGAAGCACACCACGATTAGTTGCAGCTCTTTTACATGAAGATTATCCAGGTAAATTCGAGACTCCAACTCCTAAAAGTATTGTCAGTTTAGTTCAACGAAGATATGGTGTGGAACCATCATACTCAACAGCATTAAGAGGGAAAAAACTAGCTGTTAAGGATGTGCGGGGTGGTCCAGAAGATAGTTTTAGGATGTTGTATGCTTATTTGTACATGTTAGAGAAGGTGAATCATGGTACAAAAACAAGTGTGGTATTAGAAGAAACAAAACAGTTCAAGTACCTATTTGTAGCTTTAGGAGCTTCCATTGAAGGGTTTGAAGCCATGCGGAAAGTGATCATTGTGGATGCAACTTTTCTTAAGACAGTACATGGTGGTATGCTTGTTTTTGCCACAACTCAGGATCCGAGTCATCATCATTATCCCATTGCATTTGCTGTGTTTGATGGTGAAAAAGATGCTAGTTGGACGTGGTTTTTCAATACTTTGAAAACCATTATACCGGATAATTCTGAATTGGTTTTTGTATCTGACAGGAATCAATGCCTCATCAACGCTGTAGGTGAGGTGTATCCGAATGCTCAACATGGTTATTGCATCTATCATTTGTCTCAGAATGTGAGAAACAAAATTTCACATGTCAAGAAAGATGAAGTGGCAGCAAAATTCATCGAAATTGCTAAGATTTATTCAGAGGCTAAGTTCCAACATCAATATGCTGATTTTAGGAGAAGGTATCCTTCTGTAGCCGTGTACCTTGATAGTAAAAAGGTAAAAGTGGAAAAATGGGCAAGATGTTATTTTCCCGGAGCAAGGTATAACATAGACACCTCCAATTGTGCTGAGTCTATGAATTCTACTTTTAATAACGCAAGGCAATACTCGTTACTACCTATGATTGATGCGATTGTTGAAAAATTGGCTGAGTGGTTTAACAAATATAGGAAAGAGTCTGTTGCTGGATGTGACGCACAAAAACTGGTCCCTTTTGTGGAGAACGTATTGCATGATAGATGTGTGGATGCATCGAAACTACCGGTGACAGAGCTAAACGCATTTCATCTTGAATACTGTGTCAGTGGAGAAGATGGGAAGAATTATGTGGTGGACTTGAGAAAGAAAACTTGCAGTTGCAAGTGTTTTGATATAGACAAGTACCCTTGTGTCCATGCAATAGCTGCTGCCATAAAATGCTTGAAGCGGGAAATTAGACCAACGGATTTACATGATTTATCAGATTTGTGCTCGAGATATTACTTGGTTGAGCAATGGGCTTTAGCATATTATAGGACGATTTATCCGGTGCCGCATATGTCTGAGTGGATTATTCCGGATCACATCCAAGGATTGTATGCATTACCTCCGCATTACACCAAAAAAAAGGGAAGAGTTCAAAAAATAAGACATCCATCAGTTGGAGAACGTCGCCGTAAGCATAAGTTCGTGCAAGGCAGAAACTTGGCTTCGTGGTTTGAGAGTGCGAGTGGTGCTAGTAGTGAGTAAGAGTGGTTCTAGTAGCAAAAAAATAACTTGTATGTTTACTACATATTTCTACGTTTTTATATAACTTGTTCATGTAGCAAAAAATGAGTGGTTCTAGTAGCAAAAAAATGAGTGGTTCTAGTAGCAAAAAATAACTTGTAATTTTATATTTTATTATCTGGTTTTTCCAACTAATAATCTTACAACTAATAATCTTGATGTCCAACAATTAATCTTGATATACACAATTAATTAAAAAAAAATTAAATTCTGAGATACAAAATTCTTTATTAATATGAGATTACATGTTTAGATAAACAAAATTATATTAGAGTTACAAATTTACAAAATTGATCTCTAACATATTCAAGATTATACATGTAACATCCTATACTTTTATGATGACTTTGTTAATTTTGACCACTAACATTGTAAAAGCCACAAAAATAATGTTTTCACAAATATTATTCTGGGTAAACGTAAAGAATGTATCTCAAATACATAAACTCATGAGTATAACTAGAAATTTTGAGTTTAATGCAAGGTATAACTAATTGCAAAGAAAAATCGTAAAAGTACAACTGTGTGTATGAGAGTATAACTGGAAAACTAGGTATAACTGTGTCCAAAATAACGGCGCCACGTGTTATTCTGGTCAATTTGGCGGCGCTAACATTTGACTATGTCAATTTGGGTACAACTAAGTATAACTTGGTACGACTGCTAAACAAACAACACGATCAAGTTATACCAAGTTATACAACACGATCAAGTTATACCAAGTTAAACAACACAAGATCAAGTTATACCAAGTTAAACAACACAAGATAAATTATACCAAGTCATGTGCACACAATCCAAAACAACACAAAGAGTTCACATGAATCGACTCATCAACTGTTTAAACCTTCTCCTTATTCTTTTGCCTCGTAACAACAGGGCTTCGAACTGCCACCTTCTTCTTTTGCTTCGTCATAACAACTTCTCCTTCTAATTCTTTTGCTCTTCTCTTTCTATCATACGTCTTCAGCATTTTACCTCCATCTTCACCATCCTCTTCTATTTCATTCTCCTCCTCACCAGCCTCCTCCATCTCCTTTTCATCAGCCTCTTCCATTTCATTCTCCTTCTCACCAGCCTCTTCCATTTCATTCTCCTCCTCATTTAGGATATTACACCAAAAATTTTCCTTCTTTCTTTGGAAGTTGACATACTCTTCCAATGGTTTGACTCTTGTATCCAACAACTCCAACTTCTGATGGATTTCCTTAAATCCATCCTCCATGGTCTTCTTCAACCCATTTATCATCTCAACCAAACCATTTTTTTTAACTTTTTTTGCAACCACATATCCCTGAGAAGTATCCCTCTGTGGCACCCTCGCACTTGTACTCGCCATATCCGGATTAGCCTTAATTTTTCGATTGGCAACGTCTTCGTTGTAAAGTTTTTCAAACCAAATTGGCCTTCTTTCGTCAATTAGACGCTTCCTCCACCCATCAGCAACTGCATCATCGACATCATTCCATCCATCCTCATCATCCATGATTCGAGCCAAGAGAACTTCCTCATCGGGATTTGGAACCATGATACTCTGAATATTCTGTGAATATAAAGAAGTACAATTTTTCAACAACTCCGATGACACATAATGCATATGATAAATAATTTTCACTAATGATGATTTCTAACCTTATTTTCTCCAAGCGTCTCATTCACTTCTGAGAGAGGAATGCCTTTCATGGTACTTGCCCTAAACTTCATCTTGCACATCCGAGGGCACTCAGGATCTGCATCTCTAACAGGTTCTCGGTATTTGTTCATTAGAACAGGAATTGTCTCGAACGCTAGAAGCTACACATAACATAAGATAAAACATATGTTAGTTGCACCAAGTTTTTTAAACCTAATTGTACCCAGTTTTTCCATTGTACCAAGTTAACTATGATAAAAACTAAGATAGAAAAGCTTACCTCCAAGGGCATAACAAAACTAGTAAATATCGTTGCTGGGCCCACAACTCCTCCAAAATGGTCCATCAGATGAAAGATGTCTTTCATGTTCTCGTCAAATGCCAACCGCCCCCACGGGAATGTCTTACACAATTCGAGATCATCCACGGCTCTAAGGAAGAACTGCTCCACAGATGGTGCATTTTTCCCGGTCTTTCTCTTTGCAATGATGATGCTTGATAGGAAGTAAAGGATTGCCATCTTCAAACGATCTGTAGAAAAAGATTTTTTCGTCATGGACATAAGCTTTTCCTCCACATCTGCATATGTCACAACTGACCCAGCCTTAAAATATTTCGTAACAAAGCTCATACTGCCCAATCTTTCACAGTTATTAAGATACTTCTTAGGATACTGCTGACAGTCTAATCCAGAAATTAGCCCAAATTCTCTCAGAGAATAGCGGATGGGAACACCATTCACAATGAACCAACATTCCTTCTTCTTTTGTAAACGAGCCGTTCGAAGGAAGAGCATTCACATGCCCATCAATCTATGATTTGATTCAGTGTGCATATGGAAAAAGTGTCTAAATTGTGGATGCTCCTTAAACCAAGTCAGCTCATCCTTGTGGAGATGAAGCTCAAACAGCTTAACTACTTGGTGAATATAACACTTCGCCGATATCTTATAAGGCTTTATGTACTCGGTCGGACTGAAGTACATTTCAAGAGGTTGTATAACTTCAGTCTCCTCATTAGATTCCTGCAAAATAAAAAGTTTCAGGAATTAGAAATAAAAAGTTTCAGGAATTATACCAAGTCTTACTGAGTTGTACTTTTTATTTCATGATTTTATAAGTTACAAAATATGCATAGTTATACCAAGTTTTACTAAGTTGTACTATTTGTTTCAAGAATTTCTAAGTTACAAAATATGCATAGTTATACCAAGTTTTACCTAGTTGTACTATTTGTTTCAAGAATTTCTAAGTTACAAAATATGCATAGTTATACCAAGTTTTACCTAGTTGTACTTTTTGTTTCATGATTTTCTAAGTTACAAAATATGCTTAGTTATACCAAGTTATACTATTTGTTTCAAGAATTTCTAAGTTACAAAATATGCATAGTTATACCAACTTTTACTAAGTTGTACTATTTGTTTCAAGAATTTCTAAGTTACAAAATATGCATAGTTATACCAAGTTTTACCTAGTTGTACTTTTTGTTTCATGATTTTCTAAGTTACAAAATATGCTTAGTTATACCAAGTTTTACCTAGTTGTACTTTTTGTTTCATGATTTTCTAAGTTACAAAATATGCATAGTTATACCAAGTTTTACTAAGTTGTACTATTTGTTTCAAGAATTTCTAAGTTACAAAATATGCATAGTTATACCAATTTGAGTTCATGTTGTACAAATTACAAAGTTACTAATTTAACATAGTTATACCAAGTCCTACTTGGCTCTACACAGTTTAGATACATACCATTGTATTATACTCAGTTTCTTCTGAATATCTTGGTCCCATCTCTTCAGGAAGAGTCTCTTCTTCTAGTGGTACATTTGGGTTCTTACAACGCACCATTATCCTTCCGAGAAACGCTGAGATAAATAGGTAAGAAAACTTAAAAACGATATTCGCATTGGCCACACGAACTAAGACACTTCCAATACAAGAGTGCCAGGAACTAAATATAATCGTTCAAAGGAAACTATAAGGCATATACAGAGAATGCAGCTAAAGCAATCTATGAATCCAAATTGCTACAACAAGCTGTGGGATCAAAAAAGCTAACACAGAAAATGTTTCTGGATATTGAATCTTTTCAAAATACATAATCCAGATTCGAAGATCCTAATATTCCCATAAGCGTGAAGGTAAATACTAGATGAGCGCAGAGACTAAACCCGAAACCAACATTGACCACATCGATCCATACAAAATCAACGAGTCATTCTTCGAAATCGATATAGAAGGATTCTAGATGAAAATTCTTCAGAACAAAGATTAAAAAACCCCTAGAATCTCACATCAAGCATTAAAATTCGATACGACAAAACCAAATTAAAAGTAAAGATCACGATAGTGAAGAGAATCAACACCATAGAAAAATCGATTAGGACTCTCTAAACACAAATACACATTATATACATACCGTTTCTCTGAACACAAGAAGAAAAAGAAGAAGAACAACAAGTAAAGAATCAAGACAAACTCAAATTCAACACAACCCAAATCGAGAAGAAGAAGAAGAAGAAGGAAAGGAAGAAGAAAAAGAAAAAGAAGTGAAGAATCAAGACAAACTCAAATTCAGCACAACCCAAATCGAGAAGAATAAGAAGATGTGAAGAATCCGATTCAAATTACAGAGAGGGAGTGAAATGGCGTTAAATTAAATACATACCTGTCGATGGAGATTGTTGGAGAAGAGAGGAAGAACACGAAAAAGAGAGAAGTGAAGAAGTATTCGATTTTCAAATTGGGTTATCCTTAGTTATACTAATCGCGAGGGAAAAGAATAAGTGAAGAAGGATTGAGATCGATTTTGAAATTGGGGATGAGAGGAAACTAAAAAAAACCTAAGTCTAAATCGTAATTCTGAGGTTTTATAGATACAAAATTCGGGTCGGGTATAGTTATCTGGGTTCGGGTATGGATTGGGTTGGTTGGGTTGTAAATAACTGATATTCATAAGGTTCTATAGTCTTTTACTCAATTCTCTATTTTAAGAAAAAAGAAAATAAAATACATTTTATAAAGAGAGTAAAATAGATCACTTTTTCGATTTGGAGAGCATTAGAGCATTTGATCCCTCGGTTGGGCGCTTGCTCTCCACTGGAGGGTTGGATGAAAGACGTTCTTTCCTCACCTTGTCCCTTACCTCTTACCATGGGAAAAGCTGCTGATATTCGCCCCGTCTCCCTTTTCTCGAACGCCTCCTCGTCGGAGGTGGTCCGTTCTAGTGACAACATTCGTATTTTTATTATCACTCTCGGTACTGGCAGGGGCAATTACCATGTTATTAATCGATCCGAGAGGTGGATAGATAGGACGACTAGTTGCTCAATCAGGACCTTAGCTTTATTGCGAGCCCAGAAGTCGTAACCTTGTGAAAAAATGGTTAGGTGTGCCCTTTCTTATGGTGTCTCTTCTGTGTTAGCTAGTATAAGTCTGATTATCTATGTCCAATTTGAAAGATTATCATTCTCATCCGAATCTTGAAGAAGTCCAGGGATGCTTCAATCGATTCGATCCCTAGGTCTTGTTCTGACATGTGCAATTTAGATAGATGCCTCTGACATGTGATTAACCGAATAGACACTTTTGAATCCCCTCTTTTGATTAGTAGGGGATTCCTTAGCTGAGCATCAATCCCATTCTTTGCCGATAAAAGTACACTACCCCGCTTGCTTGTAACCTTCTGCTATTTCCCTCAAACCGCTAGTTTTCATACGACTCAGAACTTAGCTTGCAGACCTTCTCGATTCTTTCGTTTTCATAAGCATCCCTTTCCGCTGCTCCTGGAACAAGAGCTACTATTTCATTTAGACTTCTTTCATTGTAAGTAGTGGAAGAAGAACTCCCTCAACCTCAGCCTTTCGCTACTAATACAACAAAACCAGTAACTGAGTCGACTATAGTAGCATTTGATGCGTCACCTTCCCTATGAAACTCTTGATATCCCATCTTTGTTGGTTTTCTTCTTCCCCTGTTTCTGATATTGGATAAACTCTAATTGATTTCGTACATCAAATTTCTTTCTTTCAAGCAACAGACTGTGCTCGCACGACTTCACCAATGTCATTAAAATTTGCCCTTGTCTTCTGTTGATTTGAGCCTAGAGGTGAGAGGACAATCTCTGCATCTCTGCATCTCTCTGTCCTCTGCTCTCATAGCTTTTTTATCTTCGTCGTCGAGATTTAGCAAAGAAAACTGGAATCTCTTGTATCATCTTCTTTGTCTCCTTCGTTAGAGACATCAAAAACTCGGTCTTATGTTCTTCATCTTCTTCTCTTTGTTGGTTTTCTTCTTCGAGCTTTATCCTCCTGTTTATCTGTTTTTAGGCCCTAATGTCTATGTTATAGTTCAAGAATTACCCATTTGGCTATAATTCACATTAGCCTTAAAGTATTGAGTATCGGAACGGTGGTTGTTTGACCATACTTGTCAACTTGTATTGACTTGTTTTAATGATCTTGCTTAAATTCTGCAACCTATGGAAAGAGTTTTTATTCTTCTGATGTTTGGTCTTCTCCATGACTGAATATTGTATGACTACACACACTTTAGAGGTTTTGATGTATATACTCTTGAGATTCTCTTATTGATGTCTGGTATTTCTTAACTAATCCATAGCCTCTTGTTTGTATTTATAAATACATGTGTAAAAATTGATTTCATTCCCATATCAGTTTGGCTTTGACTGTATCCGTTTAGCTTTGGTTGTATCAGTTTGGCTTTGGCTTTCTCAGTTTCAGACTCTGTAAAACAATTTTATGTTTCAACAATTTCGGGTAGTAACATCAATTTTTGGGTAATTTTTGTGTGTTCCGGGTATTTTGGATATTTTTCGGATATTTCGTGTCCAATTATCCAAACTGAAAATTACCCGAAATAAATTCGGGTCCTTTTTAACTATCTGATCTGAACCCAAATTTTTTTACCCAAACTCGATCCAAAAATTTCAATTACCCATTCGGTACCTTTTTTTCAATACCAGAATTACCCTACCCCGACCCGGATATCCGAATGTCGAACCGAATCTGTAACTATATCTTCGAAGCTTTAACTATATCTTCGAAGCTTTTACTCTCTACCTCCTCATCTGCATGTTAGTATTTTTGTGTGTTGATCGGTTGTGCAATTTTTATTCGTCTTGTGATTTTGTTCGTATGTGTTGTTTCTCGATTAGCGAATCATATCTTTGCTCTTTTGTTTTCTTCTGTTACGATTTTGACTTATTTCGATGGATTTAGCTCAGATTGCTTGTGTTGTTGAACTTGGAAGCTCTTGAAATTGTGTTGCGAGATAATTTGGGGTTTCTTCTGTTGAATCATAGATCTAGTATTGGCTTTGCTTAGTTATGATTGAAATCGGAAAGCAATGGAAGTTATTACAAATTGAGATTATGACTTGGAGCGTCGATGTTAGGATCTGGTAATGAATCCTATATGGTCCTTCCAAATTCGAACTTGAAACTTGAAGATAACTCTGTGGAATCTAAGAAGCAAATGTTGATGTACAAAATGTTATCTTACTGTTTGGTTTCAAGAGTTAAGAATTTAGAATTAGGAGATGCATTGATTGTGGTGGTTTTGTGGTTGGTGTGAGATTCTTTTTGTTATCATGTGATTTGTAAACGTGACATAACTGATTTTGGGAACAACAATCCTCTAGTTCTTGATGTTGATGTTCCGATTGAATTTGCAGGAGCAAAACCTCTTATCTTCTCCTCTGAATTTGGAGCATCATTAGTGTTCTGGTGGTTAACGTCTCTGTTCAACTTAAGAGATGAAAATGTATGTCATATTTTATATATCTCATGATCTATCTTCCACTATATTTTTGCTTGAGTCCTTATCTGTTTTGTAATCAAAATTCGGTGTGGGTATTGTAGAGTGAAGGCAAATGCAGGAGCACTTACCAATTTCGAGGTGCTTGACTTCCTAAACTCAAGAGGTGCATCAAAAGATACTACAAGAGTTATAGCTCCAATTGCTAGATCAGAGTACAAGGTTCTTGCCTGCAAAATTTCTTTTTTTCTTCTGTTTAAAAGTGTTTTTGCTTATTCGAACGATCTACATAGGTCTATGATTATTTGGTGGAGACTGCTGCTTCCACTCAAACACGAGAGAGCGTTAACAAATTCGCAGAGAAGTGCAAAGATTTCAAAATCGCGAAAGCTGAGATTCTCAATATCATCAATCTCCGGCCTTCTTCTATTATCGAATTGTTGCCGGTTTGTGTTTTCTTTTTTCTTGGTGTTTCTGTCTTCCCTACCAAATGTCATGAAACATACCTATCATAACATTTAATTTCTCTTACTATTTTTTTGTTGTTGTTGTGGTTTATAACTTTTGTAGACCATAGAGAAACCAGATGATCGAGAAATCGACACAGACGGGATATTAGAGCTTGTGAAGGATTTGCTACCGGCTCTGCCTACTACTGAAAGTCATAAAGATAATGACGAAGAAGAAACAGAGAACGGTGAACAGTCGTAACATGCAAATAAAGTTTTCTAGTTATTTTCTTTTTAGGTAAGAATATATATTTAATGGGAACATCAACAAATCAAGATTATAATGAAAAATCGAAAAAATCTAGCTACTTTTCAGTAGTTAGAACTTTCAGTTACATTTACAGTACTTAGCACACTATGAATCAAAACTTAAGTGAAACCCTCGATTCGATCAAACATAATGACTTATTTAAGACTAAGAGCCTGTTCGTTTTCTCACTGAGATGGTTCATCTGGATGAATATGAAAATTGATGTTTGTTTAATGTCTAAAATGAACATCATCTAGATGAACCATCTTAATGAGTTATAAAAATTTAGGCAAAAATTTTAAATTCATCTAGCTGATCCAAATTGGATCATTTGATTAGAGATGAATTAGTCAAAATAGCAAATACCAGATATTTCCCTTACTAAATAAATTTTTTTACAAAATACCAAAGCATGATTTCTTCTCAATCTCTTAGAAATCCCTAATCTCTCCCAACCCTACATTGATGTTCGCTTTCTGCTTGGGGAGTATCGTATTTGTCCAAGCTCATTTCGCATTTATCCAGGCTCGTTTTAACGGAATCACTGCATCTCTCGAGTCCCTGAAGCCTCGTCTCGCTCAGAAACCACAGATTTCTTTCCTCTTCATTGCACGGAATCGACTCCCTCTCGAGTTTGTCTGGGATGCATTCTTTCAGGTATACACTTTTCCTCCATCTTTAATTGGGTTCAGAAACACTATTAGTTTGGATTCTGGTATTTGAGGATCAGATGTGAAATTGATAGTGATACAAAAAGATTACACTCAAAATCCAAAACACTTTCATACGATTCACAATGTTAATCAAAACACCGAGAATTCAACTCACTAGCAAAGAGATATGAATCTCTACGCGAGCAAATCCAAATCCAAGTTCTTCCAAAAGAAGTTCAGAAAGATTACAGAAGAAGAGAAGCTAGAGAGAGTTTAGAAAACAACAACAATTCACAATTAATCTAACCCACAATACAACCAAATACTTTATAACGTAAAACAGACTATCTCAAATCTCTAACGACTTCTCCCACGCTCTGCACACGCGCCACGTCACAACTCTCGTCATCTTCACGCGCTCTCCTAATGAACATTTAATCAGTCTGGTAAACCGAAGAAATCAATTCCTTTAAACCGGCAATTCCAATTATCTTTATGCATAATCCGATATCAAATCCTTCCCCCTTAAAGGACCTTGACCTCAAGGTTCAAATGCAGGAAATTTCCTCTGAATGTCAAATAGATATTCTCAAGTTGCTTCATCCTCAGACTGATACATCCTGCAACAATCTAGGCATCACTATAGTTGTAGTTGCTTGACCAATCCGCAACTTGAGCTGTGAAATGTGAAATGCTGGATGTACTTGAGACCCGCTAGGTAGTTCAACTTTATAAGAAACTTTTCCATATCTATCAAGCACCTTATAAGGACCATAATACTTAGGAGCAAGCTTTTGATTTGAACGCATCACCACAGATTGTTGTCTATATGGTTGTAACTTGACATAAACATAATCGCCGATATCCACCTCTCTATCCGTTATATGCTGATTAGCCAACAACTCCATTCTGTTATGTGCTTTTAACAGATGATACTTAAGTAATAAAGTCATACTCTCCCTTTCCTGCAAACTACAAGCCACCACGTCTACCTTTGCTTCACCAGGTAGATATGGTAAATGAATTGGTGATAGAACACCATAGACAGCCTCATAAGGAGTAATTTGTGTACTTGAATAAAAGTTAGTGTTGTACTAATACTCTGCTAGTGGAATCCATTTGCTCCACAAATGAGGTATGTCCGAACACATACACCTCAAGTAAGTTTCAAGACATCTATTTACCACCTCCGTCTGCCCATCACTTTGAGGGTGATACGCCGTAGACATATTCAATGCAACTCCATTGAGTTTGAACAATTCTGTCCAAAATTCACTCTGAAAAATCCTGTCCCTGTCACTGACTATCGAATTAGGGAATCCGTGTAGCTTGAAAATGTTATCTAAGAACACTTGAGCTACTGAAGCCGCCGTATAAGGGTGAGCTAAAGCTACAAAATGTGCAGCCTTACTCAATCTATCCACAACAACCAACACCACTCATTTCCCAAAAGAATCTGGCAATCCTTCTATGAAATCCACAGAGATGTCTAACCAGATAGTATTAGGAATAGATAGGGATTGTAATAAATCTGGATAGGCTGCATTGTCATGTTTGCACTGTTGACACACTTCAGAAGACCTGATAAACCACTGCACATCCTTAGACAAACCCTTCCAATAAAACAATCCCTTAATCCTCTGCATTGTCACATCTCTACCAGAATGTCCCCCACAAAAACTATGTAACAATTCCAAAATCAGCTTCTTAATCTCATCTGAAGTAGGAATAACCATTTTCTCTTTTCTTCTCAGCATCCATGTAACCAAGAATAATGTTTCTTTGAGTTATTATCAGCTTTTAAATCTTCAATATTTTGTATCACCTCTGCATCATATTTGTAAGCGTCTTGAATCTTTTTCATTAAATCACATTCCATCACTCTCATAAACATGTATAAAATCTCCGAACCTTCCACCCTAGAAAGAGCGTCTGCTGCAACATTTTCTTTACCTTGACGATATTGAATCTCATAATCAAACTCCAGCAACTTAGGGAGCCATTGTTACTGTATAGGAGTGTTGAGCCGTTGCTCCAACAAATATTTCAGGTTCCTCTGATCTGTCTTGATGGTAAAGTGGTATATTAACAGATAGTGACGCCATTTTTGAACCGCAAAAACTACTGCTAATAGTCTTTTCTCGTAGATTGACAGCTGCAACTGCTTCCCTTTTAAGTGTCTACTAATATAAGCAAGAGGATGGCCATCTTGCATTAAAACGGCCCCAATGCCAACTCCACATGCATCTGTTTCCACCACAAAAGGTTTATCAAACTGGGGAAGTGCTAGAACAGGAGCTGAGCATAAAGTTTTTTTAAGATTAACAAATGCTTCTTCTGCCTCCGCATTCCACTCAAACCCATCTTTTTTAGTTAACATTGTCAATGGTCTAGCTATACTTTCATAATTCCTCACAAATCTTCTATAATAACCTGCTAGACCAAAAAATCGTCTTAAAGATTTCAAATTCTTTGGTTTAGTCCACTCCTCAACCGCCTTAACCTTCTGAGGATCAGTAGATAGTCCACTATCCTGAATGAAATGTCCCAAGTACTCTACCTTACTCACTACAAACTCACACTTACTCCTTTTTGCAAACAATTGGTTCCTCTCCATCACTTCAAACACTAACTGCAGATATTGTAAATGATCTTCCATATTGGAGCTGTATATGAGGATATCATCGAAAAATTTCAATACAAATTTTCCTTAGAAACTCCCTGAAACATGTACTCATAAGATTCTGAAAAGTAGCAGGAGCATTTGTTAAGCCAAAAGGCATAACAACATATTCATAATGCCCAATATGGGTTTTTAAAGTTGTCTTGTGTATATCTTTAGGGTGCATACGCACTTGATGATATCCAGCTCGCAAATCAATTTTAGAATAGACTTGAGATCCACCTAACTCATCCATCAAGTCTTCAATCAATGGAATAGGAAATCTATCTTTGATTGTAGCTGCATTTAAGCTCCTGTAATCGACACATAGCCTCTAGCTACCATCTTTCTTCTTAACCAAGATCACAAGTGATGCATACGCACTGGAGCTCTGCTGAATAGTACCTGCCTTCAACAATTCTTTCACCATTTTATCAATCTCGTCCTTCTGATAAAGAGCATACCTATAAGGTCTATGATTCACTGGATCTGTCCCCTCCATTAACGTGATTTTATGATTATAATTCAGTCTAAACGAAGGCAAGGTTTTTGGTTCCTCAAAAACCTCTGCAAATTGCGTAAGTATAGCCTTAATCCCCTCATTGGACTCTGTCTTACATTCACTGTTTCTGTTTGTTTTCATCAAACTACATCTTATTATCTCTGCATCATTATGAACCTCCTAGACTTGAATAATTGCTAATTGAACAAAGCTTTCATCCAACTTTTTCAATTTGCTAATCTTCACATCCCTGATAGATCCATTATATAATCCATTCAATACCAACCTTCTTGTTCCCACCATAAATTGCATTTCTAGTTTCTTAAAGTCTCATGTTATTGGACCTAAAGATTTCAGCCACTAAATTCCAAGTACCATATCACAACCTCCTATAGTGTAATCTGACCTATTGTGCATATCTTTCACCCTCATTATAGTGTAATCTGATATTCCTACTACGGCATTAATAGAAATTTGAGCTATGCTTTCCTCCTCATCATTTTCTGATTCTTGCATCATAAAATCCTGCAGGTCGTTTTCTTCCATTTCAGAACACTCTATCCAATAAAGTTGCTTATTCTTGTGCGTTAGCCAATGTTCTTTAGAATACTTCTCATCACACTGAAAACATTGTCCCTTAGCCATTCTGTCAGCCACTTCTTTATTAGACAATCTCTTAGATTGAAAATTGTTCTAAGGCTTCCATCTTTCCTTAGAAACTATCTTCTCATTCTTGAACTGATCATAGTTGGTTTACTTCCCAATATGCATTTCCCTTGATCAACTGTTCTCTGAGAATTACCAACAAACTTTCTAGAACGAGCTTGTTCATAAAGTTTTCCTAAAACCAAACAATCTGCAATTGTTTTAGGCCGAAACATCCGTATATGCATTTGAATCTCATTCCTTAGTCCAGCTAGATAAGAACTAACAAGTATGATTCGGAAAGCTGCACTCTAGTCTTGATCAACTCAAATTTAGCATGATAATCAGCTGTCCCATCTGTCTCATGTAACTGTTTCAATTCAGCTACCAGATCATCTAACATTTCTGCAAACCTATCTTTTAACTCAGCAATATAACCACACCAACCTGTGCTAAGATTCCTTCTCGTACTAGATTGCATCAAAGATCTATGCCAAGTAGCCGCATTCCATCGAAATGTATGGAAGCTAACTTCACTTTCAAATGTTCCTCAATATTTTCAATCTCAAAGAATTGTTCCACCTTAAACAACCATTCTTTAAGATTGTTTCCATCAAATCTAGGAAAATCAATCTTTCCGAATCGCGTAATTCCTGAATTATAAGGTTGATTAACACAATGCGCACCTTGATTTTGTTGAGTCGCTGGAAATTGCGAGTTTTCCCCAGAATTAGCCGGATACGATTGATTAGAGAACATCATCGTCGTTAATCGTTCAATTGCTTCCTTTATCGATGAAAAATCTTTAATCGCATCGTTAATCGGTTGAATTTCTTAAATTAGCATCGTTTTTGAAACAATTTCGTCATCGCCGTTTCCGCCGGAGTTAACCGCATTCTCCTTCCTTGCCGCCATGCTTCTAGTTTCAGCCATTGATTCTGAGGTTCGTTTAGCTCTGATACCTTTGATACAAAAAGATTACATTTAAAATCCAAAACACTTTCATACGATTCACAATGTTTATCAAAACACCGAGAATCCAACTCACTAGCAAAGAGATATGAATCTTTACGCGAGCAAATCCAAATCCAAGTTCTTCCCAAAGAAGTTCAGAGAGATTACAGAAGAAGAGAAGCTAGAGAAAGTTTAGAAAACAACAATAATTCACAATGAATATAACCCACAATACAACCAAATGCTTTATAGGGTAAAACAGGTTATCTCAAATCTCTAACGACTTCTCCCATGCTCTGCACACGCGCTCTCCTAATGAACATTTAACCAGTCTGGTAAACCGAAGAAATCAATTCCTTTAAACCGGCAATTCCAATTCTCCTTATGCATAATCCAATATCAGATAGTTGCAGAGAGCTAACGAGGCAAAGTGGTAGAGGTTTGGCATAAATTAATTGATTCCCCTGAAAATTGGGCATTTCTTCTTCTTTACCCTGATAACATCGTCACCAAAATCAGCTTAAAGTTACTAGAGTTGGAATCTTTTGGACGTTTTCTCTGTTGGAATGTGTATTCTTAGTTATAAATTATGTTTTATAGTGACAATGACCGATTTTACTGATTGTTCTTTAAAGAATTGGTCAAAGCCATGTTGAAGTATTGATTATTGAGCTTGGTCCATTATTATATGTTCTTTTGCCGGGTGAGGATGGAAAATTATCAATATATGCTTATTGCCGTTTGTTTGATCTGTTTTTGCGATATTTTTTTTTGTTCGGTCTCTTTGCTAGGCTATGCATAATACGTTTTTAAGACATTGTAGTTCTTGTGTTACTCTTACTGTGTCTTTGAATCTTATCGTCTCTGCAATTACTCTTATGTGTGATTCTTGTTGCTCTGACCTGATTCTTCTTATATGCAAAATCGACAAGTTTCATGTGAGATAAGCTTTGCGGCTGTGAATTGCTTGGCTTTTCAATTTCCACTGAATATGACACTCTCATTACCAAAGATTCAAAGCAAAGAGGGATTGTGATTTTGCACATTGAGAAACAGTGGAAGCGTATGAACAACATGGTGATGAAAATGTTGAACATGTTCCATATTTACCGGCTGGTGATGGAGGCTATGCGTGATTCTATCACATAGAGATGGCGAGAGGAACTAGACTTCCATATTAATAGGTATATGATTTCAATTCTTGTCTGAAATTGTGATTTGGAAACAAACAACATTTAAATAGACTATCCAAATGAAGTATTTGGATGTAAATATTAGATGGAGAAACAAACAGACCATAATTCAAGGGAAGAAAATTACATATTTCTCTTCTTTGACGGAAAGGATTAGAAGAGCTCCTTCGAGGTATGATTCAGGCGAAAAATCGTGGCGGAGATGGAGACCACGATTTGCACCACAGGTGGTTTCGGACTCGTGTCTGCTCGGTCGGGGAAGGAATCCCCTAAAACGGCGTCGTTAAGTAAAACCCTAGGCCAAAACGTAAACGAAATTAAAAAAACGTATGCTGGGCCTGTTTATGCCATATGAACATTATGTGTTATTGCTTCCACGGCCCTCTTCAGCTTCGTGGGCTTTAAACCCAAATACTTGTCACAATAGATATATTTATATTTTTAACAATGCACACGCTTAGATCGTTTTGTGTTTAGCGTTTGCATTTACAACCTGGGAAGATTGCAGAGCTAGTGGGAGAGAGACTTGGCAAGTCAATACTCATCTCCCACAAGCGCTCAAACAAAGAGAAGGGTCAAACCGTCCACTGAGTCTGTCTTTGCCTCCGCTGCTATCGCCAACGATATGGGTATGTTCAGTTTAACTGTAGCATCGTCCATGTAAACTTGATTTGTATTGATTGTGGTGGTTTTGAACATTTATATTATCCCATTTATTAATGATATGATAAATACTTGGATATGTGTTCAATACATATCCAACATACAAAATTGTTGAACATTTTGGCATGACATAACACTTAGGCGGAGGGTTATTAACCAATAAATCCGCGAGACACATCGACCAGGCAGCATCGCCATATAAATTCACAACCATAAGATAGATTACTGTTTTTGTTTTTCCCTTGTAAAAAAAAATAAACAGTTTCACAATCAAAATCGATTCACAAACATGAATTTCCAAGTCTCACTATGAAGTAAGACTTTATTTACCATGTCATTATGAATTAATATAATTAATGTTTTGGTGGAGACTGACGATGTTTTCTCTGCAAAGATAAAAACATCTGAACAAATAATCATTCGTTCAACAGTGACATTCACGTCTGAAGTAAAGTGAAACATGATGTTGCAGCTATCGAAATACTGCGATCATATCCAGAGATCATATCTCTTGTTGAGAATATGCAAGTTACCTTTCTAAATACGGGTGGGAGGATCATGATTTTACTATAATACTAATATACTTAGATTATAACATGACTCGGATCAAATTGATCCCCTAATTGCAAGATTTGTTTTTATGTTGTAAGATCTGGATACGACAAAATTGATTGGTCCAATATTTGAAATGACAACTTGAATTTGACTGGTTAAGTAACATGTCAATGACAAGTGAGTTAAAAAGAAAAAGTCAAACTCAGTAAACATGCATGACCTTTACACGATTCCATTTAATGATGATTTTCTTATTTTTCTTATCGATTCTCGTATGAGTCTAAATAGTAAAAAGTTTATTTAGGTTATAAAAATATTGAAAGCCTCTAAGTCCATAATGTCACACAAAATAGACACTTTTTTGTGGGTATCACTTGTTGTCTAGATTGTTATGATTACGAAAATAGTGAAAGCATTTAGTCCTTGATCACACAAAAAAAAAAACTTTGGATTTGTACTTTGCATATTATTTCTTAGAATTAAAGAATATCAGTGATGAATTACGATCATTATTTTTAAATGTGTATGAGCTTACTACAATTTCATGACCATGAGAATATGTCGATCTTTGAACAAACACCAATTACTACCAAGTGAAACTTTCACTCCTCTCTCTTCATCTCCATTAATCTAAATCTCTCATCCTCTTCTTCTCTTTCAACACTCATATAAATCTTCCCCAACAACACATGATTTCCTGGTTTCTCCGGCTCTATATTCTTCGGCGTAAGGTATAAAAAAAGATATGATTGTTTGAAGTAAGGTGATCAAAATTGGCTTATATATAGGAGAAAGTTGAGGAGGAAGAAGAGTATGGTGATGAGGTGGAGGAGGACTATGGTCGCGATATTTCTAGAAAAGAAGTGAGAGAAAATGGTGAGAATAGAGAGATGAGCTTCGGTGGAAAATGAGATAGAGAAGGATTGGGCATGGTTTTGTTCTAGGGTAGAGATAGGAGCTTTGGTCACCAACTTGAACAGCAAGTATACATTAGGCTAATAACTCCCTCTAATGGCCATACAATCAACCACACCTAGCCACATGCCTCTACACTTAGGCTTAGTTTTAGCTAATTATGACAAATTAATCATGACCTGAATATCTCTAAAGCCTCCAAAGACATTTCCCATGTCTTGCTATACCTTGATCCTCGGTTAAATCCTCGTCTCAAAATCTAAATCTTCTGTTTCCCATCAAAATCGAACTACAACATGCTTACTAGATATAAATTATAAGTGGCTATTTTGGATTCGAATACTAAACCTTTATTCACTGAACCTCTTCTAAACTAACTAAGCAACTGTTCCCATGTAAATAAAGACATTTTCAAAAGTGATAGTTCTCCTATGCAAACTAACCAAATCAAATTTCCGAACCAAAATTATTTTTGCTAGAATCGAACTGAACAGAAATTTTGGAATCTAGGACGAACCAAACTTTTTTTTTAGAGTTGAACTGGAACACATCCCTTAAAACTTAACGAATGTTAATTTGCCAAAATAATTTCTTTCTGACTTTCTGTACGTAGAAGTGGGACTTAGAAAAGTCCAAATTCTCAAATCTCTTTTCGACCATAGTTACCTAAACTAAAATATCCATTTCGTTATCAACTCAGTGTGTGAGGTCTTCAATCCTCTGGTTATTAGATTTCAAAGTTATGTTTTTTTTTTTTTTTTCAAATTTAGGTTTTGAGATGGATTGGTGGAGGAAAAAGAAGAATAAGAAGAGGCAACTATCGGAGAGAGGGGCGATGTTGTTAGAAAATCTCATTGAGTGTTGCGATGGCAAATCCAATCCCATCAAATTCTTCTCTGCTCATGAGATCCTTAGCCACCGACAATTTCAGCGACTCTAATTTTGTTTCCGAATTATCTTATTTTGATTACAAATAGTATTCAGGTAAAACCGAGAAACACCACAAAATACTCATCTCGAAAGATGTATTCGTGTTCGATGAATTATCTAAATATGGCTTCAATCGCTACTTCGAAGGAACCTTTTGCCGCGACATAGCAGTTTCATCGATGGTGAGTGGTCACAAAAACTTTCTGAAATTGGTTGGATGTTGTCTTGAGTTTGAAGATCTAGTCATGGTTTATCATGGTGTCAAGAAACATTATAACTTAGATATAAGTGAACAGCCGTGGAAAAAGGAGAATGAAGATAGCAGAAGGTATCGCTACTGCTTTAGCTTACCTTCACACCAAGGCCCTTCGTATATGCGAGTATGACTCTTGGGAATATCTTATTGGATGAAGATGGTGTCGCAAAGCTGATTGATTTCTATTGTGTTGGACTTTGCTCATTCAAAGTCACTTTGTTTCAACGGATCGGACAACACACATATTTTACTCTGTTTTGCAAGTTTCTTTGTTTTGTTGTGACTGATGTTTCTTGAGTAACACTCAGTAGATTATAATGAAAACCACACTTTTTATTGATATTTGAATAACGTATATGTATATATATATATATATATATATATATATTACAACGAATAGACACTAAAAAAGAGACACATCTCTTCTATTAGACACAACCCTATAACCTAACTACTTAACGGTTATGACACAACCTACGACAACCGTTTATGACACAACATAAGAAACTTAACATACACTTGTGTTATATAATAACTAATATAATCTAATATGTAATGACTCTCCAACTTTATTGGAACATACATGAAACTCAATTACAGTCCAATACTCCCCCTTAATTGAGTTTCCGTCTGACACCAGTCTTCATCGTTATCATCATTACACGTTTGAGGATTAATGGGCTTTTGAACTTCTTGAATTTGCTCTCTTTGTGAAGACTGATTTTCCATTGAGGAGACAAAATACTTTTTGACTTGCTTTTGTTTTCTCCCAAACCCACTTCTTTCCTTCTCCAAATGCAACATCTTTGATATCTCAACCTTCTCATTATTTAAAATGAGCACTTTATACCCTTTCGATTAGTTACTATAACCAATGAAAATTCCACTCTCGGATTTTACATCCAATTTTCTTCTTTTCTCGTCGGGTACGTGTACGTAACACATACTTCCAAAAATCTTCAAATGGCTAATTGTCGGTTTACACTAACTCCATTGTTTGTCTTTGTTGTCATGTCTGACAAACATCTGACACTTGTTTCTTCTTCTCGTAAAACATGAAACAATCTTTCGTTCATGCTTTCATTACGAGATGACTCACAATATCCGTTAGATATCATTTGCCTTACATCTCCTGTGTGAATTTTCGTCACGTCTTCTCCGTGATCTTCCATCACATCTCCTCCGTGATCTTCCATCACGTCTCCTCCGTGATCTTCCGTCACGTCTCCTCCGTGATCTCACAGTGTTAATCTCACCACTACTAATTCATTCCTACCTTTTTCGTAATTTTCTCAAATCATGTATTGTCTTTTGCAAGAGCTCCAACTACATTCAACAATTTAGAAATCATATTGAAAAAATCACCAACCTCAAAGTGCTTTTTTTCTTTGCGATTGCCACCACCACCAACTGAAGTTGATGAGCAAAACAATGAACATAATAAGCAGCATTGTTTTCTCTAACAACCAATTATCTCAAACCATTAAATTCACCCTTCATATTGCTTGATCTATCATAGCCTTGTCCCCTTAGCTTTTTCAAGCTCCACCCGTATTTAGCAAACAAATTGTCAATACACTTCACAGATGTAGATGATGTTTCTTTTACATGAACAATTCTAATAAACCTTTCTTTCATTGTTCCACTCTTATCGACAAATTGAAATATGATAGCCATTTGTTCTTTGTGAGAAACATGAGCAGACTAATCAACCACCAGACCGAACACACCATGATCAATTTTTTCAATAATAGATTTTACTACTTCTTCTGCAAAAGAATTCACAATCTTTTTCTGAATCTTTGGAGAAATCATCTAGTTATTTTTTGGAGCATTATTCAAAATAAACTTACTTATAGCATCATTATGTTCTCCTATGTATTTCACGAGTTGCAAGAAATTTCTTCTATTGGAAGACTCTTCAGTCTCATCATGACCACGAAAAGGTAATCTTTGTCGCAACAAATATCTAGAAACATCAATTGAAGCATTTAAACTAATGTGATACTCATTCCTCACCACATCATCCTGCTTAAACAAAACTTGCACGATAGTCTAACCTTGATTCATCAAGTTATCACACTTTTCAGCAGCACTATTGTGAGAATTGTTGGGTTTACCGATATGAGTGGGTAATCTTTCAGGCTTATTCCACAAAAGCCTTCTTTCACAAATGCATCACCCCCACCTTGCTTTCATACGTCATCTTTAAATAAGTAGCAACACAAACAAAAATTTTTGTCTTTTGATACGCTATACTCTAGCCAAGTACCATACTGTTCAAACCAAGCTGGGTTAAATCGCCTAAATGCATATCTATCATTATTTTCTTAAAAGAAAGACCATAAGGTTGACATGGACCTCTAGCAAAATATGTGCGTTTGATATCGTCTCTTTCATTTGGATGAAAATTCGCTATATCTTTCTTCTCAGCATGATCACATGGCAAATCATCGACATTGATGTTGGACATTTAAGGAGTTGTTTTTTAAAGTATTTTTCTATTGATTCCATTGACTACCTATAAAAAATGTAATTAATTATATAAATAATTGAAAGTATTTTGTAACACTAAAATAAATAATGGAAAAATAATATATAATCGATTTATGTTCCAAGACATTTGAATTTTCAATCATTAACGTTTTTTTTTTTTACTGAAATTCTATTAAAGTCTAAACATATAAAAACTGTTAGATTCTAAATTAGGGTTTTAAATTTTTAATTTGGAGTCAAATAATTTATTACAATTTGGAAAAAAAGTAAATGGGCTACGAGCAAAATAAAAGAATATGGACTTTAGGGTTTAAAACATTCTCATGTGAGTTAGGGGGGAATTTTTTTGAGAAAATTATGTGGAATGCCATTTCATTCCTTAAATTATGCCAAATGCCACTTTTACATAATTCTTATGTGAAATGCCATTTTCGCACTCTGCACATAAAGTTAAACATAGATTTTCCCTTTACATTAAATGACACGTTTTCTCTTCCTTTTTTTCTCTTCTTTTCTTCTTTGTTTTGAAACTTTCACATTCTCTCTCCTGCACGCTACTTTTTTATTCTCTCTCTTTCTTCATCTTCTCAAAAAAAGTTTTTTGGCTCTTTCTTCATCATTTCTCAAAAAATTCCCAAATACATATCTAATTTAAATCCAATTCAAAACCAAAAGAAGGATTGCAGAGAAAACACGTCGTCTTTTATGTAACTTTGTTTTTTTTCTCTTTTTTGGTGGTAAATTCTGAAATTTTTTTATATTTTCTTCGTTCGAACATGATTGACTAATTAGAGAAAAAGATGGTATTCTGCAAATTCTTTCACCTTTCTGTAAGATACAATATGATTTCTTATATATAGGGTTTTGTACTGTTTTGGAAGTTTTGGTATCATGGGTTCTCTCTGTTTATGTTAGATCCAATTAGTGATACTAAAGAGTCCGATTAAGTTTGTTGTTCTTATTGATTTGATTTTTTTGTTTGTTGTTAGTGATCGAAGATGCAACCATCTTCTGGACTCACATGGATGGTGGAGATTGTATCACCTTCGATGATGTTCATTGCGTAGCCACATGTCTCAAACTCGAAGTCACAGATTTGGGATTGAGGAAGTATCTTTCTCATGCCAGAGTTATCGGTCATAGAACCAGCCGAGCACCAAATATATGTCCACAACAACAGACATGGAACCACAAGGAAAATTATGTCAAAAAATTAGGTTGTATGTCCACTAAATAAGTTGGTGAAGACATATTGTCCACTGCTTAAAATATATGTCCACCGGAGAAATAATATCCACGAAATATAAAAAAAATATGTCCACTGATAAACATGGTTTGATATTTGTCAACAGCACAATGAATTTTCTGATCTATATGTGTGCGCTGATACATGTCCACAACTTATTTGATCGATTTTCCTAAAGTTCTACCAATTCCTGGGATCTGGCATTTTAAATTCTTCTGACTCTGGAACTGTATTGTTTGATTCATGATGTTGGGTTCTCGATCATTTGTTTGTTTAATTATTTGGGTTCGTGATGTTGGTGAACAAATAATGGAGTGATGGACAAATAACATAACGGTGGACAAATACAAAGTGGGGGATAAAATAACAAAGTGGTGGACAATAACAAAGTGGTAGAGAAATAACAAAGTGGTGGACAAATAATGGAGTGGTGAAAAAATAATTGTGTGATGTCCACAAATTGAGATGATGGACAAATTATTCGTTTTCATCCACTAAGTTTGTTATTTGTCCAAACGAATTGTATTTGTCCATAATTCTTGTCCATATTTTTCTTGTCCACTGATGTAGGAATTTTCTTTCGATTATCCTATTCTCAGGTTTCACTCAAGTCTACCCATAGGATATTCTCAAGAGTTTAACCCATAAGACCGCAAGTGCACAGTCATGCAGTTTTAGTAATTATGGGGTCGATCCATAGGGACTGAGAACAACACACAGAGAGTTCAAATCTAAATCTAATCTAAGCAAAATAGAGAAACGGGGGTTGGTTCCTAATCTAACATGTATAAAATAAATAAACTAAAATATTAAATAAAACCTAAACTAATATTTACAGAGGATTGGGTGATAGTCTTAATTCTGGGAATCTAGATCTAGGGTTTATGTTTTATCTAAATAATTTGTGTTTGTCATTCTAGGAATTTTCAATGTCTCGCTAGTCCACTCTCGTGATATGCTAAACTATATATTCAAACCTACTCTTGTGGCGAATGAATATGCATTTCATGCAATCCCATCATCGAATACTCTCATAAGTGATAGACACATCACAAGGGTTGTCACACCTCCATGTGATCCAATAGGGTCAATATTGAGGAAAAAGTGTCTAAGACACAGAGTAAATGATAGATCCATTTCTAGAGTCCTTCCCACTCTCGTGGTGAAGTCCTCCTGAGATCTTTACCTAACTTGATCAGGGTTAGATAAGCATAGAGCTAATAACAAACTCACCATAGCTAATACTCCCAACTATGCAGATCTGAGATCTCTACACACTCTCGTGGCAACAGAGAATCTCTAATAGTACAACAACACCTACTGGATTCAGTTGTACACTTAAGCATCTCCCATAAAAGAATACTTAGCATTAAGATGCATAGAAAGGTAGCTAGATCGATTAAGAACAATCAAAAATATATTAAATCCTAAAAATAGATCCCATCATCCACTCTAAAACAGAAAAAAATAAGTAAAAATAAAGAACTCTTTATTAGGGTTTTTAGAAGTGGTTGCTACAAAAGTTCTCTATTCTAAGTTATCTTTTCTAGTGAGATTACAAATGTTTATATAGTATTAGGGTTCTGTAAGAGTCTTTATTTCGTCCTTATCTTGTTTCTAGAGGCTTAAAACTCGAAATGACAAGGTTGCTCAAGTCGTATCTTACCACATCGGAAATTTTCCAGTTATCTCAGACGTCAGAATCGACCTTGATTGGTCGATTCTTGGGTCGACTCTGACTCCCCTTCTCTTATTGGTCGATGCATCCTTCAGGAATTCTCTCTGGAAAATCTTTGGACTCGATATCGACCCCTATAGGTCGATATTATGGTCTATTCTGGTGGTCTTTGGTTTTCTTAAATCCTTCTCCGAATGTACATGATCCAAGTGGTGGTGCCAACTCTCCCATAGGTTCTAACAAGCTCCAGAAACACTCTTAATATCAAGTTTTACCTCCAAGTACCTAGAAACACATAAACACATGGAAACACACTAGAACTACATTAAATGTTAGTTGTAAGGCATCAAACTAACTTATTTTAATGCATAAAAATATGTAAAATACGGTCTTTTCATCCACGAAATGAATTACTTGTCCACATTATTTGTATTTCTGATTTCTTCTTCCTCCATAATTGTTGGCAAATCCAAATCCGGAATACAACCATCACGTCAGCATCATCTCAGTAATCAAAAATAATAAAATGTAGGATTTCAAAAAAAAAAAATCCTCGAAATTAGAAGATAGAAAGACGAATTTACGAAACGGATATGTCCACCATTCCGTTTTTTTTCTACCACTGTATTATATATTCACGACTGCGTTTTTCACCACCACTATGTTTTTTCGTCCATTAACTTATATGGTGAAATATTATTTTCGTCCGTCCATTATATGGTGGACATACAATTTTTTTCCACTAACTTATATGGTAGAAATATTATTTTCGTCCATTATACGGAATATTATTTTATGTCGAAGGAAAAAGAAAAGAAGGGGAGAGAAAATAAGGAAAAAGAAGAAGAAGAAGGAAATCAGGGATATTTTTGCCATTTTCTCTCGCGTTACTGTAGATAAAAGTGGTGTTTGGCAAAAAGTTCAGCAAAAGTGGCAATTGGGAAAAGGTTCTCAACAAAAGTGGCATTTTGCAAAATATTTCTATTTTTTTCTTTTTTTTGTCATAATTTAAACTATATTAAAATTACATTAAAATTAAATTAAAACTAAAAATTAGTGGTGGCAGCTGCCACCCCTGTTTGCCATCTCTTGACGTGTGTATAGAAGTTCAATATGGTTTTCTCATGTCGTTGTTACTGTTTGTGATGCTTCTTGCAGTTTCAATAATCTTTCTCTTATTCAGCCATTTTTGTATCCATATGAACCTTGCATGCCCTAAGTAAAGATCCCAAAATTGTATCATATTGTTTCACAGGTGATTCATAAAACATCCACTAATGAAATCCGACAACAAAAAATCCAAGTCGACGAGATTGATTTCTCACAACGAAGTCATTAGTAGTTGCTAATCATCTTCTCATGCACATCCTTTGAGCTGAGCTCACCATTCGTTATACCACCAAGCTCGTCAACAACAACTTTCTAATCAGTAAACATCATGAGTAGTAACTGTAAGAGTCGCAGGAGCAGCTGGTTCCTCCAGCTGAATTGAAAGAGGAGTACCATGAACTACAGTAGCTGCATCATCTAGCTAGTAAAACAAAAAACGCTATTGCAGCAGTTTCACCGCTAGCAAGTGCATTCAAGTGATAAAATCAACTTTATCCGGCTATCGTTTAAGCCTTTGCTCAAGCCTCTTTAGAGCTTCTTTTAATATCGAGGCTGAGAATGACATCTGATGCTCGAGCTATGTCATTAAATCAGAAATGCGGTTTTTTAACTGCTTTAATAGAGGCTGAGAGTGGTGATAACGAATGAAGATGAAGAAGATAACAAAAGAAGATTAATGAAGAAGAAATAGATAGAAAAGACATTTTTTATTTTTGTTTTTCATTTTTCTCATTAAAAAAAATATATATATTAATTATATTAATGAAAGATATTAAATAAAAAATTATTAGAAAAATCATACAGAGTTGAATGTGTTAAACGGAATAGTCGTTAACCGTTGGTCAACTCTAGTTTGGACTCAAATTTGGTGATATGCAGAATTTTTTAGACAAAATTATTTAGTTGGAGGTTTGAAATGAGAACACAAAAAATTAAAAGTTTTAGTTGGGAAAATGTTTGGACTCAAGTTTTTTTTGAGATTTTCCTTTGGTTTCTCTCACCAATAAACGTATAAAGAGTATATATATATTAGTGTTTTAGCTGTTATATGACGTCTGTGTTTGGTCTAGTGGTATGATTCTCGCAAATGGTGTGATAGTTTCTGAGTTCGAATCCCAAAACGTTCGTACTTCTTTTAAGAGCATAAAGGCAGTTTAACAAAGGTAAGTGGTATAGACTCATGTCAAAACTAGTGAGTTTAAGTCCTAGGGATTTTGTAAGATCCGTTCTTCGGACAATTATTTTGTTGATTCGGTCAGTTTATCGGGCAGTTCTCGAATTATCAGTGTTTTGTGTATTGGATGTACGTTTGAGATCGGACTTACCGATGCTTGGGCCGGACCGAGTCATTGTGGATCATCGGTGTTTATGTTGTGTGGGTTATGTGCTTGATTCTAGGATTTGTGAGATATTTGTGTTATTATCTGAGTATTTGTGTAGTAAAACCATCTTCCCGACGCCAAGTCTCGCGGTAAGTCTTATTTGTTTCTGTAAATTTGTCGTAAAAATTTGTGATGATTAGTTTATGGAGCCGTTTGGCGTGGGTGTTTTGTTAAGTTTGTGTGAACTTAGCATGAATTTTGGGAATTTGTAGATGGCTAGAAAGATCTGAAGTTCGCGTCCTGTTGAGAGCGCCACTGATGGCTCGGAAAATAACTCGGTCCGTGGGGAAACGGCCGAGAATGTTGCTGGGAATGGTGTTGATTATCAGAATGATGTGTTTGCTAATGCTATTCAGGCAGCTATGGCACCAGTGCTGACTCAGGTGGCTGAGATGTTAGCTAGGGTCCCACTGGCACCGCCGGTTGAAAACGCTGGAGTCGTAGAGAATTTTGTGCCTGAGAATGTGGAACCAGAAGAGGTTCGTGTTGAGGCACCAGCAAGGAACGTTGGAGATGGGGTGCATGAGACTCGTGCCCAATCTAACCTGAAGGTGCTGGACCATATGCAGAGATTGGGTACCGATCGCTTCGCGCGAGGCCCGGGAACACGCCTCAAGTTTACTCTATCGCTGGAGATGAAGCCGGCCCGAGCACTTCGCGTCCGATCACTAGTAAGTTTCGGAAAAACTTATCTTTGTGAATTCTGATAGTTCCTGTAAAGAGAAGAGTTTGTTGTTGTTTTGAATGCTTTAAGTTCTTAGCATAATAATGATTGTGTAGGGACCTTAAGCATGGGTGGTGTAGAGACCCATGTTTTGTTTGACTAGGGAGCCTCTCATTGTTTCGTGAACCCGGGGATGATCGGGAAGAGGGAATTTCAGAGAAAACCTGGAAATCATCAGGGAGTGGTTAAGGCCGCTGGTGGACAGCTTATGACGACCTTGGGAAGGTCAGGAACGTGTCCACTTGGGTCAGTGGTGAGGATATGAGGGCCGATTTGGTCTTTTGTCCGGTGGAGACTTATGATGTGATCCTTGGTATGGATTGGCTCGGGAAGCATAGAGCCCATTTGGATTGTCATGGAAGATACGTGAACTTTGAGAGGGGCAAGAAAATACTGGTCTATCAGGGCGTTAGACCGACTTCAGGAAGCTTGATTGTGTCGGCTATTTAGGCTGAGCTTCTGTTAGAGAAGGGCTGTGAAGCCTATTTGGCTATTATCTCTATGATGGATGAGAGTAGTGGCAAGGACATTAGTAATGTCTTGGTGGTATGAGAGTTTGAGGACGTGTTTCGTGAAGTTAATGGGTTATCACCCTCGAGGTCTGATCCGTTCACTATTGAGCTAGAGTCTGGTACGGCTCCGATTTTGAAGGCGCCTTACAGAATGGCACATGCTGAGATGGCGGAGCTGAAAAAAAAATTGAATGAGCTTACGGATAAGGGGTTCATAAGAGCTAGTAGTTCACCGTAGAGTGCACCGATGTTGTTTGTCAAGAAAAAGGATGAATCCTTTAGGTTGTGTATCGACTATAGAGGTTTGAATCGAATGACGGTTAAGAACCGATATCCTTTGCCAATGATAGATGAGTTGTTGGATCAGCTCAGAGGAGCTACTTGGTTTTCCAAGATCTGTTTGGCTTCGAGATATCACCAAATCCCGATAGATGAGATGGATATTCGTAAGACCGCGTTCACGACTCGTTATGGGCATTTTGAGTTTGTGGTTTTGCTGTTTGGTTTGACGAATGCTCCTGCAGCATTTATGAAGTTGATGAACAATGTGTTCAGAGAGTTCCTGGACGAGTTTGTGATTATCTTCATAGATGATATTTTGGTATATTCTAAGACGCGGGAGGACCATGAGGGTCATTTGAGGTCCATGATGAGTAAGCTCCGTGAGCATCATTTGTTTGCCAAATCGAAGAAGTGTAGTTTCTGGCTGCGTGAGATCGGTTTTTTGGGTCATGTAGTCTCATACAAGAGAGTGTTTGTTGACACGAAAAAAATTCGAGCCATTGCAGATTAGCCGAGACCATGGAACACGATAAAGATCCGCAGTTTCCTAGGTTTGGTCTGTTATTACTGACGCTTTGTTAAGAATTTTGCAAGTATGGCCAACCCTCTAACTAAGTTGACAGGGAAGGATGTCCCATTTGTTTGGAGTGAACTGTGTGTAACGAGCTTCAGTAAGCTTAAGGAGATGCTTACAAGTACTCCGGTGTTAGCGTTACCCGAGCCGGGTGAACCGTACCTTGTGTACACGGATGCGTCCAAGATTAAACTTGGTTGTGTGTTGATTCAAAAGGGTAAGGTGATAGCTTACGCATCGAGACAGTTGAGGAAGCATGAAGGGAACTACCCTACTCATGATCCTGAGATGGTTGCGGCCGTGTTTGCACTTAAGATTTGGAGATCTTATATGTATGGAGAGAAGTTGCAGGTCTTTACCGACCATAAGAGTTTGAAGTACATTTTCACTCAGCTAGAGTTGAACCTCCGTCAGCGGAGATGGATGGAGTTCGTAGCGGATTACGATATCGAGATAGCTTACCACTCCGGTAAAGCTAACTTAGTGGTGGATGCACTTAGCAGGAAGCGGGTTGCTTTCGACATAGAGGAAGACATGGAATATTTTGTTGGCATAGTTAGTACTTTGAGGTTGTGTGCCTTGTCGGATGAGGTAGATCTGTTGGGTCTTGGTGCTGCAGACCAGGCGGATTTGTTGATTCGGGTACGGATTGCCCAAGAGAAGGATCAAAATTTACGGAATGTTACTCAGAACAGTAAGATGGAGTATCAGACTTCTAATAATGGCACCATCTTGGTTCATGGACGTGTGTGCGTTCCTAATGATAAGGACTTGCGGGACGAGATCCTTAAGAAAGCACATCAGTCTAAGTTTTCAATACATCCGGGGTCTACAAAAATGTATCGTGACCTTAAGCCTTATTACCATTGGATTGGTATGAAACGCGATGTGGCTCAGTAGGTGGCGAGCTGTTTTGTTTGTCAAAGAGTTCAGATAGAACATCAGGTTTCTGGTGGTTTGTTGAGGAGCCTACCTGTTCCCGAGTGGAAGTGGGACATGATATCCATGGACTTTATTATAGGATTGCCAACCCGTGATAAGAAGGATGCTATTTGGGTCATCGTGGACCGATTGACCAAGTCTGCTCATTTTCTTATGGTCAACAAGAATGATGACTCAGAAAAGTTAGTCGAACTGTACGTTAGGGAGATCATACGTTTGCATGGAGCATCGGCTAGTATTGTGTCTAACAGAGACTCTAAGTTTACTAGTCAGTTTTGGAGAGAGCTTCAGAAGAAGTTTGGTACGAAGGTACACATGAGCACAGCTCATCATCCTCAGATAGATGGGCAATCTGAGAGAACGATCCAGACCTTGGAGGATTTTTGAGAGCTTGTGTAATGGATTGGGGTGATCAGTGGATAGAATATCTTAGCTTGGCAGATTTCACATACAACAACAGTTATCATTCGAGTATCGGTATGTCTACGTTTGAGGCTCTGTACAGACAACCTTGTTGTACACCTGTTTGTTGGACCCAAGTGGGGGAGCGTACCATTTTGGGAAGAGATTTTTTGTTGGAGACGTCTGATAGTATCAGAGTTGTGAGAGCTACGATGAGAAAAGCTCAAGATCGACAGAAAAGTTATGCTGATAAGTATCGTCGAGAGTTGGAGTTTGTCGTTGGGGTCTAGTGTACCTGAAGATGATCACTTGTAAAGGAAAAGATCCGGCTAAGATGCAGTCTAAGTTGTCTCCGAGGTATATAGGGCCGTACAAGATTCTGGAGAGAATCGGACCGGTAGCCTATAAGTTAGAGTTGCTTCAGTCTATGTTTGCCTTTCATAAGGTGTTTCACGTCTCTATGCTAAGGAAATATATAACCCCTTGAGACGTTGTGTTACTTGTAGTACCGACGGACTTACATGATAACATGGCTATTGCGAAAAGGCACGTAAAGATCCTTGGTTTGAAATTTAAGTCGGTTAAAAAGAAGGTCGTACCTTGGATTCAGGTCTTGTGAGACCTTGATGGAGCGGAAGAGATCACGTGGGAACCCGAGGTAGTTATGAAAGCTAACTTCGGGAAATGGTTTGAGAAACAAGTGGCTTATAAGCCGAGAGCTTAGATTCGAGGACGAATCCTTTTGTAGTGGGAGAGAATTGTAAGACCTTTTCTTCGGGCAATCATTTTGTCGACTCGATCAGTTTATCGGACAGTTCCCGAATCATCGGTATTTTTTGTACTGGATGTACGTTTGAGATCGGACTTACCGATGTTTGGGCCAGACCGAGTCATTGTGGATCATCGGTGTTTTTTGTTGTGTTCGGATGGTTCTATCATCGGCATTTTGATGTTCTGAATGTTCAGATCAGTTTTTGAATTATCGGTGTTTTGAGTCTCTAAGGTTAGGTTTTTGTCGATGTTGTCCTGCGGACGGCCTGCGGACGTACGGATGTCGTCCTACAGACGTGCGATACGGACGTGTGATCAGGTCAAGTTTGGGACTTTCCTTAAATGGAATTTTCGATTATGGCATGTCTGAAACTCAATAAAAAATTGTGTTTTGAGCTGTATGGGCGGAGGCTTTTTGCGAATTTGGAGGCCTTATGGAGTGTGGGTTAAGGCTTAGCCCGTGAGATATTTTTAACATAATGTTTCCTATTTAAACCCCTCTTTCTAACCCTTGGCCACATTTTTGGACTGCTGCAACAGAGAGAGACCTCGTTTTTGGCTGAGAGAAATCGAGAGAGAGCTTTGGCGTGAGGAGCTTTTGGCCATGAGTCTCTTTTGCGATTTTGGGTAAGTGTTCCTTCCTCTTTGTGCGTTTGTTGGAGGACGTTTTTGGGGCTGTTCTAATGAGAATTCTCGTGCAAAATAGTAGGTTGAGGGGCTGTTGCAGAATCGTGTACTTTGGCTCTTTGGTCCTTGTGGAATCATGAATTGGTAAGCGATTCTCTTTGGGTTTTGTTATTTTTTTGTTGGGACGTTCTTGTGAGCTTGCTGGGCGTGTATTTGTAGGCTGCTGAGTGTTGTTTCTGAGCTGAGAAGAACTCGTTTGGCTGTTGTGGTGTTGGTTCTCCAATCGTTGGTAAAGAACCTTCGATTTTGAGCCTTTTTCGGTTTGTTTTTGTTGCATGGGTTGCGTTCTGAGTTTTTGTGTGTTTCTGGCCAGTGGTGGTTTCCGTGTGTTGAGGTTGCTTAGAGTGATCGTGTGTGGCTACGGTTGCTGTCCCTAGCATCCGTTTGGTAAGGAATACCAATTTTGGTCATTTCGGGTACTTTTTGATAAAATCGTTTGAGTTGAGTTATATTTTTTGTTTCTGTTCAGAAACTTCAACGTGTGTTGGTGGAGCTTTTGAGGTATTGTTAAGCTTGCTTTGGTGTTAGTTAAGTGATCGTTGTGGTAAGGACCCTTTAAGGTCATTTTGAGATCGTTTTGGTGTTATTTTGTGGGATCGATTTGTAATCGATTTTTGTGTGCTATTTTGTGTACAAGAGTGTATTGTGGTTGATGTGGGAAGTTAGAACTGAGCGTGTAATCTCAGTTCTATAATCGTTTGGTAAGGGGCTCTCTTTAGGGTCCATTTTAGTGTTATTACGTATAGAATTTTGGAATCGAGTGTAACTCGGTTTGTTTATGTTGGTAGGCTATTGGCGTTTGTTGTTGGCATATTTAGGTGTGCTTTTGAGTTCAGGCCAGTAGCATTTGAGGTGAGTGTGTGATCGTGGCTATGTATTAGTTGTGTTTTTAGTATTGTGCTTTGATTATCTTGTTGATTAAGGGTATGCGTTTGTTGAGTGTCATGACAAGTTTGGGTTCCGTTTGAGGTTGGTGTTTGCTTTAAATTTGTTTCATTGCATTCACGTTTGTGGAACCGTTGCATTACATTAATCATACTTGATATATCTTGCACGTTTGTATTTGATCGTTTTTGTACTAAGCCTAGTGAGACGGGATGACCACCTCACTAAGCAATTCTTTTGCTTATGCATTCAGACTTACGAATGCAGGTTAAGATGATTGAGGAGCTCGCGAGACAAGGAGGCGTTGTGAGAGGATGGATGGTTTAAGAATCTAATGATATTGCTATTAAGTTTTTATTAGTTTATCAAGAGTACTCTGCTGAATTTGGTTGGACTCGTGGACGGTGTTGGTACCGTGTTGAGGTTTTAGACCTTTGTTAAATTGTTTAAGTTGTATAACCGCTTGGTTGAATTTGAGTTTATTTGTCAGAATATTGAGATTAAATTGAAGAATTTTGTTTTGGAGTTAAATTTGAGTTAAGTTGTTAGACTTAAAAGTTCAAAATTGATGTGGGTTATGTGGTGAAATTTGTTAAGTCTTCCGCTTACGTAGTAAATCTGATTAGTAATCGAGAAGTAACACATAGACGGAAATTTTTAAAAATTTGCGAATTGGGGATGTTACAGATTTCTCAAGACCTCTTTTCTCCATATTTACTCTCAACATTTTCAGCTGTTTGCCATTTCTCGGTGTGTGCATACAAGTTCGATATCGACGCAAGATAGTTCTCGTTAGTGATGCTTCATGCAGTCTCGATCAGTGGCAGATTCAGAAATATTTGTTACAGGAGTCATTATTTATATAATTTTATAATGACATTAAGTCATTCTTCAAAACAAAAAATTGAAAATTTTTAGGTATTACAATTAGTATTTTAATGAATAAGCAAATATAATGTTAAACCCATAATGTTGTAGTTGCATATTATTCATTAACTCCCACTTTTAAGTTGTTTTGATATATTGGTGAAGAAAAATAATATTGGTATTGAAAGAACTATATATGTTTATATATTGTAAATAAAAATTGTAGATTAGAAATTATACATTAACATACCAAAAGCAAATAAGAAAACGATTAAAAAATATATGTAACACAATGAGTGCAAAGAAATGTACTGAATTTTTATCATAAGGTTAACTTATATAATATATACGAATTTTTCCATCAAATACTAACTAAATAAACATGTAAACAAAAATTTATAAAAGTAATGTGGGTCAACTGACCCCCCTCCCCTTCAACTATCTCCGCCACTGGTCTCGATAATCTTCATCACTTGTTCAGCCATTTTTATATCCATATGAACCTTGCATGCACCAAGTAAAGCTCCCAATATTGTATCGTTCGGTTTCACATGGATTTCTTTTACCAATCCGTAAGCCTCTTTCAATTTCCCCGAGTGTCCTAAGAGATGTTTCAAACATCCAAAATGCTTTACATTCGGTTTCACGTCTTGTGTTTTCAGCTCCAAGAATATCTTTAGACCTTCCATTAGAAAGCCTCCATGGAACAAACAATGAGAACCGCCAGAAAATTGATCTCGTCGGGATTTATATCTAAGCTCTCCATTATATCTTTGCCTTTCCCATGAATGGCAAGACATGAGATCATAGAGTTCCAACAAGCTACACTTTTCAGACTTAGCGACTCAAACATGGATGTTGCATTCTCTAGATCACCACATTTAGCATACATTTGAAACAAACTGGTTAAGCTCGATTCCTTTATCATTAATCAGAGAGTGAACTTCTCTGCCAACATCAAGACGACCAGATTGAGCACAAGCAGATAAAACACTTGAAACCGTTACCGCATCCGGTTCATACCCTTCTCCTTGAATATTATGGAAAGCATCAATAGCATTATCAGAATACCCCTTCTGTGCAAAATTCCAAAACCCGACCAAAAACGGCAAAACGCACCTCCAATCAAAGCCCTACCAACAAGGAAATGAGATGCTAAGACCATATTAAAGCTAATATGGGGAGGCCAGAGCCGGTGCTGGGGAAGCCACCGGGATCCAGCCTCGATCTAGAAATTTTTTTTTCTCGCGGCTGAAGGTTGAATAATCCTATAACATATGTAACGAATAATCAATGTACGTTAGTTAGTCCAATCGGTTTTTTGGAGTGCAACCTCCACAACCAAATTTTGGGTACTTATTGAAAGTTTCTAAATTAAAAAGAAAATGAAAAAAACTAGAGAATTCTTATTATGGACGTAATTGGTAATTCTTTATCATTACGGTAAACAATATATCACTAGTATTAAAGCAAAATATATATATCACTAGTACGTTTACCAATCACAAAACTGTAAAACTTAGCAGTTCCAAAAACGGTTATATCAAATCTATTTTTGTATAGCTCAATTTTTACTTTCTTTTATTTTTTCTAAGTTCTAGTTACTCTTTTTTGTCAACAAGTTCTAGTTACTCTATCTATCGCATATTATTTGTTTTTTTATATCATCAATCCGATTCTACAGATTTAAGTAGGATATTGGCACGTAATAATTGCTTTGGTTTTGGGGACAGCAAATTGGTAATGAGATCGTAACAAGTGGTGATCTATGTTTATCTTTGGGAGAATCGATCGCTTTATCCAACAGGCTCTTTCATGAATGGTCACGTTACTCTCAATCTGTCATCATATTCCCTTGATCCTATTCCAAGAAACAGAATCGAGGAATATATATACACCTTTTCTTATATTTTTAGTTAAATGAGATAAAGCTCGATCAACTTGCATATTAATGCACCATTGTTCAATTGTGTGGAACAATTTGGCGCTATTCAGGACAACGATATGGATTTGTGTAAGAATGTTCAAGACTTTAGACAACGTTAACAACATTGTTTCCTATATTATAATGAAGAAATAATAAACAAAACAAAAAAAACACATAGGATTACCGACAACGGCTTCGTCTAGAGACTTGTATGATAACCAGTATCTTATTCTTTTAGTGTTGGAGAAACAATAAATTTCAGGAGATTTTAAATTCAAAATATTGGTCCCAGACAAGTGAATTTCAAATTGCAAAATGTCAACTCCAACGTTATAATTTTTTTTAAAAAAAATATGAAAAAGGGATATAGAATTTTCGAGTAGGTGAACATAGTATATGAAGAATACATCTATTCATCTAGCTAGATGCACCATGGTCATATATATGACGATATATGCTTATCAGGAGGTCGCAAAGATCGTCCACTAGTTTTATAGCGTGATTTATCTGACTGATCTTATTAGAATATTACTAATCATCAACGGTTTCGGTTACATCCGATTTTGTGATTACATGAGCTACAGTTTCGTTTCAAAGTTAGGATGAGAAAGAGAATTAAGTATAGAGTCTTTTGAGCCTATTAATCACCAATAAACAGATCGTTGCATCTAATTTGGTATCCAGTTCAGCTTACAAGTTTCGAGAATCAAAGTGAGAACCGTGTCGTACATCAAAATCTAAAACACTCTCTATCTCTTCCTAAATATTTGATTTTCTAGTTTTTTTCTTTTTCCACAAAATTTGATTTTCTAGATTTTTTTTATATATTTTTATTATTGAATTGTACATTTCAAAAAAAGTTAACCGAAAACAATTAAATTTATACAAAAGTTATTGGAAATTGTTAATATTAGATAATAAATATATGTGAAAGTTTTAAAGAATCATTTATTTAGGAACAGAGATAGTAATATATAGTAGTACAAAGTAGTAAAAATTAATGAAGTAAAAAGGTAAAACCTAATAATTTGATTTCTATATCATCAAAACATACTTAAATTGTTTAATTGTGACGGAGATCTCGGTCCTTCAAGCCAATTTTTAGCCAATAATCATCAACGGTTGTGGTTATATTAGATTTGGTTTTTACATTAATTAAACGTATTTTGATCAAATTGAAAGGTATATTTAAACTGCAAAGATGATGAATTCAAATTTTACCATTTACCGAGACTGCTGTGACACACACTAAACCAATAGTAGTTAGCTACTTGAGGAAATTTTGCAGATGACGTGGTTAATTATTCCTTGAGTACAACGGTCATGTCGCCACTTGCATCATTTCCGTACGGTTCCTTATGTTTGTATTTGGCTCCTTTGATATCTCAAGAGTCACAACGAATTCTGTGTCCCATCATCTTATTAAGAGAATATGAACTGTTTTGTTATAGTAAACCCAACATGGAATTACAAAACTTTATATAACAAAACAAAAAAACATGCAATTGCAAAACCAGATGGATTGACCTAACTGAGATCGTGCATGGAGTGTGAACGCAAACGTTCTCTTTCATAGTTACTTTATAAAAAGAAGCAACCCATAGTTTCTATCTAGTTCAGCATTTTTCATAAATGGCGACGTAGATCCCCCTGCGGCAAGAAAGTAATGATCGATGAGAATCAATGCAAAGTTGACATTCCCTGAACACGTAATATTGATCCTCATATATTGGAATATTTCTCTACATACATCATCATGATCACAAGTTACAATATGCATATCAATCTCTCTAGCTTCTCTTCACTCTCTTACTCACAATTTGTCAACTTCTCGAGCATCATATCATCTGCTTCTCTTATCCACAATCTAAGAGTAGGACTGTGAAATTCTGGATTGAAAAATCACGAACAAAAAACGATTAAGAAAAAAAGATGAATATGCGGAGGCGAGATTTGATCTATTTTCTTAACACTACTAAAAATTATGTATATAGCCACATAATAGCTACATATTTTATGTGACTTCTTTAAATAGTCACGGAAAAACAACGAAAAAACAAAAATAGCCATGGAAAAAAAACTCACGAGAAATTTTGTGGCTACTTTTTAGTGGCTACAGCTCTGTGGCTTTTTTCCGTGGCTATTTTGGTTTTCATGGTTTTTTTCGTAGCTATTTTGGTTTTTCGTGATTTTTTCGTGGCTATTTTTTTTAAGAATTTGTGTCTAATCCGTGGTTATATGCATAATTTTTAGTAATGTAATTCAATAAATCTCCCGCAGTATGGCGGTTTTATGAAATTTTGAATCTCAGAATACAATTGTGTTGAGAATATAATCACAACATTCGATTATAGAATCTACGAATTAGGTCTACGTTATACTCTCGAGACTTACATAGAAGAGACGAGGGAGATTTGCTGGAACTATTCTGTGTTTTTGGAAAAAATCTCATATCGTTGAGAATGAGGCGAGAATAGTTTTATATAGAAAAAATCTTTTGCACGTAATCTAGAAACATTTAGATTTATCCTCTATTATGTAAAAATTTGAAGGGAAAATTAACAAAAGAATAATTTTTGTGGTTTTGCATTATAGCCCTCTTTCTCTTTTTCTTGGAAATTTTTTTAAACTTCCAATGTGGAACTTTTGCTCATTTTAACACTTAGTTAAAATTACAAGATTTTCAACTTTTCAAATTACCTCATTTCTCATTCAAAAAAACTTCAATTTTGACATATATATACATTATTTTATAGTGCTCATTACAATGATTCTAAATATCCTAAGATCCGGTCATTCCGACGACGGACGTCACTGGAAAACTCGCCGGACATTTAGCCGAACCAGTTTGTCAAAATTGAGTTCCAACACTAACTTCTCACAAATAAGATTCCCCCTTTAGCGTTGCCCCATCATTAATCCAAGATACCTCTACGTAAAGATTACATGCGAGTATGTGTATATATAGAGTTCCAAAACTCGCCTCTCCAAAACAAACTCATCAACACAAAACCTCCAACCGCTTTAAAGAAAGACATATATACATACTAAAAGAATAGTAGTATACAAATGGACGTGGTAGCAAGATTAGCGTCGCAAAGAGCAGTGGTGGTATTCAGCAAGAGTACGTGTTGCATGTCTCATGCAATTAAACGGCTGTTTTACGAGCAAGGTGTGAGCCCAGCAATTGTAGAGATCGACCAAGACATGTACGGGAAAGACATCGTGTGGGCGTTGGCCCGATTAGGCTGCAGCCCTACGGTTCCTGCGGTTTTTGTCGGAGGGAAATTCGTAGGAACGGCCAAAACTGTCATGACTCTTCATCTTAGTGGGTCATTGAAAATGTTGCTCAAGGATGCTGGTGCTTTGTGGCTTTAGCACTTAGTTGATGTGATCTTGAGAGTTTTATATTATATATATGATATTTACTTTTCCCTTTGAAAGTCTCTTCACTTTATGTATGTTTTATATTATATATGATCTTTACTTTGAACTTTGAAAGTCGCTTCATTTTATGTATGATTAATTAAAGCATATGTGAAGAACTACTTTGTATGTCTGTATGGAGGTTGATTTAATGATTAACTATAACCCATTTGGATAGAAATCTTTGTTTTATTTCCCACTCCTTGTAAGTTAATTTCTTTGGTATAATTTATCTGTTTAGAAGGCCTAAATGTTAATTAATTATTTTACTCTTTTATCTATTCGCTTTAATTAACTAGGAATTTTCTACATATATTTAATTGAGGAGATAGAAGAAAGAAAATTCAAGATAAGATTTGTTATGTATCGTTCATAGAGCGAGTTTTTAAAAACGAATTGAAAATCGACACAGAAAATTTTATGCTTATATGTTCATTTTAGATTTTCTAGTTCTTTCGAACGGTAAAATTTGTGATTTGGATGAAAATCATTAGTTTTTGAATAATAGTAGAGTATATAGGTGAAATTATCCGTGAAGATTTGTTTAGGTACCATCCGGCCCAAAGATCATATGTTTGCTTTTACCTGTGTCTAGGTACCATACGGTCCATAAGACAACATATTTGCTTTTACTTGAATTGAAACACCTTAAACGTGGCGATACTGAGTATTATGTTTTCTTATTTATAAGTAAAAATTACCTCCAACCATTTAGTACTGAAATATTGATTCGATAAGATTTGGTATAGTCCAGCTGGTCAATTAATTTTCTTAACTGTTTCCTTTCAATGTCGTAAAATATATTTTTAATTTGTTTTTTTACACTACAAGGAAACATGGCTGTTTCCGATCGCCGTATTGGTCGGAAAAGCCTGGACGGAAATTCAGGATTCGTCAGAAAATTGTCGAAATTTTGCCAACGAAGTGAGTGGTCGGAAAAGTGGTCGGGATGCTTCGTCGGAGAAGTAGTCGGCAACATTCGTCGGAAAATCATCGGAATAAAATATCGTCGGAAAAAAAATTTCGACTAAATATTAAAAAAACAAAAAAAAATACAAATTATAATTAAAAAAAAAATAATATTTTAGGATTAATTGATTCGAAACTATGTCTGATAATTGATTCGAAACAACAAAGGCACATTTTAGGTGGTCGGAAATTCGTCGGAAACATAAATTCATTGAAACTATGGTTGAATCATTGTATCGAAACAATAAAGGCACTCCGTGGTCGGAAATTCGTCGGAAAACGCATTTTAATTTCTCATGAATTTCCGACCATACGTATTTTGATTTCCAACGAACCTCCGACACCACATTGGTCAGAATTTCGTCGAAAATATTGGTATATTTTATCGAAAACTCGTCGGCAAGTTTTAAATTATTTTCCCGACTAATTTTTCCAGCGATCTTCCGACGATTAAATTTTAGTCGAAAAATATTTGAAATTTCCGACCAAAATTTCTTTCGTCAGAATTTAGTCGAAAATTCAATGGAATTGCATCAGAATATTTCCGACCACGGTTGTGGTCGGAATCAGCCGTGTTTCCTTGTATTGTTACCATTTAAACAAAAAATCCTAATAATATTTTCCATTAATACAAATACATTGAACAACGAACTATCACTGAATCTATGTTCTATATATTGTCTTATTCCAAAAATATATATTACAACCAAGTCATAAAAGCTTTTGTTTCTGAACATATATGAAAAAGGTATGTGATTTTTTTTATCCACGAGTAGATGGTAATGTATGATTGTGATTTTCAGTTTGCATCAGTGCCGTTGTTTCACCATAAATTTTATTTTTTCAAGTGAACTAGATAATATTATATAATCATTTAAATAATATTATATAATCATTTAAATCCAAATCATTTGGAGATTATGCTTCTTTCTGGAAAACTTTGTTGGATTTAATTTCGACTTAATAGAATTTTATCGATTAATTGTCACCAATTTGATATGTAATTTGAGATGTTGAATGCTGTGAAAACCAACATAATTAAAATGATTAATTATAGTTTCATAATGTTGGCTGTTTTTTATTTTTCTGGAGACATTAACAGATTCTGGTGATGTTGAAGCATAACATAATGATGGTTATATACATTGCGGCTGCATTTGCGATCATAGCGATTATAATTGCACTATTATAGATTTACAGAGTACTGTGTTGTGATAAAAACTCCCACAATAATTCAACCGTTACGAGAGAAGTTGGTAAGTCTAATTTTGAAATGATAACCACACTTAGTTTTATACATTTGATGTTTGGTTGATTGTATTTGTAACTATAGATTTTAGGACGTTTAACTCGAACTATAATTTTTCAAAGGTAATTATAAAAGACAAAAAGCTTTTAAAGTCTTTAAAATGTGTGTCTTTTCTATACATATATATATATATAACAAAAACAAAGATGGAAGTAATTAAGTTTTATTGGGTTTGTTCTTTAATTTAACATATTAGTTGATGTGCAAGTGTTACATATTTGATGCTCATTTAATTCACGTCTACAAGTGATGCCACAAGGCCTGATTGAGTTCCCGATGGAGGTATTAAGGCAAGCAACGAACAATTTTAAAAAGAATAATATTTATTGGGTTTGGATGTTACGGATTTGTTTATAGTGGGCTGATCGGAGAAATGATCGTTTCAATCAAAAACGTGTTTGGTTCTCTCCATCCTAGATTCTTGGCTGAGGTACACACAAACAAAAATTTGTGGATTTCATTGAAAATAATATATGTATTTGTGACATATATCTATATATTTGTGTTATATGTCTCATGTTTCTTACATGTCTAAAATCCGACAAAAAAATGTGGATAATCTAGTTCGCTATTGTTGCGTAGAGGGGCACCAAATGCTTGTCTATGAGTATGAGATCATCTTAGATGGTACGTAAATCATAATAATGAACTCTTGAACTCTTGAAATTCGGTCTATACATCATTTTTATGTGATCATATCTCTCTTGGTTATTGAGTAGACTCTGTTGACTTCACGTTCAAGAAAAGGATATCTATAGCTCTTGGAACAGCCAAAGGTAAATCAAAATGGATGATCCAAAAATCACATTAATTGTTTTTATGGTTTTTTTTTTCTTTTAAATAAAGTTTTCAAGTCTCTCCAATACAACACAAAAGATTTACGATGGCTATAGTCGTTTCGCTTGATGCCGACCTCAATGCCAAGGAGATGCGGGATTGTCGCGACTGCTTCATGAACGTGTTATCCATCTCCGTAATCGAAAGTATTAATTCACTTACGATAAGTTACATCATTCATCCTAAGAGTCCTAACAAATATGTTCTTATGAATATAAAATTTTATCTTTTCTATAGAGGTGGTTTAGAGGAGACCGTTGATGCATAATAGCTTCGGGTTGTTCCTTCTAGAGCTTATCACCGGTGAAGAACCACAAGTGTTAAAATCAATCTATGAAATTATTCAATGGGTAATGAAAGCAAAAAAAAAAACTCACTTTCTCCATATAAATCTCGACCCTTTATTTATTTATTGTATGTACTTAAAACTCGGTTGTTTGGAAATGTATTTGTGATGTGTACATAGGTCCGCAGATTTGTTCAAACACACTTTTTTGATGAGGGAATGACTGGAACGTTCACGAGAGAATCGTTCAAGAGTTTTATGAAGATAACGCTGAAATGCTTGAAATATCTGACGGTAAATCGGTCAAAGATAGATGTGGTATTTGGGTTGTAGGATTGCTCTAGGAAGCGATCTTTTTACCATAACTATTGCCTGAGAGAGATGAAGTATTTGTTATTATTGTTGTTGTTGTTGTTTAGTTTGTGTTAAACCGTATTGGACTCGAAATGGACTCGAAATTGTTGTTGAAGTATTTACATACTCGATTAAACCGGGTGACCCCAAATTCAATTGGTGAACGGAACCGGATTTAATTTGTAGGTTTTCTATGAAATAATTGCATCTTCTCAAATTATAAAAGTAATAATATATATATATATATATATATATATAATTAAGCAAATTATAAAGACTCATCTTTTTATCCCCAAAAATTGTTTCAATCTCATCTTTTTAAACCTTTGACCCAGTGGCTAATGCATCACTCAGTTGGTTTATTCTCTTTTGCCCACTGGTTAGAATTCAAACCGGGTAGTTGTGGTTCACTGTTTTACAAAACCAGTTTTGTTCAGACCATCTCGGTTAACGTGCCTGAGAGAGAGTTTCAAAAACTTGCTCACTTTTTTCAATTGTGTTTAGTCTAAAAGTTTTATTTTTTTCAATTGTGTTCAAAGTTTTCGCGGTTATATCCCCAAAAATTGTTTCAATATCTTCTTTGCTGCTTCTTCATCTTCCGATATTCTCTCCTCCAATCACATCAATCGCTCCAAACCCGAAGCTCTGATCTGTTCATATTCCTATCTCTCTCCGGATTCTGTCAGGTCGTGTGATTTGAATTTGAAGCTCAAATCGATGGGTAGAGCTGTTTCTCCTCAAAAAGACGAAGAAAATATGAGCAAAACCAAACAACGGGTAAGCTGTTTTCTTAATATTCAACTGGATGACTTCAACTTTTAGGTAGGAGATTATATAGATCAGCCTGAGATTTGATTGTAGAATTTTGTATATAGTTAGGCTGCAGAATGATACCAATCTTTAGCATATACCTAGATATCTGCTATCTGCTATCTGCTAGACATCGTTATTTGATTTCAATATATGGTTATAACTTACAAGCACTTGGTCCAGTTCAGGATACGTATTTCCATTTGAAACTCAAAACAATCGTACATGTCTTACACCGGTTTCTATGGAACATCTGCCAACTTGTTAAAGTTTGTCCCACCTAGGGGTTTAGCACTCTTGTTTTTCAAATTCTGTCGCTTGAAAATATAGTTTTGCTCAGGAAAGACAATATCTTACATTTTTTTTTGGTTAAGCATTATGCATATCTTAGAAAGATGGCCAGCAAACTTTTTGTTTTGTTGGGGACGTTGAGTGAGGTTGATTGTTAAGCCTTGTTAATAAAGTATTTCCATTTCTGTTGCGAAGGAATTTAGTGTGGTAGTATGGGGTGGGTTTGATTTTAAGTTGTTATGTAACGAGTCTATCTCTTCTCTAGCATGGAGGAAGTGACAGTGAGCAGGAAAACAATGAAGGTATTGAAACTCTGAGGTCAGCACCTAAGCGCTCTATAGTAAAATCCTCAGATCATCCCTCTATAAGATTAGAGGGTCTGTCTAACCGCTTGCAACTCAGGTCTTCTTCAGGCTTCTTGCCATCACTGACGAAGAGACGTACTGGTAGTGTTCTATGCTTCTCTTTGCCTCAAAATTTGTTCACCCATTTCACAAGCATGAGTTGTCCGTGCACACATACTATATGCATGAGTCTTTGCTTGGTGCAAATTTTTTTTTTCTCAAGTACTGCAGTCTTTCTGGTGTCATACCATGTTGTTGAATGCCTTGCAGAATCAGCTTAGATAGAAATGCTCTTTCCTTTATTTTACTAGCGTCAATAATGTACGATAGAAATTGTAAAAAAAAGTTTCTTGAGAAGATGCAACTCGAGTTAGTACCCTCCCTAAATGTATGAAGTGGGATAAAAATTTACCTCCCCGTAATTTTATTGGTTCATTAATTATCTATCTAATGGTTGCTAACTTTCCTTTTAATCGTAATTTGCATGTGCCAAGAGACCGTGCCTCGTGCTGTTGGAAAAAGGACTCCTAGAATTCCTATCTCATATACCCTTGAGAAGGATACTAGGGAAAGATATTTATCACCTGTTAAGAGGGGTTTAAGTCAGAAGGGGATTGATACTGATGACGATATGGAACATGAGATTGCATTAGCATTGGCTGAGGCTTCGCAACGAGGTGGCGTTACCAAGAACTCCCACACACCAAATAAAAAAGCAAAGATGTACCCCCCTGATAAAAAGGGTAACAGAATGGTAATCTCCTTTACTGTTACTTATGATTCACGTTCTCTCTTCATGAAGCTTCTGATTTTTAAAATTTGTGGTGCTTGTATTCACTATAGGAAGAAGTTTCAAGGAAACTATATCTCGGTTTCCCTACATGATAGCCTATTGAAAATTCAATTAAATAGAAGGAAATAAAGCTTTTTGCGTAAGTAGGAACTGTTTTATAGAAATACGAACTGATAGATTTTGATATTCAGCGTGCCGATATTGACTTGGCGATTGCCAAGCTTCGTGCCACTGATATGGAAGATGTCCGCTGTGAACCAAGCTTAGGAAGCACTGAAGCTGATAATGCGGATTATTCTGGAGGTAGAAATGACATCATGTCTCAACTCATGTCTACATTCACTTAAATTAATAATTATAGCCATTCTTTGCATGTATGCATTGTAATGTTGCCATGTTTCAATTTTTACTGTTTATATCGGCACTTCAACTTCTTTTTATTGAAATGCTCTCTCCAGATGAAGACACAGCATGTGATGCCCTCCAGACGCTGGCAGATCTGTCGCTGATGATGCCTGAAAATGCCACAGATACTGGTGGGGTACATATGTTTGACCTATAAGCATTGTACATTTAAACGAGTGTCTTAAGCTTGTTAATGTTATTGGCCATATAAATATAAATTACACTGATACACAATTAAGTTCAGAGTCAGATTTACTTTCATGAAAATTCATGTCGGTTGTCTTCTTTCTCACTCTAATTTTGGTGTAATTGCAGAGTCATCTGTTCAAGTTGAGGAAAAGAGAGCTGGAAAAGCTTATGTGTCAGATTTAAAAGGGACTGATCCAGCATCAATGTCTAAAAGTTTTTCTCTTAGAAACTCCAAACAGAGAAGATCAGGCACCAATGATCATTGCAATACTGAAGCCGAGAGAAAGAGTCTTAGAAGCTCTTTAATCCGAAAGAGACGGCAGAAAAAATCACCAGCTAACGTAAGAGAAGATATATATATTTAACAAAGACAGAGTTGCTTTTACTGTTCTGTTGTCAGAATTCATGATCATGTTGAAGCTGTTCTCTTCCTGCAGGTTACGAAAGATGAGCTTGATGCAAGCTCACAAGTCATAGAGCCTTGCAATAACAAGGTACATATCTTCTGTGCAACACAACTCTTCTGATTACACAATATTTCATACAGTACTTATCTGAGTGCTCTTTGGAATGTACTATAAGTTATCTTCATGCTCTTTGGAATGTATTACATATCTTTGAAATTATTTTTAAAAATATTTCTGGCTTTTCATCGTGGAATCTCTTTTGTAGCTTTAATCTTAGGACTGATTGTGATGTTGTCTGTTGTAGGGAATAGGTGAGGGAAATAAACCTGTTGGGAGAGGTAACCGGTCTGCTAGTATTCGAAACTCACATGAAAAGAAGTCTGTTAAACCTCAGGATCGTACTTCCTCAAGTAACAACATAGTAGAAGAAGATGAGTCAGCTCCATCAAATGCAGTCATAAAAAAACAAGTTAACTTGCCAACTAAAGTTAGGAGCAGAAGAAAGATAGTAACTGAGAAACCTCTAACTATTGATGACGGGAAGTTTTCTGAGACTTTAGTGAGTGGACTCTCTGATGCTAAGACTCTATTTCCAAATGATAAAGAAACCCCATTGATACATCTGTCAATCTTAAGATCATTAATTTCTATGGAGTTTAGTCTGTGAGTTCCCTGATTATATGTTATACCATATCCTTTTAATCTGCAGGAGAAGTTATTGCATTGCATATCTAGTTTCCGAGCACGAAGATGGTGTCTTTTTAAGCGATTCTACAGTGCAATTGACTATCCATGGTTTGCCAGACAAGAGTTTGTTCAGTATCTGGATCATGTAGGGTTGGGTCATGTTCCTAGATTAACTAACGTTGAATGGGGTGTCATAAGGAGGTTATCACTACTTTGCTGCTAATTTTCTCTTTTTTTTTTTTTTTTTTTTTTTTGGTGTGCATATGGATGTTTCATTAATCATACTTTGTTGGTGCAGTTCTCTTGGGAAACCGAGGCGATTTTCTGAACAGTTTTTGAAGGAGGAAAAAGAAAAGCTATACCTATACAGGGGCTCTGTAAGAAAACATTATGATGAGTTAAACACGGGAATGAAGGAAGGACTTCCAATGGATCTGGCTTGGCCTCTAAATGTTTCACAGAGAGTCATTTCCCTGCATCCAAAGTCAAGAGACATTCATGACGGCAGTGTCCTAACTGTTGATCACTGTAGGTACCGGATTCAGTTTGACCAACCTGAATTAGGGGTGGAATTTGTTAAGGTACCCTTCCTTACACTGAATTTTTTTCTGGCATTGGTAGAATCGGGATTTTCTGACACTATATATATATATACATGACAAATCACAGTGAATATGGAAAACGAAAGTAAACAAAAGGATAAACTAATCGTAGCAGTTCACTGCATATTAGTGAATATGACCAAAGTCTCAAATAATTTTGTGTGTTTGCTTGAACAGATAAAAAAGATGATAATCTATGCAGTCGATCAGGCTCTCATAGACTTAACTCCAAGTGGAAAGGAGTGAGTTTTTACATCTCTTCCCACTACCTATATCAAACATCAGTTAAACTGAGTTTCTTTTTGTCTAATCTTTGAGTTATTGTTTTTTTTTGTGTTGGTTCAGGCCTCCAGAAGCTGAAGTGAAGAAATCAAAGCTTATAGTCTCTGTAATCGACAATGCCTTCAAAGACTCTATGCCATGTGAAAAGAAGTGAGTTTTTATTTCTCTTCTCATTAATAGAAAACATTAGTAAACTGAGTTTGTGTTATGTCTAAGATGAGAGAGATTATTTCTTGATTTTTTATTGTTCAGGTCTCCGAAAGCCAAAGAGAAGAAAAAGCCAAAAATATTGAAGACATATCAGCGTAGAAATCGACAGGGTACAAATGGAGGAGATGTAAAGTAAATTTTCGTTGCATCTTAAATCTCTCATCATCTTTTGTTATACTCTTCTTAACCATATAGAATGTATAATGATATTTAAAACATCATATCTTTTTGGAGGACTAGGTCTCCAGAAGCCGAAGAGAATAATAAAGTAAAGGTTGCTGCTGCTGCGCTTGAATTAGCTTCCACTTCAGGTGAGGCGAAGATTTGTCTTAGTTATACTCCTGCAACTGGAGAAACAGCGAATTTGTGTTTGCCTTCTATGGAGGATCTTCGGAGTAAACTTACAATGTCAACCGGATCACTGCCTATTCGATTCTTTACGCGTGGTACAGAACCTGCATTCAAAAAGAGCTTCGCGTACTATTCAGGTTTGGGAAAATTACCTGTTTTGTCAAATGAAATCCCATCAGAAGAGCTAGATGAAATTAGAAATGGTACACTAGGAGTTCTTCTAAGGTTCTGTGAGAATGGGTTCTTGTGGTCAGCAAAATTAGTGCATGAACTACTCGTGCATCAGCTTGCGATAGGTAAAAAATATGAATTATGGACTCTTTGTGGTGGCCAAGCTGTGAGGTTTTCTTTGAAAGAGTTTGAGATTATTACCGGGCTTAATTGTGAACCTTTTCCTGATGAAAGTGTGGCTGTAGATGAGGATCCTCAGTTTTGGGAACGACTTGGTTTGGAAGACAACAGAGAACTGTCTTTCAAAATGATTGCAGAAAGAATAATGGACTGCAAGAATTGGAACAGGAGAGATAGGATTAGACTGGTGTATCTATTCTTGGTTTCCCGGTTTTTGCTAGCTCGTAATCCTGGGTCAGGAATACCAAGGAAAATAATTTCCTTGGTTCTTGATCGTGAGAAGTTTGAAGCGTATCCGTGGGGAAGAGTAGCTTGCAAACATCTTATTGACTCGGTAATGAAAGCCAACCTAGATTTGACCCACAATTCATACACTGTGGACGGATTTGTCCAAGTATTGCAAGTATGGGCGTATGAAGCTATTCCTGCGATTGGCAACAAATGTGGAACCCCAAAGAAAGATATGATGGAGTTTCCACCACTCCTAAGATGGAAGGGATCTAGGAAAAGATTTAAATTTGACCTTCCCCAGAACAGAGAACCGGTATGTTTATGGTTCGAGTTTTTATTTCTTGTTAAGTCTCTAGTTTTGATGCCTTGTTTTCTTCTAAATGAATCTGATTTTGACTAGTTGTATTGTAAATTAAATCTAACGGTAATGTACTTTTTACAGGTTTTCGTGAAATATGTTATGGGTAATATTACGGAGAACCTTTGGGACGATGAAACAGAAGATTTGAAGGTCGAAAATATGCTGTCTATGATATCTGGAACTTCGGGCAAAGCCTTTGAAAAACATTCTTGGGAAGATAAAGGACTGTTTGATGGACATGAGCATATGGTAGAAGAAAGAGATGACCAAACAGACAATACAGAAGATATCTCTCTAAATAGGAAACGTAAATCAAAAGACCCATGTGACAGCAACAATGATGCCTTGAAGACATACTTTGCATCTACAATAGAGCAAATGACAGAGACGCTACAGAAACAGATTTCTACCTGTGTAGATGATGCTTTTAAGAAGCTAAAGTTGACAATTGAAGAAGGCATAACGACACTTAAGGAAAATTTTAGGCCGGTGGAGGAAACTGGTTCTCAGAAAGAGAAAGAGGCGATGTGCTCTAACATACGAGGTGGAAAAAAGTCAAAGCCGGTAAGTAAACGTCAAATTTGATTATTAAAAGTAGTTGATATTTCTGTGATTTGTTAAGAGAGAACTAAATGTGTTGTGGCCATAACTCTAACTCTAACTCTGTGAGTGTAGTAACTTAAGAATTTGTGAGCTGTACGTTGTTTTGTAGTAATTTTGTGTTGTGGCCTTAACTTTGTGAGGTGTTATATATTAATGTACTTCCCACGTATATGTGAATTTATATGTTTTAAGGACTATTAATTTTTACTCTTTTTTTAGTTTTCTTATATTCACGTTGGAAATCTATGGAGTTTGTCAGTTACAACTGTATATGTATTTTATTTATATTTTTAAATTTTGCAGAATTTGAAGTACGAATTAAAAGATATATCAGTTGATGATTTACCAACGGAGGAGGATACCGAAGATGGGCAAAATGGATAATGAAAGTGGTGGAGACCAAGCAGATTCGTGTGTTAAAAACCTTATCAGAGACTGAGAGACATCGTTAATCAGGGATCAAAATATGAAGAGGCAAATGGACATATTTACTATGCAAGTAAAAGCTTTGTTACAAAAGTGATAGCTTCTGTATATATTTGAGCCTAAGCTAACAGAAAACACAACACATTCGATTCACCTTATCTTCTAATAATGGACGTTTCCTAAGCTAACAAATAATATTGAGCTACAAAAAGACTAACGATGTGAAACAAAAAATAAATCAAACCAAAAGATAAATGAAACCACAACGTCTTCTATTTGATAGTTACAATGATTATGACCGGTTACAAGACGTGCGATTATTGTCAATTTTAGCTTAGAAGATAGATTAGAGAATGAGAATATGGAAGTAGAAGAGATAATATGAGAGAGAAGAAAGAGAATAAACTGAAAATTCTTGTATATCTTTTTTCCAGACAATAATTACAAGTATAGAGCTAATCTAGGTTATGGGAAAAGCTAAAACAGGCTATAAAGTAAATAGCATTATAATGTTATTTTGATCACAAGCTTCTCACTTTCCCTCCATTTGACTTGTTTCCAAAGATGACTTATTTTCTTCTGTCGACTTATTTTCTTTTGTTTGACTTGTTTCCAAAGATGACTTATTTTCTTCTGTCGACTTATCTTCTTCTGTTTGACTTGTTTCAACATACCCCCTCAATATCGGCAGGTCCAATAAGCAAGTTTGCTTGTTGACTAATAAAACTGCTTAAGCTAAGCTAATAAAGAAGTTTTGGTTTCCAAACTAAAATAGAACAAACTAACCAGTTAAATATTAACAAAGCAATTCCCAGCAAATAATAGTGGTACTTAGATGACTAATAAGATTTAAATCAAAATCAACAAAAAAAGGAATTAGAAACTAAGCGGTTAAAGCAAAGATAAACAAATGAATCTTTGGGTTAAACTTTAAAGGCAATTGATTTGGGTGAATCCTAGCCAATTCAAGAATGTCAAACTATCTAACAATGCTAATCTTTAGGCCTTAGCCCACTAGTTTAGACTAATCCACTTCTATGGCAATAATCATATGCTAATTATATAATTAACATAAACATGCATTCATAATCATGTGATAAACATGTATTAATTACAAGCTTGAATTAGCTACTAAACACCCCCCAATCATTAATTCTCTTCGGTTATGTTTGTAAAGCACTTAATAGGTTCATTCAAACATTCATCACTTTTCAAACATGAAATCACTTAGGTTTTAGATCAATTTGGCCTAGGCTAATCTAGCATTAAGAACAACTAATGGGTAAGGATCAATAAACTCTAAGACTTAATCATCTTGAATCAACCAACAATCACCATAATCTACCAAAGTCAAGGCTCTAAGAAGACTATTCACTAATCATCATCAAAACACAAAGATCTATGAAAGATTATTTGCATAATCATGTTAAAAATTAGAATGTTAAATCTAAAAGGAAACAAAATTGTCAGATAACCTTAAAGTGGCTAAGAGTTTTCAAAAACAAGCATCAGTCTTGAGAAAATAAGTCTAATATCTTTATATAGTGAATAGTGAGTGAACCGGGTCAGCCCGGGACAAACTGGACGAATTAGGATCTTGGAACTTCGAGGGGGAGGTCTGGTGTGCAGCACATGTCGCTGTCAATGGTCGCTAAAATCTCTAGACGTCTCACAAGAGTGGGAGTGGGCAGCACAGGCCGCTAGATGTGCCTGCTGGACCTTCAATCTTCTGGGGAATCTCTAGTGGATCACATGTCGATGTCAATGCCCACTATGATTTTCAAATGTCTAGTTTCTGGCTCCTCTTTGGCCTTCTTTTATATATATATAATTTTTTTACTTTCTTTAAAAATAACATTTTTATTTTACCCAACCTTTAGCTTGTGTCCCTAAAATTCTACCCTTTGTTAAGCTTTCTTTCCTCTTAACGGTAAACTCCATACTCTTTCTTAATTAGCAAGATACATTATTAAACCTCAAAACCGATCTTTTTTCTATTCCGAACACTTAGGAGAATCTCATTTTTTTTTTTTTTGAACAAGCACTATTCTCTTCTTTGGTTTTTCTTTCACCCACTATGCTTTTTACTCTTTGGATTTTTCTTTAATAATTTAGTGGATTCTATCATTTATTCATTTTGTTCTAAACCTTAGCGTTATTTTTCCTTTTGTTTTCCTAGAGTGTTCTCCTCGTGTTTCCAAGGGGTTTTCTTTTCTTTTCTCTTCCTTAAACCATTGTTTTCCTTCCTCAAACTCAACAACTATTTATCTTCTCAACACCATGTCCCCAAACCAAAACCACATACCCAATAAGCACAAAATGCCCCTAGTTTGCCAGCCTTAAAGATCAATATACTAGTCTTAAGGAAGATCATCTTTGTTGTTCCTCTTTTACAAAATTTTGCACATGGATGCCTCACGCAAGCAAACAACAAGGGGTGGAATGAAAGTTAAAGGTTAAGGTGGGGAACCGTCCTAAAGGTAACAATGATCATTCGGGTTAACCAACACTAGTATAAAAGGATAAGATAACCGGAATGTTTTGTAGAAGACCATGGTCAAGTATATAAAGTCCCTATGTGAGTAGATTAGATTCAATTTTAAGTTCAAATTCATAAAGTTTCTTTAAGAAATCATGCAACCTTTACAAAAGTAGGGATTTTTCAAAGAGAAAATGTCCAGTCGTGGGTTTTCTGATTATTCAAGATCGTTTAATGCACCAATCAATCATGAGCTTGAACTTCTACAAGACAGAATTTTTTAATATTACAAAGTAAAAATAAATTTTAAATATAATGGTACTCATATAAATATATATATATATATATATATATATATATACTTAAAGCATATGTAAATCTTGACCCTCTCATGAAAATTTGAAACGTAGCGTGATTGTAATAACGAGTTTGTGACACATGTTAATTAGTCGATTAAATTTTGACACGTGCCAAATATTTAAATTTTTTATTCTTGTGTTTGTTATATTATTTAGTTTTTAATTAAATTTTCACACATGTCAAATATTTAACTTTTTAATTCTTTTGGTTTCTTAACAAAATTTAAATTAAATTAAAAAGCACGATAATTTATCGAATAAGATTTTTTTTAAAAGTGTCGTTGATTCACCATTTTCTCAAAATTAAAGAAAAGTTTCTAAAATATTTGCAAAAACTCACTTAAGTTTTCTTATCATTGATAAATTATTAATTTTAAAATAACTTAAAAATAATATTTAAAGTATTTTACAGGCCACAAACAAATTGATACGTAAATGTTTTGTTCAAACATTTAATACCAAAGTTTTATTTTTAGGTTTGGTTAGCTTTTATCAACCGTTTAGCCACGGAAAATAAAATCAAACAATAAAATTCAAATTATAAGTCACAATGTTCTTTTTGTGGCTTGTGTGAGGAAACTAGAGATCATATCTTCTTCAAATGAGATTACACAATACTATTATGGACTGCTCTTGTACGGAATATGATGGGGTCCTCTTTCTCTACAGACTAGTGGACATTCACCAAAAGATTCAGTTTGGCATCGTGTTTCACGGTCCAGTTTCTCGTTTGATATGTGTTTTACTTAGCGGTTTACCATATTTGGTGAGAAAGAAATGCAATGAGGTATGGTAAACTTCCCTCAACATCACGAATTATATAAAAAAAATGAAACCAATTATGTGATGACAAGTGTAATATAGGTCTATTAAGAGTTTTTTTTAGTTTTTCCATTTGAAAGACTTTTTTTACTAAGTCTCTTCTTTTTTATATTTTTTAATATTTTTATATTGGTGAGACTTATGCTTTAAATCTCTCTCATGTCATATCACCTTTTTTTCCTCACTCACAACTATTACTTTTATTTTCAACATTATGTGCGTTTTTCTCGTAATGTGTTTTACATGCTCGGTCGGCTTTGTAGCGTCATGCATGATTAAATATTGTATAATGTAACAACATGTTACTTTGCACACAAAAAAAAGTCATTTTAACTAATTAAATATAAATTACCTCATTTCACGTTTTCTTTCTCATCTTTAACCAAAAAAAAAAAAGTCTAATTGTCACTTATATAACATAGTCTTTTTTGTGAAAAAATATTTACTAATTATTTAATATAATATATCAAAATAAGTCGGTCATAGATATTTGTTATATAATTATTTTATATGTAAAAGTAACCGACTTATACTCCTATATAAAGAGAGTTTAGGTTTCATCTTTGTACTACTAGAAAAACGAGACTAAAAAGAACGGAAGAATAAAAAATCATTCTTTCTTCCTAAAAATTTTCATCCTTCCCACTCTCGACATCTCTTATAAAATATAATATTTACTTATATAATATCATAATTAAATCATATCATATAAAATAATATTCATAACACATTATCAGCACGAAGCGCTCACTATCCGATCAAAATCCGAACCAATCTTTATCCGATTTAAGGTACGAACTACGGTATGATTTAATTTATAATTAAATCAATTTTCAATTTATATATAATTGTTTATATGGAAGGCTATGCCTTCTCAATTATATAGTAGACTCTGCCTCCTCACTGCTATGGAAAGCTATGCCTCCTAAATTGATTTAAATTATTCTATTATTTTTATGTTTTATAATGATTTAAATTATTTTGTTATAATTTACATATATTTATATATTATTATATATGTGTAGATATCATGTCAAATTTGGCAAAACTTGATATCGCTGTCCTTTATCTATTTGGAAATAATTATATGACATGAACATCATTAAAAGCGAACGAGGTTCTGCACATCATTGACCAGACAAAAAATGCCTCAGAAGAGAAAAAAGCAAAGGCCATGATATTTTTATGCCACCATCTCCATGACAATTTAAAAATTGAATACATCACGAAAGAAGATCCTGTGGATCTTTGGCAGTCACTCAAAGATAGGTTTGATCACCAAAAATTATGTGATCTTACCAAAAGCCAAACATGAGTGGTTGAACCTCCGGTTCATGGATTATAAAAGTGTAAGTGATTATAATTCCGCGTTGTTCGGAATTAATTTCAGGATGATATTGTGTGGAGAAAAAATAACTGATAATGATATGACTGAGAGAACTCTCCAAACATTTCATCCTGTGAATGTATCACTACAACAACAATATCAGACAAAAGGTTATACTAAGTATCCGGAGTTGATCAACACACTCCTAGTTGCCGAACAAAATAATGAACTCGTGATGATAAATTATAAGACTCGTCCTGTCGGATCAGCAACATTTCCTGAAGCGAATGTCGCATCTACACATAATAATTGGCAAGGACAGGGACGAGGTAGAGGTCGTGGTCGCGGTCGTGGACGTGGAGGCGGACGTGGAGACAGAGGTGGACAAGGAAGGGAATTCAACAATAATAGTTACAACGGGGGAAAAGACAAATAAAAGTTACAAGAAGAATGATAATACAAGTGCGGTAACTACTCAAAAAGAAAATATGTGTTACAAATGCGGAATGAAAGGCCATTGGGCACGTACCTGTCGTACGCCAAAACATCTCGCCGATCTGTATCAAGAACCCCAAAAGGCAAAAGAGAAAAATGGCGAAACCAATTTTGTCTCTGATGAGTCCGGATCTTCCTTTGATAATACTCATCTTGATATGGCTGATTTTCTTGTTGAACCAAGCGATGAATAATAAGATGAGTGTGGTCAATGTAATATAATATAATGTCTTTCTCGAGAAGACAAGAAAAATAAAAGTCTCAATATAATATGTTTTATATTTTAATATAATGTTTAATATTTTTAAAATTAAAATGAACCATTTATATTAACAATACAAGTGATTACAAAAAACATTATTACATAAAATAATAAAACGAAATTAAGAACAAACTCTCCGTGGGTATACTCCCCAACGAAGAGCTCATAAATACAAACAATAATTAAAACTAAACAAAGAATTAAACAAAAGCGAAACATCTTCAAAAATAAAAACTAAATAATTTTTCTAAGATGAATGAGATAAGATTTTTGTGTAAGTAAATGAATGGATGAATGAGTATATTTATATATTGAAAAATACTATTACTAGCCATTTGAAAAGTATAAAAATTTTGAAAAAAATAAAAAATAAAATTCATCATAACCGTTGGTATATCCGACCGTTGGTGATATATTAATCGATCTGAAATTTTATATGTAATCAGTTGAATTTTATCAGTTTCAGATAAATAATAAATTTTTATTTTTGATAACAAATGTTGTTTTAATCTATCTCCTTCTACTTTGACCCAGAAGATGTCAAAATTTATGAATGAAGATGGAGATATATGTCTGGCAGATAGTGCGACAACGCACACGATATTAAAAGATAAAAAATATTTCTCCAATCTTAAATTAAGAGAAACTGCAGTGAATACTATTTCAGAAAATGCAAAAATTATTATTGGCTCCGGAAGAGTCCAGTTCTCAATGCCAAGGGGAACAAAGTTTGAAATAAATGATGCATTATATTCCCCCAAGTCTTATAGAAACTTATTAAGTTTCAAAGATATCCGAAGAAATGGATATCATGTGGAAACCAAGAATAAAAATGACATTGAATATCTTTGCATCACAACAATGATTTCGGAGAGAAAATATATATTAGAAGAACTGCCAGCTTTTTCTTCTGGATTATATTCCACAAAAATTAATATGATTTAATCATATGCCACGGTAAACCCGAAGTTTATCAATATATTTAAAGTATGGCATGAAAGGTTGGATCATCCTGGTTCAATCATGATAAGAAAAATTGTGAAAAATTCTAATGGCCATTCATTGAAAGACCAGAAGATCTTTCAATCAAATAAATTTTTATGTGATGCATGTTCTCGAAAAAACCTCATAATTCGGCCATCACCAGCTAAAATTGAGAATTAATCACCAGACTTTTTAGAAAGAATACATGGTGATATATGTGGACCAATCCACCCATCGTGTGGACCATTTTAATATTTTATGGTATTAATTTATGTATCTAGTAGATGGTCCCATATGTGTCTTTTGACGACACGAAATATGGCATTTGCTAGATTTATTTCCCAAATAATCAGGTTAAAAACGCAATTTCCTGATTATACTATCAAGAAAGTAAGACTTGATAATGCTAGTGAATTTACTTCACAAGCCTTTGATGATTATTGTATGTCACTAGGGATCGATGTTGAACATCCAGTGCCCCACGTTCATACACAAAATTGATTGGCCGAATCTTTAATTAAACGGTTATAACTAATTGCTAGGCTGTTAATACTGAGAACAAAGCTCCCAATATCGGTATGGGGACATGTTATCTTACATGCTGCAGCATTGATACAAATTCGACCAAGTGCATATAATAAATATTTCTCATTACAATTAGCATATAGTCATTAACCAAATATATCGCATCTCCATGTTTTTGGATGTGCAGTATATGTGCCTATTGCACCCCCTCAACGTACAAAAATGGGGTTCCAACGGAGATTGGATATTTATGTTGGTTATACGTCACCAAGTATAATTCGTTATCTTGAACCATAAACTGGTGACTTGTTTACAGCTCGTTTTGCTGATTGTCATTTTAATGAAAACGAGTTCCCATCGTTAGGGGGAGGAGTTCCCATCATGGTATACACAATCGTTGATATCTCTGGATCCTCCTACGAAACAACGTGAACTCGAAGTGCAGAAAATTGTGCATTTACAAAATATGGCAAACGAGTTACCAGACGGGTTCGTAGATACAAAAAAGTGACAAAATCATATATACCGGCTGCAAATGTTCCATCAAGAGTTGGAATCCCACAGAAACAAAATGATGCTAATAAAATAAATGAGCCTAAAGTTCTGTTAAAGAGGAGGATATCCATGGGTTCTAGAGATAAAAATCCCCGAAAGAAAAAGGCTACGGGAGAATCAAATTCACATAAAGAGGTTCCTGAAGAAACCCAAAATGAAAAAATTCTAGAGGACTCAAATGAAGTAGTTCCAGAAGAATTACCAAAAGAAGATATTCCTGAAAAAGGGACATGATACAGAAAAATATGAGATTTCTATAAATTATGCCCAAAATAAAAAGGTATGGGTAAGAAATGAGATAGATGATGATGATGATGATGGAATTTTCTCATAATTTGTATCTAAAAAAATTGATAATGAAAATGATGATCTAGAACCAAGGTCCATATCAGAATGTCAGAAAAGATCTGACTAGGAAAAATGGAGAATGGCCATGCAAAATGAGTTAATCTCCCTTAATAAAAAGAATGTGTGTGGACATGTAGTCACTACACCTAAAGATATAAAACCGGTTAGGTGCAAATGGATATTTGTAAGAAAACGAAATGAGAATAATGAGGTCATAAGATATAAAGCCCGACTTGTTGCTCAAGGTTTTTCTCAAAGACCGGGAATTGATTATGAGGAAACATATTCTCTGGTAATGGATGATATTACGTTAACATATTTAATGAGTTTAGCAGCATCCCAAAATTTAGAAATGAATTTTGTGGATGTAATGACATCATATCTATATGGATCACTTGATAATGAAATATATATGAAAATTCTAGAGGGGATGAAAACGCCTGAAGCATTGAGCTCAAAGTCTATGGATATATGTTCGGTCAAATTACAGCGATCACTTTACGGAATAAAACAATCTGGACGCATGTGGTACAATCGTTTAAGTGAATACCTTTTAAAGAAGGGTTATGTGAATAATACAATATGTCCATGCGTTTTTATAGAGAAATCTTTGAGCGGATTTGTGATCATTACTGTTTATATTGTCGACTTGAATATAATTGGAACTCAAAAGGAGATTGAAGAGACACGAAATCATATGAAATCAGAGTTAGAAATAAAATATCTTGGAAAGACAAAATTTTGTCTTGGGCTCTAGATAGAGCACCTCCAAGATGGAATATTCGTGCATCAATCAAATTATACTAGAAAACTCCTCAAACGCTTTAACATGGATAAAACAACTCATTTGAGTACTCCAATGGTTAATAGACAACTCAATGTTGAAAAGGATCCATTTAGACCATGTGAGGATAACGAAAAAATATTGGGTCCTGAAATACCCTATATGAGCGTTATTGGTGGACTAATGTATCTTGCAAATTGCACACGACCAGATATAGTTTTCGTTACTAATTTACTTGCAAGATATAACTCGTCTCCAACGCGAAGACATTGGAACGGAATAAAACATATTTTCCGTTATCTCCAAGGTACAATTGACTTAGGATTATATTATCCTAGAAATTCAAAAGCTTGTCTAGTTGGTTTTGCAGATGCAGGTTATTTATCAGATCCACATAAGGCAAGATCCCAAACTGGATATATATTTACTATAGGAGGAACTACAATCTCGTAGCGTTCTCAAAAGCAAACACTAGTTGCTACTTCATCTAATTATGCACAGATTATAGCACTTCATGAAACCTGTAGAGAATGTGTATGGCTCCGATCTATGATCTAACATATTCAAGAAGCTAGTGGAATAACCACGAATAAATAACCTACAACCATATTCGAAGATAATGATGCATACGTTGCACAAGTTAAAGAAGGTTATATCAAAAACGATAGGACGAAGCACATTCCACCAAGATTTTTCTCTTACACTCAAGAACTCGAGAAAAATGGTGAAGAGAATATATTATTGTACTTTTTTTCTCTTATCATGGTTTTTATCCCATTGAGTTTTTTCATGATGAGGTTTTTAATGAGACAGTACATATTAAATAATTAAGGGTGAGTGTTTGAAAATTTCTACTAATTATTTAATATGTCAAAGTAAGTCGGTCATAGATATTTGTTATATAATCATTTTATATGTAAAAGTAACCGACTTACCACTCCTATAAAAGGAGTTTGGGTTTCATCTTTGTACTACTAGAAAAACGAGACTAAAAAGAACAAAAAAATAAAAAAATCATTCTTCCTTCCTAAAATATTCATTTTTTCCCACTTTCGACATCTCTTATAAAATATAATATTTACTTATATAATATCATAATTAAATCATATCATATAAAATAATATTCATAATATCTTTCTCTCTTTTTCATTTTACTTCCAACATCGAATGTGTTTTTCCGTGATTTTTTAATTGCTTGATCGACTTTACCTAATTAAATATAAATGATTCCACTTTGCTTTATCTTTTTGTCTTTAGCCCCAAAAAAAAATTATGTAACATCGTACATTTCTCATTTTTCTCATCCGCGATAACTATATTTTTATTTATAATTTGGTGTACGTTTTTCCAGAATATTCTTTTAATGTTTGATAAAGTTTGTTTGATGAGTCATAGATGAAAAAATGATAAATATGGATAGAAAACATAAACTCTTAAACTTGATAAATACAAAGTTTGTGTACAATAAGATTGATATTAAAAAATAATGTTATAATAATAAATAATAATGATATATGTGACTATAAAATATTTGAAAAGATTTAAAATAACTATGCATATGTCATTTACGACTAGTTAAATAAAATACATATATACATTTGTTGTCGTACATATACGTTTACTACTTCGTAGATTTTGTGTTTACCGTCATGAATGATGTAACCAACTAGTATTATATTTTTATTCAGGGTCGAATGACATGTTTTGATCATTGTTTCCAAATTTGTTGTATGATAGTAGAAGAAGTTATCTCCAAATAAAGTTGTTAGATTTTTTTTCCATCCATAAGGTTTTGAGTTATGTTCCCCTAATTTTTTTTTTTGTTTTAAGTATAAAATTTTGATTTTTTTTGTCATTTGTTATTGAATTCAAGTATATTGTGAGAGAAAACAAATGATATAGAAAACATATCCTGCATTTCAATCTCCTAGCGTAAGACATAGAAAATTTGACATTCTTTCTTTAGTCTCTTAAATAAAGAGACCTTAATTCCCGTCTCTCTTTGAGAAAAGTAGGCTGGATCTCGTTTTTCAAGTAATCTACCTTTGGGAAAAAAAATAGAAGTGAGGGGCTCTAAGTTCAATGTTGAATTTCTTTCGCAACGGTACCTTCAAAAAGTAGATCTAAAAGTTAGCGTGGCTGAACCATAGCACACAATTTAATCTACTAGGTAGTCCACAACATGAACAGAGAGAAGTGTTTTCTGTTACAAGAGGACTCTTTCATTGGATCCACCCTACTAACAAGGACATCACGAGAGCTAGCTTTGATGGTTCATGTTGATCATACCTACAATAAAAGAAAACTAAAACAAAAAGAAATTCAAATGCAAATAAACAAAAAACTATACCAGTTTTTTAGTCTTAAACCCACTCCATAACATGTAGTCCCACTAAATTTAAGGATTATATGTTTTATTTCAACATTCTTGTTAACCTATTAATACCAATTTTCAGAGGTAGAAATGAAAAGCTTTCCATAATAACAACTACTATTACCAAGTGATTAATTATAAAACATTGTGTGGAAAGACATCTATTGTAGAAAAGATGGAGAGGAGCATAAACATATAAAGACCAACCTTAAAGCAAGCATGTCAAGAAAAATCTCTCTGTTAATGGGATACCATTTTGGAAACTGATCAAGAAACCAAGAAAAGGCAAAACAGATCTCACAAATAACGGAGGTCAAGCACATGGCATATGCATTTTTTACTGGATTATTCTTTATCACAATTGAAAAGGGCGTTCGAAATCAGATATCAACCATCCCAGCTACAGATCATCGCTTTAAGGGCTGCTTCTCCACATGGATCACAAACCGAGGCGTTATATAATCGGTCTCGGTCCGATTACTTGACAACCTTCAGTAATTATCTCATGTGTGATTGTGTTTCTCTGCTTCTATATCTACTCTGGCTCTAATGAACTGAACAGTTGGTACTCTTTTTTCCATAGTTGGTTTTGTCCCAATTGGGTTTTCCGACTTTGAGTTTTAATGAAATTACTATTCATTATCTATAAAGTGTCGGATTGTATTTTCATTGTCAGTTTGAAGATGCATTCGTTGTAAAAACGTATATTTTTTGTTCTGAATAGAATTTACCATTCATAAAAAAAATATTTTAAAAGTATTTAAAAATTATGGTAGTCCGAGAGATTTTTTTTTCCCTCAAAACCCCATTCTAATTAACCAATAACATAGTCTGATTGTATTAAAACACTTAAACTCAAGGGAGCCACAAAATCAATACTAGCCACGTTCGAATTCAAGCTTGAAACCTTAGCCAAATGATATGCCTCTTTGTTTGCGGTTATGCCAATATGTTGGAATGTGATGGAATGGTTGCGGCTTTCTTAAAAATCTCCGAGGCAAACGTGTGCAAACGAGGCCATTCTCCAACATTTTCCAAAAATTTGATCAGCAACTTAGAGTCAGTTTAAAAGATTATTGACGTGTAGCCAAAATTGATGATACAATTCGTAGCCCAAGTCAAAGCTGCAGCTTCAGCTTCAAGTGGGGAGCAAAGTTGCGGGTATGTCTTGGAACCAAAACAAACCATTTTTCCTGCTGCTTTCCTCAAAATCCAACCCACAATCTCACAAGCAACTTTATTACTGGACCAACTTGCATCTACATTGCATTTTAAGAAACCTGGCTGAGGTGGTCTCCATCTGCAAATGGTAGAGGTCAAGGGTCTGTGGTTTATAGTCGCACCAGAAGGGGTTGAGACTGGTTTTCATTTAGATGCATCCATAGAAGCTAACTCAACGATGTTATTAGCAAGACGCGATGAACCTTTAAAGAGATGTTCATTTGTGGCTTTCCAGATTCTCCAAATTATCCATGGCCACAAGAAACACTCATCACTCAATATGGAATTTAGAGAATCAGGAGGGTAAAATAACATACCAAGATTGGAGTCGAATGAGGAGTACGGAGAGGGGTAGAAGAGGTACTCAACTGGGGATAAGGCCCAAACAAGACGCGCAAAACCACAAGTAAAGATGATATGGTTTATGTCTTCAACCTCTGCACCACATTTGGGGCAGGAAGGGTCTGTGGTGAGTTTCTTCTTTTGTAGATTGAGACTAGATGGTAGAGCATTAGAGAGACATCTCCACAAGAAATGTTGTATCTTTGGTGTTGCCTTAACCTTCCAAATCCCCTCAAAGAGACTCGAGAAATTAGGCATTTGCTCAGGAGCCTGATTACAATTTACAGGTTTTGAGGACACCCATAATCTGTAGCCGGATTTAACTAAGTATTCTCCATTGTTGGTAAATATCCAAGAGAAAGTATCCTTCGAGAGAGCACCCCCTGGTTTGATTCTTAGGATGAGTTCAATTTCTTTGTCTTCAAGAGCATTATGCAAATTGGGAAGAATCCATTCATCACTCTCTTGTTCTCTGAACCAGTCTAGAGAGAGACCATCTGTTATAAAACCAGGCTTGGGGATGGGGGCTCTAAGCATGTCATCAATAATCCAAGGGTCCGACCAAATTTGAATATCATCTCCATTTCCAAATTCCTTTTTAATACCCTTAAGCATTAACTCCTGACTTGCCAGAATACTTCTCCAACCGTAGGAAGGCCTACTGCCCAGTTTAACATTCAATACTAAGGAGAAAGGATAATACTTAGCTTTGAGTATTCTGGCTAAAAGAGACTGGGGTTGAGTGGTGAGTTCCAAAATTGATTTCCAAGTAGAGCTTTGTTGAAGCCTTCAAGTTTTCTGAAACCCATTCCACCATCCTCCTTCCTTTTTGTCATGTTGGACCAGGCTTTCTAGTGAATTCCTGTACCAGTTTCATTATTCTTCCACCAAAATGAAGCAAGCAGGCCTGATAGACGGGAAAGTAAATCTTTTGGCAGCAGGAAGCATGTCATGGCATATGTTGGCAGAGCCATAGCCACTGCCTTGACAAGAACTTCTTTACCTCCTTGGGATATGTATTTGTTGTTCCATGATGATAGCCTACTCTCAACCTTCCCTACTAGAAACTGGAGAGTCTTATATCTTGACCTGGAGAAACCTTCTGGTAGACCAAGGTACAAGCCTAATCCTCCCTCATTTGTGATGCTTGAGTAGGATTTAATCCAGTTTCTAGTTTCTGGCGGTATAAGTCTACCAAATGTGATGCTAGACTTTGCAAAGCTCACCTTTTGCCCAGAAGCCTCTCTATAGTCTTCCAATATACCTTTCAAAGCAGTAATATTACTTTCCTTTGCTTGAATGAAAAACACGCTATCATCTGCAAATAATAAATGAGAGACTGGAGGAGCTTTTTTTGCAATACACAAGCCATCAATTTCCTTTTCCTTCTCTGCTCTGTCAAGTCTTGTAACTAACATTTCTGAGCACAATATGAACAGAAGTGGAGAGAGGCAGTCTCCTTGCCTTAAACCCCGAGATGGTTGGAAATTACCATACCTTTTCCCATTTATCACAACTCCAAAAGAGACTGTGGTAATACATTGCATAATTCTATCAATCCAAATTTCCCCAAAGCCAACACAGATAAAGAATCCTCAATGAACTGCCACTTCATTCTGTCGAATGCCTTCATCATATCAGTTTTGATTACAAGTCCATTATGTGAGTCATTACTCTTGAGCCCGTGCATTAACTCATGCGCAATGAGGATATTGTCTGTGATTGATTTGCCTTGAAGGAAGGCAAATTGAGTGTCAGAGATGACCTCTAGGAGGACAGACTTGAGTCTTGAGGCCAGCAACTTAGATATGATTTTGTAGTTGAAGTTGCACAGACTTATTGGTGTGAAATCTGGGAGCTTATCAGGCTTCTTCTTCTTAGGAATCAAGCAGATGCTAGTTTCATTCACCCTGGGGTCTAGATGTCCTGTTTCCATAAACTCTTTCACCATTTTACAAACCTCTGATCCAACAATATTCCAGTGTTGCTGATAGAACCCATCCGTGAAGCCATCAGATCCTGGACATTTGTCTGGCCCTAAATTGAAGACTGATCTCATTATCGGTTGGAATCCTAATGAGAGCTTCATTATACAGATCCGTGATTCTCTTTGGAACCCCCACAAACATGGCAGAGTTCCTTACCCTTGAGGTTTGGAGGAGTTGAAAAGTATATAGCTCCGAGATATAGCGGTCAGCTTTTTCTTGGTAGTCCCATAGATATATAAAAATATCTTATGAGTCTTTTGCCTTTTGTACTCTTTTATTTTTGTCAACAACTGAAATATTATTTACTTCAGCTGGGGTTTTTCTTTTTCTTAGTTTCCAAGAATCGTCTCTCCAATTCCCAAATTTCAAGAAGAAGAAGCAAAGATGTGGCTGGAGATCATCTGCGGTCTCGTCATCTACCAACTCGTCCGCCGTTTCTTCTCCGACGACGAATTCACCGACGTCGAGACTTCCGATTCCACTGCTCTCTTCTCCGTTGCTCACCGGTACCCTTGGATCTTCGATTCTCTATTACCTATAGAGATTCCACTGAATTGATTTTGTTTTTTCCATTGAATTTTGCAGACTTGAGAAGCTTTATGGTGGAAAAGCTTATGTAGGACTTCGAATTCCAAATGCCGACACTGCTTCTAGACAGGACATTGATGTTGTTCTCGTCACTAAAGGAGATGTTGTAGTGATTGCTGTGAAGAATCTATCGGGGATTGTTACGGTAACTAGTGATGGTAGCTGGGTTTGTGAAGGTGGCAAGCATCATACAACGGAGACTTACCCTGATCCTGTAAGTTTTTGATTGGCTTGTTTTGTTTGATTCTTTGTGCAATCATTACACAATGCTTTTAGTTTGAACATCCAAGAGATTTCTTGTTGTTGTTGTGGGTGATTTTTTGTAATTTGGTGTTCTAGATTGAGAACGATACATGAAAATCCAAATTATATTGGAACTCTGCTACTATTGTCAATATGAGAAAAATATCACTGATTACTTTTGGACGCATTGAATTAGAAGTTATTAAATCTTGAAACTACGAAATGAATAAGTTCGAAAACAAAATGTGAATGTGTGTATACATGTTCTGGAAAAGTACAGAGTATGATTGTCACTTGAGTAGATTATGAAACAGTTGCTTCTTGTTGATTATAAGAATGTGCTTGGTTATCCTTTTTTTTTTCTCCTGGCTCGTCCTTACACATTCCTAGGCAAAATATACGGATTGAACACAAAATGATATGAAGAAGATTCTTGATCAAATCTCCTGAGCTTTACTTGACATAGCAAAGCTGACCTGCATCTTCAATCTATCCAATTTTGTTTCTAACTAATAGATGTGTGTTTTTTTCAGCTGGCTGAGGTCAAGAAACAAGCTTCAGTTCTTGAATCATATCTTGAACAGAGGGGTGTTACTTTACCCGAAGGAAATCTGTCTTGCAAAGTTGTGATTCCCAATCCAAGTTTTCGGTAATGTATCATTATCCTTGCTACCGTCAGTATCTTCGTGTTTGCTCTCATGTTTGCTAGAGATAGACAAGAAAACAATCAATTGTAACTACAGAACATCTTGTAGTGCGTGCACGGGTGTGGCCATCTTAGTCTGTAAAGACATTCTTAAATTTCCTAGTGGTGCATAAACATATGTTTCTGTTTCTTTCAGTACAATTCATGCATTCCCGAGTGAGGTAATCACCTATGAAGAGTGGCAACAGCTGAAACCAGTATCAAGAAGTAAACTTTCTGGTTGGGTTAGAGGCGCATTCAGCACAGGAAAAGAGATGCAGGAATCGTCACATCAAAAACTTAATTTCATCCTTGGCACGGCACCGATGTGGGATAGGTCATACCTCTTATCATTATTGATTTTCAATTTTTATTGTGTTCGAGTTTCTGAGAGTTTTAAGTTCTCTTTTTTTTCTTGTTTTTGACATCAAGAGTTTTGAGTTCCCTTAAACCCTCAATAAAGTAACTCTGTTCCAACTTCCAAGAGTTTTCATCAAAAGTTGATTATGCTGCAGAGTGGAGCTTAAAAGTAGCAAAATTGTGTTAGGGGAATTCCTCGAGTTTAAAGGAAAGCAGGAAGATACCCTGGCTTTAAGAAATATCAAAAGATCAAAAGTCGACCGTATCTCTATTCAGAAAACAAGCATGTTTGGATTAGGTAATTTCTCTTTAGACCTTGATTATTAGTTTGCGTTTGCGTTCACAATTGTGTTAAATTGAAAACTGAGCTGTGTAATTAATTGAACAATGGTTTGGGTTTGCAGCTCCTTCGAGGTTGCAGGTTCTATATTCGTATAGGGACTACAGAAGTGAAGGCAGTTCAGGGGCAGAGTCAAAAGAACTGACCGTCCGGTCGAGCACTGAGGTTCTGTTTCAGCCACGAGACTCCACAAAGATGAAGAAATTCAAGCTATCGTCGCTCGTCTCCATTTCACTAAGTGCCTAACTGTGAAGTGAGCTTATTATTATGCAGCAGCTGAAGGTTGTTAATATCTACTATGTGAATTACATTGTCCATGACCGAAGTAAGCTCATTATTCACAAGAGTATCAACCTTTTTATGGAATGTTTTCTTCTTATATTATACGCTACAAAGCCTTACATGAAAACGCTTCATATATTGGAAACTTGGTGGTGTTAGAATAACAAGAAACAACGTCAATTCGTCTTAATGAGTAACCCTGCTTCTATACAGAATCTTGCATAAAATGAATGAAATGTTCAATCTTTGTAGTACGCTAAAACCCACGACACAACAAAAAACAACTTTAAGAAGGAAAAAAATAAGAGAACAAGATCAAAGGGCAGTGTCTAAAGTCATAGACAATCTAAATCTTGATTTGGTAGCCATGTGCAAGCATAGATCAAATATAGAGCTATACTCTTAGAAATTTTAATACGATAAATATAAACCAAGAAAAGCCCTGTTGCAAAGAGATCATCCTCCTCTACTTTTGACTGCTGCTGCTTGTACTCTTCTTTTTAAGCAGGTTTCCAAATTTTCGGAGCAAAGGTTTCTTCTTCTTCATCTGTTGTTCCTTTAAGAGCAGATTTCCGGAATCTTCAGTGTGGTCTGTTGAAGAGAAGCCATTGCTATACTGATCCATGTTCTCACTGCCTTCTGCTTTCGACTCAACTTCCTCTTCCACAGAGTCGAGCTCGGTCTCTCTCTCTGGAGATACTTCGCTTTTTTCTATCTTGTAGCTTTCCCACATCTTGAATTCAGACTCCACAGAGTCTTTCTCTACTTTCCCTTCTCCTTCAACTCTGTGAGGTACCCTATGAGTCGTTGCTCTTTCACCCGTCAAATGTTTATCAATTGCTTCCATGGGACTTTCTTGTACCAAATGTTCTCTGCTTCTGTGTTGAAAAGGATTAGTCTTTGTCTTTACATCCCCATTCCTAGGACCATTTACTTCGGAAAACTGAACCAAGTCATAATCTTTTCCGATGTTGGTGAGCTCACCGTTTCCAAGCTTTGATGATTCTTCCATTTTCTCCAGGGTGGCAGCTTCCCTGCCTTTTAGTTCGGTTTCTTTGTCAAGTAAACTCTCTTTCAGCTTCGACAACTCCTCTATTTTCTTTGCTGCTATAGCATCCTGCGTTTTAAGCTCCTGGTTTTCTTGAGTAACTCTTTGAAACTCACTTTCCTTATCAAGCCAACTTTGCTCAAGATGTAACAACTCATCAATCTTTTTCAAAGACAAAGCCTCCTTGGCCTTAAGCTCCTCGTTTTCATGAAAGACACCCTGCAGTTCGTTCTGCTTATCTATCAAACTCTGTTTAAGATTTGTCAACTCTTCAATCCTCTGGAGGGACGAGGCTGCTTCAGCCTTGAGCTTCTCATTTTCAACAATTGCAGCCTTCAGCTCCTTTTCTTTGTGAATCAAACTTTGTTTCAGGTCTGACAGCTCGTCTATCGTCTTTAGTGATGAAACCTCCTTGGACTTCAGCTCCTCATTTTCGCAGACGACAGCCTGTAACTCATTCTCTTTAACGAGCAAACTAGCATTAAAATTTGATAACTCTTCTATCCTCTTTTGGGCTAGAGAGTCCTTGGATCTAAGGTCCTCAATCTCCACGACCATACCATGCAACTCATTTTCTTTATTAAGCAGATCCTCTTGCACCTTTGACAACTCCTCAATCTTCTTAAGATAAGCAGCCTCCCTTTCTTTGAGCTCCTCTTTCTCATGAATAGAACTCTGGAGGTTGCTTTCTTTTTCAGATAACATTTCATGCAATTTTGACAACTCCTCAATCTTTTTTAGATAAGCCGACTCTCTTTCTGTCAATTCCTCATTTTCCTGAACAACTGTTAGAAATTTGCTCGCTTTATCAACTAAGCTTTCATTCAACGCTGACAACTCCTCAATCTTCTTAAGTAATGTAGTCTCTCTTTCTCTAACCTCCTTACTTTCTTCAGAAATTCTCTGCAGATTGGTTACGTTATCAGCAAAGCTCCCATTCGCCATTGACAGTTCCTCAATCTTCTTAAGATAAGCAGCCTCCCTTTCTCTGAGATCCTTACTTTCTTGAGCAATGCTTTGCATGTTGGCTGCATTATCAACCAAGCTCTCATTTTCCTTTGATAGCTCCTCAATCTTCTTCAAATGAGCAGCCTCCCTTCCTCTGAGCTCCTCGGCCTCTTGATCAATGTGCTGCAGTTTGGTCTCTTTATCAACCAAGCTCTCATTTGCCACTGACAGCTCCTCAATCTTCTTAAGATAAGCAGCCTCCCTTTCTTTGAGATCCTTACTTCCTTGAACAATGCTTTGCAAATCCGTTACGTTATCAGCCAGGCTCTCATTCACTACTGATAACTCCTCAATCTTCTTAAGATAAGCAGCTTCCTTTTCTTTGAGATCCTCACTTTCTTGAACAATGCTCTGCAATTTGGTTACGTTATCAACCAAACTTCCATTTGCCATAGACAACTCCTCAATCTGCTTCATATGAGCAGCCTCCCTTCCTTTCAGCTCCTCAGCTTCTTGAGTAATGCTCTGCAGCTTGGTTTCTTTATCAACCAAGCTTTCCTTTACCTTTGACAACTCCTCGATTTTCTCAAGTACAGAACCTTCCCATTCTCTGAGGCTGCTGTTTTCTGCCATGGCATTCTTTAGCTCATCTTCTTTTTCCAACAAGCTCTCTTTCAGTTTCATGCTTTCAGCTTTTGCTTCTCCAAGTGTTTCCTGTAGATACTTTACCTCCCCCTCAGCTTCTTTAAGATTATTTTTCAGACTGGCTTCTTCCTCCTTCTTTGCACGTGCATCTTCTTCACTTTCTTTGAGCAAATTCACCAGCCTGCTTACTTCTTCCTGCAAAGACGAATTTTCTTCTTCTGATTTCTTCACACTTCCCATCAGATGAAGTTCTTTCTGTTCCCACCCAGCCTTAGAGTTCTCGAACTCGTTCTGGATGCTATCTACAGCACTTTTCAGACTATCAATTTCATTTCTTGCATCCTCAAGCATTTTATCATACTGTTCATTTGTCTCCTTCGAAGCCAACTTCAAACTGTCAACCTGGGATTCACAGTGCTTGAGCTCCTCTTGACATGCCAAGAACTTCTCCTTTGCTTCCCTTGCTTCAGTAGATGCTTCCTGCAAAGCCAACGTCAAGCTCTCCATATCTTTCTTGCTCTTCTCTTCTTCCATCTTACAGCGTTCCAATTCTATTGAAAGTTCTGTCTTTTCATTCAATAGATTCTGAATATTTGATGTTACAGCCTTTTCATTGTCCAAGGCCCTAGTTTTTTCCTCTTGGGAGATCTCAAGGTCAGATTTTATTGATTCAACAAGTTTTTCCATCTTAGAAGCTTCTTCTTTTGCGTTACAAACCTGGCGTCCAGATTCCTCAAGATCTGTTCTCTGCGCTTCAATAGTTTTCTCTAGCAACTCAAGCTTTTCTTTTTGTGCAGCATGTTCAGATTTCGTCTCATGCAGCACATGATTACATTCAGCCAGCTGCTTCGTAACTGACTCCATAGATTCCAAAGCAGATGTTTTCAATCTATTAGATTCTTCAACTTGTTTTTCAAGTTCATGAACCTTGTTCTTCCATTCTTCTGCTAAGCTATTAGTGCAAGATTCAGCCATTTTAGCAGCTTCAAGATCAACGTTAAGCTGCTCAATTAATCCTTCTTGCTCTTTCAGACTACTCTCAAAGATACTAACTTTGTCAAGCTCCCCTCTCAACATTTCAATCTCAGACTTTTGTTTAGACACTATCTCGTTACCTTCAATAGCTTCCTTTTCTTCCTTTGAACCGAGCAATGCCTTTAACCGGCCTAATTCAGAAGAAAGAATCTCAGCCTTCTCAGCATGGATTTCAGCAATCTTCGTCGCTTCCTCAGCATGGCTTAGCGCCTTGTTTTTAGCATCAGCAGTCATAGCCAATTCATGTTTTACCCTCTGGAGTTCTTCTGTGGTAGAGAGGAGAGCTGAGATGTCCAACGCATGCTGGCTTCTAATAGACTCTAGCTCCTTCCTCGACATTGCATCCTTTTTCTGAACATCTTCAAGTCCAGCCTGTTCCAGTTCAACAGCTCGGAACTTCTCAACCTCGAAACACTCCTCAGCTCGTTTCTGAGCTGCCAATGCCTCTCTGAGTTTCTCATTCGCTTCTCCAACAAGTTTCTCGGATTCTTTAAGATCATCTATGGCTTTAGCTTTTTCTTTCTTGAGCAATTCTATTTGCTCATCAGCTTTCTTTAAATCCTCCTGAATTTGATTCAATTGAGCTTGCAGCTCCGACCCTTTTACCAACCGCGAATGCACTTTCTGAAAAAATGTCAACGAGTTTAAAAAGTTTTAAAAATCAGCCTTTCTCACAAACAACAAAAACAGAAGCTTGCAGATAAGAAACAAAATTTTGATATACAGTCAATTCACCGGTGAAGAATATGGTAATCATCAATGTCTTATAAAGCTAATAAAAACCATAAATGATCCATGAATCAGTTGGAGTGGGGTCAGTAACTCGCCTCGGGTGTAGGAATCCTAGAAGGCCGACGATCAGGAGCAGGCTTTGAGTTAACTGTTTGAGGAGAACGGTCAAGCGAAAGACGATTATTTGGCACCGGAGAAGCCGAATTGCCATCGGATTTAGCAGGAGTAAGTTTACTCAGTCGGGGAGGTGGTGGTGATGGTTTACTACGAGGAGTCTCCATCAACCCAGTTCTACAGTAAACATGATCAATACAATATTACATTTACATCAATGAAAAGCTTTAAAATTTATGGATCTTACATTTTTTTACCAAAACAAGAGTCAGTAAGTTCCCAAAATCACAACTTTCACCTGACTAAATCAACTAAGTTCCCAAAATCACAACATTTAACTAGACTAAATCAACTACATTCCAAGCAATTTAGGATTAAATATTCAACTCAACAATTCATCCCAAGATACAGATCCAATTGTCAATTCATTCAGAGATCATATACATCTATTAGAGATCATCTCAGATCCAATTGTATTAGAAAGCTGAAGGCTTTAATATAACTAGATGTATAAGAAAGAGTAAAAAGTACTTACTTGGTTCGAGATGCCATTGTTTCAAGAGAAGAGCAACAAAGAAAGAAGAAATTGGAATGAGAAAAAAAAGAGTAATTGCTGCTAAATTCTCAGCATTGCTACGAGAGTCAGATCGATTCAGGTCTTCTTCTTCAGGACTACACACACACAAAGTCTTGAACTTTCGATTCAGGTCTTCTTACAGGAACACAAAGTCTTGAACTTTAGCAAAAGAATGGTAGGAGAAACTAATAATGAGTAATGGGTTGCGCTGTCTCCATAGTGGTCACCCTCTTCTCTTCTTTCTTTCTCACCGCTTTTACTTTTTTTTTTCTTTCTTGAGAAATATATTATAATAAAAGCTGTGAGTGAAGTGGACCAAACAAGTTGGCTTTATTTAATAATGGAGGTGAGAATAAATCTTTTCTAACGATCTGATTTAAGACAACAGAGTTAAGATCTTGGGGTTATGTCATGTGGAACTTCATGTGCTCTAATCAATCATTCTAATTTCTTCTCCCTTAATGAGATCTGGTCGACTTAGTTTAAACTTTAAACACAGTTAATTTTATTAACATAATTACCACATTTCTAAAGTTTTTTCTACTTTTGTTTGGGTATCTAATTTTGACACAAAAATAAAAACAAATATAATAGAAAAATAATTGGTTAATCAACAACGGGAAACTTTCAATACTGGACAATATTGGAGCAAATGCAGCCAATAGCACCAATCAAGTCCACACTTGCATAGTGTGAGTTTTTCAAGGCATGATAAGTTTAAATGTTGTTTGATGATATTTCCGGATCAAATTAAAAAGGCAAATGTTATTCTCATCTGCCTTTTATGGTGCAAATTACTATTTTACCTCTAAATGAAATTATATATTTATAAATATAGATGATATCAACGAAAACACGATAACGCAGATGTAAAACTCTCCTCACATAATCCGAGCAACTAGGATTCAAAACTCAGATATATGATACAACTAATACAATTGGGTAATTCATTACGAGTTGTACCAGAGATATGGGTACAACTGATTACAACTGGGTACAAAAAAGTGCATGGTACTTTTACCGCTGTATCATAAAGTCAAAGGTACTTTTGTCTTTTCAATGAAGTGATGGGCATAGTGAATAAAGAGGAGCAAAACTGATTTACCTTCCACCAATTGGGGCAAAGGAGAATTTGATTCGAGATTTCCTGACACAAACACATAAAAAGTCTGACTGCACACTAAATAGCCTCAATAATCTTTGTGGTCTTTCTGATTGTATGCTGATGTGTTGCTTCCGTGATGAACGACATCTCCCACATTGTCTACAAGGAGACAACAGTGGTATTCGATAAGTAGGTTCTTAGTTGCAGAAATATCCAAAGAAATCGAAATAATCTTTTGTCCCTGACTACTCTTCATAATTCGTTCTAGTGAAAAGTGGATAGGAGATAATGGCGCAGGGGTTGTCTGCAGCTGGTAAATCATAAGGAGATATTGTGCGTCTTGTTTCAACATGATCGGCAGATAATGCAAAGGTTTTTGTTGACTCGGCAGCCTTTGTCGCACTTTGGTCGGAACTGGCCATGAGTCGTGATGAGGAAATTAATTAATTGTGAAGATTTTTATGAGTTTGGATCAGAAAAAATTTAACTCGTTCTGATACCAAGATAACTTAGAGTAGGGATGGGCAAAAATAACTGGTATCAAAATACTGAACCGAACCGAACCGAACCAAAAAAACGGTTCTGGTACTGGTTCAGTTATAGCTAAAATATCCGATGGTACTTTCTCTCTGGTACCATGGATATCGGTTCCTAACCGAAACCGAACCGATACCATTCGGGTACACCGAAACCGAAAGCCTATAACACATTTGATGAATTTTAGGTTTTGTGTTTATCTTTAAAGTTCTGATTTTTGTTTTGACTTGATGGAGTTTGATGAATTTTGGGTTTTATCTTTTGCTATTTGGGTTTAGATTGTTGTGATCACATTGAGCTTGTGTTCATAATTCGTATAGTTCGCTCCTTATTCTACGATTATAATAACCTCTTTGTTAATAGTATATCTAAACTTTGATTTTCTCTTTTTGATTATATTATGGAAGATTTCTTCTCAACCTCTTAGACTTGTTTTCGTTATTCTGGGTTTCGATTGCTCTATTTCTTTCGGATCAAAAGAACTATTTTTTTTTTCTTTTCTTTTTTTTTATTCATTTCTGGTTATATATGTGTTGTAGATAATTGAATGTTAATTAAAAATCTAAGCCCTGTGTTTTTTTTTTCTTTTTGTCTTTTGAATGGCATGCATGTTATTTCAGATCATCAAGAGCTTATGTTTCTACTAAATTACATAATCATGTGTGATTGTGCTTATATTTCATGTAATTTACTCAAAACCAGTCAAGAAATTCGAATAACTCGATTCTAGTCTCTGGTGTAGCTGTGAATTGTACCCAAGTTACCAATACGTAGCTCGATTCTAATCTATCATACACTATGTAGAATCCAACTTTGATTGTTTTTGTATCGGTAATTGTTATATTTATTTCGAGTTTTGGTTACTATTTCGGTTTTTAGTTACTATTTCGGGTATTGGTTACTAAAATAACCGATAAAAACCGAAATCAGTACCGAACCATAAGTTACCCGATTGTTTATGGAATTTATCGGTTCTTCAAATTTATAACCGAACCAAACCGAAACCGATCGATACCGAACCTATACCGAACTAAAAATTTCTGGTACCTATATGGTACCTAAATTTCAATAACCGAATAACCGATACCGATCGGTACATACCCAAAACCAAAACCGATATCCGAATGTCCAGCCCTAACTTAGAGATAATCGAATGATCTGGTTTTGAAAAATGTTTTTGTGTTGCTTTTAACATCCAAGGAAAGGTCTTATATAGCCAAAATACAATCTCATAGTTCCTATATTCTAGGAGCATAAATTTATCTAAACATAACAATCTTATAGCTAAGATCTATCTAAACTTATCTCATCAATAGTCATTGCATATAGTACAGTCTTCTTGACTGTGATCTCCTGTAAAGTAAGCACTGAAATTGTATATTTTCGTTAGCAGTTAACCCATTGAAAAATAATAATAGTTCTCCTTTTTTTTGGGTCAGCTTTTGTTTTTTATTTCTTCACTAATTATGTTTTGTAATTTCTCTTTTTATTATTTGTTTAATATTAACTATATACGTGGACATAGATTTGATAAATTAAACATATTATATTGAAATTTGATTTTAGTATTATTGAATAAATAGTTAGATTTTAAGAGAATTATCTCCCTTGGAAACCAATGTCATTAGTATCTTATGTATCTTCGGTTGCCTTGTTAAAAATCATTTTAGGAAAAACCCAGTGCAAAAAACCATAGAAAGGTAAAAACGGGTGCAGCCAAGCGAACTCCCTCTCGAATGAACAAGATTAGATTTCATAAGTCTCGGTGCTGACGCATCATTCCAATGTTTTAGTCATGCTTTCCGAATGTTGAGATAGATAGTGACTTTGTGAAAACATCTGTATCATTATCGCTTGATCGAACATATCTCACTTTAATATATTCTTCTAAAGGTTTTGGGTATATGAGAAGAATTTCGGATGAATATGTTTGGTTTTGTCACTTTTGATATATCCTTCTTTCGTTTGAACAACACATGTTTCGTTGGCGGCATTGATGGAGGTGAACTCATATCAAATGCTTAGATTTTGGGGATTAATGAACTTGTTTTCATCAGAATAAATTGGTGAAACTGTAGGAAAAGGAAGATCGTAATATGGTTTCGACTCACCCTGGACACAAATACTTGATATCCGCCCGTTACCCGCTACCCTTCTTGTACCCGCCCCGTTTAAGCAAGTACTCATTTTTTACAAGTCGGGTATTAAGGTTTCAGATGCAATTACTTGCAAGTAGCAAGACAAGGACAAGGCCGATTTGTTTTGGCACTACTTGCCCTGTTACTTGCCTTGTTACCCGTTACTTGCCTTGGTACCCGTTATCCGCACATATACCTGCTCATATAGTCATATATCCACACATATACCTGCTCATATAGTCATACACCCGCACATATACCCGCTTATATAGTCAAATACCCACACAAGTATCTAAATTTTGGGCGGATACTTGTTTGGGTGAGTATCCGTTAAAGCGGATACAAGTATCAAGGACACCAAATGCATTACCCGGCGGAACGGGTATAAGTATCAAGTAGACCAAAAACAGCAAGTACCCGTCTTGTGTCCATGCCTACTACTTTCGACCAATTTGAAGAAATCGAACCATCATGATTTAGTGTTATGTTGAGATTGAAAGAAAGAGAGAGAGAAAAAAAGAGAATACATGTGGTGAGAGGTAGAGAGAAGGATGAGGGTATTTTTTTCTTTTACTAAACATTTTCGGGTCACCAAATATTACAAAAATGCAACTTATATTTTGATTTAATTGTTTTATGGTTTTAGGGTATTTAGTGCAGTACATGGTTTATGGCAATCTTATGAAAATTCGGCAACTTCGTGCTCGTTTCCATTATATCTCCTATTGTTATATTTCTGGTCTTTCTAATTTCGTAGCAGATTCGCTTGCTAAGCAAGTTCTATGTAATTTGGAGCCTTCTTCTCTTGAACATGTGTTACAGTATCAATCTCTGATATTTTAATAATTCGTTCTCGACAAAACAATTTCTATCTCATGCTGGTTTTCTATTTCGGTTTCTTAAATAATCTGATATTGTAATCGGGTTGCCTGTAAACTGGATAACAAATCTATATAAATGTAAGCCTTTCGGCCTCTGCGATAATTATCAATCTAAATACAATATTCTATCAATCTCTTTCTGTTCATCATCGTTTCCTTCCATTAAAGGATCAACAGTTTTTCGAGGTGACTTTCTATAAACTTGATCGTCTCCTAATCTGTTCTTCCCCTGGTTTTCGAATTCTTGGTGAGTTACTAGACTGGGATAACTGCTACTCTGTTTTACGGTTTCAACATCTGATTTAATTTTAACGAAGACTCTCTAATGGTTATGACTAAAAAAAAGGGTATGACAAAAAAAAAAGGGGTATCTAGTGCAATTACTCAAATAAAACTCTTGTGTAAATAATCCGTGCTAAAGTATTATATATTAAAACTGTAATATTTAATGATTTTTTTATTTCTCTAAAGTTATTCAATTTCTAAATTTCTATTTAAAATTGTAAAATATCAATATACCAAAAACGAATGATTTGTACGTCTACCAATTTTTCCTTTATTCATCTGCAACACATTTAATGCAATTGTCAATCTGATAAACTACTTAGCAATGTAGGTAATAAGTTTTTAAAATTAACCCAATTTTGTAAACTTCTACACATTTACTTAAATTAACTATTATCCAACTGCAATTCCAAATTCCAATTCAAACTCCTCACAAAAAAAAAAAAAAAAAAATTAGGGAATCTAGGCCGATGCTTAAGCCACTGATGCCCTCTTTATCTCACTCTTATATGTCTGATTTAGATTTTAATTGTCAGAATTATAAAGAAAATATATTCATAAAAAAAAAAATCAGTGATCAGACCAATCGAGTTAAAAAAAAACCATCAGACCAATTCACAATTTTCACTCACTTTTTAAAGCATTCATTGAAACAAGATTACTACTAACAAATAGACTGTAATCGTCTAAGAAGATCAATCGTTCGCGGATATTCTCACGTCAAAAGATTCTGACACCCCTACTCACAAAACCCACATAAGCTGCAATAAAATAATTCACTCTGTAGCCATGTGCAACTCAAGAAGTGGCTCAAGACAGTACCCAGCATCAAGATCACAAGCTACGTCTTTTATTTCACAATAACGGCTACGAAATGTGAGATTATTTACATAATGTTTTAAGGAAAAAAAGGTTGTGAGAGCTCACTTATATACATTATTCATCATATGAAATGTGAGGGCTGGTGACACAACCTGGTGCATTAGGATCCTCTGCCCCGCAACAATCGTAGAACTTGGCTGCATACGGTGGATCCTCTGGTTTCAATTCATAGTACCTTCATTTATTGACAGAAAACAAGTTTTAGTTTATTTAACTCTTAGTAAAAAATGCACAAGTAATCAAACAGATGAATCATACTCTAGTCTATTCTCCATGTAGGAGCCATGGTTTGGAATGAATATATTCAGTTTGTTCACCTCAAAGATAGACATGAAATAACAAATCTCAGGAACCAGCGAGAATAAGAATTCCAAAACTAAGTACCATGAACACCAGAAATAAACTCATTCGCTGCACATAAACATTAAGAGCTCATCAAGCTGCCCATAAACATTAAGAGCTCATCAAGGGATAGTTAGCGTTTGCTATGTGGGCACTAAAATGCGTGGAACAGAAAGAACCACAAACAGAGGATGTAAGTAAATAACAAAGAAGCACGGAGAACGGAACAGACTAATACGTTCTGGCCTAGTCCAGAGGTTCTTAATAAAGATCAATAAGGAACAGAGAATCAGATAATATCCTCTAAAAAGATGCATCTTCACCCGCTCTTTATCGATTCCGTTAATCTTAGGATAAACAATTTCTTCATTAAGCAGAACAAAATGTAGGCTACGATGGAGCTCGGAAACTTGTTGAGATTATGTGTAATCCTCAGTCCTTGGAAATATTCTAGGTTTAAGAGATATCACAATCATTATACAGCTTCATGATTATGCCTGCTCGACTATCTCATTTAAACTTGGAACTAATATTAAAGCAGATCAGGATTTGGTAAACAAACTTGATGTAAAGAGTATTAAATGGGTAAGGCAAATACAACAGTAGCTAATTATCTGCAAAGAAGGCTAAGAGCTAGTTTCCAAATCAACAAAACATGACCTTTGACCCTAATGATGGAACAAATAGCAATTAAACTGAGATAATGATCAGCTATCACTTCACCATCATTGGCTACAAAGAATTTACCAGAATCAACTGTATCTAACTAAATTAGCTATAGATATAGAACCTTGATACAATACATGCTAATTTCATATGTTGTAGTACAAAACATTGGTTGCTTTCAAAACCTATTTCATAAAATTTGTGTTTTTTCCAATCAGAAATTAGGGGATCAAGCTGTTTAAGATGTAAACAGATATAGGGTTTTCAGGAGACATAACCTTTTCTGGTCATCGTGGCGACGACAAACGAAGAAGGAAGGATGAAAACGGCAAGAGGAAGAGTCGTTTGAAGAATCTGTGTAGCTTTGTTTGCACCTCTTGCACAACTTCTCTATCTCCTTCGTCTCCATACTCGATGAACACTGAAGTCAAATGGATCCGATTCCGGTTAACCGAAAGTTTCGTTTTGGCACTGATGAGCTGTTTTTGTTGTATTGATTTGTGGGCCTTAACGGGCCTACTGGGTTTAGTTTTTTTTTTTTACTCGGCCTCATTTTTCTGAATGAGAATATAGTGAAATGATTGAAAAGCAGATTAATGAAAACATTGTAAACAGAAGAGATCAACAAATTTTCTGTTAAATAATCTTATGATATTATAAGAAAATAGTTTTGTAGTTTAATTATTTTTTTTTAACATTTGCATTAAATATAACAGACACATATAAATATGTAAATATTTGATAAATATTATGAATGGTAAAAATAATAGAATCATGTTATGAAAAACTAGTATATTATTCATCACCAATTAGTAGTTTCAACCAAGAAAAAATTGTGGCTTCTTCCATATTAATTATTTAAATCTCAAATAATATTATTTTAAAAATGTTAAAAGTATGTAGTATTTCTAAATAACTATTTCCTGCTAAAAAAAGATATACCCATTACAAAAAACTAAGTAACTCTAATAAAAAAAAGATTGGTGGACGAATCCTTTGTTTAGCCTGTTTGTCCTCTCTACCGATCTACGTTCTATCCTTAGTTTTAATAAGATGTTAACAACGTTACATCGAATGTTAGAAAATAAACAGGATAACAATAAAGATACAAGTTTAGTAACGAGTTGTTGGCTAAGTCCATAAGTTCTTGGAGAAACGTCAAAACCTTTGGTTACCTAGTGGAGTGTATATGGGAGGATTTTGCTCTGTGCTAGCTGGCCTCAAGGAACTTGGTAAAGGGAGCAACTGCTAGGTATTTTTTCCATTCCGAGAAGTCTCGTCTTAAAGTAGTTTTTAGATTGCTCTTCGAACCCTCTCGATGCGAATCCCTGATCAAGATTTGCGTCAAGTTTCGAGACTAGTTTTGAGTTGCAACGACCTTTGATCTATGCCTCTCCACCCTTCATTCCCCTCTCGCATCTCACAATACATCACAAACCCCTTCACTTCATTGGTCGCCATTCAAACGGTAGAAGCAATTGACTGATTTTGGATTGGATTAAAATCTGTATCATCATCTGATTTTATGCTTTTTAAACTTTTTTTGGCATAGAATTAAAGTAGGTTTATGTCTTCGATTGTAAACATTATGAATTTCAGATTTATGAAATATTTACCATTTATCAAAAAAAAAAAGTCCATAATTTTTTACAACACATTATTTCGATTACAAAATATATTATGGGGAACAAGAGTATTTAAAAAGAAACCCTAATAAACTTTAAAAGAAAGCAAGAGAACTTAAGTTAAAACTGCAGCCCATTTGGAAAAATATTCTATAGCCTTGGATCAGAAGTATCTATGTTCATATTCAATAATTCCGGTTTTAAAATAATTTTGAATATTACACTAGATTAAAAAATAAATGGCACTACCGCCCATTTACTTTATATCACCATTCTTTTTTTCTGTTTACTTTTTTATCATTACATATATTTTATAAAAATTAAAACTGTATTGTTTAATTGATAATTTTTTGCGTATGTAAAAGTGAAAAAAAAAATCAATCAAACAAAGAAAACAATTTAGTACTTTCTCTGGAGGTGTATTTCAGATAAAGGTAAAGACATTTAGTAAGAAAGAGTTGGGAGGTAAAGGCACCACCAAAAATCAAACATTTTCTCTGGAGGTGTATTTCAGATTGCCTGACAGTTGGGAAAAATATGAAGAACAAGAAACTTACTAGGTGTGCAAGCTGTCCGAGGTGTTCTGATGTTGAAGAAAATGTGAACCACATGCTTTTTCATTGTCTTTTTGTACGCTTGGTTTGGGCTCTTTCTCCCACATGTCATCTTTTCTACCCTCTCCTTGCTCATCCATCTATGCGAACCTCAGTGTATTACTTACACCATCAAGTGATAGTGACAATGGGGAGGATAATAGACTCAAATTTAAGAGTTGGCCATAGATCCCATGGATGTTGTGGAAGAAGAGAAACGATCTAGTCTACTCAGCAACATAATGCACACCAAATAGCTTTCTTCAACAGGCAATGGAGGCGGCAGATGAGTGGCACCAGGTGAATTCCTCTCAGGCGACTACTCCCTCACAGGCCCCTCCAACAACATCGCGTAGGAAGTGGAGTCCTCCAATGGCCACATAATTCAAATGCAATGTTGATGGCTCTTGTAAAGCAAGCTTGGATAAATCCGGAATACGATGGATCCTTAGAGATCAGTTTGGAAAAGTAAGACAGTTGGGAGTAACATGTTATCCTCAACTAGCCTCACCCTGGGAGATTGAAGCTGCAACTCTCTCCTGGGCAGTCTCATGATACAGGCGATATGATCAGGGTCGGCTCAAGTATTTTTAAGGCCCCTAGGCAAAATAAACTTTTTTTTTGGTAAATTTTTTTTTGAGCCCCTATTTGGTAAGTTTTTTTTTTTTGATGTGGGCCCTGGGGCCCTTGCCCCCTTGCCCCTTGTCTTGAGCCGGCCCTGGATATGATAGAGGCGATTAAGTCTCCTTTTGCTTGGGCACGGTTCCAAAGCTTTATTTCGGACATTTTAGGTATTGATAGGAACTACTCCTTTCTCTTTGCTCATCGGAATGCCAATGTATGCGCTGATCAAATGGCAAATCATATCACCATGTGTCCAATTTAATATGCTCTTATGGATGTAATTTCGCTAATTTGGCTCCAGCATTTTGTTGAATTTGATGGAATGTGTAACCAAAACTCAAGTATTAATCAATGGACTGTGTCTTCAGAGGGGGAAAAAAAAAAGGAGTAGTTAAGTTATCATCATCGCTACGCTAGAAGCCAAAACCTACAAAGAAAGAAAAAAAGTTAAACAGAAAATTCTATGTTTAATAAAATTACTTGAGCGGTCAGTATGACACTGCTCCATAGCTCATTGGTTGGTTGGCGTCGAACAATGCCTTCCTCTATTCGAGTTCGAGTAGAGTCATGTGGTGGTGGTGTAGATGATGATGACGACGATGATGATGTTTCTGATTAGAGAGTTTAATCAATAAACCCTAATCAAAACAAATGAGGTATTCTTAAATACCTTTTTTTTTTATCTTTCTCTAATGAAATATTTTAATTGTTTTCACAAATGATGAAATTAGTATTACTCTAATTAACGTTCGAAAATGAGCTTCTTCACCAACGAATCCAACACAGTCGAATTGAATCGAACTACAGAAGCTCTGATTTTGAATCGCCATGGGGTGTTTGCAGATCTAGAGAGTGAGATCTGAGGTTTTTTTTTTTTTTCTTGTGACGGAAGCGAGAGAGAGATCTGGATTTGGCGATGGGTTACGGATGGGCGATATACGAAGGCACGGTGGTGATGACGTCACTGTGTCTCTTAGGATGGGCTGGTTTATGGTTTCTTAATCGGAGGCTATACAAAGAGTACGAAGAGAAACGAGCATTGGTTCAGATCATTTTCAGCGTCGTCTTCGCTTTCTCTTGTAATCTATTGCAGCTTGTTTTATTCGAGATCATACCTGTTCTCTCTAGAGAGTAAGTCTCTCCACTGTCTACTTTTGTAATTAGCTAGTTTATTATTGTCTTCTGATTTAGGAGATTTTTGGAAACTTGCTAACAAGCAGATTGAACAAAAGATATCAAGGCAATAGATTGATCGGTTTCAAGTGATTTTCTTAAGAAATTGTTTCACTAGAGAGTTTTTTGGTGTATGTGTAGTGTAATCTACTATATAAGCTGTATGGTAGCTTCTCTTGTTCATTATCATGTGGAAACTTGATACTAGATGGTATGTGTTATACATACGTTGCACGATATGTGAGTTGCTAAAGCAGCATAAATAGATCATTGTGCTTTTGAGGTCTTTGTTATTGTACTTAATACTTATATTGGAGGGACACGTCATGGCACTTGTAGCAATCGTTTAGTTTTAAGCCTTGGATCAATCTTTTATTTTGCAGGGCAAGGATGATAAACTGGAAGGTGGATCTTTTTTGTTTGATACTTCTTCTGGTTTTCATGTTGCCGTATTACCACTGCTATTTGATGCTTCGTAATAGTGGTAAGCCTTAATCATTTGTGGATTTTCTTTGTTTGTTCTCTTATCTCATATTTCTTGTTAAGAAGGTAATCTCTATAATTGGTTAACGTGTCATTGCAAGTTTCTTAGGAGTTCCTGAAACCGGTTTTATTATATAAAGGCTACTCAACTGGGATTTCTTTAGAGAACACTTGTGTGCATCTGTATAAACAGTCTTTGGCTCCATCAATTTTAAATAGAATAATCTTGATCCTTACCTTTGGCTTTGTTGCTTCTTTTACAAACACTCGTGAGTTCAATTAGATGGAGATAGATGAATTTGAGAAAGCATCACTTTATTGCCTTAACAGCTGTTGTATTCTTTGTTCTTTTCCTGATTACATCCTAGACTACCTGTTCGCTGCCACATGTTACAGCATTTTGTGTGGGCTGTCTGTAATTTATCAACTTAATATAACATTTCAGGTGTAAGAAGGGAGCGTGCCTCTGCTGGGGCGTTCTTATTCTTATCAGCATTCCTTTACGCTTTCTGGCGCATGGGAGTTCATTTTCCTATGCCTTCAGCAGATAAAGGTATCTATTTGAAGCTACTGTACTCTCCACTCTTGTTTCAGCACTGCGTCGTTATGTTGCTAGTTGCTTCTCTCTTTGCTGAACTAAGCTCATTTATCCCTTGCGGTGAACTTCTGAATCCTTACCTAGTGATTATAATGAAATTTTAGAACCAATCTTAGTGTTAGACCTAATTTTTGTATAGATGAATATGACTTTATAGAATGACCATGTTATTATTATATTTTCGACTGCCAGCCTTGTTGGCTATGGGATAATCGTTATGGGTGGTATATGCTAGTGTTTTGTTATTCTTGAGACAGAATTTTATAACATCAATTAGTTGACATCAAACTGATTTAGATGCCCGACTGTTTGTGGTATTGTAATTAGTGCCAATAGCAATTATGTGGCATATTTATCCATTGTAATATGCTCCAATGTTATAGATAATATGGAATTCTAAATGTCTAGTCATTTAGAAGGTATGTTGTTTGCCGTGAAACGATTATGAGAGCTAGATATGACTGTATAGCGTTACCTTACATAAACATACATTAAAAAAATGCTCAAAATGAACAATTCTTTATTCTTTTCTTGTCTACTTCTGATCGGCACTAGCTGCTTCCAAACATTCTCATTTCTGTGTTCTGAATACGTAACTTGTTTATGTCCTCTGTTGAACTAATTGACTTAAAGATTCTATTTCTTCGAAGGTTTTTTTACCATGCCTCAGCTGGTCAGTAGAATTGGGGTCATTGGTGTGACCTTAATGGCTGTCTTATCAGGATTTGGAGCTGTAAATTTGCCCTACAGCTATATATCCCTCTTCATTAGGTACTAATATCCAACTATATTTCCAAAAGCTGCTATATATACTGGTCTATTTTTATTTATTTTTGTTTATATTTAACCACCAACAATAGTGGTTCCCTATAGCGGCACCATTCAATGGGCTACATTATAAAGCATACATAATTAGCACTGTGTGTGTATATAGTGCCACCTGCATGTCTTTCGAAGAGAAAACAAAAAAATATGGGATGAAAGAAGAAAAGCTAGAAAAGAAAAAAAAATGCAGAATTGATGTGGACAAATATGCTAAGAAACTGCACAAAATGGGAACTTATATTTCACAATTTGATCTTGAATGAAAAAAATGGTGCTGGATGTTCAGGTGGGATATTTATGAGCTATTTCCAGAGGCTTATCATTTCTGTGATGTACATGTGGGTCTACACTTATAGGGAATCGACTGGATTTGCAAGATTGTATAAAAGACATTGCTTTCTAACAGCACTTTTGTCCCTCTCTCATATAGGGAGATTGAAGAAGCAGATATTATATCTTTGGAAAGGCAACTGATGCAGTCAACCGAGATGTGCATAGCAAAGAAGAAGAAAATTATTTTGTGTCAATTGGAGGTGGAACGAAGTCAAGGATCAGAAGAGGTTTGTTTTCGTTTTATACTCTCGAATACTCGTATGATTGTATTGTCTAGTCTCATATTATATACCTTTCTGTTCTTGTGTCATAGTTCTTTAAAATCTTATGAACAAAGACTATTTCATACTTATTTGTCAAGCTGCTCATTGTACTCTAAACTGATTGTATCCTGACACTTTTCTTGGCATTAGTCAGCAAAGGATTTTTTGAATTACAATAGACTGATAAGATAATGATGCTGTAAAAGGAACCAAAACTATGGATTATTTAATTTACACGGGAGAGATTTTTCGGTCTCAAGTAAACAATCCATGGTCTTGGTTCCTTGGTCAGCTGCACGTCCTTTTGTGAGTGGGTACCTGAAATCTTGTTTACTAGTTTCATTGCTGTTATCTAATAATTTTTACTTAAACAATATGCCTTTATTTTAAGTGATGATTTTGGGAGCTAATCATCTGATGCTTTTTTCTCCCAGAATCAGAAACGTAGCTCTTTCTTCCGAAGAATTGTTGGGACTGTTGTGCGGTCAGTTCAAGATGACCAAAAGGAGCAAGGTCAGTTTATGTGTTCTGGTTTTTATTTGTAGTTGTGCTCCACAATTTTTTTTTTTGTAAAAACTGAAATGAGTTTACTCTGAGACAATTTTTTAGCGTGAAAACTGTTTATCATTAATCATAAGCGGCTTTGGCTTGAGGAGAATGAGCCTGGTCAGAGGGATTATCTTAGCTGAACAAGAACTTTTGTTAATATACTTTATTTGTGCATGCGTTCTGTGCTTTGATTGTGCTGTTAGTAACTAGATCAACTACAACGACAAAAGGGAAACTTACTGTCCTTTTTTTCTCCAAAATAGTCTAAACCAAAAAGTAATGTTTATGCTTACTACAGGGGGAGGCTTACGTCTATTTTTGTCCATAAATATGTTGAGTTGACCCTAAATCTTGTACAGAAGAAATGTATTCACGTAGACCAACTTGAGATCAATATTTTTCTTGTTTGTTAGAATTAGTATATTTGTTAAGTAGTTAACACCTTAGCACTTTTTGCGAAATTGAACTTTTATCATAGGATGATTCAATTTTTAATTTTTTCAAGTGTACATGGGAGATACTAGTATATTTTATGCATAAATTGTCTGGTGATGTCCCTCCAATTAATTGATAATTTTTCCTTGAGAAGACATAAAAATATTGGAGGCGGAGGTGGAAGCCTTAGAGGAGCTGTCAAAACAGTTATTTTTGGAAATATATGAGCTGCGTCAAGCAAAGGTTAGCTTTCAGCTGCTTTGGTTTTTGATTCACTAATGAATTCTACTCATTGACTTGGTGGTGACATCTTACTTTGGTTGAATTTTATATTCTTGAGATTAGTGCTTCTGACCGTCTTCTTTGGTTGTAATATTTTAAAAGCATTTGCTCTGACTTCATCCCATTTGCAGGATGCTGCTGCTTATTCTAGAACTTGGAAGGGTCATGTGCAGAACTTACTTGGTTATGCATGTTCCATTTATTGTGTGTATAAAATGTTGAAGGTAAGTTTCTTTATCCTTCTAACGATGATCTAGCTTTTAATGCTTTGCTATACCCTATTCTCAAATCAATTGCAAGAAAATTTTAAACTGTTTTGCATGCATGTGAAAACAGCTCTTGCTATCAATGCTGGTTTCTTTAATAGATATTTGAGGCATGGATCAACTTGAAGAAGTTTTCAAATTATTCTTGGAGTCTTTTACTCTCCTTAAAAAGATTGTCAGTTTCCATATGGGTAGCTTTTAGGTTTGAATGGTAATATTTTGAGAAGATTGAAAAGTAGATGACTGAATCGTTCCTTAATGATACTCCAAATTTTTCCTTTCGGTTGAAATAAGTCTTTTAATAGAATAAATTTTCCTTTTCTAATCATCTCTTTGTTTTTGTAACTTAAATAGGAACACCCCTCCTTATAACTAAAGAACATTCCTAGATACATAATATATTTATACGACAAAAATGTTTCATCCAACCTTTTGAATGATTCCTCTTATTCCTCTCTAAGTTACCATTCAAAGCCTTAGTGTTTTGGGAGATCAGTTGATGATTAGATTTGGAAAGTTCTTTCCTGATTGTTCATCTAGCTATCTCTGTCTGAAATCCTTTATGTTGTTCGGTTTGGACAGTTAATAAGGACACCTATGCAAGATAAATTGTTCTCGATGTCCCTTATTAAAAGTCTTCTCCCTATTGTCATTGTGTAACTCTAGTTTCTCCATTTTTTGTGCTCTGTTTTGCAGTCTCTACAAAGTGTTGTCTTCAAAGAGGTACTCACATGCGCTAATATGTTTGTGTTCAATTATACATCACTACCGTTCTTTTAGGAATCATTATGTGCACCTCTTATTACTTGAAATTGCTAGTAATCAGCTTGTTTACAGGCCGGTACAAAAGACCCTGTCACGACGATGATCAGCATATTCTTGCGGTTGTTTGATATAGGAGTAGATGCTGCACTGCTTTCACAGGTATGTGTTACTTTGCGTTGCAATCTCGGATAATGGAGCAGTTAAGCTAAAGAAATATAATCTGTACGCTGACTTCTCAAGTTATCTGCGTCTGGTTTGCTGGATTGTGCAACTTTTTTCTAATTCTGTTTCTATCTTTCTTGTTTGCAGTATATTTCCCTGTTGTTTATTGGGATGTTGATTGTCATTTCTGTGAGGGGATTCTTGACGAACCTGATGAAGGTGAATTATGATTCTAGTTTCTTGATTTTCTTTCATTAGTGTGCGTGTTTACTGTCCTTCAAATATTTGGAAAAACACATTCGAAGGATTGCTCATACAGTCCTTGATGTTAGTTTCGCTCTTATCTCCGCACCGTTTAATCAAGCTACTTTTAGAGGCAATCATGATTAAATAGTAGACTCTTTTCACTTTAAGCTGGCGATAATTGTTACCAGGTACTAGTCACATATTAGTACAGTGATTGTAGTGGAAACATAACTATCGGCACACTGAAGTCTCCCGAATTTGAAACCTGTAGTTTTGGTTAATGAGTTGGAGTTTGTGGATGGTGCAGTTTTTCTTTGCAGTCTCGAGAGTCGGAAGTGGGTCTTCAAGCAATGTTGTGCTTTTCCTATCTGAAATTATGGGAATGTACTTTTTGTCTTCAATTCTTCTTATCAGAAAAAGCTTGAGAAATGAGTACAGGTACGCATAATTCTGATCATGAGGAAGATAATAATACCTTATATTCTTAATCAAAGTAGTTACTGGCTTGTCTTGGTTAGTGTTTTAGTGTCATTGCTGCTATGTTCCGAATCTAATAATCTGCTCTTGGTCCATAATTTTGCTGTGTATGAAAGATCTGAGACCGGAATCTGAAGCCCTAGTGGTTTTATTTGGCAGGGGAATCATAACGGATGTGTTGGGTGGAGATATTCAGTTTGATTTCTATCATCGATGGTTTGATGCAATTTTTGTGGCGAGCGCTTTTCTTTCTCTCCTTTTGCTTTCTGCACATTACACGTCTCGTCAATCTGATAAGCACGCCATCGAGTAAGCTTCTTATTCAATTATGGTGCCTGAGAGTCCTATTATTATTTGGCCTTACACAACTAGTAATGGTTGCTTAGTGTTTAGCTTACTGTTGGCTATTTTTTTATTTTTGATGCTTATGTGAAAGATTAAACTGATCAGTTCAAAACTTCACACTTTCTTGTACCATTAACCTTGAATTATATTTATTAGTACATTGCTCCTACTGAGGGAGTGATGATACAAGTAAGTCAAGAAGATTTTCGATTTTTGTATATTCGGTCTCGCCAGTGCAGAAGCATACTCTTGATGTAGCTTTTGAACCTATCTTCAGAATCAATTAATACTTCTAAAATTTGGATTCAGGCTTTTAAGCTAGCAACATGAGCCATTTTTAGTTTTAAAACTGTACTTGCGAATTTACATGTAATTTATAATTCATTGTATCATACTTGTAAATTATTATTCATTTTATTATTTGTAGCATAAAACTTTCAACAATAACTTAGTGATTTGCACCCAAAAAAAAAAAATGATTATTATTAGGGTTGCTTTTTAGCATCGACAAAAAGTGAACATATCTTATTATTATATATATAAAGTTGAACGCATTCAACGTGAGTGTGACGTGTCAAAATGATGCCGTATTAGGTTTCGTTGCATTTAACGGGATGATGATGCTTCAATGATCATAGAAGTGCGATACAAATTCAAGTTCCTTGGATCAAAAGTGGAGAGTCTTGCGAGCCAAGGAACTTGAATATGTATAGCAAAAGGCAAAGTTTATAAATTATGTGGTTTCTATGATCGTTGAAGCATCATCATCACGTTAGATGTAACATGTCTCTTCTTCTCCATAGGCACCGAACCCCATTTTCTTTTACGTATTATAGTACGGCTATAAACATTTTTATTTAACTGAATTAGAGCAAGATGAACTACTGAATTCATTTTTTCTGAATTTAATATGAAGAGTAAAGAAAACTAAAAAATGATTGAGAAGATGAATTGTTGAGAGTCTAAATTATTGTATATATAACCAAACTACTATAATATTAAATTGAAAAATTAACATAATCAAAAAGTTGTCTTTTGTGTTATTGACATTTTTGTTAAAACTGAAAATTATCAATATTACATTTTTATATAAAAAATTACTAGAAAGTTATATTTCTACTATTTTGATATTTTAGTTAAAACTGAAAATTATCAATTTTACATTTTCCTGTTATTTATACTTTTGTTTAAACTGACAATTGTCTATTAAAAAAGAAATTTGTCTAGTCTGCTATTGACATTTTTGCTCTTTTCAAATGAAACAATTATCTTTCTATTTTTCTTTAGACTTCTAAAATACAAATGACTATTAAAAGAAAAAATTTGTCTATTAAAAGAAAAAACTTGTCTTTTCTAATGAGTTATCCATTTAACATGTGTCACACTCACTATGAACACTTATATAATAAGACTGAGACTTTTAACTTCAAAAAAGTTTATAGCACATTAATCATATAATAAAAAAATTTACAGGATATTGAGATAATTTACGATAACCTTTTGATTATTCAACAGGATCCAGGATAAGTTAACTATTTGGTCGATTTTGTCGGATTAACGGATTCTTAATTCGGTGAGATAGTTCACATAAATAAACTTTTTTTTGGGAATATTTTGGCTAACCAACAACATTAGACGAACTAAATTTTTGGCTTACGTTAGATTTGTGGGGATTTAGGAGCTTGAATTGTTACTAAGTACATCAAAGAAAACCGATGTTTAAAGAACCGTTAGGCGGTAATTAGGCGTTTGTTAGTTGTCTACCGCTTAGATAGACTAAATCAGGACATGGGTGTTAAGTAAATTATTCACTTATTTTTTTTTATATTGAGTTATATTTTATAATAAAATTTAACATTTCAAAAAAAGCACCATCAATAGCACCTGCCGACATATCAATCAAAATAAGTTTTAGCTATTTAGGTTTCTCTAAATTTTTCTAGAAATTTTTCTCTCACTTGTTTGGTGGTGAAGTTGAATAAGAAATGAGGGGAAGAGCTCTAAGAATTTAAATGGAGGAATGGAAAAATCGAATATTCTCTTTTTACGAAGAATAGTTGAAAAAATTAACTTTATCGTATTAAAAATTTGTAAATATTAGCCATTTATATTCAATGAGAATTGGATTCATTAAGTTTGTGAACATGCATTATCGTAGAATTAACTCACCTTGTTTTTTATCCACTATGAAACTTTAAAACAAAAATATATTAAAAGTTATGTTAGCTTCTAAAGGAAAATAATGTAAGTAGTACCGATTTTTTTTCTTATTATGTTTACATCCGGATATATTTTGTGATTAATGCAAAAAAAACCTTCCAATTTTTTTTTTTTTACAAGCGAGAACCCCACCTAAAAAGATGCAGAAAAATCTCCTAACTCCAAAAGAAACCGCTAAATAACCCTTTCGTCAAACAAACGTTATATCGGTGACGGATTGCAAAACGCAGCACTTTTGGATATGATCATTTCACAAACTCTATGCTGTTTTTTAATTATTGTTTATTAAAATTAAAAATTAAAACAAAAATAAAATAATATTTTATTTCTTCTTTTCTTCCTCATCAAGTAATCTTGTGGAGCATCCATGGCGGAACTTGTATATTTTCTAGTAGACTCTGTATATTATTTATTGTTGTATTTATTGTTGTATTTTATTGCTTATATTAAAAAATAATCTACAGAGTATATCTCTGTCAATATCACAAAGGAACCCTCATGAAACTTATGCATCATGGCGGGACCCACACGAAGACTTACGCAACCTCATGGCGGGACCCACACAGAAACTCTCGAGACAGGCTCAGCAAAGTCAGTTGGAATTTAGTGTCGGCAGCCAATTTAATCAAAACATTGGGGCCCACAGCACACCCAAAATCATCTCATCTCTTTACGCGTTTTCTTTAGTTCAATAAGTAAACACGCCTCTATAAATATCCTACTCAAACCCTTAGAAAGGCAGAGTGCGATTTCACCCCTTCTCGCTAAAATTCTCTCCCAACTTCTCTCTCTAAAAAAAAAAAAAAAACCCTCTCCAATTTCTAAAGTTATCTTTGTAAGTTTATTCAAATCTGTAATCTTTTTAAATTCAACCTTATAAATTAAAATCTAAAGTTTTTAAATCATTTTACTTAATATTTGTAAAAATTTATTATTAAGAAAAATAAAATTTGGATAGTGGGCCAATAGATTGTGGAGGTAAGTGTTTGAGGTAATGGAGAAAAGAGGTTTTGATGATGTCTGATGGATAAATTGGATCGGAAGGACCGAACCAATACTACCACTCATTGAACCATCCTGGGATTGTCTTAGGACATTTGAGGTCAAAAGAGATAAACCAGGAATGATCATAAGATCTGAGATAGAAGGTACGGAAAAAGGCGTTTTGGTAGTCAACGTAGGTATATCCAGGAATATGATATCCGGGAGTGGAAAAGGATTTTTGAGTATGATGATGGATAAAGCCAAGATCTTGAATAGAGGCTACTTTAAGGATTTTACAGGTGGAGTAGGAGATGAGGTTAGGATTGGTTTTATCTGGGTAATGGGTGACTTCGATAGATTTAGAGTCTACTAGAATATACTCATAAAAGGTACGGTTTTTGGTAAGGTTATCGGTGAGGTAGAGGCTATCGTCGTAGAAGACTCTTTGAGTAAAATTTTGGAGTTCTTTGAGGGTAGTGGCTTTAGTGAATTGAGTAGTGAGAAGGTGTTGTTTTTGTGGTTTGAGGTGGTAGGTTGCTTTGGTGGAGGATTGAGTATTGGAAGCTATGTTTTTACTTTTTTCTGTGGCCGCTGCTTTTGAGTAAGACAATGGAGGAAATTCGGTGAGCGCCGAAAAAGAGTTTTGAATAGTAAGAAGTTTACCCTGGAGATGGGGTTAATTCTTGATATAGTCTGATGCTGTCATCGGTTTCTTGCTTTTTGATTCACTCATCTTGAATAGGTTGTTGAATATCACTTGTTTTACCCTGTAAATATTCGCGAGTCAGAAAATCAGGTAAAGAATTATTTTCTCCTTTAATGTATTGAATATCAAAGTCGAAAACCGATAAGATAGCTTGCCATCTGGCAAAAATTTGTTTTGAAACTAGATTTTTGACATCTTTTTGTAAAATTTCTTTAGCTCACTTACAGTCAACACGTAATAAAAACTTTTTGTTTATTAAATCGTTTTGAAACTTAGAAATGCAGTTGACAATAGAAAGAACTTCCTTTTTAACAGTGGAATAGTTTTTCTGGGGTCCTAACCAGATACCAGAATGAAATCTAATTATAGATTCTTGGGTAGAGGGTGGTAGGTGAAATAGGTCAATTTCTTACTAGACCAAAGTTTCGTTGTAGTATAGTAAGGTGTCAATCCATAAGGGTGAAGATATTAACCAAAAAAAGATGTGATCAAGCAATTCAAGTCAAGCCAAGCAAATAGTGTATAGGACTCTAGCAACCTAGACAGAAACTGAAAATGGAAGCTAAAATAGATACTATCTAGGACTAGCAGAAACTAACAGAAGCAGAGCAATATCAGAAACGGCGTATAGGACTAACAGAGAATTCAATCAATGCAAGAGAAGTTCCTAAGAATGGGGTAATCGACTCAGTGTATCCTCTTAGCCTACCCAGGTGGTCTAACAAAACTCATTCAAGCTATTCCCTAGACATCAAACATCACAACCAGTTAAGTCCACTCCCGTGATAAGTAACCTCAAGCTAGACTAGTTCCAGACCCAATCCCTTGATGAAATCTACCCTAGCAGGCATTAAGATTCAGTTCAATATTGTCAATAAACACCCTAGACAACTAATCCCTTAGGCTAGGCATGCAAATCTCTAACATCAGTTCAGTCAAGCATTTTATCAAACACCTTCTGGGTGGAAAAACACCTAAGTTCTAATCTCAATTGATCAGAGAGAAATTAGCATTAAGAACACTGATTTAGAAGGGAAATTAAACAATCTACTCTTAAACCACCTAGGAGACTAAGATTCCACACCTAATCTATCCCATCCTCAAGAACCCTAATGACTACTCAGAACTCATAAAGAACACAAACCCAGAAATCATAAAAAACTTGCATAGATAAAGAGAAGAGATAGAGAAATGATAGAAACAGAGGAAACCAACTGAAAATAACAAGTAGAAATAAAATTACAAAGCCTGGAAATCAAGAACAATGAAGAACAGCTAGAAAACTCGAAAATTAGGTCTTAAAAACAAAAACCTCCACTCTTAATCCAACATTAGATATTTATACTAAGTCTTAAAAACCCTAAAACGCCATGGACAAAATGGTAAAAACGTGCAGGATAAGGTCCAGCTCGATCATGTCTTGGTCGAGTGGTGTGCTCGAGCTGGATGAAATCAAGATTGCATTTTTATGTGCTGAGCTCGAGCAGGTGACTCGATTATATGGGCTCGAGCTGGACTCAAAAATTCCAAGAATCCTCTTTTATGTTGGGCTCGATCATGGAGCTCGAGCATGGGTGCTCGAGCTCGGCCAAAAATCTTCAAGACGCCACCTTTGATCTCAGCTCGATCATACAGCTCGAGCATGGTTGCTCGAGCTGAGCTTCTACTCCATTTCCTGCCTTAGCTCGATCCTGTGTGCTAGAGCATCCAGGTCGAGTCTGATGTCCTAGACAGCTTCGAGTCTAACTTCTCCAAAATCACTTGAAAGCACCTGTAACAAACCAAATATGTAGGATGTATGCAAACCTAATGCAAAACACTCTAAGTATGTAAAACTAGGAATAAATGACGAGAACAGGTTAAATAACAGGTCTAAGTGTGTGAATTATGCAAGCTAAAACTATGCAAAACGCAAACATATCAACTCCCCCAAACTTAGTCTTTGCTTGCCCTCAAGCAAACAAAGGAATAAGAATGGAGAAGAGGTTTGAAAGTGGAGACTCAGAACCAAAACTTGCAGATTGTAACAGATGACCCCAATGTCCAAGTTACCAATTCTAGAATGCAAAGTTTATGAACTCTACTTAAAAACGTTAGCTATACTCTTCACAGCACAAGTTCAATCAAAACTCAACCTAGACATGCATTCAAACCTATCATTCCCCTTAACATTCATTTAAACAGAAAGCATGAATCAAGCTATGCACATCCAATGAACTCATTTGGCTAAGGGTATGGTCAAGAGACAAAGATAGTCCCTTCAGTAAGGTTTTGTTAATTCAGAACAAGGATCTCTCAATGAAATGGAATGAGTTTTAGTAGAATGCTAAAGGTAAGAACCAACCTATGCATACAAGAATAGACTCTCATCTACCCAGTCCTACACAAGTGTTCTTAACCTTTAAGTCTAAACCCAGAAAGTCATCCTAATTCTACCCTTGACCCTTAGGTCTTCCCTTTTGATTTCTTAGATCATTTTCATCTTTTCTTTTTATTTTTGGTTCTAGGAGGGGTTATACACATATACATCTAGCGGATTGGGGGTTTTTCTTTACTAGCTTAGACATTTTTATATTTTTCAGACTTTTAAGCTTTCTGCCTTTTCTTTTCTTTTATTATGCACATCCCCTAATCCTTTACTAGATACTTAAACATTCAGATCATTCCCCTCCTAAGAACTCTTATCCTTTTTTTTAACCTTTTCCAAGTTTTTCATTCTTTTCTATCCACAGGACCACCCTTTTTTCCCCACGATACAGATTCCACGTAGTCCTATCTGATTCGAAAATTGCAAACCAGAACTACATGAGAATATATCCTTGTCGGCTCAAACCTAACACGTTCTACCAAACTATTCCAGAAAAAGGCCTCTCACACTCAGCAAATCGATGTAAAAGCTTAAAAGAAAACTAGGTTAAAGGTATGGTAAAACTGTTCTAACAATGAGAATCAGCAACTTGGATTAACAAAGAGTGGTATAAACAGATGAAAGAGAATCCAAGTATGTATATGGTATCCATGAGTTCAGATTCAATGCATAGACATGATAATTATAAGTCAAATTCAGGTTCAAATAGATAGGGAATGACAGAAAATCACAGCATGCTTCAGTTAAGACTTAATCTAGTTGCGCATTCAAAGCATGGTTCAATCTTACTTCAAACTCAATAACAAGGCATTAAACAATTAGAAACGAGGGCATTGAAATCATACAGTTGAATCAGCAAGTTTACAAGGTTTAAATCATCATAATCCCCTGTGCATATGCAATACCCCTATATGAAACAATCTAGACTCAATCCTAATATGCAGATGCAATACTACATGAACACTCTGTTTTTAAAGATTTTTCAAAAAATTTTCAATTTTTTGGTTTTTCTATGCCATAGATGCAGACTCAAGGATGCAAAAAAACAAAATAAGAACAGGGAAAACATATCAAACAAATCTTAACCCTTCTCCCCAAACTTAAATTACACAGTCCCTTGTGTAATAAAAATTTGGAAAGAAAGGTTAAGAAACAACAGAAAACATGAAAATGATGCAACTAATATATACAAGAATGGACGGAACAGGTACCTCAAGGCTTGGAGAAGAAGGAGGAGATCGAGTCCTCCATGCTCTCACGCGTATAGGTTGACTCGACCTGGGTGTGCTCGAGCTGATGGCTCGAGTCAGATGAGTGCAGGTGTCTGGCTCGATCACATGGCTCGAGTTGGGTGCTCGAGTCAAGCCATTCCTGTGCGTTTTTGCCTCCTTTTCATGATTCACCTCTCATACTTTCCTGAAATCACATAATCAAGACAAAATCAAATAGCTTAGCACACTTATTTGACGTTTTAAAAACTAAAACAAAGAAATATGTACAGAGATAGACATGGGACTTCCTCCCAAGTGAGCTTGTTTATAGTCACTAAGCTTGACTTCCTGTTTTGCTTAGGCAGTGGAAGGCTCATCCAGAGGAATCGAAGTTCTTTCTGGAATGATGGTATCAGCTAGATAGGACTTGAGCCTCTGTCCATTCACAGTGAATTCATGGCCTCCCTTTCCGAATAAAGTGACTGCTCCGTAGGGTGAAGCTTCTTTGACGGAGAACGGTTCGGACCATCTGGACTTGAGCTTTCCTGGAAACAGCTTGAGTCTAGAATTGAAGAGAAGGACTTGATCACCAGTATTGAACTCTTTATGCAAGATCTTCTTGTCATGGAAGGCCTTGGTCCTCTCTTTGTAGATCTTAGAACTCTCATAAGCATCCAGCCTGATCTCCTCCAACTCATGCAGGTCCAATACTCTTTTTTCCTTGGCAGTTTTGATGTCTAAATTCAGAAGCTTTGTTGCCCATAACGCCTTGTACTCAACCTCAACAGGTAGATGACAAGCCTTGCCATAGAGGAGCTGGAAAGGTGTTCTCCCTATAGGGGTCTTGAATGCAGTCCTGTATGTCCAGAGAGTCTCATCAAGCTTAGTAGACCAATCTCTCCTAGAAGCGTCCACTACTCTAGCCAAGATGGCTTTGATCTGCTTGTTAGACACCTCCACTTGACCACTAGTCTGGGGGTGATATGGTGTAGCCACTTTGTGCTTGACCCCATGTTTCTTCAGAAGATTCTCAAAGAGCTTGTTGATGAAGTGAGATCCCCCATCACTGATAACAACTCTTGGCACACCAAATCTGGGGAAAATGATGCTCTTGAACATCTTCAGGACTACCCTTGCATCATTGCTAGGGCAAGCTAAAACCCACTTCGAGACATAATCAATAGCTACTAAGATGTATATGTTCCTAGAAGAAGGTGGGTTGAAAGGACCCATGAAATCAATCCCCCAAACATCAAACACCTCTACTTCCAAAATCGGGTTCTGTGGCATCTCATTCCTCCTGCTGATGTTGCCCATTCTCTGGCAAGGATCACACTTAGTGATGAAGGCTTGAGCATCTCTGAACATTGTAGGCCACCATAGACCCGCTTGCAACACCTTTTGAACAATCTTGAACGTAGCAAAGTGTCCTCCATAGGCAGAACCATGACAGTGCTCCAGCACACCCTGAACCTTGTCTTGTGCTATACACCTCCTGAACAGACCATCTGTACCCCTCTTGTACAGGAAAGGCTCGTCCCAGTAGTAGTGGTTGACATCTCTCAGAAACTTCTTTCTTCTGTAGGCGTCAAGATCATCAGGTAACTCACCACATGCAAGGAAATTGGCCAGATCAGAATACCAAGGTATGTCCTTCACTCCTATCACAGGATCATCATCTAGGAGTCTCTCATCAGGCATGGTGTCATCAACAGGTGCTGCATCATCTATCCTCATCCTTGACAAGTGATCAGCCACACAATTCTCTATACCCTTCTTATCAACAATCTCCATGTCAAACTCTTGAAGAAGGAGTATCCATCTGAGCAGTCTTGGCTTAGTATCCTTCTTAGCATAGATATGTCTTAGTGCTGCATGATCAGTATAGACTATCACCTTAGACCCAACCAGATAGCTTCTGAATTTCTCAAAAGCAAAGACTACTGCCAACAACTCCTTCTCTGTTGTAGCATATCTCCCTTGAGCGTCATCAAGCGTCCTGCTTGCATAGTAGATCACATGTAGCTTCTTCTCAATCCTTTGGCCTAGTACAGCTCCTACAACATAATCCGATGCATCACACATGATCTCAAATGGATAGTCCCAGTTTGGTGCTTGGACTATTGGAGCAGTGACTAGGGCTTCCTTAATGAGCTGGAAAGCCTTCAAACATTCTGTATCAAACAGGAACTCTTGCTCCTTGCACAACAGCCTTGTTAGTGGTCTGGCTATCCTTGAGAAGTTTTTGATGAACCTTCTGTAAAACCCAGCATGCCCAAGAAAACTCCTGATGTCCTTGACGTTTTTTGGTGGCTGCAGCTGCATCATCACATCAACCTTGGTCTTGTCTACCTCTATACCCTTGTCGGAAATTCTGTGGCCCAAGACAATCCTTTCTCTGACCATGAAGTGGCATTTCTCCCAATTGAGCACCAGATTTGTCTCCTCACACCTAGTAAGCACCCTGTAAAGGTTCAAAAGGCAGGAGGAGAAAGAGGAGCCATACACGGAAAAGTCATCCATGAATACCTCCACAGTCTCCTCAATTAGATCTGAGAATATGGAAGTCATGCATCTTTGAAAAGTGGCAGGTGCATTGCAAAGGCCAAAAGGCATTCTCCTATATGCAAAAGTTCCATAAGGGCAAGTAAAGGTGGTCTTTTCTTGATCATTAGGGTGAATTAGAATCTGAAAGAACCCACTGTACCCATCTAGAAAACAGTAGTAAGGATGGTTAGCTAACCTCTCTAGCATTTGGTCAATGAATGGCAAAGGGAAATGATCTTTCCTAGAAGCAGCATTCAATTTCCTATAGTCAATACACATCCTATGTCCTGTTACAGTCCTAGTAGGTATCAATTCATCCTTATCATTTTTAATCACAGTCATACCCGCTTTTTAGGCACACAATGCACAGGAGAAATACAAGTACTATCTGATATAGGATATATGATTCCTGCCCCTAGCAACTTAAAAGTTTCCTTTTTAACAACTTCTTTTAGGTTTGGGTTCAATCTTCTCTGAGGTTCAATGCTAGCATATGATTCGTTTTACAAGTGAATTCTGTGAGTGCACAAGCTAGGTGAAATTCCCTTAATGTCATCCAGAGAATATCCTATAGCCTTTCTAAATTTTCTCAACTCAGTCAACAGCGAATGCAACTCATCATCACTAAGCATGTCATTTACTATGATTGGGTAAGTAGAATTTGGTCCAAAAAAGGCGTACCTTAGCCTAGAAGGAAGATGTTTGAGAGCTACCTTAGGTGCTCGGAGTTCTGACTAGTCGTCTATTGCAGAGGGGTCTGACTCGAGCACTGGCTCGAGAGACTTGGCCGAGTTAGGTGCTCGAGATGGTTTGGCTCAAGCAGGAGGCTCGAGCTGACCGGTGTCAGAGCGTGCAGAGGGCCGTCTGACTCGATCCGCTTTATCGAGCTGGATACTCGAGTCTGGCGTCCTGGACAGGGTAGATCGAGTCTGCTGGTCGAGCTTGGTGTCCTCGACAGCATGAATTTCTGTGTTGACCCCTATCAGCTCCTCAAACCCGCCTGACTTCTCCAGGACCTTGTATGAGTCCAAAATCATCTCATACCCTAAAGTTTCAGCATGTAGATACCCATCTTCACCACTCTTGATCAAGGCAGTCTGAAGGTGATCCTCTTGATTAAGCTTCTCCAGAAGTTCATCAGCAAGCTTGTCCATTATCTCAACATAGAAGACTTGTCTTTCTATTTCCGGCTTCCTCATAGTGTCCTTGACATCAAATGTCATCTTGAAGTCACTCCCGAGGTTAAGATCGATCTTTCCTTTTCTGACATCAATGACTGCACCAGCTGTAACAAGGAAAGGTCTTCCCAGAATCAAAGGATCTCTTGGTTCCTCATCCATCTCAAGAACTATAAAGTCTGTAGGTATCTCCACTGAACCAACCATCAGAGGAAGATCTTGTAGCATACCGTGAGGTGTCCTAATAGATCTGTCTGCAAGCACGAGAGAGATGTTGCAGGACTTATTGTTGCTGAACCCTAGCTTCTTTGCAACTGAGAGTGGCATAAGACTGATAGATGCTCCAAGATCACAGAGAGACTTCTTGAAAACCAGTGGACCGAGAGAGCACGGTAGAGTGAAAGAACCAGGGTCGCTTAACTTCTCCTTGATGACTCTCTTCTGAATGATGGCGCTGCACTCCTCTGATAGGACAACCATACCCTGGATCGTCTTGTCTTTATCAGCTACTGCATCCTTCAAAAACTTCTGATAAGCAGGTACCATGGAGAAGGCATCAATGAGAGGCAACCTGATCTCAGCTTCCTTGATATGCTTATCAAAGATTTGTTTATGTTTCTCCATTAAGTCCTTCTTAAACCTCTTCGGGAAAGGCAATTTGAACTTGTAAGGAGGAGGGACATAAGGTGCTTTCTTTTCCTCTGAAATCACAGTTTTAGGTGCAGGAGGTAGACTGTCTTGACCACTCTGGTCGAGCTGTGGTCTCGAGCTGGACGTGCAAGGGGTCTCAGCTCGAGTATGCTGGTCGAGTTGTGGTGCTCCAGCAGGCGTAAAACTCTTGTTTTGGTCGTTTTTGGAAACCAATTCCTCCCCATCTTGATCCTCATTGTCCGCAGTGATTGTAGGGGGTCCTTCCCTCTCAGGTAATTTTTTTCCACTCCGCAAAGTGATGGCATTGATGTGAGCGTAGTCCTTAGGGTTTTGGACTGCTTTTCCTGGGAGTTGGGAAGAGGGAGAGGAAGAAGCTGTCTTGCCTTCTATAGATCGAATTTTGGATTGCAGGGACTCAATCTTGCTGTTAAGATCACTGTAAGTGTAGTCCATCTGAGTCTTAATTTCACCAAACTTCTTGGCTGCTTCAAGTGCACCAGCTGCCTGACCCTGTAGGAGTTGCTGCAGCAAGATGTTTCTCTGTTGATCTGGAGCGGTAGAAGACTGAGCGTGGTGAGACTGAAAACCTGGTGGTGGATACAGGGCTCCCTGTTGCGGATGATGACTCTGATAGTGCGGTCGAGGAACAAAGTTTTGTTGCTGAGTGTAGGGAACAAAAGGCTTGGACTGAGGTTGTTGCTGAGGTGGGTAGACCTGATCCTGAGGGTTAGCAACGTTGGTACTCCTGTAGGACAGATTCGGGTTGTGCTTGTAGTTGATGAAACCTTTGTTGTACTGACCCTGATTATCACATAGTTGACCTCTTCTAGACCATCATCCTCCCCATCTTGAACCTAAAAAACTGTATCCTCAGAAGCAAAGTGAACCTGTTTCTTCTGCTGTAGCAGTTGGTCTAACTTAGCAGTCAAGGCCTTGATGGCCTTAGTCTGATCATCTGTAGCAACATTTGGCCGGACACTCCTATCATACTCAGCAGAGTAGTTACCATCAGATTGTGCTAGGTTCTCCACAAGTGCCCAGCCAGCATCAACATCTTGGTTGAGGAAGTTACCACTGTTGGCTGTATCTAGAAGCATGCAGACCTTCGGGAGAACTCCTCTGTAGAGAGTGCCAAGGAGGGACTCATTGCTGAAACCGTGGTGAGGGCATTGAGTAGTGTAGCCCTTGAAGCGATCCCAGCATTCGCAGAAACTTTCACCATCCTTCTGTGTAAATCTAGAGATTTCATTCCTCAAGCGTGCTGTCCTGGCATTGGAGAAAAACTTGGCTAGGAAGGCTTTCTTGCAGTCATCCCAGGAAGTGATGGATCCATAGGGGAGAGTCTTTTCCCAGTGATGGGCTTTGTCACCAAGAGCGAAGGGGAAGAGCCTTAGCTTGAAACCATCTTCACTGATCCCATTTATCTTGGTAAGGCTGCAGAGCCTATCAAACTCATCCAGATGATTAAGAGGGTCCTCCATAGGCAGTCCATGAAACTTGTTGTTCTGCACCATGGCGATCAAGCTGCCCTTGATCTCGAAATTGTTATTCTGGACCGTAGGAGGGACAATCTCTTGTCTGTTGGTATGAGTATTAGGAGCGTCTCCTGCCCCTATCAGACGCGGCCTTCTCTGAGGCACATGTTCAGGCTGTGGTGGTGGATTATGGTCAGCCATATTTATTGGATCCTGGAGATCTGTGTTGAGAAGTTCACTCGGCTCTCTCAACTGTTATGGTAGCTTGTGAATATTGTCGATGTAGCGGATGAGTATCTGACTGCCTTTAGATCTCGTTTGCATGCAGGGGGAGGCAGACTCGATGCACTGGCTCGAGCAGGTAGGTCGAGCTAGGTGGTCGAGTCCGAGCGTTGATACTGAATAGGCTGGCTCGATTAACTGGCTCTGGCAGGTTGGTCGAGCTAGCTGGTCGAGTCAGAAACAGGGGTACCTGAAATGCAAAGACAGACAAGTGAATAACCAAAGAAATGAAAAAGAACTTGATCTAGAATGTTTTGAAATATTAATTGTAACAAACAACACCCAAATGGCAACGGCGCCAAATTGGTATAGGTTAATTTCTTACTAGACCAAAGTTTCGTTGTAGTATAGTAAGGTGTCAATCCATAAGGGTGAAGATATTAACCAAAAAAAGATGTGATTAAGCAATTCAAGTCAAGCCAAGCAAATAGTGTATATGACTCTAGCAACCTAGACAGAAACTGAAAATGGAAGCTAAAATAGATACTATCTAGGACTAGCAGAAACTAACAGAAACAGAGCAATATCAGAAACGACGTATAGGACTAACAGAGAATTCAATCAATGCAAGAGAAGTTCCTAAGAATGGGGTAATCGACTCAGTGTATCCTCTTAGCCTACCCAGGTGGTCTAACAAAACTCATTCAAGCTATTCCCTAGACATCAAACATCACAACCAGTTAAGTCCACTCCCGTGATAAGTAACCTCAAGCTAGACCAGTTCCAGACCCAATCCCTTAGCGAAATCTACCCTAGCAGGCATTAAGATTCAGTTCAATATTATCAATAAACACCCTAGACAACTAATCCCTTAGGCTAGGCATGCAAATCTCTAACATCAGTTCAGTCAAGCATTTTATCAAACACCTTCTGGGTGGAAAAACACCTAAGTTCTAATCTCAATTGATCAGAGAGAAATTAGCATTAAGAACACTGATTTAGAAGGGAAATTAAACAATCTACTTTTAAACCACCTAGGAGACTAAGATTCCACACCTAATCTATCCCATCCTCAAGAACCCTAATGACTACTCAGAACTCATAAAGAACAGAAACCCAGAAATCATAAAAAACTTGCATAGATAAAAAGAAGAGATAGAGAAATGATAGAAACAGAGGAAATCAACTGAAAATAACAAGTAGAAATAAAATTACAAAGCTTGGAAATCAAGAACAATGAAGAACAACTAGAAAACTCGAAAATTAGGTCTTAAAAACAAAAAACCCCACTCTAAATCCAACATTAGGTATTTATACTAAGTCTTAAAAACCCTAAAACGCCATGGGCAAAATGGTAAAAACGTGCAGGATAAGGTCCAGCTCGATCATGTCTTGGTCGAGTGGTGTGCTCGAGCTAGATGAAATCAAGATTGCATTTTTATGTGTTGAGCTCGAGCAGGTGACTCGATTGTATGGGCTCGAGCTGGACTCAAAAATTCCAAGACTCCTCTTTTATGTTTGGCTCGATCATGGAGCTCGAGCATGGGTGCTCGAGCTCGGCCAAAAATCTTCAAGATGCCACCTTTGTTCTCAGCTCGATCATACAGCTCGAGCATGGGTGCTCGAGCTGAGCTTCTGCTCCATTTCCTGTCTTAGCTCGATCCTGTGTGCTAGAGCATCCAGGTCGAGTCTGATGTCCTAGACAGCTTCGAGTCTAACTTCTCCAAAATCACTTGAAAGCACCTGTAACAAGCCAAATATGTAGGATGTATGCAAAGCTAATGCAAAACACTCTAAGTATGCAAAACTAGGAATAAATGACGAGAATAGGTTAAATAACAGGTCTAAGTGTATGAATTATGCAAGCTAAAACTATGCAAAACGCAAACATATCAGTAGGATTTGTTTTAGTATACCACCGTAACCTTGTTCAGAGGCATCGGTTTCTACTATCATATTGGCTTCTGGATGGGGTATAGATAAACAAGGTAAGGTTTTGACCTTTTGTTTGACCTGTTTGACTAAATTGGTATGGGTATTAGTCCAAGGTTTGGGATTTTTTTGTAAACGTTGAAATAAAGGTTGAATGGTTTTCCTAAGGTTTGGAAGAAAATCTGAAACATAGTTTAGACAGCCTAAGAACCTTTGTAATTGAGATTTCTCTCGTAATTCATCTGGAAATTTATCAACAAATTCAATAGATCTTGTTAATGGTGTAATTGTTCCTTGATATATGTTATGTCCTAAGAATCTAATTTTTGTTTGGAATAAACTCATTTTTTTGGAAGATAATACTAATCCATGTTTCTTTATTATATTTAAAAACGTATATAAATGGCTAATATGTTGATCTATGGATTGCGAATACACTAATACATCGTCAATATAGACAATTGTGAATTTTGAATAATTATTGAATATATCATTCATTATGTGTTGAAATTCTGAGGGTGCATTTTTAAGTCCAAATGGCATTACGTTCCATTCATAATGTCCAAATGGGACTGTGAATGCCGTTTTATATTTATCTTGTTCATCTATTTGGATTTGCCAGAATCCACTTTTCATATCGAATTTTGAATAAATTTTTGCATCATAAAGTCTTTTTAGTAAGTCTCTTTTATTAGGTATTGGATATCTAATCCATTGCAATACATCGTTAAGTGGTTTATAATTAAGTCTTTTTAGTAAGTCTCTTTCCTTTTCAGCTTGATTATTTACATAAAAGGCCGAACAGCTCCAAGGAGACTTGGAAGGTCTGATTAAATTCTTTTTTAATAAATCATTAATTTCTTGTTTACAATGTTCTAATAATTCTTTATTCATTTGAATAGGCCGTGCTTTAGTTGGTATATGTTTTTCATTAAATTCTTTTATATATGGGAGTTGAACACGGTGTTGTTTTCTTTCCCAAAATACGTTTGGTAATTCTGAGCATACTTGATTTAATAAATCCTTTTCTATTGTTTTTATTTTATCTCGGATATTAGGTGTTTGAAGTTGTTCTTCAATTTTTTTATAAGTTATTTCATCTTGGAGATATTAAATATGTTGTTGTTTACCATTTATCAAGTTGATTACCTTTTGTATTGTATTTTGTTGAAGATACAAAATTTCTTTAGATTTCATTGGTGATAAGAACTTAAAGGATAATTTCGTTCCTACTACTTCTGTTATTATACCTAACTCTGTTACTTTAAATGGGTATATTTGAGTAAGAAAAGGTGTACCTAATATAACTTCTTGAGTGAGATTTTTGACTAGAATGAATTGATTTTTAAAGCAATATCCTTGATTACATATCTTTACATTGGGTAATTTATATTGTACTTTTAAATTACTTCCATTAGCGCCACTTAAACGTTCAGTTGTTTTTTCATAATATTTAGTTGGTATTAATCCTTCACGAATACAATTATAATATGCTCCTGAATCTATTAAAGCTATTGTACTTATTTGAAAATTATGTCCTATGTGTAAAGTAATGTTAGTATACCATTTTTGATAGTTTATATTATTAATATTTTGGATATAGTTATTTTCTTCTTCAGTATTTTGATTACTTGTTGAAGCTTGAGATTTCGTTGTTTCTAGTAAATTCAAACTAGCATCAATTTGTAATTGATTCAGATTTTGTTGATTAACAGCAAGTTGTAATTCTTTGATCTGGGTTTTTAATTGCTTAATTTCGTTTTGTAATTCTCCTGTAGTTACTTGCTTGAATAAACTTTGGGATGAGTATTTTTTAATTATTTTATTTAAACTAAAAGGTTGTGGGTTTTGCAATTGGTTTTCTTGATATACGATATCTTTTAGTTTTAATAAATATTCCTTCTTAACATCTGGATTGTCTATTTTATCTATTATATCTAACAAAAATTGTTTATCGTTATTTCTGGTTATAACATTAATTGTTTTACAATTACATAAATTATCGGATAGTTCTTGAGATTCCGTAGAAGAATCACTAGGATTTTCTATATCGTTTATTGAATAATTACTTTCTGTGTCACTTGATATTTCTGAATCAGATAATAATAGTTTAGTTAATTTTTCTTGTATATCAGGTTGATCTTGGAATATTTCATTAATTTTCTTTTTCATTTTACATTCTTTTGATGTATGGCCAGGTCTTTTACAATTCCAGCAAACTAATTTTTGTTTTGGTTTATAATTTTTTGTACTCTTTGAATAATTTTTTGTTTTAGAATAATAGTTACTGTTTGGTTGTTGATTATATTGTTTATGTTTTCTATGGTATTTATTATTTTTTTGTTTATACTGTATACGTTTTATTCTGGATGGTGGGTTAGGTCTATTATATCCATATTGTTCACAGAATGAACCCATAGTTAAGTTGAACTTAAAATTTTTACTTCGTTTTTTATCTTTATGTTCCTGACATATTGATAACCCTTCTTTTTTAATAAATGCAAATAATTGTCCATATGTTATGGTATTCCAGGGGATTGGCTGTCCACCAGAATAGTCTTTTAATTTGTTGATTATTCTTTCTGCAAAGAAGAATGGTAATCCGGAGATAAACCGTTCTTTCCAGAAAAGTTGATTACAATCATGTCTTTGGAATATATTGGTTATAAATATATCTTTGTACCATTTGAAATCGCCTAATGTAGGGCATCTTAGATTTGTTAATAAAATATTTTTACTTTCTAATTCTTCTGTTGGATTTTCTATGAAATGCATAGTTATAATATGAATTAATACTTCTACAGCATTTTGTTTTTCCTGTTCCTCATAAAAGCCATCTTCATTTTCTACTCTTATTGTTTCCACATGATTTATAATTGCGTCTTGGATAGTTACATCTAACGAATTATCCCACCAATATTTTAATGCTCCATTAAACCCGGTAATTAATAGAACACATGCTTGTTTATCAGTATCACCTCTTGCTTTATAGGCTATTGCTGTCATACCCATTTCTTGAATTAAATTCATTATTTCATATTCTGATATTCAGTCTATATTCCATTTGTGTATACCTTCACCAGTATATATTTTAGTAGAGTAATTATGATGTTTTTTGTAATAGGGTTTATTAGATTTCATAATTTTATTTTTAATACGATTAATTTCTTGAGTTTCATTTTCTGATTGAGTATATGATTGAATAGATTCAATATCATTTTCATCTATATTATTTATTTCTTTTCCCTTGTCTAATTTATCTAATCTTGATGATATGGATTTTAAAATTTCATTTTCTGGGAATTTTACCTGTCTAGTTATTGGTTTAAAGATTGGAGTGGAAATAGTTGAAAAAGGATGTTGAATATTTTTATTATAATGATTTATTTCTTTTGATTCGTTGAGATTTAATTTATTATCTATGTTATCATCTTGCTTAGATATTGTATAGAGTAATTGACTTTGAAAATTATTTTGCTGATAGATAGGTTTAATATCATTTACTATTACTGGTTCTTTCTCTTCTCGATTGGCTCCTGTTTTAAAAGGAGTGGCAATAATTTGCCGGTCAGCAGTGCTTATTTTTATATCAGTTAATGGGGGGTGAATTGATTTGATTTTATTTCCGTTTATTTGTTCCCATGTTTGACTTAAAGATGAACTAGTATTTATGGATTTGAAAGGATAATTAATATTATTTTCAATAGAGTATGTTTCAAACCATATAAAAAATGGAATAGTTATTTCTTTTATTGTCATTATTTCATACCATATTTCTCTAAAATTAGTGATTTGTTTTTGAGAAAATGTTTTAAAATACCATTCTCGTTTTTCTTTGTTGTTTATGGAATAAAAATCTTCCTTAAGATATTGTTTATCAATTTCGAAATTTTTATTTATAACGTTTATTGATTTGAAATCTGATGGTGTAGGAGATGTGGGATACATTTCTTGTTCAGGTTCAGCTATAGGTGCCTTAAATTTAATTGAATTGTCTTGTTTAAATTTTTGGTTTAAACTTTCAGTATCTGATTTCGTATTGGAGTGGTCAGTACGAAATTCTGAAAAAGAAGCTCTCGAATGATAAGAGCTTATTCTAGGTGGTAATGGATCTCTAAATGAACCAAATTGTAATAATATTTTTTCATCGTTCCTTTCTATGATTTTTGAAATATTTCTTTGTTCAAAATTTTTAGGAGGCTGTGTAATTTCTATTTTTCATTGATCTCGAATAGTTATTTCGTTCCATTTTAATTGTTGCGGTGGATAAGTAGCACATGGTGTATCTTTACTATGAACTGACAATATTGTAGTTTCTCCTTTATCATCTTGTAATAAACATCTAGGATTAAACTCAGATGTTGATTGTTTAAAATATATTCTATATAGTAATAGATATCCATGTCGTTCATTTTGAAATTTAATTTCTGGTAAATGAACATTGAAAACTAAAGTATTGAGTATTGTGGGATTGTGTAAGCTTACTTGAAAATTAGGTGCACAATTAAAATAAATTGCTCTGTTGCATAAATTTGATTGTACTGCTCCTAAGAGCGAGTCTTCAAACTTGAGTAAAGTTTTGTCTCTTAATAACATTAGTATAGGTGAATCAATACCAGTTCTTGATAATGGTTTGATAGCTATTTGTACTAATCCAAAGTCAATGTAATTAAATCCTTTTTGTTTATATTTATCTAAAGCAATTGAAGATAATAATTTTATTTCTTCAAATTCATTTTGTAAAGATAAAGTTTGTTCATGTTCTTTTATAGCGAATGCAGTTTTAAAGTCAAAATTACCGATTTGATATATTTTATCTGGATTTATATGAGGTAATTGGTTTTTTGATAGTTCACTGTTTATAGAGGTTATTTTTGATATGATCTCTCTTGAATTAATTGTACTAGAAGATGCAGATGCTACATTTTTTTATTTAAAAAACTTCTTGATAGATAACACCATGATTTCAACTTAAAGCTAGGGGATACTAACCGGTTTCTTCTGTGACACAACTGCGGCTTACCAACGGTCTTACTGCCTCACTCTAGGACTTGCTGCCTGGAACACCTACAGTAACAATGATTCGGAAGAAAGGTAGAGGTCTAACTTCGAGGTTTAAACTGAGTTGGAAAACAGGGTGGTTTTTTAAGAAATCTTTTAAACAAAACTTTTGCAAAAACACATCACTTGAAAACAGGAATTTGGCCTGATACCAGATTTTATTAATTTTGTTTATTATTTTGTAAAATTTTTTATTTTTCTTAATAATAAATTTTTTACAAATATTAAGTAAAATGATTTAAAAACTTTAGATTTTAATTTATAAGGATGAATTTAAAAAGATTACAGATTTGAATAAACTTACAAAGATAACTTTAGAAATTGGTGAGTTTTTTTAATTTATTTTTTAGAGAGAGAAGTTGGGAGAGAATTTTAGCGAGAAGGGGTGAAATCGCACTCTGCCTTTCTAAGAGTTTGAGTAGGGTATTTATAGAGGCGTGTTTACTTATTGAACTAAAGAAAACGCGTAAAGAGATGAGATGATTTTGGGTGCGCTGTGGGCCCTAATGTTTTGATTAAATTGGCTGCCGACACTAAATTCCAACTGACTTTGCTGAGCCTGTCTCGAGAGTCTCCGTGTGGGTCCCGCCATGAGGTTGCGTAAGTCTTCGTGTGGGTCCCGCCATGATGCATAAGTCTTCATGAGGGTTCCTTCGTGATATTGACAGAGATATACTCTGTAGATTATTTTTTAATATAAGCAATAAGTAAACACGCCTGATTTAGTCAATATCACGAAGGAACCCTCATGAAGACTTATGCATCATGGCGGGACCCACACGAAGACTTACGCAACCTCATGGCGGGACCCACACGGAGACTCTCAAGACAGGCTCAGCAAAGTCAGTTAGAATTTAGTGTCGGCAGCCAATTTAATCAAAACATTGGGGCCCACAGCGCACCCAAAATCATCTCATCTCTTTAAGCGTTTTCTTTAGTTCAATAAGTAAACACGCCTCTATAAATACCCTACTCAAACCTTTAAAAAGGCAGAGTGCGATTTCACCCCTTCTCGCTAAAATTCTCTCCCAACTTCTCTCTCTAAAAAAAAATTAAAAAAACTCTCTCCAATTTCTAAAGTTATCTTTGTAAGTTTATTCAAATTTGTAATCTTTTTAAATTCAACCTTATAAATTAAAATCTAAAGTTTTTAAATCATTTTACTTAATATTTGTAAAAATTTTATTATTAAGAAAAATAAAATTTTTTACAAAATAATAAACAAAATTAATAAAATCTAAGTACATCAAAGAAAACCGATGTTCAAAGAACCGTTAGGCGGTAATTAGGCGTTTGTTAGTTGCCTACCACTTAGATAGACTAAATCAGGACATGGGTGTTAAGTAAATTATTCACTTATTTTTTTTATATTGAGTTATATTTTATAATAAAATTTAACATTTCAAAAAAAGCACCATCAATAGCACCTGCCGACATATCAATCAAAATAAGTTTTAGCTATTTAGGTTTCTCTAAATTTTTCTAGACATTTTTCTCTCACTTGTTTTGGTGGTGAAGTTGAATAAGAAATGAGGGGAAGAGCTCTAAGAATTTAAATGGAGGAATGGAAAAATCGAAGATTCTCTTTTTAGGAAGAATAGTTGAAAAAATTAACTTTATCGTATTAAAAATTTGTAAATATTAGCCATTTATATTCAATGAGAATTGGATTCATTAAGTTTGTGAACATGCATTATCGTAGAATTAACTCACCTTGTTTTTTATCCACTATGAAACTTTAAAACAAAAATATATTAAAAGTTATGTTAGCTTCTAAAGGAAAATAGTGTAAGTAGTACCGATTTTTTTTTCTTATTATGTTTACATCCAGATATATTTTGTGATTAATGCAAAAAAACCCTCCAATTTATTTTTTTTTACAAGCGAGAACCCCACCTAAAAAAATGCAAAAAAATCTCCTAACCCCAAAAGAAACCGCTAAATAACCCTTTCGTCAAACAAACGTTATATCGGTGACGGATTGAACGCAACACTTTTGGATATGATCATTTCACAAACTCTATGCTGTTTTTTAATTATTGTTTATTAAAATTAAAAATTAAAACAAAAATAAAATAATATTTTATGTCTTCTTTTCTTCCTCATCAAGTAATCTTGTGGAGCATCCATGGCGGAACTTGTTGTACATGTGATCCTGACCGCATATAACGATGGCGTTCTAATCCCTCTGTGTCTATTTGATTTTGGCTCCATTCCTCCGCCTGATTTCTGATTCTCTATCTCTGAACCTCCGCCGCACGCCTTCGCCGTGAATACGCTATTTCCCTTCTTCAAACCACCACAAGCTTTCCTCAGCCGCAAATTCCAAGACGACACCGGAACATCAACCTCCTCTCTCTTTGGAGAAATCTAATCGGATTAAAGCTTCTTAAGGTAATCGTTCTCTGATGATGGAGCAAAATAGGAGAAAGAGAGCCGCGGCTGACGACTCGACCGCCACCACACGGTTAGAAACAGCCACCGTGTTCGCCGATTAAGAAGCAGACCTCTCCGACTTTGAATTCGCACATTGGGATGAGATTATACCAAGAACTATTCATCTGAGAGATGATCAAAAACCCTAGAAAAAAGCAAAGCAGAGGATACAGAGATGTAGAAGGAGATTTACGGAAACGGGTTGCATACCTATTAACAATCATGTGGTTTTTTAGTCACAAAAACAACAAAACTATCGTGAAAATTATGCCGTTTTTTCGACACTAAACACTACATTTTATATTCTGTGTGATTTATAATAGATGTTACACATTGCCACGTCATCGATATACAAAAGAGTTATTTAGCGGCTTATTTTGGGGTTAGGAGATTTTTCTGCATTTTTTTTAAGGTGAAGTTTTGGCTTGCAAAAAAAAATAAGTTGGAAGGTTTTGTTGCATTAATCCCTTTCTTAAAGGTACGGTCCGTTTATAATTAATAAAATGGATAAAAGTTTAATTTTAAAAAATCATTTCTAGAGAAGTAGAGCATAAACAAAATATATAAAATTCTCAACAATACCATACTTGAAAACTAATTACTTCAAAAGAATACATACAAACTATTTTCTTCGAAACGGAGAAGATAATACGGATGTGAAAATTGGTATAAAACAAACGAAGAGGTATTTCTTTTGTGTTTTTCTTTTCTTTAGTCAAATTTGATATCCACGTGTAACTCAAAATTTCTTAAAATGCTTATGTGTATTATTTGTTTTAACTTGATTGGTTTTAGCTTTTAATAGAGTTGTCAGCTTCTCATAACACAAAAATGTTGATGTGTCACTACTGAATAACAAACACATTTTGTGTATTAATTTTGTGAAATTCCTCTTAGCTAATGTTACTCGCTAAAAAGCATTAAATTTTTTGACATATACATTTCATAAGATTTGTAAAACAAAAATATAGAAAGTTCTTTTCCTTTTCACATGACAAAAGTATTTCTATTTTTTATTTTCTAATTGAAAGAAATTCAAAAGTCATCTTTGATTCTTAGTTCTGTCTATCTTCAAGTGCGCGAAGAGAATGTAAGGTTAATATATAAGTTTAACTGTTATGTATATTACTTTATCATAATTAAGTATTTATATGTTTAGGGTCGGATTACGTCAAGATATGAGGATTATAGGACAAAACAGAAAAATCAGAAATTTTCATTCTCAAGCATGGAGAGGTGTGGATCGATCAAGCGATCTGTCTTCATTCTCTTTTGAATTGCTCGTTTTAGCTCCAAAAGGTTCAATCCTGATCCAAATCGTCCTTTGATCTGAAATAACTCGATAAATACCAAGAAGACTCGATAAAACACCAACACATTAGAAACTAATGTTAGAAAGCGATTTTAAAAAAAAATTACAAATCACCAATTCCTCATTATCATCTATCATGTAATTAGAAAGATATAAATATCGAGAACAAATAGCTAGAGTAGAGAACCAGAGACAAGAGATTGATTCTTTTAAGGCATGTAAGCTTTGTCACCGGCTGAACCAAAGGGATTACGTTTGATGAGGACATGGCCTCGGACACAACATTAGCCGGCGGACCAAGGACAAGAAGGAGAGCTAATTGTGCCACTTCTTCCACCTGGAGCAGTCACGAGGAACCGTGCAAGGGTGTTGCGGAGTAAGTTCAACATGTGCGTGCAAGGGATCGTGGAGCAAGAACAACGACATGAGCTTCCATCCGGCGGTAGCGGCCAAGAGGATCCGGATGCGGCCAAGGGCGGTTTACTCTGACAAAAACGTTTGGACGTTGTTCAGCCTTGGGATTCAGGCTTAGAGTGTCTTCACCACCACCCAAGAGTGAAAACACCCCCAAATCACTAGAGTGTCCTTACCTTATGTTTGTCCCATCGGGTTTACTAAGGAGGTTTTAACGAGGCAATGAGTCTTGGTGCATCACATATCATTCCCATTGTTCATTCAGCTTGAAAACCTTCATGATAGGCTAAGGTGAGCAAGAGGTGTGGTTTCTATCCCAAGAAGGTCTTTACACAAGCTTTTTTTTTCTCTTCTTTGCTTATTTTGAGACTTTTGGTCCTTTAGTGCATTTTGGTCTTTTGTTTGCTTTAATGGCCCAAATATCAAGCTTTGTCTCTTACTGGCTTTGGCCTAGCTTCTAGACCTATTTATCATAATTTTGTAGCCTATAAAAGGAAATGACCTATGCACTTTGAAGGTAACAATCATTAGTAATCAAAAGTTTTAAACTTTCTTCCTTTGACCTATTGAGAGAACTCTAGGTTAAGATCCTTCAAGACCATTGAGTATTAGCACTCTGGTCTTGAAGCTTGTGTTGTATCAAGAGGTTTCCACCCCTCTTGTGGTGCTCATCGGTCCATCTCCAACCGTTGAATGCCGGTTGAGTTTCTCGCGGGTGCATCAACAGCACCATCTATGGTCTCATCCAAGCTTGACCACCAGAACGTGTATCAAGGTTTGGCTTCCAAGTCTCATGTTTCTTGCACTATAACAACCCTTATTCTTCTTTCAGCTACTTACTTATTATTCAAATCTTTTTGATAAATATTTACAAGAATGGGAAAATATAAGCTTTCATGTGATGTGGACATCAAACCGAACCATTCCCAAACTGCGGATCAAGTAGAGTCAAGCCGTGGACAAGAGCGGATGGTGCCTTTCATCCCAAATGAGATCATGATCAGGGGCAAAGCCAAGAAACTCAAGAACCAACTTTAAGCCTTCATACATCGTCTCGTCGAGCAAGAGGAGCAAGCGGATCCACAAGAGACTGGTCGCGGACACATGTTTCAAACGGATCCAAATGTGAGTGTGTCCTCACTATTCATTAAGTGAGGACACCTCCAAGACTCTAGGTGAGTAACATACTCTTTCCATACTCCTAGGTTTCCCACCGGGTTTTACTAGGAAAAGGTTTTAACGAGGTGTGAAAGACTAGAGCATCACAATCCAATCTCCATAGGCTAACTACTTGGAAACCTAAGACTTTTAATCAAACATTAGCAGTATGTTGCATTGTGCTCCAAAAGCACTATGCTATAAAAGCAGTAACCTTTAATTAAAAACTTGATTGGTAAAGCAGTGAGCATATCGATACAAAATTACTAAAACAGGCATGATTTTTTATTTTGGATTTTTTAAAAAAAAAAAAAAAATTTACAAAATATAAAAAGCATAAATCCCAAGAAATAAACTAAATATATTCTTATCATGAAACATTCAAGTTTGACCAAATCAATCTAAACAAACAGAGAAAAAAATAAAAACTAAGAGAGATTGAGAAAAAAGACTAGCGTGTTTGTAACGACTCCATAACTAATACTACCTAGTCTAAATACTTTCTGCAATATTGTTACGAAATCCTGACATATATGTATCTCATGTAGGTTCATAACCTGTGGTTTCAAGTTCTGACTCATCTTCTGTATCTAAAACATTCAATGCTTGTTCTCCCATTCTTTCGTACTCATCAAAATCAGCATCATTTATCTTCGATGAACGTATAAAATTGTGAAGGGTCATTGTTGCAACGACAATCTTGCATTGTCTTTGTATGTCTTATACGTGAAAACAAAATTTAGGTTAAATGATGTGTATAAGTTATGACGATTTATATTAAGTTTTCAATAATTAATGGCAAATATGTCTTTTAATATTTTATAAGCATCTAAGACTTGAAAAAGCTCAATTAAAGAGCGTTAAGGTGTAGAGCATTAAGAGACCCTTTATGCTCTACTTAATGCTCTACAAAAAAATTTGTGATTAGTTCTTAAGGAGCATTAAGCTCTACAAAAAGCCTTACCAATCAAATCCTTAGTCTAGAATTGTGATCCTATCTCAATAAGAAAATCATTACAAATGTTTTCCTTTTTCTTTACTTGTTTTGCTTGATGAGACCTTTTAGTGTCTTTGTTTATGGTTTGTTTAGAGTTGGATTAATTTGTATTTAGGCCCAGCTTGTCTAATTTGACTTGGCCCCTATTTTGAGACCTACTTTAAACCCTACTTGTAAGCCTATAAAATGCAACTCTTTCTCATTTCATTAATCAAGCAATCATTTACAACAAACCTAAAGTTTCCAACTTTATGTCTCTAATCTATTGAGGTTGCTCTAAATTAGAAACCCTAGGGTATTTGAGTGTGTCTCATACTCTTTGGTTCTTGGCTGTATCAAATATCCTTCCATAGTCTTTTTGTTTCGCCGTTCGCCTCCACCACCGTCCGACTGTCTCTCAACCATCACCATCTCGCCGCTGCCTTGGATTGAACCCTATCTCCAAGTAGCTCCGCCTCTCCACCCTTGAATGTGAGACTCGTGAAGCTCACCTCCAAGCCTGTGCATCACCTCGCTTCCCCCTTCACGCTGTGTTCATCTTCACCCGTTGGTTTTTCTAAGGATCGAACCCTATCTCCTTGAGAAACTCCACCACTCTTCCCCACCTTGGATCGATTCAAGCTGTAAAGACCTAGGCTTGTAACATCATGTTTCTTTTAATTGATTCTTCCTATGTTCGATTCCTAGTTGTTTTTGGAGTTCATATAGTGATAAAATGTTGAAGGTAATTTTCTTTATCCTTTACACACGCTAACGCTGTTCTAGCTTTTAACAACTTAGCTTTACCATATCCTCGAATCAATTGAAAGAGAATTTTTAACTGTTTTGTGTGCATGTCAAAACAGCTCTTTCGATCAATATTTAAGGCATGGATCAACTTCACAAGAAGTTGCCTAAGTTTTCTTTTAAGTTCTTTACTATCCTTAAAATGACTGTGTCAATTTTCATATGGGTAAATTTTAGGTTTGAATGGTAATATTTGTAAAGGAATTAAAAGTAGATGACTGAATCATTCCTCAATTCCTAACCGCGCGCGGGCCGGGCTTAGAGCGAGTGAAACTCATAACTACCTCGTAAGGGCACTGAGACCATAGCATATTACATGAGGAGAATATCTAATCATCTCTTTGTATTTGTAACTATAAACCCCTCTCTATAATTTAAAAACATCCCCTACATATTATTTGAGAAATACATTTATAAAATAAACCTTATAAAGTGTAAATATTTACATCACATTGCCATTACTTCAAAGAACAAATTTTAACTTTTCATTAAGAATATTTTAGTCATTAGTTATTATGTGATAATTTTCGTTTTAATTAATTATATTTTTTTTCAAAAGTAGTTGAAAATAGATTTTATAAAGATTTTGTTGATTTATTTAAACACACTAATTAAATTAAATTAAATGATGATTTAATTTTCTAAAAATAAGAGATTTTATGTAGATTCTGATTTTGTTTTGGAAAATATGAAAGAATAATTTATGTAGACAAAGTTTTTTTTTTACTTCTTTCTAGATTATAATTTTTGTTTTAATTAATTAATTTATTTTAATTTTTCTGAAAAGTGGTTAAAAATAGATTTGTTTTTACTTCATTCTAAATTATAATTTTTGTTTTAATTAATTAATTAATTTTATATTTTCTTAAAATTAGTTAAAATATAGCTTTTATGAAGATTTTGTTGATTTAATTAAACACACTTATTAAATTAAATTAAACGTTGATTTAAATTTTCAAAGAAAAAAATTTATGTAGATTCTGATTCTTTTAAATGTTCGTGTATTAAGAAAAAGCATATCTCAAAATTTTAAATGTTGAACTCAAAAATATTTTTTAAATGTCGTTTAATATAATGTAATATTTATGATATTATGATAAATATTAATGTTTATTTGTATCTATATTTTCTAGGTAACAAAATTCAAGCAAAAATTAAGAAAGAGCATATTTTAAAATTTCAAAGATTTGTAAAAAAAAGAGAATGAAAAATTATCCAAAGATTTGAAGTTATTAATGTTTTTATTTTTGTATTTAGTTTCCGGATTACTTTTAAAATATTAATTTAATATGTTCATATATGAAAATATCAACCCTTGCATAAGCACGGGATAAATTCTATTAGTATTTTAAAGTTATTAATGTTTTCTTCTTTTTATTATGTTGTGTGATAAATTATGACTAATCTAATATTATAAATCAAAATTAGTAACATTCTTATTAGTTTGCATGATGATTATAAAAAAAAATATATAGTTAACTTTTTGTTAAAAAAATAAAAGACGTAACTATTGATGAAATTGGTTAGGTTTGTGAGATAATTAATCAAATATTTTTTTGTTTGTGTAATTTTTTTTTAATTTACAACTTTATCTGAACGGCTAATTCAGTTATCTTATTTCGTACTTGACGTGTTTTCGTATCCATTGTGATAAATATCAAAACATGTAATCATTGCCAAATCAGGTTCCTATCTTTTATTTAATAAGATTATTTAATAAACATATTTTGAATTAAATATTTTCATTTGTTTATTTATCTAGTATTGCAGAGCAAAAAGTTTTTCTTTACTTAAATTTTTTATAATTTTATTTATTTCATTAAGTTTTTCTTTTTCAAAAATTCAGCCAAATTCATTTGAATGCTAACTTATTCAGCAAGATTCCACCAAAAGTTCCCAATTAAATTCAACCAGATTCAAATCGTTACTATTTAAATACAATATATATATATATAAGATAGTACCCACTCTGTTTACCTATATATTTAAGCAAAATGTTTACATCAAATGTATTTATTTAAGGGAATTTGGTCGAGAATGCCAAATTAAGAGAAAATTATAAGAAATGCCACAAAATTTGGAAAATTATAGAGAATGCCACAAACGGGACTGTAACTTATTATGAGTTTCCTGTTTTGCCCCTATCCTTCATTCTCAATTAGCAAGCAGAAGAGACGTCGTGTTGAAAGAGAAGAAACGGACAGTGGCATTGAATGTGGAGAGAGAACAGTGAGTTGAAAAGCGGCGGAAAAAAATGGATGAGGAGGAAAGAAGTTGTACTGGCATTTTAAATTTTCATTTTTTTGTCAAAAATGTAACAGTGGATCTAGAAATTAAAACAACAAATTCATTAAGTAATGGGGGTTAATGAGAAAGACATAATTAATGCCATTGTCGCCGTTGGTTCATGTTTCTGCAAGGTAATTTTTTTTTCCAAACTGTGCAATGGTTTTTTATGCATCAAAACAAATGTGGTGTTTGTCATTTGGTTCAGGTTCAATGGACGACCCTTTTATGGTAATCGTTGGTGTGTGGACATGTTCAGAAGATCTTGCGTGGAAATTTGTAGTTTGAGAAAGGACAGATGGCAAGATGTGTTGGTTTACCTGAGGACATGAGTTTGCAGGGATTAAGTTTGCAAATAACGGAAGCATTCTGTGTGGATTTGGAGACAACGACGGTTGATTTAAGCTTCTGGTACGAAGACCAGACAAGTGTTCTGACCCAACGCCGAATGACCCCAATTTCAATCAAACGAAAAAGAGAAGAAATAAAAGGGCTACACATGTACGCCACTTTTTACAAATTTAGAAAGGGCTACAAACGAGGACAACATCGTTGTCGGTGGGGAACCTAAGGAAGCTGGGTGGTGGGACAAGTGTTTCGAAATGCTAGATGACGAGGTATTGCTAGAACATGTGGAATTGTTGGAAAAGCAATGCAGAGAAATAGCCTTGGCGGTGAAGGACAACGCAGGACCAAACGTTGATGACATTAATTATGCATTGGGGGAGGCTGGGGGTGTGGACATTAATACTATATTGGTGGACAACAACACAGAAGAGATAACCGTGGACGAAAATAGCAATATGGGATTGGTGGACAAAATTGGTGTAGGCATCGCGTTGCAAGTGGGCGTAGATAGTGACGAAGAGGAAGCAGCATATGAAAAAACAGGTAGCGAGGATGAAGACTGCGAACCATACGATTGTGATGCATGGACGGCGCTTATAAACAAAAAATATCCACACGACTGGGATCCACAGCCCAGGCGAGAGAGTAATTGGGGACCGCTTATAAAACATCCACTGGAAACGATGAGTCGTATTGGTGGCGTCATGGCCGAGGTAGGAGAGCCTTCTAAAAAAAAAAACAGCATCAACAGGTGGATATCTGCAGCTTTTTGATCTGGGGATAGAGGAATTGGACGATGTAATGGATGAGGGAGAAGACGTCGCCGAGGTACCGTGTTTCAGTAGTTTTGTGGAAGATACTGTATTGGGTTTGGTTGAGGATGACATCGCGCTGTTGGAAGATGCGCCGCCTGTACGCAATAATATCAATATGATAGGGGTCGAAGAGTGGAACATGGACTTGAGGTTGGCTGTTCACGCAGTCTACGTAGGGAGAATTTATGCCAACAAATAGGAAATGTATAAGTTTTTGTCCCTTTATGCTATGAAAAGGTTGTTTAGTTTTAAAATTATTAAGTCAGACCGAAAGCGTGTGATAGCAACATGCGAGGACAAAAATTGTCAATGGAGGGTCTACGCCATAATAAATCCTGATTCGGATAGTTTGGAAGTGATGACAGTCAATCTCAGGCATACCTGTGATGTAGAGTCAAGGTCAATATATGGTGAGAAAGCAACATCCAAAGTATTAGCTGACCTCATTCAGTCAAAATACGCTAACGGTAAAAAGGGTTCGAGGGCATGCGAGCTCCCTGATATTGTTTTGGCGGAGCTAAGAGTTACGATATCATATATGAAAGTTTGGAATGCAAAGGAGATAACAATATCAACGGCAAGGGGAAATGAGGGAGCAAGTTACAAATTTATAACAACATATCTCCATTTGCTAAGGACAACAATCCAGGGATAAAAACAGCAATACAAACGTGGACAGACAAGATGGGGTGTACAAGATTCAAATATTTGTTATTTGCAATAGATGCTTCGATTAAAGGGTATAAGTATCTGCGTAAAGTTATTATCATTGACGGGATGCAGATGAAAAGCAAATACAAGGGTTGTCCGGTAGCTGCTTGTGGACAGGATGAGAACTTGCAAATATATCCATTAGCATTTGGTGTGGTGGATGGGGAGAACGAGTTAAGCTAGACATGGTTCTTTGAAAACGTAAAGGAGTTTGTGGCAGACGAGGACCTTGTTTTTGTGTCTGATAGACATGCTGCAATCTACGCAGCTATTCGGAAAGTTTATCCTTTGGCCCAACATGGATCTTGTACAGTGCACCTATGGAAGAATGTGAACCACCGCTACAAATCTTAAAGCCTGGCAGGGGTTGTGGCTAAGGCAGCAAGGGCATACATAATTGGAAATTTCAGGTATTGGTGGGACGAAATCGAGAAAAGGAGCCCAAGATGTACAAAATATTTGCTAAACATTGGTCTTCCTCATTGGACGTTGTCACACTTCCCTGGTATGAGGTATAACTTGATGAGTAGCAACATCTCAGAGTTGTTGAACGCTGCTATGATTAAAGCAGTCGATTATCCCATAGTGACGATGATAGAATTCTTAAGGGTATTGCTCATGAAGTGGTTCACCTGTAGGAGGACAAAGGCCAAAAAAGTCCTAACGCGATGTACGCTAGAGATTGAAGACATGCTCGTAGATAACTTGGAGGAGGCGACAAGATGTGCTGTTTTTGTCGCCCGCGAATGGATTTACCAGGTGAATGATAGCTCCGACAGTTTTTGCTGTTTCTTGCCCTACAACATCATCGGGTAGATCGCCTGATTCGTCCTCTGCTTTTTCACCTGTAACAACATAAATTGTATGAGCATACACTTTCTGGAGGGGTACAAAGGATGTTAGAACCCACCACATCCTCAGTTTTGCTGTCGCAGTCCTCTGCCTTTTCTTCTCTCTCGTTTGTTGTGGCCTCTTCTTGCTCTTGTAGGGGAGATTGCCGCGAAATCTTCTAATGAATGGAGAGAATGAAGTTGTCAGATTTAAACAACAATAAAAAATTTGGGTTGTCTATAAAATATTTGGGTTTTCCTTATAAATTTATCCAATGTTGGCCACAACATTTTGTCACAAACTTTTTGTCCACATCTTTATCTTACCTGGGTTTTTGCTGTCGGGACGTGAACATCCATTTCATCACCGACTTGCTCATTAGGAACGTCTTCTTTGTTGTCACCACGTTCTCCAACATTGAGCAGCTGGATTGAACCATGAATTCCCTCCCCATCAAAAGAATCATCCATTTCAAAGGTTCCGTCGTTCCTTCCATCACCCGGTTTGTTCTGCATTTAATAAAAGAAAAATAGGAGAAAATGTGAGGATGGATGAAAGATGTCAGAATGGAAGACGATAAAGAGAGTCAGCAAACCTGGCTAACATCCTCCGCTGGTAATGCTACGAAATCATCGGTAATTTAAAGGACATTTCTAATGGACATTTTCGATGGACATATTTTAATTTCCAAATACTGTACATATTTAAATTTATTGCCAGATTTTAAACCCACGTACCACTTGTTCGATCACTTGGGGGCTTTTGTTGCCTGAATCCTTGTCGTGTGTGGACATTTTATCCGCCATCTCTTTTGAAGAGCACATTGTGCCACCTAATGCATAGTTTTTTTCCTGTGCACTAGTCATATACCCTCCACTTTGGGATCCATGCATGTCTCCTTAATGCTATTCAGAATGCCTTCTAAGTCACCAAATATTTTTCCGTGTCCAGGGATTTCGCCATCCCCTGTGTTAGTATTTGTGGTCGAGGTTTTGGGTTCAGGCACTCTTCTAGACAGAGAACTCAAGACATCATCAAGAATTTTCTAGCGCATGAGTTATTTTACCATGTCAAAAGTCTTACACATCTCAACAACTGCTGCGGATATCCTCCTATCAACCTCGACAAAAATGAATTCAGCAGACGGCCCACCATCTACGTTAGGAATCTCGGGCTCTTTCCCTAACACTTCCATCTATGTTCAGCATTGACAGCTTCTTTGTTCTCATGCTTTGTAATGTGACTGCGTGGCCTTGGGACCATGTATGTTGGCTCCTTATTTAGCGGAAAAAGGTGTCTGATAAGGGGCAGATCTGCTCGGCCACCAGTCTAGTCTTCTTTTTTGAAAAAACACCATCGCCAATTAACTGATAAAGGTAGTCAACGCGCAGGTCCTCGACTTTGTCCGTCCATCCAAGATTGGATACTTCCACAAAGAAGCTTCTTTGAACAAAGCAGTCAACAAGAAGCTGACGAAAAGGTAGTGCCAATGCATCAATATGCTAATGAAATGTGAACAGAAAAAAATAGAAAAAGGGAAAGAAAGATTACATTCTTGTCCTGCTCAGCCTCAATGATGTTGGAATTGTGTAATGTCTCCAGCTTGAAAAACTGGAAAACATCCCGGTGGGTGAAGGTTAAAAGATCTTCAGGGTCTGGAAGATACCTCTCCAAAATGGGGATAGCTTTTAGAATTAAGAGTTGTAAGGAAAGTGTGAACACATGGGTTGAAGTTTGGGACTAACATAATTTATCAGTCATTACTTTTAGCTGATGGTATTTTTGAACCAACTTTTACCACCTCGAGAGTCGACATATAGGACGCACGACCCCAAGGATATTTCATGAAGTTGTCCACATCTTTTACCATCTGGACAACATCCCACGACGCCTTCACAGTAGACGAGCTGCACATAAAAATTCCATCAACCAAAACAATAAGGACAAGCTGTAATCTACGGGTGGGTGCCATCTGATCAGCCGGGTGCATACGCCTATCACGCTTCAACATATTAACAATGTCCACAATGGTGCATGACTTATGTGGACCAATCAATGTATATTAAAAGTGGTCCTCGCCCTGTACAGGCTGTTGCAGCACCTGTATATCTTCCTCTAGCGGCAGTTGGGAACAATTAAGACCGGTCAGGAGGGCAAACTCTCTGAGAGAAAAACTAATAGGAAAACCACCAAAAACAAACCACATTTCATACTTCTCTTCGGTCAGGAGGGTCTACAGAGCAACTGGTGGACAAGTTTTCCAGACATCGAGCACTTCCGGACTTGCAGGTCAAACAGTGGGCCGTATGAGCTTCTCAACAACCTGTCAAACTCTGGCGTTCCGTCCAAAGCTTCCACAATGTCAAGTAGATAATCAAGTTTGGAGTACGAATTTATGCGCCCTTTTAAAGGGTACCGGTCAGTGGCAAAGAGGCGCGGTGGGAGCAGTCCTTTTTCAAAACATCGATGGGGTGACGCTGACTTAGGCGAAGGAGCCTCTGAAGACGTAGGACGGAGATTTGAAGAAGAGGAGCTGTGGACAAAAAATACAGTTAGTCGAAATCTAAATAATGTCAACCGAATAAAGTCCATATAAAAATATCCACCAAATGTTGTCCATTATATCATAAAATCCATTACCGGGTGAGCGAAAACTTTAAAAATGTTCACACTAACATAACCGAAAAATGCAGTTAGTCGAAATCAAAAAAATGTTAACCAAAAAACGTCCATATAAAAATATCCACCAAATTTTGGCCATTAAATCATGAAATCCATTATCGATGAACGAACCCCAAAAAATTATCCATAGTAAAATAACCACCCAAAATTGTCAATCAGAAATCTAAATTAGTAAATTAAGTTTTCTGATCAGCGGGTGGACGCCACGGACATATAGATCTGAGGACAAAACTAGCAATTAAAAAAAAAACCACGAAGAAGACACGAAGAAAACCTATTTTTCTTCGAAGGTGCTTGCCCGCTTTTTGAGATCCCCGTTTTAGGGTTGGGAACTTGGATTTTATGAGCACTTAAAACCGGAGCGTTCAAATTCGTCCCTGCTACAGCCGTTTCGAATGCCGACTAATTTTCAGAATCACGGTTGAAATCGCTGGAATTAGAAATCGCTATCATAGTTCCGTTACTTGTTTTGGGTTACAGTTTCTTCAGCTCTGTTAGAGAATGTCTTCCAATCAATATAACTTCACTTTTTCACATATGAACTTTCAAAGCGCCAGGAGGACATTAATTGCCCAAAAAAAAATGATAATATTTGGGTGGAAGTTGAAGAGAAAGGGTCTCGAGTTATTTTTGAATTCAAACGAAAATTTGACACAATTACTTTCAGTACACAAAACGAAGATTGTCTCTCGAAACAGAAAAAGCCTGTTGTTAATCTACAGTAAACCATCGCATCCTATCAGTCTCGGTTGTGTGTTTTGAGAAAGTTATGATCGGGGCAAAAATGTCATTAAGCGAATCTCAAACCGTTGTGTTGTGGTATTTGGGAAAAGAAAACAAATTTTGTAGCGTTCTATATAATATTAGATTGAATGTAGCATTGTAGATAAAAAAAAAACTATTTATTTAATCACCTATCTTGTCTACGTCGGTTGTCATTTGTTTAGCTAAAGAAATTTCTTATATTATATTTGTTTTTGGCAAGTCAAACACGCATCCCAATTTCTTTTATATGAATGTCTAATCTGTTTTAGTTGAGAATGTAAATTTTTTTTCCAAAAAATGATATCGTTGGCTCGCCAATTGTAATTCATATTAAAAAAACGTAAAATAGTAAACACGGACAATTGGTTTAATATAGTTTAATGATTATAATTGTTTCGGTTAGTTGGAGGCGTAGTATTGTAGATAATAAAAAAAGTTTCGGTAGTTTTATAAATAAAAATAAAAAGTAATTACTCATTAGTAAAAATAAAAAAACATAAGTAAAAAGGGAAGTATAGGGGCAACCCATTAGTTTACTAATTACTCTAAGAACGAGTAAGGAAGCAATAACAAATTCACTAAAAAAAACTAGGGGTAATTATTAATTAAAACCGACGGGTTAATGAAAAAATCATATATCGTTTGTAATCCGTCAAAAACCTCGGAAAAAGATTATGAAATGGTAATACATGGTATTATGATAAGATCAATCAAGTGAACCGGAGGACGTCAAAACAAACAAGAATTTCAAATCGAAGATATTTGAATTGAGGTCAATGTCTTTATTTTATTTCGCTTATTTTGTTAATAAGTGGAAACTGGGTCTACCTAAGGTTTAGAAACCACACATCCCAGTTTCCCATTCCCAAATTATAGTAATTGATGATTCCAAACCAATTATAATTTGCTTCTATTTAAACTAAAACCAAAAATAAACATTTTTAATCTGTCAAAGAAAAGTTCTCTATTTCTTTTTTTTACCACTATATGCTATTAGGGCACTTCTTTATCTTTCATTTTTTCCATCTATCGACATCATTCTAGCAAGAAAAGAAGAGAAATTCAAAGATCATGATAAATTTGATGAGAGTACGAACACAAAAATGTTTAAGAATAATTATTTTTAAACTCTTCTAAGAATAAAGGTACAAGATACATTCTTTTATATAAAGATTGGATATGGCTTAGTTTCCCAAGTTAAGATAAACATAAATGTAAATAATATTTAGAGATAAATGTAAATATTCTTAACCTAAGATAATCTTCTAGATTTTACTTAATCTTTATAATTTTCATAATTTTGATATGGTTGATCTCATCGATCTCCCAATAGAGCAGATCTTCACTCGGGCGACATTGGTAAAGTCAATGGCTAGCAAGAAGGATATGCTCGAAGAATCAGAGGCATGTCTTGGGATGATGCACAACGAGCCGTAGAAGATATTCCCGTGCAAACAAATTCCAAAACTTGGAAGATCCAGTTAGCAGACCCACGTTAGCCACAAGGGTGGCAACTGGGGCAAATTTTTTTTTCTTTTTTTGTAGGGACAAAATTTAAACCATATTAAAATTACATTAAAAAAAAAATTTCATCAAACTACAGCTTATTATCATTGCATCATCATGAACCTCCTGAACCTGAATCATTGCTAATTGAACAATGTTTTCATCCAACTTCTTCAATTTGCTAATCTTCACATTCTTAACAAATTCATTCTCCAATCCATTCAGAATCAATTTCCTTGTTCGAGCCTTAAATTTTATTTCCAATTTCCTGAAGTTGCATGTAATAGAACCTAAAGTTTCCAACCATTGAATTCCCAGTACCATGTCACACCCACCAAGTGGAATTACCATCACATCAGATTGAAACACCACATTCTGAAAACTCCATTTGAATCCCTTCACCTTTGTTGACACACTCAGCTTACTTCTATCAGCTACAACCACTTTTAGTTCTTCCCATATCAAACAATTCACAACCAACTTCTTAGCTACTTTGGGATCAATGAAATTATGAGTTGATCCGGAATCAATCAAAATGTACATGACTTCTTTATTGTGCATTCCCTTAACTCTCATCGTACTGAAATCTGTAATACCAGCAACATCATTAATGGAAATGTGACCTATTTCTTCCTCCCCTTCTGACTCTTGGCTCACATACTGCTGAATTTCTTCTTTTTCTATTTCAGAACAATCAATCATATACAGTTGTTTGTTTTTATGTGTCAAGCAATGCTCCTTGGAATATTTTTCATCACACTGAAAACATAACCCCTTAGCCATCCTCTCAGCCATTTCTTCACTTGTTAACCTCTTTGATTGTTTTCCATTCTACGGTTTTCATCTTTCCTTTGGCACAACCCTTTCATTCTTGAACTCATAATTTGATTTACTTCCAAAAAAGATTTTCCCTGATTATCAAAACCGGAATTCCTCTGATTACTCCCTGCACTTCTTCTAGGATGAGCTTGTTCATACAATCTTCCCAAAATCAAACAATCTGAGATGGTTTTTGGACGAAACATACTGATAGCATCGTATTTTACATGATTACTTGCATACATTTAACTTAGTTTTATATGCTTCTGACTTGCATTTAGAATAGTTTTAGTGCATTTACATTTGTTATTTGCAATTTAGGATAGTTTTAGTGCATTTAGCTTGGATAGTTTTGTGCAATTTAATTTTAGTATTTAATTTATGTAATTTATTTTATGTTATTTAATTTATGTCTTTTACTTTTACGCTTCTTTTTTTTTTAATCGCATAATATAACTTAGGACACAACTCCCCTGTTTTATTATTCCGCCTAGATTAGATTTGTATTTGCATTCTCTGTGTAGTTATTCTATTCTCTCTGTGGATCAATCCCGTACGTACTACAATTGCATGATTGTGCACTTGCGGTCCTATGGGTTAAACTCTCGAGACTACTCTTTAGTAGCGCTCGGGTGAAACCTGTGAGGGAAATAACAGGTGGTGAAAACCACACGGTTTCTTTTCCTACCAAGTTTTTGGCGCCGTTGCCGGGGAGAATATGCAATAGTCATAGAGTTTTGATGTGAATCTAAGACTACACTTTTTATTTTATTAATTATTTATTTATTTGAGATTCAGTTGATCACCTAAAAAAATGATAATAATAATAATAATATTAATAAATAATAATAATAAAAATAATAATAAATATATATATATATATATATATATATTCGTTTATGTCTCGTTTTCTAGTTTCTTTTTCAAATTTCAGGTGTATGAATTTGAGGAGTCAAAGCAAGAACAAGTTAACCGATCAAATCCGTGACATTCGCGAATCGAGAAACAAGCTAGGAAGGAGAAGGAGAAGAAGAGAAGAGATAGAATGGATGCAGCTACGAGATGATTTACTCGCTGCTGAGATTGAGGACATTGCACGTGATGTTGGTGTCACTCATGTTGATGGTGCTGCACGTCGGGCGGTTGCACACCAACCAAGGATCGCTCCGGCGATCAGTACTGATCACCTGGATCAGTTTAACAAGCTTTGTGGCACAATAAAAAAAATCAACGGAGTCTCAAAAGATGCTCTGAAGCTACGCCAATTCTCGTTCTTGTTTGGGTGACAAAGCTAATCAGTGGGAGAAGAGATTGGAGGAGAACAAGTCAACGAGTACATTGGAGAGCCACGTTGGACGGGTGCATCGACCGACTCAAGTCGATGCACTGACCATCGGACCATTGCATCGGCGGGTAAGGATCGATGTTATCACTGGGCAAAATAACGGAGCCATGCATCAACCAAACAAAGTCGATGCTCACACCATCGGAGGAAGCCATCGAACGAACTAAATTGATGTAGTTGTTAGGCCAAATAGCGAACCTCAGCATCGACCACAGCATGTCGATGCCAGTTGTATCAGACCTCAACATCAACCCATCGTGGTTGATTCTGCTGCTGGAGGTGCCGAAGCCATTTCTTAAAACAATGAAACGACATCATGACAAGGTCCGGGGAGGTACGAGACTCGACTATGACAAAAAACGGAGTTGTGCGGGAAGGAGATCTTTTGGTGACCACACTCACATTGGTATTCCGACGTGATCGAACTAAGGCGTTATCTCTTGATCACTCGTCCTCCACCTCCATCTCCACCGGAGAACCATTCCGTAAGACCGTCAAGCTCACGACGTTAAAAACATTTTATCCTTCTAAATACATTTTTTCAGTTTTTATTTTTCAATTTTTCAATAATTTTTGTTTCTTTTTGTTTTTCAATTTTTCGTTTTCCCTTTTGTGTTTTAAATTTTCAGGTGATAATTCACCGTAAAAAAAATAAACCAAGGACTGAAATCGTGGGAGATGCCAACCCACACACCCGATAAGAGAATTACGGTAAAATTCTCTTCCTTTTACCCCTTTACAGTTTTTCGTTACAACGGGACGTTGTGATTTAAGTGTTGGGGGGGGAAGTCTTGCGATCTATGGAGGTAATTATCTTTTTTTGACATCTTTTGATGGAAGTTTTACCATAAGTTTTTCTCATTTTGAGAGATTGTTACACTCTTTTCCTTGTTCATAGGTTCAATAACATGTGAAAAGGTTTTTAGTGAGGTAGCGATAGAAATTGTTAATTGTGTTATTTGTTTTTATGTTTGGATGCTTTGCTGGATAGTGTGTAATCTTTACTAGGAATTTGAAAAATTCATGAGTGGATCAACAAACCCTAAAAAAGACCATTCTTCCGGAGACTTAGACGAATCAGAGTTGATTTCTCACTTTAATGAATTTAATTATTCTCTATTTGGGGCTTGAGATACATCGGACATGATACCTCTATGAGACCCTGCAAGGCTCATCTAAATAAATATGATTCCCCTCTTCCTTCCCTTCGATAGGATAAGAAAAGAAAAAGAAAACGAAGAGAAAAGAAAGAAAAGGATATAAAAGTGAACCGGACATTGGAAGCAACCACTTTCAATGTTCGCATCTCAAGAAAACTTGTCCTAGAAAAGAGTTTAAGAGAAAAGGCGATCGATAGAAGAAAAAAATGATACCCTAGAAAAGTAGGAAGAAATCAATCGACCTTGAAGTGAGAAAAGGAAGAGGAAAGAAATTGTACTAAGACAGTCTTGAGCTTACAAAAATCCGAAAGAGTAAGTGTTCGTGTCTTTTGATCTATATTTCCAAGTTGAAAACCCATGCTTAGAATAAAAAGAGGAGTCAACAATGAGGAGTCTAGGATCAAAGGAGGAGCGGTTCAAACTAAGGTGAGTTGCTATGTTTATGGCAAAGTACATAAGTACGGTAGAGATCATCCACTTCCACAAGGTCGAAAAGCATTAAGTACAACAATGTCACAAGATACAAGTTCACTCTCCTTATCTTTACTGTTTTTACCATTTTTTCACCATGTTTAGCTTTTGTTTGCTTGAGGACAAACAAAAAGGTAAGTGTGGGAGAGTTGATAGCATCATATTTTACATGCTTTCTTGCATACATTTAGCTTAGTTTTATATGTTTTTAACTTGCATTTAGGATAGTTTTAGTGCATTTGCATTTGTTTATGTGTTTATAGCTACTTGGAGGACATCATACACTTTCAGAGCATTTTGGAACCCTTAAAAACCATAGGGATTTTAGAGCTACTTGCTTAGGCCAAGAACATCATGGAGAAACATCTCAAGAGCCTCACAAAGAAAATGGCGGCCCTAGCATCGACCAGAAGTGGTCGATGCCCATCCCGAGCATACCATCGACATGCAACATCAACCACACACAGTCGATGCTCTACCTTGGACCTGAACTTGAAGCTGAAGTCGAAGACCATCGACGCAAGCATCGACCACTCTTGGTCGATGCTCATCTTGGAGAAGCCCATCGACCACAAGCATCGACCCAGGGCCATCGATGCTGAGTCACTGTGCAGAAAAGGAAACTTTGGTTAATGCGAGTTATGGAAGTTTAAGATCTCGAGTTATGACCTTCCAGAAGCTTCTAAGGACGCCCTAGACTCCCCCAAGCCACCTAAACTCTATATAAACTCATGTATTCTCACTAGACATAAGCTTACACTCTCCAGCTACTTTTTGTCTCACTTTCAATAAAGAGTTCTTCTGTTTATGTTTATTCTTTGATTTCGATTTCTGTTCTTGTTCTTTAGTTTCTTATTTACTGTTTTATGAACCTATTCATTGTCTTTGCTGTCACCCTCGGAAAGACAAGAGAGTAGATCCTTTAGACCACTAGGGTGGTGGTCGATGATGGGATCGAAGATTTAGGATTTAACATGTCCGATTGTTCTTGACCGATCTAACTACTCTTAATGCTAAGTCATGTCCTACGGGATGTGCTTAAGGTTATAACCAAATCAATAGATGCGGTTATACGAATATAAGTTCTCAACACCACGAGAATGAGTTAAAACTTCAGACTTGCATATTAGAGAGTATTAGTTAGCATCGAGTTTGTTGTTTGATGGAGTATCTTAAAGCTAATCTAATTGTGGCCAAAGTTAGATTATGATCTCAGAAATACATCACCACGAGAGTGAGATTGTGTTCTAGAAATAGATCTGTCATTCACTCTTAGTCTTAGACACATTCTAACGCAAGCTAAACACTTAGTTAATCGGTTGGTAGTGTGACAACGCCAATCGATGTGTCTCTCAAACATAACAATAATCGATGATGGAATGCGTTTAATGTGTGAAGGTCGCTACGAGAGTGGGTCTGACACAGTGTCTAACATACCACGAGAGTGGACTAGCTAACTTCGAATATTCCTAGATTGACAACATAATCTAATAAGATAGAACATGAATCCTATAATCTGAAATCCTTGATAAATCGACTATTACCCAATTAACTGTAAATATTTGATTAAGTATTTTAATTTATGTTATTTTATTTATGTTTATTTATTTATGTTATTTATTTTTCTGTAATTTAATTTATGCAATATATTTTTCCGCAATTTACATTTCTGCAATTTAATTTATGCACTTTAATTTCTGCAATTTACTTTTCTGCACTTTAATTTATGCACTTTATTTTCAATAATTTATTTTATGCAATTTAATTTCAGTATTTAATTTATGCAATTTACTTGTCCGCACTTTAATTTATGCAATTTAATTTATGTTATTTATTTTATGTTATTTAATTTATGTCTTTTACTTTTAAGCTTTTTATTTTATTTATTTTACTCGCATAATATAGTTTATGACACAACTTCCCTGTTTTATTATTCCGCCTAGATTAGATTTGTATTTGCATTCTCTATGTAGTTATTTTATTTTTTTTGTGGATCGATTCCGTACGTACTACAATTGCATAACTGTGCACTTGCGGTCTTATGGGTTAAACTCTCGAGACTACTCTTTAATAGCGCTCGGGTGAAACCTGTGAAGGAAATAACAGGTGGTGAAAACCAACGGTTTCCTTTCCTACCAGCTAGATAAGAGCTCACCAAATAATCTTCAGATAATTGCACTCTATTCTTGATCAATTCAAACTTAGCGTTATACTCAACTATACCTTCTGTTTCTTGTAAATTTTTTAGTTCATTAATCGGATCATCCAGCACCTCACCAAATCTGTCTACCAATTCTACTATGTAACTTACCCAAGCTCTACTCAAATTCCTTCCACTACTAGACTGCATCAATGATCTATGCCAAGTAGCAGCCATTCCATCCAAATGTATAGAAGCCAATTTCACTTTCGAATGTTCTTCCGTATTCTCAATTTCAAAAAAATGTTCAATTTTGAATAACCACTCCTTAACGTTGCTACCATCAAATCTTAGGAAATCAATCCTTCCAAATTATGTAATTCCAGAAGGATTGATTTCCTAAGATTTCGCGAAACATCATCGCCGTTTACTGGATTTTTCAGGTTCGTTGTCAACATCGCTTTAATTTGAACAATCGCTTCCTTCAAACCTTGGATTTCTTCATTCACCTTCGCCGCAAACTCACTTTCACCACCAGATTGACCGGAGGTTTCCTTCCTCGCCGCCATAGCTCTAGTCTCCGCCATAGATTCCGAGAATCGTCTTCGCTCTGATACCTTTGTTACAAACAACTCACGATCTTCACTAACGAGAGATTCTTAATGCTAATGAAAACAACAAGAATCGATCTTCACAAGCAAAGAGCTTAAGCTCTACGCAGTGCGAGTTGAAATCAAAAACTTAATGAATGCCCAAGAACAAGAATTTTTATTAAAACTTCTGAATGAATAAAACAATCTGAATGTAGACGCTTTCATAGCCAAATACAGACTCACGACTAAACAGAGAAGCATAGCAAACTATTCAACCAACTCTGCTTTTTAACCAGGATCAATTTAATATGATAAACCGAAATCAATTTCATCAGCCTCCCAAACCGGTATCAAGTTCATCTCTAACCAAATCAAAGAAAAACTTTATTGCAATCTCTCCCTTTTTTTTATTCTGAAAATTGTTCTTTGCCATATTCATAACCAATAATTGCAAAGAAATTTATAGGGTTTTCTGGGAAAAAATTGTCCAAGTCACCATTCTTTACAATTTTACCTTTTATCTTTAAAAAATGTAAGTCAATCCCAAAAAATCAAAAATAATACGCAATATAACTCGTCTTTCTTACCGTCAAGTTTGTAAAGTATTGATAAATAATATATGAAATCGAAGCACTCGAAACGCTTGAAACGAGAAATCTCAATCTACTTTTAGAATTTTAAAAATATTATATATGTGACTGTGATAACATTTAGAAGATCTAGTGATAGGTCTGGGCACAAATACCCATTACCCGTCTGACCCGTCCCGCCCTGTACTTGTCCCGTAAGTACTTGCCTTGAACAAGGCGGATAACAAGGCAAATGTTGCAAATACTTGCAAGTACCAAGCCAAGGCCAAACCAAATTTTTTTTGTTCCAATACCTGTACCGTTACCCGTTCCGTATCCATTATCCGAAAGTACTTGCAAGTACCCACAAGTACTTACAAGTACAAGCCAAGTAACAAGCCGACTCAAAAAAAGGTACTTGTTTGGGCGGACATCCGTTCAGAGCACAGCAAGTATAAAGCCGAAAATTTAATTATCAGTCTGGGCAAGGTAAGTACCAAACCGGCTCAAAAAGGCGGATACCTGCCCCGTGTCCAGGTGTATTTGATAAAGATAATATTGCGTATTTTTGATTTCGTATGATTGATATGTATTTTGTGTAGCGGAGGATAAAATTATAAAAAATGACGATTTGAAGTTAGTTTTTTTCATAAAACCAAATTTATATTCTAGCATATTTCATTGTAGCCAAAAGAAAATTTGTAAAATGTTTTTAATTTTTTAATAAAAAAAAAAATTAAAAAAAAAAGAAGAAAAAAAAAAAAAAAAAAAAAAAACAGAGCGTGTAGGCGAGGCCCGAGCACATGGGAAGGGAAAGAGGCAACGCATCAAACTCACGCCGACGCGGAGTCAACACGCGAGTCAACTCGAGCCTCTCCCTCTTTTTTTTTTTTTTTTAATAATAATAATAGTTAATTTCTAAAATTAAGAGACATCATTCTCGCTCCAAATCTCTCATTCTCCTTCTTTTCCACATTTTAGTCCACAAATCTCCATTTGTGTCGGTGCTCCAAGATCCAGGTCTCTCATCATCTCCAGGTACGTTCTGTTCTTCCTCATTCCTTCGAATTCGTTTCTCGATTCCTCTGTTTTACTCCAATCCATTCCTCAATTACCGTTTCGTGCTTATAGATTTCACATTTTGATATGATCTTTTGCTTCATCACGATTCTTCGATTTTCTCAAAATTGCTTAAGCTTAATGTGATGATAGAGATCTTTACTCTCTCATTTCCTGGAATCCATGGCTGCTTCATTCATCACGATTCTGTGATTTTTGAAAAAAAAGCTTAGTGTGATGAGAATGATAGAGAGATCTTAACTTTTTTTTGCAATGAAACTAAATCGCAGATCTGAGTGTTGAAAATATCTGAAACAACGATGACAATTACCAACGGCGATGTTAAATCTGAAACCTGTAATGGTTCTTCTGAGAAAAAACCTTTCAGGATCTTTGTTGGTTACGATCCACGAGAAGATCTTGCTTACCAAGTTTGTCGTCATTCAATCACCAAAAGATCTTCAATCCCTGTAGAGATCATACCGATTGTTCAATCAGATCTAAGAAAGAAAGGTTTGTATTGGAGAGAAAGAGGTCAGTTAGAGAGCACTGAGTTCTCTTTCTCTCGTTTCTTGACTCCTCATTTGTCTGATTACCATGGTTGGGCTATGTTCGTCGATTGCGATTTCCTCTACCTTGCTGATATTAAGGAACTTACTGATTTGATCGATGATAAATACGCCATCATGTGTGTGCAACATGATTACACTCCTAAGGAGACTACTAAGATGGATGGTGCTGTTCAAACTGTGTACCCGAGGAAGAACTGGTCCTCTATGGTGCTTTACAACTGTGGACATCCTAAGAACAAGACTTTGAACCCTGAGATTGTTAATACTCAGACTGGTGCGTTTCTTCATAGGTTCCAGTGGCTTCAGGATGAAGAGATTGGGTCTATTCCTTTTGTGTGGAACTTCCTTGAAGGTCACAATAGGGTTGTTGAGAACAATCCAACCACGCAGCCTAAGGCGGTGCATTATACTCGAGGAGGGCCTTGGTTTGATGCTTGGAAGGATTGCGAGTTTGCGGATCTCTGGCTTAGTGAGATGGAAGAGTACAGCAAAGAGAATAAGAAAGAAGCCGATGTGGCAAATTAGAAAGAAGAAAGAAGAAAGAAGAAGAAGAGGTATGTTGTTACTTACCAACACGAGTAGTACACTTCCTTGAAGATTTCGTTACATGGATTATATATAGTTTTGGCTTTGTAGAGCCACTGATCATTAGTCTTGTGGAGGGCTATGGAGTTTTATTTCATTGAATTCGTTAAATCATTCGCAACACTAATACCAGTATTAAGGTCATATGGTATAATAACCCTATTCGTTTGTTTGTTGTGTTTGTACCTTTAATGGTATTTTATTTGTAAAATTGCTCTCAAATTAAGCAACTTATTTGATATGTGACTTTATGTAGCAGTTCTTTTCAGTTGATTTATAATGAGCATTAGCTCAACATATATAAACATAGATGGATGAATAATGATCATTAGCTAGCAACCTTCCGGGTGATCAACGGCTGTATCTGAGACTATCATATAATTGTCATGGTCCAGTCCTGGTCCTGAGCTAAATCATACGAAAGCCAAGATTTAGCTCAAGTAATTGACCAGACCATTACTTGTACACCTTTTACCTTTCACTATTAGTCTTATTCATATTGACATGTTCTTTTGTTCATCTTCTAATCTCTCACTGATAATTATAAAGCTTTTTTCTCATTTCGAGGAATCACTAATCATTTTATACTCTGTACCTTATTCATTTTGATCTACTCTTTTCTTCATCTTCTAATCTCGCATTGATCAATAGAAAGCCTTTCCTCATTTTGATTTGGTACTCCATCCGGCGAAGATCTTAACCCCAAAATGTCACCCGTTCTGATAAAAAAAATACATTGTTACGGACTTTTACATTCACACCCACCATTACTCTGCATCAAATTGACTCATAGTAAATGTTGTCGAAATCCTCTTTTGTTAGTTTGTAATGCACAACAAGTGAAATAAAAAATCATCTCATGTTCTTCTTCCATCATTTATTATTATTGACAAGCATCTTGTAGGTGATACAATTATTAACAATAATAGGTATCTATGTTTATTTTTTTACCTTTTAAAACTTGTAATTATAAAAAAAATTATAAAAGTATTAGGCCGCAAATTGGTCTTTTTTTCCTAAATGGATTCAACCATTTGAAATCGATGCGTGTAATATGCTAATCCACAATAACCATTTTTTTTCTTTCTAAGATTATGATTTTAAAAGGGAACAAAATCTGGAATGCTCATCTCAATTAGAAAATAATCTTAAATACCCGTCTTATAATAATTAATTTCTTGTTTATTTATTTATTTTTTTTTAAATAAAGTAGACTAAAAAGGGGAAAGAAAAATTAATAATGAAAGGAAAATAATTGGTGAGCATGGTTAGAAGAAAAGAAAATATCAAAGGAAAAACTATATCTAGATTACTCAACTATGTGTCAGTTAAAACCAAAAAAAAATATTTTCTTAATATTGTTTTTTTGTCTGAATTTCCCATCTTTCACCGGACAAATAGTAGGGAAATTTTTTTTAACATTTTTTTAAAAAAATTTTAATTTAATTTTTTATTTTATTCTAACCTACTCACTAGTGAGACCTAACTCATTCCATAATAGAACGGTGTCCACGAGGCTCATAGCCCTACAAGCATGTGAGAGTTGTCACTATTACCTTGTTAAGCTCTCTTTGCTTACTTCACTTCTTCATCAATATTTGTTTGCTACTGACTTTTCACTACATTACAAAATTAAAATTAGAAAAAATAGGTAGACAAAAGTTATTAAAAAAAAAAAAAATTAATGTGATAAATGGATGTACATGATTGGCCCTTTCCCCAAGACTTGTGGCATCAGAAAGTTTTGTGGCTCTAAAACTCATAAAGAGGGTCCAATGATATATCAAAAAATCTGAACTCAGACTGTACCAATAATTCACAATCCCTGACTTAGTCACGTTTCTTTGTTTCTCCAACGTTCATAAATGAAAGCCACTCTCGCACCACCCTCTTCTCTCACAAGCCTCCCTTATCGAACCAACTCTTTTTTCCGTTCATCGTCATCGCTGCTCTTTAGGTCTCCATTATACTCAGTCTCTATGACGACAACAACGGCGCGTGGAAACGTGGCTGTGGCGGCTGCTGCTTCATCCACGGAGGCGCTACGAAAAGGAATAGCTGAATTTTACAACGAAACGTCGGGTTTGTGGGAAGAGATTTGGGGAGATCATATGCATCATGGCTTTTATGAACCTGATTCTTCTGTTCAACTCTCTGATTCTGGTCACCGGGAGGCTCAGATCCGAATGATTGAAGAGTCTCTCCGTTTCGCCGGTGTTACTGGTTCGTTTCCTCAATCCCTCCCTCTAATGTGTCGTTGAATAGTCCGGGCGAAGTCCAACTAATCCTCTGTTGAATAGTCCGCAGCTAAAACATGACATTAATTCGAATGACTAGTAGGAGTAAAAAGGAGTAATCCAGACAAAGTCCAACTAATCCTCTGTTGAATAATTTGTCTTTCTGTAGTCAAATAATGTAATCTGTTAGCCCATGAAAGGTGGTTTATTAGCCACGTATATAGTTTACTGTTAGATATTGTTTTATAAACTTTTTTTCTTTTCCAAGAAACTATTACTGCATGAATAGCATCTTCCTTACTTCTAAATAAATGTGCATCCAATGAAAATATATTTTTGGTCTGTTATAATTACCTTAATATATTATACACATGAAGTTGAGTTGATGCCATTTAAATGATTGTGATTGAAGAAGATGAAGACGAGAAAAGGATAAAGAAAGTAGTGGATGTTGGGTGTGGGATCGGAGGAAGCTCAAGGTATCTTGCCACTAAATTTGGAGCCGAATGCATTGGCATTACTCTCAGCCCTGTTCAGGCCAAGAGAGCCAATGATCTTGCAGCTGCTCAATCACTCTCTCACAAGGTAGCTAGCTACAAGAAAACTTGTGATTTGCAACTAACATTTTAGTCCTATTGTAGTCGCAAAAGCCAAATGCGAGACCAAATTGCGACTAAGCTAATAACCGTTCTTTTGTGGAAATTTCATCTAACTGATGAGCATTGGACCTCTTCTAGGTTTCCTTCCAAGTTGCAGATGCATTGGATCAGCCATTTGATGATGGAAAATTCGATCTGGTGTGGTCGATGGAGAGTGGTGAGCACATGCCTGACAAGGCCAAGTTTGTTAAAGAATTGGTACGTGTGGCCGCTCCAGGAGGTAGGATAATAATAGTGACATGGTGCCACCGAAATCTATCAAAAGGGGAAGAAGCTTTGCAGCCATGGGAGAAAAACCTCTTGGACAAAATCTGCAAGACATTCTATCTCCCGGCTTGGTGCTCCACCGATGATTATGTCCACTTGCTTCAATCTCATTCTCTCCAGGTTTTTATATTTCTCACCCTTTGCTGGCAAAAACTAGGTCTGGGCAAAATATCCGGACCTGAAAAACCCAAACTGAACCCGATCCAAAACATCCGAACCGAACCCGAACCCGTTATTGAAAAATACCCGAATACATCTAGAGATCTAAACACAAAGATCCAAAAACCCGAAAAACCCAAAAACCCAAATAGGATTTACTAGTTTTGGTTATGATCGGTCCAAAAAGTATACTAAACGCAAATCAAACCGAACCCGAACCCAAACCGAATATGTAAAATACCTTAATGGAACTTCATCTTTAACAACTGAAAAACCCGAACCAAACCCGATGCCTAGACCTAGCAAAAACACTACTTAATTGGAGTTTGTTACTTAACAAGTATCTGATATATATGTGTTTGTAGGACATTAAGTGTGCAGATTGGTCAGAGAATGTAGCTCCTTTCTGGCCGGCCGTTATACGAACAGCGTTGACGTGGAAGGGCTTCGTGTCTCTGCTTCGTAGTGGAAGGAAGAGTATAAAAGGAGCGTTGACAATGCCATTGATGATCGAAGGTTACAAGAAAGGTGTCATTAAGTTTGGCATCATCACTTGCCGTAAGCCCCTATAAGCTAAACACTACGGCGCCGTTTCAGTGTTTATCAGTTCACATACACTAGGAGATTGAATAAGAGTGTTATCTGAATGCATTAGATTCCGTATTTATTTTAGATTAAGTAAAATTTCCCTCTTCTAGATGTAGTTTCTCCAAACAATAGATATCTTCAATACATTGTTTGATAAGTGCACTTGTTTCAGAATTTTTTTTTTTTTTTGGTTTTAAAGATGATAATGTTTTATTAAGAATTTTTTTTTTTTTTTTTTTTTGTCAACGTTTAATTAAGAATTTCTTCATTATAATATAATTTCAATTTTTAGCCTAAAACTGGACCAAAATTACAAAAAAAAAAAAAAGATCTCTCCATTTTTGTAGAAAGAAGGGCCGTAGGCTAATGTTTATTTTTTAGTAACTAAGGCACGGCCCTGTTTAGGCCAAGAGAGCCAGTGACCTCGCCTCTGCTCAATCACTCTCTCATATTGTGGCCTTACAAGTAGCAGATGCGTTGCAGTAACCATTGGAGATGAAAAATTCGATATGGTGTGGTTCATGGAGAGCAGTGGGCATAATGACAGGGCCAAGTTCGTAAAAGAGCTGGTACGTGTGGTGGCTCAAGGACGAAGGATAATAACAGTGACATGTTGCCACAAAATATATCCCAAGGGAAAGAGTATAAAAGGATCCTTGGCAATGCCATTGATGATCGAAGGTTACAAGAAAGGTGTTATTAAGTTTGACATCATCACTTGCCACAAACCCCTCTTAAGTCTAAATCTAAACAATATGCCGCCGTTTTAGTGCTTATCAGTTATTCACATGCTATACTAGGAGATGGTATAAGGGTCACATCTGAATGCATGAGATTTCTTAAATGTCTAGGCTTCTTTGTTGTTATTATTATTATTATTATTTTGATAAACATGCTTTTTATTTATATTTATTTAAAATTATAATTTTACTCGTCTAAAAATAATTTATTCCTATGTTGTATGGAAACGGAAACAGATACACGAAAACTAGTTTTTCTAAAATTGAGAAATGGATAAGTTTTGGAAACTGTATATATATAATGTAAAACCAAACATAAAAGCTATTAAAGAATAAAGATTAAATTAGAACGTTCCAATTCAAAGATTTACACCAGCATCTCTATTATAATTTTCATAGCTCCATCAAATAAAGTTGCCTCCAAATCTACTTTGTCGAGAGAAAGATCTTCAAACTCAAATCTCCCAAAATTAGTCTAATTTAATGAATCAAATTGATCGCCTTCAACAACCTATAATTAGGACCATCTTTGTAAGCAAGACTTTCTCTTCATAGAAGACAAAGATTTGTGTGCACAAATATCCTTATATATATATATATATATATATATCTTAAATTAATTAGGTTACCAAGGTACAAAAGTAAATATCATATATATCATAAACAGTATTTCCAAATTATGTATTTATTAAGTTTTCAAATTAAAAAGAGAGGTTTTCGTTGCTTTACCAAAACGGGAATACGAAGTTTCTATCGCATTTCCAAATAGAAACTTTTAGGAATCGTTTTTCCGTCGTATTTCCAAATTTTGATGTCTCCGAAATGTTTTGAAAACGAAAAACGGACCTCGGAGACAGTTTTCATGCAACCTAGGTTTATCCAAACAATAAATATTTTTAATGTAAATTATTTGATCAATGCACTTGTTTCAGAATTTCTTTTCTAAAACATGACATTATTTTGTAAGATACTAAATTTTTTATTCTTAAAAATAAATTCGATTTTAATAAATGAAAAAAATATAACTAAAAATAATATAGGTACCACAATTAATAGTTTATTAAATTTAATTAATTAAATCGAGTCAATTGATAGATTAACTTAAAATGGGTTATAATTCGAAAAATTGATCCCTTCATGGGTAAAAATGATACAAGATAGTGCTAGTAAGTCGCCTACTGAAAAGAAAATGAAGAGTTGCGACAAGAATAACTTTGGGGAAAGGTTGAAATACTTTGCTAAAGCAAAACTGATTCCATCACGTTGGAGTCAATCCGGGAAGACGATCACAAATGCAAAATTTGCTCCATATAGAATGTGGTTTTTGAAGCAAACAATTTATTAACAAGTGTAAATAGCAATTACAGAATCGGCTCTCAGCCTCTCACGACTTGAACATTTATTATTTATTTTGAATAAACTTATAATTTCATTCATCTAAATGTAGAGGGATGTATTTAATCCTATATTTTAAAGGGGGTTTATTCAATCATGGATTTTAATGTATTTGAAAATTCATGGATTTTCATTGATTTTAAAATCAAAATCCGTAGATTTGAAAGTTAAATAACTTGGATTTCAAAATCATACAATACCGATTTCAAAATCATATAAAATAGATTTCAAAAATAATCATTATGATTAAATAAAAATATAGTATATAAAATAATAAATAATCTTCGTTACTATGCGGTTAAAGTGATTCACCAATTAGGGATGAAACAAGTCTTTGTTAGTATGTCTACTGATGAGCGTTATGGTTGGATTAAACGTAACGTTACAGAGTACTAGATATTATTACTTGTTAGGTTGGATTCATTATTTTTTTTTTCTAGTATCACGTGTTTTGGATTTTTATTTTTTTAAATAATAATATTTTTTTTTTGAAAATCTACCAAAATAACATGGTTAGGACTACGGATTTCAACCATTCTATTTTTAAGTAAAATGGATTTTCAAATCCATTCAAATCCAATATGAAATCAAATCCATATTCAAATCTTTAATATTGAATAAATGATGATTTTAAATAGTATTTGTAAATCATAGAACTAATACTACATGATTGAATAACACATGATTTGACAAAAATTTCGAAATCTATTAAAATCCATGGTTGAATAACCCTTCTAAATGATTTGAGTTTTTATATGATTTTGATGATTTGGGTGAATTTAGGAAAATTGTTATGATTTGTTGTAAAACCCTCTCAACTCTCACTTAAAACCATGAGAGTTAGACTTCCGTATTTTTAAACAAGGAAATCTTCTAAAATCCTATTAAGTCATTAAAATCCAATACTTAAAATGTTTTCAATAACAGTAGATTTTTAAAGTAGTTTTTAAAATCATTACTTCAATAACATTAGATGTTAGAAGATTTTTTAAAAGTCAATGATTGAACACACCCCCATAGTTTCTCCAAACAGTAACTATCTTCAATGTATATTATTTGATCAGTGCACTTGTTTCATAACTTTTTAAAAACATGACATAGTTTTGTATAAGATATTAAGTAGCTCTGGGCATTTAAACCAGAATCGAAGAACCGAACCGAACCAAAATAAAAAATTTGGTTCGGTTTCAGTTTCTGCATTGTAATCGATCGGTTCTCGGTTCGGTTCGGTTAATATTTGATAACCAAAAAGAACCGAATCGAACTAAAAAATCTGGATATTTTTAGGTATTTTCCGATATTTTCTGTTCTAAAATCAAGTAATCATACCGAACCGAACAAGAATCGAACCGAATTTAATCATTCCAAATGGTTACCAATTTTTAAGAACAGAAAAAACCGAGAACCGAAAGAACCGACCAGAATCGAACCGAAGAACCGACCGCTCATGGCAATTATTAAGTCTATTTCCCGAAAGTAAATGACATACGTTTGTATAAGATATATTTATACAAAACCATAAGACATTTATTGCCCTAAAACCCATAAAATCGGGGTACATGTCATGTTTGTACTACGTATTGCCCTTTTCTGATGTTCTCTAACTTTTCCACAAATCGCAAATTTTGTTCTCATGTTGCAGGCTTACAAACCAAGTACGAGTTTTGAGTTTTACGGATGCAATAAATCATTTCCAACAATAGCGAGAAAAGGATTTTTATGTTAAATAAATCATGTTGTAACTGTATCACATTCATCAATCATGTATATATATAGAGTAATCGTGTAATGGTTAATTTATTTTCGATTTTTACCTTCGAAATTTTCAGTTTATTGTAGCAACTTAAATATATGTTAAAAGAGTCGTGTAGCAGGAGGCAGTTAAGTCATGCTTTGTCGAAAATGCAAAAAAAAAAAAAAAAAAAAAAAAAAAAAAATTAATTAGCAAGGTTATCAATCATCATCGTGAAGATTTTGGTTATAACACTAGTCCACCAATAATTCATACAAATTAGCTTTGATAGGCGAACCTTAACTCGTATTTACATCTTTTAGCCGTAACTCATATACAACTTGGAATTGTTATCTCTTCGGGTAGAATCAATTTGAATTTAAGAATTCAAAAGAACACTCTGATCTCGATTATATATGTTACAATGCATACAAACTCTAAAACCAAACATTTACGTTCCTATCTATTCTTCTTCTTCCTCCATCATGCGGAACCTTCCGGTTTCGTAGACATGGTACATCCACACAGGTTGAAGCAAATCTCTTGCGGCCTCCAGTTTCTTCACTTCATCTTCATCTCTCTCTTCATCAATCTCTCGCTCTATTATCGGGTAAATTCTCGGAAGTAAGACCAACATTGTGTCCAGCTCTCTCCACTCTCTATCTTCTCTACTAACCAATTTCACACATACGAAGTTTAACAATCCTAGAGCTGTACTGAAATCCTTCTTTTCTATACACACTGCAGAACATATCAAAAGAACATAACCGATTCCATCGACCACCTCAGAGTTACCTTTCACCAATGAAACTATGGTGTTTCTCACTCTTTTGAATGCCGGGAATTGTAGATGAGATTCCGAGGTCTCATCTTCTTTGTTGATTTCAAGTAGTTCGATCTTCGCACATGTAAGAAGCCATGACAGAAAGGAGCGTTTAATGTGGTTGAATGAGCTGGTGTATGAACTTTCTTCTTCCAAGTTGTTGTTGATGAAACAAGGTCCTAGTGCAAGAACCAAATCTGGTATCCAAGGGTTTAAAGCTGTCACAAGTCTTGATGCATAAGCCGAGCCTAAAGATATCTCAACCGTGGTGAAGAGATCAAGCAGGTCATTTGCAAGGTCAAAAGCTTCAAACAAAGGGCAAGAAGCTTCGGTTGCATGTCTCATCACTAGGTTTATGAACTTTCCGGCATAACTGGTGTAGCTTTTTGTACACAGAATCATGTCCTTCATATCTGCATCCTCAAATTGTAACTTACCAGTTGAATGGTCGTTGAAAATGGAGATGGCATACCTCAAATATGCAGATGTGAACTTCAACATCCTTGCTTGGAAGTGGGAAGCTAGACCCATCTCTGTAGACTCAACAAAAAACTTGAGAATTGCAGTAAGCATTTTGACCTTGTTCAGTACACCTCCTTCCTTTGATCCCTCAGAAGCTGCATGAAGCATGAAAACGATGTCAGAAAACTTGAATTTTTCATTGGGCAGTTACTTACCACAAGCAGAGCTACATATGAAGATTTCATTATGTTGGGTAACTTGTGGAATGAACTCAACCTCTCCACTCACCATCATCATCACCAGCAATTAAATGTCTTCGTTTCGGTTGGTTGCCGTTACAAGTAGTGGATTTCTTGCTAAGGTTAGCCTCTGGAAATGTGGTGCATGGCATTCCACTGTCACCTGCCTGAAATAGTTCATCTGTACAGCCTAGGATGTGATCCATTGTTTGGTCCATAATATCCTGCTAGAAAATGGAAAAACCTGGTAATTAGTAATCTGATTGTGTGAAGAGGGAGGTGCCAAGAGGGAAAGCAAAAAGTCCTTGCCTCAGCGATTCTCATATCATTCTTCTGAGCATCCGTATTAAGATTCTGAAGGGCCATGTGCAAAGCAAGAGAAGTATATGCCAATACTGGGTACACGTCCATGTATTCACAACAAGTGGCTTGCAGAATGCTAGTCTGGGAGACGACTTTTAAGGCAAGGAGTAGCTCCTCAATATCAGACTCAAGTATAGCTTTACGAGCATCTTCGATAGTGAGTAAATCCTTTATTTGCCATGCTATTCCTACAGCAACCGAATAATCTTCCCCGAAACTGATTGCATTTTTTCCGCTAACATGTTTCCACCTTCCCGAAGATTTTCCTGAGGACTTTGATTTCTTCCTCGTCATGGAATGCCCATTCTTTCTTTCTACTTCGTAGCCAAAATTGATTTGACAACGGTACGCAGTCTTCTGCATGATACTGGTAAAAGTTCCAATGAGGTCACAAAAGGCATTAGAAGACAGGAGTAACTTGTGTACAGACCTCAACTCAGTCTGTCGTCCTGCATCATCAGGCAAACCACCACAATTAACAACTAAATTCATGCAATCTTCTAGGACGTCAGAGACAATATCAGGGGAGACCAAAGCAATTATATCAAAGACAGATGACTGAGCCTGTGCAGTGGGTGCAAAAGCTAGCAAGCTTTTCAATTTTTCTCCAGGTAACAACTCTTTCAGGGAGGCCCTACGTCCAGAATCAGCAACCAAATCTTTACAGAGATAGTACACAGCACAAAGCAAGCCTTCAGTCTGGTTCTCCTCTAGCTTATCACCTGACAAGACTAAATTCAAGAAGAACCCAACAAGGTGCAGTACAGATTGAACGGTTGCTCCTAAAGATACCAAAAATTCGCAAAACCTTGCACCAGCCATTGGGTTTCTGTTTATGAGTGTCCTACATCGCTGGCATGCCTCCTCAGCTCTCTTTCTTGATGGAAAGTATGATGGTATTAGCAGTCGAGCAATTCCCTTAGCAACATGAGTCTGATCAGAGGCAAGCACAGATAATAACACATCCAAGCTCACTACCTGTGTATAACAAGGAAACTATTTAACCAGTAACTCAACAAAAGTGAAAAAAAAAATATCGGCATCTGAAACAGAAATGGAAGGCCTCCTCCTACCGTGTTAAACTGGAAAGCGCGAACATCTCGTAAAAGTAGCAGCAGATCTACCATGGCAACCCGTACTGAAGTAACATTATCTAGCATCAAATGCCCCAGTTTTGGCAGAACCACTTTAAGAATGCCATGGGATTGTGGGTTCGCGAGGAGATAAGTTATACCATTAACCGTTGAAAGTCTAACCTCACTGCACGATTCATGTGACATATCATCGAAAAATTTTGTGAGGACCTTGGTAATTGTTGCTGATGGAATCACTTCCCAGAAAAGATAGAAAACTCGACAGAGACCTTCCACAGCAACAGACCTCACATCTCGGCATTCATCACTCATCAATTTTTCCAACAAGTAGAACTGTTTGTCAAGCAGGGTATCTTTTGCTTCTTTTGTTGCATCGGGATCCTCCATGGGGAAAAGATCCAGAAGCAAATGTAAAGCATTTAACCGAACATTTGAATTGGCAACCTGAAAGAAGATAAGGGCAGCAAAATCATTTCCTATTAAATGTTCAAACAATGTTGACTAAACTACCCATGAAGACAGTTAGAGATGGAAAACTAAAGATGGCTTGTTGAGTTCTAGGTAATGGTTTAGCTTATCACCCCAATGTTACTTCTTTGAGAAGAAGGCAAAGAAGTTAAGAAACAAACCTGCAATGAGCGAAATATCATAGGCTCAGCAAGGCTAAAGAGAAGCTTCTCAACTCCTTGAGTGGTCCGCTGGCTGATAAACCCTCCCAAAACCCTCCTTAAAGAGGCAGCAAAGGTGCACGAACTGGCGTGAATAGCACTATCAATAATCCCCTGCAAAAACAAATCTTCAATCTCACCTTTCAAATCTTGCTCCACTTCTTTCCAAGCTCTAAACAAAATCCCACCAAACCCTTCAAGCACAGATTTCCTCCCCAAAGGAATCTGAGCCTTAACAACAGCAAGACCAGCCTTCATCAATTGTCGACTAAGCCCAAACGCAAAAGAAACAAACCTCTGACCATCTTCTGTCTTCACATACAAAGGTGAAACCACACACCGCATCAGCAACATCCTCAGATCTTCAATACTCTCATCCTCGAAATCAAACAATGTAAACGCTTCCCTAAGCATATACACTCTATGAACATCTACTTTCTTCTTCAATGTCAATGACCTCGAAAGCAAAAAAGGTAAAGACTGAGAAATCAAAGATTCTCTTTCCACAAAACCTTCCTTCCACCAACACTCACAAATTCCAGCAATCTCAAGACACAGAACCGAATCCGACTCGAACAGTCTAAGATTATTATGCAAAGCTTGAGCAGCGGGAAGTAAATCCGAAGTAGAAAACGCTTTCTTCGGATTTAAAAGACATAGATGAACAACATAAGAAAGAACCTGAAGAGAAGCAAGGTTCTGGTGCTTACGCTGATCCAAATCCGAATCGGGTACGGATCCAAATCGTTGGCGTTTCGATGGAGGCGAGTTTGAGGGGGAAGGTACATAGGGATTATTATCATCATCATCTTCCACGAGTTTCTGGAAGGACTCTGTGTGTTGGAGGATGGAGTTGTGAAGAGCGAGTGGGAGAGATGATGAGAGGTCTGAAGAGGGTTTCACGGCGTAGATTATGGTTTTCAACGACAGTTTTGAGGATTTTAGGCTTAATTTGACGGCGGATGAGATGAATTCGTCGGCGGATGTCTTGAGAGATGACCGGAGCCTTTTCTCCATTTTTTTGTCAATTTCAGTTCTTCTGTTTTTTTTTTCTTTCAATTTTGTTGGAACGGTAAAGAGAGAGAACGAAATTTTTTGAATTTTGGTAAAACTACGGACTGTTATGAATTCCTACTTGTGACAGACAAGACGTCTGTGTAATTTCGCATTTAATAAGTCCACTAGATGATGTAACGGGCAGAACAACCAAAATCAATCCAAATAATTTGCTTTTACTTTTTTTTTTATATCTGAACTATGATATTCATCTTTTTCATATCTTAACCATTAATTATTTCAAATTTACTACCTAAACTACGTTAATTTAGCTAATTCATACAAATCACTTAACGATCATCTAATGGTGCTGATTCAGCCGCCAACGTTGCAGAAAAAACAGCCAAAATCAATCTAAACTATTTGCGATACGCTTTTTCATACCTGAACTATGACATCCGATTTTTTTAGATATCAATTTAGTAACTAGAGAAATTACATTATACTGCAATTATAGATCATTTGACATACTCAATTTTTTTTAAAATTTATTACATCTTTTTAGGCAATATGTATATATGATATAACTTAACATTATTATTACTAATTTAAAAAAAAAAGTTAACAATATTAAAAATATACATAATCTTTAAATATTATAATATATCTAATTAAAAAAATACAGATTTATATTCAGAGATAAATGGAGGCATAAACACTTGTCAAAGTCCATTAGATGTGAAACAAAAACTGAAACAGAAACAGAATGTGCTTATGAGGAGAGTATTGACCAAACAAAAAATGTGAGTGTGTTCCTTCTCTTCACTTCTTTATTTAAAACGATGTAAGTGTCTTTGTTTTTTTAAGGAGGATGAGCTGGTGAGTTACAATAATATGGAGATTAGTAATCCTGACAAGGAGAAAAGTGAGGAAGATAATTTGTGTGTTCTCAAGGATGCACTTGAGGCGGTGACATCGTTTCAAAGTTTAATTCAATATCTTTCAAGGTTTAAATTAAACCTTGAAAGAATTTAAATTTAATTCAAAAGAATTTGACTTAAACTTTGAAAGATATTGAATTAAACCTTAAAAGCATGTCACCGCCTCAAGTGCATCCTTGAGAGCACACAAATCATCTTCCTCACTTTTCTCTTTGTCACGATTACCAATCCCCATATTATTGTAACTCACGAGTTCATCCTCCTTCAAAAACAAAGACGCTTACATCGTTACATATAAGTTAATTAAAAAGTATAAAACTATTAAATAAAGAAGAGAAAAGAAGGAACACACTCACATTTTTTGTTTGGTCAATACTCTTTGTTTCAGTTTTTGTTCCACATCTAATGGACTTTGACAAGTGTTCATGCCTACGTTTGTCTCTGCATTGGAGTTCGAAGCCATCCGAGTAGGAGTCGTCGCTGGTGGAATCACCTCCCTCATAAACCATTGATAAGGGACCAAAGAATCAAACTTAGCAACGTTTGGGAGAAGAAAACTAAAACTGCCAATATTGAGAGAGATGATGATGCGTGCATGGATATGGGCAACCTTGTAGCTGAGGATAGCATGAAGCATAGAGAAGAAGAGCAGTGCTGAGGATGCTATGACTCTACCAACCGGTTTAATGACAAGATCGAGAACCAAGCATCTTAATCAAATTGTGGAGAATCGACTAAATCAAATCAAGACTCAAAATCAAAGACAAGAAGGTATGCTAATGTTGATCCAAGCTAATTGATTTAAATGAATGGAAAAAGTGTCTATCTTAGTACTCTTTTTCCCTTGGTTGAGTTTTTGTCCCAATTGGGTTTTTCTCACCAAGGTTTTTAATGAGGCATAAGATAGATACTTGTATGTCTGTTTATTTAAATCCTTTAGCATACTATCCTAAATAATTTGGATCGACATTCAGCTTACCTTATGAAGTGCATTTCGTGCCAAAGAAGAGGGAAAACCAGTCAAGGATTCATTCAAAATTCAAGTTCAAAGTCTACATGCAAGCCTCTTATTTATTTTTTGTTATTTTCTATGTCTGTTTTAATGCTTTGTCTTTGAACTCTTCCCCTTCTTTCCTTCTCTTTATATTCTGGACGGAATCTCTTTGCAAGGGACTCAAGTTTTCAATCAAAAATCCATTTCTAAAATTTGAGTCTTGTTGGTGCGTTTATCCAGCAATCAATCACCTTGGTGTGTCATATCCGATCTGATCAAAACCGGCTTATCAAAGGGCTTTCCGCAATCCTTATTGGTGCCATTCGATCCATCCTTTCACCCCCATATTCGTCATTTCACCTCCACCCACGTTCATCAATCAATTCTTACTTCTAAGCGTAGATCAGGGACGTATCAAGTGGTATCAGAGCAGCGCTTAGAAGTTAAGTGATTTCACTACAGGAAAATCGCTCATTTATAGCGGCCGAAAAATGCTATGTGTCTATATCGCAGCGTATTTAAAAACGCTATATCTGCGGCCGCGATAATAGGTTAGCGAGCTATCGTAGCGGTTTTACGGTATGCTATGTAAGTTATTTTTACAATAGCATTTTATTATATGCAATTGTATTTTATGCAATAGCGTTTTTTTGTGTTATTGTTTTGTTATTTAACGTCATAATTGATACCTATATTGTAGCATTTTAGTTTTGCGATGAATTGATATGTTATCTATTTTTTGCAATGAGGACCTGTGTAATACAATTTCTTGGACCAACAAATATTCATAATTCAGAAGATGTTTTATTAAAACCAAAGTACATGTTCAAACACAAACACAACACCACTTATTCAAAGTACACAAGTTTGTCGTTTGGCCAAGCAACTATACTGCCCAAAGCATCAGCAATGATTTTAAGTTCTGAATTTGTTCTCCAAAGTGGTACATCTTCAAAAGTAGGAACATCAACTCATACCTTGCTTGCATTGGGACCCAAGGGGACATGATGAACTACATCTTCTGGATTTGTTGAAAAAACTCGACCTTCTGCAACCATTTTCCCTGATCTTTTGCAATCTATGAGGATGCATTTCCTTTTCTCATTCTTACTGGTGTTGGAGCTGTGACTAAAACTGTACAAAAAAAATTCCAGACCATTCATCACAAATCAATTCCAACAACAAATCATTCAGTCACAGAAGAAAATTTATCAGTTTCAACATTTTAAGGCTAAGAAAGTTTAGAGTCTTACCCCAGGTGATCTACTTTTTGATATCCCAGGTGATGCTTGTATACTAGCCATAAAGATCTTATGGATAGGCCAAGCGATGTTCTCACCAAGTGCATCACCAATCACCAGCATTTCCTCATTTGGTCTCTATAGAGATCCATCTTTATTAAGTACCCTATCAATCTTGACAATAACAGCATTTAGACCAAGAGGAATATTGTTTACCAATGTTTTTGGGTCAGTTGACCCAAGACGACCCTCAGCAATAACTTCATCATCCTTAAGTCAATCATAGATGAGGATTTTATCTTCCTTTGCATCTGTAGCCTACAGAGTGATGTTTAAAAACAAAACCAACAGTAGATTAGTTATCAACATGATTCAGCTACTTACAAATTTACAACATTATATTTAAACCGTTACCGATGAATCAAAAGTCTTATTAATCGCCGAAGAGTCCATCTCATCCAAAATGATCTTATCAAATTGCCATACAATTTTCAATCCAACAGCTTGGCCAATTGTTGTCACAGTTAACGTAAGCCTCCAGACAGATGCTTTTTCATCTATAACTGACTTAACAAAAATAGCAGCCGCATTAGGACCAAGTGGAATGCGTCCAATCTTGTATGTTGGCTCAGCTGAGCAGAATTCTCCTTCTCCGATGACAACGTCATCCGATGAACACCAGTCTAAAATCTGACACCTAGGTCCTCCTTTGCAAAGATCACTAACCTTAGAATTAGAGACATCATCACGTTGCTTCTGGGAGAAAAGGAAAATGAAAAGTTAAACAGCAATGATTCAAATTGCTAACTTAGAAGAACAGACTTGATGTTAACTTACGTTTTTCGATGTAGTTAAGCCACGAACTTGATCCTGCAAACCACGAACTACATCAACCAATTCAGCTTGTTTACCTTCAAGCTTCTGTACATGTGAGTCTCTAGCATGCATGAACGCTAGCTTGGTAGCAGTTACCCATCTGTCCATTCCTCTAATTCTTCCTGGTTTGTCTTTGCCTAAGACCTGACTCACAACATCATCTTTAACACTCATACTGGCAGTGGATTCCATTTCACTGTCAATTGATTTGATTTTTTCCTGATTTCAAATATGTGATCTCAATTAGTAGAACCTAAATGAATAAGAAACTAGCTAAAAAGATTATGAATGCTTACAATAGTTTCTTCAAACTCTGGCCTCACAGGTCTCCCATTTGAATGTATGTGTCCTGCTACCCAAACCTTACTCCTAGTCATTTTTGTGGGGTCTGAACTCTTCTTCTTCTACAATTAACAAAAGAATATTACATATTACTAGTTCGTGCAATCTTTATTTAATCTTTTGACTTATATATTATAATAAAATTAAAAGAAACATACAATTTCATGAGCCAAGCGAACCATTCTTTTGCGGCTAGTGGTATGGGGAATCTGACTTCTCCTTAGCTCCCTGAATTTGTCACTTTGGACCTTCAAAATAAAACCAAACTGTCAGATTACAATTATCCGTACACAAACAGCTATTTAGAATAAAGTTGAAGGTAAACAACCTTAAAATCTTTGCCTTTCTTAGTTTTCACCCAATTCATCCAAGCTGAGACTGAATGAACATTGCTTGGTTTTAAGTTAATAAGTTGTTCCTTACACCCTATAGCACGCACAAGAGATACAAGCCTTGACTTTGAAGACCTCCATATACACCTCATCTGCTTAAACACACTTTTTTTTTGCCATGTTTCTGTCAAATTGAATCTCGCCTACAATAGTTTTAGAACTTAAAAACAATATTATAATTTAAAACAATAGTTTCAGAAGTTAAATAGTACCTGAATCTGCTCCCACATTCTATCTCTTGTCTATTCATCAAGGTGCCTCCAATCTTCAAGAAGTACTGGTACATGCTCTCTCACAAGAACACCAAGAAACGACGAAAGTGTTACGGATCCAACGCCAACATGTTCACCGACAGATATAAATTCAACTTCAATCTTATCATCATGGTTTTTAGCAACTTTGCTCATCCTAGTTAAACCCCTTCGTCTCTTTGTCTTTGTAGGTGGCTGCTCAGTTTTACCTGCTTCAGTTGAATGTTGTGTATCTTCTGTTTCCACATTGGGAGTCGTCTCTACACTTGGTTCTTGAACTTCTGGTTCTCTAACATCATCATCGTTTTCTTCTTGAACTCCTGGTTCTCTAACATCATCATCGTTTTCTTCTTGAACTTCTGGTTCTCTAACTTCTGTATCTTCTGTTTCCACATTGGGATCCATAACAAGCTTTTTGCGTCTGCGCTGAGTCTTCAGTGACTCAACACTTGCATCTTCACCTTTTTGACGCTTACTGCGACGTGTAGCTACATCAGTTTTCTGTTTTATATTGTTTCACCTGAAACTATAGTAAACCATCAGAAACTAATAGCTAGCTAGTAATAAAAACTGGACCACTAACTCTCTAGAAATTAATAAACTATCTAGTAATCATAGCACAATTAACCAATGACTAAGACCCCTTCACAATCAGCCCTAACACAGAAACTCTCATCATCAGAAGATTCATTCCCCAAATCATCATTGTCTTCGATGGGTAATGGTGCAGTAACAAACTCCTCACTGTCTCTAACTCATGATTCCCTCTTGGTGGCGCCCTCATAACAACCAACCAAGGTGATGAATCATCTTCTCTTGGGTAAAACACCTGTTTTGCTTGAGAAGGCATAATATATGGATCTTGGAGGAACGCTGCTTGGTTTAAGGTGAAGTTCACAAGCGTAAAACCATCTTCTTCCTTCAGACCATTCCCTTTGTTGGCCCACTTACACTTGAATAATGGAACCTGAAACATGTGGTAATCTAATACTATTATCTCTTGTATCACTCCAAAGTAAGAAACTACGTCTGCCACTTGATTAGTATCTTTTGCACTTGATCTACACATAGTTAGTGCTTCATATGCTACTCCACTGTTTTGAGTCTTCCTCTTTAAGTCTTCGGTGTGAAATCGATGTCCATTGATGATAAGACCCTTATACGTCTGAGCATTATGTCTTGGACCAGATGCTAACCATCTCAGCTTTGTCGAATGTTCCTTTGATTTAGTAGGGATCTGATGAAAACAAAATACAAGATTCAAAAAGTGTGTTAATATCAATATTATTGAGTAACAGAGAAAGAGATATATCTGCAACTTTGTTTATACCTTTTCTTTTAGCCACTGTGAAAACCGTTCCCCATGTAACTTCAATAAAAGAGTTTGATTTCTTCTGCAGCGAACATCCTTATCTTGCAAATCTTCAAGATGCAAACTAATTTAAAAATCCAAAGAGTAAATATTCAGATAGTGAAAGTAATAAACAATCTTAAATGAAATAATAATTAATAAATAACAATCACAACTTGCTCAACATATGGATTTACAACTGCCATATTCATTAACACATATCTGTGAGCAATGTCACGCTCTTTATCAGATAGTGTAACTTTTTTAGCCTTATGAATTGGATGACCTTCAAGTAAATGCTCATATAAATCCACATCTTCATTACGTTTTGCAGACTCTAGAACAGGTACTGATGTCTGCAGAAACTCCAAGCAAAAAGCAATACTTTCAGCTGCCAAGTAGCCCTCTGCCATACATGCTTCTGGCCTTGCATAATTCTTAACATACGACTTTAGTGTTTTCATGTACCTTAGTGTCAGCTAGACAATAAAATCGTCATATATTTGGTTACATTAAATATAATATCAAAATAGAAAAACCAAAAAAATTACGTACCTTTCAAATGAATACATCCATCTAAAGTGTACCGGCCCACCCAGACGACACTCTCGTGCTAGATGTATAGGGAGATGGAACATTATATCAAAAAGAGATGGAGGAAAAAACCTCTCCATTTGGCATATCGTCTCAACAAGCTCAGACTCCAGTGTTATAAGCTTCTCGGGGTCAATTACACGCTGACATAATCTACTGAAGAAGTTGCATAACCTACTAATTGGGGTCCTTGGTCCTTTTGGCAGCAACCCTCTCAATGCAACAGGTAACAAGTTTTGGAGCAAAACATGATGATCATGAGACTTCAAACTACCAATCAGAGGAGGATCAAGTGAGACACAATTGGCGATATTCGCACAATACACATCTGGTCCTCTGAATTCAGATAGCCTCTTGCAAAATCTCTTCTTCTCTTCCTTGGTCAGCCAATAAGTAGCTGGAGGTAAGTACATTTTTTTACCACGTAGTTCAGTGTGTAAGTTTCTTCTAATCCCTATATCTTCCAAATCTTGTCGTGCTTTAACACCATCTTTAGACTTAGCATTGTGCATCAAAATGGAAAGAATGGCGTCAGACACATTCTTTTCCACATGCATTACGTCTATGTTGTGACGCACCGGCATATCCTAACCCATAAAACAAAAAAGAAAAAAATGTTTAGAAAATGATAAACAGTTTAAAATAACTTTATAAATACCTATATAGACAGAATACTAACCTTCCAGTAAGGTAAATCAAATAAAATGGACCTTTTTTTTCATCTCCATTGGTCAGTCTCTTCTTCATACTCTTCAAGGGTTAGCTCCTCATCTTCAACCAAACCTGATCTTTTCCTTTTGCTTTTTTTCTCCAAAGGTTTTCCAAATTCATTCTTAAAATCCTTTAGTAGCTCAAATATCTTAGCTCCTGTTTGAATTCTATTAGCAGTACCTTCCTCCACAGTGTTGTCAAACCAAACTCTCTGGCGTCGGTAAGGATGCCCAGGCCTGAGTCGTTTCCTATTGCCCAAATAGACGTGCTTTCGACTGAACTTCAACCACTTATATGGTGTATCCTTTCCACATACATTACATGCTTGTTTCCCTTTTACTTTGCATCCAGCCAAGGTCCCCAAACCTGGATAGTCGCTGATACTCCACAACAGTATAGCTCTAAGTGTGAAATTCTCCTGGGATAATGAGTATAGGGTTACTTTCATTCCACAAATCAATCAGATCATCAATCAAAGGAGCAAGATAAACATCGATGTTATTACTGGGTCCAATTGGTCCAGGAATCAGAAGGGTTACCATTATGTTCTCTAACTTCATACACATAGTTGGAGGCATGTTGTAGTTGACTAACATCACTGGCCATGTGCTATACTTTGTGTTCTGGATAGAAAAGGGATTCATCCCATCTGTAGATATACCAAGCCGAAGGTTTCTCGGATCAGCTGCGAATTGTGGCCATTTAGCATTGACCTGCGTCCAAGTCAATGAGTCCACCGGGTGTCTCATTGTTCCATCTTCAGAAGCATTACTGAAATGCCATTGCAAATTCTTAGACATTATCTTCGATCTAAACATCCTCTGGAATCTGCCTTTGATCGGGAAATACCTGAGAACCTTTGCTGGAATCCCATTCTTTGTCTCACCAGAATGTTTATCAAGTTCCCATCTTGAAGCACCACATCTTGGGCAGCTACTCATCTTCTCATACTGCTTCCGGTACAAAATACAGTCATTCTTACAAGCATGAATAACCTCATAACCAAAACCAAATACCTTCAAGAATTTCTTTATCTCAGCTGTGGATTTTGGAAGCACATTACCTTCAGGAAGCATGTCATGAACCATAGTCAAAATCTGATCAAAGAAATTCTCTGAAATTCCACTATTAACTTTAATGCGGTATAGACCCATAATTGCTGCAACTTTGGTGTAGTTTGGGCAGCTCAAGTAGAGGGAAGTTTCTGCATCCTCTAATTTCTTCTTAAACTCGGATTTTTCTTCAAATACTTCAGGCGGTTCTCCATTCTTATTCGAGAACTGTGTATTGTCTTCATTGTCAAAGAAAGCAGATCTAAACAACTCATAGGCTTCTAAGTCACCACGTTGCTCATCAACTGTCTTCTCACTCCTTATATCTCCATGAATACTCCAGCAAGCACTCCTTTTATACTTTTGATCCATACCACGAATAACCAAATGATCCAGGACTGTGTTTATATCTTGATGACACACATTCCGACAATCCATACAGGGGCAGAACATCTGCAGAAGATTACCCAACGTCTTTGCTGATGCAAACACAAAAGCACGTGCACCTTCCTCATACTCAATGCTTGCCCTGTCATTTACCAAAAGATTCAAATTTCGATTAGCATTAGATTTTAAGCTGTGTGCAAGATTTTGACAAAATAAAAAATACAAGTCCATACCTCGGAAGCCAAACCCATGACTTGTCTATTTTACAACACCGCAACAGCTCCCACACCAAAGTGAAATCAAAGAACAGTGAAATCAGACCCAGAAATAGTGAAACAAACGAAATCGGTGTCGATTAGCCCCTCATTGGTACAAACAAAACTAAATCATAAACCTAAATTGAAACCACTAATTGAAACGATGACCTTCTGAAATTAGCCCCAAATTAAAACGAAAACCCTAAAATTTCGCAAACCCTTTTCTCAAAGATGTCTGTAAACCAGCGATAATAGTTTCTAAACCCTAAATATCTATGACATCGAGCAGCCAGAACCAAATTAAAGCTAACCTTCAATCGAAAAGTTTTGCTTCTGATAAATTGAGGTTGATTAGGAGGCGGACAACTTTGGAAATCGATGTGCACGATAGCAGGAGGAGAGTGAGAATAGAAAAGGAGCTTGAGAAATCAAAGAAGATGCGAAATCTGCAAGTGAAACTAGCGGGAGAGTGAGAGGAGATGAATTTCTCTGAGTGAGATGAGAGGGAACGAGAATGGAGGGATTCTGTAAATTTCACTAAGTGTTAAGCGGGGCAAATAAGTTTATTAATTTGTCTTCCCGCTTTCAACTTAGATAGCGTTTTAAAATATTAATGCTATGTATTCTAAGCGTCACCATTTTTTTAATCAATACAGCCGATAATTTTATAGCGTTTACAAAATAACAAACGCTATTAAAAACTAAACCATAGCAAAATAACAAGAAACGCTATAATGCACCGCTATAAATGCCTCATTTTCCTGTAGTGTTTCCTGCAAAGCCATGGAGAAACGACACAAAAGCTGAATGAAATGACCACCAAAGATGATGAGAGTGTTGATGACACTATTCAGATCAAAGAAGAACCACCTGATGCAAATCTTAAGGCCATAACAAAACTAACAGCAAACTACCATGCTAATTCTAGCCACATACATACGCGAGGTAAGTACTTGAGCTCATTAATCATATGTGATTCTAACTTGTTCTATCTTTATGCAGATAATGGAGAGCCCATAATATCCAAGGAAAGCAAGCAGAAGTCATGGAAATATGCAATAAAAACTCTACTGATGAAAGAGAAGCCTCCTGATGTGGTGACATAGAAATTTGCAATCAAAACTCTATTGATCAAAGAGGAGCCTCCTGATGCACAACAATATAAAGGAGAAATGTCATGTAAAATAAGAGATTTTATAATTGTTGATGAAGCTCCACCTTGGAATCAAATACATGGCGTTCCCCACTCAATGCTGATGAAGGAGGAACCTCCAGACCTTCTCAAACGCTTCCAACATATCAATGATCCCACATAACTTCAAGGTAAGTACAATGTGAGTCCTAGCTTTAATATTTCTGATTTGGTTCTTTTTATGGCAGATCAAACAAATTTGAAGACAAATCCTTTTCAAGTGGGGGAGGATAATGCGTGCATGGATATGGGCAAGCTTGTAGCTGAGGATAGCATGGAGCATGGAGAAGAAGAGCAGCTTGTTGCTGAGGATGCTATGACTCTACCAACCGGTTTAATGACAAGATCGAGAACCAAACATCTTAATCAAACTGTGGAGAATGGACTAAATCAAATCAAGACTCAGAATCAAAGACAAGAAGGTATGATAATGTTGATCCAAGCTAATTGATTTAAATGAATGGAAAAAATGTCTATCTTAGTACTCTTTTTCCCTTGGTTGAGTTTTTGTCCCAATTGGGGTTTTCTCACCAAGGTTTTTAATGAGGCATAAGATAGATACTTGTATGTCCGTTTATTTAAATCCTTTAGCATACTATCCTAAATAAATTGGATCGACATTCAGCTTACCTTATGAAGTGCATTTCGTGTCAAAGAGGAGGGAAAACCAATCAAGGCTTCATTCAAAATTCAAGTTCAAAGTCTACATGCAAGCCTCTTATTTATTTTTTGTTATTTTCTATGTCTGTTTTAATGCTGTCTTTGAACTCTTCCCTTCCTTTCTTCTCTTTATATTCTGGACGAAATCTCTTTGTAAGGGATTCAAGTGTTTAATCAAAAATCCATTTCTAAAATTTAAGTCTTGTTGGTGCGTTTATCCAGCAATCGATCACCTCAGTGTGTCATATCCAATCTGATCACACTACAAGAAAATAAAGGATTTGCGATGGCAAAATGCATCGCAAATCCCTCGCAATACCAAAGTTGCGACGTCTTTGCGAGGCACAACAAATCGTCGCTAATCGTTGGTCGCAAATCGAAAATCATCGCAGTGTCGTCGCAACTTTTGCGATGGAACAAGAACGTAGCTAATCAGTCGCAAAAAACACCTCGTAAATACTTCGCAAAATAGCAACGAATTAGCGTGTAACCTTTCCAATCGCAAAAATATATCGCAAATTTGTCGCAACTCAGCGATAGAGAACTGCACTCACAAATGGAATGTCGCAAAATTGTAGCAACTTTTGCGATGGATTTGCGACGAGTCCTGGGATATTCATCGCAATTCTATCGTAGACTTTGCGGCGGAATTGCGATGAACATTAAAACTGTCATCGCAAATCCCTCGCAAAAGTGCGATGGACTTGAGACGGATAGAGTAATTAATAATTTAATATAGAATTGCTTTTAATTAAAAATAAAAGTGAAATTAAATATAATTAAAATAAATTAAAATTAAAATCTAAATAAAATTAAAATTCATAATATTAAAATTAATATAAACTACAATATTAGTTTTTACTACAAAAAAAAAATAACTAAAAAGATTGTGATGGTCCGGTCCCGGCTCCGGTTCCGCTACAAGAACCGAGGTCATCTCCGAATTCGTCCCGAAGAAGCCTTGCCAACTTTGCATCCTTTGTGCCCAAGTAGTTAAAAATTTTACCAAACTTGGACATTTGCTGAGTCTGAGCTTCGATGATGTTCGCCTGTGACTGGATGATACTCTGAAGGGCTTCTGAATCCTGTAGGGATTGAGATGAAGACGAAGCAGAAGAAGTGCAAGAGTCAATCTTCGATTGCAGAGAACCAACACCATAAATTCTCCTTTTTTTACGGGGAGCGACCTGAAAAAAAAATATATATATTTGATTGTAATTTATAATAAACATAATTGCAAACATTTACAACAATTTTAAAGACATACCTCAGTAAAAATTTTGTTCTTCATGGCCGGAGAGACGGATGCAGTGCTCTCGGGATCATCACCATCATAAGCCTGAGTCAGCTCCTGCATCCTGGAAGTGACGTCATGGTAGAGCTTCTCCGATTTCCCATCGACAAACGATCCATCCGATCTCCGTTTCGTCTCTTCCAGAACCGCGAGCAAATCCGGAATCGCATCGTCTCCACGGGTCTCAGCCTAAGTATATATAAATAATTACTATCATATTTAATTAAAAAAATTTAATAACTTAAAAAAAAACTTACAATCTTCCGTGCTCGGGCTTTAAACTAAAGCTGTCCGGAGCGATGCTTATGATACACGTCTCCATCAGGATCAGAGAACCGGGCCGCTTGAGCATTTCCGCTCTTAATCTCACTCGCCGGATCAGACCAATACGCCACGAGACCTTTCCAGACCTCAGGATCCAGCCACCTAGGCATCGCATTGTCACCCTCTTTTTTCCACTTCCTCTTCCATCGTCCCACCTGGTCACACATGCGAGCCTTCAGCTTGTCCTCAAATTCTTTGCGAACCAAAGATGTTATCACTGAATCCCAATGATAAGATTGCTACAAAAAAAAAGAGTTATGATGATAAAAAATAATAATAAAGATTTTAAAATAAATAAAATTTTAAAACTTACCGCAAATGTCTCAAACCACCGGTGAGACACATATTTTGGAGTCTGTGTCCAATTAACATGAGGTTCTTTGAAATCTCTTTCAAAGATCGATCTCACCTTAGCAGCTACACATCCGTCATCTTTAAACCTGAAATATTTTTAAAAAAAGAATTAAAAATAAATATAGTTTTAAACAACTTTAAGTTAAAAAATTTAAAAAATTAAAAGAAATTACCATAAAGTCCCTTGAGGACGGTCTGGATGAAGGTGTGGTAGACGATCATGACCGGGCTGATCAAGAAGCGCCGCTATGACCTGATCATGCTCAGCGTCAGTCACTGTAGGTTGTGTAGATGGAGATAGTGTCGGTTGTGCTGTCGGTGGGGCTGGAGAAAATACGGCGGGAGGCGGTGAATGATGATGAGAGTAAAACTCGCCCCAGGAGTAGACGGCGCTGATCCGCCTCTCGAAAGATAGCGAGTATAATCGTTCGAAAATCCAGACATCTACAAAAAAAAAACGAAACTTGTTATTAATTACATTTTCAAATCCTAAAATCTATTTTAAAATTAAAAAAAACGAAAATTGTAAAATTTTTAAATTCATGAAAAAATCCTATTAAAATCCTAAAATCTAAAATCATAAAACTCATGAATAAATATTAATAATTCTCAAATTCATGAAAAAAAATCATTTTCAAATCCTAAAATCTAAAATCCTAAAATTTTCAAATTAAATCCTAATCAATAAAACATAATTTAACAAATTAAAACTCCAATCAAAAATTTAATAATATAGCAAATCCAAAACCTAATCAAATATAACACTTAATTTAACAAATTAATTCCAATCAATAACACTTAATTTAAGAAATAAATCTAAAATTATAACAAATTCATCAAATATAATTTAACAAATTATAAAACCTAATCTAAAAATCTAACAAATTTATATAAAATTCAACCTAATCTAACAATAAAATTCAACTTAATCTAACAATTTGATTAATGTAAAATTGAAATCCATCACTAATGAAACAACTAATCTAACAAAATCCATCACTAATTGAAATCCATCACTAATTGAAATTGAAATCCATCATTGAAGATCATTGAAGGATTCAGAATAGTCTCACCTTAGGAAGAGGAGAGACGGCGGCTGGACCGAGGAGACATGGCGGCTGGGGCGAGGAGAGACGGCGGCTGGGGCGAGGAGAGACGGCGGCTGGGGAGAGGAGAGACGGTGACGTTGGAGAGGAGGGACTGCGACGTTGGAGAGAAGAGACGGCGACGTTGGAGAGAAAAGACGGCGACGTGGAAAAGAAAAAACAGCGAAGGTTTTTTTTTTCTGATTTTGCTGTTTCGAGTTACGACTGAGGAAGAAGAAGGGTAATTAAAATACCCTTCCCTCGCAAGTCCATCGCGAATCCATCGCGAAAATAGGTTTTTCGGTTCCCATTTTGCGAGGGAATTGCGAGAGATCCCTCGTAGTTCCCTCGCAAATTCTTTATAAAACAAAGAAAAACAACGATAACAAAACATTTTTTTATGACTTTGCGAGGGAACTGCGAGGGATCCGTAGCAGTTCCCTCGCAAAATCATTAAAAAATATTTTTTTTACAACTTTGCGAGGGATCTGCGAGGGCTCCCTCGCAATTCCCTCGCAAAATCTTTAAAAAAAAAAGAAAAAAAAACATCGTAATCTACATATTACACATGAAAGACCTACAACATACAAACATTTAATCAGATTCATTTTCAGATACATAGGATTTTTCACTATCGCCATCGGTTTCTTCTCCGTCATCTGTCTCCTCGAACTCATCATATTCCGGATCGTTACCTGTCTCATCCATGATCATCTCTTCTACTTCTCTGTTTCGTGGATCAATATGTAAGATATCTTCTGTTGATTCGACAGATACGGAGACTTCTGCTGATCTTTCCTGTTGCAAAGCCACATCATCAACTTCTTCGACTATTCGACCTCTCGGATTGACTTTTATCACAGATAACCATGTCTCTCGTCTTTCCCTTATCTGGGAATATGGAATGAAACACACTTGTTCTGCTTGACATGCTAAGATGAACGGTTCAAATTTAGGAATTTTTTTGCTGGCATTGACATCAGTTACCCCTAACGAGTTTGTCCGAATGCCTCGACCGACCGTTGGATCATACCAATGACATTTGAACAAAATGCATTTCAACCCGATAATTCTTGGATATGATACTTCCATAATTTCGTGCAAAATACCGTAGAAGTCATTTTCACCTGGCACGTGAATTCCATAATTTGCAGTTGACCTCTTGGAGCCATGCTCGTATGTGTGAAAAGTATAACCGCGAGTGAAGTACATTGGGGCAGTAATGATCTTTGCAATTGGTTCTTGAACAATTTCGTGTAACCAGAGAGGCAAGGAATGGTTTGCACATCCATTCATTACCTATACGATGTTTAAGAAATTTGAAAAAAACTAAATATATTTATTTGTAGTTCAAAACTTACATAGTATTTTAACCATCCTGCAAAATCACGTTCTTTGTACGTCTCGTACTCTTTTTCTTCTAAATTGGGGAACGCTTCTCGTATTTGCCTGTCGAATTCACTATAGAAATTTTTTTTGTAACCAAAACCATATATCTCTTATTAGATTTATATTAAAATATGAAATAAATGAAATTATACCTCTCAAACGGCTGTACTCCCTCACAATTTCGCAATATATAATTGTGAGCCGCATGAGAATATTTGTGGTCTTCCCACCAAACTTCTTTCAACTTCCCACCAAGTCTGCCTATTTGGGCGAAGATATCTGGGACCTCAACGTTATATGTTGGGGCAACCCCTCCATCGTCATATCGTCTAATACGGGTTTTTTTTGTTCTGACTGTTGGGCTAAAGTAGTATGACGTGAAGTGAGTGGTTTCCTCGGTCAAACTTTCTGCAACGATCGATCCTTCCACTTTTGCAAGATTTTTGGCCTTTTTTTTTAGATGTCCCATAAATCGCTCGAACGGTTACATCCATTGAAATTGCACGGGACCTCCAAGAGCTGCTTCATGTAGTAGGTGGATCGGAAGATGTTCCATCACATCAAAAAACGATGGTAGAAATATTTTTTCTAAGTTACACAATAACACTGAGATATTATTGTGTAATTGCATTATGCCCTCCTCTGTGAGTGTTCGTGTGCATAGATCTCTGAAAAATGCTCCAATGCCTAAAAATCGATGTATGGTTTATTAGTATTAAACACATATATAATTAATTAAGGGGACAAGATCACTAATTAAAACTTCACTGCTATTTTATCCGTAATTGCTTCGTGGACAGGTGTCGGTAAGAGCTCAAATAATGCAAACGGTAATAGTCACTGCATGAATACATGACAATCGTGGCTCTTCATACCGGCAATTTTTTTTCTTTGCTCTATACATCTTGAGAATTTAGACACATACCCATCAGGAAATTTTACTTCTGAAGCAACCCAGTCAAACAACGTTTGTTTTGCATTCCCGGACAAGCGAAAGATCGGAATAGGTAATTTTCCATCCCTTGTAATATGCAACTCGCTTCTTCCGCATATTTCGGCCAGGTCCAACCTTGATTTGAAATTGTCTTTACTCTTGCCCGTTTCCTGCACATTCAAAATCGTATTCATGATGTTATCGAATTTTTTTTTCTCTATGTGCATCACATCAAGGTTGTGCCGTAATAGGTGATCTTTCCAGTATGGAAGTTCCCAGAAGATACTCTTTTTGTGCCAATTGTGACAACTCCCATATTCGTCAGGCATGTTTGCCGGACTGTGCCAATTGCCCCTACGTGTACATGTTTCCTGCGCACCATAATAATCAATCATCTCCAACAAATCTTTTCCTGACATATACACGGGGGGGGGGGGAACACGCACAACTTTGTTCTTCTTGAATAGTTTTTTGTTCTTTCGGTAAGAATGATGCAAGGGAAGAAAGCGACGATGACAATTAAACCAGCATGGTTTCCTTCCATGCTTTAGTTGAAAAGCATCTGATTTTTCCATACAATATGGACAAGATAACCTTCCATGTGTGGTCCAGCCCGATAACATTCCGTACGCTGAAAAGTCACTAATTGTCCACATTAATACTGTCCGCATTATGAAATTTCGTTGTCGTGAATAATCGAAAGTCCGTACCCCTGTAAACCACAACTGTTTCAACTCGTGAATCAAAGGTTGCAGAAATACATCAAGTGATCGCTTTGGATGTTTCGGACCCGGCACTAGAATACTCATAAACAAGAATTCTCTTTGCATGCACATTTCCGGTGGAAGATTGTATGGCGTCAAAATGACAGGCCATAGAGAATATTGTCTCCCAGACAAACCAAATGGGCTAAAACCATTAGTGCATAAGCCATGATAGACATTCCTACACTCGTTAGCAAAGTCAGAATGTACCGTCTGAAAGTGTTTCCACGCCTTTGCATCTGACGGATGTCTAACCTCTCCATCCTCTATTGTATGTTGTGCATGCCATCTCATTGCCGCCGATGTCTTTTCTGATTGGTATAACCGTTTCAATCTATCAGTGATTGGCAAGTACCACATACGTTGGTATGGGACACGGGTCCTTCTAGTAGTTGGTTGATATCTCGGCTTCCCACAAAATCGACATTCCTGCAGCTTATCGTCGTCTTTCCAAAAAATCATACAATTATCAATGCACACATCAATCATTTCTGATGGTAACCCAAGATCCGCAACTAATTTCTGTATTTCGTAGTAACTCTCAGCGGAAATATTATCTTTTGGCAAATACTCTTTAAATAATTCAGCCCATTCATCCATGCAATTCTCAGTTAGGTTATTATCACTTTTAATTGTCATCATCCTAGATGCTAGTGACAATTTAGATAATTCCTCTCTACACCCTTCATAGATAGGTTGATTTGCAGAGTCTAACATATCATAAAACTGTTGTACTTCAACGTTAGGTTCTTCCCTATTTTCATCAACAAATGCAGGAATAGATTCATGAAATGCATCTGTGACGATATCATGATACCTATTTTCTGGATGAGACTCTTCATAATTTTCAAACATGTTTTGGCCGTAGTTATAATTAGCGGTATAACCTGGTTGATCAACACCATCACCCGTACTACTACTTCCTGCACCAAGACTAAAACCCTCGCCATGTGAAAATCAGACATAATAGTTCGGCATAAATCTTCTATTATACAGATGCGTCTTCACAATATCAATTTCCAAATATTGATTGTTCTTGCACGTTCTACAAAGACAGAATATGTTACCGTCACGCTTCGCATAGGGGTTATTAGTGGCCTGCTGGATGAATGCTCGCAACCCGACATGATACTCCTTCGTCACTTCCCTCGTCTCCGAGTCTTTTCTATTATACATCCACTTTCGTAATTCATAAACTTCGTGCTGAGACGACATATTGTTACTCACACACTCGTAATTTTTTTTTCTCTCTCGATTATAGAATATGTGTTTGAATTGTTGTGAAACTCTCAAAAACCGTCTGCCTATTTATAGAGATTTGAAAATTTTTGCGGCGGATTTGCTACAACAGTGCGACAGATTTACGAGATATTTGCGACGGAAAGCTAGTTTCTCGCAAATTGTTAGGTACTTGTTATTTAAAACGTGCCTACCTACCTGCAGAATCGCTATGCCATCGCAATCTCATCGCAAATTTGCTATGGATTTGTGAGGGAATGTTGTGTCATCGCTTATTCCTCGCAAATCCATCGCTAATATGTCGCAAAATTGCTATGCCTTTTGAAAGTCGCAATAACATCGCAAATTTGCTATGGATTTGCGAGGGAATGTTGTGTCATCGCTTATTCCTCGCAAATCCATCGTTAATTTGTCGCAAATTTGCGATGTCTTCTGAAAGTCGCAATAACATCGCAATTTTGCGACGTAAGTTGTCATCATCGCAGATTCATCGCAAAGTGTATCGCAGATCCCTCGCAAATTTGCGACGACTATTTTCCCTCGCAAATTTTTGATGGTTTTAGTTCCATCGCAATGTCATTGGTAGTTCATCGCTATGTCGTCGCACTTTTGCGACAGCTTATTGCCATCGCAAATTGCCATCGCAAATCGTCAGTTTTCTTATAGTGTCAAAACCGGCATATCAAAGGGCTTTCCGCAACCCTTAGTGGCGCCATTCGATCCATCTTTTCACCCCTATATTCGTCCTTCTACCTCCATCCACGTTCATCAATCAATTCTTACTTCTAAGCGTAGATCAGGGGCGTATCAGATGAGTGTGAAGCTGAGTATGTTTTTAAACGAGGGAAAAGCAAACGTTGGATTGTAAAAATGCGCTCTACCTTAATTGTTTTTGGGCGATGCTTCGAGACCAATAATGTCAACAACTAGGTAATTATCAATGGTATGCATGAGATTTAATATGTGTTATTAAGTATAAATTTATATTTATTTTAATTAGATATACTGTAAGAATTAATTAATGATTATGTATATTTTTATATTGTAAACATTTCTTTTCGAATTAGTAATAATAATATTTAGTTATACCACATATATATATATATAGTGCCTAAAAAGTGTACTAAATTTCTTAAATAATTGAGTAACCAAATATGTCAAATAATATATAATGGTAATACAATATAATTTCTCAAGTAAACAAAACTTTTATATATATATTAAAATTTAATGAGATGTTGACGCGTCAGCATGACATGTTGTAATATTTCACATAAACGTAAAGTTCTTTTGCTAAAATGATTCTCAATTAATATATAGGGATAATAATATTTAGTTATACCATATATATGTTGCCTAAAAAGTGTAATAAATTTTCTAAAAAAATTGAGTAACCAAGTATGTCAAATAATCTATAATGACAGTACAATGTAATTTGTTTTAGTAAACGAAACATTTTTATGTATTTTTTAAAAACTTAATGAGATGTTGACACATCAGCATGACAATATTGTAATATTCCACATAAACATAAGATTATTTTGCTAAAATGATTTCCAATTAATATATAGGGGATTAGATTTTGAAACCAAGGTGCAGAAACCTAATAACAAATCGACCCATATTTAAATCACTAATACAAATAAACCAAAAGCCTTGTCAGTGTATCAAATCTTTGATCCCCATTTATATATTTACTATATTATATCCCGTGCTATATCCCGTATTCCCATTTTTTTTATATTTATGTTTTATTCTAAAGTTTTGGTTATAGTATTGCAATAATTTTAAAATTTAAATAATAATTTTGAATTAGCTTATTATTTGTCATTCAATAAATTAAATGCTATATCAATAATTGTACTCTCCAAATATTAGTAAGAGGATATTAACTTCAGTTATTTGATTTCATTTAAAAAACGTATTAGTAGTAAATATATATCATTTTTATACTAATTTCATGATGTGTTATTATTAAATAATAAAAAACTATGAGTATATGAGTATAAAAAATCTATTTTCGTAAATATTTGATTTTATATAAAAATATTAACTTTAATATTTCAAAAAAAGTAATAGATTTTACATGAATGTTTTGAATTTTAAAATTAATATCTATTGTGATTATAAAACAAAGCATTTTTTTATTTATAATTGTAAATTGTATCTAAGTTTTAATAATTTTTTATCACATAATTGTGTTTGGTTATATGGGCACTAGAGAAAGATTTATTAGATTATTTTGGCTTTAAAGATAAAGAATAAAATACTAACACATTTTTATCCTTAATTTTTTTTCGTTTGCTTTTAAGATCAATAATATTGTACGTAACTGTTTATAATTTAAATATTTTTTATAATGTGAAATTTTCAATTAATAGTATAATATACATATTATATGTATTTAAAATTAATCTTAAATAGTAATATTATAGTGGAAATTTGACAAATTTGTTTATAATTTTATTCATTATTTATTTTGGAATATATAAATTAGATATTATTAATTTACATATTTACTACTTTTAAAATTTAATTTTTGTTTCAATAATTTATTTATTTAAGAAAATATGAATAAAATTGAAAATATATTTTGTGGATTTTGTTTTCAAATTTCTATTTTTAATAGTAAAATTAATTAGGTGTAATTTGAATAAAATTAAAAATAGATTTTTATAAAAATTTTATTTTTAATACAGTATATCACTCCTTGATTTTCTTTTTCATCGGAGACAAACCTTCGTCGTAACCATTAATTTTGCCGGTTTTTTGCCAGATTTTCACCAAAAGTCAGTTTGTCACCAAATATTCTATGGGACTGAATTTAAGTTAACTGATTTCTTTTTTTAATTGCAGGAAAAATGAAGAAGAAGGAGAAAATAATTTGGGATGACAGAAGAAAGAGTAGGCGAGGGAGAAGTGTTAGAGATAAGCGTTTTGAGGGTAGTATTAAATAAGTTAAAATCTATTTAAATGTATATGAAAAATATATTAACGCTTTGGTTGTAATGAAACGTCTTGGTCACCAAATCTTCCCATCCTCTCGAGCGATACTTAGCTGGTTCTTTTAGAAAACCGTACAATATATAGTTCTACTGTAGTTTGTATGTGTTTTAGACTCAAGAAATAACAAAAACAATTTTTTTTGTAATGTTTAGGAAACTTAACTCAAAACTTAAACTATTTTCTCTAAATCTTTTGGAACAACTCTCCAAATAGACTAATCTCTTAGTCTTGTGGAACACCTCTCCGAAGACTCTTATTTATAGGACTTTACAACCTTATCTTATAAGATCCATCTACCCATAGAACTTATCATAAACTTGTTGTAATCCTATCATATCTCTAACCGACTTGTTAGAAGATATGTAATCCCTAATCTTTAGGAATTATACAATATTCTCCCCCTTAATTCCTAACCTTGAATTAGGGAGGTTGATGAGGCCATGGATCCTAAGGAACAAGAAGAACCAGAACATGAGGAGATGCAAATTCAAGTGCCCATTTTGAGGAGATCACCTAGAACCAGATCAAGAGCTCAAGCCATTGAAGAGGAGTTCAATCAGCAAGTGGAGAGCTTAATCACACTTTTACAGCATGAAGAGCTCAAACAAAATTTATTAACCAAAGAGATTATGCAAGAGACACATATTGGACCAAAAGCTCAAGAAGACATATTGGATATTCATATGGACGTGCACAACCTGAATAAAGACCCAAGGAAGACATCCATTCAGCCCAAGATTCAGCTCACATCATTTCTGCCCATTTTAGAAGGAGCTCATCAGCCCACCATCTTTACAATATCTAAACAAGGAATGGAACAAAACCAGTGTCCAAACAGCTTAGGGGGCGAGCTAAACTTACCAAATTTCACTCCAACCATTCAGATCATTCCTAATCAAGATTAGAAGCAACTTACTATATTTGAAGCAAGCAGAATTCGCCCATATCACCACTAAATCAAACTAACGGCTCTGAACACGATTTTAGCCTTCTCATTATGTTGTTTATCTTATTTCCTTTCAGTAGCAATTTTTGTTTCATTTAAATAGGCTTAGAAGCCACCATTTGTATTCAGATCATCATTCAAGTAATTACAAGTATTATTCAGCAAAAACCTTTGTTCTTGAGTATTTTATTCTTGTGTGCGATTCCAAGAGTTCTAGGCTGAGAATTTGACTTATCACAAGGTCTTACACAACCTTGATTGGTGTCCACCAATCCACCTTCATTCCATCATCCCCCGTTTGTCTTAGAAACCTTGTACGAGCCTAAGAGAAGCAACCTTCATTCCATCAATCCATCAATCGGTTTCTGTAAGAACTCACAAGGTTCCTACATCATCTGGTATCAGAGCTTAAAGGCTCCTATCACGTTATATCTATCATGGCACCTTGTTTCCCTCTCATTTCGTTTGTGTTACATATCATCGTTTGTTTTTTTAAAATTCCTTCTGTTTGCATTCTGTTCTTGTTGCTTTGTGTCATTCAAAAGAAATCGTCACTTGTCTAGTTTAACTGTCTGAATCGTTTGTTTCTGTTTTATTTTGCTTCTGTTTTTGAGTTGATACTCCATTGTTTTGTTAATTATTGAATTCAGAGGTAGAAGAAGCATTAAACATGTGAATCAGTTAGTTTTCATACTTGACGTTGCATTAAAACAAAAGAAAACACATAAAAAGAAAATTGCATCCTTGTTTCCTTATTTGAGTTAATCGTTTGTCATTTGCCATATTTTTGTTATTCCATATTTGTACTCTCTCAATTTCGAGCATATAACATATTATCTTTCCTTTTTGCATTCTTTAGTTACCATCCATATTACATATTTTGCTTGCATTAAAAACCAAAAAAAAAAAAAAATTCAAGCATATTTCCATACACATCTTATATTTATATTAGTCCAAAATCATATCGTTCGTACTCATCATTTGCATTTATATTTGGTCCAACATATAGCATATTTAATTACATAGGTCTGTCGCATACCATCATTAAAACAAAAAAAAATACATAATCTGAATTTGCATTAATTGGTCCGATGTGCATCCTATATCATAACCTTTTATTTATCTCAGCATATCACATAATACATATCATTATACATCGTTTTGTTCTTGTTCTTTAAAAAAGCAGTAACTACTCTGTTTTTTTAAGGACCAATGGCTCAAAACAACGTCCAAGCAGACCTCGTTCAAGCCTTAGCTAACATCCAGACTCAACTCCAAACCTTAGGAGAAAGAGTGGCTCGAATAGAACAGCCTCCAAGGATCAACAATGTGGCTCCAATCCGAATGAACCAAGATAGAAAGGGTAGACGAAATCAAAAAATTTTTGATGAAGATTCAGACGAGATGCTAGAACTAGAAGAAGATACTCTACAGCCTAATCACAATCCTAGGAGAGGATTTCAACGTGAACCAGACCCGAACAGGCCATATAGACCAAGAGTACAACAAGGAGGTGGAATGAACCATCACAATGATTTAAAGCTGTCAGCTCCAACCTTTGCTGGAAAGGTGAATTCAGAAGCTTATCTGGATTGGGAGAGGAGGATGGAATATATTTTGAGTATTACAACTATTCAGATCAAAAAAAGATCTCTCTAGCTGCTGCCCAACTTACTGAAAATGCTCTAGCATGGTGGGATAGAGATGTCTCTCAAAGAAGGAGATTGAGACATGATCAGATCACTACATGGGAGGACATGAGATATAGCTTAAGGAAACGCTATGTACCAGCTTACTACCACAGGGACTTACAAAAAAGGTTCAGAAAGTTATCTCAAGGTCACAAATCTGTTGAAGAATGTTTTGAAGAATTTGAGACAATCAAGAATAGATTAGAAGTGGAAGATTTTGAGGAGACACGTATGTCTCAATTTTTGGATGGATTACAAGACATAATTGCTAGAAAGGTGGAGAGACAAACTTACCATGATCTCGAAAAGCTACTGCACCTCGCCATCCAAGCTGAGCAGCACATCAAGAGAAAAATCACATCCACCAACAAAGCGCTTGGACTCCATAAAGTTCTAAATCATTTGATAAGGGTAAAAGAGTGGAGAATGATTCCAGATTCAAGAAAAACACCCCTGAAGTAGTTAAATCATCACGGCCAGAAGTAAAGGCACCACCAACCCGAGCTAGAGACATCACATGTTCCAAATGCCAAGGAAAAGAACATTATGCAAGAGAGTGTCCTAATCAGCGAGTTATGATCCTAAAAGCTAATGGAGAGTATGAATCTCAAGATGAAGCTGAGGAGGATCCATAAAGTTCAGAAGATGACATTATGGACTATCCTGAAACTGGCGAGCTTCTTATGATTAGAAGAACACTAAGCGCTCTCTACAATCCAGAAACTTGTTTTCCTAGGCTTTATTGTAAGTTCTCAGGATTTAAAGGTTGATGAAGAGAAGATAAAAGCAATAGAAGAATGGCCTACTCCCACGTCAATTGGACAAATCAGAAGCTTCCATGGATTAGCTAGCTTCTATGGGAGACTCATGAGAGACTTCAGCACCATAGCAGCTCCTCTCACTTCCGTTATCAAGAAGAATGTCTCCTTCAAGTGGGAAAAAGCTCAAGAGGAAGCATTTCTCAAACTCAAAAACTGTTTAGTAAATGCACCTATCTTAATACTTCCTGATTTTAATAAAACGTTTGAGATTGAATGTGATGCTTCAGGAATAGGAATTGGAGCAGTTCTCACCCAAGGGGGACGACCTGTAGCATATTTCAGTGAGAAACTTCATGGATCATCATTAAACTACCCAACTTATGATAAAGAGCTATATGCTTTGGTAAGGTCTCTTAAAACTTGGCAGCACTATCTATTGCCTAAAGAGTTTGTTATCCATACAGATCATGAGACATTGAAGCATCTAAGAGGACAAACAACTCTCAACAAAAGGCATGCTAAGTGGCTAGAATTTGTGGAGACCTTCCCTTATATGATCAAGTACAAAAAATGTCAAGAAAACATAGTAGTTGATGCTTTATCAAGGAGATATGCACTCATCAGTACTATGGAAGCTAAGGTAATGGATTTTGAACACATTAAGTCTTTGTATGAGAATGACTTTGAATTTCAGGAAGCATACAAAGAAACTGCTAATGGAGCCTATGGAGCATTTTTCCAACAAGATGGCTTCTTGTTCAAGGATAAACGTCTATGCATTCCACAAGGATCAATGAGAGACTTACTGATTAGAGAAGCACACGGGGAGGTCTTATGGGACACTTTAGGCATGATAAAACCTTGAGCGTGTTACAAGAGCATTTCTATTGGCCACACTTGAAAAGAGACGTGGAGAGATTCTGTACCAAGTGTATCATTTGCTTAAAAACAAAATCCAGGTTACATCCACATGGTTTATACATGCCTTTACCAATTTCTACTATACCATGGATTGACATTTCTATGGATTTTGTTCTTGGATTGCCTAAGATTAACAACAAGGATTCTATTTTTGTAGTTGTGGACAGATTCTCCAAGATGGCTCATTTTATCCCATGTAACAAAACTAATGATGCTTCTCAGATTGCTGATCTTTTTTTTAGGGAAGTGGTGAAATTCCATGGAGTTCCAAGGACCATTATATCAGATAGGGACACAAAATTCCTTGCCCACTTCTGGAGAGTTTTATGGCGTAAGCTTGGAACTAAATTGCTGTTTTCAACCACTTGTCACCCACAAACTAATGGGCAAACCGAAGTAGTAAACCAAACACTCTTAGCCTTATTAAGGGCTACGGTTGGTAAGAACTTGAAGAAATGGTTGTCATGCTTCCCTATTGTTGAGTTTGCATATAATCATGCTAGACATTCAGCTACTAAACACTCTCCTTTTGAAATTGTTTATGGTTTTAATCCTAACACTCCTTTGAGTTTATCACCTTTGCCTCAAGCTGTTTATGCTAGTGCTGAAGGAGATACAAAAGCTGAGTTTGTCATGAAAATTCATCAGAAAGTGAAGGAGAATTTAGAAAAGAAGAATGAGAAGACGAAGCAGCAAGCTGACCATGGGCGTAAGGAGATCATTTTGAACCAGGAGATTGGGTGGTTACATATGAGGAAGGAAAGATTTCCAAACCAGAGGAAGTCTAAGCTTTCACCAAGAGGAGATGGACTATTTCGAGTGCTAGAACGTGTCAACAACAACGCATACAAGCTGGAGTTGCCCGGTGAGTTAACCATTTCACCTATCTTCAATGTTGCTCACTTAGCTCGTTTTGATATAGGTGAACAAGTTCTGAGGTCACAACCTTCTCAAGGGGGAATGGATGATGAGGCCATGGATCCTAAGGAACAAGGAGAACCAGAACATGAGGAAATGAAAATCCAAGTGCCAATCTTGAGGAGATCACCTAGAACCATATCAGGAGCTCAAGCCATTGAAGAGGAGTTGAATCAGCAAATGGAGAGTTTAATCACACTTTTACAGCATGAGGAGCTCAAACAAAATTTATTAACCAAGAAATTATGCAAGAGACACATATTGGACCAGAAGCTCAAGACATATTGGATATTCATATGGACATGTACAACCTGAATAAAGACCTAAGGAAAATATCCATTCAGACTAAGATTCAGCTCACATCATTTCTGCCCATTTTAGAAGGAGCCCATCAGCCCACCATCTTTACAATATCTAAACAAGAAATGGAGCAAAACCAGTATCCAAACAGCTTAGGGGGTGAGCTAAACTTACCAAATCTCATTCCAGCCATTCAGATAATTCTTAATCAAGATTAGAAGCAACTTATTATATCTGAAGCAAGCAGAATTCGCCCATATCACCCCTAAAACAAACCAACGGCTATGAATACGATTTTAGCCTTCTCATTATATTGTTTATCTTATTTCCTTTCAGTAGCAATTTTCGTTTCATTTAAATAGGCCTAGAAGCCACCATTTGTACTAAGATCATCATTCAAGTAATAACAAGTATTATTCAGCAAAAATCTTTGTCCTTGAGTCTTTTATTCTTGTGTGCGATTCCAAGAGTTCTAGGCTGGGAATTTGACTTATCACAAGGTCTTACACAACCTTGAGTGACGTCCATCAATCCACCTTCATTCCATCATCCCCCGTTTGTCTTAGAAAGCTTGTACGAGCCTAAGAGAAGCAAACCTTCATTCCATCAATCCATCAATCGGTTTCTATAAGAATTAACAAGGTTCCTACATCAGAGGTCTTCTACTCCAATGAGTTTTTACTCCTCCATTGGTTTACCTTCTTTCTTCTCCGTCACGGCAAATGGTAACTCTATGACCAAGTGCTTCAACACCTCAAGCGCTTCTTCCTTCTTTTTCTTCAGCTCAGTATCTGACTTGCTAATTACTAGCTCTATTTCATGCCTTGCCCTAGAATTAGCTACTCTCAGCTCCTCGATCTATGCCGTTACTTAGTGTAGAAGGTATTGAAACCATGTAGCTTTGATAGATTCTTGGATTTCATTGATTTCATCCACTCCCTTGAATATTCGGCTTCTTGATGAGAGTTTAACTCTTCATTAATGCTTAAAAGTAATTCCTCTCCTGCCAACAAAACGTTATCCCCAAGATACATGAGCTTGCTTGTCTCACGGTTTGATTTTCTCATAATTGGTTCGTCAGGATTGCAAAACAGCTCATCACGTGTTCCAGCAACTTCTCTGTTTTTTCTGTATTCTCTGTTAGATCCGTCAAGAGGCTCTTCCTTGGTTATGTATGGTCTGGTTCCATTATCTATGTTTTTTCTCCAAAATATAGTAATACCCAAACTACCATCTTCTTCTTTTGTCATGGAGTAAACCGGATTAGGAGATCTAATCCAACTGTTAGGCTAATCTTGTACATGCGATTAGGAGATCTAATCACCTTCATCAAAAGCCTTCCGTTGTAGTCGTGTATGGTGAGGTAGTTCTCCTTCAATCTTACATCACACCCGTTTTCTGTTGCTTTTCCAAGGCTAATAATGTTTCTCTTAAGATCCGGAATAAATAGACATCGGATATCAATCCTTTTTCTCCGGTCTTTCTTTGCAAAATTATTGAACATTTTCCTTTGATTTCAATGCAAGATTCATCACCAAACTTTTGCCTGTTATCTTCTCATTCAGCTTAGAGAAGAATGATCGATTACCCGTCATGTGATTGCTAGGTCCATTATCCAAGTACCAAATACTTAGCTCGTCTTCCTCTTCTTCGTATTTTCTTAGGATAATATTTCTCTCATACAAGAAAACAACTTCATGTTTGTACAGTGCTGCATCGGCCACCTCAGTCTCCACCATATTTGTTTCTTGAATTTTTTGAGCTTTCTCCGGACACGATGATGCAAAGTGTCCCTGGTTTGTAACAACTCCAACAAATGACCTTTGATCGATCTTTCTTTGGTTTTTTTTTGGCTCGATCCTGCTCTTCAGCGTTGTTTGGATGATGTTGTGTATTGAAGCGTCCCCTGCCTCGACCTCGACCATGCCCTCTTCCTTGAAAGCCGTCGAAACCACCTCGGGTGCTTTAAGTATCATAAGAAGTGAATAGGAGATTTCCTTGATCATCACCGTGATTTTCTTCTCCTATACGTTCTTCATATGCTTTCAGCCTCCCAACAATATCTTCAAATCCCGTGGTGTTGAGATCCAAAAATTGTTCTAGAGATGCAACAGGTTGGATATACTTGTTTCTAGGTAAACCGTTTAGAAACTTCTTCACCATCTTGTGTTCTTCAATGCTTTGTCCCAAAGCCGTCGATCTTGAAGTTATACTTAACATTCTTCCAATAAACTCTTCGATACTTTTTAACTTCTTCATAGTTAACCTCTCGAACTCAGAAGAAAGTGTTTGTAGGCGAGCCTCTCTCACTCGATCGGCTCCCAAATATCGACTTTTAATCGCCTCCCACATATCTTTTGCCTTGTTGTGATCTCCGATTTGTAAGATTAGATTTTCTAGTATGGATTAAAACAAAAAAGTTGTAGCTAGGTTGTTCTTGTCTTCATCATCCGATCTCAGCTCGATCACGTCCCAAATCTTGTGACACCGAAGTGTAATCTTCATCCGCATTGACCATACGGTGTAGTTGGTGGTGGTAAGCATCAGACACTGAATTGAGGTAGGACCTAGCTCTTTTGTGTGTTGTTGCACAACAATAGCTCCCTTCATCTCTTATATTCCAAACGAATCAAAACTCTTTTGATCTTAGGCGTTGATTCTTGTGTATGACACGTTTCTTGTGTCACAAGCTTCTCCGATCTTGTTGAATCTCACTCGATCCTTCCTTCTATGTTCTCGTCTTCGTCTTCTTGTCCGATCAAACACCTCCTGAACTTAGGCTTTGATTCACACGGACGTCGCCTATCTTGTAACGCAAGTCTCCGTGATTTTCTTCGAAGACGTCTCACGATCACACGAACACGTTTCTTTTCTCAAAAGCTTCTCACAAGCACAAAACCCTTCTTACTCGATTTCTCTTAATCTCTTAAGCTTCTTAGATTTTGAAAAATCTCTCACGATCCCTCTTAATCACTCAAGGTCTGATACCAAATGTAGTTTTTATGTGTTTTAGACTCAAGAAATAACAAGAACAACTTTTCTTATTAATGTTTAGGAAACTTAACTCAAAACCTAAACTCTTTTCTCTAAGTCTTTTGGAACAACTCTCCAAATAGACTCATCTCTTAGTTTGTGGAACACCTCTCCCAAGACTCTTATTTATAGGACTTTACAACCTTATCTTATAAGATCCATCTACCCATAGAACTTTTATTAAACTTGTTGTAATCCTATCATATCCCTAACCGACTTGTTAGAAGATATGTAATCCCTAATGTTTAGGAATTATTCAACATCTATATGATGTCACATAGTAATCTATGAGGTATGGAAGGAGAGGAACACTCGATTTCACAATCATTCCTCCACTCCATTTCTAATCATTATCCGTTATGTGGACCGGCAATTCTGTAACCGAGGTTCTTCATTTCGCCCAGCAAATCCCGGGCTCTAGTCCCACCTTACAAAACACTAGGCATAAAAAAAAGAAAATAAAAGCATTGTTGTTTCTATCATTTATTCCAAGGTACAAATGTACTTTACTGAAAATTGTGGTTCCATATTAGACTTCACCAAACAAAATGCAGATAATGTCAAATATAACCTAGTTTTTGGTGAATACTAAACCGAAGAAAAGAAGTAGAAGACTAATAACTTTTCCTAGGCACAGCAAGAGCCTTAAGCGGGTGTTTCATGACGACGGTGAACTCGAGCTTCTCCGTCAAGTCAACTTCATGACCTGCGACCTCCTTCCATTGGAACTCTCTGACCATGTTGGCGACGTAGTACTCAAGATGCAATATTGCCAGCCCAATCCCCGGACATATCCTCCTTCCTGCTCCAAACGGCATCATCTTTATCCCTCTGCTTCCGGTTATGTCCACCGCTTCTTCTTCTCCCATAAACCTCTCCGGTTTGAACGCCATTGGTTCCTCCCACACCTTTGGATCCCTCCCTATCTCTGCCACCATAAAGTTAATCGTCCCCTTCTTCGGTACCTTGTACCCTCCCAATACAGTGTCCTCCGTGACACTGTGCGGAAGCACAAAGTGTCCTGGAGGATGCCTCCGGAGACCCTCCAACACCACCCCCTTCAGATACGGCATCTTCTGCGCGTCTTCTTCCTCCACTTCCTTTGCTTCCTCCCCAACTACGCTTTTTATCTCCTCGTATAGTCTCTCCTGGATTTCTTGATTCTTCACGAGGTTGGCCATGATCCATTGCAGTGCCGTGGCTGTTGTATCAGTCCCAGCGTTGAGAAACTCAGAGCACAAACTCACAATCTCGTCCTCGTTCAGCTTCCTCTTCTCATTTGGAAGCTCCACATCGAGCAAAGTATCAACATATGATTGTACATACTCTTTGTTGTGTTCTTCTTCTTCCTCCAATGATCTCTTCTTCCTCTCTTCAACAATCTTTCTCCGAGCACGAATCAGCGGAATCAAAACGTCCAGCTGCTCCCTCCGGTTCTTGAAAAACTCTTCCCATTTCTTTCGCAAAATCAATTTAGTGAACTTCGGCCAGAGATTCAGGATGTTATACCTGGAAAAGTTAAGTAGCTGTCGTCTCTGAACAAATTCCACCTCTTTGATTTGCTTCTCATCAAGCTTATCACCAAAACACATGAGAACAAGAAGCGCAAACATTGCATAGTGAAGATGATCAACGACAACGATCGGCTCTTCACCTCTATTCTGACGAAATCGATCAAAGAGGATCTCAAGAACCCAACGCCGCGCTTGAGAATAAGATCTCATGCGCGACGGATGAAGAATCTCAGAAGTGAGATTCCGACGGAGAAGCCGCCACGTGGCTCCATATGAACAAGAACTAATGTTATGTTGGTTGCTAGAAACAATCTTGCTGATCGGAGCGGCCGGTGGACGGTCAGCGAAAACGGCGCCGTTCAAGACCAGAGCCTGGTGAGCGAGAGAACGATCAGCGACGAAGATAGCGGGCCGGGAAGTGATGCGGAGAGTGATGATTGGACCGAGACGGTGGTGGACGGAGCGGAGATAGTTGTTAAGACCACCTAAGCCTTGCCGGAGCCACTGGAGAGTTCCAATGAAAGGGAAGAAGTTAGGGTCAGGAGGTAGCGGAAGAGAGGAGGAGTCACGGCGGCGGAGGAGGAGATTGAGGAGGAGAGATAGGGAGAGAGAGGCCAAGATGAGTAACCATATCTCCATTTTCTTTTGGTTCTATACTTTTTTCTTACTCTTCTTCCTCTATATATATATACACGTGTGTGGCTAAATTTATGTAACAATATTTAATTGGTCAACCTACGTTGTAACACAATTTATCTTAGAGCATAAGTAATAATTTTAAATTCGGCAATATTATTATTATTTTTTTTTTGTTTTTGTCAGATTTTCGGAATAAATCGAAATTTGGAAAAATCAGGTAGAAAATTTGGTGTTGCAGCAACTCACATGTCACGAGATATTATTACTTGTCTTGGGCGGGTCTTGGGCGGGTCTTGGGCTCTACGTCAAGATCGGGTGAAAGTTATAAGATCTTTTATCTTTACATTTAGTAGAGTACAAACAAATGGATTTTTGTGACATCATCAATTACGTATGTTACTTGAGATTTATGATTTTTTTTCTTTATTGTTATTTGATATTTTCTTTAATAAATGGATGATCTCTCTTAGGGACAATATGAAGACTTTGACCCTGAATTGAATTAGTATTTTTGTGGAAACTTTGAATTGAAAAGCTGCCTAAATTTTTTAAAAGATGTCAATCACTTAATTGCAATCCCTTTTAGTGGATGGGTACTTTTCCTTAAATTTACAGGATTTGGTGGACTGTCATTTCTTGGGGTTAAATATCTTCTTTAATAATTATTAATTATTTTTCTTTATTAAGTTATATTTTGTGTTATTTTTTTTTTTAATTATGTTTCGGGTAATTAGGTGTGTTTATCCAAAATAAAAAATAAATCACATATGTGTTATTGATTATTATGTTAGGGAAAATTAGATAATGGTTTAATGGTCTATCTCCAACTTACCATCTATGTAAGCAGGATTTTATTTGCTTTTGGCCTTTAGCAATTTTAATATGAAACAAAACGGATACGTCTCCCCTATCTCTCTTGACTTCGACTTCCCACGGGAGTTTTGTCGAGAAACAAGTACCAATGAAACGTTGAGGCAAACCTTACATGACTTCTAGCATGACTATCCAACAAGCGGTCCAACAAGCGCTTCAAACAATTTTGCATACTAATCAACAACGTGGAGGTCCGGTCCAAAACATAAACAAAATAAACATAAACATGATAAAGACAGGCTTAAAAGTTCTATTTTTTTGGATTTTTAAGAACTTCTAATTTTTAATATTTTTAATAATTGTGTATTAGGATTGTGTTTTTAAAGATCTCTAATTTATGATATTATTAACTATTATATATTAGGTCCTACCCCAAAATTATAAATATAATAGTTTTTAAATTAAAAAATATTTAAAAGAGTCCCAATTTTTTTTTACGCTTCGGACCACTGTTTTAATTTGACTGGCCTTGACAACTGTTGGAACCTATTTTGGCAAGTTGCGTCAGGACTATTTTTTCGGACAACTTTCCAAATTGAAGTTCATTTAAATGAGAAATGTATGACAAAATTTGATTGCTTAAAAGGCACAAATTGGACACATGGGAAAAAATCCCACATGGAAACATGGAGATAAATCCTCTAGTATATAAGGGAGAATATTTGTGTCTACACTCAAAGCCTTGAGACCAAAGTATGTTGTAAAGCAGAGAAAGCATATCCATACTAAACTGGGCTAGGTTCGGGTTTGAGTTTAGGAAAATGGGTTAGAGGCTTAATAGCTTATCTTTTTAGCTCATATTTGTTTTAAGATTTGTGGTTAGATTTAGTCCTTTCAACATTAAAACTAACGAATTAATGGCTATAAATCTGGCATTGAATTCACGTCTCCATGAATACTCATTTTAATGGAGTGGTTTCGCTTTTGAAAATTAAAGGGAGAAGAAAGAGTTTCTTCAACGATATACAATCTCATTCTAAAAAACAACAAGAAAATTCTCTTCATGTCTCTTCTCTCTGTTTTCTCTGAGTCTTAAGAGTACAAAAAGATTCTAGTGTTCGTCTGAGTTTTGTTTTCGGGTGTTGCGAAACATAAGAGTTGCGGTTGTAACTTGAGATTCTAATTGCATCAAGCCAGCACACTACAAATAATTAAAGAATTAAAAAAAAGATTTGAAGTCTTGACTCCGCAAATCGTTTATCCGTTCATCAATTATTGGTATCAATGTGTCCTGTAAATTGTAACAAAGCAACTTGGATTTTGACGACAAAGACAATGAGGAAGCCAACGACAATCCATTGGTAGGAAAGCAAGCTCCACTTTTCCTTCTTCATCGGTGACACACTTTAATATATAGAATGAAAGTCTAACTAGAGGAGCAAATCTTTCATATTTATAAAATATAAAAGAATTAATAAGTGTATAAAACACCAAAAAGTATTTAAGAATCGATTCTACAAAGAATTAGAATAACACACTAAGTTATTTAGAAACAACTTTAGCTAACATAATAAAATTGTTTTTGTCAAAAACAACTACTAAGGATGAAATTAAAAACAAGAAAACTTAAAGGCAATAAGGTGTCTCAGTTCAATTGATATGTCAAAAAAGATGCTAGAGTACAATAATCTCAAATTTTATCGTGGCTAAGGCTCTAAATGGAAGCCTAGTGAAAAAAGTGATAAAAGGTGGATGGGATGATACACTCATATTTCGCAACATAACTCATTCACACAATTAAAAGCGTTTTTACTTTGCATAGATTAAAAAAAAGGATATTAATGGAACCACATGTGTACCAAAAGAAGAAGAAATCTTAAAATACGCTTGCTACTGTTTAAACACCTCAAATATGGGGGTCGAGAAAGTGGTACAAGTGACAAAATATATTGATCGCTTAGCAAAAAAACCCCTTTCTCCCAAAAAACCCTAATCGCCGTCACCTCTGATATGCTCAAATTAATACCCTATAATGATACTAAAGCAGTTGCTGCAGTAAAGTTAGGGGTCGAACACAAGAACTCAAGAAAACTCACGCAATAGATGAAAGATGCAGATTGTGCTAAGCAAACAAATGATTGATGAGAAAACAAATGATCGAATTAAACTTAGGTTGATTTGTATAGAAGGAAACTAGGCTCAGGGAAATTCTCAGGAAATCAATGATAGATAATAAATAAATCAATTAAGGTTCAATTCAATTAAGCGCCGTTCTTGAACTCAAACACGAAAGTATAGTTAACCAACTGTCGTTGCGAAAACTAACTAAGTCTAAAGTCTAAAATTCCAAATCTCTTTGCAAATCCTACACAGTAAACCAGCAATCAATTCAAGTTTGATATGTTCACAATTCGATTAAACCAAATCTCTTTGCAGATAATCCAATTGCTCACCCTAGGTTTTATCAAATTACTCAATTGCACTGTCGTGCCTAATCGATTAATCTAGGTTCTATGTTCTAAGTGATCAGTTAGAAATAGCTTTGAGAACAACCTATGGTGAAGAACTATTCAGATTTTGAACCCTAACAAATCAATTATCATAAATCAGAGAAATCCATATGAGAAATCCCTAAACCTAAAATGAGACTACTCAGACATGATAGATGAAACAAATAACATAACTGAATAAATCATGAAATTAAACAAAGGAATAAAAACAAGGGTTCGGGATCTTCTCTATGATGAACAAAGTCTTGGATCCGTCTCCCTCACAAAAGCTCTCAAATCTCAATGGTGGCTCAAGAATAATAGTCAAAAGTAAAGTCTGCCGTCCTCCCTAACCTAATGACTAAAAGTTTGCTTAAATAGGTCTAAAATACGAGCTGGGCTTCTTATGTAAATAAAGGGGATGATTGGGCTTCTTATGGGCTTCCTTGAAAATCTCTTCTGCGCGTTGATTACGTCGGTATCGATCGATACCATGATGGTGTCGATCGATGCTAAAGCTTCAAAACGGGTACTTTCTTCGGTTTGCTCCAAAAAGGCTCCAAATATCTCCAAAATCTCCAATTTCGTCCCAAACGTGCTAAAACCTGAAAAGACTCTAAAATGATAGAAAAAGCACTAGAAAGACTCGATAAAACGACTTATATCATGGCTAAAAACGGGTAAAATCCATGATATATCAACTCCCCCAGACTTAGCCTTTTGCTTGCCCTCAAGCAAAACAGAAAACTAAGTGAGAGAAAGAGTTTTGAAAAACCTTAGAGATCCTGATCTGGTACCGAAATCTCTGTAATGATCCCTCTTCCCAAGCGCCCACTGCTGCCTGATCAGCTCCAGATCTAACCACCATGTACTTCTCCGTAGGAACCCCAACTTCCCAAGACTTCACTTATTATCTCACACCAATATTCTTCCAAGCTCTCATCGCTAGTTTCATCGCTGCAATCAGTGTTCAAAAACCTTCTAGATTCTTGCCCATACAATATCGTAGCTAAGGAACCATTTATTCAACAACATTTATTGCTCTCCGGTATTCTTTATCTCCCCCAGACTTATTTCATAATCAGTTCTAATTGGATTTCAACAGCGCAAGTTTATCTGAACAGCAAATACAAATCAAGGTCCGAAACGCGAGTATTGATAGTGTTTGCTACCGAATCCCCGGTTCTTACCCTCTCAATGTATCAAAAGTCTTAGGTGAATAATGGGGTCATAGAAAATTTTCCTACCCCTCACTTCAGGCCTTTGTGTGATCATTCCTTATCCAAGTAGAATAATGGGGTCATAGGAAATTTTCCTACCCCTCTACTCGGCGGAAATCATTTCATCTTTTATAATGATTTTACTTGTTTTAACGCAAATATGTATCCAACAATTTTCACGGGAGAGATATACCACAATTTTCAAGCATGATGGGTTCCTTAGCCAGATATGAATGATGAATCAAGCTCTAAGAACACTAACCGCGTAGATGAAGTGCAAAATTTGGCTAAAGCTTGTGAAGAACCTTGCGGGAGACATGAGTGATTTCTAGCTGGCTGGTTATCCCTTGGATTTTTCATTAGTCGAACTGAAACTAGTCCTGTAACAGTGGTCACTCAAAAGCAAAATCAGAACAACAAATTCAAGCAAAAGACAGATCTTCAAGTGGTTTTGACTCAATAAAAACATATAATAAATAAGAAAACAAAAAGTCAATGTCAGTGACTACCTCCCCCAGACTTAAGCAACACTGTCCCCAGTGTTTATCAAGCCCAGAGAAGGTGAAAAAAATCAAAGGACAAAACGAAATAGGTCAAGAACAAGAGGTGTTACCATAGAGCGGTGGTGTCGATCGATACCAAGGTGGTGTCGATCGATACGAAACAAAAACGACCATCCTTCTTCCGACCTGATTCGTAAGACACAACAAAACACAAAAACAAAAACTCATATTTATAGACTTACCAGTGGGTTGCCTCCCACTAAGCGCTTGTTTAATGTCACGAGCTTGACTGTGGCTAAGATATCAGTCAGGACAAGGTAGAGAACTCACTCCGAGATAAGCTCCACAACCAGACATCTCCAGCTTCAAAGTTGTGCTCATCATATCCTCTTCTTTCTCTTTCATCTCCGTAGGAATGAGAATTCTAGCCTTAGAGAAAGGTTTCGAGGTTCCCTTGCACTTCACCTTATATTCGATCGAATCTCCATCACACTTCTGAGGAATCAAAGTGAAATTAGCAGCACCGTTGATCTTCTTGCGCGTCGCCTTCCTCTTTGTTGCCTTGGTCTTCTCCACAACTTTCCTGGGGTGTTGGGGGGGTTCATTTGAAACAACTACGACCTTTGGTTCACCATAAGACTCATCGAGCAGATCGATCATCAGAGTCTCGCCCGAGGCAATGGTGATGCACGAGACATGTCTGGGTGCTCCTCCAGAAGGAATGGCATCGTAGAAGACGTCTCCGTCAATGCAAGAGAAAGAGATTCTCTTATTAGGCGTGTCCATGATCGCGCCAACAGTAGCCATAAATGGTCTTCCCAAAATCAAGGGCACCTTGGATTCTTGGCTCATCTCCACAACCTGAAAATCAGTAGGAATCAGACAATCTCCTATTTTAACAAGTAAATCAAGAATTGTAGCGTAAGGGAGTGAGCTAGAAGAATCCGCGTATATGAGAAGCGTGTTAGGAGATCTCATATCAGCTTTCAATCTCTCTGCAATCGCCCTTGACATGACGTTGACACTAGACCCTGAGTCAACGAGAGACTCCTTGAAGTTTACTCTAGAGATGGAGCATGGAACTGAGAATTTCCCTAGGTCTTCCCTCTTTGTCAACTGTCTCAGCGGTGGTGGTGTATCACCAACGGGAGGTCCTGCAACCACTTTTTTTGATAAAAACTTGCTTCTAGCAGCCGCCCACTCCTCTCTTGTCAGCTTGGGAAGAACAGGGTAAGGTAGCTTTGGTTTGTATACCCGTTCCTCAACCATCTCTGTCCTTTTCTCAGTTATTGATTCAGCCTGCGAAGGGTATCGACCGATACTAGATGAGTGTCGATCGATACTGGAGTTTTGTATCGTCTCTGTAGGTTGGTATCGATCGACACAGGTATGGGTGTCGGTCGATACGCGTGGAATGTCAGAATTCTTATCTTCATCTTCAGCAACCTTCGAATCTACAGCAGGTCTCGAGAAGTATCGATCGATACCAGGCAGGTATCGGTCGATACTAGTATCACTGGATACGAACACAGTCATCGCAGGCTCAAAATCCTCTTCTCTAGCGCTCGAGGTGATTGCATTGACATGTCCATGCTGTGGTTGAACTATCTTTCCCTTGAAAGCTGCTGATGTCTAAGCTATTTGATTTTCCAGCATCTTCTGATGGATTTCGAGAGCGTCGATTCTCCCATTCAGATCAGTGTATAAATTATCCAGCTTTCTCTTGAAATCCCCAGTCATCTTTTCTTGTCCCTGCAGAATTTGTTCCAGGAGGATCTCCGTCTTACTCTCTGTAGACCTCGGAGAATGCGGTTGGTACGCAGAATTACCGTATTGGCGAGTAAAATCACCGCTTTGAAGTGGTTTTTGGGCGAATTGAGTGGCACCAAAACCAGATTGGTTACCTCCAGACTTGTAACCACCTTGCTGATTGTTGTTGAAGCTTTTGTTGTTGTTGTAACCAAATCGCTGACCCTGAAAACCAGAATCACCAATGTAGTTAACATCTTCTGCTTCATCTTTAATCTCCTCTACTTCCTCAGCAAAATGTACAGCCTTCTTTGTCTTCCCCACTAGCAGGTTGTGCATTGTGTCTAGCTTCGCCTGAACCTCAGCAATCTGTGAACTGTCAGCAACACTAGCGAGCCTCTTCCGCTCGAAATCAGCATTCTTGGTGTTATTGCTAGACGCCAAGTTCTCAATCAGCTTCATAACATCGGTTGGAATCCTAGTGTTGAAGTTCCCGTTGCTTGCAGAATCCAGTGCCATCTGATACCGCCAATCAATCCCTCTGTAAAAGATCCCGAGCAGCTGAACTTGACTGAAACCGTGATGCGGACAGTCTCTCTGGTAGGATCTGAATCGCACCCAAGCAGCCTTGAGTGCTTCTGTTGGACCTTGAGAAAATTGAGAGAGCTTGTTCCTGAGCTCCTCCGACCTCGCATCGTCATAGAAATTGTTCAGGAATGCGTTCTTGGTCTCGTTCCAAGTAGTGAGAGATCCGGGAGGTAGCTGCTTCAGCCAGTAAGCTGCCTCTCCACCAAGAGAGTATGGAAAGAGCTTACAAAAGAGGTATTCATGTGGCACTCCATTGTACTTCATACTGGTGACCAAGTCCTCGAATTTCTCGATGTGATCCATAGGGTGCTCATGAGAGAGACCGGTGAAAGGGTGTTGTCTAACAAGAGCGAAGTAAGCAGGCTTCAGCTCAAAGTCATTCCTCTGGAAAGTCGGAATACGGATCGCTGCACGATTGGCATAGAACTGATCCGGTCGGTTGTACTCGCCAAGCGTCCGTTCAGCCTCGGCAGGAAGTTGCTGAGGTTGACGTCCAGCCTCGGCAGGAAGTTGGCGTCCACCTTCCTCATCATGCACCAAACCATGTGGAAGATCCATCTCAACTGTAGTCCTCTTCGTTGTCCGATTTGTGCGTTCAAGCTCTGCTAGCTCTGTGAGGGAGAGATTGATCAGTGGTGTGTCCTTCTTTCTCCTGGTAGCACGCTGATGCATACACCTGAAAATCAAAAGACGAGAAAATAAGTAACCAAAATTCAAAAACAGACGTTCAGTGTCGATCGATACCAATGAAGTATCGATCGATACTGACGACGAAATTAGCCAAAATCGACAACTAAAATTCTAATGGTGAATTTTTAGAGTCCCCGGCAACGGCGCCAAATTTGATATGCTCAAATTAATACCCTATAATGATACTAAAGCAGTTGCTGCAGTAAAGTTAGGGGTCGAACACAAGAACTCAAGAAAACTCACGCAATAGATGAAAGATGCAGATTGTGCTAAGCAAACAAATGATTGATGAGAAAACAAATGATCGAATTAAACTTAGATTGATTTGTATAGAAGGAAACTAGGCTCAGGGAAATTCTCAGGAAATCAATGATAGATAATAAATAAATCAATTAAGGTTCAATTCAATTAAGCGCCGTTCTTGAACTCAAACACGAAAGTATAGTTAACCAACTGTCGTTGCGAAAACTAACTAAGTCTAAAGTCTAAAATTCCAAATCTCTTTGCAAATCCTACACAGTAAACCAGCAATCAATTCAAGTTTGATATGTTCACAATTCGATTAAACCAAATCTCTTTGCAGATAATCCAATTGCTCACCCTAGGTTTTATCAAATTACTCAATTGCACTGTCGTGCCTAATCGATTAATCTAGGTTCTATGTTCTAAGTGATCAGGTTAGAAATAGCTTTGAGAACAACCTATGGTGAAGAACTATTCAGATTTTGAACCCTAACAAATCAATTATCATAAATCAGAGAAATCCATATGAGAAATCCCTAAACCTAAAATGAGACTACTCAGACATGATAGATGAAACAAATAACATAACTGAATAAATCATGAAATTAAACAAAGGAATAAAAACAAGGGTTCGGGATCTTCTCTATGATGAACAAAGTCTTGGATCCGTCTCCCTCACAAAAGCTCTCAAATCTCAATGGTGGCTCAAGAATAATAGTCAAAAGTAAAGTCTGCCGTCCTCCCTAACCTAATGACTAAAAGTTTGCTTAAATAGGTCTAAAATACGAGCTGGGCTTCTTATGTAAATAAAGGGGATGATTGGGCTTCTTATGGGCTTCTTTGAAAATCTCTTCTGCGCGTTGATTACGTTGGTATCGATCGATACCATGATGGTGTCGATCGATGCTAAAGCTTCAAAACGGGTACTTTCTTCGGTTTGCTCCAAAAAGGCTCCAAATGTCTCCAAAATCTCTAATTTCGTCCCAAACGTGCTAAAACCTGAAAAGACTCTAAAATGATAAAAAAGCACTAGAAAGACTCGATAAAACGACTTATATCATGGCTAAAAACGGGTAAAATCCATGATATATCAACCTCCAATCTTTGCCTCTGTTTTGCCTCTCCGGCCACCGTAACCGGTGCCGGTGCCGTGAGAGGGGTCTCTTTCTTTCTATGCTTCCCTTTAGCTCACTCCTCAGTCTTTTCCATGGTTTTGGTATCGAGCTCAGTGGAGTCTTCTCCTCGATGATGAGCGTTCAGTACCGGTCCCGATGCCGGTGGTTCAGGGTTTCTCCTCCAGAAGCTTGCAATGACAGATCTCCTTGTTTCGTGGATCAGTGTTGGTTCCTTGATGCTCGATCTCTAGCTGCCGCTCTGAAGTTCTTTTATTCTCTGTTTATTTCTCGGGTGCTCTCCTATCTAGTGGGGTTTTTAGCCGTAGAAAGCTGGTGAATCTGTCATTGAAAAAGGTAAATTAGTTTTGAGATTAATTTTGGATCTTATTTCTTCATCTCTGTTGGACTCCATGGCTGGCTTTATTGCTGCGTTATGAAATGGATTCGAATTTGGTGTTTGCCTTTGTGAACATTTTCGCTGTTGAGCCATCTACTTGTCTCTATCTGAAATTCTTTTGGAGTTTTGAATTTGAGTTTTCAGGCAAAACAATTGTTTCATTCTTCATTTCTTCTCTTGTGAGGAGGTTGTCAGTTCCAAGTTCTATAGGTGGCTAGTTCTATACTGACGATTGCCCGCGTGTAAGAATGTTGATCTTATTGGGCTTATCGCCATTCGATTCTCAAGGTTTTCGCCTTGATCCTTCCGTTTCGTGCTTCTATTGTCAGACTGTTGGGATGTGATGGTTATTGTCTCTGTGTTTTTGCCTTCGGATTTCTCTGCTTTCCACGATGTCAGATTTGATGGCTGTTGGATGGTACGAGCATGGAAGTATTGCTACTCAAGTTCGTGCTCGGACTCGGACAAAGTGCTTAGGCGGAACGATGGGAAACTTGTCTCGGCGAGAAACTCGAACAAGGGCGAGAACGGATGGATGGGGCGGGCTGAGATGACTCAAACGGAGGTGATAAACGAACGATGGAGCTTGTCTTCGGGAGAATCTCGACCGGAGATCAAAGCCAGTGGGTGAACGGTGCTAGACTTTGAGGAGAATCTCACCCGGAGTGAAGCTCTAGTGCGAAGCGGATGGTGGGGGATAGAGGCACCACAAGTGAGGAGATGACTCACTTGATATCGCCAACCTAGGAGTAGAGACCCGGCCTCAATACTCTAGGAAACATAATCTAGAGCCTAGCTTCATGATTAGTGAGACAAAGTTAAGACTTTGATATTTTTGTGTAAATGCTTGTGTATTGATTAAAGAAAGAGTCTTGGCTTATATAGGCTTACAAAATATGGTAACTTAAATGAAAATTAGGGCCTAAGCCAATTAGACATGGCTTGATACTTAGTCCCAATATTACATAGCAAAATACCCAACAATAAGCCAAAAAGATAAAGACAAGTCTCATAAGCAAATAAGAAGAAATGTAAAGGCTTTCCTTTAGAGATATGATCACAATTCTAGACTAACTAAGCTTGTCATGAATGTTTCCAAGTAGCTAGTCTATGGAAATTAGATTGTGATGCTCTAAGTCTTTCACACCTCGTTAAACCCTTTTCCTAGTAAATGAGGAGATGACTCACTTGATATCGCCAACCTAGGAGTAGAGACCCGGCCTCAATACTCTAGGAAACATAATCTAGAGCCTAGCTTCATGATTAGTGAGACAAAGTTAAGACTTTGATATTTTTGTGTAAATGCTTGTGTATTGATTAAAGAAAGAGTCTTGGCTTATATAGGCTTACAAAATATGGTAACTTAAATGAAAATTAGGGCCTAAGCCAATTAGACATGGCTTGATACTTAGTCCCAATATTACATAGCAAAATACCCAACAATAAGCCAAAAAGATAAAGACAAGTCTCATAAGCAAATAAGAAGAAATGTAAAGGCTTTCCTTTAGAGATATGATCACAATTCTAGACTAACTAAGCTTGTCATGAATGTTTCCAAGTAGCTAGTCTATGGAAATTAGATTGTGATGCTCTAAGTCTTTCACACCTCGTTAAAACCTTTTCCTAGTAAAACCTGGTGGGAAACCTAGGAGTAGGAAAATAGTATGTTACTCACTTAGTGTATAGTGAGGACACAAAAAACCTTCTCTCCAAGGTTGTATGTCCGTGAGCTCTCCTCCGATGGTCCGACCTGAATGCTCACATTGGTTCTCGATGGATCCGGCGGGTGTGATGGCTCTTCGAGCTCCTTAAGGCCGAGGAGGTAGGTTTGTAGCTGATCTTGGTAAGCCCTTGAAATGTTTCTGGTCACTCTCCTAGGTGGTAAGCTTGAAACCTTCAGCTCCTTAACTTGCTCATGTCGGTTTAGATCCGTGGTCCGGGAAAGTATCGGTACTATGTCCACATCATTGGGGTGTGATGGTTTTCTTTGCTTTGGTTTGATGACAGTGTGTGGTATATCCGGTCTTTTCAGATCTTCCGACGCAACCAGTTATTTCAGGAAAGCTTTGTAGATCTCTGTTTTCCTTTGCTCAGTCTTAGGAATTAGATCTAAATCTCCTATTATTAAAGTAGAGTGCTAGACATCACCTATAATCTCTCTCAACTCGAGTTCGCCTTAGCCACTTAGATCTGATGCTGCCGCTGAAGCCTCCGTCAATGGGCAGTGGCGGCCACCGTCGCTGCCTTCCCAGCTGCTCCTCTTTTTTTTTCGTTCTCTGCTTGCTCTCGGTCTCGTTTTTGTCTCCATTCTCTGTTCTTCGTGGAACCTTCTCCTCTAGAGCGGCCACCGGTTCTGGCCAACCCATCAGCTCTGGCGGAAGAATTACGTGACCATTCACCTCCGAAGGCCTCGGTCGAGAGGACACGTCCGGATGGGTCGACCCGATGTCGTACTGATGTCGTCCTGCGGATGGGCGACACGGATGTACTGATGTCATCCTGCAGACGGTCTGGGGACGTACGTACTGCGTCCTGTGGGCGGTTTGCGAACGTATGGACTGCGTCCTGCGGACTGACGGACAGCGTCCGTAAGGACACGATACGGATGTGTGATCAGGTCGATTTAGAAACTTTCCTTATAAGGATTTCTCGTTTATGGCAAGTGCAAAACTCAGTAAAATGGCGTGTTTTGGAGCTGTTTGGGCCTAGGGACTTTACGATTTTGGGAGGCTTTTTGTGGATAGTCTTAGGGCTTGGCCTGTGAGACCCTTAACCTAGTTTTGCCTATTTAAGCTCTCCTTTTGAATCCCTGGCTGCACAATCACGTGCAATCAGAGAGAGAGAGAGTTGCCCATCAGAGAAGATAAGGAGAAGAACACGTTTGGTGGTGGGAGAACTTGTGGCCGTTTGGTCCCATCCTTTGGTAAGCGATTCTCTCTTATCTTGGCTGCTGTTTGGGATCGATTTCTGGGTTGTTTATGACTGTGCTCGTCCGTTTTTGTCAGTGAGAAGAAGTGTCTTTCGTTTCTGGTGGAGAGCTCGATCCTTTGGTCTCATAATCGCAAATTGGTAAGCGATTTCTTCCTTGGTATTGTTGCTGTTGTGGAGCGATCTTATGAGCAATCTTTTGGCGTGTTTTTAGGCCGCTGCTGAGTGTTGCCTCCGTAATCATTGGTAAGAAAAGCTCTTTTGTGGCCGATTTGAGTTTGAGTTTGTTGCGTTTTGTTGAAGCGTTTTTGTGAGCTGTCTTGTGGTGTGTTGTAGGCTCCAGCGTGTGCTTTTTGGCTCAGGAGAAGTCGGTTGAGTGCTGTAGCTTTTGGGCCCTTGCATCGTTGGGTAAGGAACCACTTTTGGCATCGTTTTTGGTACGATTTTGATGAATAAGACATGTCTGAATTTTTATGGTGCTTCTGGACAAAAACTTTGGCGTGTGTTGGTGGAGCTTCTGCGGTGATTTTGAGCTTGCCTTGGTATTGGTTAAGTGATCGTTTGGGGTAAGTGACCGTGGGGTCATTTTGGGATCATTTCGTGTTCGTTTTTGTGAATCGATTTCTAATCGATTTTTTGTGGTATTTTTGTGTTCAGGAGTGTGTTTGGGTTGCTGTGAGAAGTTAGGACTGAGTGTGTAACCTCAGTTCTATCATCGTTTGGTAAGGGACCTTGCTTGGTCTGTTTGTGGATCCAATAAGGGTCATTTGTGGAATCGAGTTTTAACTCGGTCCGTTTGTGTTGTTAGGCTATTAGCGTTTGTTGTTGGCATATTTAGGTGTGTTTTTGAGTTCAGGCCACTAGCATTTGAGGTGAGTATGTGATCGTGGCTATGTATTAGTTGCGATTTGAGTATTTGTGTTTTGATTGTCTTGTTTGATTAAGAGTATGCGTTTGTTGAGTGTCATGACAAGTTTGAGTTCCGTTTGAGGTTGGTGTCTGCTTTGAATTTGTTTCATTGCATTCACGTTTGTGGAACCGTTGCATTACATTAATCATACTTGATATATCTTGCACGTTTGTATTTGAGCGTTTCTGTACTAAGCCTAGTGAGACGGGATGACCACCTCACTAAGCAATTCTTTTGCTTACGCATTCAGACTTACGAATGCAGGTAACCATGATTGAGGAGCTCGCGGGACGTGGACGTGTCATAAGTGGATGGATGGTTTTAGAGTTTACAGATTTACTATTAAGTTTCTGTTGCGATATCATGAGTATTCTGGTGAACTTGGTTGGATTCGTGGACGGTGTTGGTGCCGCATTGTTGTTTTTGAGCTTTGATGAATCTGAGTATTTGTAAGGATTGTTATAGTTTTGTTGGTTTTTAATTAATCAATTGGTGTGGGTTTTGAGGTTAAATGGTTAAGTCTTCCTCTTGTGTAGTAATCTGATTAGTAATTCGAGAAGTAACATATAGTGAGAAAAATTTTAAAATTTTGCGAAATGGAGGTGCTACAATATCACTTTATTCCGTCGGCTTTTGTTTACGGAAATATTAATATTTTCCAAAAAAAAAAAGATGTGGTACAAGTAAGTTATTTTTTTTTTTTTAATTTAAAAACCACTAATATACATTTTCTTTATAAATAAAAATATGAAAATAAAGTTTGTATAAATTATATGAACTCGATCTACAATCTGAATTTTCGATTTTCATATTTTGTTAGGCATATTTCGATAAAAAAATTTTAGATAACTGAATAATTTGTTCTTGTTTATTACCTGCTATTATTCTTTGAAATATTCGTGATTGACATTCTATTTCATAATTTTCAAGTACCCGAACCGACTTGATTGTTATCCAATCTAGTGAGAGCTTGGTAATGATTTAAAATACATGTACCCAATTCGTTATCCATATTATTCAACCTATTTTTATATAATTTTAAATTACATATATATGTTATACTTATTTACATTTCTGTTATTGTATGTTGGAAGAAATTTATAAATCATTTTCAAAATTTAAACCGCATCTTAAACTGAAAATATTTATTTAAATTTTGTTTACATAGTATTTTGGTTATTTTTACTATTCAAACCGCTTTTTAAGTTTTTCTCTATTCAAACATATATATGAACTGTCTGATCCGTTTACATAGTATTTTTTTTTTAACTTGATCTGCTTGATACACTTTGATTTACACTTGATCCGCATAATCTGTCTAATACGCTTTATACATAGCGTTTGATCCATTTTTCCATTTGAACCCTAAATGAAAAATATGCGTCTAGCCAGAACATGTCGTACTGTTATTATTTTAAATTTTGTATATTTTTTTTTTAAAATTCGTTACGTTGTTTAGTTATATTATATATATATATATATTATTCCTTTTTGTTTTAATTAGAATCAATTTATGTATAAACTCAAATCTAGTATATATAAAATCGATTTTTTCTGAGTTTTTTGTCACGTGCCATTGGGCATTACATGAAAAGTGTAAATCAAATAGCTTTTCTAACAAGGATAGAGGACAATTCATGGCAATCTTGTTATTGAATAAATGTTAAATTATATATTTTAAAAAATACTGTTTGCTACAACTTAATGCTAGAAGTTAAAAGAATAGTAAAGAAAAACTAATCAATTGAAACAATAGTAAGAAAAAACTAATCAATTGTTTTGTTGATGTAGCCTTGTGGAGAACCATAAAGTGAGACTGTTGATGAGCTTGGTATCTCATAACTCCCGTATGGAGGAGACAGAGTTTCTAACTGTTTTGTCGATTGTTACTACAAAAAACGATTGAGATGTTAGCTGCTGGCTATGTTTTCAATTATTTGCTGGCCATGTCTTCAATTATTTGTTGGCCATGTTAGAAGCAATTCATGGCACATTGCACATGCAAATCCACTACTTGCTCACTAAACAACATTGCACATGCAAATCCACTACTTGCTCACTAAACAACATTGCACATGCAAATCCACTACTTGCTCACTAAACAACCTAAGAACCAATCAACCGCTAGTAATTTACTTAAAATACCAATCCCTCACTAATAACTAACCTAAAACACCTTCACACACTTTCACAAGCACATTCCCCAAACTAAATAAATATAGGGATTCCTTTGGAGGGGAGAAGCATCTCAATCTCAGAAACTTCTACGCAAAGAAGAAAAGCAAAGATGCTTATGATTTGAAACACAACCAAAAATTATTCTTTTAATTTGGCTCTCTTTGAAGACTTTAATTTAGGGGAAAAAATGGGCCAAAAGTTTCACGCTTTTATGTTCCCGTGGTTTGCTTTTGGTCATATGACTCCGTACTTGCATCTAGCCAACAAGTTAGCTGAGAAGGGTCATAGAATCACTTTCTTGCTCCCCAAGAAAGCTCAAAAGCAACTTGAACATCTCAATCTGTTCCCGGACAGCATCGTCTTTCACCCTCTTACTATTCCTCATGTTGATGGTCTCCCTGCTGGAGCCGAGACTTTCTCGGATATCCCCATAACGTTGTGGAAGTTCTTGCCCCCAGCTATAGATCTCACACGCGATCAAGTTGACGCCGCAATTCGTGCCTTGAGTCCGGACCTGATCTTGTTTGATATTGCTTCCTGGGTTCCGGAAATGGCTAAAGAGCATAGAGTCAAGAGTATGTTGTACAACGTGATATCAGCTACCTCTATAGCTCATGACTTTGTCCCAGGTTCTGAACTAGGAATTCCTCCACCTGGTTATCCTTCATCACAGTTGTTGTACCGTGGACACGATGCTCATGCCTTGCTGACCTTCTCCGTCTACTACAAGAGGTTTTCTCATCGGCTCACCACAGGTCTTATGAATTGTGATTTTATTTCGATTCGGACATGCAAAGAACTCGAAGGTAAATTCTGCGACTATATCGAGCGCCAATACCATAAGAAGGTTCTCTTGACGGGTCCAATGCTTCCTGAGCCAGACAAGAGTAAACCACTTGAAAAACAATGGAGTCATTGGTTGAGCGGTTTTGGACAAGGCTCTGTAGTGTTCTGTGCATTAGGAAGTCAAATCACTCTAGAGAAAGACCAGTTCCAGGAACTTTGTTTAGGAATAGAGCTTACAGGTTTACCGTTTCTTGTAGCGGTAAAGCCACCAAAAGGTGTAAAGACAATTCAAGAAGCGTTACCAGAAGGGTTCGAGGAGAGGGTGAAGGGTCGTGGGGTGGTTTGGGGAGAATGGGTGCATCAACCATTGATATTGGCTCATCCATCAGTAGGCTGTTTTGTGAGCCATTGTGGATTCGGGTCAATGTGGGAATCTCTAATGAGTGATTGCCAAATAGTTTTGCTTCCATTTTTGGCTGATCAAGTTCTCAACACAAGATTGATGACCGAAGAACTCGAGGTTTCGGTGGAAGTGCAAAGAGAAGAAACTGGATGGTTCTCGAAGGAGAGCTTGAGTGTTGCGATCACATCGGTGCTAGACCAAGATAGCGAGATCGGGAATTTGATGAGGAGGAACCGCTCCAAATTGAAGGAGGTTTTGGTTAGTGATGAATTATTAACCGGTTACACCGATAAATTTGTTGACACTTTGGAGTATCTAGTCAATGAGACAAATCTTGAATGAAATACTACACTTATAAAAAATTACGTGGAAGCTGCTTCCACTACAAGAAAACATGCTTATTCCCACACGGTATCGTCTTTCATCCTCTTACTATTCCCCATGTTCATGGCCTCCCTGCTGGTGCCAAAACTGCTAGGATATTCCCATCTCGTTGGTGAAGTTCTTGTCTATTGCAATGGATCTATATACCACGCATCAGGTCGAAGCCGCGATTTGTGCCTTGAGACCGGACCTAATCTTGTTCGATATTGGTCACTAGGTTCCGGAAATGGCTAAATCCCATAAAGTCAAGAGTATGCTGTACAACGTGATGTCAGTTACCTTTAAAGAGTCAACTATCGATAACTAACAGTCAAACACCTATAAATTTTGGATATCTTTGAAGATATACCGAGTTTGTGTAGACACATATTGTTTCTTCTAGTCATTTGTTATCGGAAAAATTAACGCGGTATACTTTGTCGTATAGTTTTGAAACCATATCCTTTGTAGTATAGTTTTGAAAAACATTTGCTAATTGGTTGATATCATTTAAGTTATCAAGGAATCAACACAAATTAGATACGCTCCCGCATTACCGCGCGGGATAATATTTTTTTAAAAATAATATTAAGTAATTCTTTGAAAGAGTTACAGTTGTAATATTATAAAAGATATGTTCCACCTGTCGTTATAAGTTTTACATTAATAATTGTGTGCAACAAAAAAAATGATTCTTATAATGTTTGATCTTTACTTAAAACTATAGATAAATTTAGTTTAGGCCAAAACCTAATTCAAAAAACTTAAAATAGTACACAAAATATAATATAAACTCTTATTTGCTGGTTTTTTACCTTCATAAAAAACAAATCTTCAACATCTTAACTAAACTAAAGCATAAACAAAACCTGCAGATAATGAAAACATAGACAATACCTCCATAAGTTTTCCAAAAAAAAGACTATAGCCATACTATAATGCAGAACATAACGAATGTTACAAAGATTTGACCTTCATGAATAACAAATCTTCAGTTTTTGATTCTAGCGAAGATTTTAAAAGACATCTTTGAAAACAACATAACTTGACCCAATACCACCACTACTTTTTGCTTCACCGCTTGTATGGTTGCACCACCATTACCTTTCTAAGTTCTACATTGTGATAGAATAATCAAGCAATAAAATAGATCTAGCATTTTTGGTAGCGTTAATTCTAAACTATTCAACAGTAGATAAAGATGACTCATCTAATATATCTTGATTTATATTTGAGACAATATACATCTTGATTTTTCAGAATAATACACTAGTAGAATAAAATGCTATATCGACAAAAAATTCATGAGAAATTATTCACAACATTCATGGGTTTTCATGGTAAATGCCACGATTTACCACGATTTTTATTTCGTGGGTATGACGTCGCGGATAATATTATTCGTGGAAAAATATGGTGAAATTACGCACAAAAAACCACGAGAAAAAGTGTGGGAAAGTTTACCACAAATTGACACGTTTTTTATTCGTGGCAGTACACACGAAAATATTCGTGGGATTTTGTGGGTAATCCAAATAAATTTTGTTTAAAAATTTTATTTTCATAGTCGACGATAGTAGTGGCGGCCGAGACCAGCGGCGGCAGTCTGCGGTGGTCAGCAGCGATCTGAATTAATTCACAAAAATTTTCATCTAGTAGGACTCGAATCCTAAACCTCAACATATAAGGTAACCAGATGATAACCATTAGACTACATGAACAATTGGTTAACTTCTACACATCAAATATATATGTGTACAAAATTTTTTTGAGTTTTAGATTCACGGTTAAGAAATTACTAGATTAAAAAAATTATAAATAAATAGTTTTAATTTTATGTAAATGGTTTAAATTTTGATGGCAATTTAGTGGGTATATCTATTTTTCATTTACTTATAAGTAATTTTAAGTTTTTATTAAATAATTTATAATGAATAATGTGGGTTGTTATATTGAATAAATGTGTGTCTTTTAGTATAATTCTATACGTGTTATAGTAATGTACTCGCCTAATTATAGTTTTATCAAATTATATTTTATAATTTTTTTTGAATAATCTACTATTGTGTAATGTTTTATTACAAACATTATATATAAATATTTTCACGAATTCTCACTATAAATATTGGGTTAATTTCGGGCAAACTATCGTAAAAACTACGTATTGCTACGATATTAGTCGTGGGTATGATTTGCCACGATAATATTAGTAGGTAAACGTGGTATTTGGTCACTTGCCACCAGTAATTCGTGGTAAATAATACCCACTAATATAATTATGGCAAATCGTGGTAAAATTACCCATAATTTATCTTTATTTTCGTGGTAATTCACAGTTGCGTGGGAAATCGTGGTAAAACGTGGGTTTTTTTTTTACCCACGAAAATTTTCGTGGCAATTTCGTGGGTATACACATTTTTCTACTAGTGATAATTTAAAAAAAAAATTCAAAAATGCTCAAAAAACAAAGAATCGATTACATGTTACACACCTTAGGTTTGGAGAGAGAACGACACATTACCATTACCACGGTTCACTCTACTACTTTAAAAGTTGTACACAAACGTTATTCAACATTAGTCATCACCGACATTTAAATAGCTGAAAGATTTTACAGAGATTATGGAAACAATGAACAATGCAATCGTGAAACTATTTTGAAAAAAAAATTAGCTTTTATTTATAGAAAATGGAAGTGTGTTAAAAATTCTAGGTTTAGAGTAAAAAAATTCTAAACAATAAATGATATAACGATTGGGAATATTCAATAAGGGAATATTAACATATTTTTTTATATTTGGAATAAGGGAATATCAACAAATCCGATTTTAAAATCACAAAAGAAAACAATTTAATATTCATTATCGATAATCCATTTGGAATATTAACAAATCCAATTTTTAAGCATTTATGATTAGTTTAAAATAAGAGAATTTTTAATATTTTATTATCACTAGCTAGAATAAGAAGTTTAAAATTGAATGATCATATAGATTTCACTAACCACAATATCCGATTAGATATTTTAAAACATTTATGATTTACTTAACAATATTAGGATTTCTGTTAAATAATTATATTCTTATTAATATGATTAATATAATCGTCAAGTAAGGGTATTTATAAATTGGATCATAACTAATAAATATATATTTTTAAACCAAATTATTTTACAGTAATTTTTTTAATTTGGTTTTTTTCTTAGGTTTTAATCATACATGTTCGATGATTTGTTCTTATAATCTATAACTAATTAAAGAAATTTTAATCTATAATTAATTAAAGAAATTTTTTTGAAACAAATTATTTATAAAGAGAGTAGAAAGAAAAAATAAAATATTTATTACCACGTAGCTTAATAACACAGATTGTTCGTCTCTTAAAAATATATATTGTTGAACCAAATTATTCGTGGCAGTACCCAGATTGTTTGTCTCTTAAAAATATATATTGTTGAACCAAATTATTCGTGGCAGTACCGACGAAAATATTTGTGGGATTATATGGGTAATTCAAATAAATTTTGTTAAAAATATCAGTTTCATAGTCGACGATATCAGTGGCGGCGGACGGGTGGCGGCCGAGACTGGCGGCTGCAGCAGGCGATGGTGGCTGGTGGCAGTGGCAGTCTGTGGTGGCCAGCAGCGATATAAATTAATTCACGAAAATCTTCATCTAGTAGGACTCGAACTCTAAACTTCAACATATAAGATAACCAGATGATAACCATTAGACTACATAAACAATTAGTTAACTCTCTACATATCAAATATATATGTGTAACTAAAAATTTTCGAGTTTTAGATTCACGGATAAAAAATTACTAGATTAAAAAATTATATTTAAATTTTTAATTTTATGTAAAGTATATATGTAAATGGTTTTAATATGATGGCAATTTCGTGGGTATATTTATTTTTCAATTACTTAGAAGTAATTTTAAGTTTTTATTAAATAATTTATAATGAATAATGTGGGTTGTTATATTGAATAAATGTGTGTCTTTTAGTATAATTCTATATGTCTTATAGTAATGTATTGTACTAATTATAGTTATTTCAAATTATATTTTATAATTTTTTTTTAATAATCTACTATTGTGTAATGTTTTATTACAAATATTATATATAAATATTTTTACAAATTCCCACTCTAAATTTTGTGGTAATTTCGGGCAAATTATCGTAAAAGCTACGTATTGCGACCATATTAGTAGTGGGTATGATTTGCCACGATAATATTAGTGGATAAACGTGATATTTGGTCACTTGCCACCACGATTTTCATGGCAATTCGTGGTAAATGGTACCCACTAATATAATCGTGGCAAGGTTACCCACAATTTATCTTTATTTTCGTGGCAATTCACAGTTGCGTGGATATTTATAAATCGGATCATAATTAATAAATATATATTGTTAAACCAAATTATTTTACATTAATTTTTTTAATTCTGTTCTTTTCTTTGGTTTTAATCATACATGTTCGATGATTTTTTTTATAATCTATAATTAATTAAAGAAATTTGAATCTATAATTAATTAAAGAAATTTGTTGAACCAAATTATTTATAAAAATTGTAGAAAGAAAAAGTAAAAGATTTATTACCACGTAGCTTAATAACACAGATTGTTCGTCTCTTAAAAATATATATTGTTAAACCAAATTATTTTACATTATTTTTTGTAATTCGGTTTTTTTTTTGGTTTTAATCATATATTTTTGACGATATGTTTTTGTTATCATTGGCTAGAATAAAAATTTAAAATTGAGTGATAATCTATATTTCAATAACCACAATATCCGATTATATATTTTAAAGCATTTATGATTTTCAAGATCGTTAATAATTAATATAATATTTATTAGTGATAAGAAAATAAAAACCACCTTTAATGAGAAATTCTAATTTCTTCTTTTTTGTAATGACAATATGTAAATATTAATATCTTGTAAGGTTAATTGTATAAGTATACTATCCAAATAATATATAGGAAATGTCTAGCGCATGTAATTAAACATTATTGCACACTTGGGCAAAATAAAAGATAATTTTTTTGAAAATCACAGTCGAAGTTGAAAATTTCATATATTCCACTTGGCATATTATGAATGGAATATTCCAGCTCGTCTCAGCAGTACAAGACAATTTGTTTTAGAAACAAGATTATATTTATATGTATCTCCTATATATCAATTGATTTTTAATAAAATAAATTTATGTTTATGTGAAATATTGTAATACTGTTATGATGATCAACATTTTATTAAGTTTTAAAAAATACATAAAAATATTTCGTTTTTCAAGAAAAATTACATTGCACTGCCATTATAAATTATTTGACATATTTGATTATTCTATTTTTAGGAAATTTATTACATGTTTTTAGTCGATATATATATGGTATACCTAAACAATATTATTACTAATTTCAAAAAGAAAATTTACAATATAAAAATATACATAATCTTTAAATCTTATAGTATATCTATTTTTTTTTAATAAAATTAGATTTATACTTAATAACAAATTTTAAATTTCACGCAAAGCGTGGGTACATCACCGTGTGAATTTATTTTGTGAAACAATAGATTGCCAACTTGGCATGGATAATTAAATAACCATTCTTTTTTGTTCTGTGACAAAGAAGTATATATCAACATCAGAGTTTTGAACATATCTATCATCTTTTAAGAAATTATATAAATTTATAAATCAAGTAATATTAAATAAGAATTCTATACTTAGATTATTTTCATGGAAATAATAGAGAATACATCAGAATTTTGAAATGAAAAGCAAATATATGGAATAGAAAACATAATTATTAGAAGAAATAGAATAGTTTATTCTTTTGGCATGATTTAAAATAAAAATAATTGTTCAACAGATTGTTATAGGAGCATTTGTGTTAATATTTCTATGGCCTATGTAATAAATAAAGCAAATTAATAAATATAGCAATTTTCCAGTGACAATCCATCGTAAACCTGTATTGGATTTTATTTTCTCGCTTCTCTAAAGTGTAAATTGTTTATTGCAGATGTGTTTTGATTCTATCTTACCGTAAATTCTAATCGGAAAACCTCTCAAATTGCAGATGTATTTGATTCTATCTTACCGTATACCCTAATCGGAAAATCTCTCCGCAACTCTCTGATGGGATTCTTCGATCTAAGTATTCCGTACAATGAGCCGCCACAATCAGGTGTTAAGGAAATCGTCGGTCAGATACGAGCTGAGTTTGCTGTAGATCACAATTGTGGAACCGGTGCTCTGTCTCTCCGGTTCGGAGAGAGATATTAAGGATTAAGCTGACGTCTTGCAAAAGAATTGCTCTTTTTTTTAGTTTTCTAACATTAACCACTACATTGGTTTATATAAAACTGGATACTCTAATATTTAACTTTTAGATAATTTGGTTATTGTTGTAAACTGATCCAACTTATTAATGAGATAAGGGAATGTATATATATGAGTCTCGGGATACAAGGGAAAAGATGAAACCCTAATGGGCCTAATAGGACCGGTTAATGAGTCCACAAGATGTTTTATAACACTCTCCCTTGGACGAAATAACCGTGCCTGATACTCAACCGGGATTTCTATAATGCGCTGGGGAATGTTGCCTCATTAAAACCTTACCAGGAAAACCCAGTGGGAAAAACCATGGTGAAGGAAAAAGAGTACAACACGCATTACTCCCCCTGATTTGAGCATCACTGTAGATCCTTAAGTCTACGCATCCCAATCTGATAAATGAGCTTCCGGAGTGTTGAAGTCGGCAATGATTTGGTGAATAGGTCGGCTGAATTCTCACTTGATCGGACCTGCAGAACTTTGACCTGACCATCCTTCTGTAATTCATGAGTGAAGAAGAATTTGGGCAGAATATGCTTCGTCCGATCCCCGTTGATATAACCGTCCTTGAGCTGAGCAATGCAAGCCGCGTTGTCTTCAAACATAACCGTTGGCTCCTTATCTTCATTCATACCACAATTTGATCGGATGTGCTGAGTCATGGACCGCAACCAGACACACTCTCTACTAGCTTCGTGAATGGCCAAGATTTCCGCATGGTTAGATGAGGTGGCAGCGATTGTCTGCTTCATAGATCTCCATGAGATAGCTGTTCCTCCATGCGTGAAAACATAACCAGTCTGAGACCTGGCACAGTGCGGATCCGATAGATATCCTGCATCAGCAAAACCAACTAGCCCATCCTTGTGTTGGTTAGTGTAAAACAATCCTAAGTCCTTAGTCCCTTGTAGGTACCTTAGGATGTGTTTAATACCGTTCTAGTGCCTTTTAGTTGGACATGAGCTAAAGCGAGCTAGGAGACTCACGGCAAAACAGATGTCTGGTCTAGTGTGACTAGCCAAGTACATTAATGCTCCTATGGTACTCAGGTATGGCATTTCAGGACCGAGAACTTCTTCATCGTCCTTCTTTGGACCGAATGGATCACTGTCCAATCCGAGGCTCCTCACAACCATTGGGCTGGTCAATGGGTGGGCCTGGTCCATATTGAATCTCTTGAGTACCTTTTCAATGTATGCTGATTGATGCACAAGGATTCCATCTTTGATGTACTCAAGTTGTAGCCCCAAACAGAATTTAGTTTTGCCCAGGTCTTTCATTTCAAATTCTGCTTTTAAGCATTCTACTGTTTGGGCGATTTCACCAGATGTTCCGAGGATGTTTAAATCATCCACGTATACTGCTATGATCACAAATCCTTTGTTTTCGTATTTCTTGATAAAGATGCATGGACTGATCGGATCGTTTTTGTAGCCTTCTCTGATGAGATATTCACTTAACCGGTTATACCACATACGTCCGCTTTGTTTCAGTCCATATAAGGATTTGTTCAGCCTAATGCAGTGCTGATCTCGAGATGCATGCTTATCTTTAAGCTCGATGTCATCTGGTAATCTCATATAAAATTCATTGTCCAGTGGTCCATAGAGATAGGCGGTTACAACATCCATTAACCGCAAATCTAAATTTTCTTTTGTGGTCAGACTTATGAGGAATCGAAAAGTAGTTGCATCCACCACAGGAGAATAAGTCTCTTCATAATCGATTCCGGGTCTCTGTGAGAATCCTTGTGCTACAAGCCGTGCCTTGTATCTAACGACTTCACCGAGTTCGTTTCTTTTACGCACAAAGACCCATTTGTGGCCCACTGGTTTAGTATCGAATGGTGTCCTTATGATCGGACCAAACACATTCCTTTTCTTTAGACTGTTTAACTCCACGTTTATGGCTTCTTTCCATTTTAGCCAGTCTGATCTACGAGTGCACTCAATTATAGACGTGGGTTCTAGATCCTCTTGCGTGTGCGCAACCTCAAGTGCTACCTTGTATGCAAAGATTGCATCTATGTCGACATCTTTTCTGTTCCATTGAGTTCCAGACATGCTATAATTGATAGAGATTTCATTATTATTGATCCCTTCGGAACCTTGAGATTTGGCGTCCCAAACCTCTTGTATCGGTTCACTAGAGTGAATCTCAGCCGCGGCTATGTCTGTTATTTCAGGAATCCCGGTTTCAACCGTTGCACCTCTCTTTGGTTTCCGGGGATTCTTATCTTTGGAACCTAATGGTCTGCCACGTTTATTACGTGATGCAGACTCTGTAGCAACTTGAGTCTGTCCTTTTTGGACATCTATTCGTACTGGTGCATTACAAGCTGGTATGTACGCTTTGGTTACTCTGTTCGGGTCAGCAAAGGAATCTGGCAATTGATTAGCTAGCTTTTGTAAGTGTATAATCTTTTGGACCTCTGAATCATATTCTTGAGTCCGAGGATCTTGCCATTGTAAGGATGTTTGATTCCATGAAATTTCCTTTACCAGCTTCTGTGTCTCTCCACCTAAGACAGGATATACCGATTCATCAAATTGGCAATCCGCATATCTGGCCTTAAATAGGTCTCCCGTGGTCGGCTCAAGATATTTGATAATGGTGGGAGAATCAAAACCAACATATATTCCCATCCTCCTCTGAGGTCCCATTTTAGTTCTCTGTGGTGGTGCAATGGGTACATAGACTGAACACCCAAATGTCTTAATATGGGAGATGTCTGGCTCATGACCCGTTAGCAATTGGGATGGTGAATATCTATGCTCACTAGATGGCCGAATGCGTATTAGTTCAGCAGCATGTAAGACTGCATGTCCCCAAGCTGAGACCGGGAGCTGCGACCTCATGAGTAATGATCGAGCAATCCATTGAATTCGTTTAATGAATGATTCAGCCAATCCATTCTGTGTATGGACATGTGCCACGGGATGTTCAACCCTTACCCCCATGGCCATACAATACTCATTAAATGCTTGGGAAGTGAATTCACCAGCATTATCAAGACGTATAGTCTTAAGTGGGAAATCTGGAAAATGGGCTCGCAATCTGATGATTTGGGCCAATAACCTAGCAAATGCTTGGTTTCGAGAAGACAATAGACAAACATGCGACCAGCGGGTCGATGCATCAATTAGAACCATGAAATACCGAAATGTCCCACAAGGTGGGTGGATCGGACCACATATGTCTCCTTGGATTCGTTCCAGAAAATTCAAGGTCTCTTTAGACACTTTGACTGGTGAAGGCCGAGTGATCAACTTCCTTTGTGAACAAGCTGTGCACGTGAGGTGCTGAGAGAAAAATCGGTTTTCTTTAAGGGTGTGCCCTTTAGAACTTTGAATCAATTTACGCATCATATTCGTACCGGGATGACCAAGCCGGTCGTGCCAAATAGTGTGATCTTGGAATCGTGCTTTAATAGTAACATTAGCCTCAATCATACTGACCTTAGCATAGTAAAGGCCAGTAGATAGTGCGGGTATAGTCTCAAGGACTTGTTTATGGCCGTGTGAGATCTTAGTAATCAGTAGGGATTCTTTGTTCCCTTCACCCTGAGTTTCGATGTGGAAACCATTTAGTCTTATATCTTTGAAGCTCAATAGATTTCTCTTTGAACTGGGTGAGTATAGTGCATCTAGTATTTCTAGATGTGTGCAATATAAAGCAAATATCTAAATGTCGAAATCAATCAAGAAGGTCTGAGGTCTGGTAATCCATGTGATCAGCCTTGTCATCTTTGAAGTCACCTTCATAATCTTGGTTAACCAGATTAGCTTCAGGATGAGTTTTCCCGTGCTTCTGATAGAGATCACAAAGGAACTTGGGAGTGCGACAGTTCTTGGACCAATGATTTGACATCCCGTATCGGTGGCAAGGGGATGGATTGGTCGAGTTGGCTGAATGGGTCGGTTTGGAGATTCCACGACCTTTACCGCGACCGTAACTGAGGTTAGGTCGGTTGCCTATGTTCGAATTTCCACGTCCATTGCCACGCTTCCCACGTCCATTGCCACGTCCACGGCCACGATCAGAGGATCTGTCACGCTGGACGTAGTTGGATTCTCTCTTGGCTCCTTCGATTTGATAGGCCTCTGGTAGTGGGGCTGATCCCGGGGGCCTTTGAGCACTGTTCCTCATCAACAACTCATTATTTTTCTCTGCTAGGAGTAAGCAAGAGATCAAATCCTCATATGTCGCGTATTTCATCGCGCGGTATTGTTGCTGAAGCACAATATTCTGAGTATGAAATGTTGACAATGTCTTTTCCAGCAGCTCATTGTCAGACACTTCATCGCCACATAGTTTCATGATTGAAACGATCCGAAATAACTCGGAGTTGTAGGCGTCAACGGATTTGAAATCTTGGAACTGTAGGTTCTTCCACTCGAACTTGGCTTGGGGCAATAGGACCGTTTTCTGATGGTCATACCTCTTTTTCAGTGCCACCCAAAGGTCGAGTGGATTCTCAATCGTGAGATATTGATTTTTGAGGCTCTCGGCCAGGTGATGGCGGATATGAAATATCGCCTAGAACCGATCTTTGAGAGATGCGGTGTTACCATCGATGATGCATTCACCTAGGCCTTTGGAGTTGAGGAAAATTTTAGTGTCAAGGGCCCACTGGAGATAGTTATCTCCTGAGACATTGAGTGCCTCGAATTCAACCTTTTGAATGTTCGACATATGAAAACATGCAATTGATTTCATTAAGTGATCATTCATTTCGGAAAAATAGCTTTGATGAATCTAGAATTCTTGGGTTATGGGATTGAAAAAATAAACTTTCTTTAAATGAAAATTTGCTATTTATGGAAACTTTCTATTTTGGGGAAACTTTCTATTTTGGAAAAATTTCTATTTTATAATGTTTCCCTGTCTTGAATAGGATTCGAAATTTCCCAATTTAATTAGGATTTAGGATTTGATAATTTAGGTTTTCCTTTTATTGATTATGATTATAAGGTTTCCTCTTTTTATTTAGGTTTTCCTTTTATTGATTATGATTAAACTTTTCCTATTTAGAATAGGATTTAGGGTTTTTAGGATTTTCCTATTTACAATAGGATTCTTACTTTTCTAGGTTTCTAGGGTTCATGCGATTTTAGGTTTTGGTTTCTGGCAATTTTAGCATGTAACCAATCATAGAAACAATCAATTTAAAACAACCTAGACAACCTCAATCAATCGGATTATACTTTAGGGATTTCGGATTTGATCCGATTTAGGTTTTAGGTTTTTAAAGTTTCGGCCATGGCTAAGTGTTTTCGAATTTGCGATTTTGGTTTAAGCAATAATAACTTTTCTAGCAACTTAAACGAGTCAAGCAATCAGATCACACAAGCAATAACAATCGCTTAATCAATCAAGATTCGTTTTAATGGTTACACTTTCTCTAGTCCGAATTCGATGGTTGGTTCTGAGCTTTTTAGGGTTTCGGATTTACCTTTCACCTTAAGGGGTTGTATGGACTAGAACCGGGAGCTAAAGACCTCGGTTTTGAACAGTAACGCCGGATGAACAGTAACGTCGGATGAACAGTATGCCGGATGAACAGTACGCCAGATGAACAGTAACCGCGTTTTGTGTTTTTAGGGTTTTAGGGAGCAACTCGTGCTGATAACGTGTTGTAAACTGATCCAACTTATTAATGAGATAAGGGAATGTATATATATGAGTCTCGGGATACAAGGGAAAAGATGAAACCCTAATGGGCCTAATGGGGCCGGTTAATAAGTCCACAAGATGTTTTATAACAGTTATGTAAATTATTGATTGTGATGCTTTTTTTGTGCAATGAATCCAGAATTTCGTATTTGTATTTGTATTTTTTTGGCTACTTGATCGTATCTGCTTATGAGCACGTATATTTGAGATTTGATCATATTGAAATAGATTTATTATTCTGTAAATAAATCGACTATATTCGCCAAAAAATATTATTTTTATGATCTAATTTACGTTACATAGAATTAAGATAAATGACTTTTTAATTACCCTGTAAAAAAAATATAAAAATATGCAATATTTGGTGTTTGATTTGTTTGAATCGAATTAGGATCATTACACCAAAATAAATCGAATTAGGATCATTACACCAAAATAAATATAACATGAGAGGAACTTTGTGGAAAGAATTAGTAATTGTCGGAGGGAGATCTCGGTATGGCGGAAAAATCTGGACACCAGTGAAAGAGAGAAAATTTCGGATCTACAACAAAAATTTGAACAAATTCAAAGTGACGACAACAGTTCACAAGAGGAACTAGTAGAAATTACCAGGATACTAAAGGAGGCTTACAAAGAGGAAGAACTATTCTGGAAACAAAAAAGTCGGAATACATGGATGAAGGAAGGTGATCATAATACAAAATTTTTTTACGCTCAAACGAAACAAAGAAGAGCGAGAAATCGGATAATTGATTTAAATAACTTATCCGGGATTTGGGTTACCTCGGATAAGGAGATTGAAGGGGTAGCGGTAGAATATTTTAACAACCTATTCAAATCAACATTTTCTACGGAATTTGATGAGGTATTAAAAGAGATCCCATCATTGGTGACCGAAGAGATGAATAACAAACTCACCGCTTTGGCTACAGAGGAGGAAATTAGAAAGGTGGTTTTTATGATGCATCCTGGGAAATTTCCAGAACCGGACGGAATGACAGCCTTGTTCTTCCAAAAAGCTTGGCAAATAATTAAGGGTGACTTGGTGGACTTGGTGAATGGTTTCCTTTAATCAGGAACTTTCGATGAACGCTTAAATATGACTAATATTTGTCTTATTCCTAAGAAAGATCGGCCCAATCATATGTCAGAATTCAGACCCATTAGCCTTTGTAATGTGGGGTATCAAGTTATTTCAAAAGTTTTGTGCCAAAGGTTGAAAACATTCTTACCTCAATTAATCTCGGAAACTCAATCAGCATTTTTATCAAACCGGGCTATATCAGACAATATTCTTATAGCCCAGAAAATGTTTCATGGCCTTCGTACCAATAAATCCTGTAAAGCTCGCTTCATGGCTATTAAAACGGATATGAGTAAAGCGTACGACAGAGTGGAATGACCCTTTATTGAAAACATTCTCAGGAAAATGAGATTCGCAGAGAGATGGATAGAGTGGATTTTATGGTGCGTAAAATCGGTATAGTATAAGGTGCTAATTAATGGTATCCATCATAGAAAAATCTCCCCAAATTGAGGTATAAGGCAAGGAGACCTTTTATCGCCTTATATATTCATTTTATGTACAGAAGCTTTGACTGATAATCTCAAAAAGGCTGAAGAATGCAAAAAGTTAATGGGACTGAAGGTCTCGAGGTATAGCCTTCCGGTTTCTCACCAACTTTTCGCAGATGACAGTTTATTTTTCTACAAAGCAGATAAAGAGGAAAGTACAGTTATTCTACATATCCTTAAGCAATATGAAGAAGCCTCGAGACAACAAATAAATTTTCAAAAATAATCAATACAATTCGGTCATACAGTTTCAGAAATAGACAAGGAGGACATAAAACGCATTTTGAGCATTTCAAATGTCGGAGGTATGGGCAACTACTTAAGACTTCCAGAAAGTATGGGAGGAAGTAAACCAAAATTTTTTTCATTTGTGAAGGAGAGGTTACAATCTAGAATAAATAATTGGACGTCGAAATTCTTATCTAAAGGGGGGAAAGAAGTGATTATTAAATCTGTAGCTTTGGCTCTTCCCACTTATGTAATGTCTTGTTTTAAGCTCCCAAAAACAGTTACATCAAAATTAACGAGTGCGATAGCAAGATACTGGTGGAGTTCAAATGGTTTTGATCAAGGTATACACTGGGCAGCATGGAACAAAATTTATCGTAACAAATCAGAAGGGGATTTCAGGTTCCGTAATGTAGAGGACTTTAACACGGCATTGTTGGCCAAACAGTTATGGCGATTAATAAAATATTCAGATTCTTTATTTGCTAAGGTGATCAAAGGGAGATACTATAGGAACTCTCATCTTCTAGTGAAAATAAAAAGCTACCAACCATCCTATGGATGGAGAAGTATCATCTCAGCACTCCCCTTGGTTAAGAAAGGTCTAATTAAGAGGGTAGGTTCCGGACATTCAATATCGGTATGGAATGGCTCGTGGCTTTCTACCGAAAGTCCATGACCAGCGAAGTGCAAAGATTACAATTACTACCCGTCTTTTAAAATCTCTCATCTTAGGGATCCTCATATAGGAACATGGTACTCCTCATTGGTGAATGCCATAATGCTACCAGAAGATGCTAAATTAATTCTAAGCATCCCTATAAGTGCCACATATAAGCCAGATAAATAGAGTTGGCACTATACAAAGAATGGTAAATACACGGTAAAATCAGGTTATAAGATGGCAAAGAATATTTCCTATAACAACCTATCATCGGATGTCAGTTAATTTCCACACAGATTGTCTGGAATTGGTGAAGATGATATCAACTCCCGAAGAATAGCCAGCTTTCTCGGTATATCTGGAAGACTTCATGAAGATCAAAAGCCATTTCAGTTTCTTTTCATTGTCTTTTATTTCATGTTCCCTAAATTTTAAGGCTGACTTGCTAGCTCGTAGCGTCAGACTTCAGTTACGTATAGTTTCTTATGTAAATTTTGTTTTCCCGACTTAGCTCACAGAACCTATTTAATATAATATAAGCTGTTGACAAAAAAAATGAAATATAACATGTAACTAATACATATTTATGGTTTGAAATCTGTTTTACCAATAAAAAATCTTACTATCTTTGTTGGTTTATTTTTTTTTAAGAATGAACACAAAACTTAAGTGAAGAAAATATAAAATTGAACTAGTCAGCGGTAAAAGAATTGCAAATTCTAATAGGAGATTTGGCGTTGTCGAAATAACATTTAGTGCTAATAGAAGAGTCCATAATGAAGATAGGCATTTTGTAGAAATGTAAGCCTGTTAGTACATAAGGGCCTCTAATGTTAACATAATGTCATTTATTGTTTAAGAAATGTCTAACTTCTGTAAAATATGAGTTTTGTTGTGGGCACAAAAAATAATAATCCAAAAACTTATGGGAGATCTAGTGTTATCAAGAATCTCAAATCTCGAAGGAAGTAGACTTTGGTTCAATCAACTAACACATGTCAGTCTAAATGCTATTGAAACAATGGTTCCACAAAAGTTTATAGTAGAAAAATAGGCGAATACGATCAAGCAATTAAAAATAATCAGGTACTCTAACAACTATTTTAGACTTTCTCGAAGAGTCATATATCGATAACTAACGGTCAAACACCTACAAATTTTGGATATCTTTGAAGATATACCGAGTTTGTGTAGAGACATGTTGTTTCTTCTAGTCATTTGTTACCGGAAACATTAACGCGGTATACTTTGCCGTATAATTTTGAAACCATATCCTTTGTAGTATAGTTTTGAAAAACATTTACTAATTGGTTGATATCATTTTTATCAAGGAATCAACAAAAATGTCTAGCATATTTTTTTTGGAAAATCATAGTCGAAGTTGAAAATTTCATATAATCCACGTGGCATATTATGAATGGAATATTCCAGCTCGTCTCAGCTGGCCTCCATCACTGGTTATTATGATAGTAAAGCCGAAGGTGGAGCCAACTTGAGATGCCCATGAGAGCCATATGCGTCTTCAACCCTTCATCATCTTTTTTGTTTTTTACTACCTGAATCAATTCTTCTATTAATAGTAGGGAAAAATATCCAAAAAATACTCGACTTTCAAATTTACCCATTTTAATGCACCAACTTTCGCGAGCCCAGCGTAAATCCCAGTTGTCATAGCCAATATAAATCGCTAACTTTACAAAAATATGTCGATCTACACATACCGTTTACTTGCGTTTAGCGGCATTAATGGTCTGTTAGTTGTTCAGTTTTCTCTTAAACAATGTGTTTTGGTCCTAAGCCTTATTACATCTGAATCATAAAACAAAAAGTCACAAACAAAGTCCCTAAATCATCGAAGAACCCTAATTTCTCTCAATCACTCATTCACCCAATCTCCAAAGTGAAGAATTTCATTATCATCAATCGTGACATGGGGAAAAGGAAGAAGACGACAAACTGGTCCCCACGAAAAAGAAAGAAATTTCTAAACCCCTATGATCTTTCACCGGAGCCAATACCTCTCGAGAGGCGATCCCCGAGTAATCTGCCACCGCTTTGTCCGGTACTGATGCTATAATTTTTTAGATTTGAAGCCGAAGAAACGAATCCCGGAAATGAAGAACTCGCAACCCCGAAAGATGAATCGATCTGCGACGAAGGTACTCGCGACGATGAAGGCGAAATGATCCCCGGTGACGATGAAGATGTCTGCAGTGAAGGTGATGTCGACGAAGAAGTCCTCAATGATTCAATTCACGGTGAAGGGTTTGAAGACTAAGAAGTCTGCAATGATTCAGTTCGCGGTGAAGGGTTTGAAGACGAAGAAGTCCAAAATGATTCAGACCACAGGATGCAGATGAAGATGATTGCGGGGTACAAAAAGATTTGGATTTTGGTATTGAGGAAAAAGCAATCCGCGATGAAGATTTTGGAGAAACATTTGGGCTAAATCCAAAAGAAGCTGAATACGGTGAAGATGTGGATGACGTTGACAGTGGTGATGATATTTGTTGCGATGATGAGAGGATTCCAGAGCCTTTGTCAGCATCTAAAGATGAAGACTAAGATGGTGATGGTTCTGGTAACGACGACACTGAACACAGTGAAGACATTCTGAAGCTGGGTAAGTGTTTTAATACTAAGGAAGAGTTCAAGATTGATGTACTTAGGGATTCACTGAAGACTAGATACGACATCAAACTATATCGGTCTCAGGAGACTAAGATTGGTTTTAAGTGTTCAGATAAAGAAGGAAAATGTCAATGGAAATGTTATGCCTCCTATGATAAGAAGAAACAAAAGATGCAGATAAAAGTATATGTGAATGTTCATGTCTGTGTGAGGTCGGGTTATTGTAAGCTGTTGAAGCAGGGTACAATTACGTGGTTATATGCAGAGAGGCTGAGAAAGAATTCAAAAATAACAAAGCAATAGATGGCTGCTGAGGTTAAAAGAGAGTACAACTTGGTTGTAAGTGAGGAGGTGTGTGCAAAAACAAAGTCTTAACTCGCCAGGCAGAGGAGACAAAGTCATGAAACACATTGGCGTATCAGGGATTATCAAGCTGAGGTGTTTCAAAGTAATCCAAAGTCTACGTTTAGATGGTTTTATAGGCTATACATGTGTTTTAGGGCACAGAGAGAGTCTTGGAAAAGTACTTGTAGGCATATCATAGGATTAGATGGTGCTTTCCTTAAATGAGATATTAAGGGACACCTTCTAGCTGTAGTTCGGAGAGATAGAGACAATAGGATAGTTTCAACTGCATGGGCCATTGTTGAGATTGAGAGTGATGATAATTGAGATTGGTTTGTTAGGCAAGTGGTAACAAATTTGGGGCTTGGAGATGGTGATAACATCATAGTCAACTCAGGTAAACATAAAGTACAATTTACATCTTATTATTTCACTACAATCTGAGCAAATACTACTATCTGATTATCATTTTTATTTTGCAGGGGTTAATTAAAGCAATCCACAATATCCTACCACAAGCTGAGCATCGTCAATGTGCTAGACACATTATGGATAACTGGAAGAGGGATAGTCATGACATGGAACTCCAGCGCCTATTTTGGAAGATAGCACATAGCTACACTCAAGGAGAGTTTGCTAAGCAGATGGATGAATTGCAAAGGTATAATCCTCCTTCTTATTCAAATCTGCTACTCATAAACCGTGCAACTTGGTCTAGGGTATTTTTCAAAATTGGAACATGCCGTAATAATGTCTTAAACAATCTGTGTGAGTTATTCAATAAAAAATATCCGTCAAGCTAGGGGGAAACCATTACTAGAACTGCTAGTGGATATTAGAAGGCAATGTCAGAGCACAAGCAGAGATAGAAAAATGATTGAAGACTCACAATTTTGCGAAAGATACATTACACGGCACAATCTGCATGAAGTGGAATTGCAAGGACATAAATATCAGGTGGATATGAATCAAAGTACATGCGGATGTAGGAAGTGGTAGATAACAAGTTTGTTAATTGTTTGCACAATCATTTTAATTTATAAGTTTGATTGATAATCATTAACCTTTTGCATTTCACAGGTATACCATGTGTTCATGTTGTATCGATTATAACTAGGAGAAGGGAGAAGGTTCAAGATTTTGTTGCTGAGTACTACACGACTAATACATGAAGGCTTACTTATAAGGATGGCATTGGGCCAATTCAAGGTGAGTTGTTAGGGCCTAGGTTGAATAGGTTAGGAGTATTACGCCCACCATGGAGAAGAGGTAATCCAGGTAGGCCAGCAACCATGCAAGGAGAAAAAGAAGGAATGAGGCAGCTTCACAAACCAGATTATCACGGCAGGATAGAATGATGACCTGTTCCAACTGTAAACAGGATTATCACAATAAGGCAAGTTGTAAAAATCCCAGGGTAGAGACTCCACCAAAACGTCGCAGAAGTAGACCAAGAAAAAAACACGTAAGTGTCTAGAGTTTTAATATCACTTACCTCTGCTTTCACCTGATTTAATATTAAAGCATTTATTCTTTGCCTCAGGAACCAAGAGAAGTGTTGTTTGGAAAAGGATAAGCTTCATCTTCCCAAATACTAGCATCACAAACTTCACAAAGATCAGCCTCATAACCTTCACAAAGGCAAGCCTCAGCAGCTTCGTAAAGACCAGCCTCACAAGCTTCACAAAGGCAAGCTTCAGCAGCTTCACAAAGACAAGCCTCACAAAGACAAGCATCACAAGCTTCAGAAAGATCACCCTCACTAGCCTCAGTTCAACGAACTTTAGAAGAACAGGCCTCACGGTTTTGGGCATCATTAGACTTTCCTTAGTTTATGTAATCACTAGGCTTTCGTCTTCAAACAAAGATGTTTTATGTTTGTGACTATATGTGTTTTTTGTTTTTTTGGACAAGGATGTTTTATGTTTTAGGATGTTTGGACAAGGATGTTTTATGTTTCAGGTTTATCAATCAAAATCAGTTTTGTGTCTTCAGATTTTAAAGTTTATCTTTGTTTGAATGAGCATCAATTTCAAGTTTGAATGATCATCACACAATGTCTTCAAATTGCAACAATTTTTTCCAATGTCATATAACACAAACAAACTTACTATACTCATACTCATACTCTTTTAAACAAACCTACTAGCTGATAGCGAGGCAGGAAGGTTTAGTTTCCACCTCGTCTCAGGTTTCACCCGAGAGCTACCTATAAAGTAGTCTCGAGAGTTTAACCTGATGTGACCGCAAATGCACGGTTAAATGCAGTTGTAGTACAAACAGGATCGATCCACAGAGAAAATAGAATAACTACACAGAGAATGCAAATACAAATCTAATCTAGGCGAAATAATAAAATAGGGGGTTGCGTCCTAAGCTATATGATACAATTGAAATAAATAAAAGAAATAAAAATAAAAGACATAAATTAAATAACATAAAATATATAACATAAATTAAATTGCATAAATAAAATACTTAAAATAAATAACATAAATTAAATTGCATAAAAATAAAATACTGAAATTAAATTGCATAAATTAAATTACTGAAATTAAAGTGCATAAATTAAAGTGCGGAAAAAGTAAATTGTAGAAATGTAAATTTTTGGAAATTAAAGTGCATAAATTAAAAGTGTATAAATAAAAAATTACGGAAATATAAATTGCTGGAAAGTAAATTGCATAAATTAAATTATGGAAATATAAATTGCTTAAATTTAAATTGCAGAAAATTAAATAAAAAACATAATTAAAATACTAAACTAATTATTTACAGTAAATTGGATGATAATCGATTTATCAGGGATTTCAGATTATAGGATTCATGCTTAATCTTTTAAGTTTGTGTTGTCAATCTAGAGATATTCGAAGTAGGCTACTCCACTCTAGTGGTATGCAAGACACTGTGTCAGACCCACTCTTGTGGCGACCTTCTCGCATTAAACGCATCCCATCATCGATTACTCTTATGTGTGATAGACACATCGATTGGCGTTGTCACACTACCAGCCGATTAACCAAGTATTTAGCTTGCGTTAGAAGTGTGTCTAAGACGAAGAGTGAATGACAGATCTATTTCTAGAATACAATCCCACTCTCGTGATGATGTATTCTTGAGATCATTATCTAACTTTGGCCACATCTAGATTTAAGATACTCTATCAAACACTAAGCTCGATACTAACTAATACTCTCTAATATGCAAGACTGAAGTTTTAACCCACTCTCGTGCTGCTAAGGGCTTCTATTCATATAACCTCATCTACTGATTTGGTGATAACCTTAAGCACATCCCGTAGGACATGACTTAGAATTAAGAGTGCATATTAGAGTAGTTAGATCGGTCAAGAGCAATCAGACATATTGAATCATCAATCTTCAATCCCATCATTGATCACCACCCTAGTGGTCTAAAGGATATACTCTCTTGTCTTTCTGGGGGTGATGGCAAAGACAAGGATTAGGTTCATAAAATAGTAAATAAGAAACTAAAGAACAAGACCAGAAATATAAATCAAAGCATAAACATAAGCAAAAGCATAAGAAAGGAGTAAACTTAAAAGAAGAACTCTTTATTGAAAATGAGACAAAATATGGCTAGAGAGTCTAAAACTTAATTCTTGTGAGAATACATGAGTTTATATAGAGTTTAGGAGGCTTGGAGGGGTCTAGGGCGTCCTCAGAAGGCTTTGGAAGCTCTTAAACTCGACCCAAAATTTTTCTTAAGTTACATTTCGCATTAACCGAAGTTTCTTTTTCTGCACAGTGACTCAACATTGATGAGCCACGATCGATTCTAGTGGTCGATGGGATTCTCCAGGATGGACGTCGACAGGCCATGGTCGATGCTTGCGTCGATTGTCTTCGTCTTCAATTTCAGGTCTGAGGCAGAGCATCGACAGGGCACGGTCGATGCTGATTGTTGATGGCTTGCCCATGGATGGGTGTCAACTGGCCACAGTCGATGCTAGGGCTGCTGCTTCATTTGTGAGGCTCTTGAGATGTTTCTTCATAATGTTCTTGTCTCCGGCAAGTAATTCTACGGTCCCTATATCTTCTTATGGTCCCAAAATGCTATGAAAGTGTACGATTTCCTCCAAGTACGTATAAACACATAAACAAATGCAAATGCACTAAAACTATCCTAAATGCAAGTTAGAAACATATAAAACCAAGATAAATGTATGCAAGAAAGCATGTAATACGATGCTATCTACTCCTCCACACTTACCTTTTTGCTTGTCCTCAAGCAAACAAATGTTAAGCATGGTGAAGAATTGCTAAAAACAGTAAAGATAAGGAGAGCGAACTTGTACCTTGTGACATTGTTATGCTTGATGCTTTTCGACCTTTTGGAATTGGAATGATCTCTACCGTACTTATGTACTTCGCCATAAGCACAACAACTCACCTTAGTATGAACCGCTCCCCCTTTGATCCTAGACTCCTCATTGTTGAATTCTGTTTTTATTCTAAGCATGGGTTCTCAACTTGGTAATATCGATCAAAGGATATGAACACTTACTCTTTCAAATTTTTGTAAGCTCAAGACCGTCTTAATGCAATTCTTTTCCTCTTCCTTTTCTCACTTCAAGGTCAATCGATTTTTCCCTATTTTTCTAGGGTATCCTTTTATTTTTTTAATCGATTGCCTTTTTCTTTTCAGCTCATTACTTCCCTTAGGACATGTTTATATGAGACGCGAATGTTAAAAGTGGTAGCTTCCAACACCCGGTTCACTTCCTTAATACATACATCTTTTCCATTTCTTCCCCTTAGGACATGTTTTCATGAGACGTGAATGTTAAAAGTGGTAGCTTCCAACATCCGGTTCACTTCCTTAATACATATATCATTTTTTCTCTAAATATTGAAGGGAAGGAAGAGGAGAATTACACTTACTTAGACGTGTCTTGCAGTGTTTTATAAAGGTATCACATCCAATGTATCTCATTAAAAAAAAAAAGAATTACCTCCATAAATTGCAAGTCTCCCCCCACACTTAAATTACAACGTCCTCGTTGTAATAAAAACTGCAAAAGAGATAAGAATAAGAGAATTTTACCGTAATTCTCTTATTGGGTGTGTGGATTGGCAGCTCCCACGAGTTCAAGTCTTTGGTTTATTTTTTATGGTGAATAATCACCTATAAATTGAAAAACACGAAAACAGAAAACAGCAAAACAAACAAACTAAAAGTACCTTAAAGCTTTAAAAAGAATTGAAAAGTGAAAAACTGAAAAACCGAAAATTGAAAAATTTTAAATTAAAAATGTATTTACAAAGGTAGAATGTTTTTTAACGTCGTTTTCTCGACGGGCTTACGGAATGGGCTGGAGATGGTGATGGTGGTGGCGTTTGATCAGCCGGTGTTGCTTTGTAGAATATGTCTCGGTTCACATATGTAAACGAGATTCTCTTATTCGTCCAATCGATGACCCCCCTACCGTTGTAAGAAATGGTCCACCAAGGATGAGTGGAGTGTTATGTGTTATCATCCTCTCTTATGTCGATCACATGGAAATCGGCGGGGATACGACAGTTTCCAATCCACACGATCACGTCTTTGGCCACTCCGTATGATTACATAACCTCGGTATTTGCTAGACCGATGCAAACGTTTCATCTTTTTAGATAATTGAGTCCTAACTCATTCGCTCTCTCCATGGACATCACGTTTATGGTGGCACCATAATCACATAGAGTACCACCAGATTCACGACCTAGTATAGAGCAACATACCTTGTAAAGTCCGGAATCTTCCTGCTTAGGGAGAGTAATGACTGCTCTTTTAACTTGTGTTTCCATGTAAAGGTCGCATATGTCATCTATGGTTTCCTTTGTGTCTGTGAAGTAGAGATCGAGGTTGTACTTGAGTAGACCTTGACCGAAGGTGATGTTTATCGGGAGTGATTTGACAAGTCGTTTGAATCGGCCTAACTTCTCCTTGCTTACTTGTCTATAGAACCAAGTCATGTCATCTGCCTTCACTGGTTGGTGTGGTCAGCCTAGCTGGGAGTTCCTTACGAAGCGAATTCCTCTATGTCTTGAATCGTCTCATCAGTGCCCTTAAATAAGTTTCCTACGGGATATTGTTTCCATGCGTCCTTGAATGTAATGTGCTCCGGGATGAAGTTGACTAGTACTTGGAATCTCTTTTTGTTGACAGGGTCAATGAACCATTTTTTCAAATGGCTCATTGGTGCTTCAACGTCATTGATGGTCTCAAGTACATCATCGACCAGGGCGGATCGATGCTGAGTATCCGCGTCTTCTTCTGGGAGACCATTGACCTCTCCTAGTCGATGGTGTTGTCCAACTAGTCTGTGCATCGAGTTGGCATCGACGAAGTGGAGTCGATGTGGCTGTCTGATGGGCCTCCACACCATTTTAGCATCGACCCTGGCCGGTCGATGCTTGTGTCTGCGTCTCAGACCATCGACCATACACGGTCGATGGTGTTGGTCGATGCTCTTCGTGTTGGCTCAGCTGAGACCACTTCTTTCCTCCGTCGTGTTACTTTTTATTGTGATGACGTTGACATACTTTTTAGGGTTCATTTCAGGCTTTTCGGGGAGCATTCCTTGGGCTCTTTGAGCTGAAGATACGACTTGAACGGTTTGTATCTCCAACACGTTTATGCGAAGCAAGTCCGTCGAACTTGTAGTTCAGCTTATTGCATCTTCTGTGGACGTTCTTGAAACCTTCAGAGGTCTCCACTGAGGCCTTAGCTTGCCCCTCAATGATTCGTTGAAGCATTCCTTCGTATTTCTCCTCTTTTAGTAGAAAATTTTCCTCCTTGGCCTTGAGTTTGTTGTTGAGAGTAGAACGGTTGTCGCAACTAAGATGTTTCTCGAAAACCTCCATGCTGGAACAGCTCGGCGGGTGCTCTCATGGGTGGGTATGTCTGATCTTGCGGGTTCTCCTTATTGTTGCTCTGGTATGAGAGGTTTGGGTGATTTCGAAAAGAATTGAAACCACCATTTTGTCTATAGCCACCAACAAAGTTGACCTCACATTGGTTTCCTTCACCATCATCTTCCTCAGCATACCCCCTTGCAGCATCCAACTCGTCGATAAAATGCACTTGTCATTTCGAAACTTGCAACATTTTGTCAAGCTTATCGCCTAACGCTTTGATGTCCGAACGCGTTCTCTCTTCTCCTTCAGCTACACTTGGGTCTCTACGGTCATAATCTCCACCAAAATTTGCATCACTGTGACCCAAATTCTCCACCAATCTCATTTCATGTTCAGCATCTTGTCCCAAAAAATTACCATTGCTCCCTGTGTCGAGAATCATACGATATTTTGGCAGGACACCTCGGTAAATAGTGCTTAGTAGCGAATCCTCACTAAAATCATGGTGCGGGTATTGCATGGTATAACTCTTGAATCTTTCCCATGTTTTTCCAAAACTTTCCGATCCTTTTTGCACAAAACTCGATATCTCGTTTCTCAAACGAGCTGTCCGGGAACTTGAGAAAAATTTCGCGAGGAACATCTTCTTGCATTGTTCCGATGTAAGAATCAACCCAGGTAGTAGACTCTTCTCCCATTGCTTTGCTTTATCACCCAAGGAAAATGGGAATAAACGCAACTTCAGAGCGTCTTCTGAACTCCGTTAATCTTCACGGTTCTGCATAGCTTGTTGAATTGATCTAAGTGATCAAGTGGGTACTCCATAGGCAGCCCATGAAACTTGTCACCTTGCACTAGGTTAATCAAGCTTGACTTGATCTCAAAATTGTTATTCTCTACGGATGGGGGAAGAATACCCGATCTCTGAGCCGCTGTGGTAGGCTCATCAATCATACCAATTGCCGGAGCAGTTCGGTGTTGGTGGCCAGCCGCCCGACGTGGCACACCATCAGCTTGAGCGATGTTGTTGGAGACAACTTCAACGCCCTAAACGTGTTCAGCAGGTAGCTTATTTCTTTGCTGCTCCATCCTCTCCCTTCTTTTTCTTTTTTTTTCTAAAACTTTTCTCGACTTCTCTAATGTCACAGATGGAATCGGCAGAAATGTTTTTGCCGCTTCTTCTCGTGTTCATGCACCTGAAATTCGAAAAAGAAATTAGCAGATAAAATGTAAATGCCTAGTCTCAGACTCACATCAAAACTTTATGGCTATTACATATTCTCCCCGGCAACGGCGCCAAAAATTTGACAGCGAGGCAGGAAGGTTTAGTTTCTACCTCGTCTCAGGTTTCACCGGAGAGCTACCTATAAGATAGTCTCGAGAGTTTAATCTGCTGTGACCGCAAATACATGGTTAAATGCAGTTATAGTACAAACGGGATCGATCCACTGAGAGAATAGAATAGGTACACAGAGAATGCAAATGCAAATCTAATCTAGGCGGAATATTAAAATAGGAGGTTGCGTCATAAGCTATATGGTGTAATTAAAATAAATAAAAGACATAAAAATAAAAGACATAAATTAAATAACATAAAATAAATAACATAAATTAAATTGCATATATAAAATACTTAAAATAAATAACATAAATTAAATTGCATAAAAATAAAATACTGAAATTAAATTGCATAAATTAAATTACTGAAACTAAAGTCCATAAAGTAAATTGCATAAATTAAAGTGCGGAAAAGTAAATTGCAGAAATGTAAATTGTGGAAATTAAATTACGGAAATTAAAGTGCATAAATTAAAAATACATAAATATAAATTACATAAATGTAAATTGCTGGAAAGTAAATTGCATAAATTAAATTGCGGAAATATAAATTGCATAAACTTAAATTGCAGAAAATTAATTAAAAAACATAAATAAAATAACAAAAATAAAATACTAAACTAATTATTTACAGTAAATTGGGTGATAGTCGATTTATCAGGGATTTTAGATTATAGGATTCATGCTTAACCTTTTAAGTTTGTGTTTTCAACCTAGGGATATTCGAAGTAGGCTAGTCTACTCTCGTGGTATGCTAGACACTGTGTCAAAACCACTCTCGTGGCAACCTTCACGCATTCTACGCATCCCATCATCGATTACTTTTATGTGTGATAGGCACATCGATTGGTGTTGTCACACTACCAGCCGATTAACCAAGTGTTTAGCTTGCGTTAGAAGTGTGTCTAAGACGAAGAGTGAATGACAGATCTATTTCTAGAATACAATCCCACTCTCGTGATGATGTATTCTTGAGATCATTATCTAACTTTGGCCACACCTAGATAAGCATTAAGATACTCTATCAAATAACAAACTCGATGCTAACTAATACTCACCAATATGCAAGTCTGAAGTTTTAACCCACTCTCGTGGTGCTAAGAGCTTCTATTCGTATAACCTCATCTACTGATTTGGTTATAACCTTAAGTACATTCCGTAGGACTTGACTTAGCATTAAGAGTGCATATTAGAGTAGTTAGATCGGTCAAAAGCAAGCAGACATATTGAATCCTAAATATTCAATCCCATCATCGACCACCACCCTAGTGGTCTAAAAGATCTACTCTCTTGTCTTTCCGAGGGTGACGACAAAGACAAAAATTAGGTTCAAAAAAAAGTAAATAAGAAACTAAAGAACAAGAACAGAAATATAAATTAAAGCATAAACATAAGCAAAATAATAAGAAAAGAGTAAACCTAAAAGAAGAACTCTTTATTGAAAATGAAACAAAATGTGGTTAGAGAGTTTAAAACTTAATTCTAGTGAGAATACATGGGTTTATATAGAGTTTAGAAGGTTTGGAGGGGTCTAGGGCGTCCTTAGAAGGCTCTAGAAGCTCTTAAACTCGATCCAAAACTTTCTTTAAATTGCATTTCGCATAACCAAAGTTCCTTTTCTGCATAGTGACTCAGCATCGATGAGTCACGGTCGATGCTTGTGGTCTATGGGATTCTCCAGGATGGACGTCGACAAGCCACGATCGATGCTTGCATCGATTGTCTTCGTCTTCAAGTTCAGGTCCGAGGCAGAGCATCGACAGGCCACGGTCGATGCTGACTGTCGATGGCTTGCCCAGGGATGGACGTCGACTGGCCACGGTCGATGCTAGCGCTGTTGCTTCCTTTGTGAGGCTCTTGAGATGTTTTTTCATAATGTTTTTGGCCCCGGTAAGTAGCTCCAAGGTCCCTATAGCTTCTTAAGGTCCCAAAATGCTATGAAAGCGTACGATTTCCCCCAAGTACCTATAAACACATAAACAAATGCAAATGCACTAAAACTATCCTAAATGCAAGTTAGAAACATATAAAACTAAGCTAAATATATGCAAGAAAGCATGTAAAATACGATGCTATCAACTCCTCCACACTTACCTTTTTGCTTGTCCTCAAGCAAACAAATGTTAAGCATGGTGAAGAAATGTTAAAAAGTAGTAAAGATAAGGAGAGCAAACTTGTACTTTGTGATGTTTTGTGCTTGATGCTTTTCGACCTTGTGGAATTGCAATGATCTCTACCGTACTTATGTATGTCGCCATAAGCATAGCATCTCACCTTAGTTTGAACCGCTCTCCCTTTGATCCTAGACTCCTCATTGTTGACTTTTCTTATTATTTTAAGCATGAGTTCTCAACTTGGGAATATCGATAACATCATATTTCAGAAAAAACCATAAACAATGGGAATTGTCATTTCGAACAGACAAACAAAAGCAAATTTGGTCCACGATTTAAGCTTCTCTATTTCTCTTTTGCGCTTTTCACCATCTTCCTTCAATTGTTGAATTAGCATTTTAATAACTTAAAGTTCATATGGCCCATTACTAATCTCCTCAACCACAGCAGCCTCCACCCACTTGAACGTATGATTCTTTTCACAAAAAAAAAAAAAAAATTGACTTAGCTAATTGAAGCACACATGAATGAATTGAAACAAAAATTACTTACATCTCTTTTGTTGGAGTGCAGATTGATATCTCATTTACTCACGCAATGAAAGAAGGGCCAACCTGGATTGTCATGGGTTTTGGAAGTGAACATCGTAACATCCACTCCACTCACACACTTTGAAGGAATCCCACATACGTAAGCTTGATCTGAACTAGAACTCATTGTAATCGATTTGGGAAGAAAGGAAGTTGAAACCTAGAAAATAAAATTGGTGATTTTGATTTGGGGATTTGGGGGTTCACGATTTGGGGATTTTGCTTTTCGGTCTGGTTCTGGAGTTAAAATGGAAAATATAACATGAATCGTAGAAGGAGACACAACAACTAACAGACGATTAACACCGCTAAACGCAAGTAAACGACATGTCTAGATCGACATAATTTTGTAAAGTTAGAGATTTATATTGGCTATGATAACAAGTCGGAGATTTACGGCACGCTCGTGAAAGTTGGCGCATTAAAATGGATAAATTTGAAAGTCGAGCATATTTTTGATATTTTTCCCATTAATAGTACTTAGTTTGCATTACATGCTCGATCACTTTCCATGAGTTTAACTAGCCAACTAGGTCGTATTACATGTAAGTAGGCAAAATACAAAGGGGAGAAACTTATGTTTTTGGCAAGAGAATCTGCACACGTATTGGCTTGGCGAGTTGAGTGGGTGAAGGTGTATTCCCTTCCCCTACTCTTGGCCATGATTTTCGAGGTGTAGGTGTAGAGTCTTGGCCAGATAGCTACTTAATGTATCGCCTTGATCACATTAAAACTGCCCGATTTAAAAACAACATTGTTGTAACCCAAATGTGAGATGCATGAGACTGACCAAGCTAAAGCTGTTGGTTTAGCATCGAGGAGAGATCGTAATAGTGAGTATCTATTTTCTCCATAGTGCCTAATGATACCATTATTGTCGCGTAGAATCCAGGCTACTCCACATCTCCCTGTGTTATCATCCCATGAGCAATCCATATTACATTTGAGTAATCCAGTGGTTGGTGCCTTCCATTTAACTGCGTGCCTTGCCATAGGTTGAGTCCTAATTGGTTGAATGGCTTTTGTAACGGCCTCCACCCATTCGCTGCATTCCATATTTGCATCAGCCATTAAGATATCCGCAGCTTTGTCTTTTCTCGAGAAAATGATATCATTCCTATTGGTCCAGATGTTCTAGATGATCCAAGGCCAAGGTTTGTGACATGGAGCGAGTTTTTAGTTCTCACTTCTCACCAGGTTTCACCCGAGCGTTTAACCCGATGTGATCGCAAGTGCACGGTTAAATGCAGTTGTAGTACAAACGGGATCGATCGACATAGACTGTGAATAACACACAGAGATTGCAAGAATGAATCTAATCTAGGTGAATTGTAATTGCTTTGGGTTTTAGTTACATTATCTAAAGTGCATAGAATAAATAAGCAATAATTTAAATAAGCGATAATTAAATTACTGAAAATAAATAACTAGAAAATAAAGGTGCATAAATTAAATAACAAAATTATAAAATAACTTAAATTAAAATAACTTAAATAAATAAATACTAATAAATCTCTAAGGCAAATGAGAATGATTTCAAGGAGTCTATATTTAGGATTTGTGTTTTTACCAATTAAGTTTGTGTTTGTCATTTTAGGGATATCGAAATTAAACTAGTCCACTCTCGTGATATGCTAGTCACTATGTCAAACCCACTCTCGTGGCGACTTTCACGCATTACACGCAATCCCATCAACGAATACTAAGTGCTCATAAACTTCCGTTTGATATGTCATAACTAAACAGCCTTGTGTTTTCAGATACACGAAATGATTGATAAATCTATTTCCGAAACACAACCCACTCTCGTGGTGAAGTGCTTTTACGATTTTAATATAACTTAGCTAGGGCTAGATCAATGATTAACTCTACCAAACAATAAACTAGACCACAGCTAATACTCTCTAATATTCAGATCTGAAGTTTTAACCCACTCTCGTGGTGCTAAGGGCTTCTATTCGTATAACCTCATCTACTGAATTGGTTATAACCTTAAGCACATCCCGTAGGACATACCGGCCACAGTCGATGCTAGGACCGCTGCTCCTTTTGTGAAGCTCTTGAGATGTTTCTCCATGATGTTTTTGGTCCAACCAAGTAGCTCCAAGATCTCTATGGCTCCATGTGGCTCCAAAATACTCTAAAAGCACATGATTTCCTCAAAGTACCTATAAACACATAAGCTCATGCAAATACACCAAAACTAATCCTAAATGCTAGTTATATCGTATGAAACTAACCTATAAGAATGCATAAAAACATGTAAATATGAGTGTTATCAATTTGCGTCTTTCCTTCTCCTCCCTTAAAGCTTTGGTATCCTGGATAAGAAGACTGCTGAGATAGCCCATGCCAGCCGTGCATATGGACAGAGGAACAAAAGATGATTGATATCCTCTGCTTTGTCATTGCATCCAGGACATGAGTTTCATGGAGTAAGATTTTTCTTCTTCATGTTCACTCCAACTGATATGCAAACTATAATTGCTCTCCATATGAAATGTTGGAGTTTTGGAGGGATCTTAACTGACAAGATAGCTTCAGGCAGAGGATTAAGACCTGGTTCAATGATTTCCTTCTGATTCTGTCCCTCTAAAATCATCTCTATACCTAGTACCCTGATCTTACAAAATAATCACATGTATTATTGAAAGCACATGAGTAGTTGGACTCTACAATAGCCCGTCCGGGCTTGACTTTGTAGATCAGTCTTACCTCATCTTCCTCAAAACCCGACTGTAGCATGTATAGGTTCCACTGATCCGCATTTGCTTCTTTAAAGTAGGGTAGAAAGAAACTATTGGGATCGAATTCACGTTTAGGTTTTGGTGGTCTAGGTGGTAGGGTTGGCAGCCATGGGTCAGTCAACATCTTTAAATTGTCTCCATTGTCAATTTCTTTTTGCATGCCTTATTTCATCAAGGATTGAGCCGCATGGATACTTCTCCATCCAAAGGAGGATCTTCTGCCTAGCGGAGCTTCTAATGGAGAGCAATGTAAGAAGTACCTTCCTTTGAGGACCCTTGAGAGAAGATTAAAACCCTCAATATCTCTGAATCCCAAACCTCCCTCTCTCTAACCTCTACTGACCTTATTCCATGCTTTCCAATGTTTTAATATTCTCACTAGAAGAATACAAGCGATTTTCGACGGACGTTTCCGTCGGATATCCGTCGGAAACTCCCATTTTCCGACAGATTTCCGAAAGATAATTTCCGTCGGTTACAATTCGTCAGAACTTAATATCCGTCGAAAATCCGTCGGACTATTCCGACGGAACACGGTCGTCGAAAAAGGGTCGGAATATTCTGATAGATTACCGACGGCTGATTTTTCGACGGATATTCCGACGGGTCATATTTCTGACGGGTCATATTTCTGACGGATATTCCGACGACTTTTTAATAGGAAGTATACGCCGGAATGCCATCGGAAAACCATCGGTAACAATTCCGACGAGATTCCGACGGCCACAGTTTCGACGGATTTCCGATGGCTTTATTTCCGACGGCAATAGTGACGTATTTTTGACGGCCATAGTTCCGATGGATATTCTATTTGATTTTTTTGTGATTTGTGATTTTATTCAATGAATTCTTATTTATAAATTAGAATAAATAAATTATTAAATGAAATTATTTTTTAAAAAAATTAAAAATTTTAAATAATGAAATTCATTATCATAAAAAAAAAATAATTCATTAAAAAAAATATTTTAATGTTCAAAAAATAAAATAAAAATTCAAACGGTAGGAGAATTGTCGGGATCGTCAAGTGGAAAGAGATGAGGAAAGGCGGCCTTCATGGTCTGCTGCAAAGAGGTGAGCTGGGTCTGGGTTGAGGTGAGCTGGTTCTGGGTTGAGGTGTATGCGGACTTTAGCTCCTCGACCTCCGCGTCACGTTCTTTCACCGTCTGGGTGAGCCTCTTGATCTCGTCTCTGTACCCCGAAGGAAACTGAGGAATGGAAGAAGACGATTCCTAGGTCAGAAGTCCGCCTAAACCAGCGAATCGCCCTTTGACTTTTTGAGTTTCCTATGAAAATAAAACATCAAAATAATGTTAGTAATGAAATTTTGAAAATAATAATAATTGAAAATAATTAGACACTTACATTGAGGACAATGTCGTTGATCTCTTCCCGGGATAACTCGTTCGAGGACGACGACCCATCGAGAGTGAGCTGCGAGAGTCCAACTTCTCGTTCTCGATCCACCTTCTTCTTGCACGTTTCGACGAGGTCACGCATGCCGGAATCCTGGATCACACCAGTTTTTTTGTTGTTGTGCCTCTGCTCGATCATTCTAAGATAGTCGGGAGCTACGCCGTCTCTTTGCACCTGTAAAATGTTGTTAAGTAAATAATTATAAACACAAAATTAATAATTAAAATTTGAAATTAGACTGACCATTTCCATTGCTTCCCGTTCGACGGTCTTTTCGCCACCGTTGTGAATGTACATCCCCTTTCCTACTCGTTCGCTCTTCCGGTTCTTCGTGTTTGTTTCGGATACCTTCTTCGTTTTCGGCTTGCTCCAATACTCGCAGAAGCCCTTCCAGACGTTATCGTCGAGGTCCTTCGGCGGGTCCTTGTCGTGCTTCCACTTCTGCTTCCACTCGTACATGTGGTTCGAAAACGAAAGCGCGGCATACTTGTCGAATTGGGCAAGTACTTGCCTCGTAAGAGAAGGGTGCCATGTGAACTCTTGCTACATTATAAAAAATCATAATGTTAGTATTCGAAATTAAAATTGACAAAATAAACTAAAAAAAGAATACAAATAGAAAATTTACTTACAGCAAAACTCCGGTGCCACAAGTCCTTATCGTTTTTCGGGATGTCCGAGTACTTCTCGTACGGTTTGTCCGACATATTGTGGATCATCTGTAAGATCGCCTTTGTGATCTCAGGCAACAACTTAAACCTGAAAACAATTAAAAAAAAATAAGTCCGTTTAATTAGATTCAAAATCTTAAAAAATTGAAATAACAATCAAAATTTTACTTACCAAGTCCCGTCTTCAAACTTCGGGTCGACACGGATGCAATGGCTCCGGTTGGGCTGTTGGACTAAGTCCTCGATGTTAATCCGGCTCCGATCTGCTAGAAAGCGTGGCCCGAGAACCCCGAGAACCCCGAGAACGGCGGCCTTGGGAGCCGCCGCCCAACTGTAGCGCGTCCTCGTTACTTCTGCGGGAAAAATAATAAAATCGTTAGTACTTACGAAAATTAAAAAAATATCCACAAATTGAAGAAAAATACAAAATTTTCCGAAAATTTAGAATATTTTGAAAATTTCAAAAGGCCCGAAAAAAAAAATTTAGCGAAAATTTCAAAATTGCCCAAAATTTCAAAAAATTCAAAAAACTTCAAAAATTCACAAAAAAATCTCAAAATTTAAAAAATTCCCAAACAAATACAAAAATCCTAAAATTTCATAAAAATTTAAAAAAATTAAAAAAATGTTTTTAATATAATTATACACAACAGTTTTATAAAAATGTTTTTTATATAGTTTTAATAATATTTATAAAAAACGTTTTAACAAACCTATAAATTACTAAATCTAAAATTATAAATTACAAAAACATTTTTAATTAGTAATAAATTCTGAAAAATTCAATTATAATTTTCTAAAATACAAAAATATACAAAAACATTTTTTTTATTTCTAAAAATATATAATAACATTTTTATATATTTAAAAAAAAATCAAAACGAACAACCAAATATATAAAAATGTTTTATGTAATCCTAATATTACAAAAATCTTTTATATAATCCTAAAATTATATATGCTAATTTTCAAAATTATACAAAAATTCTAACAAACCTAACAAATTCTAAATATCATTCCCTAATCTCATAAACTCTATTATTTCATTCCGAAAATCTAACAAATTCTAAATACCATTCCCTAATCTCATAAACCCTATTATTTCATTCCAAAAATCTAACAAATTCTAAAAACTAATCTAACAATTCTAACTAATATCTAACAATGAAAATTAGTGAGGATTGAAGGATAGAGGAGGTGGATTTAGGAACTTACATGTTGGGATCCATGAGGATTGAAGGATAGAAGAGGATTGAGAGGAGAGATTGAAGATTTTTAGGCATTTTTTCGGAAGAAATCGAGAGAGATGAGAGAAATCGTTTGTAGAGAGAGAAAAGAGAGAAATGAAGGAGAAGCAGATCGTTTTGCGAATTTATTCCGATTTCCGACAGCCATATCCGTCGGAACATTAAATTTTTTTCGTTTAGGCGGTTTAATTAACCCTAAATATACCGTATATTCTCTACATGTGTTGTTATTGGCTAGTCAACAGACGCGCGGCATAAGTATATTATCCGTCAGAAATTTCCGACGGTTTTAGGATATATTTAGGATTTAGGGTCTAGGTTATATGATTTAGGAATCCTAATGTACATGTTTAATTCAAAAAATAAGAAATACACCATTGTTAAAGACTTTCCATGAGTGTATAAGTTATATAACATCAAAAGCTATACATTTAACATAAATCAACTATACCTTATATTATACCTTATATAAACACTTCCATCAAATTTTCTAAATTCTATATAATACATTAATTTTCAAATATTACAAGTTCAAACTACTGTATATACATCATACATGTGTTTGTAACCATTTTCTTAAAAAAAAAACCTATACCCTATACTCTAAACCATAATTTTATACATCCGTCGGAAATCCGTGGGAAAATTCTGACGAATTTCCCATGGATATGGGTGTAATTCCGACGGATTTCCGACGGATGTATACTTTCATCGGCTAAAACTGTTTTCGGTCAATCTGGACTGTCTGAACCTTCGGCTAAAACTGTATCCGTCGAAACTCTCCGACGGATGTATACTTATTTCTGCTAAAACTGGTTTCGGTCTGTCTGGACTGTCTAAACCTTCGTCTAACATTGTATCCGTCGAAACTCCGTCGAAACTTTTCGACGGATGTATACTTACCATTTTTTAAAATGTTAATTTTCGTATTACAAGTACATTCCACATAATTAATACATTCCACATAACAAATATCTAGTACAACTACAAGTACATATTTTACAATTCAAAGTTTATAAAACTACTCTGAATCCGATGATGAGTAATCTGATTCTCCTGAATCGGAAGTTTCCCCAAATTCGTCAAATTTTTCCTCTGAATCCTCAAAGACCCGATCGTCCACGTGTACGGTGAAATCATCAACAAGGTCGACCTCAAGGGAATGCTCGATTGAACCTAAACCTACAGAGCTTTGTTGGAGGGGTTCATGATCGGACATCCCATATATCCTACCTCTCGGGTTTATCGATGTGACTGTAACCCATGGGTCTTACTTGTTTGTCACCCGAGGATAGGGAATATAGCATACCTAGACCATATAATAAAGTTATATAAAAATTTAACCACGGAAATTCAAAAATACTAAATTAAAAATTAACGTAAAAGAAAAAAACAAATCTGGTCTGCTTGTGAAGCAAGTACGAATGGCTCGTAATTCTGGAGTCGCCTTCTGCTATGTATTGATGTAACACCAAATTGGTCGTGTCACACACCGCTTTCTACTAATGGGTCGTACCAGTCACATAAAAATGCTACGCATCTCGAACCGAGCATTCCCGGGTATTGAACATCAAAAATCTCACGTACGACACCATAATATAAAAGATCACCGGACTGAGTAGATACACCGTAATCTAAAGTTGTCGCACTCTTATCATCCCGAAGAATCTTAAAAGCATACCCCTGTGTGCTATACATCACATGTGATTGTACGTTTGCTAGTAGAAAACACACAATATCTTCTAACCACGTGGGAAATCTTTGTCCGTTAGCCTTCTTTGTCGTGACATGCACGAATAAAATCTAAACTTAGTAAAATAAATCATTCATTATATATGATAGTTAAAAACAAGGCAATTAAAACACCTACATAATCATTTAACCAACGTCCGAACTCTTCCTATTTGAGCTCCATTAACTCGTCTTCTGTTTTGTTCAGAAATGCAAAACGTTGATATGCCATATACATCCTGTGAGATTGAAGACCCAATAAGTAAAATAAATCGTTCACTATAATACCTCTCATATTCTTCAATGTCATCGTAGTTTATAAGAATATACATGTGCAAATGATCCCGCTCCTGTGCTGAAAGTCTCCGCTTCTTACTTTTTCTACTAAGTCGTCCAATATCTAAGAATATATGAGGAACATCGACTGGATAAAAACGTAGTACACCTCCGTCATCATGTCAAGCTGGTCTACGACTCTTCGTTTTGACTTGTGATGGAAAGTAGAACTCCGCAAAATGTGAGGTTTCTTCATTGATGCTTTGTGCGACAATAGAACCTTCCACTTTGCTCAAATTTTTTACCTTCTTCTTTAGATGAAACATATACCGTTCAAAAGAATACATCCAACGGTACTGAACTGGGCCCCAAGCTCTGCTTCTCAAGGGAGATGAATTGTTAGATGTTCCATAACATCAAAGAAGAAAGGCGGAAATATCTTCTCTAAATTGCAAAAGATTACGGGTATATTATTCTCAAGGTTGCGGATACCGTCTGATGCCAGAGACCGCGAAGATATATCTCGAAAAAAAGCAGCAATCCCTGCATAATATGCATAACAAATGAATAAATAAATTATTATTATAGTATTGTGTAAAGTCATTAAAAATTAATTTAATGATTGTATACCTGCAATTGCTTCGTGGACATTACGTGGTAGAAGATATGCAAAGGAAAATGGAAGGAGGCGCTGCATCACCACATGGCAATCATGACTCTTCATCCCAGTAAACTTTCCTTCTCCATGATCAACGCAGTTCCGAAGGTTAGATGCGTATCCGTCCGGGAATCTAACACTTTCGGCAATCCAGTCAAAAAATGCGGCCTTTGAAGGTTCATCCAAACGAAAAACCGGGACCGGAGGCTTCCCGTTCCCTGTTACATGTAGTGCTCTACGAGAACAAATGTCTGGCAAGTCCAATCTAGACTTCAGATTGTTCTTCGTCTTCCCTTGGACATTGAGAATGGTGTTCATAATGTTGTCGAAAAAATTCTTCTCAATGTGCATGACATCCAGATTATGCCTCAAAAGATGGTCCTTCCAATAAGAAAAATCCTAGAAAATACTCTTCTTGTGCCAATTATGTACGTTGTCATAACAATCAACAGGATGATGCCCGTTACCACCACAATCAACGGTACTATCTGCACCAAAATCTCTGAACTGATCCAACAAATACTGTCCATCTAACTCAGAAGGTGGACCATCAATTATTATCCGGTTCTTCCTAAACAATATGGTGCTCCGACGATAAGGATGATCTCTTGGTAGGAATCTCCTATGACAATCAAACCAAGACATTTTGCGTCTGTGCTTCAATTGGAACGCATCGTTGTCCATCCTGATAACATGTCATATGCTGGAAAATCGCTAATGGTCTACATAAGTACCGACTCGAACGTCATTGCACCCGCATTATGTGTTGCGATTCCATGTCCTACACGTTCGCTCATCCGGTTTGCCCTGTTTCGTGCGGAGATCGCGTTGACCTCTTCTGTAGTCCAGTAACGGACGTACGCCTACCAAACGTCTAGGTCGATATCTCTGTGCGGCGGTTTATCTTTCAGCGACCTCTGCTTCCAACTGTAGACATGTTCGCTGAATTGCACACTCGCTTTCTTATTGAACGCCTTTCGAACCTCAGGCATAATTGAAGGGTCCCAATTAAAATCTTGCTAAAAATTAAAAAAAAAATTAAAAATTTGTTACATCAAGAGTACATGTTAATTAAAAAAACTATAATAAAGTAATAAAATTTCATACCGCGAACGTACGTAGCCAGAGCTCTTGTCGATCTTTTGGCATATCTCTGTATGTGGGATACATCTGAGGGAGTTGGTGATGGAGCAGATTCATAATCGACTTGGTGATCCCGTTTTTATGACGAAACCTACAAATAAAGTAATAAAAACAAATAAATAATAAGTGTTAAAAAATAATTATAAAATATTAAATGTTTTTACCAAGTGGCTCCATTGAGACGCCTTAGATGAAGCATCGGTAAATTTTCTCGGCCCGGTTGAGCAAGAATCTCTTTAATGGTGATTCTCGTGCGGGCTTCGGAATTCTCGGACGGTGGAACATATGAAGGAGTGGCGGAACTACTCCGCTGAATCGCAGGATCATTCGGACCTCCCTGAAAATGACGGAGGAAATCCTCATAACTCTTAAAAAGAGGAAATGATTAGTAAAAAATTTCATAAATGAAATATTTTTTCCTAATATCATAAATACGAAATCTAAATTCTAATTACATAATACTAATTTCTAAAAAAATCTAAATCGTAAAACCTAAATCAATAATATTTATTTCTAAATACTAAATAATTAAACCAAATTACAAAATTAATAAACCTAAATCCTAAATTCATAATACGAATTTGTTACATAAATAAAAAAAATCTAAATCATAAAACCTAAATCAATAATATTTATTTCTAAACACTAAACAATTAAAACAAATGACAAAATTAAATAATATGAATCCTAAATTCATAATACTAATTTGTTACATAAATAAAAAAAATCTAAATCATAAAACCTAAATCAATAATTAGAAATTCTAATTTCTAAATCATAAAACACAAATCACAAAAAAAATCATACAATTTACAAAATAAAATTCCTAAATCTTAAATGGTAAATCCTAAATAACTAATTTCTAACTCAACTAATTTCTAATTTCTAAATTCTAAATCCTAAATCCTCAACTAATTTCTAATTTCTAAATAACTAATCGTAAATAACTAATCGTAAATCCTAAAGCACAAAATCAAAAATTCCTAAATCCTAAATCAAAATCCAAATCCATTTCCTAAATCACAAAATCAAAAATCTCAAAATCTAAAATCAAAAGATCTTACATTGTAATTAATGGGTGGAGTCCCCGGAGGAAGAGCCTTTCGCCAGAGGAGAAGCGTCGCCGGAAGTGGAGCTGCGGAGGAGACGGGGTGGAGGAGAAGCTGCGGCGAAAAGACGAGGAAGAGAGGTCGCCGGAGGGAAGAAGAGAGGTCGCCGGAGGGAGGAAAAGAGGTCGCCGGAGGGTAAGCAATCGCCCGAAAGAGGGGAGATCGGAGGAGCAAAACGCAGGAGAAAAGAAATGGGGAAGAAGAGAAGGTTCTCGATTGAGTTTAATGTTTGGTGACCGACGGAAATGTCCGTCAGTTTTCCATGGGTAAAAGATTTCATATCCCGCGCACACGTGGGCTGGCGCCAGTACGAAATTTTTGGCAAATTGTTTATGTAGAAGCATATGTTTGATCAAAAATCATTTGAAAAATAAAAACCGTCGGTAATCCATCGGTAATTCCGATTAAATTAACAAATACGCGATTTCATAAGTGTCGAAAATGTTTAATAAAAATCAATACCGTCGGTATGTCATCGGAATTACCGATGGAATACCGAAGGTATTTACTTTTATTAAATATTTTAGATGCTTATGAAATCGCGTATGTGTTAATTAAATATGTAAAAATAGTTTTAAACATAAATAGTAAAATGTGTTTTAAACATAAATATTTCAAATGACGACAAAATAAACACTGAAAAACATAAATATTACAAATTTATCTGTCGAGTAGTTCTAGGGGTCTAGTAATTAGGGTAGATGATATGAAAACAATTTCATTTATGGTACTAACTCCACTTGAATATGTATGCAATCCAATGTTTTTCTAAGTTTTTGTAATTAAAATAAAAAAGAGACGAAGCTTTAATATTATTAAGAGTTAAGAATAATTTCTTAAACATATAGTCCTTGTTTTTTTTTTCCTTGTCGTCTAACGTTAGTTCCTTTTTGACACACGTCTCGTGACGATCGCGGTTTCGAAATTCTCTTTATATATTTTACGTTATAACTTTGATTGTGATGGTATATGTATATGTTTTTATTTCTGAAAATTTCTATATATAAAGTATGTAAAAATAAAAACCATCGGTATGTCATTGGAATTTCCGATGGAATACCGACGGTTTTTGTTATTGCCGTCGGTTTTCCATCGGTCATTCCGATAACATACCGATGGTATTTCCTTTCATTAAACATTTTACATGCTTTGAAACAAAACTTATAATAAATGCACATCATATTTATTTAAGAAATTATTACTAAGATTTTAAAATAATGATTTTATGATTTCAATAATTATTATTTTAAATTATTTAAACTTTTAACAAACATATTTTAAATAATTATACATATGATTTCAATTGCACTAAGTCAGATTTTAAATAATTAAGATTTAATTTATGTAAAACCATATTCACAACTTAAGAAATATTATTTTGACGTTTTTAATTTTGGATTTTAGGAATTTAAAAATCCACTCAGGGCGGATACATTATTGAAAAACTTGATAATCGTACGAATATGAAATTTATTAAAATATATGATGTGCATTTATAATAAGTTTTGTTTTAAAGTATGTAAAATGTTTAATAATAGTAAATAACGTCGGTATTCCATCGGTATTACCGATGACATACCGACGGTTTTTGTCTAGCCGTCGGTTTTCTATCGGTTATATGTATGTCAGTTCTAACAATTAGTCGTTCTAAATAGCTGTTGAACGGTCAGTAGACGTTACCGTCGGTATTCCATCGGTAATGTGTATGACCGTTCTTAAAATTGGTCGTTCTAAAGTTAGCCGTTAACCCAGTGGCCGTTGGTCGGTCAGTAGCTGTTGCCGTCGGTTTTCCGTCGGTTTAGCCGTTTATATATCCCACATTTTCTCACATTAACATTACACTCTCTCACACAATATCTCTCTCATACAATTTCACTTCCTATATTATTTTCATATTACAAATATGTCTTCGTCAAATCAATATAATTATTTTCGATCCTGGATGGACAAACCAATTCGCGATCCGGAGACAGAGCAACTTACAGAAGAGTTTGTCGAAAGTGTCAGACAGTTCATGAATTTTGCAACCAATCAACAACTTGCTTTGAAAACTTGTAAACTCTATTGTCCTTGTCTTAAATGCAAGAATCGTAAATTTCTCAATATTTTAGAAATAAGTTCGCATTTACATCGTAGAGGATTTATGCCAGGTTACAAGATTTGGTATTCGCATGGAAAAAATGATTTTATGGTAGATTTTGCTAGTACTAGTGTAACTTTTACGTCGGATAGAATAGGGAAATCTACACCGGAAGTAGGGGTAATATCGATTATGTTCAGATGGTACATGATGCATATCATGTCAATGCTCCGGACTATGTTGATTCTAGAGGAGATAGATCAGTCGAGGAGCCTAATTTAGAAGCACAAAGATTCTTCAATATGTTAGATGCGGCAAAGCAGCCGTTGTATACAGGTTGCCCAGAGGAAATATCACCGTTATCGGCTGCAACAGAATTGATGAGAATCAAGACGGATTACAATTTGTCGGAGACTTGTGTTGATGCATTTGCTGATTATATGAAAAGACATTTGCCGGCAGATAGTAATTATCCCTCAACATACCATGAGATTCAGAAGTTGGTGGCTGGGCTTGGCTTGCCGTATCAGGTCATAGATGAAGTACTTAACGCGCTCAAAGAGAGCGAGTTCGCTCAATGGCTTGCATTTTATGTAAGTTTATTTGATCCACTTACGTTCTTTTTAATATTACTATAGATATTATTTTTTAATTTAGAAAAAATAATTTTAAGAAAATTATTGCAGGTAAGGACAGGTGCAAGTAGAGGCCAGTCTTTTATAACTTGGTTAGAAGAGTTGATCAACGGTCCATTGGCTATTGCCCACACTTATCCTATGTATTGTACACGTGGATATGCTTTCAAGATTTTACGCGAAAGAAGTATCCGGCCAACAAGTGATTATGGTATTTCTTCGGAATCGGGTGACATTGTCTACTATGGTATTCTAAGGGAAATACTAGAAGTCCATTACCCTGGTTTTCTCGACTTGCGATGCGTTGTTTTTTATTGCGACTGGTATGATCCGTTCGTAGGAACATGTGTTCGCCAAGATGAATTTGGGGTTACATCCATCCATTCCGGAAAACGGCTCCAAAAGTACGATCCTTTTATCCTTGCATCACAAGCAAACCAAGTTTGTTACATTCTATATCCTCGTGTCACGAACCAGCATGATCCCTGGATCACTGTTTCATTGTTTACACCAAGAGGTAGAGTGGATGGTAATGCAGATGATGAGGCTATGCAACAATGTGCCACTCCAGGTTTTCTAGGTCCGATCGCAGAACCGCAACAAGTTGATCTTGTTGTTGATTTTACTGAAGAAGGTGATAACGAGATTTTTGATTATTCCGAGGAGGAACATGGAGAATTTGATTCACAATCCGATTCATCATCATCAGAGAATTCAGATAGTACATCGGATGATAATTAGTTCAAATGTATTTTATTTGACTCTTGTAATATTTTTATTTTCAGTTGGCTTGAAATATATTTTAAGTTGTTATATGTAATATTTTTTCCTAATACATTTTTAGAATTTTAAGTTTCAATTTTAAATTTAATTTCTTTTTTCATTTTATATAAAATATTATACGTATGTGTATTTAAAATAAAATATAAATTTCCCACGGATTACCTACGGATTTCTGGTCCGTGGAAAATCCGTAGTAAGTTTTATCGGAAATCTGTCGCTCTTCCGTCTGTTAACCATCGTAATTTTGTCCTTATTTCCGACCCGTAAAAAACCGTCGGAAAGCCATCGGTTGTTAAATAACCGTCGGAATTCCTTCGCTATTAACCGACGGAATTCCTACAACAACATGGTGGTAGCTTTGTTATCGGAAATCCATCGGAAACGTCCGACGGAATAATGTCCGTCGGAAATTCCTTCGGTTATAAGCATGTTTTCTTGTAGTGTTTTGACAACTTGCATCGAAATTCAAATGAATGTCCAAAGGTGGTTGCACCAAAAGCACAAAATGGTCACATGGGAAAAAATCCCACATTGAAAACATGGAGAAAAATCATTTAGTATATAAGAGAGGATGTTTGTGTCTAGACTCAAAGTCTTGAGGCCAAAATATTTTGTAAAGGAGAGAAAGCATATCCATACTAAACCGAGTTAGGTTCGGATTTGAGTTTGAGTTAATGGACTGCAGACTTAATAGCTTACATGAACAATTATTCAGTTTTGCCACATCGTAGAAAACGTGATCTTACATGAACAATTAACAATCCAAAAGGAAAACTTGTAAACAAGTTTTAGACGATAAAAGCATATATTTTTACTTAGAAGCTTTTGTAAGTTTGGATGACAGAAGCCACCGTCCCAACCATAGTCAAAAACAAGAGAAGCACGGCGGCTAAAGTAGCTGTTCCGGTCCACTCGCTGAAGTAGACTTTCCTGAGAGTGGCCCAACACATCTTTCGTCGAGATTTATAGTGAGCTTTGAGATTCATGGCTACGTAGTGGTATTAGGAGCTGAAACCTACTTTCACGCCGCGCTGTAACTTGGTCACCATGTCCACCACGAAGCTGGGCCGACCCATAGTGTTCATTACCACCCCTGTGTTGCTGCAACACATGCATTTGTTGTTATTCATATCAATTAAGGGTTAAATGTATTAGCTTTGTGATGTTAATTTGTACCTTATTCGCTGAGTAGCTGCACGTCTCTATTAGAAGTAATTAGAAAATTTAAGAAATGTATGTAGACATGTAGTTACTAGTAAAGGGTATTACGGCAACATGGCACTGCTCAAATGCAATAAAATTTCTTAGATATATATCAGTCTCTTCATTAGCATGGAAAACCGGCTACTCCCCATGCAACGAGAAACCCTCTTTATAGATCTGTAGGATGCACAACAAATAACGTCATTAACGTTGCTTTTTTTGTTGTATCAATTATAATTGGAAAACAAGTTTTTACATCATTATATATGTAACTATCATTTATACAAATGACTATGAAAAAACTACCATTTATACAAGTGACTATGAAAATAGGGATGGTATCAGTTTAACCAATATATGCAATTATTTTTATTGTTTGTAATTTATGTTAATTAATGTCGATTGCGAAAATTGATTTATATATATAATATATATTATATATATATATATATATGTTTTTAAAAAATATATTTTTTCTATTTTATTAAAGAAACTTTTAATTTTTTTTTAACATGTGTCAACATATAATCGATAAATTTGACATGTATCATGATCATGTTAATGACTAACTTTAAACCCAAGTTTTATATAAAATATAGCAAGGGAGACACAGAGCAATTGTGATGACTTCTTCATCTTTTTTTCTTTGAAAAAGCCAAAGAGAGGGTTATTAGGAATGAAGGTTTTAGAGAAATTGTTTTGTTTATAAACACTAGTTTTAGAGTAATATTTGTTATCTAATTTATAGAAAATTTTCAGTTTTTATTTTACACCATACTAGTTCATGGATAGTTTTTGTTGCCAGTAAATGTAGTTACTTGTTAATATCTTCTATCATTATGGTAATTAAATAACTAAATATAGATCATATCAGATATGGTTCATTGAGTAACAAGTATGATTATTTAGTAATATTAGTGTCGCCGATATATATATTGCAGCACAAAAAAGAGAATACAAGAGCTTTTTAATTTGCTTAACGAAGATTATTTCAGTTTATATATGCTATCAAACCATATGAAAATCACCAAGGTTGGATGTGAAAATTCACACGTAACCAATCTTTTAGGGTTATCGATGACAACTGTCCTATAATCTTGGAATATCTAATGAATTCCTTTGTACTATTACAAAAGGAAAAGACATTACAAAAGTTTAATTAAAATAAATATTAAAAAAAACTTTTATTTTGATTAAGCAGATTTATTTTTAATTTTATTGGTTGATAACTTTAAATTTGTGTTTATTTCTTTTTGTAAAAAGGCAACAAGTAAAACAAGTAAAGCATACCCGTTAGTGGTAATTTCAAATTGGACACACCAGGTTGGCATTATACAAAATCAGGTAAATACACGGTAAAATCAGGATATCATGTAACACGGGATTTACTATCATCTAAACCCTTACTTAACAAATTTGGACCAACGGTATGTCCTTTACAAGTGAATTGTTGGAAATTTAATTGCCAACGGAAAATTCAACATTTTATCTGGCAAGCACTTTTAGGATGCGTCTCTGTAATGTCCAATTTACGCTCGAGAGGGATTAACTGTGATAATCAGTGTGTAAGATGTGGTGAAGTGGAATCAATTAACCATACACTCTTTACATGCTCATCGGTCTTAAAGACATGACAATGTACCATCGGTACCAGGACTTTTTCTGGTGGACTTCATTTATGAAAACTTAGACTACCTTTTTTGGCATATCCCTAGTAATAATTTGGACAACAGCTTCCATGACTTATTTGGTATATTTGGAAGGCGAGAAATAACACGATTTTCTCTAATTAGGATATAGACCCTCGCGATACAGTAGATTTGGCATCGAGGGAGGCAGCGACGTGGATAGAAGTTTTAAAAACTAGGAGGAGATACATGAAAATGCAACATATCCAATAAGGACGGACGCATCAAGTACGGGTACCCGATGCCATATTGACAGATACTGAAAAGGGATTAACGGTTTCTCAGGGATGGGCTGGCTTTGCAACCAAGGCAAGGACCCTAAAGTATTGATGGGATCGAGGAGTATTCGGCGAAACTTGTTTCCGCTGCATTCGGAACTGGAATATGTCATGTGGGCGATGCAATGTATGGTAGTCAAGCAGCAACTATTAGTCAATTTTTTCACCGATTGTGCAGATTTAGAGTCAATGGTAAGTTTTCCAACAGACTGGCCTGCCTTTAAGATAAACCTAGGAGAAGTGGATAAGCTCAAAAGAGGCTTTAGTGTTTTTTCTCTGTCAGTAATCCCTGGATTTTCCAATACGGAAGCATATACTTAGCTCTTTGTGCTAGAGTTCTTTCACAAGAGGTTTGTTATGTAAACTTTGTTCCGCCGGTTTGAATCTCAGAACCGGTTTTAGTTTTTTTAAAACATCGTTAACAAAAAAAAAATCAAGAGAGGTGAATACAATTAGCTTTTGGAAAACATACATAAAAAAAAAATAAAGGGAATAGAAACAACTTCATAAACTTGTATACAATATAACAACAGCAGCAAATACATATATTATACAGAGTTTTTATTTTAACAGATATAATATTAGAAACATACATAGTTAATCTCGGATTCCTTTATATCTTATTATATAAAGTTGAACGTGTTTAACGTGAGCGTGACACGTGTCAAAGTGATAAGTCATTAGATTTTGACATGTGTCATCACTAATTTAGATTGTGACACGTGTCTTTCTGGTAATAGTAATTTTCTATATAAAAATATCGAATAAATAATTAATTAAGATTTTTGTCAAGCAAAAATGTCAATAGAATTTTTTTTAATAATTTTAAACTTTCTGATAATGGTAATTTGCTATATAAAAATATAGAATATATAATCAATTAGATTTTTGTCAGTTTAAGTAAAAATGTAAATAGCAATAAAATGAAAATAATAGAAAAGACAATTTACTGTTAATATATCATCACAAAACACAATTGTCAGTTTTAGCAAAATATTTAATATTTTACATCAAAATTATGTTAATTTTCTAAATTAATATTGTAGTAGATTGGTTATAAATACCAAAGTATAATTTTTTAACAAATCATCTTCTCATTCATCTTTTAACTTTTGTTATTCATCATATTAAATCAAAAAAATGAATTCAGGAGTTCTTCTTACCCTAGATCAATTCAGTAAAAATCGTGTTTATCATCGTATTATAGTACGCTTGCTTCGAAAAAGAAAAACAAGAAATATCAAAGCAAATAATATATTCATGGGAATAGAGTTATTATTGGTTGATGAAAAGGTAATAATTTGTTTTAACAAATTTTATTATATTTTTAGAAGATGTTTTATATTAGCGTTTAATATATTTTATTAAAATGTTATTTTAATATGGTTTGTTAAGAGTCTTTATATTAGTGTTTAGTGTTTAATTTACTTTATTTTTGTGGAAAATATTATCTTAAAATATTTATTTAATTTCAAATATATATGGTTATTCACATAAAATACAAATTAAGATTTTGTGCATCATTCTCTTCTTAAAAATTTTTGCGATAAATCTATTTAAAAGATATATTTTCATATAAATATAGATATAATATAATATAATATTATTTTCCGGTGTTATAGCACTGGGAATATAAAATTAGTTTAATATAAAGAAAGAGATAAAATTAAGTTTATCATAAGAATAACATAAAAAGTAATAAAAGAAATTATAAGAGTCGGTGCTCGCACTGATATACCTACCTTATCCAAATTATATAGTAGATAATAAAAGGGTTTCATTCGACAATAATTGTGATTCATTAGAGGTGACAACTACTCAAATTAGGTTTTCACCTTGGAGATCGATTTACTATGGCAGATCCGAGGGACCTCAAGTTCTTTCCATCAGCCAGGACGTTGGTGGAGCAATATCTACGCAAGAGAATAGATACAGGCAAAGACGCTTTTATAAAAGACATCAAACTTTACGAAGACGAGCCATGGCTTCTTCCGCATGTCAACAACGATCTGTTCAATGAGAAGGAGTGGTTCTACTTTGTTAAGAGGACACTCAAAGCTGGTAAAACACCTAAACGTACGGTGCCGGGACGAGGAAGCAGCGACGGTGGGACTTGGACGAGCAGCGGCAGCAAGGAGGCGATCCTCGGCCGTAACAAGGTTGTGATCGGATACAAAGCAGAACTCTCGTACTACAAACATGTAAAAGGACAGAAAAAGGGAGACACCACCGGTTGGTGTATGACGGAGTATTGGCTAGGGAGTGAGAACGATGCTGAGTTTCAAGAAATTGTCTTGTGTTATATCCGTGGAAAGAAGAAGAACTTCAAAAGCATGTCCTCATACTCGAGTATTAATAGGGTGTTCGCACCTCTTGAAGACATAATTACTATGGTAGATCCTAGCGATCTCAAGTTCTTTCCGACCGACTTGAAGCTGGTGAGGCATTATCTACGCAACAGAGTAGAAACGGGCAAAGACGGTTTCATAAAAGACATAAAGCTTTACGAAGAGGAGCCATGGCTTCTTCCGCACGTCAAAAACGATCAGTTCATCGAGAAGGAATGGTTTTACTTTGTCGTGAGAACATGCGGATCTCATAAGAAACCTACACGTACGGTACGCGGACGAGGAGGCAGCGAAGGCGGGGTTTGGACGACCACTGGCTCGCATGAGAAGATCTTGGACAGTAACAACATTTTGGTCGGATATAAACAGGTACTCTCATACTACAAGCGTGTTGATGGAAAGACAAAGGGAGACACCACTGGTTGGTGTATGACGGAATATTGGCTACCGAGTGATCAGAAGAACGATGCTTTGTTCGAAGAAGTTGTCTTGTGTAATATCCGTGTGAAGAAGAAAGTGGTTGACCAATTTCAGTTCCAGACTGAGATCAACAACAACATCGCTGAACAGCCACCACTAGACAACAAGACGGTCTCAAACTTTATTGTCACCGGAGTTGGAGGAGAGGGATGTGATTCGGAGTTTGGACAACAAAACATGGACGATGATGATTATAGATTCATGTTTGACATGGAGCTCCTTGAATTCATTTATCAAGAAGAACCACTGATGCGTCATCAAGACTCAATCTCTCCTTCTCGAGGTCAAGATTTAAGATCCACAATGGATCAATACATGGAGGAATATGCGAAAGAGCTCGAAAATATACTGGATAACAAAGAAGAAGATGATGATGATAGGGCCATTCAACAACAACATCCAACAATTCCTCTTCCTCTTCAAGTTCAAGATTCAAGGAACCCGCTGGAAGATGAATGTGTTGACCAAGATATAATCTTTAATCTGGAAAGCGTCACTCAACAACGAGAACAAGAGAGGATGATTGATACTTTTGGTGAGATGGATTTCGCAAGATTGGAGATGTTGAGCAACCTCTACTTTCAAGATTCATATTTCGCAGGAGATCAAGAGATGTCTCCATGTGACAACATGATGACTAACAACAATCGTTATGGGCTCGTATTCAATACTCATGGATACGAGATGCAAGAGCCACCTGTCACAAATGGAGTCAATCAAGAATCGTCTTGTTGTGTTGCAATGCAAGAGCAGGGGAGAAAAAGAAGAAAGCAATGTTGAGTGCTCATTAATTTTCGTGTTGTCGATATTATATCTGTAATTTGGTGTGTTGTAGATATTATCTCTGTAATTTGGTGTTGGTGACGATGAGCTTAGTGGATTTCCGGGATAAAAATATCCCGGCGAGATGTAGGTTCTCCGCATTGAAGACCTGAACTCGTAAATTTTTTGTGTCGTTTATATTTTTTGCATACATATACAAACGAGAGATGATCGAGTAACAAAAAAAAAAAAGAGAGAGTAAATTTATCTGAAGAGAGCCTTAATTAAAAGAACATAATAAGTGAGTGAATGATACAAAGAGATGGTTTTTTTTCTCTGTTACAAAGTCAAATAAGTCGATTCCGTTCAACATCGTAGGTGAAGAAAATTGAAAAAAGAGAGAAGAATGTCTTTTAGTAGAACTATACACCGGTTTAGCACCAAGTCTTATGTAGATATTATATTATAAACTACATGCCGTCTTAAGCTATTTAAACGACATAAAGTTATATGTATCACTAATCCTTATGATAACCCAAATTGTAATTGCTGGTTCGGTTTGGTCTAATTCGGTTAAAATGCCCTATTACAACCGTAACTGTAGCTTCCGAAAAGTACAGCAATAGCGATGTCGTGTAGCACTTGCACAATCTATCTCATCATTAAAAATACAACTTTAGAAAGTAAAAGAAAAATGAAAATAACTTGTATAAACAACAAGAAAAATATATGTTAGGGAAAACAAAACAAAAATAAATACAAAGCCTTTTAGTACATAGCCTAGTTTTGACTGAAGCCAAAACTGAAGTTTTTAGCTCTCATAAACCAAAGCTATCTCATCAAAATGTATCAATTAGAAGCAGTCATGTGAAGCTGAACTGGCGAAGCATAAACCCCACCGTAGATTCTGATCAACGTCTCGTGAGTACTTTTCTCAGCTATCATACCGTTCTTAACGACGGCAATGCCGTCAACAAGAAAAGAAGTATTTAGTATTAATATACTAATATTTGGAAAACACAATTATAGGAAGAACATTTATTTTTTTGAATGACAAATAATAACCTAACTAAAAATTATATATTAAAATTATTGCAATACTATAACCAAAACTTTATAATAAAACTTAAATCTAAAAAAAATAATCCGCGTTATAGAACGGAATAGATTCTAATAGTATTTTAAGAACACATGGCCAGTTAAAGCCTAAATAGTTCAGTTAACACTACCGAATTGGGTTTTTGGTTAAACCGAGTGGTTGACGTATCAAACCTAAACGTTTCTTTCGCTAAGAGGGTTTGAGACTCACAAAGATAAACCCTAAAACACTTTTGATGTCCGAGTCAGCCAGCAGTCTCGGCGACCACGACAACATCTTCTTCTTCTTCTTCTTTTTTTTTTTTTTTGTAAACTGAACATCTTCTTCTTTGTTTCTTCTCTTCTTTTCTCGTTGAGTTGTACTGGGAACCGCAGATAAATCTCGTTAACGTATCTCTCTGTTTTATCTAATTTGGGAACTCTGTTTAGATAAACTTATTAGCTTATTTCAGCCATGGTGAGCTCAATTTTGTTTTCCTTTCTCTCGTATATGTCTCTTTCGCTGTTAAGAACACCAATAAATCAGCGATTCTACTACTATTATGTCTACTAATCACAAAATCCAACAAGTCATTAACGCAAATCACATGCATATAATCTATTGAGTTGAAGAATCGATGATAACGAACCGTGATAGGCCTTGGTGGATATACTAAATATACTTTGGTGGATATGCTTCGTTTTATCGCTTTTGATATAACCTTCTTTAATTTGTGTAACACATGCAACATTATCTTCGAATATGTTTGTGGGTTCTTTACTCGTGGGTATGCCACTTGCTTCTTGAATATGATTGATCGTAGATCTGAGCCACACACATTTCCTACATGCTTCGTGGAGTGTTATGATCTCTGCATAATTAGATGAAGTAGCTACTAGTGTTTGCTTTTGAGAACGCCATGAGATTGTAATCCCTCCTATAGTGAATATATAAATAACCACCATGAGTTTGAGATCTTGCTTTATGTGGATCATATAAATAACCTGCATGTGCAAAACCAACTAGACAAGATTTCGAATTTCTAGGATAATATAATCCTAAGTCAATTGTACCTTGAAGATAACGGAAAATGTGTTTTATTCCGTTCCAATGTTTGCGCGTCGGGGGCGAGTTATATCTTGCAAGCAGATTAGTAGCAAAACCTATATCTGGTATTGTGCAATTTGCAAGATACATAAGTCCACCAATAGCGCTCATATAGGGTACTTCAGGACCTATTAATTTTTCATTATCTTTACATGGTCTAAATGGATCTCTTTCAACATTGAACTGTCTATTAACCATTGGAGTACTCAAAATAGTCGCTTTATCCATATTAAAACATTTGAGGATCTTTTTAGTATAATTTGATTGATGCACGAATATTTCATCTTACGGGTGCTCTATCTGGAGTCCAAGACAAAATTTTGTCTTTCCAAGATCTTTCATTTCAAATTCTGATTTCATATGATTTCGTGCTTCTTTAATCTCTTTTTGGGTTATAATTATATTCAAGTCGTCAACATAAACAGCGATGATCACAAATCCTTTTTGACACACGTCTCGTGACGATCGCGGTTTCGAAATTCTCCTTATATATTTTACGTTATAACTTTGATTGTGATGGTATATGTATATGTTTTTATTTCTGAAAATTTCTATATATAAAGTATGTAAAAATAAAAACCATCGGTATGTCATTGGAATTTCCGATGGAATACCGACGGTTTTTGTTATTGCCGTCGGTTTTCCATCGGTCATTCCGATAACATACCGATGGTATTTCCTTTTATTAAACATTTTACATGCTTTGAAACAAAACTTATAATAAATGCACATCATATTTATTTAAGAAATTATTACTAAGATTTTAAAATAATGATTTTATGATTTCAATAATTATTATTTTAAATTATTTAAACTTTTAACAAACATATTTTAAATAATTATACATATGATTTCAATTGCACTAAGTCAGATTTTAAATAATTAAGATTTAATTTATGTAAAACCATATTCACAACTTAAGAAATATTATTTTGACGTTTTTAATTTTGGATTTTAGGAATTTAAAAATCCACTCAGGGCGGATACATTATTGAAAAACTTGATAATCGTACGAATATGAAATTTATTAAAATATATGATGTGCATTTATAATAAGTTTTGTTTTAAAGTATGTAAAATGTTTAATAATAGTAAATACCGTCGGTATTCCATCGGTATTACCGATGACATACCGACGGTTTTTGTCTAGCCGTCGGTTTTCCATCGGTTATATGTATGTCAGTTCTAACAATTAGCCGTTCTAAATAGCTGTTGAACGGTCAGTAGACGTTACCGTCGGTATTCCATCGGTAATGTGTATGACCGTTCTTAAAATTGGTCGTTCTAAAGTTAGCCGTTAACCCAGTGGCCGTTGGTCGGTCAGTAGCTGTTGTCGTCGGTTTTCCGTTTATATATCCCACATTTTCTCACATTAACATTACACTCTCTCACACAATATCTCTCTCATACAATTTCTCTTCCTATATTATTTTCATATTACAAATATGTCTTCGTCAAATCAATATAATTATTTTCGATCCTGGATGGACAAACCAATTCGCGATCCGGAGACAGAGCAACTTACAGAAGAGTTTATCGAAAGTGTCAGACAGTTCATGAATTTTGCAACCAATCAACAACTTGCTTTGAAAACTTGTAAACTCTATTGTCCTTGTCTTAAATGCAAGAATCGTAGATTTCTCAGTATTTTAGAAATAAGTTCGCATTTACATCGTAGAGGATTTATGCCAGGTTACAAGATTTGGTATTCGCATGGAAAAAATGATTTTATGGTAGATTTTGCTAGTACTAGTATAACTTTTACATCGGATAGAATAGGAAAATCTACACCGGAAGTAGGGGTAATGTCGATTATGTTCAGATGGTACATGATGCATATCATGTCAATGCTCCGGACTATGTTGATTCTAGAGGAGATAGATCAGTCAAGGAGCCTAATTTAGAAGCACAAAGATTCTTCAATATGTTAGATGCGGCAAAGCAGCCGTTGTATACAGGTTGCCCAGAGATGCAAAAAAACCCTCCACCTCGCCGATTTTTTGCAATTTTACCCTTCATCTCCAAAAAATGCAATTTTATCCTCCACCTCAAAGATAATACGCAATATAACCCTTATACGTTACCGTCAAGTTTGTAAAATGTTGATAAATAATATATCAAATCGAAATCCTCACGACGAAGAGTCCAAATCTACCTTTAGAATTTAAAAAATCTAATGTATATGATTGCGAAAACGTTTAGAAAATACGTATAAGGGTTATATTGCGTATTATTTTTGAGGTGGAGGGTAAAATTGCATTTTCTGGAGGTGAAGGGTAAAATTGCAAAAATCGGCGAGGTAGAGGGTTTTTTTGCAGAAAACCCTTTCTAAATTTTGGGATGCTGTCAAACTCATTAAATACATAAATGTAATTGCATCCATTACCGGAGAATATGTTTATTTATAATCAATCCCCGGTCTTTGAGAAAAACCTTGGGCAACAAGTCGGACTTCATATCTTGTGACCTCATTATTCTTATTTCGTTTTCTCCCAAACACCCACTTGCACCCAACCGGTTTTATATCTTTAGATATAGTGACTACAGGTCCAAATATATTTTTCTTCTTAAGGGAGATTAATTCATTTTGCATGGCCATCCTCCATTTCTCCCAGTCAGGTCTTTTCTGACATTCTAATATGGACCTTGGTTCTGGATCATCATTTTCATTATCAATTTCTTTAGATACAAAATATGAAAAAATTCCAACATTATCATCTATCTCATTTCTTACCCATACTTTTTCATTTTAGGCATAATTTATGAAATCTCATATTTTTCTGTATCATGTCCTTTTTCAGAACTATTTTCTTTTGATAGTTCTTCTAGAGTTTCATCTTTTTCGTTGTGTATCTTCAGGAACTTCTTCATTTAAGTCTTCAGGACTTTCTTCATTTTGAGTTTCTTCAGAAACTCTTTTATGTGGATTAAATTCTCCCATAGCTTTTTTCTTTCGGGGATTTTTATCTTTAAAACCCATGGATCTCCCCCTCTTTAACTGAATTTTAGGCTCATTTATTTTATTAGCATTAATTTGTTCATGTGGAATCCCAACTCTTGATGAAACATTAGTAGCCAGTATATATGATTTTGTCACCTTTTTTGTATGTATGAACCCGTCTAGTAACTCGTTTACCATATTTTGTAAATGCACAATTTTCTGCACTTCGAGTTCACGTTGTTTCGTAGGAGGATCAGAGATATCAACGATGGTGTATACCATGCAATATCCCTTGGAATTTCACGAATTCTTTCCTCTAACGATGGGAATTCGTTTTCATTAAAATGGTAATCAGCAAAACGAGCTGTAAATAAGTCACCAGTCTGTGGTTCAAGATAACGAATTATACTTGGTGATGTATAACCAACATAAATACCCAATCTCCGTTGGAGAGTATACCCACGGAGAGTTTATTTTTAATGTCATTTTATTATTTTATGCAGTGATGTTCTTTGTAATCGCATGTATTATTAATAAAAATGGTTCATTTTAATTTAAATAATTTTAAACATTATAGTACAATATAATAAGTAGTATACATTAAACTTTTTATTACTTCTTCAGAAAGACATTATATTATATTACATTGACCTTACTCATCTTATTATTCATTAACATCACTTGGTTCAACAAAAAATCTACCATATCAAGATGAGTATTATCAAAAGAAGGTACAGGCTCATCAGAGACAAAATTGGTTTCACCATTTTCTCTTTTGCCTTTTGGGATTCTTGATACAGATCAGCGAGATGTTTTGGCGTACGACAGGTGCGCGTCCAATGGCCTTTCATGCCACATCTGTAACATATATTCTCCCTTTGAGTAGTTACTACGCTGGTATTATCATTTTCCTTAGCATTTCCAGCGTTGTAACTATTATAATTAAGTCATCTTCCTTGTCCACCTCTACCTCCACGTCCACGACTGCGACCGCGGCCACTACCTCATCTCTGTCTTTGCCAGTTATTATAACTGGACGAGGATGCAACATTCAATTCAGGAAATGGTGCTGATCCGACAGGACGGGTATGATAATTCATCATCACGAGTTCATTATTTTGCTCGACAACTAGGAGTATATTCATTAACTCTGAACACCAAATATAACATTTCGTCCGGTATTGTTGTTGTAGTGATACATTTCCAGGATGAAATATCTGGAGAGTTTTTTCAATCATGTCATAAACTTACCTTTTCTCCACACAACATCATCTGGAAGTAATTTCGAACAACGCAGAATTGTATTCACCTACACTCTTATAATCCATAAATTGGAGGTTTAACCACTCATGCCTAGCTTTTGGTAAGATCACAAACTTGTGGTGATTAAATCTATCTTTGAGTGATTGCCAAAGATCCCCAGGATCTTCTCTCGTGATATATTCATTTTTCAAATTATCATGGAGGTGGTGACGTAAAAATATCATGGCCCTTGCCTTTTTCTCTTCTGGGGCCATTTTTGTCAGATCAATGACATCCAGAAGTCCGTTCATTTTTAGATGCAACTTTGCATCTAATGCCCAAGTCATATAATTATTTCGAGATACATCAAGGGAAGCGATATCGAGATTTGCCAAATTTGACATGATATCTATGCATATATAACAATATATATAAATTATAGATCATGTAAATGACAATATAATTTAACATGTTATCCATGCATATATAACAATATATAAATTATAGAGCAAGTGAATGACAATATAATTTAACATGATATCCAATATATAACAATATAAATATTATAAAGCATGGAAATAACGACATAATTTAAAAACAATTTAGGAGGCATAGCCTTCCATATAAGTGGAGAGGCAGAGCTTTCCATAAAATTGAGGAGGCCTAACCTAGCCTTCCATATAATAATATATAAATTTAAATTTATTTAATTATAAATTAAATCATACCTTAGATCGGATAAGAGCGGCTCGTGCTGATAACGTGTTGTAAATAATAATATTTTAACTATGAGAAGACTCAATTAAGATTCAATTCTCTTACAAACGTTGTTGTTGTTTGCTATTACTATGTCTACAAATGAACAACTGAACATCTCTTTATAAAGGAATGTTTGAGTCGGTTGGCAACTTTCTATTACAATATCATATATTAAATAATTATTTATCTAACAAAAATAAATATTTAGGTTTAAGACTATTTGAGAATTTGAGAGAAATGCATAAATCTAACGAGAAAAGGAAACAAACACACACAAAAACCCTAAAAATCCAATTAAAATCCAATTTACACACCAAATCGGAGATTCCAATCCAACGAAACGCTTCAATCTTCTTGCGATTTCTCTTCCTCTGTAAAAACCCTTTTGTATTCAGCCTTTTCTTGGTATGTTTTCTTACTAAAGGTTTCTCCTTTCTCAGTTAAATTCGCTTCTAGATATTAAGTTTTGATTGATTCTTTTGTGGGTTTCTATTAAATTGCTTATGTTTTATGATTTTAATTTAATTTCTTAATTATGTGTTCAATTTGTTACCTTTTATCTGCCCTTTGCTTGCATGATGATGTGTCTAAAACTGATTTTTTTTTACTGAAACAATGACTTCTTAAGATTTTAGTTAGTTGTCATAACCATAATGATTGATTTCGATTGAGGGATTCATATGACTGTTTGCAAAGCCTTAGGAAGAAGCTTCACACTTGATTACCAAAAAATCAGAAGAAATCATTATTTCTAATCTACTCTGGATAGTTTTTATGTGTTTAAGATCCTTGAATTTTGGTGAGTGTTTTTGTTTGGCATCTTTAAGAGCTTATGGAACTTGTGTTCAAGTTGAGGCTGACATGCCAGTAATAGTTTCAATGTATAAAAAATGTATATCTAGATTTTTTGTAAGCATTAAATTTAGCGGTTCTTCATGCATGTGAACTACGAGTTGAACTGTTAGGTCTATGTTTTTTGTAAGATCTTCAGCTGTGAAATCTTGATTTGCCAAGTAATAGTATCAGTGTGCTCTTGCTCTGATGAGAAGTTGGTGCTAGCAGCAAGCTTATTAAAAACTGATAAAGCATTTTTTTGTTGACTGGTCAGGCAAAATGCATCCATATATACCCGTTTTACGTTGAATTTAGTCATTTTGTTAAGCAGAACGTGGATGCTCTTTAAATGTCAATATATGATTTTTAGATATTTAAATAGCACACTGAAGAAAAGAGCACATACTATTTGCAACATCTGTATCCCAAGTCGATTTCTTGTAATTTAAGTTGTTATATTTTCTTGCGGTATAAGTTGTTGTACGGGTTGTAATTGTACCGCAAGTTATTGTGATGTTGTATTTTGACGAGAATTCAATAATAAAATGAATATTATTGAGTTAAATCGTTGGTGACTAATGCATGATGTGGACTTCATGTATTAGAGGTGGGTTGACATGTGATGGGGATTTCACGTGTTCTCGTGGTTATGAGCAAAGTGTCGTTATGCTACTTGGTTCGGTGGATTAGGATCTTGTGTCATTAGATCCTAAAAACATGGTTTGACGGATTAGGATTATGCGGATTAAATCCTAAGCCGAGTAGAATTATGTGGATTTAATCTTACACTAACTAGGATTATGTGGATTTAATCCTAGGTTGATAGGGATTATGTGGAGTTAATCCTTATCAGAGGATTATGTGGATTTAATCCTCGGTTGGTTAGGATTATGTGGATTTAATCCTAACGGAGTTGATTTATCGATTAGGATTATGTGGATTTAGTCCTAATATATTGGTAAACCGAGTGAGATCTTGTGGTTTAGTTCTCGATGGAGTTCGTTGTTCGGATCCTGAGATATTGGATTCTGATAGACTTAGTCATTTTATGACCACATGAGCATCTTTCGGTATTGGATCCTGAGGTTGTTGAAGAACCAAGTGGGAACGATGTGAAGCTCGGTTAATAGCCCTAAGGGTTGTGATTTGGGAAGATTAATTGTTTTAAGACCAATTTCGGTTTAATTGGTTCTAAAGAAATTAGTCGATGATTTTGGATTATTGACGGGAGTCGAGGAAATAGAAATGGGACAGAGGAGTGTCTCAAATATTTTAGAAAGTTTGACGGAAATCCTAAACTGAGAGGAAGAATTTAATCGAATCACAGGTATTGGTTTAATTAAATTTTGGTTTAGTGATTTGGTTTGGTTTAATTTGATTAAACCAAAGGCATAAATAACTCTCCTTCACCAACATTCTACTCTCTTCTTCATCTTCATCACTTGAGATATTTGGCTTGAGCTACAGAGAGAGAGAAGGGAGAGGGAGTGAAAGAGAAGGGAGAGGGAGTGAAAGAGAAGGGAGAGAGAGCTTGGGTTTCAAAGAGAAAAGAAGAAGAAGGTGTAAGAACTCATAAAAACAGAGTTTTGGAGCTTGATTCAAGGGGACGTTCGGGGTAGCAAACGAACTCTGTTTGAGCTGAAAATTTATATGTAAGTTCATTAATCTCTTCTCTATCTATATACAAAATTGCGTCGGGTTTCATCGAGTAGTTTAGGAGATATAATATTTTCTCCCAAAACCGCTCTGTTGAGAATAATCCGCGATAGGTGTGGATTGAGTGAGTGTTTGGGCACTCAAATCTTAATGGAATGAGCTGAAATTTTGTAAGTAGATTCTTGAGGGTCTTATCTTGAAACTCACCAAAGAATTGTGAAAATATTGGCTAGAATAAGAGATATGATCAGTTAAGTAAACTCTGTGTTTGGGAAGAAAAGTTGAAATTTGTGGTTTGAGTATTGGAGCTTAAGGCTTGTGTGCCTCTTGAGGATGTTTTGTGCTCTATCTTGGCAGAATTTTAGTAGTTGTCTTGGTGGTTGTGTGTGTCAAGAAGAATCAAGCTTGAGGTTCTAAAGTCTCATGGTTCTTTCACCATTTAAGAAGCTTTACCGAGGTGAGTGCGTGACCGTAGCGTAACCATATGATCATTGGTTTTTCGTGATTGATGTAAGACTTAACCATATGGGTTGTCCATGTTGTGTGTTGTTGTGTGTGATGGAGCTCTATCACGATATTGTTTGATTGTTTTGTGTGTTGCATATTGATTGCGGTAACCTTTGATTATATGTGTTTATCGCTTTGGAACGGGAGGACCGCCTCACTAAGCATTATCAATGCTTACACGTCTATTTTGGTGCAGGTAAAGAAAAGTCTTAAGCTTAGAGCTCGTGGAACCAAGGCGGAAAAGAGAGGATGATGTAAATAGTTTTTTGTAACTTTTGAGTTCGTATGTTGATATGCTTTTGTTGTCAATATTTGGCGCTTGTTAGTGTGTTTGTAGTGATGTTGTTATGGATGTTTTGGAGTGACTTAAGTTGTTATGCATGTTTAGATCTGTATTGAAGTAATCGTTGCGTTGTAAATTTTCAGGTTGCAGGACAGAGGGGCGGATCGATCGATCCACGGACAGATCGATCAATCCACGGACAGATCGATCGATCCAGTCTAGCGCTTCGGTTTAAGATAAAGTGAGATCGAGAGGATCGATCGAATTTGAGTCAAGATCGATCGATCCAGTTTATCGCCTCATTTTATGATCCACTGGTACGGTCCAGATCGATCCAATATTTGGATCGATCGGTCCTGTTTAGCGCTCAGTTTTATGATCGACTTGGGATCGGTAGGATCGATCAATCCGAGTCAAGATCGATCGATCCAGACGAGCTCTTCGGTTATGAGCTCCTTTGATTGGTTGTGGTTGCTTGACATTCAAGTAATGTTTTTATTGGTTTTGTTAAGCGGTTTTTAAGATAATTAACCGAAAAAATTTTAAAATCCCGAGTTTTTATTGTTCCGCATGTTTTCATTTTCGTACTCGGGATAGGTTCTTGCCCTATTTAAATGTCAATAATTTTTAATGTTTAAAAAAGTTGCTTGATTTGAAGTGCACTTCTCGATTCGAGTTCCATTTCATTTTGTTTCGTCTTGAATTTTCAATTCTTCCGATTTTAGTTCTCGCCCAAAGTTCCATATGATTAGATCTGGAGATAGACTCGTTTCTTTGTTTAGATTTCTGAGATTTTGGATTTGTATGGTCGAAGGAACTGATCTAAGATAGGAATCGGACGATAAACTCTACGATTCCACTCTGCTTGTTTTGGTTTTGAAATCAGGAAAATTCTGGGTGTTCCATGTGTTTTTCCTTCGTTGAGCAATTTTCCAGTGACAATCCATCGTAAACCTGTATTGGATTTTATTTTCTCGCTTCTCTAAAGTGTAAATTGTTCATTGCAGATGTGTTTTGATTCTATCTTACCGTAAACCCTATTTGGAAAATCACTCGGACTCTCTGATGGGATTCTTCGATCTAAGTATTCCGTACAATGAGCCGCCACGATCAGGTGTTAAGGAAATCGCCGTTCAGATACGAGTAATGCTCAGTGTCAGAGTTTGAATTCTGGGAATCCGATTCTAAAGAGTTATGATATTATTTCTGTTAGGCCGATAAATCAGAACGCCTTCGATTATGCTTGTGAGAGAGCTGAGGTTTGTAGTTCTGTTTCCCCAGTTGAGTTTTTCTGGTAAAAATTCAAGTCTGGGATTAATCAGTTTTTGTAGCTCAATTGAAGATTTTTAATTTAGACTGTTGAAAATTTTCTTGGGAGTTAACACTTAGCTTGTTTCTTTTCCTATAGGTTGATCTGATTTCAATTGATTTCACAGACAAGATGTCATTCCGATTGAAGCATCCAATGGTTAATGCTGCTACTCAGGTTTGTGATTCTCTTAATTTTAGATTAGACATTGTTTCCTGTTAGAAGAAGTTGTGTGTTATCTCTTTGTTTTTTCTTTGCTTCAACTTGATGAAATTTCCTATGGGCAGCGAGGGATTTACTTTGAAATCAAGTACTCTGATCTCCTAATGGATGCACAAACGAGTAGACAAGTTATATAGAATGCTAAGGTGAGAAATTTTGATGAATCAAGCTCAAGTATCACATTGTATATTTGTATTTGTAATTTGACGGATGATTTTGTGTTGCTCTTTCTGTGGAAAAGTGTTCTGTCAATTATGTGAACTTGCTTATATTGTCTTGTGATATGGTATTTGTAGTTACTGGTGGATTGGACTAGGGGGAAGAATCTGATTATATCAAGTGGTGCTCCTTCAGTCACAGAAATTAGAGGTCCAAACGATGTCATAATTCTCATGTCCTTGCTTGGACTCTCTTCTGAAAGGGCCAAAGCTGCCATTTCAAAAAATTGTAGGTATGTATCCAATTTGTCTAGCAATTTTGTTATGTGATGCATTTAAGCGTTAATTTATGTCACTGAGGATGGATTTTGAATCGCTTTCAGGAATATGATAGCCAAGGTTTTAAAGAAAAAAAGCTTCCACAAAGAAGCTATCAGGGTTGAATTACTTTCTTCTGTTGATACATTTAGCCTCGTACAGCCTCTGTCTGGAGATTGCATTAAATGGGATCCCCTTTCGAGTGGTGAAGGTGACATGCTTATGGATGATCTTGCAAAGGCTTTTTATGCCACAAATGTTGTGGCGCACAAATCCTTTAAGGCGATTAAAACTTAAGAAATCTGGCTTATGCTCTTTTACCATTGTGGAAGAAACTCCCTATATAACATCATTCATTCTTCTCTGCATCTCCTTTCACCCGAAATTGTCTCTGACACCGTTTTGATCCAGCCATGGTGATGCTCTTATTTCACTTCTCTTTTGTTTGTTCCCAGTTATTCATTTTTAAGTTTGTTTCTCGAATTTTTGATTTCGCCTCGGATTTTGAATAACGATTTTGGCTCACTAGATCTTGGATATGGATTTGTTTTTGTCGAAAAGATATTTGAGATTTTTTGATTATGTGATCGGAGTTACTGATCCAAGTTGTGCTTCGTTAGTTAGAATCGAAATCATGAAGCTGCTACTTTCGTGTGTTTTCACTTGATGTTTCATTTTAGTTCATGGTCACTTGTACGAATTATTGAGATAATATTCGTTTGTTTGATCCATCGGGCTTGTTGTTTGTTGAAATCAATATCTCTCATTTCTCAAGATGGCTCTAGTTGCAATTGAAGTATAGATTGTTGCTAGATATGTATTAACAATTAAATCCCCAGTTTGTGTGTTGAGCTGTTCTGGTTTTAGAGGTTTCAGGAAATTGCTAAGACTCTTAAATTAGTGATCCTTGGTTTTTAGTTTTGTGTGGATTCAATGACAAGCCTAGCTTTGTGGGATCTGGAAAATGTTATGTGAATATAAATGCTTTGTTGTTGTTGTATTGAAAACAGGCTAATGCGGCATCGGGAATGGCTGTCCATGATGACTGCAAGCTAAGATTTCTGGAACTGAAAGGCAAAAAAGGACACACTGTTTTTCATAGTTTACAAGATCGAGGAGAAGCAGAAGCAAGTGATTGTTGAGAAATTTGGTGAACCTATTCAAACTTGCGAGGACTTTGCAGCAAGTCTTCCAGCTGAGAAGAATGCCGATAATTTTGACTTTGTCACTGCGGAGAATTGCCAGAAGAGCAAGATTTTCTTCATTGCATGGTAAAATAATTTCTCGTTTCTCCATTCTTATTATCTGCTAAAACCATGTAACCTCATATCTCCATTCTTACCTTGTTGTTTTTGCCAAAGGTGTCCGGACGTAGCAAAGGTGAGAGAAGCAAGATGATCTATGCGAGCTCCAAGGACAGGTTCGAGATAATGATTATTTGGTTCGTTTATCTTAGAGTCTCAAATCAAATCTTACTTTCTTGTTAGATCAATTATACATGTTTGGTTTTAGTGAGAAATAATATAATATTATGCAAAAAATCACGAATTCCAACTCAAAATAAATTGATACCATCGCTTAGTTTGATAAATTCATAAATTAATCTCGTTACTTTAGCTTTGCTCCTGAGTAAGCTAAAGGTGGTATCATCGCTTACATGCTCGTATCCGCTGCGACGGCTCCTTGTCCCCGTGCTTAGGGTTCTTAGCATTTGCATCTTTGGATTAATTTTGTTTTTTGTTGGTGTATCAAAGTTGAAAGTTAAGGTTTAACATTTCTTGAAAGAGAGGAGCTAAGAAGGTAAAGGTGATGATGAGAAAGAGATAGACGTCAAGAGAAGTATTGGTGTTTGTGGTTATTGTAAAGAGAGAGTAATTGGATTGTCTTTATATAGTTTTGTTGATAATATAAAAAAATTGTAGGCATAATGATTGTGCATTATTTAAGTTAGGTTGCCGATTTGGAAAATTCAAACTTCATCGGTCGTATCCTCTTCTCTATTAGATTTATATTTTCTTTTTCGCTAATAAACTAAACAAAGAGTAGGACTTGTATTGCATGTAAACGTTTGTAGTAACAATAGAATAAACACATGTGTAAACAAGAATCTGTCTGTATATACTCAATAAACGAAAGATTTGGTTAAAAAAAAGCACTTGAAATTGGCAATGAGTTTCAATGTTTCATGAGTGATGGGTCTTTATATTATGATTAGCCGTAACCAAATGGTTGTAACTCATTAACAGCTGCAACTCTCAGTCCGAATTTTTTTCTCTATCCAAAGATATTGCTAATTCGCAATCCGAACTCCTTCAAAGACGTGTCTTCATGCAAACCACACACGACATATCTTCACAACATGTCCACTACCCTACAATTACCAAAACAGTGTCGCAGGTATAAAGACGTGTCTTTATACCTGCGAAACACATCTAGCAAAATACCCGACCACAACATTAAATGATTTTGTTTCCAAAACTATTAAATGATGTTAGGCTGTCCACCAAAACCTCGTATTTCTTACCTTCCACACAAACTACTTCCGACGGCTCCAAACTCATTAGCTCACGCTTACTCCCTCTAAGTCCTTCACTTATCGATTTAAGTTTCATTTTTTCTTGTTCGCACTATTCACTATTTTCAAAACGGATGAAATTCAAAATTTTATACATCCTATTTTTTCATTTCTTCCACGTTTTCCTGCCTATTGTCACCTCACATCTCTCTCTCATCAATAAATGTCATTCTCCCATCAGCTTCCCGCTTTTTTCATGCGTCAGTCCCATTAACCAAGACCAAGGGCAAAACAGACAATTACACTTGTGCTCCTATTAGAAAAGTGGCATTCCCCACAATGATTTGAAAAAGTGGCATTTGCCAAAAGACGGACGCCAGAAGTTGCTTTTCTGGTGGGATTTCTGATGAATTTCTCATAATTTTTTTTTTTTGCTCTCTTTGAAGACTTCAAATTTATGTGTTCTGCTTGTTTCGACTATTTGTGAACGAAAAATGGGCCAAAACGTTTCGCGTTTTTATGTTCCCATGGTTCGCTTTTGGTCATATGACTCCCTACTTGCATTTAGCCTACAAGTTAGCTGAGAAAGGTCATAGAATCACTTTCTTTCTCCCCAAGAAAGCTTCATAAGCAACTTGACCATCTCAATCTGTTCCCGGACAGCATCGTCTTTCACCCTCTTACTATTCCTCATGTTGATGGTCTCCCTGCTGGAGCCGAGACTTTCTCGGATATCCCCAAGTCGTTGTGGAAGTTCTTGCCCCCAACTATAGATCTCACACGCGATCAAGTTGAGGCCGCGATTCGTTCCTTGTGTCCGGACCTCATCTTATTCAATATTGCTTCCTGGGTTCTGGAAATGGCTAAAGAGCATAGAGTCAAGAGTATGTTGTACATATCAGCTACCTCTATAGCTCATGACTTTGTCCCAGGTTCTGAACTAGGAGTTCCTCCACCTGGCTATCCTTCATCAAAGTTGTTGTACCGCGGACACGATGCTCGTTGACCTTCTCCGTCTTCTACAAGAGGTTCTCTCATCGGCTCACCACAGGTCTTATGAATTGTGATTTTATTTCGATTCGGACATGCAAAGAAATCGAAGGTCAATTTTTGCGACTATATCGAGCGCCAATACCATAATAAGGGTCCAATGCTTTCTGAGCCAGACCAGAGTAAACCACTTGAAAAACAACGGAGTCATGGCTGAGCCGTTTTGGACAAGGCTCTATAGTGTTCTGTGCATTGGGAAGTCAAATCACTCTAGAGAAAGACCAGTTCCAAGAACTTTGTTTAGGAATAGAGCTTACAGGTTTACCGTTTCTTGTAGCGGTAAAGCCACCAAAAGGCGCAAAGACAATTCAAGAAGCGTTACCAGAAGGGTTTGAGGAGAGGGTGAAGGGTCATGGGGTTGTTTGGGGAGAATGGGTGCACAACCATTGATATTGGCTCATCCATCAGTAGGCTGTTTTGTGAGCCATTGTGGATTCGGGTCAATGTGGGAATCTCTAATGAGTGATTGCCAAATAGTTTTGCTTTCATTTTTGGCTGATCAAGTTCTCAACACAAGATTGATGACCCAAGAACTCGAGGTTTCGGTGGAAGTGCAAAGAGAAGAAACTGGATGGTTCTCGAAGGAGAGCTTGAGTGTTGCGATTACATCGGTGATGGACCAAGATAGCGAGAGGAGGAACCACTCCAAATTGAAGGAGGTTTTGGTTAGTGATGGATTATTAACCGGTTACACCGATAAATTTGTTGACACTTTGGAGTATCTAGTCAACGAGACAAATCTTGAATGAAATACTACACTTATAAAGAAGTACGTGGCAGCTGTTTCGCACAAGGCAGTAATATGCTAGACCACGAAGTAGCTATTAGTGTTTTGTTCAATTTTTTTTTATTTTCTTTCCATCTTAACATAGAAATGTAGTGTTTATGGATTTGGGATTGTTTGCGTTCTTAAGAAAAATACATAAATGATTATACTTTCATAATTGACGCTTAAAATTGTTTGGATGTGTTGCAGGCGGTTCTAGATCCTGAAGCATGGCCACGTCTACAGACTTTCATTTCCAATATTGCGGTTAATGGTATTGTTGAGAATCAGTTTAAGTGTAAGCATGTCCCTAGAGAAGCAAATGAGGCAGCGGATGCCATGGCAAAGACAGTCCGCCTCTGCCCATTATACTTTGTTATTCTAGTTGTTGTTTCCCCTCTTTAGTTAAGGCCGTATGTGGCTTCTGACAAATTGTGTTTTGTAAACTATTTGGTTCATTAGTTAAGTTTCTTTGGCGAACAAAAAAAAATCGTTTTCAGTCAAGATTCTTTTTTTTTTTAGTTTCGTATATTTGGGGTAACAGATAGTGGCAGAAAATAAAAATAATTTTTACAAATTTATTTGTAACACTATACTAAATTTTTTTACAAAAAGCAATTCTTTTTAAATGAAATTTTATTATCTTCGATCACATATATTATTATATATATAAAAAAACTCTATATTAGATACATGTATTTATTTACCTAAAAAGTATATACATAAGCAAAAGTTTCAGACCTCCTATAACAATATATAAAAATTTCATAATTTATTTAGAATAGAAGTTTTGGCCTTTATTATATCGTATATTTCAAAATGTATACTAAGGGGCATATTGAATCATGGTTTGAGATGATTATTTTTTCAAATATCCTTTTATTCAATCGATGATTCTCTGAAATATGTTGAAATCTTAACTTATTGGATTTAGTAATTATTTATTTGAAGTACAAGGTTAATTATTGGATTAGTCATTTACAGAATTTCATTAATGAATCACTGATTAAGAAGTATATCATTGATAGCGAATCTTCAAAAATTGTACGGAACACCAAAGTATTATAAAAGGATTAGAGGGTTCCTCAGTCTCAAGGTTTTAGAAGTTCCTATAAAACAATCCCTATAAAAAAAGTTACGATGATAAAAGATACGATCTTTTAAAACACATTTTCGCAAATTATTATAAACTAATTAACGAAAAATTATGCATTCCTTCGAATCATAGGATTATTATTATTATACTGTTCATAAACCCAATATGTGTGTGTACGGCTAGATCACGTAACATCATTATTAGTAAATAAATCTGAACTACATCCGCAAACGCTTTTGTATATTAAGGTGGTCAACATAGACTTGAATACAAACGGTCAACATTGTTTTTATGATTTATTCCAACGTATAGAATGTACTTTACTAAAAATCTAGTTCCATAGTTGACTTCATCAAACAAAGTGCACACATTTTGAATATTAAACCGAAGAAAATTAGAAGTAGAACTGTGGAAGACTAGTGACTTCTAGGAACAGCAAGAGCCTTAAGCGGATGCTTCATGACGACGGTGAACTCGAGCTTCTCCGTCAAGTCAACTTCATGACCTTCGACCTCCTTCCATTGGAACTCTCTGACCATGTTGGCGACGTAGTACTCAAGATGCAATATTGCCAGCCCAATCCCCGGACATATCCTCCTTCCTGCTCCAAACGGTATCATCTTTATCCCTCTGCTTCCGGTTATGTCCACCGCTTCTTCTTCTCCCATAAACCTCTCCGGCTTGAACGCCATTGGTTCCTCCCACACCTTTGGATCCCTCCCTATATCTGCCACCATAAAGTTAATCGTCCCCTTCTTCGGTACCTTGTACCCTCCCAATACAGTGTCCTCCGTGACACTGTGCGGAAGCACAAAGTGTCCTGGAGGATGCCTCCGGAGACCCTCCAACACAACCGCCTTTAGATACGGCATCTTCTCCACATCTTCTTCCTCCACCTCTTTCGCTTCTTCCCCGACTACCCTTTTGATCTCCTCGTATAATCTCTCCTGAATTTCTGGATATTTCACGAGGTTCGCCATGATCCATTGCAGTGCCGTGGCCGTTGTGTCAGTCCCGGCAGTGAGAAACTCAGAGCACAAACTCACGATACCTTCCTCATTCAGCTTCCTCTTCTCTTCTGGAAGCTCTATATCGAGCAGAGTATCCACATACGATTGCACATAATCTTTGTTGTCTTCTTCCTCTGATCTCTTCCTCTCTTCGACGATCTTCCTTCGGGCACGAATCAGTGGAAGCAAAACGTCCCGCTGCTGTCTCCGAATCTTGAGAAATTCTTCCCATCTCTTTCGTAGAATCAATCTGGTGAACCTAGGCCAAATATTGAAGATATTAAATCTGGACAAGCTAAGGAGCTGTAGTCTCTGGATGAACTCCACTTGTTTGATTTGCTTCTCATCGAGCTTGTCTCCGAAACACATGAGAACAAGAAGCGCAAACATGGCGTAGTGGAGATGGTCGACGAGGACGATCGGTTCTTCACCTTTGTGCTTACGGAAACGGTCTAAGAGGATCTCAAGAACCCAGTGCCGCGCGTGAGAATAAGATCTCACGCGCAAGGGGTGAAGAATCTCAGAGGTGATGTTTCTTCTAAGTAGCCGCCACGTGGCTCCGTATGACCCGGAGCTGATGTTGTATTTGTCGACGATCTTGCTGATTGTATTCGGTGGTGGACGGTCTGCATAGACGGCGCCGTTCATAACGAGAGCCTGGTGAGCTAGGGAACGGTCGGCAACGAATATTGCTGGGCGGGAAGTGATGTGGAGGGTGACGATGGGGCCGAGACGGTGGTGGGTGGAGCGGAGATAGGATTCAAGGCCACCTAAACCTTCCCGGAGCCACTGGACGGTTCCGAGGAAAGGTAAGAAGTTAGGGTCAGGAGGTAGAGGAGGAGAGGAGGAGTTACGGCGGCGTAGGAGAAGATGGAGGAGGAGAGATACGGAGAAAGAGGCCAAGATAAGTAACCATATCTCCATTTTTTCACTTTACTTTTTCTTCTTTATTCTTCCTTTGTGGTACATAACTACATATAGACGTGTGTGGCCAAATATTTCGTTTTGTGAAGCTACGTAATAATTTATTTTTAAAGTGTGGCATTCAAGCATAAATTATTTTTATAATTTATTTTTAAACATTCGGTTCGGATTTTTCGGGTTTCGGATTTTTGGTTCTTAAGTTGAGAATATATATTTTACATATTCGGTTCGGATTTAGTATATTTTTGGATCGATTATAACCATAACTAGTCAATCTTATTCGGGTTTTTTCGGGTTTAGTTCGGGTTTTCGGATTTTCGGATTTAGACCTCTAATCTCATTTGGGTATTTTTCAATAACGGATTCGGGTTCGGTTCGGATATTTTAGATCGGGTTCAATTTGGGTTATGAGTCCAGATATTTGCCCAACCCTAAAATTTTATTTGATAATTTTGGAAAATTTTGTGCGGTGTTTGTTGCATCTCACAAGTCGCGAGATATTGTAAGAACAAACGATAGGCGAATGTTGTAAGGACTAAGGATAGAGATGGTTTTGTCGGACAGGTCTTGGGCTCTACGTCAAGCTCCGGTAAGAGAAAATCGATTTTTTTTTTTTTTCTTGGGATATTTTAGCTTTACATTAGACAATAGTCATCATGGATTTTTGTGACATCATCGATTGCGTATGTTACTGAGTTTTATGATTCTTTTCTCCTTATTATTATTATTTTTTGTTAAGTTGAAGATCTCTCCTAGGGGAAAGAATGAAGACTTTGACCTAAACTTGGGTAAAATATCCAGAATCGAAGTATCAAATCGAACCGATCCAAAAATAAAAACCAAACCAAATTCTAGACCGACAAAATACCTGAGCGAGTCCTAAACTTCTATATCCGAAAGATCAGAATCGAATGGATACCCGAAATATAATTATATAACCCAAAATATTAATTATATTTACTTAATATAACCCTTTTATCCAAAATTACAATAATAAACTCGAAAATATCAATAATTTTTAAAATAACCAGAATACTCCAAATAATCAAAATATCCTAAAATTCTTAGTTTTTTTAATCAAAATTTAACCAAATTTTGTATTGTATTACATTGTGTTTAGTTGTTTACTATTATGTTGGATCATAAAACTAAAATTTTTTATTTTGTATTGTTTAGTCTATTAAATTATGAATTTACAATTGTGCTAATTTGGGTATTTTAAGTTCTAATTGGGTTGTTTGGTTACAAAGTAACCATCTGGAGCCAAATCCGATTGTAACCGATTTTTTTTTGTTCCCATATCAAATACCCATACTGAACCGAACAGATAAGAACCGATCCGAACCGAACCAAATTTGATTTGATTCTTAGATGGTTACCTATTTTAAAAAACCGCATTATCCAAGAACCGAAAGAACTGATCCGAACCGAACCGCAGAACCGAATGCACATGCTTAGTCTTGAACCAATGCTTTAACAAAATTTAAAAAAATGTTGAAAAACCTTGACTAGTCTTTTTTACCAAAAAAAAGTTTGATTTAATTGTTGATTAAACAAATCTTTAAGTTCGCATTGGTTTAACTGAATTAATTTCAGCATTATTTGATAGAGTGTTTGTTTATTAAGTTCCTCTTGCGCTATGCCTCGTGTCAAATCTACATAAATTATGCTAATTAATATATAAAAATTACTTCCTCATTTTCTAATTAATTCAATTTTAAAATTTTCACACATATTAAAAAAATATAAAAAAACTAGTTATAAATGCATCATTTTTTGTGATTTACAATTTCCTATAACTCTAAACCAACAATATTCAACTATTTTTTTGAAGTTTACAATTCATCATCAATAACTAATAAAAGACGCATAGCAAACTTTAAAAATCTATATTTTTGAAATAGTTTTTTTCTAAAATTTGGATTAATTAGGAACATATGGAGTATATGAATATTTAAAAATTTTGTACCTGAAACCTAAACTTTATATATCCATGATTTATAATTAGGAATAGAGGGAGTATATGAATAAGGTTACATGATTTATTTATATAATTCTATTTCGGATTTTGTTTTTAAAAATAAATGTAAAAATAAATGTAAGGTTACATGTCTTCATAAATGTAAAAATATGATAAAATCGAAAATGTGTTTTTCTTATAATTTAATTCTTTAATAAAAAATATAGATGGATAGATGAATAAAATAGAAATTTAGTCGAAACTTTATCTCTGTCATAAGGTTTTATATAACCTAGTTTTATGAAATTTGATAATTTTTTGAAGACTAAATCATGTGTATTTAAAAATACATATATAAAAATCTTTACTTAGTAAAAAAATCGCCAACTTACTAATTTTGGCATACAATTTTTGTTCAAAAAATCGTTAGGCGGTAGCTAGACGTTTCACAGAGGCCTAGCGACTAGACGGTGTAATCGGACCCTAGGCGGGGGTCTAGACGTTAATAATTTTAATTTATTTTTAATTATTGTATTATTTTAAAATTTTAATGATAAAACATAAATTTTAAAATTTTAAAATTTAGAAATTGTACTAAGATTAAAAAGATGAATTGCACTAAGCCACTAACCTTCGAAAACAAACGAAGATGAAGAGAACCAGAGAGACTTCAAAAATAAACGAAGATGAAGGAAACAGAGAGACGCAAGAGGAAAAAAATATAAGATGATTATACAATTAACCCTAGCCTATGTCCTTTTATAATTTTACTTTATAATTTTTTTTTATTATTTCTTGTTTTAGTTTAAATTACAAACAAAGTATTTGAAAAATTAAAAAAATTTAAACCAAACTAAACCGGTCGAATTGAACGAGTTGGCCGATTAATCCTATTTGGACCGCCTGGATCGGAGAAAGGTTAATTTTCTCGAATTAACATAAATCGTAACGGTTTAGACATTTTGGACGCCTAATCGGCGCGTAGGCCCTGATTTGGCCGATTTTTTGAACCATATTTTGGCTGAATCAGATCCAGTAATTTGACTAACGTTAAGAAAAAAAAAATGCAAACGAATAAATGAAGAAATTTATTTTGCCAAAAGATATAAGTCAGAGATTTTACGATTCTTTTCCAAACTTTCTTGTGGAAACTTCGTAATTTGGAAAGTTGCTAAAAGAGACGTCTCAATTAGTTAATTGCAATCCATTTTAGTGGACTGGTACTTTTCTCAAAATTGATATGATTTGGTGGATTGTCGCTTCATAATGGTTAAAATATTATATTAATCTTTGTTAATTATTAAACTTTGCTGATAATCTCATTATACATATTATGAGATATTAATTTAATATGATAAAGGTAAAATTACGTAAAAAATTATTTTCCCACACATAATTGTTGTTCAGGTGGGATTTTCAAGATTTTTTTGGATGATTAAATTTGTTATTTTTTTCCTTTTTTTTTTTTTTTTCTGTGAGAGAACTTCATTCATTTGGAAATAGTTGACAGATGTGTGAAGAGTCCACTTATTCAAAGAGTCCGCTTATTCGATCTTCTTTAGGATTCATATCCATGTCACAACAACATGGTTATAAAAGATCTCTGAAAGAAAAACCTTTAAAGTCAGAATTAACAACAACTAGTCTGAGAAGAGCTTTTAGGGTAAGATATATCATAACTCAGGTTTTAACCCAAAATCTATACCGCAAGTACACCATAAAGTTGCAGTAATAATTAAGGGATCGAATTCTTGAGAACCAAAGAACCACACAAAAGATCAGCAGGAGAAGAGGTTAACGAAGACGATTTTTCTTCTTATGGTTTTATAAGATGAAAGATAAATAAATTGCAAGTTAATGAACGCAATAACGAGATAAAACGATTAACGATTTGCAAATATGAATTAAAGGCATCGAGCATAAAGGATTTTGCAAGAATTCAGGAATACATGAATAGATAATTAACTAGAGAAACAATTAAAACAAAATTCTAGAACTCAAATCACAATGACTAAATTTATTTTTTTCGCATATCAAATCACGTAAAACACCAAGTAGTATGTTTGTGCGGGTACCACTAATTTATATTCGACACAAAATTTATTAATAGAAGGAAATTGCAAAAATATTACTATTTTATATATTTTTATATACTATTTTAAAAACAAGAACATAACCAAAAAAGCAATGTAAGGAGGTTCAAAACTCGAAATAATTTCAGCATTAGTCGTCATATCATTCACTCGAAATAATTTAGATATTCTTACTGTAAAACTTTGCCTAAATGAATTTACTCGACATTATGATACTCCTTAACTCGACACCTACTAATATCTAGCACTTAACAAAGACACATGTATGAAATTGATAAAACTAACTATGTGCAAAACTTCAAATAATAAAGTTACCTTAATTATACTTGGTGGAATACACGTACGTCTCCCTCATAAAATGTATTCACTCTGACTTCTCCATTCACATTAAAACCTTTGATAGATATAGTCCCAATTTTTGCTTGGCCATTTGACATGTGTTTTGAACACTCGCACGTGCACGCAAAAACTCATTTGAACAGCTGATCGAAGGTTTCCAATAAACACACCATACAAATCAATCTTATTCATCCATACCTTTTAAAACCTCTTTGAATCTAGAATAAACTAGTTATGTCTCAAAGTACATGTCACCTTGTATGTCTTTTCCTTCCACTATAAAAACATCCGGATGTATAATATATCTTTCGGTAATTTTTTGGGTTTTGTTCCAACACAATTTGACGTGTTCCACCTAACAGAACATGTCTCTCAATTTGATGGACCTTTTTGTATGCAAAATCAAAACTTGTTTTCTCTTTTTCAGCAGTGTGTGGTCTGTTCATTTGGACTACAATACTCTCGTTCGCTGAGTTTGTGATGAAACTCTTGGTTCCAACACTGTTTGATTCCCTCTCACAAATACAGTCTTTAAACTAGATGTACACGGACCGAACATAAATATTCCAGTTTCGGTTTCGAATCTTTAATAAGATGCAAACTGTTCGGCAACATTTTAAAGTGCTTTCGGTTCTTGGTTTTCTCGGTTCGGTCCATCAAAACCGATCGGTTTTTCAATTTAGGGAGACTCTTTATTAAAACAAAAAAAACCCTAGATTTATTTCTATCCTAAACATCGTTTCTTGTTCTTTCTTTTCTACCCTATTCTCCTCACGAAAAAATAAACTAAATATATTCCCTCTTCTTCCTTCTACTTTTGCCCCTTTTCCTTCTTTTTTTTTTTCACTCTCCTTCTCCTTCCTTATTTTTTTAGGAAATAATAACCTTAGATTTGTTCTCGATGTTTCTGTGGCAGTGACGTTAAGAGTTTGCTTCAAATAAGCTAAAGACATGGCTTCAAATAGCTAAATAACTAAGACTTTGAGGATTATTGAGTTTGTGATTGAGAATTTGTAAATCTCTCTGGTTTTTTCAGATTTTTCTGATTTTTTAGACTCTTTTCTTTTTGTTGGGGTTTTTCAGTTTATTTTGTTTTTAATTAAAAATTTCAGATTAATTGGTTAATTCGGATTTTTAAACCGATTTAAATTCAGTTTCGGTTTAATTTGGAATAATTTTAAAAGATTTTATTACCTAAAATGCCAACAAAAACATACTTTCTTACAAGAAATGCCACTTTACAAAAACCTTTCAAAATATGCCATAAACTCATTGTAGCAATGGGGAGAAAAAAATCCAAAATGCACTGCTTTCTCTTCCTTCCATTTTCTTCTCTCTCGATCTATCGCTCTCTCTCTCACACACTTTCTCTCCCTCTCTCTCTCACTCTTTCTCTCTCTCACTCACTCTCTTTATCTTTCTCTCCTCCAAAAAAATGGTGAATGATGGACAAAAAACGGCAAGATAGACAAATAACGACAAGATAGACAAATAATGAAATGGTTGACAAATAACAAAATGGTGGACAAATTACAGAGTGGTAAAAAAACAACGGAGTAGTGGACAAATAACGAAGTAGTGGACAAATAACAGAGTAGTGGACAAATTATTGTTTCGTTTGTTGTCCACATCTCTGTTTTTTGTCCAAATTATATGTCCACATCTCCGTTTTTCGTCCACCACTTCTATTTTTTTTTCCGTCGCTTAGTTATATGTCCACCAAACTGTTTTTATCCACCATTCCTGTTGTCCACCAAAATGTAATATAACCACCACTTCGTTTTTGACCCCCAACCCTGATTTATTCGTCCACTAAATTATATGGCTGACTAATTTTTGTCCATCAATCGTGAAATTTTTGGAACAACACCATATCTCTATTTCCCCCTCTTCTTTGTTTTTGTACGATTTTCAGAGAGAGAGAGAAAGAGAGATAAAGTGACTGAGTGAGTGAGAGAGCGAGAGAGCAAAGATTGAGAGATTGAGAGGGAGAGCAAGAGAGATATAAGAAAATGGAGAAGAAAGAAAGAAGAAGAAAGAAAAAAGGTCAATTGTGTCTTTTTCTCGTTCCGTTACAATACAGTTGTGGCATTTTTTGAAATTTTTTGGTATTGTGCCATTTCAAAAAGGTTTTATTGAAAAGGGGCATTTTTATAATAATCCATTTTATACCAAAATTAATCGCTGACATACAAATATGTACAAAAATTATTTCAATTTTACGATAAAATGAAAGTGTAAATTTTAAAAATACAATGAACACAGTTACAAGCTAATTCTGCCGTACTAACATTTACAGCTACAACCGTATATATAGTATTTATTTTATGAGATATTTGTCTTAAAAAAGATTTCATTGCAACGATTCATCTTTATTAATATAAAAGAAAATAGAAAAAAAATTAGTTAGATTTTATTCTCTTTTAACATTTTGAGTTTTATCACACTAATATAGCTAGTGATGAAATATGTTGAAAAATAGTTTAATTTTAAACCAAGAAAATAATAATCTGAATTTGTAGCATTATTTTTAAAAAATATTTTGAGTTTTAAGTCTTATGAGTTATGACACCCAGAGTGATGACATATTTTGGGAAAATTGTTTAATCTACCTTTATATCTTTAATAACCAAAACAAAAATAAATAAATAAAGATGTCAAAAATTCCATAAAGGGAAAAAAAAATCTCAATTGGTAACCAAAAAAAAAAAAAGTTTCCTACCTGCCTCGATTCATTTAATCGGGTTTTGTAAAAGAGAAAGTGCATGTCACTATCCAACTTGAAAAAGGAAATTTTTTTTTTTTTTTTTTGTCAACTGGAAATTCCTTTTTCCAAAATCGAAAAGAACTGTTTGGTTAGGGCTGGGCAAAAATAACTGGTACCAAGATACCGAACCGAACAGAACCGAAAAACGGTTCTGGTACTGGTTCAGTTATAGCTAAAATATCGGATGGTTCTTTCTCTCAGGTACTATAGATATCGGTTCCTAACCAAAACCGAACCGATACCATTCGGGTGCACCGAAACCGAAAGTCTATAACACATTAGTATTATACATACACATTACACACGGTTTCTTTGGTTTCCTATTTCCTATATTGACGAGTCAGCTTTAGTCTAAAATATAAAATCGAAAACCTAGTTTCCAATATCTAATTCTATCCTTCTTTACATAAATCAAAATCCCCAAATCAAAGCTGAAAACCCTAAAACAAAACTCGTTGCAGCTCGTTGAGAAATCAATCCCAGGTAACTCTGCTGCGTCGCCGCTGCCTTCTCCTCAATCAACTTCGTCGAAAATTCAATCCCAAGTAACTTTTTCGTCACTTCTCAGTTGTATCTCGAAATACATGATAGATTTATATTGTTTAGTTTTTGTATTTTCGATTTCGTTTTTGATTTTGATTTCATTTATTTTTTGTTTTTTTTTATTTCGTTTATGATTTTTATTTCGATTTAGATTTTTGGTTGTTTGTTTGATTTCGTTTTGTTTGTTTTCATGGCTTCTGAACTTCGAAAATATTGACTTTGTTCTTACTTGATCTGTAATGCTAAGTTCCTCTTGATCTTTTTGGTGATTTAAAACTGGTAAAGAACTACACGTTTTTGGCAATAGGCTCCTCTTGAGAAGCTTCTAAATAACTGGTTTTCTTGGACTGTATGCAAAGACATGAAAACGAAGTCAAAAGTGTATCATGGAATGCATCTGGTTCTGAGATCATTGAAAATGTGTGTCACTCTGAAGTTTACTTTTATCAAGCTACTTATTTTATTGTTTGTGAATTGTAATATTTTCAAGTTTGTGTCACTTTGAAGTTTTTGTTACTTTTAAGTTTGTGACTTTGTGTTTAATTTTGATTGTTTTTGAATAGGTATTGGTTTTATTTATTTTGGGTATTGGTTATAATTTCGGGTTTTGGTTACTATTTTAGGTATTGGTTACTAAATAACCGATAAAAACCAAAACCGGCACCGAACCGGAAGTTACCCGATTGTTTATGGTATTTATCGGTTCTTCAAATTTATAACCGAACCGAAACCGATTGATACTGAACCGATACCTAACCGAAAATTTGTGGTACTTATATGGTTCCTAAATTTCAGTAACCGAATAACCGATACCGATCGGTACATATCCGAAACCAAAACCGAAATCGAATGGCCAGGCCTATGTTTGGTGATTTTATAAGCTTGAGTCCCAGACTCCATTACATTATTTTCCTTTTCTCAGCTATAGTCTCTCTCTCCCTCGAACAAAAAAAAGCGATGTTAGAAATGAAAAAGAAACCGTGTCGTGAAATATGGAGTTGAAATCGTAACGAAGAGATGAGTTTAATCGAAGATTGTCTAAGAAATTACCATTTTATTGCAATTGATACTGAGTTTCTAGGTTGTTTGAGGGAAACATCACAATACGCTATTGACGAGGAACGTTACGACGACATGAGCTTCAGCATAGACAGGACAAAACTGATCCAGTTATGTCTTACTTTGTTCGACATCAACAAAAGAATTGGTGGTACTTGGGAAATCAATTTTGCTGATTTCGGAGAAACTGAAGACGCAAGATATGAGAAATCCATTGAGTTCCGTAGACGCAACAGTTTAGATCTGAAAAAGATTAGAGAAGAAGGAATTGGAATCGAAGGTTTTTTCTCGGAGTTGTTTTGGATTCTGATACAGACGAGGAACATTACTTGTGTGACCTTCCACGAATCTTACGACATCGCTTATTTACTCAAAAGGTTCACACGAGAATATTTACCGGTGGCTTCAGAGAGGTTTTCAAAAGCGGTGTCGAGAATTTTCGGTTTTGTTTACGATTTGAAAGTCATGACGGGTCGATACGGAGGACTAAGTAGCCGACTCGGTCAGGAGAGTCTAGCACATGAACTGGGACTTAACCATGTTGGTACTGCACAACACGCGGGTTTGGATAGTGATATATCACGGATTTTACCCGTTTTTAGCCATGATATAAGTCGCTTTATCGAGTCTTTCTAGTGTTTTTTCTATCATTTTAGAGTCTTTTCAGGTTTTAGCACGTTTGGGACGAAATTGGAGATTTTGGAGACATTTGGAGCCTTTTTGGAGCAAACTGAAGAAAGTACCCGTTTTGAAGCCTGAGTATCGATCGACACCATCCCGGTATCGATCAATACCGACGACTGACGCGGGATAGAGAGATATCCAAGGAAGAGAATTCTCACCATAAGAAGCCCAATACTTTCCCTTATTTACAAAGAGGCCCAGCTCGTGTTTTTAGACCTATTTAAGTAAGTTTTTAGTCATTAGGTCACGAGGGGGCTGCAGACTTTACTTTGCTTTTCAATTTTATTCTTGAGCCACCTTTGAGATTTGAGAGCTTTTGTGAGGGAGACGGATCCAAGACTTTGTTCATCATAGAGAAGATCCCGAACCCTTGTTTTTATTCTTTTGTGATATTTAATTTCATGATTTATTCAGTTATGGTATTTGTTTCATCTATCATGTCTGAGTAGTCTCCTTTTAGGTTCAGGGTTTTCTCATATGGATTTCTCTGATTTATTATGATTGATTAGTTAGGGTTCAAAATCTGAATAGTTCTTCACCATAGGTTGTTCTCAAAGCTATTTCTAACCTGATCACTTAGAACATAGAACCTAGATTAATCGATTAGGCACGACAGTGCAATTGAGTAATCTGATAAAACCTAGGGTGAGCAATTGGATTATCTGCAAAGAGATTTGGTTTAATCGAATTGTGAACATATCAAACTTGAATTGATTGTTGGTTTACTGTGTAGGATTTGCAAAGAGATTTGGAATTTTAGACTTTAGACTTAGTTAGTTTTCGCAACGACAGTTGGTTAACTATACTTTCGTGTTTGAGTTCGAGAACGGCGCTTAATTGAATTGAACCTTAATTGATTAATTGTTATCTATCATTGATTTCCTGAGAATTTCCCTGAGCCTAGTTTCCCCTCATATAAATCAACCTAAGTTTAATTCGATCATTTGTTTTCTCATCAATCATTTGTTTGCTTAGCACAATCTGCATCTTTCATCTATTGCGTGAGTTTTCTTGAGTTCTTGTGTTCGACCCCTGATATACTGCAGCAACTGCTTTAGTACTTTTAGGGTATTAATTTGAGCATATCAAATTTGGCGCCGTTGCCGGGGACTCTAAAAATTCACCATTAGAATTTTAGTTGTCGATTTTGTCTAAGTTCGTCGTCAGTATCGATCGATACTCCATTGGTATCGATCGACACTGAACGTCTGTTTTTAAATTTTGGTTACTTATCTTCTCGTTTTCTTTTGATTTTCAGGTGTATGCATCAGCGTACCACCAGGAGAACGAAAAACACACCACTGATCAATCTCTCCAACTCAAAGCTAGCAGAGCTTGAACGCACGAGTCGAACAAGAAAAAGAACTACAGTTGAGATGGATCTTCCACAAGGTTTGGTGCATGATGAGGAAGGTGGACAACTACCTCCTCCACAACAACCCCAAGCTGTTGCTGAACGGACACTTGGCGATTACAACCGACCGGATCAATTCTATGCAAATCGTGCAGCGATCCGTATTCCGACTTTCCAGAGGAATGACTTTGAGCTGAAGCCTGCTTACTTCGCTCTTGTTGGACAACACCCTTTCACCGGTCTTTCTCATGAGCACCCTATGGATCATATCGAGAAATTCGAGGACTTGGTCACCAGTATGAAGTACAATGGAGTGCCACATGAATACCTCTTTTGTAAGCTCTTTCCATACTCTCTTGGTGGAGAGGCAGCTTACTGGCTGAAGCAGCTACCTCCCGGATCTCTCACTACTTGGAACGAGACCAAGAACGCATTCCTGAACAATTTCTATGACGATGCGAGATCGGAGGAGCTCAGGAACAAGCTCTCTCAATTTTCTCAAGGTCCAACAGAAGCACTCAAGGCTGCTTGGGTGCGATTCAGATCCTACCAGAGAGACTGTCCGCATCACGGTTTCAGTCAAATTCAGCTGCTCGGGATCTTTTACAGAGGGATTGATTGGCGGTATCAGATGGCACTGGATTCTGCAAGCGACGGGAACTTCAACACTAGGATTCCAACCGATGCTGTGAAACTGATTGAGAACTTAGCATCTAGCAATAGCACCAAGAATGCTGATTTTGAGCGGAAGAGGCTCGCTAGTGTTGCTGACAGTTCGCAGATTGCTGAGGTTCAGGCGAAACTAGACACAATGCACAACCTGCTAGTGGGGAAGACAAAGAAGGCTGTGCATTTTGCTGAGGAAGTAGAGGAGATTAAAGATGAAACAGAAGATGTTAACTACATTGGTGATTCTGGTTTTCAGGGTCAGCGATTTGGTTACAACAACAACAGAAGCCTCAACAACAATCAGCAAGGTGGTTACAAATCTGGTGGTAACCAATCTGGTTTTGGTGCCACACAATTCGCCCAAAAACCACTTCAGAGCAATGACTTTACTCGCCAATACGGTAATTCATCTTACCAACCGCATTCTCCGAGGTCTACAGAGAGTAAGACAGAGATCCTCTTGGAACAAATTCTACAGGGACAAGAAAAAATGACTGTGGATTTTAATAGAAAGCTGGATAATGTGTACACTGATCTGAATGGGAAAATCAACGCTCTCGAAATCCATCAGAAGATGCTGGAAAGTCAAATAGCTCAGACATCAGCAGTTGTCAAGGGAAAGATAGTTCAACCACAGCATGGACATGTCAATGCAATCACCTCGAGCGCTAGAGAAGAGGATTTTGAGCCTGCGATGACTGTGTTCGTATGCAGTGATACTAGTATCGACCGATACCTGCCTGGTATCGATCGACACTTCCCGAGATCTGCTGTAGATTCGAAGGTTGCTGAAGATGAAGATAAGAATTCTGATATTCTACGCGTATCGATCGATACCCCTACCTGTGTCGATCGACACCAACCTGCAGAGACGATACAAAACTCCAGTATCGATCGACACTCATCTGGTATCGGTCGATACCCTTTGCAGGCTGAATCAATAACTGAGAAAAAGACAGAGATGGTTGAGGAACGGGTATACAAACCAAAGCTACCTTACCCTGTTCTTCCCAAGCTGACAAGAGAGGAGTGGGAGGCTGCTAGAAGCAAGTTTTTATCAAAAAAAATGGTTGCAGGACCTCCCGTTGCTGGTACACCACTACCGCTGAGATAGTTGACAAAGAGGGAAGATCCAGGGAAATTCTCAGTTCCATGCTCCATCTCTAGAGTAAACTTCAAGGAGTCTCTCGTTGACTCAGGGTCTAGTGTCAACGTCATGTCAAGGGCGATTGCAGAGAGATTGAAAGCTGATATGAAATCTCCTAACACGCTTCTCACATACGCGGATTCTTCTAGCTCACTCCCTTACGCTACAATTCTTGATTTACCTGTTAAAATAGGAGATTGTCTGATTTCTACTGATTTTCAGGTTGTGGAGATGAGCCAAGGATCCAAGGTGCCCTTGATTTTGGGAAGACCATTTATGGCTACTGTTGCGCGATCATGGACACGCCTAATAAGAGAATCTCTTTCTCTTGCATTGACGGAGAAGTCTTCTACGATGCCATTCCTTCTAGAGGAGCACCCAGACATGTCTCGTGCATCACCATTGCCTCGGGCGAGACTCTGATGATCGATCTGCTCGATGAGTCTTATGATGAACCAAAAGTCGCAGATGTTTCAAATGAACCCCCCAACACCCCAAGAAAGTTGTGGAGAAGACCAAGGCAACAAAGAGGAAGGCGACGAGCAAGAAGATCAACGGTGCTGCTAATTTCACTTTGATTCCTCAGAAGTGTGATGGAGATTCGATCGAATATAAGGTGAAGTGCAAGGGAACCTCGAAACCTTTCTCTAAGGTTAGAGTTCTCATTCCTCCGGAGATGAAAGAGAAAGAAGAGGATATGATGAGCAAAACTTTGAAGCCGCAGATGTCTAATTGTGGAACTTATTTCGGAGTGAGTCCTCCACCTTGTCCTGACTAATATCTTAGCCAAAGTCAAGCTCGTGACATTAAACAAGCGCTCAGTGGGAGGCAACCCACTGGTAAGTCTATAAATATGAGTTTTTGTTGTTGTGTTTTGTTGTGTCTTGCGAATCAGGTCGGAAAAAGGATGGTCGTTTTTGTTCCGTATCGATCGATACCACCTTGGTATCGATCGACACCACCGCTCTATGGTAACACCTCTTGTTCTTGACCTATTTTGTTTTATCCTTTGATTTCTTTCACCTTCTCTGGGCTTGATAAACACTGGGGACAGTGTTGTTTAAGTCTGGGGGAGGTAGTTACTGACATTGTGTTCATTTTTGTTTTGTAAAAAAAAAAAAAAAAAAAAAAAAAAAAAAATTTCTTTCAGTCAAAACAACTTAGAGTTTTCTGGATTGTGCTTGACTTTGTTGTTCTGATTTTGCTTTTGAGTGACCACTGTTACAGGATTAGTTTCAGTTCGACTAATGAAAAATCCAAGGGATAACCAGCCAGCTAGAAATCACTGATGTCTCCAGCAAGGTTCTTCACAAGCTTTAGCCAAATTTTGCACTTCATCTACGCGGTTAGTGTTCTTAGAGCTTGATTCATCATTCATATCTGGCTAAGGAACCCATCATGCTTGAAAATTGTGGTATATCTCTCTCGTAAAAATTGTTGGATACATATTTGCGTTAAAACAGGTAAAATCTATATAAAAGATGAAATGATTTCCGCCGAGTAGAGGGGTAGGAAAATTTCCTATGACCCCATTATTCTACTTGGATAAGGAATGATCACACAAAGGCCTGAAGTGAGGGGTAGGAAAATTTCCTATGACCCCATTATTCACCTAAGACTTTTGATACATTGAGAGGGTAAGAACCGGGGATTCGGTAGCAAACACTATCAATACTCGCGTTTCGGACCTTGATTTGTATATGCTGTTCAAATAAACCTGCGCTGTTGAAATCTAATGAGAACTGATTATGAAATAAGTCTGGGGGAGATGAAGAATACCGGAAAGCAATAAATGTTGTTGAATAAATGGTTCCTTAGCTATGATATTGTATGGGCAAGAATCTAGAAAGTTCTTGAACACTGATTGCAGCGATGAAACTGGCGATGAGAGCTTGGATGAATATTGGTGTGAGATAGTAAGTGAAATCTTGGGAAGTTGGGGTTCCTACGGAGAAGTACATGGTGGTTAGATCTGGAGCTGATCAGGCAGCAGTGGGCGCTTGGGAAAAAGGATCATTACAGCGATTTCGGTAAGAGGTCAGATCTCTAAGGTTTTTCAAACCTCTTTCTCTAACTTAGTTTTCTGTTTTGCTTGAGGGCAAGCAAAAGGCTAAGTCTGGGGGCGTGATATATCATGGATTTTACCCGTTTTTAGCCATGATATAAGTCGCTTTATCGAGTCTTTCTAGTGCTTTTTCTATCATTTTAGAGTCTTTTCAGGTTTTAGCACGTTTGGGACGAAATTGGAGATTTTGGAGACATTTGGAGCCTTTTTGGAGCAAACCGAAGAAAGTACCCGTTTTGAAGCCTGAGTATCGATCGACACCATCCCGGTATCGATCGATACCGACGACTGACGCGGGATAGAGAAATATCCAAGAAAGAGAATTCTCACCATAAGAAGCCCAATACTTTCCCTTATTTACAAAGAGGCCCAGCTCGTGTTTTTAGACCTATTTAAGTAAGTTTTTAGTCATTAGGTCACGAGGGGACTGCAGACTTTACTTTGCTTTTCAATTTTATTCTTGAGCCACCTTTGAGATTTGAGAGCTTTTGTGAGGGAGACGGATCCAAGACTTTGTTCATCATAGAGAAGATCCCGAACCCTTGTTTTTATTCTTTTGTGATATTTAATTTCATGATTTATTCAGTTATGGTATTTGTTTCATCTATCATGTCTGAGTAGTCTCCTTTTAGGTTCAGGGTTTTCTCATATGGATTTCTCTGATTTATTATGATTGATTAGTTAGGGTTCAAAATCTGAATAGTTCTTCACCATAGGTTGTTCTCAAAGCTATTTCTAACCTGATCACTTAGAACATAGAACCTAGATTAATCGATTAGGCACGACAGTGCAATTGAGTAATCTGATAAAACCTAGGGTGAGCAATTGGATTATCTGCAAAGAGATTTGGTTTAATCGAATTGTGAACATATCAAACTTGAATTGATTGCTGGTTTACTGTGTAGGATTTGCAAAGAGATTTGGAATTTTAGACTTTAGACTTAGTTAGTTTTCGCAACGACAGTTGGTTAACTATACTTTCGTGTTTGAGTTCGAGAACGGCGCTTAATTGAATTGAACCTTAATTGATTAATTGTTATCTATCATTGATTTCCTGAGAATTTCCCTGAGCCTAGTTTCCCCTCATATAAATCAACCTAAGTTTAATTCGATCATTTGTTTTCTCATCAATCATTTGTTTGCTTAGCACAATCTGCATCTTTCATCTATTGCGTGAGTTTTCTTGAGTTCTTGTGTTCGACCCCTGATATACTGCAGCAACTGCTTTAGTACTTTTAGGGTATTAATTTGAGCATATCAGATAGCGAATTAACAACTCGAGTTGTTGCTAAGATGGCTAAGATTTGCCATAATGTACAAGAATCTGAAGGGTTTGTTTATGTACTCGACTATAGAATCATTTCAGACCGTTTAAAGCACAAACTGCATATTCACCATGTAATGATGACAAGATGCTATGGACCACCACCAACACCACCATCACCGTTTCCGCTGTTAAGGCCGATGTTTGCTCCTGCTTTTCTCCTTTTGGTGGTTTTGATGTGTTTATGCTTTGATGAAAACACTTCTTATCTTAACTTGAATGTTAGTTGTGTTTATGCTTTGATGTATTTAGTGTTAGTCAACACATCTCTTCCTGTTAGTATTGTCAGTGTCTTTTTATATATGGAAAGTTACGTGTTTTTATTGTTTAATTCCACACTTTGTCCTTCTTTGTTTTATACACTTATGAATCTCCAAAAACATATGATTATATTCTTTAAAAGTTGATTAGGAGTAAGGAAACAAATATTTGGCTAATACCATATTTTGCACAAGTATCATTACATATTCCACATTTTGATTAAAGCCCAATTAGACCCATATAAAAATCTTGAGACGATGTAATTAGCATAAATGAGCATCAAATTAAAGAAGTAGCAATACAACTTCTAAAATTTAATATCTAACAAATCTACTAGAGTAAGTGACCATTCGACCTCTCTATAAGTCTATGCAAAGTTTCTGGAAAATATTACGGGGATGATTGGTTGGAGTTTTAGATTTTTCTAAAGCTATATTTTGGTCTAAACACCTAAATTGAAAGCAATCATGCTTTACAAATATTTGAATTGAAAGCAATCATGCTTTATAAATATTTTCCAAAGCCAAAGCCACTTTTAAAACCCTACGGCCACTTTTATGGGATCTTTTTTTTTGGAATAAAAGTCTAAAGCCATAAATTTTGAGCTTTGAAAAATTTTCTTTGGCTTTTCATTGATACATGTGGTTTATTTGACAAAAAAATAAGAAAAATTTATTATTTTTTAAAGAAATTTTACTTAAAACAAATTGATAAATCATATATATATATATACATATTTTTCGTGTAGTCACTAGAAAACAGAAATTTTTTTATTATTTTTTAAAAAATTTTTACTTAAAACAAATTGTTAAATCATATATATATATACATGATTGTCGTGTTTGCATTTTTAGTATTTTAATTTAATATTTATTTTAGTTAAATGAAATTTTAATAAAAAAATTTTTTACTTATTAATGTATAGACAAAATATTAATATATAATAGACAATAATATTCACCAAATGTTTTGATATTTTTTAAAAGTGACAGCCATGTTTACCAATCATTTTTCATTTAATTCTACAGCTCCAGAAGATAAACGTACAACTCCAGCAGATAAACCTAAATCTGTAGCCCAAAAATTTACAGCCAAAATTCTACAGCCATAATCCTAAAGCTACAACCAAAATCCTAAATATACAAATCTACAGCCACAACCAATCAGGCCCTACATCGCAGATTACTTTTAGAAAACCATTTCTCTTCCTTCACTTCTCTAGTTCTCTATCACGATTTGTGTCTTCCTTCACTTCTCTTTCCTCGCCACCATCTCATTTCTTCTGATTTATCTCTTCGTTTTTCTGATTCCTCTTCTTCTTTTTCCAAATCTACTCCATTTCTCAGACCGAGTAAATAAAAGAACTATTTTATGTATTTGTCATCTTTGTTCTCTCCATGCTCAAAATCTTGTTTAGATTCTTCGTTCCGTTGTTATCCAACATCATGATGTTCCTTTTGTTCACCATAAGTTCATTCTCGAACAACGTGGTTTTTTCCCTTTCTACCACAAGTTCTTCTTTAAGCTTAGCCACATGATCAACTTCGTGATTTTTATCCTCCAACACACAAATATTCTTCTGATTTTCAACAAGCTAGATTTGCAACTTATAAGATATATCTTTCTCATCAACTAGCTCTTTCTCAATATGTTTCGTTAGTGTGAATTCGGGTGGATCTTAGAGAGGTATGAAAACGTAACCAAAGAAAACGAGATTGTTTGAGGCAAATATTATATCATTTTGCCTCAAAGGTTATTTTTTCTATTAATCTTGTGAGAATAAGTTACTAACCCTTAGGCCCCAAAACGCGATACAACAAGGAATATGAAGTCTTGAAAATATCTTAAACCTAATACCTTCGGCATGTGACATTCCACTGCTCATTCAAATATGACCCCTCAATAAAATTGTTGAAGTCACTTTGTACAACATTCATCTTGCTTTCCATCAACGTTTCTCTTTGTTCACTACTAGTTTGGCTTTACTGATCTTAGTCCAACTCTCACAAAGACTTATGGAATCAATTTGAAAGTCCACCTTTGAATCACTTATTGTGTGTTATCATCGCTGTTTAAAACTTCACTAATTGCAAATTTTCCCAGAACTTGCATCCCCTATATATTATTTGGGAAGTACACTTATAAATAAACCTTACAAAATATTAATAATTATATCACATTGCTATTACATCTAAGAACAAATTAAAATCTCTCATTAACGGTATTTTAGTCAATTAATTATGCGATCTTTAAATTAAATATTAAATTAATTATTTATAATTTTCATTTTAAATAGTTTATTTGTTTAATTTTTTTTTTGAAAAATTTAAAATAGATTTTGTGAAGATATTGTTGATTTAATTAAGCACACTAATTAAATTAAATGTCTATTTAATTTTCCAAAAATAAGAGATTTGATATAAATTGCGATTTTTTTAAAGATTTTAAAAAATAATGTAAACCGATTTAATTCTGTTTTTAGGTGCTAACAAAGATTCGATATTATAAAAATTGATATTATAATTTTCATAAAGTTTTGGAAGATTACAATTTTCTAATATCCTGATTTTATAATTTTGGATATTTTTCTATAATTGTAATTTGTCCGTTCTATAGCACAGAATATATCATAGTTTTGATTAAAACTGAACAAAATTTGGCACTAAATGCAGCGACACTTTCCTTATCCCAATCTTCATATTTCCATATGAGACAATTGCATAAAATAACCTTCATTATATTTGATATTATTAGACCAATCTATCTTTCTAAAGGGTTGATAAAAAGACATAAAAGCCAATTATTTGATTTTTGATTACAAAAATGCTATTACTTTTTTTTTTTAAACAGATATAACATAACGGTATACTTAAAAAGATATCGATACAGTAGACTTAGAAGATGTAATAGCGGTAGACTTTGGGATATAACATAACGGTGGACTTAAAAGATATACAGACGGTAGACTATAATGATAGTTACGGTAGAGTTAGTGACATTTGGAGGGAAAACGATTAAAAACGGTTCAATTTTTCCGGTTAGGTTACTAGGGTTTTATTTAAGACACAGTAGAGTTAAATAAAGAGACGGTAGAGTTTTAACAACGACTCGGTAGACTTAAAATAACAGTTACTGTTTCAGTTTCTAATTTTGGACAGAAATTAATAGGATCTATTCATCTTCATTTGTCTCGAAAATCAAAATATCGATTCTCTGCCGGTGATTCTCGATTCCTGTGAATCTTCCTGTCTTCGCCGTCTTCGTCTTCACGCGTAAGAGTTTCTGGCATGTTCACCCTCGTCTTCGACTTCTTGTCTTCTCGTCTTCTCCGGCGTTTTCTCGTCTTCTCTGGCGTGTTTTCGTCAAATCTCTTAAATTTTTTGTTTTTTAGTTGTGTTTATGGAATTAGGGTTGAGATCCTCTGCTCCTTGATGGCAGATCTTTCTTTTTTTCAGCCGATTTTGTCCGTTGCTCTCCTTCTCATCGGAACTATGGCTGGTTCGCCGGCTCTTCTGGTTCAGCTACAAGAATCCTTTGCCGCCGTAGCGGACGCTAATGCCGGAGATTCTGCGATAGCAAAAACTAACTCACCGGCGAAGGAATTTGACCATGACGGAGTCTTCCGGAGGACCTGCATCTTCTCTGAAAACGGTTTCGTTTTCTCCTGGTTAGTCTCCTTTCGTTTTGCATACCTAAAACCTGGTTAGTCTCGTTTCATATTGTTATTCCAAACGTGGAAGGAGTTGAGAACGTTTGTTAGGGTTTAGTATATCAGATTATTTCTTTGATCCATGTTAGTTTTTCTTTATTTTGCTTCCCATCGACATTAACGTTTACCCTACTGATTATATGCATCACTTGCAGGAGTATATTTCAAATAAAAGTGGTGGGGAGGCACCACTTGAAGGTTCCAACCCTGATATGACATCTTCCACAAATTTAGTTCTCCTGTTCTTTTGTTTAGGGGAGGGATGAAATTCGTCCATAACTTTTATTAGGTTACTATATAGCTGTATTGTTTCTTTTGCAGACACTACATTAATTTGCAGAAAATCTACTGTTCCAAAGCTGAAGCTGATTTTCTTTCCATGGAGCAGAGAGTAAAATGTTATTCTAGTTAAAGTTGGTCAGGATCCAAGTAGCACTCAAAGCCAACTATCAAGAGCTTCTGCAAGAATGCAAGAAAACTTAACGTGAGAATGCTGGAATTTCTTACAATTTGATGCTGGAATGCTGGAATGCTGATTTTGTTGTATGTTATGGTAGACTTTATTGTATGTTATGGTAGACTTTTACTGTATGCTATGGTATACTTTATTGTATGTTATAGTAGACTTTACAGGTCTGTTGGTAATTTTTTTAAGCGAGAACGAGCGACGACAATAACAACTCATCTTCGAACAAAAGTGTACGGTCTATGGAATGACAATGAGATGAAGCTTATGTACGGTCTTGGTATTGCAGTGATTGTTGTGGTCGTCTTTGTCTATTTTGTTTGTTTAAGTAGATAAGTATGTTGTTATGTTATGTTTGTTGTTTTTTGTTGTTGGTATTTCTATGCTTTGTAAGGAATCTTTTATGAATTTTTGAGTGAATAAAGTTCTAAGTACAAGACTACTAAAGGTACAAAGTTTTAGTAAACACCCAATAAGTTTTTGCAATGAAGTCTTCTTGTTGATTCCACTTCTTTCTCCTCTGACTCAGTCTAGCAAGACCACCCACTTGTAGTCATCATTACCGCGAGTCTTTGCTCATAGTCACGAATAAGCCTCTCCTATGTCCTCTCAGCAATTCAAAGATGAGATTGACTGACTTCTATTAAGTAATCGGATAAGATTGATGCACAACATGATAGTAAAACATACAAACAAGTTGGCTGAGGAGAGGCTTGAAAGATTCATGAGTTGTAAGGAAAGCAAATCTTGGATTCAAAGCTGAAGAGTATTAAAGGTACAAAAAGTCTACCACCATGGGAGGTAACAAAGTCTACCACCATGGGGAAGTATACAAGTCTACCGTAATACAAATTAAAATCTACCCCAATCAGAAATATAAAGTCTACCAAAATTCCGGAAATCTACCAAATTAAGTCTTCTCCTATGTGAACAAAGTCTACCAAACATAATAAATCTACCGTGTGAGACAAAAGTCTATCATAACCAACTGACCATAAAGTCTACCATAAATAACGAGATAAATCTACCACGGGTTACAAAATCTACCATCGAAGTCACTTAAATCTACCAGAAAACCTAAAGTCTACAAAAAAAAGTCAACAAGTCAACGCTGGTTTAAAAATCTACCGTTAAACAACACGTAAGTCTACCGTTACATTGAAAATAATTTCTACCATAACATGAAAACGTAAGTCTACCATGTCTTCTAATTAAACTCTACCGTAACTATGGTAGACTTATCAGCGTAAATCTACCATAACTTTGGTAGACTTATCAGCGTAAACTCTACCGTTACATTTCAACTTAAATCTACCGTTTCGTTTAATATAAGTCTACCGTCAAAGCTGGTAGACTTGTCCAAGTAAGTCTACGACTTCATAAAAAACAGAAAGTCTACCATCATTCTCTGGTAGAGTTTATCGTCCGAGCTCTTAAGTCTACCGTCATAGCTCTGGTAGACTTAAGTTTTCGTGCGCTGACGTGGCAGAAATTCATTAATGACATTTTCGTAATAACGTTTTTTGTCACCAAACGAATTGAGGGTAAAACGACCATTTAAAATGGAATTAGGTCGTTTCAGTAATATCTAAATATTAAGGTTGTTTTAATAATAAAATTTAAAAATATAGGTTGTTTTAGGTAATCACCCTTCCCGAAATAAGCCAGTCTAACCTTGCTCGTTTAACACTTTTGGTTCCTCAAAAGTATTCTAAAGAATTTCCAAGCTTATTTTTCTAATGTGCAACTCTGAATAAGATTAAACTGATCCATATCAACACTATAAAATTAGCTGACAAGGCTAGAAAATAAAAACATGACATTTATTTTTCATCTTGAGACCATTTTATTTTAGGTTTTTGTTCCACCAGACCCATGTCTGAAACAGATCCATCTACAATAGTTTGTTTTAGAGACAGTCCACACACACATCCAGACATCCTCATGGATCCCATTTATTTGAGCCTTCATCTTCACTTTCCAAAGACCATAATTTGCAGGATCTAACAAGACTAATTTCCTATCTACACCTATCAACTTTGGTAGTTCTTCCACGTTTTTTTTCAGGATCTCACCTATTTATAAAGTGCAAACTCTTTTCAGATTCCTGGTTTAATATAATAGTAAATTTTATGGATTTCTATTATTTATCGATTGCTTTTGAGTTGAAAGTATATAAAAATTTAACATGGTTTAGAGCCTAGATTTGATCTAAGTAAGGTGACCCAAACATGATATATTTTGTAGATTCTAAAGTGGGATTCGGTTCGAGATGGGATGAGTATAATATATTAGTGATATGGGCATTTCATTTACGGCAAGTTGTTTGCTCAAAAATAATATTTGTTGGACGGAAATTTGAACTATGAAAGTTTGAGAATATGTACCACAGCAGTAGAAAATCTTCGTATAATTCGATTTTAAAAAAAAAAATTTAGGGGGTGATTGGTTGTTGCTTTGTGAAACCTTTCTACAACCATATTTGGGTCTAAATCTCTAAATTCAAAGCTATCACGCTATACATATTGTTTTTCAAAGCTAAATCCACTTTTATTTTTGTTTCTTTTTAAAGTTTTTTTTGCTGTAGAAAGCTAAAAACCTAAAACCATAAATTTTGATCTTTGAAAAATTATGGAAGGTTGGCTCTGCAAACTATTTATTATAGAAAGTTGATTCTACATCCTAAATTCTAAAACTACATCAAAATAATCCACAGATCAAATTTTACAGCAAAAATTCTAAATCTACAGCCACAACCAATTAGGCTCTTAGTTGTAATTTGATCTACCAACAAAAAGACCTATCTGACATTTATGAATCATAAGTTTTACTTTTTTCTCAGAGAATCATAGTCTCATTCACAAGTAAGAACATATTCATCAGTCGCTTGTGCTTGTGCTTGTGTATCATATCAAGTACAAAAGACTGGAGTATTGTGACTTAACATTGATAATTTTAAGTATTCGTCACATACGTATGACAATTTAGATACTATGTTGCGATGGAATATTTGTGTCGCAAATATGTGGCTTTTTCGTCCCAATATTACGACGAGTTAAGTAGTAGCCAAAACATTTTGCAATTGGTGACAAAAATGTGGATAATGATAGTTGTGACGGCATATTGACAAAAAAAAATTTTGGTCAACAGTCACATTTTATTAATTTTAGAAATGGAGGATAAAAGTCCATCTTACATCATACAAAAGATAAAACGTTAGCCAAAAAGACTTAAGGATAGTTGGTTCAAAGCCCAGATATTTGTTATACAAATTCTTCTTGTTGGGTTCGGAGGCTCAAAACAGAGATAAGTGACAGTATGGTTTACTGGGCTCACGGCTCATTACTGGGCTCACAGCATTTTAACAAATTACTATCGCAAATTAGTTACAGAACTGTGACGAAAGTGTGAGTTCTGAGTATGGCATAGTGATTACTTGTCAGTCACTCGGTTTATTCGGTTGTGGTCTTGGTGTGAGACGTTGCTTACACATGACTTTGTTAATTGAGGAATGAATGTGGTTCTCAATTTATAGTATCGTAATACATAACATTGAGGCCTCGTTCAACAATTAAGAAAATCGATGAAATGAACATAAAGTAATCACTAATCACAGCAAATAAAGTCACATATATACAGAAGTATACTTGTACCATCGACAAGATTTTAGTCGGTGTGAAGCAAAATCAAAGAAAAGACTTATACAGTCGACAGTTCGACCATGTAGACGATGAGAGACTATGAAACTTCAAATCACACGAATGTCACAGAGATATACGAAGTACACTTTAACCCGAATGAACTCACTCTTTCTTTTTACTTTTCTCTTTTGTTTCCGCTTCATCATATATCCACGAAGTTAAGATCAGCGGAATCCCAACGCAGAACGCTTCTATAGCGAGTCCACGAGTAAACCCTGAGAAATCATCCACTGTTACACCGACAAATGATGCGAGAACGATTCCAAGATATCCACTAACTATGAATGCGAGTGCAATGGCTGACATGACAAATGCCATGAGAGATCCTTCACATCCAGGAGGACAAAGACGGACCATCAAGACGGTAAAAGGCAGAATCTTGAAATAAAAGAGAGTTTCCAAGAATCCAGAAAAGAAGAGTACATATACCGAGTCCGGCACTCCCAAATCCCGGTAAACACCTTTCACAAACAAGAGATCAGATATCACAAAGACAGCTATCGTTACCTGAAGGGCTGTGATCAGTTTCCTCGGCCGGATAGATTTTAGCCAACGATTGTATGCAACACCCCATAAGAGCATTGCAATTTGACCAAACACCTTGGAGATCCCTAGAAGTGATGCATCAATTTTCAGAAACTTTGTTTGGTAAAAGAACATTGTCCCTGTCAGAACAGGAACTACAGCGGTTGATAAAGCGATCCAGGCTATGGAATAAGAAATCTCGGGCTTCCTCAACACATGCGAAAGGTCAGAGAGATGTTTTCTGATACCAGCTGGTGATGGATTTTGCGGAAGATTAAGAGACTTTTCTCGGATGTTTATAGTTACCAAGAACTGAAGAAGAGCCAACATCCCAAACACGAGGAATGTTGACTGATCAGAAAACGTTTTGATAGCAATACCACCTAAAAGGTTTCCCAAGATTCCACCAAGAGAAGAAGCCATCCAAACAAACGAAGGTAGCTCGCCGGATTGTGTATCTGTGGTTTCAGATGACGAAGAGCTTTTTTGCTTTCCGGCCTCAGCAACAATAGCATCATTTGCTACTTCTACTAATGAAGCACCGAGGTTACTAAGAAGAAGATATATCGACAAAGCTAAGATTGATACATTGGATCTTGACAAGAAAGCTATAGCTAGCCATGAGATTGCTTGTAACAAGGCTGCAATAGAAATCTAAAAGTTAGAAGAATATTCTAAATAATAACTCAAATAACACTCAAGATTAAGACTAACAAGAACTTGATCCAAAAACATGAAACTTTAACAAAATAGCAAATCACTTATGAGAAGAATGAAGTAGTAAAAAAACCATATCTCAGTCAACTCTAATTCACACAATTCCATCGCAATAAGAAGCACTAACTCACAATTCCAGATTGCACAGGACCATTAGCAAAGAAATCGAAGAATTATAAACGAACAAGAATCCATTATGAGGAGACTTAAACTAGCAACTTAAACTCACAATCATCTAAAAAGCATAAAGACAAAAAAAATCAATACAAAGTATGAGGAGACTTAAACTAGCAGAACATAAGTGATCTAAGAGAATATATAAGAAAGAAAAAAAATAAAAGTTCAATCACATTACTGAATCAACAAATCACTGTGAAAAGACTCAAGTAAGTAACAAATCATCTCTCAATAAACTCTAATTCACAATTCCAATGAGGTAGAGGATTTAAGATTTTTAAATGCTAATTTTGTGATTAGGTCACATACCTCCAATGGCGATGTATGGGATACGATGCTGGCCAAAGAAGTAGACAGCGTCTGAAACTATACCGTAGATAGGTTTAGCTACCATTGGAAGATTGGCTGAGTTTTGAAGAAGTTGTAGCACTGAAGGATTGACACGGAGATTATCTGTGAGGAAGAAATTGACTCCAAGCCATGGGAAACCTCTAAATCCTTGTACGAAGAAACCAAAACCGAGTAGCCACCGTATCGGGTTACGGCGACGACGAGTTTCTTCTCCGGCATGATCATCGCTTTTCATCGTCTTTTTTTCACACACTGACATCACCGACAATATAACATTCTTGTAAGAATTTGTCAAATGGTCGTAATAAACATTATTTTTTAAGTTTGGTGCAAAAAAATCTTCTATCACTCCAAATATTGCAATCATTTAACAATCATTTAAAAAAATAAAGATTTATCTTACAAACTCAAAAACAATACACAATATAACTTTTATTCGTATATTCTAAATATTTTTAAGGTTATATACGTTAAACTTTTAAAATTCTAAAGGTAGATTTAAACTCTTTGTCGTGAGAATTTCGATTTGATATATTATTTATCAAAATTTTACAAACTTGACGGTAACTAAGACGGATTATACTGCGTATTATTTTTAATTTTGTGGGATTAACCTACATTTTTTTGAGATAAAAGTTAAACCACAAAAAAAAATGGAGACTTTGAGATTTTTTATTTTATTTTTATTTTTAGAAAACTCTTTTAATATATTTTTTTAATTCATTTGGTTTATACACTCCTAAAATTTGTTTCAAACATTACCATTTCAACGCATTAGATAAAAGCTAATTAAATTAAAGAAAAACCCGGATGTTTAGACCATTTAAAAACTAAATCGAACCGAACCGTATTGTCTACTTGATGGTTAATGGTAATTGAATCTACATGTCACTAGTGCTTTGTTTTGATTCCAAGACGATGAAGGCATTTCGTCGAAAATAAAGTGTTGGCTCCCGATGAATATATAACTGAGCTCTATAAGGCAGCATGACCGAGTGTGGGAAGGAATTGTGTCACCGTTGTGCCATATTTGTGTGGCATAGTCATAGTGCCAAAGATTATAGCCAATCGATTTAAAGAGACATTGTTGAATGCCATAGAGCTAAACTAATGTACGTTTGTTTAGGTGAAACGCCCTAACCCAAAGAAACAACAAAAAAACGAGGCGCGAAAACGATAAAATACGGAAATTTTAAAACTTTTTTTTTTTCAAATGAAACGAATATACACAACCTTAATCATTCAAAAGCAACCTTAAACATACTAACAAGCATAAACATGAATCCAAAACATCACGACCAAAGCAATAGAAGTACGAAACATAAGATACCAAAAAGAACCCGAGAAACACATCTAATCATCCTCTCCCTTCGGCCTTGCTTCCACGCGCTCCGCAACCTAGGACTTCTTTTTACCTGCACCAAAAGAGGCGTGTAAGCATTGATAATGCTTAGTGAGGCGGTCATCCCGTCCCACGGTTATACACACATATGATCATGACTTACCGAAATCAATACGCAAACACAAGCAATCAACACTTAGTGATAGAGCTCCATCACAAATTAACACATACAACTTAGACAAGCCAAACATCACCCTCAAAGAGGTCAAGACCTAACACACATATCAATTACGGAAAATCAATGATTACATAGATCAACCACGGTCACGCACTCACCTTTGCTTATGCGCTTAAACCGAAGAACGCACTCTTGATCTTATAACCTTGAACCTCAAAGCTTGACTTATTCTTGGCTCAACACAACCACCAAGATCTCTATTATTTTCTGTCAAGAGATCATCAAACACACCTTGAAAAGATTGATCACAAGCTCCCAAACTCAAATTACTAAAACCCGTAATTCGGATTCTTCTTCTCAAAAACGAGCCTTACTACACCAATCATATCTCTTCCCTAAACCATATTTGGGAAATTCCTTCGGTGAAACTCAATATAAGACTCTCAAGCACCTATCTACCAAATTTCAGTCCAAACAAACAAGATTTGAGTGCTCATTCACTCTCTCAAACTCAACCCATCGCTACTAACCCGAAACAGAGCAGTCTTGGGAGAAAATTCATAACTCATAAACTACTCAAAAGAACTCGACTAATTTTGGTAGATAATTAGTCAAGAGGTTTAAGAACTTACTTATAAAATTTCAGCTCAAACCGAGACCGTTTGTTAGGCCGATAGGATCTCACAACTCAACCCAAAAATGTTGTTTTTCTCAAAGCTCTTTTCTCTCCTTCTTCTTCTTCTCTAGCTTCTTCTCTCTTTTCTCTCTTCTCTCTCTAGAAGAGTGTAGAACCTTTAAGAAGCTTTGAGAGAAAATATATATATACATGTATGTATATATTTGATGGTTTAATCAAAAAATAAACCAAACCGGATTAAAATCACTAAACCGCAACCGATCGATCTCAATAAATTCCCGTCTCGGTTTAGAAATTCCGTCATAATTCTCGAAATATTTGGAACATCTCTCCGTCCCAAAATATTTTTCTCAATTCCCGTCAAGCCCTGTAATTAATGCTTAATTCCCGATTTAAACCGGACCACTCGGAATTAATTTCTGACGATTAATCTTTTGATTAATCCAACCAAACCACAACCAAACCACTTGGTTCAATAACATCCCCGGATCCAATACCACAAGATCCATCGTGGCCACCCGACGGCTAACCCATCGAAATCAAATACCACAGGACTCGAATGAGTTAAAACCGTCAAATGACCTAGCACATTATAATCCAATAACACAGGACCTCACCCCGGTTTACCGTCTATTAGGATTAAATACCACATAATCTTAATCGATAAACCATCCGGTTAGGATTAAATACCACATAATCCTAATCGGTAAACCACATCATTAGAGTTAAATACCATATAACTCTAATGATTCGTCATTAGGATTAAATACCACCTAACCCTAATGACCCGTCAATATGATTAAATACCACATAATCCTATTGACCCCACCACGTATTAGGATCTAGTGACATCGATCCAAAACTCACCGAACCAAAAGACGTAACAACACCCCGCTCTCATCTCCGCAACACATGAAATACCACATCATGTGTCAAACCCGTCAATACATGAAATACCACATTATGTATTAAATATCCACGATCAATCAAATAACATCCATCTTGTTATTAAATCTCCGTCAAATACAACAACCCGAGGGTCCCTTTTTACAACGAGAAGTCAATGACTTATAATACAAGAAGGTCAAAGACTTTTACAACAAGAACAATAACTTATACAAAAAGAAACGACTCGGAATACGGATATTACATTAGGTAAGATTGCTATTGAAGAAAGACTATTTTAAGACATTTCTAAAGCTTTTGATACGGTACAATATTCTTTTATCACCTCGACTCTTTGGAAGATAAGTTTATTTAGCTCTCTTTATTCATAAGATACATGTGCGTGACTACAACCTACTTTTTGTCTTTAGTTTTCTGCTTTTGAAGATAAGGTCTCATTTTATATATTATGTATATGGCTCTAAATATCTCAGCAGAACGTGCTTTCGAATCTACATGCAAAAAATACAAGAAATCCATACAAAGATTTACCACATTGCACAAACTTTACTGTATGATCAGAATCTGCTAGTTATAAAATATCGACAAAATCTAGATCCCATTACTTTTAGAAATGGTAATTATACATATAACCAACCGTACGATAGAATCGACACAATCATCTTAAATTGAAGATCATCAACAGAAATAACAATAACATGAATGATGAAGTTGCACACAAAAAAACACATACATATGAATGAGGACCGAGTAAAAAGGGGAAAAAAAGAAAAAAAAAGTATCTTATTGTTCCAATGTTAGAAGAATGATGCAAAAGATTATAGAACTTTTAAGTATCAATACAACCAAATTTTGAATAAGGTTTCTAAGAAGATCAACGGAGATACATATTTGAGGAACCAGAACCAAAAACTAAGTTGAATTGGTGAAAGGATATTATACTTTTAACTATTTTATTTTTTTCACCAACACCGTAAAAAGGATGGAACTCAATTGTAGCGTAAGAAACGCACTACTAATCTGAAACCAAACATTAGAGTTCATCCAAAACTTAGCAATACATCCCAAAGGCATGACTCACAGCAGATATTTCTCGACAACTGTTCGCCCAAAATTTTCCTGAACATCTTTCGGTGTTTCGACCTGACAAAAAGGAAGTGAGATTGGTTCAGATTATAAGCTTTTAACTAAAATTCCCTTTTATTGACTTTATGTCATCTGCTCAGAGCCTCAGACCACTCACCGCATTCAAGGCCTTCAAAACTGCCTTAACGGTGTTGTATGAATTCCTTGAACCAATCACCTGAAACATATGGACCACAATCATACTTTAACTCCGACTGAAAACAAGAATCAATGTCATATCAGGATGAAGTAAAAAAAGCACCTTTGATTTGATGTTCTTGAAACCAGCTAGGAGCAATATTGTTTTGACTACTCTCCCAGCTTTCATTCCCGTTGTTGTTGGTGCAGGCCATAGATATAACTAGTTGCAGATTAAGTTTATTAAGGACATATATAGATCATACTGTCAGAAGGGAACTCAAATAAATACCTTGGTTTTCTTGTAAGAAGTCTGTATTGCGTGTGCAATGGTGTGCTCCTCATGACGCTCTACGTAATGAAGATTCTGAAAGCATTTCTCATACGCCTGTGTCGCAGTTGTTAGAAATGAGACCATGGGAACTAACTAAAGCAAGGTATAGAAAGACATATATCGGCATCATAACAGAGCAAGACTGAAATAACACCTATTTTAAGTTTTATGTCCTTTGACCAGTCCACAAATCAAAATCGATATAGAAATATAGATATTTATGCACAAACCAATACCAAAGAGTCTTGTCAACCAACCTAATTGAACTGAAGCTTTTCATTCAATATCGTAATTTGGAGAACAGCATCAACGTAGGTGAATTAAAGACATTTATGCACAAAAGAACAACAAATATAACTTCACAGGACGATACATACTATGTACTCTTGTCCTTGTCTAATATGATGTAAAATTCCTAATTCCTATGCCAATAAACGCTAAATTTTGAGTGGAACTATGGCATTCGTAACTTAAATTTCAGTTAACCTAAAACTCAAGCTTTTCGAATGTCTGATGTCCTCAACGCTTAGCAGTAAAACCAAATCAAATTAGCTTCCCATTGTATCAGGATCACTTAATTGGCTATCTTTGCTACAACAAGAAGCTGCCATAAGTCACAAATGCAAAAAGTGTTGAAACCTGTATCCATCTTATTAAGACATCACATATTTATCTCTTCCATTAAATCCTAATGTCAAATAGTAATGTGAGATTACCTTCTGCATCGCAGACTGGCCAGTCTCAGCTTTTGCTTTTGCATACCCAATGATACCTTCATAGTTCCCGCAAACCATCAATGCAGTGTACCTTTCAACCCTGCCACCCTAAAAATACAAGTCTTTCTTTTTATAGCCGAGCAATTAAATTAAAAGATACGAGAGAGAGAAATGTCAGACAGCTATACCTTTGTGACCTTAGCAACTTTTTTTACATCTATCACATGCACATCATATCCCTGCAAAAATAAGAAATAACCTGATCAGCATTAAAAATAAAAAGAAAACTAGAGAAAAGGTGTATGGCATAAGCATTATCCACCATGGTTCATTGGTCCAACAAACCAAACAAGATGTATCATGAAGCTTAACTTATAGGCAAAATAAAACTCATGTAGCTATTAGATCACTGGCCTTCTTAAATATTCATATGCATTTGACAACATCAAAGCATACGGAACCCATATACTAACTAAGTTTTTGTTAAAATGTAATAAAATGAATGGCTGAAAATTAAGGTAGAAGTATGGAAAAATGCAAAATCTTTTAATATAGATATGCCGCATTGAACTAGCATAAAAGGCAATTTAAGAAACACCAAGCATGAAATTTTTGGCTATCCACTTTTATAAAAGAGCAGGTACAGCACCACAGCTACAATAGATTTCACGAAAATTCTAAATTAAGACCCCTCCTGCAAACTCTATTGCTTAGCAAGCCTGGAAATCATCTGACATATTGAAACTGCTTCCAGTATCCCAAATGTTAGGAAGCGGATATGTTCACTCTGTTCACTGTACCTCTAAAATCTTTGTTTCAAATGTCGTGACACTTTTAACTTATGTAACACAAAACTAATTCCACTGTATTAATATGATTTGGTCTTTTAGTATCTGCACAGCTGACAGATATGAATAAATGGAGAATCTACTTACTTTTCTGTATAAAGGTTGTCTTTTCTTCTCTGTCAAAGCATTTCTGTCTTCAGCCAGTTCTCTAATCTCCTCTTCTAACCGTTTCCCCTTCTTTCCAAATGTATGATCAAGCTCAGAAAGCTTCTGTTCAAGTTTCTTGTCAATTGCATTCAGCTTCTCCAACAGAATATCATCCCTTTCTTTCATGTCATCAAACTCCTCTTCATCATCATCATCGTCATTGTCATCCTTAGACCCATCAACTACAAGACGCTCTTCTCTCTCTTCACCACCACCTTGAACATTATCACGTTCGATAACTCCATAATTAGCAGGGTTGTTTGGATCGAAAGCCTCTTTCCACTCAACCAACCTCATAGCTCTATTCAGTTTCTGCTGGAGAACAAACTTCTCTTTCCCTTCAGCCACCTTCAAACGGTTCATCAGTTCACCAATAACCCTATACTCAGGTCTAAGTTTGAAATGTTTCTCCTCAAATTTGTCTAATTTGTTCATCCACCTAAATGTCTCATCAAGTGTCTCTGCCAAACAATCATACAAACTTACAAGGAATCACAAACAATCATAAACCATTTCTAAGCCATCAAAAATGTCATATACCTGACTCGGTAAGGGTCTGAAGAAGCTCCTTATGCCTCTGAAACTTCTTATTAAAGATGTCTTGTTTCTTTCTTTCTTCATCCCAATCAACCTCATCCAATTCACTATCCGAATCAGACGACTCTTCACGCCTGTTTAATTCACCATCATCTTTCAAATTCTGTTTTTTAAGCTTCTCGATAAGCGGCTCAATCCCTAAGTAATCCTCTTCGTCTTCGGCATCAATGTCTTTGAAATCAAGTCCTTGTCTTTGCCTCTCCTCTCTCTCACGCTGCTTCTCTTTCTCAACCTCCGCTATAAGATCTCTCACTATTCCATCAGCTTCGGCTGGTGAAATTGTGCTTGCAGAGAAGAAACGGTACCTCTGAGATGCGATCCATGGAGTTTGATTTACGGTGAAGGAGGAGGAGTAACCGGAGATTCTTTTCGGAAATGTGGATGTCGAGGCGTCAAGACTACAGATTTGACGGGAAAATGAAGATCTAGGGTTCCGGCGAAGTAGAAGACGAGGCCATGACGATGCTCGAGTTCTGAAGGACATTGTTAGTGGTTCATCAGACTAAAATTGAAAGAGTGAAAATTTCAAAAACCTCAGAAGACAGAAACGAGTTTTAGGGTTTTTGTGTGTTGAGTGACATTTGTTTTACAAATGGGCTTCACTTTCACTCATGGGCCCAATTTGGTCAAGAGGTCATAAAGCTTAAGTTGGATTTTGCCATTTTGGTGCAATTAGGCTTGGACATTCGGGCTCGGTTCGAATTTTTCAAGTTTTTTGATTTTTGAGTTTATGCCTCTAGATCTCATTTAAGTATTTTATATATTTGGATCAGATTTATTTCGAGTTATTTCAGGTTCGGGTTCAGATTTAATATATTTTAAATATAATTTTTCGGGTTTTTCGGGTTTTCGAATTTTGAGTTTAGAGGCCTAAACCCATTCGGATATTTTCTCAGCAACGAGTTCGGATCGGAATCGGATTTTTCGGTTCGGATTCCGATTCAGATTCGGATTTTTTGCCCATCCCTAATTTTTCTTGTAATATATGTTGTTAACAAAAGAGAAAAAAACGAAAAATATGTACTAGAGTTGAATTCTTTTGGTGATAAATCCTCAAAAAATTTATCACTACAAGCTTATTTCAAACTTCTATGAAGAAGCAAATGAATTGGTCAATACAACATTGAAACTATGGTTGCAAATGGTTGATTTGTGAGAGGTAGATGAACGAGATGAATATAGTTTTTATCGGGGTTAATCGAAAAGTACACTATTTACTGTAAATTTATATTCATCCAATTTTTAGTAAGACTTACATAATAGATGAAAAATGGTATGTTTGAGATGAAAATTGTTCCTACATAAAATATAAGAGAAATCAGAGGAATAAAATGAAAACTAGATTTCTCAGCAGCTTATTTATCGCATTCATCTCTCATATTTATTCATTTCACCGCTATTCAAACATTTTTTTTTTTTCGTTAACTACCATTTCTAGCCTATAAAAACCAAAATTTATTGTGTATTTTTGATCTGGATTATTGAATTGTTTTTTTTTGTACAATGAAAGATTATTGAATAATAGCCTCCTATTATTGTCAAACAAAAAAATTCATTTAACACATTACAATAAATTCATTTAACACATCTAGGATAATTACCTGCGCCTTGTGCGACCAAATGAAATTGTGAAATATAAGTGTTTACGTTAAAAGTTGTTTTGCACATTCAAAAACATATTTTGTTACCAATACTATCGATAATAGAACATATTAATGCTTACTTTTTCTATATAGATGGATATATTTATAAAACATACGTAACAACTTTAATATTTAAAGCGCTGATGGTCTGTGAAAGCCGCTTCAAGCTGATTAGATGCTCTATTTGGGCTGGTCAGTGGATCGAGTTTCTCCAGTTTATCAGTTCCCATACCTGCTTTGCAAACTCAGTCAAACAGGATATGATGAATTGATTCAGTTGATTCACAGCACTTGCACGTATGGGTGCCTTGAAGACCTCTTCTGGTACAATTCTCTTTCGTGGGCAGGGCATTCTTCATTGCCTTCCACATGAATGTTTTGATTTTAGAAGCACATTGGATATTCCATATTTGTTTGTACTAGTTGAAATATGAGGAGATAGCACCTCGATTAATAATTTTGATTATTACGATTATAATTGAAAATCTAAAAATTTATAATTCATAATTTTTACACAATATTAGAATTTTTGTTGTTGTATAGCACTTTAAATATAACCAAAAAATCAATCTAGTTTATATCTCGCGCTATAGCGCGGATTGATTTTTTATATTTAAGTTTTATTTAAAAATTTTTGTTATAGTATTGCAATGATTTTAATACTTAAATATTTGAGTTAGGTTATTATTTGTCATTCAACAAATTAAATGTTATTTTTATACTCTCCAAATAATAGTAAGAAAAAATTAACTTCAACTATTTGATTTCATTAAAAGAAATGTATTAGTATTAAATATATATATATACAAATTTTAAAATGTGTTATTATTAAATAATAATAAAAACTATGAGTATAAAAAATCTATTTTTAGTAAATATTTGATTTAATTTAAGAATAATAATTTGAATCTTTCAAAAATGTAATAGTTTTTTTTTTTTTTTAAATGATCAGGAAGTTCAGAGCCCGTATGCCCGTACGTCCCCAGGGCAGGCCCCAACCATGTAATATAACTCTTTTTTGAAGAGTAGACCCCTCCCAACACGAATCGAACCCGTTACCTCAAGGTCCCTACGTTTTTGGTAGCCGAGGGCTTAACCACTAGGTCAACTCGTCGTTGGTAAAATATAGATTTTACATGAATGTTTTGAATTTTAAATTAATATCTTTTATGCATGTAAAACAAAATATATTGTTGATTTATTATTTTAAAGTGTGTCTAATTTTTAATAAGATTTAATTACATAATTGTGTTTGGTTATATGGGTAAAAAAAAAAGATTTATTAGATTATTTTGGCTATAAATATAAATAATAAATACAAACAAATATTTACACTTAATGATTTTTTTGTTTGCTTTTAAGATCAATAATATAATATGTAATTATTTACAATTTAAATATTTTTGTAATGTGTAATTCCCAATTAGTAGTATTAGATATGTATTATATGATTTTTAAATTAATTTTATATAGTAATATTGTAGTAAAAATTTGATAAGTTTGTTTATAAATTTATTATTTTATTTTGGAATCTATAAATTAGTTATTATTAATTTATATATTTACTATTTTTTAAATTAATTTTTCGTTTCACTAATTTATTTATTTATAAAATTTGAAGATAGATTTTGTGAAGGCACGGAACGCGGGCAACATTATCAAGCAACTTACTACATCCTACGGTCAAGTAATCAGTGAGCCACAGGAAATCAAAAATGAAGTAATCGGTTTCTATAGGGATTTTTTGCAAGCACCTCCGATCCAACAACCCATTAACGAAGTTTTCCTAGAAGATTTGATTAAGTACCGATGCTCGCCCAATATCTCGGAGATGCTGGTAGCGGAGGTAACTGGTGAGGAGATCCAGTGCGTTCTCTTTTCTACGCCTTCTAATAAATCCTCAGGACCGGATGGATTTACTGCTGAATTTTTCCAAATGGCTTGAGATATTGTTTGGTCGGATTTCATAACCGTAATTCAATTGTTCTTCATTCACGGTTTCATGCCTATTGGTTTTAATGCAATAGCCCTCGCTCTTTTTCCTAAGAAGGAGGATGCTCAGTTTGTTCGTGATTATCGGCCGATAGCTTGTTGCAACATCATCTACAAGACCATCTTCAGAATCCTAGCTAATAGGCTCTCTACCTTGTTATCAGAAGCCATCGAACCAAATCAATCTGCTTTTATCAAAGGCCGCCTCTTACTCGAAAACGTTCTTCTAGCAATGGAATTGGTAAAAGATTATCATAAGCCATCGATCTCTTCTCGCTGCAGCCTTAAGCTTGATATTTTCAAGTTTTTGATACGATACGTTGGGGTTTTATCACTATGACGCTTCGTGCGATGGGTTTGCCAAAGTTATTTATTCATTGGATTTATGGATGCATCTCCTCTGCTTCTTTCTTGATCTGCATTAATGGAGAAATAGAAGGTTTTTTCAGAAGTTTCAGAGGGATACGACAGGGATGTGTTATGTCTCCGTACCTTTACGACATTGTTAATAATGTTCTCTATCTTCTCCTCAATAGATCGACTCAAGAGGGACATATTGGATACCATCCTTTTTGTAAAGAGGTTAATATCACGCACTTGAGCTTTACCGATGACATCTTGGTATTCTTTGATGGTACGGTACGCTCCCTGGACTCAATAATGGCTGCTCTTAAAACATACTCGGCCGTTTTGGGACTCGCTGTGAACATGTCTAAATCGGCGATTTATATGGCTAGTCGCATTCCCTCTAATCTGCTCCCGAGGGTGAATTCTCTGGGGTTTTAAGTAGATCACCTACCCATCAGGTACTTAGGCCTTCTGCTCACCACCAAAGTCATGTCAAAACAAGATTATGAGCCTCTTATTGACCGCATTCGCTCATGTTTCCTCTCTTGGAAGAATCGGACATTGCCATACGCTGGTCGCTTACAGCTTATCAAATCTGTGATTGCTAGCATTACGAACTTATGGTGTTCCGCCTTCAATCTACAACAAGGTTGCCTTGATCGAATAGAGAGTATGTGTTTGGCATATCTATGGTCAGGTTGCCCTTTTACTACTTCCAAAGCAAAGGTCTCTTGGGATGAGGTTACTAGGCCTAAGTATGAGGGAGGCTTGGGAATTCGAAAACTCAGGGATACATCTTTAGTGTTTTCACGGTTCGTTGTGGGTAGCATGGATTCGTCGTTACTTATTGTGTGGGCAATCTTTTTGGGAAATCAAAGGTACCACCAAGGGTTAATGGATTTGGAGGAAACTCCTTCAGCTTCGTTATGTTGCTAAGGATTTATGTCGTCTTGACATTCGCGATGGTTCATCCGCGAAATTCTGGTATGATTCATGGTCCGGTCTTGGATATTTAGTGGATATTGTAGGTGATGCTGGTATGAGGATACTTGGTCTTCACCACTCTGCCACCATAGTTGACACAACTCGCCAAGACAGCTGGCACTTCCGGCGGTGCCGTCATCCAGCGATGCTTGAGATCATTCACCACATTCAGCAGCTTCCCCCTCTCCGAGCTGAATCAGGTCCTGATATTGTTCAGTGGAAGTGTAACGATACTGACTTCAAATCAACCTTCTCCGCTAAAACAACGTGGAATCTGATACGATCTCGACATCCTTTCGAACCTTGGGCCAAAATTCTTTGGTTTTTTTTGCAGTGCCGAGGTTTTCCTTCATCACTTGGCTTGTTCTTCGTGATAAGCTTTCAATCGGAAGCCATTCAGCTCTTTGGGGTGTTCAGCAAGCGTGCCCGCTATGGGGAGAACGAAATGAGACGCTGGATCATCATTTCTTCGCATGCCCGTACTACTTCAGCATCAGGTCTTCACTCTGTACCAGGCTTCTCGGCTGCCTCACCACGCCAGATCCTAAACCGGAGGAGCTTCATTGCCAACATCCTCTATCGTATGCTGTTTCAAATGACAATTTATTTCGTGTGGAGAGAATGGAATAATCGAACGCATCAATCACCGAGCATGCCCCAACAACGCCTTACTAAGCTCATCGCCAAATCAGTCCATGACCGAATTCAATCCAGGAGAAGCCAGAGCCACGGTGAAGCTGCAACTCTTTCTGATCGGTGCTGAGCACTATACCCTCCGTAATTTGTTTTCTGATTCCCCTCTGTTTTTAGTTTGCCCTGTTCTCAAAACATTACTGTCTCCAGTTTTTTATTTCCTCCCTGATGTGATCCTCACATCGAATTCCATCATCACTTTGGAGCAAGAAAGACAAAGTCTTGGAATGGGGACACTTGTGCCACTTGGCGATGCTGAGAAGATAAAATGGAGCATAAGGAAAGATCCAAGAGAGCCATTCACCAACACCGAGCCGTTCCATGATCAAGACAAGACCGGACCGGACAAAACGAGTCATTTTCGGGCCGAGACCGAGGGTCTAAGGGCACTTAGCTTTGGGAGCAAAGCTAAATGTTTCCTCACTCTTCATTAGTGAGGACACTTCTCAAAGACCTTAGATAAAATATTGTACTCTTTTCCTACTTCTAGTTTTACCACATCGGGTTTATAGAAAAAGGTTTTAATGAGGCAAGAAAAGTCTAAGGCATCACATCTCATTTCCCTTATGTATTTGACTTGGAAATACACATGACAAGTCTAAATACACAAGAGATGTGATCCTATCCTAAGGAAAACCCCTACTTATGTTTTCCTTTCTTTTATTGCTTTTGAGACTTATGCCTTTTCTTGTTTTTATGGTTTAGTTGTTTTTTTAGTTAGTTTATGGCCTAAGTATCCAGCTTGTTATCTATGGACTTAGGCCTAAACTAAACCTAATTAAAACCTAATTGTAAGCCTATAAAAGGCAAGCTACTCTTCTTTACTCATTAAGCAATCATTACTAAAAATCTCAAAGTTGTATCTTTATCTCTCATCTCTAGTCTAGAGTGAGAAAACCCTATAAATTTGGAGGTTTGTCCTCAGCTTATCAAGAACAATTCATAGCTCTTGTGGTGCCCTTCACTTCTCCACCCTCCCACCAGTTTTGCTTTGCCAGTCATCTCCTCTGTTTGCCCCATTATATTGTTTCCCTTGTTGTTCTTCCTTCCGCCGTGAGCTCTCCTTCTCTTCAACCATGTCCAATTCTGATCGTGAACCGAAGCTGAGCTCTCATACCTTCACTCTCATTCCCATCTCACGATCATTTGTCCCGCCGTCCGCCCCGAGTTGTCCCAAGGCCCGCTAGAGCTTCTGTTTGACCGAAACATCCTTTGGAGCTTAGATCGTTGGTTCTTTCTTGGTCTTAGGCGTGTATTACTCCCACTTGCATGTAAATAATTTTTATTTTTAATTAATATCACATTTCATAAAAAAAAAAAAGATTTTGTGATTATTTTATTTTCAAATATGTATTTTTAATAGTAAAAGTTAATTAAGTATAATCTGAATAAAACTGAAAATAGTTTTTATGAAAATTTTATTTTTAAATATGTATTTTTAATAGTAAAAATAGATTAAGTGTTTAGACATTTTTACCTTTAATGATTTTTTTTTTGTTTAGTTTTTCAGACTAATGACATTGTATGTAATTTTTAATTGGATTTTCCCCTAATATTAGTAAGGTTTGGGTTTTGGACAAATTTGTAAGCACAAACTATCTCTGTGACTGGCATGAACCAAAAAAAAAAAAAGAGAACATGTTCATACAAAGGAGATTCTATCTCAAAAATATTTGTAGAACACACAAAAAAGTTTTAAACTTCGAACACATATTATTAAAATTTCACATTTACTTGTGTAGCTTAAAACATCTTATCAAATTCAGTGATTAAATACAACGAGAATCTACCATAAACCCAGAAATCAAACCTGAGCAAAACTGTTTGAGAAACACAAAAAAGGATTTGAACTTTTGAACAACCATTATTGAAATTTTCCTTCTTTTGGACCTTAAACTCATAAAACAGAGCCAAAAACTCACTATGTTATTGGGTTCAAAAGTTACCTAAAAGAAGAGAAATCATCAAGAGGGTCAGGTTTTTTATCTGAACCCTCTAGTCATCAATCTAATGAGTAGAATATGAAATAAAAACCAATCTTTAGCATTTCACTGACCAGGCCAAAAACCAAAAAACTCTCTCTAATCAAATATTCACCAAAGAAAAACAGAAAACTTTTGTTAATGGACAAAAGTGTAACCAAAATCTGTCTCTACGACTGGCCTATCAAAATCAAGTTGGAAAAAAGAAGCGGAGATTCGATAATGATTTACTTATAGAATCTAGAATGAACCCAAGAGAAAACATGTTCAGACATCGAAGATTCTTACTCAAACATAGAAGAATTTAAATGTTATTTTTAAATGGGTACTCTCCAAATATTAGTAAGGGGATGAGCGAGGAGGAAATGCAACAATATCACCAAAACCAGATTCTACCTTCGCAAATTTTTCGATCTTTACTGCCACAGGTTCTGCAGATAGCATCCGGATTCGGTAGCCCTAGCCGAGAATCAGTCACCTGATTTGCTACTTCAACCGTTATGGCAACCAATTTATCTTATAACAAAGTACCATTACATTAAATATTTTTGCTCAGTCTACTCAAAAACAAATCGCGAAGATTAACTTCGGACAACACTTACTCGATTAGTGTTATTTGAACTGTTAAAACCTATTGAGGTTAGACTTCCCATGGGAATCTTGAAAGAACCGCAACCAAATTTATTGTTATTATAAAAACAAATAAACAATATTTTCATAAATATTATTTATTATTTCCCTATTAACAACTCTAACCACTTAATTAAACCCACTTAATCTTGGTTTACCTAACCACATAACCAAATTAAATTTTCTTTTAATTTAAACCAATCAACTAGAATATTCTAAATTCTAACCACGATGAACAGTATCACGATGAACAGTAATCGCGATGAACAGAAAACAACTCAAATAAAACACCTCAATCTATCTCTAGAACCACCACTCTTCTCCTTGCCATGATTCTCCAGCTTTCAACTACTCTTTACCTGCATCAACGAGTGGATGCATAAGTATAAAAATACTTAGTGAGTAGATCCTCTCATCTTAGGAGATTAACATATAGAAAAGAAAAATCATAAAAATATATACAAGAGATACCAATCACCCAAAGAAACACAAAACATCAAGATCATCACCAAAACTTGGATCTACACAAGTGTAAATATGTCAGAAAATCCAGATCAAAACATTTATCTCGTGGTCATACACTCACCTTAGTCTTCAGTGAAAAGATGTAGGAGAAGACAAAACAAGTTAAGGAGGCTGGGGGTGGGGATCGATTCTATTAAAAATAGGCTAGGTTTTTCCTTATTTTTCAACCAATAAGAATTGATATAAAAACTTACTAGGATTGATTAATTATAACCCTTAGATTAAATCAATCACAATCCTTATTTCATCCTAAGATTTCTGATTTTAACTCAAATCCCTCATCTCTTAAATTTTTAGAAACTCAACCACCAACTTTACAAAATATCAAATTAACCCAATTTGATTTAAAATCAATTCCGGAACACGAGTGTTACAATTCTTCCCCGCTAGAAATAGATTCGTCCTCGAATCTTTAGCTAAATCACGCTGCTTAAACCATCTATTTACAGTCTGCCACCTATCTCTATTTATTTGATTAACTGTAGTCATAACCACCTCCTCTCCTTTTTTTAAGAAAACGTCAAGTCAAATCTCTTTGACCATACTCAACCCATACCCAAACCATGCTCAGCTCCAGACTCATGCCTATATACTCAATGCTCCCAACTCATACTCAGACTCTTGAAGTCTTTCAAGATCAACCATCCTTAGGACCTCACAGAACCCATTGTCCTTAGAGCCATATAGAACCTACTGTCCCTAGAGCATCACGAAACCCACTATCTCTAAAGCATACAAAAAACCCATTGTCCTCCTTCGGCGTATAGAAAACCCACTGTCTTCTTGAGTCCTAGAAAACCCATTGTTCTCATAGAGCATTGGAAAACCCATTGTCTTCCTAGAGTATTGGAAAACCCACTGTCCTCCCGGTCCGAGGAGAATGTATTCATCCTCAAGGGTCATCAGATAATTCATTGATCTTCCTATGCCATCACAGAATCACTCATGTTCTCCAAGGGCACCAAAGGAACCACTTATCTCAAGGAACTACACTTGTCCCAATAGCCCTCACACATAAAACATATGCGGACTACTCCGCTTCCTCGGATTCTTATCCTTAGAATCTCATCCAAGTCTTAAAACTCTGAATAAGACTCTTCCTAAACAATTTTAAAATACCACTTGTTCGATTTATGTCTAGCATCTATAACATTTCACGTCAAAATTAATAAAAATGGTCCACTTAATTTTTATTAATCATCAAAATATGCATAATCGTTTACAAACTCTAGAAACGAAATACATAACACCAAGAAGAAAAATAAATTTACCGGAAAATCTCTTTAAATGCTCGAAGAGGATGACTATAGAGTTTCCTGTATCCGTTATCCAATTCACTCATAGATAACATGCAACACAGAATCATGCTTAACTGATTAAACCGCTTTTAATCAAATAAACATACATCATATAAGCTCTCGGTCCAGTTTACAGAAACACTAACCGTCCAAGACATGCATTTTAAAAAACTGTTATTTATCAATAAAATCCAATTAATCACCCAATTCAAATTTAAAATTCAAATTCAAACACCAAATTTAAAATTTAAAAATTTAAATTTTGCCACTAAATTTAGCTTTCCTAGAACCAACTTAATTGATTATTATTATTACCAATTTGAAAGAACCGCATCCAAATTTATTATAATTATAAAAATAAATAAACAATATTCCCATAAATATTATTTATTACTTCCCTATTAACAACTCTAACCACTTAATTAAACCCACTCAATTGATTTAAACCAACATTTTCCTAAAATCAATATTGGTTTACCTAACCATTTAACCAAATTAAATACTCCTAAATTTAAACCAATCAACTAGAATATTGATAAGATGATTTGTTTCACCTCGTCCCAGGTTTCATCCGAGCACTATTAGAAAGTAGTCTCGAGAGTTTAACCCGATCTTGCCGCAAGTGCACGGTTAAATGCAATCGTAGTATGTTCGGGATCGATCCGCAGGGACTGAGAACAACTACACAGAAAGTACATATGTGAATCTAATCTAGACAAATTATAATTATTTGAGTTTTTAGTTTTAATTATCTAAAGTGCATAAAAATAAATAAGCTATAATTAAATTACTGAATTAAATTCCATAAAATAAATAGCTGAAAATATAGTGCATAAAATACAGGTGCATAAATTAAAGTGCGAAAATTAAATTGCAGAAAATAAATTACGGAAATATAAATAGCAGAAAATAAAGTACGTAAAATAAATTGCAGAATTTAAATAGCGTAAATTAAATTACATAAAATAAAAGTACTTAAATTAAATTACAGAAAATAAATAAAATAAATTTAATTGCGTAAAATAAATTGCATAAAATAAAATAACTTAAATAAAATAACGATTAAACAATAATAAAGAAAATGATTCCAAGAGTGAATGAGAACGAATCTGGAAATCTTCTAATATGAGAATTAATGTTGTTTAACCCTTCGTGAGTATCTATTGTTAGTATTTTCGTATATAGATTAGTCCATTTTCATGGTATGCTAAACTCTCTGTAAAAATCCACTCTCGTGGTGCTCTTACAAGCATTGAGAACGATCTCGTCATCGACCAGACTGACCAACAATTGCAATTATACAAAGTAGCCAACCCCTAACATGCTTAGTTTCGACACCTTAATCCACTTTCGTGGCATCAAGACTCTAAGATGTTAAAGTAACTTGATCAAAGCTAATTTAGATAAGCTAACAAGTAAGAATAGATTTATCGATCGACTAAGATTCCGAGTATGTAGATCCGAAATTCTTTTATCCACTTTCGTGGTATAGAGAATTCCCGAAACACTTGGTCATGCCCAACGGATTAGACCAAGCTCTTAGACAACTCCCCAAGGAGTAAATCTAGTCTTAGGACCACATACAAGGTAGTCAATCGGTTAAGAACAGAAAACATCAATCTCTAATCAGTAGATCCCATCATCGATCTCCACCCCTAAAATTCTAAAGAATCTACTCGCTCATAACTTCGAGGGTGACAGAAGTATATGAGATAGAATACATAATAAACTATAAATAAAAATAGTAAAAGAAAACAAAGAGACAGAAGAAGAAGAACTAATGCATAAACATAAATGAAACTAAAGAACAAGAGTGTTTGAGAATTTCTCTCTTTAGGTGGTGGCTACAAAATGGTGCAAGAAGTGGGAACCCTTATGAGGGAGGCTACATGTGTTTATATAGAGTTTTAGGAGACTTGGAGGAGTCTCGGTCGTGCCCCAAAAGCTTCCAGAAGGTTCTAATTCGACCCAAAGCTTTCCATACTTTGCAATTCGCATTAACCGAACTTTCCTATTTTGCCCGGTGAGTCAGCGTCAATGGGCCACGTTCGACGTGGATTCTCAGGAGGGGCGTCGATGGGCCATGCTCGATGCTTGCGTCGACGGTCTTCGTTGTCAGCTTCTGAGCTTGGGCTCCCCTCTGGTGTCGATCGTTCTAGATTGATGCTTGGATTGATGGGATGCTCAGAGAGAGCATCGACCAGCCACAGTCGATGATATGGTCGCATCTTCCTTTGAGGTGGCTTTTCGTGATACTCTCGGCCCGAATAAGTAGCTCCCAAGTCTCCATAGCTTTTTAAAGCTCCAAAACATTATGAAAACACTGGTTTTACTCTAAGTACCTATAAATATATAAACATATGCATATGCACTAAAATAACTCTAAATGCTAACTAAAACTTATGAAACTAACCTATATGAATGCATGAAAATATGTAAATATGAGCGTTATCAACTCCCCCAGACTTGTCTTTTTGCTTGTCTTCAAGCAAACAAATTTAAAGAAGTTATATAATATCTACATTGAACATCTTACCTTACATTATCTTATCGTGTTAATATCCTTCAACTTAGTGAGATAGAAATAGCTCTAAGCGTACTACATGTACTTCACCATAAGCATAGCAGGTTACCTTAGTTTGGAGCCACATCCTTCTTCGAACTTAGGCTCCTCTTTGTTGACTCCCCTTATTTAGTTTAGGCGTGATATCTCGAGTTGGAACCATTGATCAAAGGACATGAACATTTACTCTTTCGGATTTCTGTAAGCTCACGACCGTCTTACTACAATCTCTTTCCTCTTCCTTTTCTTAGTTCAAGGTCAATCGATTCTTCCCTATTTTTCTAGGATATCATTTTATTTTTTTATCGATCGCCTTTTTCTTTCCAACTCTTTACTTTTCTTAGGATAGGTTTCCATGAGACGCGAATGTTAAAAGTGATAGCTTTCAACACCCGGTTCACTTCCTTAATACCTATATCCTTTTTTCTAATTATTGAAGGGAAGGAAAAGGGGAATTCCACTTACTTAGATGTGCCTTGCAATGTCTCATAGAGGTATCACATCCAATGTATCTCAAGCTCTAAATCGAAAAAATTAAAGTTCATTGAGGTGAGAAGTCAACTTTGAGTCGTCTAAGTCTCTGAGGGAATGGTCCTTTTGGGGTTTGTTTATCCACTTATGGGTTTTCCAATTTTCCTGCTTGAAACTTATTTGCTAATCTCAGAAAAGCATAAAAATATTAGTATAAATAACATAGTGGTAAAGTTCAAAAATTGTTGCCTCATTAAAAACCTTGCCACGAGTTATTGAACCATGGCTAAGGGAAAAAGAGTACAACAATTCTTAGTTTCTAAATCAAAATAAAAAGAAAATAGAAAATGAAAATGTCAAAATAAAAACAAAGGGGAAACAAGAAAATAAAACATGAAAAAGAAAAGGTTAGAAGTTTACGATGCCTCCCCCACACTTATTTTTCACCGTCTCGGTGAAAATAAATCAAAAGAAAAATATCGTAAACGACACAAAAGGTAGACTAGTAAAAGAAAATAAAATGGAAGGAAACTAAAAGAAAAAGGAAAAACAAGGTCTTACGCTGAGTTTAGAGTCCACTAGACTCCGAAGTGTCGAGCGAGAAAGAAGGGTTGCTCGAGCTTGGCGTAGGAGATCTAGTAGCACAACGCTTGTGTCGCGAGTGTGTCTCATATGAAGATGGTCTTGGTGCTTCGGGAGGGACCATCGAAAAACTCGGCAGCTCATGGAAGGATTGGCGATATGGCATTGTGGACATGTTATCGTCAAAGTCTTGTGTTGCTTAGTCATCATCAGCTCGGGTGTCACTCGATGTTGTAGCTTTTGCTTCAAGACCCTTGACTTTTTTCTTTAGCTTCTTCACTGCTTTCACCAACTTAGTCTTTGCTTGCCCTCAAGCAAACATATAAGTGTAAGATGGAGGAGAGGTTTGAAGGTGGGGATTCAGAACCAAAGCGTGCTGATATAATAAATGATATCAATGTCCAAGTTGCTAGTTCTAGAATGCAAGATGTTTGAACTCTACTTAAAAACTTTAGCCATACTCTTTACGACATAATTTCAATTAGTCTCAATCTAGACATGCATTCAAATCTACCAATCCCTTTAACATTCGATTAAGCAGAAATCATGAATCAAGCTATGCATTTTCAATGAACTCATTTGGCCAAGGATAAGGTTAAGAGACAAAGATGGTCCCTTTCATATGGTTTAATCATTTCAAAACAGGGATCACTCAAGAAAGGAATGAGCTTTAGCAGATGCTAAAGGTAAGAGCCAACCTGTGCATACAAGGATCGATTCTCATCTACCCAATGATACACAAGTGATCTTAACCCTCCTAGTTCTAAATCCAGAAAAATATCCTATTTCTACCCTTAACTCTTGGCAATCATTTTTTTCTGCTTTGAACTTTTTCTTGGATCAAACTCATTCTCTTCTTCTTGTTCTTGTTCTAAGGAAAGGCTTTTAAGACTTCTAGCGGATTAGGGGTCTTTCACTTCCAGCTTAGGCTTTCTTTCTTAAGACATTAGGCTTTTTGCCTTTTTTTCCCTTTTTCTCTTTTTAGCACAGCCCCAAATCCTTTACTAGATCAATTTACCTTCAGCTTTTCCTCTCCTAAAAACTTTTAACCCTTTCTCCTTTTTCTTTTCTTCTTTCTCCAAATTTTTTTTCTTTTTGCAGAACCAAACCCTATACCCAATAATCAAGCTCCCACCTAGTCCTATTTGATTCAAAAATTGCAAACCAGAACTACATGAGATTCTATCTTTGTCGGCTCAAACCTAACACTTTCTGCCAACCTCATTCAAAAATAGGCCTTACAGGCTCAATAAAGTAAACATGGCTTGAAAGAAGACTAGGTTAAGGGTAGGGAAAATGTTCTAAGGATGAGAACAGCTACTTGGATTAGCAAAAGTGGTAAACAGGTGAAAGAAAATCCAAGTATATATGTGGTATCCATGAGTTCAAATGCAATGCATAAGCGAGATAATTACAAGTCAAATTCAGGTTCAATTAGATAGGAAATGGTGTCAAATCACAACATGCTTCAAACAAGACTATCTAGTTGTGCATTCAAAGTATGGTGCAGTCTTACTTTAAGTTTATTCACAATGCATTAGACAACTAGAGACGAAGGCATTGAGATTATCTTATTGAATCAGCACGCTTACAAGGTTATAATCATAATCCCCTATGCATATGAAAAAGCCCTATATGGAAAGAATCTAGACTCAATCCTAAAATGCAAATGCAACTACATGAACACTCTCTTTTTGTTTTTTTTTTTCGAAAATTTTTCAAATTTGTTTGGTTTTTCTATGCCTTAGATGTATGCAGACTCAAGTATGCACAAAATTGAAAAATAAAAACATAATAAACATGTCAAACACATCTTAAGTCTTCCCCCAAACTTAAATTACACAATCCCCTGTGTAATAAAAATCTGAAGGATGGTTTAAGAAACAACAAAAATAAAAAAAAAATGCAAATGATATGGACAAGAATAGATGGAGCTGGTACCTCAAGGGTTGGAGAAGAAGGAGGTTATTGATTCCTCCATGCTCTCCCTGGTGTAAGCAGGTTGGTGTGCTGACTCGGCCACTGAATCGACGTGGGGATCGAGTCTGTTACTCGAGTCAAGGTTTTGGTTCCTCCAATCCTTCTTTTCTTTGCTCAAACCCCTTCCCTGTTGATTGACCACCTGAAATACTAGCAAACAAGTAAAAAAACCAAAAACTTAAAGCATTATGTACAAGGATAGACATGGGACTTCCTCCCAAGTGAGCTTGTTTAAAGTCTCTAAGCTTGACTTCACCTCCTTATTAGGTCTATGGTAGTTCATGGAGGGGAACTAAGATCTCCTCTGCAATGATCTGACCAAGTATGAATGGCTTGACCCCTTGCTCGTTCATTGTGCTCTCAGCTCCATCCTTTCTTTCCAGAGAATTCCCTTTCTCTTTATAAATCTTTGGGGGTGGAGCTTCATCGACCTTCTCAATTGTACCAATGTACATTGCTTTTTCATCACGGTAGCCATCATCTTTGATAGTGATTGTGTCACATAGCTTGTTGGAAGAAGCTGTTATTGGGTAGGAGACCTTGTCATTCACATTCATAAGGACTACCCTTTGGTTCTTGAAGTCCATGTTTGCACTAATAGTGTTGAGGAAGGGGGTTCCAAGGAGGAGTGGGAGCTTGTTGGCCTTCTTCATTTCCATAACAATAAAGTCTGTTGGGACTATACAATCCCCAACTTTAAGTGGGTAATCTTCAAGAAGACCAAGTGGCTTTCGTGAATGAGCGTCTCCAAAAGTGATGGGTGATGGATGATGAGTGATGCTTCTTATCCCTAGCTCTTTAACATCTTATGGGACATGACATTCACACTTGAACCGGAGTCGCATAGAGCATCCTCAATTTCCAAATCACCAAGAAAGCAGGTTATAGAGAATATACCGGGATTCCCAAGCTTGGAGAGAGACTTAGACTCCATCCTTGTTGTGTTTGGTGAATCAATGCAATCGACACTACCCTTGTATTCAACCATGGTTACGTCCTTATCTTTCTTGAATCTTCCTGGGAATGGAAGTTTGGGCTTGTATGGAGGTAGAGCAAATGATGATTAACTTTCATTGGAAGAAACTAATTTTTAGTAGGTGGTGGCTAAACTCGAAATGGAGCTCGAACAGGTTGATCGAGTGCTCTGTTCGAGTCCATACTCGGCTGATCAATTTGAACTTTTTCTTGGCACAAATCCTCCCCATCTTGGTCTTCAATGTCCACAGTGATTGGAGTAGTTTCTTTTCTTGCTAGGAGCGCTCTTCCGCTCCTCAAAGTGATTGCATTGGTGTTAGCATCTGAACCATAAAGCAAAGACTCAATTTTTCTAATTTTAGCTTCATGATCAGCAATGGGACTTGATTCCATTGAAAAGATGGCATTGCAATACTCCTTTGGGTTCTGAATTGCTTTTCCAGAAAGTTGTCCAATAGGCTTTGTGGAAGAGGTGGAGGAAGACGTGTTCTCCATGTACTTATTTAGAGTTCAGTGTCTCAATCTTGCTGTTGAGATCATTGTAGGTGTAGTCCATCTGGGTTTTTCACTTCAGCAAACTTTTTTGCTGCTTCCATAGCACCTGCTGCTTGACTTTAGAGTAGCTGTTGCATCATTGTCTTGAGTTCTTGATCTAGTGCTGTAGATGGTGGAACTTGTTGTGTAAAACCCAGAGTTGGACCCATGACTTCTTGCTGTTGATAACCTCTTTGGTATTGCTGCTTAGGAACAAAGCTTTGATTTTGGTTGTAAGCAACAAAAGGCTTGTTTTGTAGCTGTTGCTGCTGAGGTAGGTAGAGGTGATCCTGCTGGTTTGGGTTACCTTTTATAGTTGATAAAACCCTTGTTGTAGCCTCCCTGGTTCTGAATATAACTTATCTCTTATAGCTGATAGCTCTCCCCATCTTGAACTTGAAGTTGCCCTTCTTCACTAACAAAGTGAACTTGCTTTTGCTGGACTAGGAGGAGCTTATCCAACTTCTCATTAAGATCCTTGATTTCTTGCTTATACTTCTCACCGGAATCTGCATTCCTCCTTACGCTCCTATCATAATCCTCATTGTAGTTCCCATTAGATTGAGAAAGATTCTCCACTAGCTCCCAGCCTTCATCAACATCTTTATTTAGGAAGTTTCCATTGCTGGCTGTATCTAGTAGCATCCTTATCTTTGGGAGAACTCCTCTGTAAAGAATGCTAAAAATGGACTATTGTTGAATTCATGATGAGGACACTGAGATTGGTAGCTCTTGTATCTTTCCCAAGCTTCACAGAAAGTTTCACCATTCTTCTGTGCAAATCCGGAGATCTCGTTGCGGAGTCTTGTTGTCCTTGAATTTGGGAAAAACTTGGCAAGGAAAGCTTTTTTTACAGTCATCCCAAGATGTAATCAATCCATGAGGTAAATTTTTCTCCCATAGATGGGCTTTGTCACCAAGAGAGAAGGGGAAAAGTCAAAGTTTAAAGCCATCTTCACTGACTCCATTGATCTTAGTGAGGCTGCAGAGTCTATCAAACTCGTCCAAGTGATAAAGAGGATCCTCCAGAGGCAACCCGTGGAATTTGTTGCTTTGCACCATATCTATCAAACCACTCTTGATCTCAAAGTTGTTGTTTTAGATTGTAGGAGGTACAATCCTTTGCTTATGAGTGTGAGTATTAGGAGCATCTCCTGCTCCAATCAATCGTGGCCTCCTCGGAGGAAGTCCTTGTTCATTATGTCCTTGTGGGTTTTCTTCCATTTCCACTTGATCCTGTTGATCTATTCTGATGTGTACTCTCTGCTCATGTAACCGTCTTGGTTGATTAATATAGTTGCGGTAGGGCATGAGGTTCTGGTTTCCTTTTGATCTCGTTTGCATGCAGGTGAAGGTAGACCCAATTGACTGACTCTATATTGGCACTCGAGTGCGTGGGTCGAGTCAGAACAGGGCACTGATAGAGTATGTCTGATGACGTGTATAAGTACCTGAGATGCAGAGACAATGAAGGAAACACAAGGTGACTAGCAAATTAGACTTAAAAGAACTTGATCTGAAATGATTTGAAATCCTAATTGTAACAAACAACACCCAAATTGGCAACGGCGCCAAATTGAATAACGATGTCAATTTCTTAATGCACTATCATCATGTCATTGCAGCACAGAAAGGTGTCAATCCAATTGGGTGATCTTTTAACCAGAAAGGATGTAATCAAACCGAATTAAGTCAAGCCAAGTAGCAAATTATAAGATTAACAATCTAACAGAACAATAATTAAAAGCATTACAGAAACTAATAACAGAAGCTAACAGAACTCGTAGTTACTAACAAAAGCTACAGAAGCAATGTAAATGGAACTCAATCAATTAAACAAAAGCTCCTAAGGATGGGGTTATTGACTAGTGTATCCTCTTAATCTGCCTAGGTGATTAACATACTCAAACAGAGCTAATCCCTAGACAATAAGCGAGCGAAGCTTCTTTGTGGCTGCTTTATACTCGGGAGTCATGAGTGGATTGTGATTGCGAGCGGGTGTAAAACCATCACGCGAGCTGCTGGCCGGTTGTTTTCCCTTAGCTTTGTCTTTTCGTGTTTGACTCTCCCTTTTTCTTAGCGATCGTTGAGGCGGTGATTGAGTTGGAGATGTAATTGTTTTACTTCTCCTCATTGTAGTTCTTACAAAATAACAACTAAACCCCAATTCAATATAATATGGTCGATGGTACTAATCAATAATATGATTTATCTAATGATATGCTAATTTAATAGGCTTAGAACCATGATACCACATTCAATTAGCCATTCCATGTATTTTCCCCAAATTAGAAACTTAATTACCATGAAGAACCCTAAGTTCTAATCAACCTAAAATTGATCACTAATTCCAAGTTCTATACCAATATCTAGCAAAACCCATGATTCTCTAACTAAACTTCCATCAATTTCAACAAGGAGCAAGCTTTTACATTAATGTAGAAATTCAGAAATTTGAGAACATACCTTGGTTGAGATGAAGAAGAATAGAGTTTAGAGGTACAATCTAGAGAATATAATCCTCAATCCACACCAAATTTTGAGTTTAAATGAGATGGAAAAATGAGAGGTGAAGAACTTGGAGAGAGCTTTTAATGGAGGCTTAAAATCGACAATGGAGTGAAGGAAGAAGAAGATGATTTGTTTTTTTTTTTTTGTGTTTTGTAGACACCAAACCCTCTCTTTTATTTCTCAAAACCGATTTTGGTTTAGTTATTACAAACCAAAGCAAACCGGAAATTTTAATTTGATTTACTTATCTTCTGGTATTGACCGTCAATGATCGATACTTATATTGATACATCGAGCCCAGGAAATGCGTTGATCATGTACGATCGACGCTCTTGTCCGACCATGCTGTCCATTCTGGTATCAACCGTCCAGGATTGATGCTCTTCATTGACGCTCAATTTTATTATTTTGAAAATGTTCTTCGAATCTCGAGCGATCTGTTCGACTATTAGAACTAAAATATGCAAGAAATTGAAAGGCTAGCAAAATATTTACAAAAGGATAACATGAGAATGCCTCTCAAGTGCGCTCGTTTAACGTCATTGAGCTTGACAGTGCTAACGTCCTAGTGATTTTTGGACTCGTTTTGAAGCTTCGTGGGATCTCCCAAGTCTCTGGTTTCTTGTTCGGGAACAACGTCACAACTGATATATGGTTTCAATCTCTGCCCGTTCACCTTGAAACTTTTTCCATTATTATCTTGTCACCGACTTTATCTTGAAAGGTCCATGCCAATGAGATCGTAGCTTTCCCGGGAGGAGTTTTAAACGAGAGTTGAATAGTAAGACTTGATCGTTTTCCTAGAACTCGCGTCGAAGTATTCTCTTATCGTGAAATGCCTTAGTCTTTTCTTTGTATATTCGGGCAGTCTCATAAACATCTAAATGAATTTCGTCTAGCTCTTTCAGTTGCTGATATGCCTATATTTTACATGGTTTTAGCATGCATTTATCACCCATTTAGCCTTGTTTAATAGCATGTTCTTAGCATTTGTTTATAGTTTTGCATACTTAGAGTGTTTTGCATTAGGATTGCATACATATTGTATTTTGGAGTTGTTTCAGGTGCATTTAAGGATTATTGGAGATGTTGGAGATGTTGAGGTCGAGTGAAGCACAAATCAGACATCTTGGAGGATGACTCGACCAAGGGACTCGATGTAGGAGGTCGAGCTGATTAGAAAAATACAATCTTGAAGTCCTGAAGTCTAGCTCGACCACCCATGGTCGAGTCCACTGATCGAGCTGAGCATAAAGGTGGCGTCTTGAAGTTTTTGGACCCAGCTCGACCATGGGTGGTCGAGCTGGTTGATCGAGCTGAAGAATAAAAATGCAGTCTTGAAGTTTTGGCCCAGCTCGACCAAGGCACTCGACCACCATGGTCGAGTGCACCCAAGAATTTAGCCTATTTTGTCTTTTTGTGATTTAGGGTTTCTATCTATGAGTATAAATACTCTGTATTAGTTTAAGACTAGGACAACTCGTTTTTTTTAAGCTTTCTTCATCTGTTCTTGCTTCCTGAATCCTATAACTTTGAATCTACTGAGTGTTTGTGTTTGAATCTTTCAATTCTATCTATTTTCTTCCTTATCTTTCTATTATGCAAGTTTTATTGATTTCTGGGTATGATTTTGATGTTCTTCATGGGTTCTGAGTAGTCATTAGGGTTCTTAAGGATGAGATATATTAGGTGTGGAATCTTAGTCTCCTAGGTGGTTTAAGTGTAGAATTGTTTGATTTCTCTTCTGGATTAGTGTTCTTAATGCTAATTACTCTCTGATAAATTGGAATTAGAACCTAGGTATTTCCACACCCAGAAGGTGTTTGATGAAATGCTTGACTGAACTAATTCCAGAGATTTACATTCCTAGCCTAAGGGATTAGTTGTCTAGGGTGTTTATTGGCTTTATTAAACTGAATCTTAATGCCTGCTAAGCTAGATTTTGCCAAAAGGGATTTAGGTCTGGAACTAGATTAGTTTGAGGTTATTTATCATGGGAATGAACTTGACTGCTTATGAGTTTAATGTTTAGGGAATAGCTTGTTTGAGTTTATTAAACCATCTAGGTAGATTAAGAGGATACACCAAGTCAATAACCCCATCCTTAGGAGTTTCTCTTGCTTGATTATTTCTGTTTCATAGTCTCTGCTAGTCTCTGTTTTTAGTCTCTGTTATTGCTTTTGATTATTGTTTTCTTAGTTTGATAGTTTCACAACCTATTGCTTTCTTGGTTTGACTTAAACTGTTTGATTGCATCCTTTCTGGCTAATATCGCACCCATTTGGATTGATACCTTATTGTGTTACAATAACATGATAGTTCAATAGGAAATTGATAATATCAATTTGGCGTCTTTGCCATTTGGGTGTTGTTTGTTACAATTAGGATTTTAAATCGTTTGAGATCTAGTTCTTTTAAGTCTAATTTGCTACTCACTTTGTGTTCCTTCATTGTCTTTGCATTTCAGGTACTTCTACACGTCACATGATAGACTCTATATGTGCCTTGTATTGACTCGACCAACCAACTCGACCAAACTGATCGAGTCAGTCAATCGAGTCCAGTTTCACCTGCATGAAACGAGATCAAAAAGAAACCAGAACCTCCTGCGCTACCGTGATAACATTAACCAGCTACCAAGACAGTTACGAGAGCAGGGAGAACAACATATCAGAGTAGATCAACCGGACGAAGTGGGAATGGAAGAAAACCTACAGGGACAGAATGAACAAAGACCTCCTCCGAGGAGGCCAAGATTGATTGGAGTAGGAGATGCTCCTAATACTCACACTCACAGGCAAGAGATTGTGCCTCCTACAGTACAGAAGTTGAAGAGTGGCTTGATAGCTATGGTGCAAAGCAACAAGTTCCATGGAGTGCCTATGGAAGATCCTCTTGATCACTTGGATGAGTTTGATAGGCTCTGTAGCCTTACCAAGATTAATAGAGTCAGTGAAAATGGTTTCAAGCTGAGACTTTTTCCTTTCTCTCTTGGTGACAAAGCCCATCTCTGGGAGAAGAATCTATCCCATGGCTCTATCACTTCATGGGCTGACTGCAAGAAAGCTTTTCTTGCCAAGTTTTTCTCCAATGCTAGAACAACTCGCCTCCGGAATGAGATATCCGGATTTTCTCAGAAAGATGGGGAGACTTTCTGTGAATGCTGGAAATGTTTCAAGGGTTACACCATTCAATGTCCTCACCATGGTTTCAGCAATGAGTTCCTCCTAAGGACCCTTTACATAGGAGTTCAACCAAAGGTCAGAATGCTTCTTGATACAGCTAGCAATGGCAACTTCCTCAACAAGGATGTTGATGAAGGCTGGAAACTTGTGGAGAACCTTGCTCAATCCGATGGTAACTACACTGCAGAATATGACAGAAGTGTGAGAAGCAGTGTTGATTCCAAAGAAAGGCATAGGAAGGAAATCACGGCTTTTGAATGCCAAATTGGATCAATTCCTCCACCAGCAGAAGCACGTTCACTTTGTTAGTGAGGATACTATCTTTCAGATTCAAGAGGGGGAGGGTACTAGTATGGAAGATGTTAGATATATTCAGAATCAGGAAGGCTACAACAACGGTTTCATCAACTACAAGACCAACCCCAATCTCTCGTATAGGAGCACCAACGTGGCTAACCCTCAAGATCAAGTGTACCCGCCACAGCAACAGCCGAATCAGTCCAAGCCTTTTGCTGCTTACAATCAACATCAGAGTTTTGTACCTAAGCAGCACTACCAGAGCAGCTATCCACCACCTGGTTTTACACCTCACCAAGCTCCACCTCCTACAGCTCCGGATCAACAAATGACAAACATGCTGCAACAACTTCTTCAGGGACAGGCAGCTGGTGCAATGGAAGCGGCTAAGAAATTTGGTGAACTCAACACCAAGATGGATTACAACTACAATGCTCTCAACAACAAGATTGAGACATTGAACTCCAGGATTAAGTACTTGGAAGGCAAAACTGCATCTACTTCCTCCACAACACCTATTGGACACCTTCCTGGCAAAGCAATCCAGACCTCAAAGGAGTATTGCAATGCCATATTTTTGATATGTTTGCATTTTGCATAGTTTAGCTTGCATAATTCATACATTTAGACGTGTTATTTAACCTGTTCTTGTCATTTATTCCTAGTTTTGCATACTTAGAGTGTTTTGCATTAGGTTTGCATATATCTTGCATATTTGGCTTGTTACAGGTACTTTCAAGTGATTTCGGAGAAGTTAGACTCGAAGCTGTCTAGGACATCAAACTCAACCTGGATGCTCTAGCAGACGTGATCGAGCTAAGCTGTCTAGGATATCAGACTCGACCTGGATGCTCTAGCAGACGTGATCGAGCTAAGCTGTCTAGGACATCAGACTCGAGCTGGATGCTCTAGCAGACGTGATCGAGCTAAGGCAGGAAATGGAGCAGAAGCTCAGCTCGAGCACCCATGCTCGAGCTGAATGATCGAGCTGAGACAAAAGGTGGCATCTTGAATTTTTCCCAAGCAGCTCGAGCCCTTATACTCGAGTGGACTGCTCGAGCTCAACCAATAAAAATGCAATCTTGACTTCATCCAGCTCGAGCACACCACTCGACCAAGACATGATTGAGCTAGACCTTATCCTGCACGTTTTTACCATTTTGCCCATTGCGTTGGTCCAACCCTTTGATATTCCTAAGGTAACAGAGTACACTGGCTTTCAAGGAATGGAATATTATCAAGCACCCTTCACTATTTCGGATAGTATTTATGGTTTTAGGATTTTTAAGACTTAGTATAAATACCTAATGTTGGTTTTAGACAAGGAGAGTTCGTTTTTTAAGACCTAAATTTCGTGTTTTCTATCTGTTCTTCATTGTTCTTCCTTGTTCTTGATTTTCAGTCTTGTAATTTGATTTCTACTTGTTATTTTTAGTTGATTTCCTCTGTTTCCATCATTTCTCTACCTTATCTTTCTAGTTATGCAAGTTTTTATGATTTCTGGGTTTGTGTTCTTTATGGGTTCTGAGTAGTCATTAGGGTTCTTGAGGATGAGATATATTAGGTGTGGAATCTTAGTCTCCTAGGTGGTTTAAGAGTAGATTGTTTAATTTCCCTTCTAAATCAGTGTTCTTAATGCTAATTTTTCTCTGATCAATTGAGATTAGAACTTAGGTGTTTTTCCATCCAGAAGGTGTTTGATAAAATGCTTGACTGAACTGATGTTAGAGATTTGCATACCTAGCCTAAGGGATTAGTTGTCTAGGGTGTTCATTGACAATATTGAACTGAATCTTAATGCCTGCTAGGGTAGAGTTCGCTAAGGGATTGGGTCTGGAACTGGTCTAGCTTGAGGTTACTTATCACGGGAGTGGACTTAACTGGTTATGATGTTTGGTGTCTAGAGAATAGCTTGATTGAGTTTTGTTAAACCACCTGGGTAGGTTAAGAGGACACACTGAGTCGATTACCCCGTCCTTAGGAACTTCTCTTCCTGGATGGATTTCTATTCTATTCTGTTTTTGCTTTGTTTCTATTCTATTCTGTTAGGAGTCTCTGTTTTCATTTTGCTAGTTACTGCTAGTCTCTGTTTCTTAGTATCTGTTTTTAGTTTCTGTCTAGGTTGCTAGAGTCCTATACACCGTTTGCTTGGCTTGACTTGAACTGCTTGATCACATCCTTTTTGGTTAATATCTCACCCTTATGGATTGACACCTTACTATACTACAACGAAACTTTGGTCTAGTAAGAAATTGACCTATACCAATTTTCAATGGAATCAAGTCCCATTGCTAATCATGAAGCTGCAGTTAGAGAAATTGAGTTTTTGCTTTATGGTTCAGATGCTCCCACCAATGCAATCGAAAAAGCTCTCCCAGCAAGAGTAGGCACTACTCCAGTCACTGTGGACAGTGAAGTTGAAGATGGAGAGAATTTGAATTGCAAAGAAGACCAAGAAACTCGACTGGAGGCTGACTCTGCCAAGCAGGTCGAGCCAGTAGGTCGAGCCAGTAGGTCGAGCCAGCACTCCACCTACTAAAAAAACAGTTGTTCCAGAGGAAAAGAAAGAACTCTTTGTCCCTCTTCCCTACAAACCTAAACTGCCTTTCCCATGACGATTCAAAAAGGACTTAATAGAGAAGTATAGAGCAATTTTTGACAAGCACATGAGGGAAGAAGAGATTAGGATGCCTTTCATCGATGTCTTCTCAATTTTACCTGCATATCAGAAATTCTTGAAGGATGCAGTGAATGAGAAAGCCAAGGAGATTTAAGGTATGATGGTCTTGACAGAAGAATGCAGTGAAGTCGGAGATGGGGAGGATTTGAATTGCAAAGAAGACCAAGAAACTCGACTGGAGACTGACTCTACCAAGCAGGTCGAGTCAGTAGGTCGAGCTAGCACACTACTTGCTGAAAAATAAGTTTCTTCTAAGAAAAGAAAATCACCCTTTGCTCTACCTCCATACAAGCCCAAACTCCCATTCCCAGGAAGATTCAAGAAAGATAAGGACGTAACCATTGTTGAATACAAGGGTAGTGTTGATTGTATTGATTCACCAAGCACGACAAGGATTGAGCTCTAGTCTCTCCCCAAGCTTGGGAATCCTGGTATGTTCTCCATAACCTGCTTTCTTGGTGATTTGAAAATTGAGGATGCTCTATGCGACTCTGGTTCAAGTGTGAATGTCATGTCCTATGAGATGTTAATGAGTCTAGGGATAAGAAGCATCACTCATCACCCATCACCCATCACTTTTGGAGACGCTCATTCACGAAAGCCACTTGATCTTCTTGAAGATTACCCACTTAAAGTTGGGGATTGTATAGTCCCAACAGACTTTATTGTTATGGAAATGAAGAAGGCCAACAAGCTCCCACTCCTCCTTGGAACCCCCTTCCTCAACACTATTAGTGCAAACATGGACTTCAAGAACCAAAGGGTAGTCCTTATGAATGTGAATGACAAGGTCTCCTACCCAATAACAGCTTCTTCCAACAAGCTATGTGACACAATCACTACCAAAGATGATGGCTACCGTGATGAGAAAGCAATGTACATTGGTACAATTGAGAAGGTCAATGAAGCTCCACCCCCAAAGATTTATAAAGAGAAAGGGAATTCTCTGGAAAGAAAGGATGGAGCTAAGAGCACAATGAACGAGCAAGGGGTCAAGCCATTCATACATGGTCAGATCATTGTAGAGGAGACCTCAGTTCCCCTCCATGAACCACCATAGACCTAAGAAAAAGGAAGTCAAGCTTAGAGACTTTAAACAAGCTCTCTTGGGAGGAAGTCCCATGTCTATCCCTGTATATAATGCTTTAGTTTCCTTTTAAATCGTCGTTTAAATATGCTAATTCGTGTTTTTGGCTTGCTGGTATGATTGCAGGAGAGAATGAGCATTAAATCATGAAGAAAAGGAGGAGAAGAAACAAAGTGTGTCTGACTGGACCAACCAGCTCGACCAGGGTGGTAGAGTCAGTGGTCGAGCCAAGCTCCCACACTGATTACACCAGAGAAAGCATGGAGGATTCAATCTCCTCCTTCTTCTCCAAACCTTGAGGTACCTGTTCTATCCATTTTTGTATATATCATTTGCATTTCTTTCTTGTTTTTTGTTGTTTCTTAAACCTTCTTTCTAAATTTTTATTACACAAGGGACTGTGTAATTTAAGTTTGGAGGAAGGGTTAAGATGTGTTTGATCTGTTCTCTGTGTTGTTTTCTGTGTTCTTATTTTATATTTTGTGCATATTTGAGTGTACATGCATCTATGGCATAGAAAAACCAAAAAATTTTTTTTGAAAACTTTGAAAAAAAAAACAGAGTGTTCATGTAGTTGTATTTACATTTTAGGATTGAGTCTAGATTATTTTCATATAGGGTTGTTGCATATGCATAGGGGATTATGATGATTATAACCTTGCAAGCTTGCTGATTTAATATGATAATCTCAATGCCCTCATTTCTATTTATCTAATGCATTGTTAATGAACCTGAAGTAAGACTGCACCATACTTTGAATGCACAACTAGATTATGTCTCAATTGAAACATGCTGTGATTTGATACCATTCCCTATCTATTTGAACCTGAACTTGACTTATAATTATCATGTCTATGCACTGCATTTGAACTGATGGATACCATATACATACTTGGATTTTCTTTCACCTGTTTACCACTCTTGCTAATCCAAGTAGCTGTTCTCATCATTAGAACAGTTTTACCATGCCCTTATCCTAGCCTTCTTTCAAGCCATGTTATTACTTTATTGAGTGTGTGAGGCCTATTTCTGAATGAGCTTGATAGAAAGTGTTAGGTTTGATCCGACAAGGATAGAATCTCATGTAGTTCTGGTTTGCAATTTTCGAATCAGATAGGACTAGGTGGGATCTTGATCATTGGGTATAGGGTTTGGTTCTGTGAAAAGAAAGAAAGAAAACTTGGAGAAAGATGAAAGAAAAAGGTTAAGAGTTTTAGGAGAGGAATGATTTGAAAATGTGTTAATCTAGTAAAGGATTTGGGGGTGTGCTAAGAATAAGAAAAGAAAGGCAAAGCTTAAAGTCAGAAAAAAATATATAGAAAACGCCTAAGCTGGTAGTAAAAAAACCAAAAGAAAGACCCTAGTCCGCTAGAAGTATAAAGAACCTCTCCTAGAACAAGAACAAAAATAAAAAAATGAGTCTGATCCAAGAAAAGTTCAAGGCAAATTGCCTAGGTGTTAAGGGTAGAATTAGGACAACTTTCTAGGTTTAGAACTGGGGGTTAAGAACACTTGTGTATGATTGGATAGATGAGAGTCTATTCTTGTATGCATGGGTTGGTTCTTACCTTTAGCATTCTACTGAAGCTCATTCCTTTTCTTGAGAGATCCTTGTTCTGAACTGAACAAACCATGTGAATGGGACCATCTTTGTCTCTTAACCTTACTCTTAGCCAAATGAGTTCATTGAATGTGCATAGCTTGATTCATGGTTTCTACTTAATTGAATGTTAAAGAAAATGGTAGATTTGAATGCATGTCTAGGTTGAGACTTAATTGAAATTGTGCTGTGAAGAGTGTGACTAAAGTTTTTAAGTAGAGTTCATATACTTTGCATTCTAGAACTAGCAACTTGGACATTGAGATAATCTATTATATCAGCATGCTTTGGTTCTGAATCCCCACTTTCAAACCTCTTCTCCATCTTATTCTTATATGTTTGCTTGAGGGCAAGCAAAGACTAAGTTTAGGGGAGTTGATATGCCTATATTTTACATGGTTTTAGCATACATTTATCACCCATTTAGCCTTGTTTAATAGCATGTTCTTAGCATTTGTTTCTAGTTTTGCATACTTAGAGTGTTTTGCATTAGAATTGCATACATATTGCATTTTGGAGTTGTTTCAGGTGCATTTAAGGATTATTGGAGATGTTGGAGATGTTGAGGTCGAGTAGAGCACAAATCAGACATCTTGGAGGATGACTCGACCAAGGGACTCGATGTAGGAGGTCGGCCTGATCAAAAAAATGCAATCTTGAAGTTCTGAAGTCTAGCTCGACCACCCATGGTCGAGTCCACTGATCGAGCTGAACATAAAGATGGCGTCTTGAAGTTTTTGGATCCAGCTCGACCACCCATGGTCGAACTGGTTGATCAAGCTAAAGAATAAAAATGCAGTCTTGAAGTTTTGGCCCAGCTCGACCAAGGCACTCGACCACCATGGTCGAGTGCACCCAAGAATTTAGCATATTTTGTCTTTTTGTGATTTAGGGTTTCTATCTATGAGTATAAATACTCTGTATTAGTTTAAGACTAGGACAACTCATTTTTTTTAAGCTTTCTTCATCTGTTCTTGCTTCCTGAATCCTATAACTTTGAATCTACTGAGTGTTTGTGTTTGAATCTTTCAATTCTATCTATTCTCTTCCTTATCTTTCTGATTATGCAAGTTTTATTGATTTATGGGTTAATGATTTTGATGTTCTTCATGGGTTCTGAGTAATCATTAGGGTTCTTAAGGATGGGATAGATTAGGTGTGGAATCTTAGTCTCCTAGGTGGTTAAAGTGTAGAATTGTTTGATTTCCCTTCTGGATTAGTGTTCTTAATACTAATTACTCTCTGATCAATTGGAATTAGAACCTAGGTATTTCCATACCCAGAAGGTGTTTGATGAAATGCTTGACTGAACTAATTCCAGAGATTTATATTCCTAGCCTAAGGGATTAGTTGTCTAGGGTGTTTATTGGCTTTATTAAACTGAATTTTAATGTCTGCTAAGCTAGATTTCGCTAAAGGGATTTAGGTCTAGAACTAGATTAGCTTGAGGTTATTTATTATGGGAATGAACTTGACTGCTTATGAGTTTAATGTCTAGGGAATAGCTTTTTTGAGTTTATTAAACCATCTAGGTAGATTAAGAGGATACACCAAGTCAATAACCTCATCCTTAGGAGTTTCTCTTGCTTGATTGATTTCTGTTTCATAGTCTCTGCTAGTCTCTGTTTTTAGTCTCTGTTATTGCTTTTGATTATTGCTTTCTTAGTTTGATAGTTTCACAACCTATTGCTTGTTTGGCTTGACTTAAACTGTTTGATAGCATCCTTTCTGGCTAATATCGCACCCATTTAGATTGATACCTTATTGTGCTACAATAACATGATAGTTCAATAGGAAATTGATAATATCAGTTGCATGAGTCGTTTTTCCGCCGGGGTTTTGATGTCGTAGTATAGCAACTTGACAACCCACATAGCTTTATAATCGATCTCTACTGGCAAATGACATGACTTCCCATAGAGAAGGTTGAAAGAAGTCGTACCTATGGGAGTCTTAAAAGCTGTTTGATAAGCCCATAAAGCATCGTCTAGCTTAAACGACCAATCTTTCCTTGAAACATTCACCGTTTTCTCCAAGATTGCGTTGATTTCTCGGTTCGAGACTTCCACTTGTCCGCTTGTTTAAGGGTGATATGGGGTCGCCACCTTGTGTCTCACGCCATTCTTCTGGAGGAGTTTATCGAATGTTCTGTTAATGAAATGTGTTCCTCCGTCGCTAATCACCACTCTCGGAACCCCAAATCATGGGAATATGATGCTCTTAAAAAGTTTTAGGACCACCTTCGCGTCGTTTGTTAGACATACTATTGCTTCTACTCATTTAGATACGTAATCCACAGCCACGAGAATGTAGTTATTACCATGAGAGTTAGAGAATGGTCCCATGAAATTAATTCTCCATACGTCGAAGACTTCTACTTCCATTATCGGGTTTTGAGGCATCTCGTTTCTCCGGCTTATGTTTCTTTTCCTTTGACATGTGTCACAAGCGAGAATAAATCGGTGAGTGTGTCTAAATAAAGTTGGCCACCAAAACCCAGCTTGTAGAACTTTAGCCACCGTCTTGAATGTAGCGAAATATCATCCGTATGTCGATCCATGGTACCCCGTTAAGATCCCGTGAACTTCATTCTCTGGAACATATCTTCTATATATCTTATCCTTGCATAACGTGTAGAGGTTCGGATCATCCCAATAGTATCGGTTTATCTCATTGTAGAACTTTTTCTTATGGTATCCGATGAGATCGGGTGGCTTCTCCCCACATACGAGATAGTTAACGATGTCAGCATACCATGGTGACTTATCCTTGACAGTGTTGATGCTCCTCAGCTCCTTGTTGAGTTTATGCTCGCCAACAAGAACTCTAATGGCATAGACTTGCTCTTCCTGTAGTGATTCGTCAATAGGAATCTCGTCAGTGATCCTCATTCGAGAAAAGTGATCAGCTACTCCGTTCTCTATTCCTTTTTTGTATTTTATCTCTAAATTGAACTTTGTAGGAGTAATATCTAACGGAGTAGTCTTGGCTTTGCATCTTTCTTCGCAAGTAGGTACCTTAGGACTACATGATCCGTATGTACAATTACTTTAGAACCGACCAAGTAATGGCAGAACTTCTCAAAAGCAAAGACGATCACTATAAATTCTTTCTCCGTAGTGGCGTAATTCATTTGCGCTTTGTCTAGCGTCCTATTCGCATAATAGATGATGATTAGCTTTCTATCTTTACGTTGTCCAAGCACAGCTCCTACCGCATAATCGCTAGCATCACACATGAGCTCGAACGGTAATCCCCAATCCGGTGGTTGTACTATTGGTACGCTTACTAACTCCTTCTTGATGGATTGAAATGCTTCGTAACATGCGTCACCAAAGTCGATTCACCTCTTTGCATAGCAATCTCATGAGCGGTCTTGCTATTTTTGAGAAGTCTTTGATGAATCTTCGGTAAAATCCCACATGATCCACATTCAATCTCTATATGTCTTTCACCGATTTAGGAGGCCCTAGGTTTGTCATCACAATAATCTTGGCTTTGTCGACTTTAATCCCTCTTTCTGATATCTTATACCCAAGAACGATTCCTTCTCTCACCATAAAATGACACTTTTCCCAATTAAGTACGAGGTTTTTCTCTTTGCATCATTCGAGTACCTTGCACAAATTAGATAAACAACCACCAAACGAAGAACCATACACAGAGAAATCATCCATAAACACCTCAACTACTGATTCAATTAAATCTGAAAATATCGACATCATACACCGTTAAAAAATCGCGGGTGCATTACATAATCCAAACGGCATTCTTCGATAAGCAAAAGTACCGTAAGGACATGTAAAAGTCGTTTTTTCTTGATTTTGAGGATGTATTGGGATTTGAAAGAATCCTGAATACCCATCTAAAAAACAATAGTGAGAGTGATTCGCCAATCTTTCTAAAATTTGATCAATGAACAGAAGAGAAAAGTGATATTTTCTAGTGGCAGCATTTAATTTTCTAAAATCAATACACATCTTATACCCGGTGATAGTCCTAGTAGGAACTAATTCGTCATTTTTATTTTTTATCACAGTGATACCACCCTTTTTAGGCACAACATGAACATGTGAGACCAATTACTATCTGATATAGGATAAATAATACCTGCATCTAGAAGTTTAAGAATTTCTTTTCTTACGACATCACGCAAATTTGGATTTAAACGTCTTTGAGGTTCAATAGAGTTCTTAGATTTATCCTCTAAATGTATTCTATGCATGCATAAGGATGAGGATATGCCTTTGATATCATCTAGAGAATATCCTATTGCTCTTTTATATTTTCTCAATTCACTAAGTAAAAGAAAAATTTCATCATCATTAAGCTCATCACTTATTATGACATGATATGTTGAATTTGGCCTAAAAATGCATACCTTAGCCCTAGGGCTGGGCAAAATATCCGAATCCGAAATCCGAACCAAAAAATCCGAACCCAAACCAAACTCGATTTTTGAAAAATACCCGAATGGTTCTTATGTCCCTGGTGATTCTGGTTCGGGTTCGAGTTCGGATATATCCAAAAACCCAAAATACACCGGAAATAACCGAAAGTATATAAGCCTAACCATTAACCGTGATTCTTTTTCTTTCTTTTCTTTCCTTAGTCGGCTGCTAAAAAAAAGTAAAATGGGATGACGATACAATTTCCTGACCTAAACTAAATATAATTCTGAAGCAGTAAAGCTAGATTAATTAAATATTCAAAATTGTCACTATCCTCCTTCTCAGATTTCTAGAACTCGCTCTGAGGTATGAATCCCTTTCTCTTCAATTGTGAATCCAAATTTGTATTATTTCTATTCTAACATTTTGTGTTGTTTCTATTCTTATTTGTTTATTAGGATGTTATTTTAAGTGTTTGGAACGTCGTTGTTTATTTTTCAAGATGAGGACTGGATAATATTTCGATTTCAGTTGTTTAACCTTTAGAGTTTGGACACGTCATTATGATGTGTATGTTTTGATCCGGTTACTTTGGGTGTAAAATACTCGAACTGAACCCGAATCCAAAATCCAAATCGAACCTGAGTGAACTCGAACTCGATCCCGAACCCAAGTGAACCCGAACGCGATCTCGAACTGAAATTATCAAATACCCGAATGGGGGCTAGAAGCCTAAACCCAAAAACACAAAAAACCAAAAAACCCGAACCGAACTTAAATGGGCCCCCGAACGCCCAACCCTACTTAGCCCTTTCGCAAGTGGTTTCAACTCCACTTTCGGTGCCTTGAGTTCGCTCCAATCGTCCTCATCATAAGTCTACCATCGCTTGCTTCCTCCATGGCTTTTTCTTCTTCGTCACCTTCGGTTAGGCTCGCGTAAGCCATCTCACGAGGTATCATGTCTGCCACGTCTCTATTTGGTAGCGTTTGGAATTCCTCACTTAGCTCTTCGTTTTCAAGCTCACCTTCGTCCAACACACCATCAGCCAACAAGTCCAGATCATCTATCAGGAAGATACGATCTCGTTTCTCGGGTTTTTTCATCACTTCATTGATACTAAACTACATTACTTCATCGTTTAGGTGAAAGTCGATTTTTTTCGTTTTTAACATCGATGATGGCTCCCGCGGTTGCTAGGAATGGTCTCCATAGGATGAGTGAATCTTTAGACTGGTGATCCATCTTGAGTACCACAAAGTTGGTTGGAATTTGGTAGTCACTAATCATCATTGGGATGTCTTCAAGTAATCCAACCAGCATTTTTATCCAGCGATCGGCGAGAACGAGTGACATCCTATATTCTTTGAATGTAGTGAATCCCAACTTTTGTGCAATGGACTGAGGCATGAGGTTCACACTAGCTCCAAGATCACATAGAGATATCCCAAATGTTATTGGACCTATACTACAAGAGAAAGTGAAGCTACCCGGATCGATCAATTTCTTTGGAACCTTTTTGTCGAGGATAACCACGCTGCATTCATGTGTTAGAAACGCAACCTTGGTGAGCTCCTTCTTCTTCTTAGTTACGAGATCCTTGAGGAATTTGCTAGCGTTGGGAATCATTGTCAAAGCTTCTAGTATCGACATAGTGATGATTACACCCTTCATTTGTTGTTCAAATTCATTCCTCAGTCTCTCCGCTATCCTCCCTTTGATCCTTCCTAGAAAAGGGATCTTACGTTGATATTTAAGTTGATCGGGTATCGTTTGGCTCCTCACACGAGTATTAGGTTCCCCATCCGTGTCTGATTTTTGCTTAATAACTTCTTCAATCTCTTGTTCGTCCTCGGTTACGATGGGATCTTCTTTCTTGAGTATTGGATCCTCCCTCTCTATTATCAGATTTTCTTTCTCGATGATAGTCTCATCCCTCTTTTTGTTGATTGGTTGCCTCGGTGGGATCGATCTAAGCTCATTTCCACTCTTCAAGGTTATAACATTGATCGTTGGTGCTTCCTCAACAGTTCGGGTTTCTAATACTCGGACTTTAGAAACCAAATCGTCGAACTTCTTATCTAGTTCGCGCCATCTTTGTTCAATGTTTGTGAATCCTTCGCTGACCTTTGCACCTTTCCTTGATTCCCCATCTAGAATGTTCTGAATCACCTCTTCAAGTTTGCTCATCCCGGTCGTTAGAAAACTTGTATCTTTGCTGCTCCCAGGAAAAGCATCGACCGGACTGGATCGATGGGTTCGTTTGATGGTTTCTGTAGACATAGCATCGATGGTGTACGATCATTGTTCTGTTTGACTCTCTCTTTCTTTGATAGTCCAAGCAAGACCATCGACACTCCTGGTCAATGGTGTTGCTCAATATTTCCATCTGAAAAAGCATCAATCTCTCCTGATCGATGTTGTCCCTCGACATGCTTCTCTGATATATCGGCGTCGATCCTGTGTGGTCGACGCTCTCGTCGATGTTGGTGTTCGTTGATTTCTCCAAGATTACCATCAGTCTCTATGGATTGGTGATGCTGTTTTTCGTGACAGCGCTCCAGAACAAAACCTTCCAGATTATTCATTTGGTCACTTGAAAACTTTTTGTCGAGACGAACATATCCTTGCGTTGATCTCAGAATGGCATCCAACTTTTCGTGTATCACCTCTGTAGTCTGTTTCTTCTCTTTCTCATGGGCCTCGCGTATCTGCTCATGCCATCGTACTCCTCTCCATAGCTGCTATCACTCTCGGCTAGGTTCCCCACCAATGTCATTCCATGATGTGCATCTTGCCCCAAGAAGGTTCTATGACTAGCTACATCGAGTAACATACGATATTTGGTTGTCACCCCTCTATAGAATATGCTTAGAAAACGCTTGTCACTGAACCCATGATGAGGGCATTGTCTCGTGTATTTCATAACTTTTTCCCATGCTTCTCGAAGTTCTCAGTGCTTTGTTGTGTGAAGTTTGATATCTCATTCCTCCAATGAGTTGTCCTAGCGTTCGAGTAGAACTTTTTTAGGAACGCTTTTCGGCATTGACTCTACATTGTAACGGTCTCTGATGAAATGCTCGTTTCCCACTGATGTGCTTTACCCCCAAGTAAAAATGGGAATAAACAAAGCTTCAGTGCATCTTCAGAGAGACCGTTTATTTTTACCATATCGCACAACTTGTCAAAGTGATCCAGATGCTCTATAGGGTTCTCCGTTGATAGGCCGTGAAACTTCTTCCCTTGGACTCTGTCAATCAAGTCGACTTTGATTTCGTACTCGACATCTCCCACTGGTGGTGGTTGTATGCTCGTCGGTTCGTCGGCCACGCTAATTGTCCGTGTTGCTTGCATCACATTTTTGTTTATCCAGTTCATCAAATGATCCATCCGTAAGTCTAAAAACCTAAAAGTTCGAAAACGAAAATTAAACGAAATTATAAAATAAATAAAATAAAATAAAAAAAGTAGTTTCAGACTCAGACCAAATCTCTATAGATATTGCTACAGTCCTCGGCATCGGCGCCAAAAACTTGATAAGAGGATTTGTTTCACCTTGTCCTAGGTTTCATCCGAGGACTACTAGAAAGTAGTCTCGAGAGTTTCACCCGATCTTGCCGCAAGTGCACGGTTAAATGCAATCGTAGTATGTTCGGGATCGATCCGCAAGGACTAAGAACAACTACACAGAGAGTACATATGTGAATCTAATCTAGGCAAATTATAATTGTTTGAGTTTTAGTTTTAATTATCTAAAGTGCAAAAAAATAAATAAGCAATAATTAAATGAATAATAATTAAATTACTAAATTAAATTGCATAAAATAAATAGCTGAAAATAAAGTGCATAAAATAAAAATACATAAACTAAAGTGCAGAAACTAAATTGCAGAAAATAAATTGTGAAAATATAAATAGCAGAAAATAAAGTGCGTAGAATAAATTGCGAAATTTAAATAGCGTAAATTAAATTACATAAAATAAATAACTTAAATTAAATTGCAAAAAGTAAATTGTATAAATTAAATTGCGTAAAATAAATTACGACCACCCACGGTCGATGCTATGGCCGCTGCTTCCTTTGAGGTGGCTTTTCGTGATACTCTCGGTCCGAGCAAGGAGCTCACAAGTCTCCATGGATTCTTAAAGCTCCAAAACATTCTGAAAACACCGGTTTTGCTCAAAGTACCTATAAATATATAAACATATGCGAATGCACTAAAATAACTCTAAATGCTAACTAAAACTTATGAAACTAACCTATATGAATGCATGAAAACATGTAAATATGAGCGTTATCAAATATTCCAAATTCTAACCATGATGAACAGTAAATCATGATGAACAGTAAATTACGATGAACAGTGAACACGATGAACAGTTGACACAATAAGCAGTAAACACGATGAGCAATAAACATGATGAACAGTAAACGACTCAAATAAAACACCTTAATCAATCTCTAGAACTACCACTCCTCTCCTTGCCATGATTCTCCAGCTTTCAGTTACTTTTTACCTGCATCAACGAGTGGATGCATAAGTATAAAAATACTTCGTGAGTGGATCTTCCCATCTCATGAGATTAACATATAGAAAAGAAAAATCATAACAAATATATACAAGAGATACCAATCACCCAAAGAGACACAAAACATCAAGATCATCACCAAAACCTGGATCTACACAAGCATAAACCTGTCAGAAAATCTAGATTTAAACATTTATCTCATGGTCACACAATCACCTTAGTCTTCAATGAAAAGATGAAGGAGAAGACAAAACAAGTTAAAGAGGCTAGGGGGTGGGGATCAATTCTATTAAAAATTGGTTGGGGTTTCCCTTAATTTTTCAACCAATAGGAATTGAGATAAAAACTTACTAGGATTGATTAATTCTAACCCTTAGATTAAATCAATCACAACCCTTAATACACCCTAAAATTTCTGATTTTAACTCAAATCCCTCATCTCTTAAATTATTAGAAAATCAGTGATAACACTCATATTTACATACTTTCATGCAAACATATAGGTTAGTTTCATAGGTTTTAACGAATATTTAGGACTATTTTAGTGCATTTGCATTTGTTTATGTGCTTATAGATACTTGGAGAAAATCATGCACTTTTAGAATATTTTGGAGCCACATGGAGATCCTTTAGATCTCTAGGGTGGAGATCGATGATGGGAACTACTGATTAGAGGTTGGTGTTTTATGCTCTTAACCGATTAGCTACCTTGTATGTGTTCCTAAAGCTAGACTTACTCCCTTGGGAGTTGTCAAAGAGCTTGGCCGAAAATCACATGTATGGCCGAGTGTTTTGGAATTCCCTACGCCACGAGAGTGGGTAGAGCGGTTTCGGATATACATACTTGGGATTCTAGTTAATCGATAAATCTATTTTCGACTTGTGAGCTTATCTAAATTAGCATTGATCAAGTTAGTTTAGGACCTTAGGGTCTTGATGTCACGAGAGTGGATTAAGATCTCAGAACTAAATATGTTGAAAGCTTGATTACGCTGTAGAGATGCAGTGGATAGTTAGGCCGGTCAATGACGAGATCATTCTCAATGCTTGTAAGGGCACCACGAGAGTGGGCTTTTACATAGAGATTAGCATACCACGAGAGTGGACTAATCTATATACGAAGTCTCTAGACCGATGGATATCGGCAAACGGATAAAAGAACATCAATTCTCGAATTAGAAGATTTCCGGATTCGTTCTCATTTACCATTGGGATCTTTTTCTACATTATTGTTTAATCGTTATTTAATTTGAATTTGTTTAGTTTATGCACTTTAATTTACGTACTTTTAATTTATGCAATTTACTTTTCTGCAATTTACATTTCCGTACTTTAATTTATGCACTCTTATTTTAGAGACAATTGCATAAAACAACCTTCATTATATTTTATATTACTAGACTAACCTATCTTTCTAAAAGATTCGTAAAAAGACATTAAAACCAATGCTTTGATTTTTTATTACAGAAATGCTATTCAATTTAATTTTTTTTTTAAGAAAAAAAAAAACAGAAACCGTCGGCGACGCTCTGGAGATTTCCCCATCGCGTCGCCGATGCTGCCGTTGAGGAAGACGACGCCGAAGATGACGTCAACGACGATACCCGACGCTTAAAGATGACCACGAAAGTCACGAAAGACCATTGATCGGAAAGATTGAGGACGAAGATGAAGTTAACCATTTGTCTTCGTCGTCGCGACATGAGTTGCTAATATCGAGACAGTTGACATATATCGGTAGACTTAGGATATAACATAACGGTAGACTTAAAAGATCGATACGGTAGACTTTAAATTATGTAATAGCGGTAGACTTAAGATATAACATAACGGTAAATTTAAAAGATATCGATACGGTAGACTATACAAATAGTTACGCTAGAGTTAGTGACATTTGGAGGAAAAACGATTAAAAACTGTTCAATTTTCCCAGTTAGGTTACTAAAGTTTTATTAAAGATACGGTAGAGTTAAATAAAGAGACGGTAGAGTTAAACAACGACTCGGTAGACTTAAAAAAATAGTTACTGTTGCGATTACTTATTTTTTGGTTTTGAGGGGAAATTAATAGGACTTTTCATTTTCATTTGTCTCGAAAATCAAAAAATAGATTCTCTACCGGCGATTCTCGATTTCTGTGAATCTTCCCGTCTTCGCCGTCTTTGCCGTCTTCGTCTTCATGCGTAAGCCTCTGGCGTGTTCACGTCTTCGCCGTCTTCGACTTCTCGTCTTCTCGTCCTCTCTGGCATTTTTTCGTCTTCTCCGGCGTGTTTTCATCAACTCCGCGTCTTCTTCAGCTTATTCTCCGCTTTCTCATGCGTTTTAGTCATCTTCTCTAAAGTCTTCTCGTCTTCTCCGGTGTATTCTTATCTTCTCCGGCGTCTTTTTCTCAAGTCTGGAGTCTTCTCGTCTTCTCAATCGTCTTCTTCGTCTTCGTCTTCGTCTTCATCTTTGTCTTCATCTTCGTCTTCTTCGCCTTCTTCGTCTTCGTCTTCTTCGTCTTCGTCTTCTTCGTCTTCGTCTTCGTCTTCTTCTTCTTTGTCTTCTCAATCGTCTTCTTCGTCTTCTACTTCTTCTTCGTCTTTGTCTTCTTCATCTTCTTCGTTATCTTCGTCTTCATCGTCTTCGTCTTCATCTTCGACTTCATCTTCATCGTCTTCTTCTGTCTCTCTCTGTCTCTCTCTGTCTCTCTCTCTCTGATTTTTGCTAAAAATATGGTAGACTAACTTTATGTTATAGTAGAGTTAACAGTATGTGTAATAGTAGACTTAACTTTATGTGGTGGTAGAGTTAACGGTATGTGTAATGGTAGACTTAACTTTATGTTATGGTAGAATTAACAGTAGGTGTAATGGTAGACTTACAAGTCTCTCTTTTTGAGCGAAGATGATTGACGACACCAGTGACAGTAGTATTGAGAACCTCATTCCTGAAGTTCTAGATCGACAGGCTAGGGCGAGGGCACGAAGTGAAGGTGAGTACGGAATTTCCGCGCGCTATTTTTGTGGTGGAAAAGCACTAATCACAACCTCATTCACCGGAACGAATCAGGGTAGAAGATTCTATACTTGCGAGAGGGTCGATGTAAGAAAAAGAAAAATTCAGTTTTATGTTGTTCTTTGTTAGAGTTTTATGTAAGTATTGTGTACTTGTGATTGTCTTTTTCTTTAGGATGGAGGTTACCATATATGGAAATGGTGGGATGAGACAATGATGGAGGAGTTCTGTGACATGAAGGAAGAAATTTCAGACCTATATGATCGGATGAGATACTTCACTCTTGGAGACAATGACGAGGTTGTTGATCCGCGATTGATGTGGCGCAATGTCGAAATTCATCGACACGAGATATGTTTTCTCAAAGAATTGTTCAATGAGCTTGATGCTAACCACATTGAGCTTAAGGCGATTGTTGCTACAAAACATGATGAAAATGCCAATGATTATGTTAGGTCTTGGTATTGCTGTGATTGTTGTGGCCATCCTTGTCTATTTGTTTGTTTAAGTAGATGTTGTTATGTTATGTTTGTTATTAAACCTATTTTTATTCTATGCTATGTAATGTCTAGACACGGATCATGTTCGGTTTATTATTTCAGTCTTTAGAGAAAGACAACTCAGTTTGATGTAGGGAAAACAGTACACACGGCTTAAACATCATCAGTCTTTAGACAGAGACTGAGATTCCGATACCCACGGCTTAAAAGTATTTTAAACAAAAGATTGGATTGGTTTCTTTTTGGTGGAAAGAAAACGGTACCCACGGCTCAAAACATTAGTCTTTAGAGAGACTGAGATTCAAAACTTATATATTTTATATACCCACGGCTTAAAATCTCTTGACAAAGAGCACAAATCGTTCTTACTATTTGTTAAAAGAAAACAGATACCAGGCTTAAAGTTTTTCAATATTTGGACCCATGGCTTATATAGTCTTTAGACCGAGACTGAAACCATCATTTGCCCATGACTTAAAATAATTATTTAGACAAATACTTTGGATTGGTTTTAATTTACTAGTCAAAGATGAAAGATCAGTTTACCCATAACTTAAACATTATCAGTCTTGGAACCGTAATGACTGATGACTTTTTGAATGAAAAAGTACAAGACTAAAGGTACAAAGTTCTAGTAAACACCCAATAAGTTCTCGCAATGAAATCTTCCCATTGATTCCACTACTTTCTCTTTCTGACTGACTCAGTGTAGCAACACCATCCACCCACTTGTAGCCATCACAACCGCGGGTCTTCTCCTATGTTCTCTATTAAGTAAGAGACAATTAAGACTGATGCACAACTTGATAGTAAAACACAAAAAGTCTTCTCCCATGTGAACAAAGTCTACCAAACAAAATTCATGAGTTGTAAGAAAAGCAAATCTTGGATTTCAAAGCTGAAGAGTACTGAAGATACCAAAAATCTACCGTAATACAAATTAAAATCTATCCCATCAGGAATATAAAGTCTACCAACATTCTAGAAATCTACCAAATTAAGTCTTCCACTATGTGAACAAAGTCTACCACCATGGAGAGGTATACAAGTCTACCGTAATACAAATTAAAATCTACCCCATCGGGAATATAAAGTCTACCAAAATTCCGGAAATCTACCAAATTAAGTCTTCTCCCATGTGAAAAAAGTCTACCAAACAAAATAAATCTACCGTGTCAGGCTAAAATCTACCATAACCAACCAACCATAAAGTCTACTATCAATAACGAGATAAATCTACCACAAGTTACAAAATCTACCGTCGAAGTCACTTAAATCTACCAGAAAACCTAAAATCTACCAAAGAAAAGTCAACAAATCAACGCTGGTTTAAAATCTACCGTTAAACAACACATAAGTCTACCGTAACATAAAAAATAATATCTACCGTAACATGAAAATGTAAGTCTACCATGTCTTCTACTTAAACTCTACTATAACTATGGTAGACTTATCAGCGTAAATCTACCATAACTTTGGTAGACTTATCAGCGTAACCTCTACCGTTTCGTTCAATATAAGTCTACCGTCAAAGCTGGTTGACTTGTCCAAGTAAGTCTACCACTTCATAAAAAACAAAAAGTCTACCATCATTCTCTGGTATAGTTTACCGTCCGAGCTCTTAAGTCTACCGTCATAGCTTTGGTAGACTTAAGTTTTCGTGCGCTGACGTGACAGATATTCATTAATGGCATTTTCGTAATAACGTTTTTTGTCACCAAACGAATTGATGGCAAAACGGCCATTAAAAACAGAAGTAGGTCGTTTGAATAATATCCAAATATTAAGGTCATTTTAATTATAACGTTTAAAAATATAGGTTGTTTTAGCTAACCACCTCTTATTTTATGCGCTTTAATTTCCGTAATTTAATTTCGGCACTTTAATTTATGCGATTTACTTTCTGCACTTTATTTTTCTGCAATTTATTTTACGTAATTTATTTTCTCTTATTTAATTTACGCAATTTATTTTCTGTTATTTAAATTATGCAATTTATTTTACGCAATTTATTTTTAGTATTTCATTATTGTCTATTTATTTTATGCATTTTAGGATTCAGAACAAAACCCCCAAACTCTATAATTAATTTACCTAGATTAGATTTATTACTGCAATCTCTGTGTAGTTATTATCAATCTCTCTGGATCTATCCCGTACATACTACAATTACATTACTGTGCACTTGCGTATAATCGGGTTAAACTTTCGAGGAAAATCGGGTGAAACCTATGAAAGAAGGTGTGACAAACCTTCCGTGATCAAGTTTTTGGCGCCATTGCCGGGGACTGTAGCAATAGCCATAGAGATTTGGTCTAAATCTGAGACTAGGTTTCTTCTTATTTTCCTAATTAGTTTAATTTTTGTTTTTGATTTTTCAGGTTAAAAAAAGTAAATATATATATATATATATAATGAACGAGTTGCTGAACTAGATGGACGAAAGATGGATGCGTAGGCCGATAACTACTCGAACAATAGGAATGGTCGACGAGCCAACAAGTCAAAGCCACCATTTTGGCATACAACAGCCACCAGTGGGAGATGTCGAGTTCGAAATCAAGATCGACTTGATTAACATGGTCAAAAAAGAAAAGTTCCAGGGTCTATCAACGGAGAATCCTATAGAGCATCTGAACCTATTTGACAAGTTGTGCGATATGGTGCCCATAAAAGGTCTCTCTGAAAACGCCATGAAACAGTGTTTATTCCCATTCTCACTCAAAGGTGAAGCCCATCATTGGGAGGAGAGCATTCCATCGGGGACCGTGGCGACGTGGAGTCAATGCCGGAAACCATTCCTAAAGAGATTCTACTCAAGCGCCAGGACAGCCTACTGAAAGAACAAAATATCAAGCTTCAAACAACAAAACACTAAAAGTTTCGAAGAAGCATGGGAAAGGATTCAAGAGTACACTAGGCAATGCCCTCATCACGGGTTTGTCGACGAGTTCCTGCTAAGCACATTTTACGGAGGAATCACTCCTTAAGTACAGTATGCTACTTGATGTGGGGAGCTACGGAAGTTTCTTAGGGCAAGATGTACATCGAGAGAAAACACTAGTGGAGAACCTAGCCAGGAGTGACGAAAATTATAAAGAAGACTATGATATGATAAACGAACGCACCGACGACCACAAAGACAAAGAGAAGCTGAGTCTACAGGCGCTACTCGAGAAATTGGACGTGTTTCTGAGTTTGACACATCCTTTCACCTTTTCAAATCGACATCAATGACAGAACCATCGACCAGGAGGGGTCGATGGTCTTTCAAGACAAACAAACGGTGAGGAAAACCGACTGTGTGTTATCGATGTGACCTTAGAAATGAGCATCGAAGACCGACGTCGACAGCAGCATCGACCCCACTCGGTCGATGCCAATGCCTCCAGGACGCCCACTGACAGACGACATCGACCACTCACCGTCGATGTTTTATGTAGAAGAACCATCGAGCAACACCAACGACCAGGAGAGGTCGATGTTTTTGCTCTGGCTATCAAAGAAAGAGTACATTAGACAGAGCATCGATCGTGTACCGCTGATGCTATGACAGGGGAGCCGTCGATCAAACCCATCGACCTGGAAATCGATGGTTTCCCTGGAGACAGTAATGAGACTAGTTCCTCAATAACCGGGATAAGCGAACTTGAGAAGGCGATTCAGAACATTCTAAATGGAGAATCGAGCAAAAGAGAAAAGGTCGATGAAGGGTTTACAATCATTAGTCAACAGTGGAATAAGCTAGATGAGAAATTTGAAGACCTAGCCTCTAAGGTCCAGAATATAGAAACGCGAACAAAAGAAGAGTCATCGTCAGTCAAACCAATAATCTTGAAGAGTGGAAAGGAGCTCAGATCGACTCCACCTAAGCAACCAGTAAACAAGAAAAGCGAAGGGGCTAACATCGAGAAAGAAGACAGCCATATCATGATCGAGAAAGAAGAACCAATAGTCGAGAAAGAAAATCCCAAGATTTTTAAGGAGGAACCAGAAGTTGAGGAGGTCATCACGGAGAAGCCAGACAAGGATAGGGAGCCCGACATCCTTACTACAGAAATTTATACAGAGGAACCTAAGACTCGTATAAGGAAACAAGTGACACAATCTCCCAAAGTTTCAACCTAAAATCCCTTTTTCGGGAAGAATTAAGGGAAGAATAGCAGAGAGAATGAAGAACGCGTTCGAAGAACAAATGAAAGGTGTAATCATCACCATGCCAATACTAGAAACCTTGACGATGACTCCCAACACTAGCAAGTTCCTCAAGGATCTCATGACTAAGAAGAAAAAGGACCTAACTAAGGTGGCATTCTTGACACATGAGTGCAGTGTCGGCATCCTCGACAAGAAGATTCCAAGAAAACTAGATGACCCAGGCAGTTTCACTCTCTCTTGAACTCTCAGTCACATAACATTCAAGAGATCTTTATGCGATCTTGGAGCTAGTGTGAATATAATGTCTCTATCCATTGCACAAAAGTTGGGACTTACTTGATTCAAGGAGTGTAAGATGTCGTTGGTTCTCGCTGATCGATTAGTAAAAACGCCTGTGGGATTGCTTGAAGACATTCCAGTAATGATTGGTGAGTACCAAATACCGACAGAATTTGTGGTACTCAAGATGGATCAGGAGCCCAAGGATCCACTTATCCTAGGAAAGCCATTCCTAAATGATGAGGTGATGCAGTTTAATATCGATGAGGTGATGAAGAAACCCAAAAAGCGAGACCGTATTTTCTACATAGATGATCTCAATTTACTATCTAATGGAGAATGGGACGAAGCTGAGCTCAAACACGAGGAATTAAGTGAAGAGTTCCAAACACTACGAATTTGAAGATATGACTAACGTGATTTCTCGAGAGATGGCATATACAAGTCTAACCGAAAGTGACGAAGAATAAGAAGCCAAAATAGAGGAAAGCGGGGATGAGACTTGCGACGAAGACGATTGGAGCGAACTCAAGGCACCAAAAGTGGAGCTAAAACCACTCCCAAAAGGGCTAAGGTACGCATTTCTTGGACAAAATTCAACATATCCTGTCACAATTAGTGATGAGCTTAATGATGATGAAATTTCCCTTTTACTTAGTGAATTGAGAAAAATATAAAAGACCAATAGGATATTCTCTAGATGATATAAAAGGAATATCCCTATCCTTATGCATGCATAAGATACATTTAGAAGATGAGTCTAAAAATTCAATTAAACCTCAGAGGCGTTTAAATCCAAATTTGCGAGATGTAGTACGGAAAAAATTTATTAAACTTCTAGATGCAGGTGTTATTTATCCTATTTCAGATAGTACATGGGTTTCACCTGTTCATGTAGTCCCTAAAAAGGGTGGAATAACTGTAATAAAAAATGAAAATAATAAATTAATCCCTACTAGAACTATTACAGGACATAGAATGTGTATCGATTTCAGAAAATTAAATGCTGCCACTAGAAAATATCATTTCCCTCTTCCGTTTATTGATCAAATGTTAGAACGATTAGCAAATCACTCTCACTATTGCTTCTTAGATGCGTATTCGGTTTCTTTCAAATCCTGACACATCCTTAAGATCAAGAAAAGACGACATTTACATGTCCTCATGGTACCTTCACTTACCGAAGAATGTCGTTTGGATTATGCAATGCACCCGTAACTTTTCAACGATGCATGATGTCAATATTTTAAACTTAATTGAATAAGTAGTTGAGGTATTTATGGATGATTTCTCTATGTATGGTTCTTCGTTTGGTGGTTGTTTGTCTAATTTTTGCAAGGTGCTTGAACGTTGCGAAGAGACAAACTTAGTACTTAATTAGGAGAAGTATCATTTCATGGTGAGAGAAGGAATCGTCCTCGGAAATAAAATATCGGAAAGAGAGATTGAAGTCGACAAGGCCAAGATCGATATGATGACGAGTCTAGGACCTCCAAAAACGGTGAAAGACATACGAAGTTTCTTTGGTCATGCTAATTTTTATCGAAGATTCATCAAGGATTTTTGTAAGATAGCATGACCACTCACCATCCTGCTTTGCGAGGATGTCAAGTTCAACTTTGATGACGCATGTTTTGAAGCATTCCGATCGATCAAGAAAGAGCTAGTAAGTGCACCGGTAGTACAACCACCAGATTGGAGGCTACCGTTCGAGATTATGTGTGATGCTAGTGACTATGCCGTAGGAGCTGTGGTTGGGCAACGCAAGGAAAAAAAACTGAATGTTATCTATTATGCAAGTAGGACGCAAGACGAAGCGCAAATAAATTACGCCACTACATAGAAAGAGCTTCTGACGATCATCGTCTTTGCTTTTGAGAAGTTTTGCCAATACTTAATAGGTTCTAAAGTCACTATACACATGGATCATGCGGCGCTAAGTTATCTACTTTCTAAGAAGGATGCAAAACCGAGGCTGCTCCGCTGGATACTACTCCTCCACGAGTTTGATTAGAAAATAAAAGACAAGAAAGGAATAGAGAACGGAGTGGCAGCCCACCTTTCTCGGATGAGAATCGATGACGAAATCCCTATCAACGATTCATTACCAGAGGAACAAGTCTATGCAATTAGACTACTTGTCGGCGAGCACAACCTCAATAAAGAACTGAAAAGCATCAACGCCATAAAGGATAAGTCACCATGGTACGCCGACATAGTTAATTATCTGGCTTGTGGAGAAAAACCACCTGATCTCGTCGGATATCACAAGAAAAAGTTTTCCAAGGAGATAAATCGGTATTATTGGGACGATCCAAACCTCTACACGTTATGTAAGGATAAAATATACAGAAGATGTGTTCCTGGCCATGAAGTTCGCGGAATCCTTACGGGATGTCAGGGATCTACATACAAAATACATTTTGCTACATTCAAGACAATAGCTAAGGTGTTGCAAGCTGGATTTTGCTGACCGACTTTGTTTCGAGATACTCACCGATTCATCTTAGCCTGTGATGCATGTCAAAGAAGAGGGAACATAAGCAGGAGGAATGAGATACCTGAAAATCCGATAATAGAAGTAGAAGTCTTCGATGTACGGGGGATCAATTTTATGGGACATTTCCCAAAGTCACATGGAAACAACTACATCCTAGTAGCAGTGGATTACGTATCTAAATGGGTAGAAGATGTGGCGAGTCTAACAAACGACGTAAAGGTAGTTTTTAACTTTTTACGAGCATCATTTTTCCACGATTCGGGATCCCACGAATGGTGATTAGCGACGGAGGGACACACTTCATCAACATAACTTTCGATAAGCTCTAACCAAAGCATGGTGTTAGACATAAAGTGGCGACACCATATCATCCTCAAACCAGTGGACAAGTGGAAGTTTCCAACCATGAAATCAAAGTAATCTTAGAGAAGACGGTGAACATTTCACGAAAGGATTGGTCACTCAAGTTAGACGATGCCTTGTGGGCATATCGAACAACTTTCAAAACATCTATAGGCACGACTCCTTTCAATCTTCTCTATAGAAAATTTTGTCATTTACCGGTGGAGCTCGAGTATAAAACTATGTGGGTCGTCAAGATGCTGAACTACGACATCAAAACCGCTGCTGAAAAGCACCTCATACAATTAAACGAACGAGACGAGATTCGCCTCGATGCCTATGAGAATGGCTGGATATACAAAGAAAGGACAAAAGCATTTCATGTCAAGCGAATACTTCAACGGGAATTTAAGGTAAATGATTAAGTCCTGCTTTTCAACTCTCGATTAAAGTTTTTTCCAGGCAAACATCGATCTTGTTGGTTTGGACCATTCAAAATAAAACGGAGCTGTAGTATTTTGGGGAAATAACGGAGAAAGCTTCACGTTGAACGGTCAACGTCTTAAACAATACATAAGCCCATAAAACATCGGTAAACACGACTCTCTCAACCTAGAAGATCCTCAAGAGCTTCCAGAGGAATCCGAATAATAACAAGACGGTAACACCGTCAAGCTCCATGACGTTAAACGAGCGCACTTGAAAGGCATTCTCATGTTATCTTGTTGTAAATAACACTAACAATTTGTCTTTGATGCGTATTTTCAGTTGTGAACTCTCTAACGGATCGTACGGGATAGAATCAAACAATTTTAATAGGAAAACAGAAGGCATCGACGTGACCATCGACCATACACGGTCGATGGCGAATCGAAGCGGACGACGTCGACATAACCATCGACCGTAACCGGTCGGTGTTGTCCCAAGGCCACCACCATCGACCGTAGCATTGACCGTACGCGGTCGATGCCGTCCGGTTTAAGGCAAAAACTCATCCAACCCTACTCTCTTCTTCTCCAAAATTGATTCCTAGCCCCCATTGAAGCTCTCTCTCAAGTTTCTTTCACTTCGACAATCTCTCATCATTAAAGCTTATATTCGTGGAAATTAGTTGTTTTAAGATCTAGATTACTCACACTCTACTCCATTACCTTACTCCTATACAAAGGTATGTTCTCAAAATTCTCAAATTCTCCATTATTATAAAAGCTTGATTATTGTTTGGATTAAAGAACTATTGGCTAGAGAGTCATAGGCTTTACTAGTTTATAATAGAGAATTTAGAATTAGAACTCAATTCTAGCATAGGTTGAAGGATTTTAGTTGATTGGTAAAAGGGTTCTTAATTTGATTAAGAGAATACTTTTGTTTAAACTAGAAACTTTGACAATATATTGAGTGTGGTATTAAGTCATTGGGCAAATAAGATTAGTTAATAGAAAAATCACTTAGCTCTAGAATTGCTCAATGACTTAGGCTACACATTGGTGAATTGGATTATGAATTTGTTGATTTTGTAGGCACCAAAATAACAATGTCTAGACAAAAAGATGAACTGATTCACAGTCGACACAAATTGCATTCACTTCCATTCACACAAACTCCCTTCGCTGACCAGAGCATGCTATGGGACTTGGGTATTAATAAGGATGTGTCACTGATTTTCCGCAACCTAGATCTTGAGAGTTTCTATGAGATGGAGAGTATTGCGTTTCGGAAACCTACATGTGACTTTCTCGCCACAGCTATGATCGAGAAAAGTAAGCAAAACGGTGAAAAATCATTCTCTCTCACATTCTTCGTTGGACATAACAAGTATCGAATCACTTTTGAAGAGATGCGAGAGTTATATGGGTTTCCTCCGGGCTATAGCACAAAGGCATACATCCCTCCAGCTGAGGCACAATCACTTTGGACTACCATAGCTAGTGGATGTGAAGTGATCCTCACAACGGATTAGATTTCTGCTATGGAACAAGAAGGACCAAAGCTTGGAATGAAGGTGAACGAGTCACTTAAGGATGCTGAGAAGATGGAATGGAGCAAGAGAGTAGATCCAAGAGAGGTATCTATCATCACCGAGCCATTCTTCGAGACCTATGATCGAGACATGACCGTACCGGACCCGACAAGCACATGGACCGAGAGCTCATCTACACGGACCGAGAGCTCAAGGACACTTAGCTTTGGGAACAAAGCTTCTTGTGTCCTCACTCATCATTAGTGAGGACACCCTTCAAAAACGTTAGATGAAGTATTGTACTCTTTCGCTACTTCTAGTTTTACCACATCGAGTTTCTAGAAAAGGATTTTAATGAGGCAAGAAAAGTCTAAGGCACTGCCTCTTGGTTCCATTAGATGCTTTGCTTGGAAACACTCTTATGATAAGTATAAACATCCAAGAGAGATAATCTTATCTAAGAGAAACCAGTACAAATGTTTCTCTCTCTTTCCTTAGTCTATTTTGCTTAATTAAGACTTTTAGCCTTTGGGTTATGTTTAGGGCATTTTCCTTATGTTGTAATTTAAACCCAATTTGTCTTGGGTCCATTAGCACCTAAGTGTCTTAATTTATAGCCTATAAAGGCAAGACTCATTTCTCATTAATGTTTAGGCAATCATTACTAAGAATCTCAAAGTTGTATCTTTGTCTCTTTAAACCTAGTCTAGGTTTAGAAAACCCTAGAAGCTTGGAGATATGTCCTCAGCTTGTAGGAGGCTATATCAAAGATCTTTCACAATCCTTGTGGTGCCTATCATTCCACCGGTTGCTTCACCATCCACCGCTCCACGTCCGTCCGCCGTGAGCTTCATTTCGGAGCCACTTCACCACAATCGTTTGTCTCCTTTCACTTGTCGGTTCTCCTTGCTTGTGACTCGCGTTCTCTGGTCTCTCATCCTCCGTATCCCACGTTTATCAATCCATCTCAGTCTCCTCCCATCGCCCCACCTACCACTATCCCCGTTTGAGCCCAAAAATGCCGAAGTTGCCACCGTTGCTCCGTCAGATCTCTCTTGCTTTGGAACGACCTTCTCTTGTGGATTTTGGGAGTGTATCATCTGGTATCAGAGCCCAAGTTCATAAAGGTTGTATATTTTCATCTTTTTCTTCTCTAGCTTGCTTGGTTTTGGATCTAAGATGAACTTTTGTTCGATTTTTTTTTTCTTGCTTAGTTTGTTGCTTAATTCTGGTTTGTTTGTTGCTTAGGGTGTTAGATCTTGTGTGTTTCTAGTTAGTTTTGCATCTTAGGTTGTTAAATTTGTGGCCTTGTTTGGGTCTAAGAAGAAGAACCCTAAAAAGTTCATCTTTTTGGTCCCTTTTGCGTTCCCTAGAGTTTTCCTTCGTTTTTCTTGTTTGGTTAGGTCTTAGATCGAGTCTAGTGGAGTCTCTTACATGTTTAGGATGTCTTGTGTTTTGTTCTTTGTAGGTATGGTCGTTTTCATGCATGATTAGCTCATAGGTTTTTCTTAAAGTTTGAGTCTTTAGCCGGTTTATGTCTTTCGCCGTGATTAGGTTGCTAGTTTAGTTTCTCTTGGTTTGTTTGCATGATTAATGAGTTGTTGAGTCTTGAGATTGTGTGTTCTGTGAGTAGCAGCCATTGATAGGGTTAGTAAGTTTCGAAAATTGATCCTAGGTTGAAGGGGTTGTTTTTTGCTAAATTTAGAAATTTTTTTGTGGTACAATAGTTTTATTCCTTTTTGCTTTTGCTTTTTGAATTGCTTTTGTGCCAGCTCAATGGTGGTCCAATGTTAGATATTTTGTGCTCAAATTTGAATGATTTTGAACTTGAGAACTCATTAAAAACGTGCCCAACTAATAACTAAAAGCTGAACCAAATTATGGTTCGGTTTAGGAATTAACTTTCCGGTTTGGGTAATTGATTTCTAAGTCCGATCTTTTTTCTTGTGATTGTTTTTGTGAGGTCTCGTGCTATGGATATTGAAGAAGAGGTTGAGGATGAGCTCAGCATTTCAGAGGTAGATTGGGGAGGAGAATAGTTCGAATCGGATATTGAAGAAAGTGCTTATAGAGATGAAATCCGGTTTGAAGAAGTTAAGGCCGAGATGGGTTACGAAGGGTATAAAGATGATTTCGAGGGGAAAAGTTTCCATGGGTTATCATATGGACGACCTACATGGGTCTTAGATTTCAAATATGTATTTTTGGATAGTAAAAATTAATTAATTGTTATTTGAATAAAATTGAAAATAGATTTTGTGAAGATTTTATTTTAAAATTTGCATTTTTTATAGTAAAAATAGATTAAATGTTTATACATTTTTATCCTTAGTGATTTTTTTGTTAGTTTTTAAAACCAATGACATTGTATGTAATTTTTTAAAACTTAAATGTTATTTTCAAATGAGTATTTCCTAAATATTAGTAAAGAACAACTGTCTAATAATTTTTATATTATTACATATCTAGACATAAATCTAAAAACGAAACCAATTCCCTTCTGCCATATCTATACTTGGCAAGAACCTAACTACAATCACTATTTAATTTCAATACTAACACATTTTACCTTTGATGATTTTATATAATTGTTTACAATTTAAATGTTTGTTTATAATGTGTAATTCCCAATTAATAGTATTAGATATGTATTATATGATTTTTAAATTAATTTAAGTAATAATAGTGAAATTTGACAAGTTTGTTATAATTTAATCTTTTATTAATTTATATATATACTACTATTTAAATTAAAGTTTCGATTTACTAATAGACTTATTTAAGAAAAATTGAAAAAATACTAAAAATTAATTTTTTCAAGGTTTTATTTTCAAATATGTATTTTTAATAGTAAAACTTAATTAAGTGTAATTTAATAAAATTGAAAATAGATTTTGTAAAGATTTTATTTATAAATATGTAATTTTAATTGTAAGATTAAGTGTTTAGACATTTTATCCTTAATGATTTTTTTTTGTTAATTCATAAAACTAATGACATTCTATGTAATTTTTTAGAATTTAAATTTTATTTTCAAATGGATACTCTCCAAATACATATATAATTTTAAATTATTATATTGCAAATATACGATCTCTAACACGATCTAATCCTAAATAACATAATTTTTTACTAAAAAAGGTTATTTCAATAAACTCGATATAATCTATAATATATAATTTCATTCACCCTACTTTAACTGATACCTAGTTAAAAAAGCGTTGTCAAACAAAAAAATGTTGAATAGTTTTAGCTATTAGATTAATATATTGTTGTTGATAAAAAAAAATAATTGGCTCAATAGTATCAGTTAATTTGTTGAAATATATTGTTTTTACACTATTAGTTTTAAACTTTTTAGTTTGAAAAATTATTCGTTATTCAATTGAAGAGGGCATATGAAAGAACCGTACCAAATTTTTTATTATTATAAAAACAAATAAACAATATTTCCATAAATATTATTGTTAATATCTTGTTTATCTTGTTTAATTAAGTAGTTAGAGTCCTTATCTTGTTTCTGGAGGTTTAGAATTCGAAATGACAAGGTGCTCAAGTCATATCTTGCCACGTAAGAAATTTTCCAGCTTTCTCGGAGGTCAGCATCGACCTTGATGGGTCGATGCTAGGGTCGATTCTGACTCCCTGGCTTGACTGGTCGATGCATCCTTCGAAAATTCTCTCTGGAAAATCTTTGAACTCAATATCGACCCCTACAGGTTGATATTAGGGTCAATTCTGCCTTCTACGGATTCTGTAAAATCTTTTTCCGAATGTGCACGATCTAGGCGATGTCACCAGCCTTCTTGTAGGCTTCAGTAAGTTCCAAAAACATCTCTACTACTCATATTTAGCTCCAAGTACCTAAAAACATATAACCACATGCAAAAACACTAATTCTACACTAAATGTTAGTTATAAAAAAATAAAACTAACTTATTCTAATGCATAAAAACATGTAAAATATGATGCTATCAACTCCCCCACATTTATCCTTTGCTTGTCCTCAAGCAAATAAAAGTCAAGCATGATGAAGTTTTTTTATTAAAAACAATTAAAGATAATGAGAGTGAACTTGTACCTTGTGACATTGTTTAGTTAAATGTTTTTCGCCTTTGTAGAAGTGGAATGATCTCTAACATACACCATGTACTTCACCATAAACATAGCAACGCACCTAAATTGAAACCACTCCTCCTTCGAACCTTGACTCCTCATTATCGACCTCTCTTTTCATTCTAAGTGTGAGCTCTCAACTTGGGAGTATTGATCATAAGACACGAACACTTACTCTTTCGAATTTCTGTAAGCTCACGACCGTCTTGGTACAAATCCTTTCCTCTCTCTTTTTCTCACTTCAAGGTCGAATTGATTTTTCCCTACTTTTCTAGGATATCATTTTATTTTTTTCTATCAATCGACTTTTTTTTTCTATTTTTGGACAGGTTTCCATGAGACGCGAACATTAAAAATGGTAGCTTCCAATGCCCGGTTTACTTCTTTCTTACCTATATCCTTTTCTTTTCTTTTTACAGAAGTGAAGAAAGAGGGGAGATGTACTCACATAGACGTGTCTTGCAGGGTCTCATATAGGTATCATGTCTCATGCATCTCAAGCCTCAAATCGAGAGTTTTAAGGTTCATTACGGTGAGAAGTCAATTCTGATTTGCTAAAGTCTTCGAAAGAATGATCTTTTTGGAGTTTGTTGATCCACTCATGGGTTTTCTATGTTTCCTAGTAAAGATCAAACATTAACCACACAACATCCAAACATAAACATAAATAACACAATTAACAAGTTCAAATGCTACCTCATTAAAAATCTTTTCACATATTATTGAACCTATGAACGAGAAAAAGAGTGTAACAATCTCTCAAAATGCGAAAAACTTATGGTAAAACTTACATTAAAAGATGTCAAGGAAAAGAATTATTATCGCAAGACTCCCCTCCACATTTATTTCACAATGTCTTCGTTGTGATATATAACCGTAAAGGGGAAAAAACAAGAGAAGTACTTACTGTAATTCTCTTATTGGGTTGTGGGTTGGCAGCTCCCACGTGTGTAAGTCCTGATTTTGTTTTTTTTTAATAGTGAAGAACTTGATGCAGGGATTTTCTTTCGATTATCTCATTCTCAGGTTTTCACCCAAGTCTACCTATAGGGTATTCTCGAGAGTTTAAACCATAAGACCGCAAGTGCACAGTCATGCAGTTATAGTAATTATGGGGTCGATCCACAGGGACTGAGAATAACACACAGAGAGTACAAGTCTAAATCTAATCTAAACATAATAGAAATACGGGGATTTTCCTAATCTACTAAGCATGAAATTAAATGAAACAATAAATAAGAAAACATTAAATCTAAATCTAAACTAATATTTACAGAAAATAGGTGATAGCCATAATTTAAGAATTCTAGATCTAGGGTTTTTGTTTTACCTAATAAGTTTATGTTTGTTATTTTAGAGATTTTTCATATCTTGCTAGTTCACTCACGTGGTATGCTAGACTTTATATTCAAACCCACTCTCGTGGTGAATGAATATGCATTTCGAGTAATCCCATCATCAAATACTCTCATGAGTGATAGGCACATCACAAGGGTTGTCACACCTCCATGTGATCCAATATGGTCAGTATTGGTAAAAACATGCCTAAGACACAGAGTAAATGATATATCTATTTCTAGAGTTCTTCCCACTCTCATGGTGAATTTCTCCTGAGATCTTAACCTAACTAGGCCTATATTAGACTAAGCATATAGCTACTCTATCAAACAACAAACTCAAAACTAGTCATCACTCCCTAGTATACTGATATAGGTCAATTTCCTATTGCACTATCATCATGTCATTGTAGTACAGAAAGGTGTCAATCCAAATGGGTGAACTATTAACCAGAAAAGATGCAATCAAACCAATTAAGTCAAGCCAAGCAATAGATCATGAGATTAACAACTTAACAAAGCAATAATTAAAAGCGTTACAGAGACTAAAAACAGAAGCTAACAGAAGCAATGCAAACAGAATTCAATCAATTAAAGAGAAGCTCCTAAGGATGGAGTTATTGATTAGTGTATCCTCTTAATCTACCTACGTGTTTAACATACTCAACCAGAGCTAATTCCCTAGATAATAAACTCAACAGTAGCTAAATCCATTTTCATGACAAATAATCTTAAGCTAGACTAGTTCCAGACCTAAATATCTTTAGCGAAAACTAACTTAGCAGGCATTAAGATTCAGTCTATTAAAGCCAATAAACACCCTAGACAACCAATCTCTTAGGCTAGGAATGTAAATCTCTGGAATTAGTTGGTTCAAGCATTTCATCAAACACTTGGTGGGCGTGGAAATGCCTAAGTTCTAGTTCCAATTGATCAGAGAGATACTAGCATTAATAACACTAATCCAGAAGGGAATCAAGTAATCTAAGCTTAAACAACCTAGGAGACTAAGATTCCACACTTAATCTAACCCATCCTTAAGAACCCTAGAGACTACTCAAAACCCATGAAGAACATCAAGAACACAAACCCATAAATCATTAAAACTTGCATAATAGGAAAGATCAAGATGAAAATAGAGAGACTACTGAGAATCAAACACAAATACTTAATAGATCAAAAGAAATCTAATTACAAAGCTAAACAAGTTTAGGGAGAAGAGAAAAACCCAGCAGACAACCCCCTTTTGTCCAACGGATAATACAGAGTATTTATAGGATTTTGGCTAAACCCTAGCTCATTAAAAGACAAAATAGCTTAGTTCGGAGGTGGACTCAAGATGGGGGTCGAGTGCTTGGGTTGAGTCTGGCGAAAAACTTCAAGACGGCAGCTTTATGGTGGACTCGACCGGCTGACTCGACCTGCTTGGTCGATTTTTTTTCTTTTTGCAGAACCAAGCCCTATACCCAATAATCAAGCTCCCACCTAGTCCTATCTGATTTGAAAATTGTAAACTAGAACTACATGAGACTTTATCCTTGTCGGCTCAAACCTAACACTTTCTGTCATGCTCATTCAAAAATAGGTCTTACACGCTCAATAAGGTAAACATGGCTTGAAAGAAGGCTAGGTTAAGGGTAGGGAAACTGTTCTAAAGATGAGAACAGCTACTTGGATTAGCAAGAGTGGTAAACAGTGAAAGAAAATCCAAGTATGTATGTGGTATCCATGAGTTCAAATGCAATGCATAAGCGAGATTATTACAAGTCAAATTCAGGTTCAATTAGATAAGAAATGGTGTCAAATCACAGTATGCTTCAAACAAGACTATCTAGTTATGCATTCAAAGTATGGTGCAATCTTACTTCAAGTTCATTGACAATGCATTAGATAACTAGAAACGAGGGCATTGAGATTATCTTAGTGAATCAGCACGCTTACAAGGTTATAATCATCATAATCCTCTATGCATATGCAAAAGCCCTATATGAAAAAAATCTAGACTCAATCCTAAAATGCAAATGCAACTACATGAACACTCTCTTTTTGTTTTTTTTTTTTCGAAACTTTTTTCAAATTTGTTTGGTTTTTCTATGCCTAAGATGTATGCAGACTCAAGTATGCACAAAATTGAAAATAAGAACACAATAAACATGTTAAACACATCTTAAACCCTCCCTCAAACTTAAATTACATAGTCCCTTGTGTAATAAAAATCTGAAGGATGGTTTAAGAAACAACAAAAATACTAGAAAAAATGCAAATGATATGTACAAAGATAGATGGAGCTGGTACCTCAAGGTTTGGAGAAGAAGGAGGTTATTGATTCCTCCATGCTCTCCCTGGTGTAAACAGGCTGGTGTGCTGACTCGACGACTGACTTGATCTGGTGTTCGAGTCTGTTGGTCGAGTTAGTCGGTCCGCCTGCTGGTCTGCTTTTCTTCTGCCTTGAGTACTGCCTTAACTGCTGCCTTGGCTTGTATGATAATGCTCTGAGTGGTTCCATGGCTGCACTAGACCTCGGTTCTGCACGAAGTGATCCACTTCTTAACAATACTCTCTTTGGCAACACCACCTTTTTCGAAGAAGGACCACTGAATTTGTTTTGGAGTTCTTTGAACTGATCCCTTACATCCTTCATCTGTTCCTTTAGCTCTTTTATCATACCCTTCAAAGCAGCAATGGTTTTATCCTGAAGCTTGTTCCATTTCTGGAGCAATCCAATACGCCTGTGTGCTTCCTTCAAAGCAGGGCTTTGTCTTTGCACGTGATACTCATCAAAGCTGAATCTTGCTGATGCATCTTCATCATCTTCACCCACCAAATCATCTAAATCCTCTGGCTGGGGAGCTTCATGAAAAGGGTTGTAGAGCATGTCAACAGGTGGGATGAAGTCTATGTTGGCACCTACTCTAATTTTGGTGATTTCGGTGCAAGGGAGACGCAGCTTAGCCACTCCAGCGGTTGGGTGAGTGAACTGGTACATGTAGTCATCAAATGGCAAGCTCGCGTCAAGGAACTTAGCTCTCCTCAGGTACTCGATGTCTATCCATCTAGGATCATATGGCTCTGATGTTAGCTCCACACCACAAGCTACGAGAATTGTAGTAATTATCCCTCCAATGCTAAGTTCTCCTTCTGAATTCATCCGATGCATCCTTAATGCCCAATTTTTGTAACACAGCAGTTGACCCAACAAAACAAAAGTGAGGCTCGTGTCTGCCCTATCTCCCATCAGTTCCTGTCCATTCCTTGTGCAATCCAAGACTTCTTTCAAGGCTACATCCAGCATTTGCAATTCGCCCTCGTTGACATTTCCTGTGACTTTCCTTGCAAACATGGTACTGGCAATAGCTTTGTGAAAATACCTCACTATTGGACTTCGAATTTGAGAGCTCTTGGTTCGGGCTGACGAAAAGGACTTGTCATCGCCAATGGTAGACCATAGTGCTTGCAGCTCCACATTATCAATATCTTGCATTGTTCCCGTTCTGCTTGTAAATCCATACAGGATTTACAACTCTCTTATAGTGAGGGAGTACATCAAACCCCTGCAGATGAAGGTAATGAAATCTGGGCCTCCATCGGATTCGTATTCCGGTTCATCCTCGTAGAAATGGACTACGAGTAAAGAGAGAAAGTGGCATGTTTCCTCCCGGTAAGCTTCAAGTTTATTCATCATGAATGTACTGAGGCTGCTTATTCGGTATAAGTACTCCACATCTTTTGCTATGTCAAGCTTCCTACAAGTCTCTTGGTGCGGATACCTTGTTCCTGTAAAGCCTCTAGCGAGGAGGATGGTTAGGTATTCTTCCTTGGGAAGTTCCTGCAAAGTCTTTTTTGGTTGTTTCTTGGCCACTTTGATCTCTTCTTTCTTACCCTCGCTGCCTTCATCTAGCTTGCTTGGTTCCACTGGTTTCTTTCCTCGAGCAATGTTACGTTTGTCTCGCGAGAACTCCCTAGCATCTGCCTCAGCACCTTGACTCGATCGATGGACTCGAATGGGGTGGTCGAGTCTATCTTTATCGATCTCCATAGGTTCCCTTTGTGGAGATACGAGTCCTCTCATTCTCTAAAAATGTCTCGCCACGGCCTTAACAGAAGGCTGACGACCCGGTTCTCCTTTCTGAGAGCTTTTAAGCTTGGTGAAAAGAAATTGGTTGATCATTTTCAGGAATTTTGAAGAGCTTGGTGAAAGGAATTGCTTGAACTCGAAACTCTCCTTCAGCAGCTTATATAGGCGAGGAAAGGGGCTAAAGGACAAGGGGAGGAGCGTGCATGGTCGGAATTCGAATTTAAAATTGGCCCCCTTCGACTCGACCAACTGACTCGAGTGGGCCAGGTCGAGTCAGCCTTGTTTTCTTGTCGGAAATTCGAATTTGAAAATGGCGCCTTGTTGACTCGATCGGCTGACTCGAGTGGAGTCGTCGAGTCTTCCATTTTTTTTGTCTTTTCCTCCTTTTCTTCATCATTTAGTGCTTAGACTCTCCCCTAATTATTCCTGCAAACCAGAAACACTAATTAGCATAAAAAATACTAAAAATCTAAAGCATTATGTACAAAGATAGACATGGGACTTTCTCCCAAGTGAGCTTGTTTATAGTCTCTAAGCTTGACTTCCCCTTTTTGTTTTTCAGGCTTGGAGAGGTTCATCAAGAGGGATTGAGGTTCCCTCTGGGATGATGCGGTCAGCCATGTATGGTTTGAGCCTTTGCCCGTTTACTGTGAACTCGGATTCATCTTTACCGTTCAGAGTAATTGCTCCATAGGGTGAAACTTCCTTGATGCTGAACGGTCCTGACCATCTAGACTTCAGCTTTCCGGGAAACAACTTGAGCCTAGAGTTGAACAGAAGCACCTGATCACTAGTCTTGAACTCTTTGTGCAGAATCTTCCTGTCATGGAAAGCTTTGGTTCTTTCCTTGTACACCTTAGAGCTCTCATAAGCTTTCAGTCTGATCTCCTCTAGTTTGTGCAAATCCATTGCTCTCTTCTCCTGAGCAGTCTTAATATCCAGGTTCAGAAGTTTTGTTGTCCATAATGCTTTGTATTCGATCTCAATTGGTAGATGACAAGTTTTACCGTAGAGTAGTTAGAACAGTGTTCTCCCAATTAGCGTTTTGAATGCAGTTCGATACGCCCAAAGAGTCTCATGAAGCTTAGCATACCAATCTTTCTTTGAAACGCCCACTACCCTTGCCAAAATAGCCTTGATTTGCTTGTTGGACACTTCCACTTGCCCACTGGTCTGAGGATGGTAGGGTGTAGCTACCTTGTGCCTTACCCCATGTTTCTTCAGCAAATTCTCGAAGAGTTTATGGATGAAGTGAGACCCTCCATCACTGATTACTACCCTTGGCACTCCAAATCTAGGGAAGATGACACTCTTAAACATCTTCAGAACAACCTTGGCATCATTAGTAGAGCAGGCTATTGCTTCAACCCATTTTGAGACATAATCAACAGCCACCAAAATGTAGTTATTCCCATAAGATGGTGGGTTGAAAGGCCCCATGAAATCAATACCCCACACATCAAACACTTCAACCAGAATAGGGTTATGAGGCATCTCGTTCCTTCTACTTATGTTCCCCATTCGCTGGCAAGAATCACACTTGGCAATGAAGGCGTGAGCATTCTTAAACATCGATGGCCACCATAAACCCGCTTGGAGTATCTTCTCGACAGTCTTGAAGGTGGCAAAGTGACCTCCATAAGTTCAACCATGGTAATGCTCCAATACTTCCCTTACTTCTTCCTTAGCTATGAATCTCCTGAAAAGGCCATCTAAACCTCTCTTGTATAGGTATGGTTCATCCCAGAAGTAGTGTTTTACATCTCTCAAAAACTTCTTCCTCCTGTAAGCATCCAGACTTATAGGGATTTCGCCGCTTACAAGGTAATTGGCAAAATCTGCATACCAAAACAGCTTCTCTTCTTCTAGCACCTTGACTTCATTGACTTTAACAGCGTCATGATAGCCTTTTATGGCAGTCTTGACAACCATGAGTTGTTCCTCAGACATGGAATCATCAATTCGCAATGCATCTTCCATCTTCATTCTTGACAAGTGATCAGCTACCCCATTCTCTATTCTTTTCTTGTCAACAATCTCCATGTCGAACTCCTGAAGCAAAAGGATCCATTTGAGCAGTCTTGGCTTAGTCTCCTTCTTTGCATAGATGTGCCTTAGTGCTGCATGATCGGTGTAGACTATCACCTTGTAACCCAGTAGATAGCTTCTAAAATTCTCGAAAGCGAATACAACAGCTAGCAGCTCCTTCTCTGTTGTTGCATACCTCCCTTGTGCTTCATCTAGTGTTTCTGCTTGCATAATATATCACATAAAGCTTCTTCTCTATCCTTTGTCCCAGAACAGCCCCCACAACATAATCTGAGGCATCACACATGATTTCGAACGGATAATCCCAATTTAGAGCTTGGACTATTGGGGCTGTGATCAAAGCTTCCTTAATCAGTTGAAAAGCCCTCAAGCACTCAGAATCAAAGTTGAACTCTTGCTCCTTGCACAGCAGCCTATTGAGCGGTTTGGCTATTTTTGAGAAGTCCTTGATGAACCGCCTGTAGAACCCAGCATGTCCAAGGAAACTCCTGATATCCTTGACGTTCTTAGGCGGTTGCAACTGCATCATCACATCAACCTTGGCTTTGTCTACCTCTATCCCATTCTCAGAAATTTTGTGCCCCAAGACAATCCTTTCTCTGACCATAAAGTGGCATTTCTCCCAATTCAGAACCAGATTTGTCTCTTCGCACCTAGTAAGCACCCTGCACAAATTCAACAAACAGGAGGAGAAAGAGGAGCCATACACGAAAAAATCATCCATGAATACCTCCACCGTCTCCTCGATTAAATCCGAGAAGATAGAGATTATACACCTCTGAAAAGTAGCAGGTGCATTATAAAGACCAAAAGACATTCTCCTATATGCAAATGTTCCATATGGCAGGTGAAAGTAGTATTTTTTTATCATTGGGATGTATAGGGATTTGAAAGAAACCACTATACCCATCTAAAAAACAGTAATAAGGATGATTTGCAAGCCTTTCTAACATCTGATCAATGAATGGCAATGGGAAATGATCCTTTCTAGATGCAGCATTTAACTTTCTGTAATCCAAGTGATAGTCCTAGTGGGTATGAGCTCATCTTTACCATTCCTTATAACAGTTATACCCCTTTTTTTGGAACACAATGCACAGGAGAAACCCAAATACTATCAGATATAAGATAGATTATTTCAGCTTCTAGCAACTTAAGGATTTCCTTCTTAACCACTTCTTTTAAATTTGGGTTTAATCTTCTCTAAGGTTCAATGCTAGCATATGATTCATTTTCAAGATGAATTCTATGAGTACATAAGTTATGTGAAATTCCTTTAATGTCATCCAGAGAATACCCAATGGCTCTTCTGAATTTCCTCAACTCAGTCAATAGCAAATGCAACTCATCATCATTAAGTTTATCATTGACTATGATTGGGTATGTGGAGTTAGGTCCTAGAAAAGCGTACCTTAGCCCTGTAGGAAGTGGTTTGAGGTCTACCTTGGGTGCTTTGAGTTCTGACCAGTCGTCGGATGCAGGGGGCCTGACTCGAGTTGGGGTTCGAGTTGTTCGGTCGAGTCTTCAGTGGGTGATGTGCTGACTCTAACTAGTCGTTCGAGTTGGCTGGTCGAGTCAGCACATTCTGTTCTCTGAATGCTCAGACTCGACCTGGGACTCGATTCTTCAGGTCGATTTATGGCCAGTGTTGTACTATTTGCAGCCAAAACCTCTCCTTCAACCCCAATTAGATCTTCGAAGATTTCTAACCCTTCTACAGCCTTATATGAGCCCAATATCATCTCATAACCCAAGGTCTCATTGTGGAGGTACCCAGCTCTGCCACTCTTTGTCAAAGCAGTTTGAAGGTGATCTTCTTCATTAAGCTCCACTAAAAGTTCATCAGCAAGTTTATCCATTTCTTCAATCCAGAAGATCTGCCCGTCTATTGCAGGTTTTCTCATTGTGTCTTTGATGTCGAATGCTATTTTGAAGTATTTTCCCAGATTAAGTTTATCATCATTAAGTTTATCATTGACTATGATTGGGTATGTGGAGTTAGGTCCTAGAAAAGCGTACCTTAGCCCTGTAAGAAATGGTTTGAGGTTTACCTTGGGTGCTTTGAGTTCTGACCAGTCGTCGGATGTAGGGGGCTTGACTCGAGTTGGGGTTCGAGTTGTTCGGTCGAGTCTTCAGTGGGTGATGTGCTGACTCTAACTAGTCGTTCGAGTTGGCTGGTCGAGTCAGCACATTCTGTTTTCTGGATGCTCAGACTCGACCTAGACTCGATTCTTCAGGTCTATGGCCAATGTTGTACCATTTGCAGCCAAAACCTCTCCTTCAACCCCAATCAGATCTTTGAAGATTTCTAACCCTTCTACAGCCTTATGTGAGTCCAATATCATCTCATAACCCAAGGTCTCATTGTGGAGGTACCCAGCTCTGCCACTCTTTGTCAAAGTAGTTTGAAGGTGATCTTCTTCATTAAGCTCCTCTAGAAGTTCATCAGCAAGTTGATCCATTTCTTCAATCCAGAAGATCTGCCCGTCTATTGCAAGTTTTCTCATTGTGTCTTTGATGTCGAATGCCATTTTGAAGTATTTTCCCAGATTAAAATCAATCTTTCCCTTTCGAACATCAATGACTGCGCCAGCTGTAGCCAAAAAAGGTCTTCCTAGAATCAGAGGGTCTCTCGGTTCTTTATCCATTTCCAATACTATGAAATATGTGGGTATCTCAACAATTCCAATCCTTAGAGGCAGATCTTCTAGCATGCCATGAGGGGTTATAACAGACTTGTCGGCTAGGACCAAAGAGATGTTGTAGGCTTTGTAATTGCTAAAACCTAACCTCTTAGCTACTGAGAGTGGTGATATATCATGGATTTTACCCGTTTTTAGCCATGATATAAGTCGTTTTATCGAGTCTTTCTAGTGCTTTTTCTATCATTTTAGAGTCTTTTCAGGTTTTAGCACGTTTGGGACGAAATTGGAGATTTTGGAGACATTTGGAGCTTTTTTGGAGCAAACCGAAGAAAGTACCCGTTTTGAAGCTTTAGCATCGATCGACACCATCATGGTATCGATCGATACCGACGTAATCAACGCGCAGAAGAGATTTTCAAGAAAGCCCATAAGAAGCCCAATCATCCCCTTTATTTACAAAAGAAGCCCAGCTCGTGTTTTTAGGTTTATTTAAGCAAACTTTTAGTCATTAGGTTAGGAGACTTTACTTTTGACTATTCTGGAGCCACCATTGAGATTTGGAGAGCTTTTGTGAGGGAGACGGATCCAAGACTCTGTTCATCATAGAGAAGATCCCGAACCCTTGTTTTTATTCTTTTGTTATATTTAATTTCATGATTTATTCAGTTATGGTATTTGTTTCATCTATCATGTCTGAGTAGTCTCTCTTTAGGTTTAGGGATTTCTCATATGGATTTCTCTGATTTATGATAATTGATTTGTTAGGGTTCAAAATCTGAATAGTTCTTCACCATAGGCTGTTCTCAAAGCTATTTCTAACCTGATCACTTAGAACATAGAACCTAGATTAATCGATTAGGCACGACAGTGCAATTGAGTAATCTGATAAAACCTAGGGTGAGCAATTCTATTATCTACAAAGAGATTTGGTTTAATCGAATTGTGAACATATCAAACTTGAATTGATTGCTGGTTTACTGTGTAGGATTTGCAAAGAGATTTGGAATTCTAGATTTTAGACTTAGTTAGTTTTCAAAACGACAGTTGGTTAACTATACTTTCGTGTTTGAGTTCAAGAACGGCGCTTAATTGAATTGAACCTTAATTGATTAATTGTTATCTATCATTGATTTCCTGAGAATTTCCCTGAGCCTAGCTCCCATCCATATAAATCAACCTAAGTTTAATTCAATCATTTGTTTTCTCATCGATTATTGTTTGCTTAGCACAATCTGCATCTTTTATCTACTGCGTGAATTTTCTTGAGTTCTTGTGTTCGACCCCTGATATACTGCAGCAACTGCTTTAGTACTTTTAGGGTATTAATTTGAGCATATCAAGTGGCATGGGGCTGATCGATGCTCCAAGATCACAAAGGCATTTCTTGAAAATTAGTGGACCTAAGGAGTACGGCAGAGTGAACGAACCGGGGTCGCTTAGCTTCTCCTTGATAACCCTCTTCTGTATAATGGCACTGCATTCTTCAGTTAAGACCACCATACCTTGAATCTCCTTTACTCTCTCAATTAATGCATTTTCAAGAATTTCTGATATGGAGGTATAAGTGCAAAGGCATCCAAAAGAGGTATCCTGACTTCGATTTCTCTCATATGCTTATCAAAAGTGCTCTCTATACTTCTCTAATTTCTCCTTCTTGAATATTCCTGGGAAAAGAAGTTTAGGTTTGTAAGGAGGGGGAACAAAGGATTCTTTCTTTTCCTTGGTAGCAACCAGTTTTTCAGCAGATAGTGAGCTAACTCGAACGGGGACTCGAGTTGGTTGGTAGAGTCTGTCAGTCGAGTTTGGCTTCTCAGCTTGTCTTTCTTTGCGATTCAAATCCTCCTCATCTTCGTCTTCACTGTCCACAGTGACTGGAACTGATCCTTCCGGTGCAGGTAACTCTCTTCCACTCCTTAAGGTGATGGCATTGATGTGAGCAAAGTCTTTGGGGTTTTGGATTGCTTTCCCTGGAAGCTGTCCAATAGGCTTTGTGGAAGAAGTGGATACACTGTTGTTCTCCAAGTATTTAATTTTCGAGTTCAATATCTCAATCTTGCTGTTGAGATCGTTGTATGTGTAATCCATCTGGGTTTTAACTTCACCAAATTTCTTAGCTACTTTCAGCGCACCAGCTGCTTGACCTTGTAGAAGTTGTTGCAGCATGTTCGTCATTTGTTGATCCTGAGCGTTAGAAGGCTGAGCTTGGTGAGGTGTAAAACCAGGTTGTGGACCGGTGACTCCATGTTGCGGATAGCTTCCCTGGTAGTGCTGCTTAGGGGCAAAACTTTGTTGTTGATTATAAGGAACAAATGGCTTGTTCGGATTCGGTTGTTGCGGAGGCAGGTAGACTTGATCCTGTGGGTTGGCAACGTTGGTGCTCCGATATGATAAATTTGGGTTGTTCTTATAGTTGATGAAGTCTTTGTTGTATCCTCCCTAATTTTGAACATAGCTGACTTCTTCCAAAGTAATACCCTCCCCATCTTGAACCTGAAAGATATGGTCCTCATCTGCAAAATGAACGTGTTTTTGTTGGGTGAGGAGGAGTTTATCCAATTTGGCATTCAAAGCTTTGATTTTTTTTCTAGTTCTCTCATCAGAATCAACATTTCCCCTCACGCTGCGGTCATAGTCCGCAGTATAGTTTTCGTCTGATTGAGCAGGGTTCTCCACTAGTTCCCAGCCGCCATCGACATCTTTGTTGAGGAAGTTACCATTGCTTGCTGTATCGAGAACCATCCTTATCTTTGGGAGAACTCCTCTATAAAGAGTGCTGAGTAGAGATTCATTGCTGAGGACATTGAGTGGTGTAGCCTTTGAATCTTTCCCAGGCTTCGTAGAAGGTTTTCCCATCTTTCTGGGTAAATCCGGATATCTCATTCCGGAGGCGAGCTGTTCGAGCATTAGAGAAGAACTTGGCAAGGAAAGCTTTCTTGCAGTCATCCCATGTAGTGATTGAGCCATGGGGTAGATTCTTCTCCCACAGATGGGCTTTGTCACTAAGAGAGAATGAGAAAAATCGAAGTTTGAAGCCATCTTCACTGACTCCATTGATCTTGGTGAGGCTGCAGAGCCTATCAAACTCGTCCATGTGATCAAGAGGATCCTCCATAGGCAACCCATGGAATTTTTTGCTTTGCACCTTAGCTATCAAACCACTCTTGATCTCAAAGTTGTTGTTCTAGATTGTAGGAGGTACAATCCCTTGCCTATGAGTATGAGTGTTAGGAGCATCTCCTGCTCCAATCAATCGTGGCCTTCTTGGAGGAAGTCCTTGTTGATTCTGTCCTTATGGGTTTTCTTCCATTCCCACTTGATCCTGTTGATCTACTCTGATGTGTTCTCTCTGCTCTCGCAACTGTCTTGGTAACCGATTAATGTTGTCGCGGTAGCGCAGGAGGTTCTGGTTTCCTTTTGATCTCGTTTGCATACAGGTGAAGGTAGACTCGATTGACTAACTCGAGATGGGCACTCGAGTTGGTTGGTCGAGTCAGAAGGATGACGTGTATAAGTACCTGAGATGCAAAGACAAAGAAGGAAACACAAGGTGAGTAACAAAGTAGACGCAAAAGAACTTGATCTGAAATGATTTGAAATCCTAATTGTAACAAACAACACCCAAACGACAATGGCGTCAAATTGATATAGGTTAATTTTCTATTGCATTATCATCATGTCATTGTAGTACAGAAAGGTGTCAATCCAAATGGGTGAGCTATTAACCAGAAAGGATGCAATCAAACCAATTAAGTCAAACCAAGCAATAGATCATGAGATTAACAAATTAACAGAGCAATAATTAAAAGCGTTACAAAGACTAAAAACAGAAGCTAACAGAAGTAATGCAAACAGAATTCAATCAATTAAAAAGAAGCTCCTAAGGATGAGGTTATTGATTAGTGTATCCTCTTAATCTACCTAGGTGTTTAACATACTCAAGCAGAGCTAATTCCCTAGACAGTAAACTCAACAGTAGCTAAATCCATTCTCATGACAAATAACCTCAAGCTAGACTAGTTCCAGACCTAAATCTCTTTAGCGAAAACTAACTTAGCAAGCATTAAGATTCAGTCTATTAAAGCCAATAAACACCCTAGACAACCAATCTCTTTGGCTAGAAATGTAAATCTCTGGAATTAGTTGGTTCATGCATTTCATCAAACACTTGGTGGACGTGGAAATGTCTAAGTTCTAGTTCCAATTGATCAGAGAGAAACTAGCATTAATAACACTAATCCAGAAGGGAAATCAAGTAATCTAAGCTTAAACAACCTAGGAGACTAAGATTCCACACTTAATCTAACCCATCCTTAAGAACCCTAGAGACTACTCAGAACCCATGAAGAACATCAAGAACACAAACCCATAAATCATTAAAACTTGCATAATAGAAAAGATCAAGATGAAAATAGAGAGACTACTGAGAATCAAACACAAGTACTTAATAGATCAAAAGAAATCTGATTACAAAGCTAAACAAGTTTAAGGAGAAGAGAAAAATCCAGCAGACAACCCCCTTTTATCCAATGGATAATACAGAGTATTTATAGGATTTTGGCTAAACCCTAGCTCACTAAAAGACAAAATAGCTTAGTTCGGAGGTGGACTCGAGATGGGGGTCGAGTGCTTGGGTCGAGTCCGGCGAAAAACTTCAAGACGGCAGCTTTATGGTGGACTCGACTGGCTGACTCGACCTGCTTGGTCAAGTTGGTTCTAAGGTGGCGACTTTGCGGTAGACTCGAGTGGTGGACTCGAGTGGCTTGGTCGAGTTCTGGGTCGAGTCTGGTTCCCTGGTGTCTGTTTTGTGCTCCACTCCAGTCTCCTAGTCGAGTGCATGGTCGAGTTAAGCTCTCCCTTCCTTCCTTCTCTCCATTTGACCTCAACATCTTCAATATTCCTTGAATGTACCTGATACAGCTCCAAAATGCAATATGCATGCAATCCTAATACAAAACACTCTAAGTATGCAAAACTGGAAACAAGTAACATCAAATGGTAAGAATATGCTATGAGACAAGGCTAAATAGATGATAAATGCATGCTAAAAGCATGTAAAATATAGACATATCATATACAGATCTGAAGCCTTAACCCACTCTCATGGTGCTAAGAAATTCTAAACATGCAACCACACCTACTGGATTCAGTTGTAAACTTAAGCATCTCCCTAAGAGAATGATCAGCGTTAAGATGTATACTAAGGTCGCTAGAGTGATTAAGAACAATTAAACATTTAACAAATCCTAAAATAGATCCCATCATTGACCACCACCCTAGTGGTCTAAAAGATATACTCTAAAAATAGAAGAGAAAAAATTAAAGAAGAACTTTTTATTAGGTATAAAAATGGTAGCTACAAGTGGATAAGAGATGTGTATGTGAATGAGTCTCTCTCTAGTGAGATTACAAGTGATTATATAGTATTAGGGTTTTCTGGAACCATCCATTTCGTCCTTATCTTGTTTCTAGAGGCTTAAAACTCGAAATGACAAGGTGCTAAAGTCATATCTTGCCACGTAGAAAATTTTCTAGCTTTCTCGGAGGTCAGCATCGACCTCATGGGTCGATGCTAGGGTCGATTTGGGCTCCCTGGCTTGACTGGTCGATGCATCCTTCAAGAATTCTCTCTGGAAAATCTTTGGACTCAATATTGACCCCTACAGATCGATATTAGGGTCAATTCTGCCTTTTTCAGATTCTGTGAAATCCTTCTCCAAATGTGCACGATCTAGGCGATGTCACCAATCTTCCTGTAGGCTTCAGTAAGCTCCAAAAACATCTCTACTACTAATATTTAGCTCCAAATACCTAAAAACATATAACCACATGCAAAAACACTAATTCTACACTAAATATTAGTTATAAAAGCTAAAACTAACTTATTCTAATTAATCAAAACATGTAAAATATGATGCTATTAACTTCCCCACACTTATCCTTTGCTTGTCCTCAAGCAAACAAAAGTCAAGTATGATAGAAGTTTTTTTTATTAAAAACAATTAATGATAAAGAGAGTGAACTTGTACCTTGTGACATTGTTGTGTTATGCTTTTCGTCTTTGTAGAAGTGGAATGATCTCTAACGTACTCCATGTACTTTACCATAAGCATAGCAAGGCACTTTAATTCAAACCACTCCTCCTTCGAACCTTGACTCCTCATTACCTCTCTTCTCATTCTAAGTGTGAGCTAATAACTTGGGAGTATTGATCATAAGACACAAACACTTACTCTTTCAAATTTCTATAAGCTCAAGACCGTTTTGGTACAAATCCTTTTCTTTCCTTTTTTCTCACTTCAAAGTCGAATTGATTTTTCCCTACTTTTCTAGGGTATCATTTTATTTTTTCTATCAATTGCCTTTTCTTTTCTATTTTTGGACAGGTTTCCATGAGATGCGAACATTAAAAGTGGTAGCTTCCAATGCCCGGTTCACTTCTTTCTTACCTATATCCTTTTCTTTTCTTTTTACTGAAGGGAAGAAAGAGGAGAGATGTACTCACATAGACATGTATTGCAGGGTCTCATAGAAGTATCATGTCTCATGCATCTCAAGCCCCAAATCGAGAGTTTTAAGGTTCATTACGGTGAGAAGTCAATTCTGATCCTTTCGAATGATCCTTTTGGGGTTTGTTGATCCACTCATGGGTTTTCCACGTTTCCTATTAAAGATCAAACACTATCCACACAGCATCCAAACATAAACACAAATAACACAATTAACATGTTCAAATGCTACCTCATTAAAAACTTTTTCACATGTTATTGAACCTATGAACGAGGAAAAGAGTGTAACAATCTCTCAAAATGCGAAAAACTTATGGTAAAACTTACATTAAAAGAGGTCAAGGAAAAGAATTATCTCCATTGATCGCAAGACTCCCCCCAACACTTATACAACGTCCTCGTTGTGATATATAACCATAAAGGAGAATAAGCAAGAGAAGTACTTACTGTAATTCTCTTATCGGGTTGTGGGTTGGCAGCTTCCACGTGTGCATGTCCTGATGACCACCACCCTAGTGGTCTAAAAAATCTACTCTAAAAATAGAAGAGAAAAAGTAAAAGAAGAATTTTTTATTAGGTATGAAAATGGTGGCTACAAGTGGATAAGAGATGTGTATGTGAATGAGTCTCTCTCTGGTGAGATTACAAGTGATTATATAGTACTAGGGTTTTCTGGAACCATCCATTTTGTCTTTATCTTGTTTCTGGAGGCTTAGAACTCGAAATGACAAGGTGCTCAAGTCATATCTTGCCACGTAGGAAATTTTCCAGCTTTTTCGGAGGTCAGCATTGACCTTGATGGGTCGATGCTAGGGTCAATTTTATCTCCCTGGCTTGACTAGCCAATGCATCCTTCGAGAATTCTCTCTGGAAAATCTTTGGACTCATTATCGACCCCTACAGGTCGATATTAGGGTCGATTCTGCCTTCTTCGGATTCTGTGAAATCCTTCTCCGAATGTGCACGATCTAGGCGATGTCACCAGTTTTCCTGTAGGCTTCAGTAAGCTCCAAAAACATCTCTACTGCTCATATTTAGCTTAAGTACCTAAAAACGTATAACCACATGAAAAAACACTAATTCTACACTAAATGTTAGTTATAAAAGCTAAAACTAACTTATTCTAATGCATAAAAATATGTAAAATATGATGTTATCACGTGTATGGAGTTTTTTGGGGGAAACTCAGTTCCACTTTTGGGTGATAAGAAGACTCGAACACGGTACCTCAGTCACCTAGGTGTCCAGTTTTGGGAGTCATAACCATTAGGCTATGACAACTCGGACTTATGAACCTTAGTTATTAGCGATCTATGACGCAATGGGTTGGAAGAGAGAAAGCCTCTTGAAAAAGTCGGTTGGAACTCTCAAGCTAAAAGATAAGATCATTAGAGATCCAAAGATTGAAAAGTTTAAATATATATCCCTGAAGATGTCGGTGATGTGATGAGTTGGTCTCCTCTAGTCGGAAGGCTGAGGGATGTGGATTGAACCTTAGCATTGTCGATTGAACCTTTCTCTTTGGGCCATCTTCCTTCATGTATGCTTATGGTTCTACGTCGATATTCCTTAGATCTTTTCAAGTTCCTTTCAAAACCCTTCTTCATGTACTAGTTATTTCTTGCCTAGTTTTGAAAGGAACGGAAAAAGATCTAAGGGAACAAAGAACTGAGAGAATACAAAAGGAAACATAAAGGAAAAAGAAAAAACTTGGGAGATGGTGTCTCGTTAAAACCTTACTCGGAAAATTCTGTAGGATAAAACCGACTGAAGAAAAAAGAGTACAACATTAAGGAATCGTGAAACACGGAATCATTGGCGGAGGCGGTAATCTCGGTTGTTGTCTAAGAACCCGAACCAGATTTGGAGAAGGGAGGGATCACATTGTCTTGATGAATGGGTCGATATTCGTCTTTTTGTGTTCTTCTATGTTCTTCTCCGTTGATCTTCTCTCATCCTGAACCCCTTAACTCATGGTATTTATGGAATTTATATAGGTTAACGGTAGTTGTAAGGATCAATACTAGGTGTAGGTGGGTTAGGTATCTCCCATTGTGCTGGTGGTGACTCAACAACATGCCTTCGAGTTCCAGCTGGGAAGTCTGTGTTGCCTTATGAGTGGCAGGTGTAAAATTAAACCCAACAATATTAATCTTTCTAAAACTTATCATATAAATTAAGATAATAATTTGATTAGTTTAAATTGTTATTCTTTGAGAATCTTGCATTTTTTCCAGTTGTACGATTATTCTCCATATATAACAACATCGACATTTTATCACTTTGAATTTATTAATTAGTGGATTTTTATGCATATTTAGTCTTAAGTACTACTAAAACGAACGGTAGAAGAGAGATAATTTTTTGTTTTATTCATTAAATTTAATTTATAAATTTTTGTAAGAACTTTCGTTATAAAGAAGAAAAAAACTAGTATTTACATAATATATGATTAAGAAATGAAAATTGATTAACTATTTGTCAAAACATGTTTAATATAATATTTTGATTAGAATTGTGACATCTAATTTTGTAATTAATTAATGTGTATTTAATATCCTACAACAACTAGTACTTGACAAGTAATTTGATGATGTATTTAAAATTAGGTTATCATGGAATCGTTTCAAATCAGCAAAATCTCGTTAGAAGTGTGGTTAATCAAAAACTATATAAGGGTAGGAATGGATGATCACTTAGAGGAATGGGAAGTGATGGAAAAATAATTCCACTCTATCCTACTACTTTTTTTATAATCAAGATAAAAAAAAGTGAGAATATATTTTTTTTTTTCGTCAACAATTTATTTAAATTTAAAACGGTTTTAGAAATTCAAACTTGAGATCAGAGTTTACATAACTCACCTCCTGCGATAATAATCTAGCACTTACCGCTAATTTATCTGCTTGAACATTAGAGCGACGTGGTATAAAAGAGACCGAGAAAGTTACAAAACCTTCTTTGAGTTTTTTGTAGTCGTCTAAATATATCTCGAACGCTGGCCACTCCGTTGGAGCATGCACCATCTTCACTAACTCTGAACAGTCCGTGTGGATACATAGATTTCTTTTCCCCATTCTTGTGGGAGTATTATTTTTTGGTCAAACGAAATAAAGAGATTTTTTCCCCCATTTTTCTTCTTTTCATCGATTGTATAACAGTTGACGTCCTTTTTTCACCAAAAATTTCAGAAATATTTTTTACTTTTCCAAAGACTTTTAAATCTACTATTGAAGATTGTAAGATTTATATTTTAATGTTAATTATCATAAATACATATAACTACATAATTCTCGCGTTATACGCGGGACAAGATATTTATAATATTTGTAAAAAATTAATAAATTAAATAATATTTTAATAGTATATTATTGTATATATAATTGAAATCTAAAGTTAAGTTGTTTACATATTTATATTACTAATTAATTGTTTAGTTAAAACAATATCTTTTTAAAATAAAATTTTAAAAATCAAATTTAGGAAACAATAAAACTAATAATTTTATGGAATATTTACTTACTCGATTTTCCATAAATAAATAAAGTTAATTTAGGTAAGATTATAATCTTTAAAATACAGACAATTTATATATGATTGATCTAATGACATACTATGTAATTAGTCCAGTAATTAATGTCTTATAAAATATATTCTCTGAAAATCATTCTGGCGACGACACGTCAGAATGACAGTGTTGTAATATTCCACGTAAACATAAGATTATTTTGTTAAATGATTCTCAATTAATATATAGGAGATTATAGTACCATTGTCTTTTATGTATGTATGTATTGATTACACGTAAATATAATTTTATTATATATATATATTATACATATAATTCTATTGTCCTTTTGTTGTTCGGATTGTCATAAACATTATTGTATTTATGCTTAGTTACAATTATATTTTTATGTGTACTTTAATACTAATTGGAATCTAACTAATTGTTTCAAGGATTTTTTGTTGTTTGGTTTGCCATTTGGGGGGCAAGGTCTCCTGCGCCACAACAAACACGTCATAGCCGAGAAAAAAACGATTAGGGGATGTTTTTTGACGGCTCTCTGACGCTCAAGTCAGAAAGTCAAAAAAACAACGGATAAGAGGGATCACGGGGTGAGTCGTGGAGAACGATGAGAAAGAATGCTAGAAAATGGGTGAAGAGGAGGGTTAAGTTTACACCATGCTGAAAATGGATGATCCACGATGTGTCTGATAGTTTGAGAGGCACTTTGAGGTGGAAAAAAAAAGATTGTGTTTAGGACTTGGGAAGACTGAGAAATGGTCTTTGGAGTTGACCGGAAAAAGTCGGAACGATGAACGAAATATATCAAAGTAGTCCAGAGAGCTAGGAAGTGTTTTTGCTCTCTAGAAAAAAGTAAAATAATTTATGTAAAATTAGATAAGAATCGAATCCCTCTCTCAATGGAGAGAAAGTTATATTTATAGAGTTGTACCTCCTCGATTTAGTATGCCGGGTAAAAGCGTGGGTCTGGGTCACCGGGTTCATCGGTTTGGATTAGTACTTTGCACTTGATTGCTTTTCACCTACCATCCTTGTTTTTATGAGTGTGTAAGAGGAGCAGAGAGCCCTCAAACTTGCACGTTATGTGATATATCATGGATTTTACCCGTTTTTAGCCATGATATAAGTCGTTTTATCGAGTCTTTCTAGTGCTTTTTCTATCATTTTAGAGTCTTTTCAAGTTTTAGCACGTTTGGGACGAAATTGGAGATTTTGGGGACATTTGGAGCCTTTTTGGAGCAAACCAAAGAAAGTACCCGTTTTGAAGCTTTAGCATCGATCGACACCATCATGGTATCGATCGATACCGACGTAATCAACGCGCAGAAGAGATTTTCAAGGAAGCCCATAAGAAGCCCAATCATCCCCTTTGTTTACAAAAGAAGTCCAGCTCGTGTTTTTAGACCTATTTAAATAGTTTTTAGTCATTAGGTCAAGGGGGGGCTGCAGACTTTACTTTGGATTTTGATTTTTGAGCCACCATTGAGATTTGAGAGCTTTTGTGAGGGAGACGGATCCAAGACTTTGTCCATCATAGAGAAGATCCCGAACCCTTGTTTTTATTCTTTGTTATATTTAATTTCAATGATCTATTCAGTTATGTTATTTGTTTCATCTATCATGTCTCAGTAGTCTCCTTTTAGGTTCAGGGTTTTCTCATATGGATTTCTCTGATTATTATGATTGATTAGTTAGGGTTCAAAATCTGAATAGTTCTTCACCATAGGTTGTTCTCAAAGCTATTTCTAACCTGATCACTTAGAACATAGAACCTAGATTAATCGATTAGGCACGACAGTGCAATTGAGTAATCTGATAAAACCTAGGGTGAGCAATTGGATTATCTGCAAAGAGATTTGGTTTAATCGAATTGTGAACATATCAAACTTGAATTGATTGCTGGTTTACTGTGTAGGATTTGCAAAGAGATTTGGAATTTTAGACTTTAGACTTAGTTAGTTTCGCAACGACAGTTGGTTAACTATACTTTCGTGTTTGAGTTCGAGAACGGCGCTTAATTGAATTGAACCTTAATTGATTAATTGTTATCTATCATTGATTTCCTGAGAATTTCCCTGAGCCTAGCTCCCATCCATATCAATTCAACCTAAGTTTAATTTGATCATTTGTTTTCTCGTCATTCACTGTTTGCTTAGCACAATCTGCATCTTTCATCTACTGAGTGAGTTTTCTTGAGTTCTTGTGTTCGACCCCTGATATACTGCAGCAACTGCTTTAGTACTTTTAGGGTATTAATTTGAGCATATCATTATGTAAGCCCCATACCGGCCTCAGCGTAAGGTGCTGTGGATCAGACACCGAATTATTTTCTCGATTCTAATTCTTGTAACTTTAATCGCTTCTATGATTCAGAGATGAGTTGTTTCACCTATCACGAAAGTAAACTAAAACGTTTTTACCGCTGACTTAAAGGGATGGGTCAAATATCTACTATCCTTAGAATATCCGAATAAAACTTGTATGCTACCTAAAATGTATTCATGCCTCGCCTGGGTTTTGATCCGAAACCCCGGCTATATACTCCGCTCCCCAAAGTTGTTTGCTTTTGTGTTTGACCACCTAATTATTTCCTCGTTTGACCTCTAATTGTGTGGCCACACCGTTAGTGAACAAAGGAAAGCCCAAATGGTCTCGCCCATAGAAGAGTTTGAGCCTTGGCGGACAAGCCTAAAACTCCTCAAAGATTTTCTACACGTGGCGTTAGATAATAGGATAAACCCAGAGGAGCATCTATTTTCCCAAACACTAATCTTTTTTACTAATTATTTTTGAATAATGAAAGCAAAGTGAGTTCAAATATTTCCTTTATTAGTTATAACAAAGCAACGTGACTTTATTTTAGATACTTATTAATTTGTATATACATACTTATTTATAAATCATAAGCATTTTATAATAAATATAAATAATAAACATTTTATACTAAATATATAAATATTTGTAAATATCAGTACATATTTTAAATCATACTCACATTAAAATTTGTTATGTTATATAGATGATAAGCAGACCAGAAAATACACGTAGAACCAGTAATCAAGGTTGAGGTCGAGGTCGTGCTCGAGGTGTTGTGGAAGAACGAGTGGTGATGATCCAACACCCAAGATATATTTATTAAAAACCAACAATTCTAATTTTCTTTGTATATTAGTTGTATAGTTTAATAATGATTGTATTTTTTTTAAAATTGTTGGCAAAGTGCGTAGCCAAAATTTAGATGGTCACCGAGAACTACTTGGATTTTTCTAAAACTTAATTTCCTAGCAAAAGAAGAGTAGAATTTTTTTTTTTCTTTTTAATGAAATAACCGGGGAGTGAGTAAATTAGAACCCGAGATGAAAGGCAAACTTGATTATTTGAGAAGGTTATAGCTCTACAACAATGAATTAAGCAAGCGTACCGGTGTCATGGTTAATCAAACGTCACGACAAATCGAATTCTATGCGCGGTAATAATCAAATGGTACCCAAATCTATTAGCGGTAATTTACAATATTAACGATTCTTTATATCTTATTTTAATAATTATTTTACTATTAATTTTGAAATATTAGTAAATATTTTTCATATATCTTTAAAAATATACTCTTTCCATTTCACAAATAGTTCCGTTTTAAAATATATTTTGTTTCACAAATAGCATCGTTTTATATTTTGAATGCAGATTTTTAAATCAAATGTCTGTTTTATTCCTAATTTTTCAGCATATTAATTAGAGAGAGAAACTGTTTTAGTGTATTAACAAAGATATAACATAAATTTGTATATTTTTCTTAATTTGTGTGAAAAGTGGTAGAATGACAGTTTTTATGAAACAGAGGAAATAATAATTATGGTATTTTGTGTACATATAATAATATATCACATTTATTTTACAGGAATTCGGAAGAAATGGTAAATATATAACCGTGTTGCAAAATAAGCCTCGTCCGAGATGTTATATACCGGTTATGGTGACATCAGCTCGAGAAGTCCTTCGATTTATAAACAAAAGAGGATTTGTGAGCCTCAATTTTTTAGCCATATGTCATTTTGATATGCTATTCACATATAGTTTTTTCGGGATGGCATGATCTACTCATGATGCACGAATGTTGGCGACAACGATACGAGATGATCCAATGTTTCATGGACCTCCATAAAGTAGATTCTAGGTATGTTAGCAGGCGCAAATATTTAACCCCATATCAAAAATCACATAGGAACGACACAATATACCATTTTCAAGAATCTTTTAATGGTGAAACTCCTTGGAACAGTAAAGGAATATTTAACAGGTGTCATGCGCCCTTACGTTATATTACCGAACAAACATTTAACGTATGGCAGAAAAAATGGAGGGTCCTTAATAAATTTCCTCGACATTACATTGCCACACAAGGAAGTGTTATTTTGATACAATGGGTTTGCATAATTTTATTCATCAACACAATTTTAAAGACTTCGATTTTGACAACATTGATGCAGGACTTCGATGAACAAGCAGATGATGATGGTATCAAAGTTAAGAAGAATCAGTTACATAAATGTATGCATATAGTTCGTGATCAAATTGCTGAGCAGATATGGTCCGTGAATCGACGTGGATCTCGACATCGTCGTTAGATTTGAAATATGGTTTATAAATAATTTTGTAATTTAAGATTTCAGTAAAATTTCTAAATTATATTTCATTACTAAACATAATAAAAATATTATATTTTGTCAAATTTTCTCAATTACTCTCATTAAAACAATTCATATTCATTTGTTTCTTACTTTTGTATTCCTCTCTTTTACGCTAAATCCCTTCTCTCTCAATTCCTTTTCTTTAATTTTCATTTTTTTTTTCTCTGAATCTCTTCCCTCTCAATTTCTTTCAATTACTCTAGTGTTAACCATTCACTAGAGTACCACTCTTGTTTAAAAGAAATGTCAAATATATTGGATATCTAAACTTCTAAAGTGACCTCCAACCTCAAACTTACATATTTCCGTCAAAGTGAAAAAGTAAAAGCCCACCACCACCGGAACGTTACATATGCTTTCTAATTATTAGACTACAATATGAGATAAGAAATTTGACACCAGCAATATTAAAAACAAGAAACTAAATCCTTAATCATGGCTTTATTTAATTAAGGTATCTCTATTCTCGAACTTACGAGCCCAAATGTGCTTTCCGTTTATCCGAAACTTTCTTCTTTTGTTATCGTTGAGTATACGATCCACAGTAACAACCGAGTCCAAGACCATCCTCGCGTATAATGGTTGTTGCTGACCATTGCTATTTGTGTTTCCATTGGAGGAGTTTCCACTGCCCGCTTGCATGTAAACGTTGAAGAATATAAGAGAAAATTCTAGAACAAACAGTAGTTAAAAAGTTCATTATTCCCGTAATGGCAGTTTATCAATGTTTGTAGATTATTTAAAGGGATATGTCATTCAGGCCCAACCCGAACCAATGGTTTGGGCCCCTATTTTTATAGGGCCTATTTCATGAATTTTTTTTTAATATGTAAATAGATATGGTATATATAAACAAATATAGTTAGAAAATAGTAACAATAAACTTTTAATGTGGATTATCAAATTAAATAATTTAAGTAAAAAAATATCTACATTTTTATGCATTTTATCAATTAAAATAACTAAAATTAATATATAAATTATATAATTAAATTAAAAATTAAATATATAATTGTTTTATAAGGCCCCTATTTTTGTTTCGTATATGGTTCTAATATCCTCAGGACCGGTCCTGATGTCATTTTTCATGAATCTCGCGGTGAGAGAGATCTGCTTGACGTCATTTGGAGGCTTTTCATATTCAAGTCACCAGAAGGACAAGACAGCCTCGTTAGTGAGATCTGCAATGAGTAGATTGCTGAAAACTGTGATGATGGAGAAGATGTTTCCAAAGCCAGTCTTCAAGCCAAAGTCAAGTGGCCATGACAAGAAGTGACTCAGCTGGTGGTCTTGAGAATTTTAGAACTAGTTTAGAGAATATCTCTCTGTCTTGAGCATGGAAAGCATGTAGTTGTTCTATGGTAGGATGTGACATAATTGATTTAGATTTAACAAAAATTACTGCAAAAAGTTTGGAGAATGGAAAAGTGATCGATAAATTGATAGAATATATCGTTGTCACTATCTAATCACTTCATTTTATACAGATATGTGGGTTACATTTTTTTTAAAGGTAAGGAATGGGAGGATTTGATTAGCTTTTCTAACCACAACTTAAATGTTTTATGATGGCTTTTAAGTAGCGCTAGAACGAAAATTTTAGGAATTTTGACCCGTGAACAGTAACGACCACTCAAAACAACCATTTCAAAACAGTCGATAAACCGTCGAAATAGTCATGTTTCAACCGTTTACCGACGGTTTTGGCAGTTGATATTTTGGCAATTTTCTTGTAGCTAGCTGTTACAAAATAATTCCAAGTTATGGACATTTTTAAGCTCAGTATGAAAGTTATGAACTTTTCCACCATTGTTTATAGCTCAATATGAGGGAAACATGTTGTTAATTAGGGAATGTGATAGGAAGTACCTTGAAATCAAACTTCGCAGCTGGCCTCCGTTTAACTTGCGATTTGGTATTCCTTAGGCTGCTCGGCGATACAATGTCATTGATTCCAGACAGTTCCATGTCATGCGAGTTCTATGTCTGAAATAAGTCAAATCCCATGGTGTTCATCAACTGGTTGCTGCTGCAGGGTTGGTCTCCATTGTCTCTGAAATAGATGCTTATGTTAAAGAGGTAATGAAGGAGTTCTATGCAATTTTGTCGGACATTGAGTACTGAGATTGTGGCCGTCATATGCTATTTGTTCGGGGCACAATCTTTGAGTTCTGTCCAGACATGATCAACAAGTTGTCCAGACATGACATGGTCTTGTGCTAATGCTGCCTCTTCATCAAAATCCTCTGTTCGCCTGTTGTTTCCAAACCTGATTGATCAGTTGCTCAGGTTTCAGCGGTTGGTTCCTTCTTTCTCGGATGACATGCCTTAGCACCAAAACCTTTTACTCAGGATCCAAAACATGATCTTGATGAGCTGATTATTCTCGCCAAGAATATTCAGCTCCACTTTGCAAGTAAGTCTGTCGTGTTCTAATTAATGCACTCTGCTGTCTCATGCCTTTTTGATTTTTATCTGCATGTGTCACTCAAGCAGGGGAGAATATGATCAGTGTGGGGGTGAGCAGAAAGAGGACGCAGAACGAAGTGAAGATAGTGACTAATAGGGCCTTGTGGTTAGGGGGAGTTGAAAGTGTGGGTGTCTAGAGTTGAAGTCTCCTCTAGGAATTGAAGTCTACTTGTGATGATAAACCTTGGATCAAATCATAGCAGCATAACAATAACTACTAAACTACAAACCGAGCTCAGAGTTTCCTATGTCGGAGTTCGGACAGAAATGCCAAAGCTCAAAGGCAGAACTTATGTAGTCTGACACCCAAAATAGGTCATCGACACTAGATTACAGAAGAGGAATAGATAGATGAGGAAGTTACCCGAAGCCATATTACATCACTGTCTCTTGTTTATCAACTCAGTTTACAAAAGAAGCAAGGAAGATAAAAAGAAAGAGAGTACTCTTCCCCTTTTTTGTCCTGTATATATACACATTCACAACCGCTCTCTATGGCTCTGATGTATTAAAAATGTACAAAAACAAAATCAATTCTTGAGGATCATTGCCTCCATTTTTCTCTTCCTCGCTGCGTGTTTTAGTTTCTCCAGCGCCACAAGCCCTACCTGTCTCACCCTCTCTCTCGATAATCCTATCCTGAAATTTGTCAAGAGAAAGTTTAAAGATCTGTCTTGATGATGTTTTCCCATGGGCCAAGAGGCTTAATATTGGATACATACCGTTTGCTTATGTCTTCCCAAGTGAGACATTCTTTGTCTAGACCATAGTATAATCGGATAATCTCCCTTTCCCGTTCTCCGAGTGTTTTACTTATAAGTTTGCTTACTTCCTCCTGCAGTTTTATCATCAACATGCTCAAACTTCAGTGTTCACTAAGTACACCAAGCTTCATAAAAGAGCGCCTGTAAATATACAAATTTAGCTTTTGCTTTTCTCACCTTGAGTGCCCACTCATCATACCCGTGCCACGGATTGTTCTCCAAACGATTATCCGCAATATACTGGAAATATTGAAAACAAACCAGCCAAATGTCATATACTGAACTGCAGGGAAACATGTAAGGTGCATCCAGAACAGTCATTTTGTTGAAAAGAAACCTAAAGAAAAGACTTACGCTATGATGAGTTTCTCCAGGGAGACCGTTCAAAGAAGGAAATGCATCTCTGTCTAGAGAAAATATTTTGCTTACAGCCTGCATTTTGCAAGTGCAAGAGCATGAGCACAAATACCCATCGGTCCCCTCGAAAACGAAAAGGACATGAAAATTAAAATTAGTTTTCTTTACCTCTGTTGCATTTCTAACTTTCTTCTGCGACATGTTTAGAGACTCTGCAATCCTCTGGAAAGAACAGTTACTATAAGCATACACAATGTAGACATGAGAAACCAGAATTGTTCGAATGTTAATAATACACTTACATCAATGGAGGGTGTGATTCCTTTCTCCTGAAGTCTGAGCTTTGCATTTCGGATTAGACCTAGCCTTTCATGTAGGTGAGTAGGTAACCTCAAGGTTCTTGAGTTGTCCACTAATGCTCTTGAGACACCCTTTTAGAAATTTGAAACAAAGAGCATCACTTGTCAGTTTTTACATTCTAACCATATTTGGCAAGCATAAAACATCAAACATTTGTGGTGAAGCAATTGATCTCACCTGTCGAATCCACCAATATACATAAGTTGAAATTCTGAAACCCTTGGAAGAATCAAATTTCTCTATTCCCCGCAAAAGTCCAATAAGACCACCCTTTAAAAGTAGGAAACAAAAATCTTTCTTATAGAAAAGTTCATGAAAACCTACAACAAAGAGTGTGCAAGATAGGAAGCTACCTGAACAAGGTCAGACATTTCTGCTCCCATATTATCGTAACGCTGAGCAATAGACATAACCAAACGCACATTACTCATAGCCAACTTCTCTCTAGCTAGATGACATTCCATCAACCACGCCTGCAGCTCGGCCCGAGATATCTTCAAGGATATTGCAAGCTGTTCATCAGAAGGCTCACAGCCTAATCTATCCTTCAACCTAATGTTTCACCAGACAATTAGATTTAGTCTTATATTATTAATACATTCAGCTCTTTTTCTATGTGTAGTATATTACTTTACCTTGACTTATGATCATCAAGACGAAGACCAGATTTGATTTTCTTGGACAAGCGCACCACTTCCGCGTGACTAAGCACATCTTCACTTATTACACCCTTCACATAACCTCTCACACGATTATGTTGGAACAACTCTGAACTCATCACTGATCTGACTTGCTTTCCACTAGAAACATCTGAAACTGCTTTAGCCTGAGTCATATTAGTTTTCTTCTTAGCACCAATTCTCCTTTGACGAGCTGAAATCCCCGAACAGGTGATAACCGGAATCTTCTTCTTCCGGATAGTCCTCTTTCCCGAGGATTCACTTGACGCCGTCTTCTCAAACGAAAGATTCCAACTTTTTTCTAACATAGACTTCTGTAACAGTAAAAGTGCCTCAACAGAATGACCAATTAGATCATCATCATCATAACCTTCCTCTTCCAATTCCTTATCAGTTCCATTAGGTAGCCATGGCTGCTCAGTAGAAGCAACATCTACACTCTCTTTCAAAGCCTTGGCAGATTGTGTGTGACGATTCGATGAGGGAAAACTCGGGCTATAGTTCGATGATGACGCCTTTTTCGCATTTATCCCACTTTTCGTTGAAGCAATATGATACTGTGATGAACAATGTTCATTTACAGATAGAAACTTCTCAGTGACATCTGAGTGATAAAACGATGAACTCAACAGTCTTTTCCCTGTGTTGAGTCCGATAACAGCTGCAGTAGCCATCATATAACACTCTTTTGCACTCAATTCATCAACAAAGTAACAATCTTTGCACTTCAAGATTTTCTTCTGCTAAAACAAAAAAAAACAAAAAATCAATACTTTAGATATCATACAGAATTGCAGATAAGGATTGAGAACAATTTTATGTGTTTTTCAGATTTTCAGACACAACAATCAATATTAACTTGTGGGTATTGAAGATTACAAAAATTTAATAACGTTATCCAGCAAAAGAAATTGCATATATATTCTACTTGTGAGCTCCAAAACCAATCATCACTACAAATTTGACTAATCCATTCAAACCCAATTCCAGAAACAAAAACCCAATTAAGAAGATGAAGAATCATTCAAAACCCAATTTTGGCAAAGCCGATAACGCACCTGAAATAATTCTCGAGACTGTAAAGGGGAGAGAGAGAGAGAGAGTGTTGTGTGTGTGGCACAGACGAAGCCAGAATGTGTGTTTTGTTTTTTTTATCCAAGAGTTTCTTGGTGGCCTAATGCAAACCACCATGCAGAAAATAGAAGAGATAAATATAAAAATTCAACAATTGGAAAAAATTGGAAAAGTTTAGATTATAGTGAAAAAATATGATAATTAGGAGAGGATATATAAAAAAGAGATATGGAAAGAAGAGATGGGATTGGTTGAAGCAGATACTGGCTCCATGTTTCTGTGGTAGTCAGTTACTTCTCTTGTTTCCGCTTTACGCGGTCTTCTCTCTCCCATTTACATTTTTTCACTATTTATATGGGGTTTTTTTTGTGTTATATTAATTAATTATTACTCCAACTATTTTGGGAAAAAACGCCTTTTTTTTTTTTAATATCGTTTCATAATTTATAATGACTTTTTTGATGAAGATTTATGTCATTTATTCTTAAGAAAAATTAATAAAAATGAAAATCTGATAGAATTTTTAAAAATTCTAAAATATTTTTAAGTTTTCTTAAATTCGTGACTACTAAAATGAATAATAAAAATGAAGAGAAAATTAAAGAAATAAATGAGGAAAGAACATAAATTTTTGAGGAAATGAATAGAAATTTTTGAGGAAAGTAGATGAAAAAGTTACATAAATAAATGAACTAAACTATTATAACTTATAGCAAATCAAGTGGTAGTAGCGTAGTGGTTCTCTTTTGAGAAGGATATGTCTTGTAAGTCATGCATTAATTCCCTTCAACCATAGAATTATCTAAATAACTCCCATTTGACAAGTCAAAATAGTATCATGCTTTATACTCATTAGAAATTTGATGGCTACATTCACCCTACCGAGATTAGTCAGGTGGTAAAAAATGTATATCACCCCCTAGTTATCATAAATAAATAACTAAATATATAGTACATGATAACCATACTATGATTGTATTTTTAAAAAATTAATTAGAAATATAATAATTCAAATTTAAATTAAGATATAACGAACATTTTATTTTTTTAATTTAAAATTAATTATATAAAGTCATATATATATATATATATATTTATTCAAATATTTTAATATTAATATTGTAAAATTATTTATTTTAAAATAATAATATGAATTTTACTTGAAAGTATTTTTTAGAATTTAGCTATCATTATCAATTTTAATATATATATATATATATAAGATTAATTTAATATGAATTTTGGTACCAAAAATAATTTTATATCAAAATATAATAAAATACTAAAATTTGTTATAACTAAATGTAAATTTGTGAAGAAAAACAATTTTTAAATTATTTAATAATTAAGAAATGAATTTCATATTTTTTCCTTTTTGTTCCACTTCAAATTTGGTGAGGGAAATTTTTGTTCTATTGTTCCTCATTAGAATAGGAATGTTGGCTCAAATTTCACATCTTCAATTTCAAACTCAGCCAATGAGTGAACTTAAATTTCTCTGAATCAGAGTTGCATTTATAGCAACAAACCTGAAAAAGAAATGCGCACATATTTTCAGAATCAAATTTGAACCATACTAACCAAATGTATGTTCGAGTTAACTTTTTACCCTACTACTGAGACGACCACCAAATACATGCTCAACAATGTTAACTTCTTAAGAAGAGATATCCCTTGATTGAATTAAACAACCTTTCTCCAATTTATTTAAAAATTCTAGTAGAAATTCGTGAGCATCTTCCTGCTCATTATGCTTGATAATTTTTGATACAAACGCTCTCGGTTTGTTTCCTTTCTTGGCAAAGAAGGCGATTTTGGGGTCTTGTCGCCCTAGGTTTCAATGGCCGCCGCTGGCGACCAATATGGCAGTTCCAAGCCCTCTGCTCCACTCTCTACTGTCGGCGCTCATCCTGTGGCAGATGCAATCGGATCGCCAGATCATAATCGCTCTCCTCCATTGATTCCAGGCTCCCCTGTGCAATCCCCTGATACAAACTCTTCTCCTGTGAACACTACCATCCCTCAAAAACCTTCTCAATTATGGAGTGATGTTGCTCAATCTATTGCATCTCTTCCATCTTTTAACCCGAGTTTTACTGTCTCTATAGGTACTGCGGAGGTTTCTCTTCCATCCGAGATTCTTAACGACTCCGATCCATTATGGGAAAGCTGTATTGTTGGTCATTTTGTTGGTGAGGCTCCTCACATAGGCAAAGTTCATGCCACCGTCAACTGACTTTGGGGAAATCCTGAGCAGTTACTTCGAATTGATGCCCAGTTCTTTAACGATACGACAGTTCTTTTTCGGATTGCCTGTGACCGCATCATATCAAGCGTACTTACACGGAAGTTTTGGCACATTGCTGATATTCCGATGATAGTCCAAACCTGGACTCCATCTACTTCTTCTCTTAAATTAAAGTGCATAAAATAAAGTGCATAAATTAAAGTAAATAGCGTAAATTAAAGTGCATAAAATAAAGTGCATAAATTAAAGTGCATAAATTAAAGTGCATAAATTAAATTGCGGAAATTAAAGTACATAAATAAATTACAGAAATATAAATAACATAAATATAAAATAACTTAATTTAAATAACTTAAATGATAAATTAACGATTGATCCCTATGGTGAATGGGAACGATTTCAGGGAGTCTATATTTCGGATTCGTGTTCTACCTAATAAGTTTGTGTTCGTCATTCTAGAGATATTCGAAGTAGGCTAGTGACCACTCTCGTAATAAAATAGACACTGTGTCAGATCCATTCTCGTGGCGATCTTCACGCATTAAACGCATCCCATCATCGAATACTAAGTGTTCCTAAACTTCCGTTTGAAATGTTATTTCCGAACGGTCTTGTGTTTTTGGAAGCACTAAGTGATTGATAGATCTATTTCTGAAGTACGATCCACTCTCGTGGTGAAGTGTTTCTAAGATCTTAATCTAACTTAGCTAGAGTTAGATCAATGATTAATTATACCAAACAACAAACTCGACCATAGCTAATACTCTCTAATATTCAGATCTGAAGTTTTAACTCACTCTCGTGGTGCTAAGAGCTTCTATTCGTATAACCTCTCGATTATAACCTTTAACATCTCCCATATGGTATGACTTAGCATTAAGATTAAATATTATAGTAGCAAGATCGATCAAGAACAATCAAACATATGAAATCCTATAACATAGAACTCATCATCGATCTCCACCCTAGAGATTTAAAGGATCTACTCACTCATACCTCCGAGAGTGACGGCAGGATATGAGTAGAAAGATATGATAAACAATAAACAAAAGCAGTAAATAAAGTAAAGAAATGAGAAGAAGAAGAACTAAAGCAATATCATAAACAAAACTTAAGAACAAAGAGTTTTGAGACTTTTCTCTCTAAGTGGTGGCTACCAAAAAGTGGGAATCAAAATCGTACCTCCTTTCTAATGAGCATTACATGGGTTTATATAAATTTTAGGAGGCTTGTAGGAGTCTTAGGGCGTCCTCAGAAGCTTCTAGAAGGTATTAACTCGAGATTCAAATCTTTCATATCTTGCATTTTTGCATTAACCGAAGTTTTTTTTTTGTCCAATGAGTCAGCATCGACCCGTTCTGGTCAACGCTCTTGGTTGATGTTGAGGCTCAGGATAAACATCAATCACTTCTAGTCAATGCTTGCGTCGATGGCCTTCGTTTTCAGGTTCAAGTTCGGGTCTGAGGAAGAGCATCGGCCGCCTACGGTCGATGCCGTCTGTCGATGGTTTGCCCAGGACGAGCATTGACCAGTCCTAGTCGATACTAGGGTCGGTGCTTCCTTCTTGAGGCTCTTGAGATGTTTCTCCATGATGTTCTTGGTCTCAACAAGTAGCTCCAAAGTTCCTATGGCTTCTTAAGACTCCAAAACACTCGAAAAATGTATGATTTCCTCCAAGTACCTATAAACACATAAATACATGCAAGTCCTGGTCGATGCTAGGGTCGGTGCTTCCTTCTTGAGGCTCTTAAGATGTTTCTCCATAATGTTCTTGGTCTCAACAAGTAGTTCCAAAGTCCCTATGGCTTCTTAACACTCCAAAACACTCTAAAAGTGTATGATTTCCTCCAAGTACCTATAAACACATGTAAATATACCAAAACTAACCCTAAATGCTAATTATATCGTATGAAATTATCCTATATGAATGCATAAGAACATGTAAATATGAGTGATATCAACTCCCCCAGACTTATCTCTTTGCTTGTCTCAAGCAAACAAAGGCTAAACTAGTGAAGAGGTTCCACAATATCTATACTGGACAATACCTTATTATCTTATCGTACTATTATCCTTCAACCTAATGAGGTAGAACTAACTTCAAACGTACTACATGTACTTCACCATAAGCAAAGCGAGTTACCTTAATTCGGAGCCACATTCATCGTTGAGCCTTGACTCTTCTTTGTTGATCCCCCTTATTCATTTTAAATGTGAGGTCCCAACTTGGAACTAATGATCAAAAGACGCAAGCACTTACTCTTTCGGATTTCTGTAAGTTCAAGGTCGTCTTGATACGATTCCTTTCCTCTTTCTTTTCTCACTTCAAGGTCGATCGATTTTACCCTACTTTTCTATGGTATCATTTAATTTTATTTTTATTGATCGCCTTCTCTTTTAGGCTCTTTTCTAGGATAAATTTTTTTGAGACGCGAACATTGAAAGTGGTTGCTTTCAATGCTTGGTTCGCTTCTGTATCATTTTTCTTTTCTTCCCTTTGGAACAGATTTTCATGAGAAGCGAATGTTAAAAGTGGTAGCTTCCAACACCCGGTTTACTTCTTTATTACCTATATCCTTTTCTCTATTTATTAAAGGGATGAAAGAGGGAAATCGTATTTATTTAGACGAGCCTAGCAGATCTCATAGAGATATAACGTCTAATGCATCTCCAGCTCCAAGTTGGGAGTAGTTAGGTTAATTAAGGTCGAGGGATCAACTCCGAAGCGTCTAACTCTCTGAGAGAATGGTCTCTTTTTTGGGGTTTGTTGGTCTACTTATGGGTTTTCCAATATTCTTGCTTGAAGCTAATTGCTAATTTTCAAAAAGCATAAGACTATTAGTATAGATAACATCATGATAAAGTTCAAAATTGTTGCCTCATTAAAAACCTTGCCATGAGTTATTGAACCATGGATAAGGGAAAAAGAGTACAACAATTTTTTTTAGTCCTAAAAAGTAAAGACATAAGAAAAATAAAAGCGTAAAAACGTCAAACAAAAGAGAAAAAAATGAAAAAGTTAGAAGTTTACAATGACTCCTCCAGACTTGATTTTCACCGTCTCGATGGGAATAAATCGAGAAGAAGACATTGTAAACAATACAAAATAAAATAGAAAATAAAATAAATAAAAAATAAAAAATAAAGATAATAATAAAATTAAGATGTAAGTCTTACTAAAATTCATTAGTCTCCGAAGTGTCGAATGACAGGGATGGGTTGCTCGAGCTAGCTGATCTGAAGCGTGTGGCACGGCGTTTGCGACGTGGGCGTGCCTTGTATGCTGATGCTCGTGGTGCCTCCTGAGCTACCATATAAGAGCTCGGCATGTCATGAACGGAGTGGCGATGGGGCGCTATAGGCATCTCATCATCTGAATTGGCGATGGTCTGCGACTCGTCGTCCTCATTGTAGCTGCGTCCTCCAGCGATGTTTGCCTTAAGGCTCTTAATCTCAGCCTTCATACTCTTCATCCCACTCCTCGTTGTGCTCTGAAAGTTGACATTTCAAAGGCTTTTGACACTGTCAGTTGAAGCTTTATTCTTAATGTACTTGAAGCCATGGCTCTCCCAGATATCTTCATCAATTGGATTTATAAGTATATCTCCACAGCCTCCCTCTCAATTTCCATCAATGGAGAGCTAGAAGGTTTTTTCACAAGTGCGTGTGGTCTTCGTCATAGGTGTTCTCTCCCCTTATCTTTTTGTAATTTGTCTAAATGTTTTGTCGGGGTTTCTTTTTTGTGCGAGCAGGGAAAACCTAATCGGCTATCATCCGCTTTGTCAAGATCTGTTTAATCACCTAAGTTTTGCATATGACATGCTCATCTTTATGGATGGCTTTACCTGTTCGCTCCATGCAGTTCTTGATGTTCTAAACAGGTTTGCTGATTTTTTGGGCCTTAATATAATCATACTAAATCAACGTTGTTTCAGGTCAGCAAAATAACACATTGGAAGACAAAGGCACTAGATTCGGGTTCCCTATAGGATCTTGACCAATCCGTTACTTAGGTCTCCCTTTGACCACTCTGAGTATGACTCGTTTAGACTACTAGTCCCTAATTGAGCGAATCAAGCTTCGGTTATTTGCTTGGTCAGCAAAAACTCTCTCCTTCGCGACACGACTCCAACTGATTCAGGTTGTTATCTACAGCATCACCAACTTCTGGTGTTCGACTTTCCGTCTGCCTTCAAGATGTTTTTGTGACATTGAGAGCCTGTGCTCTGATTTCCTACGGTCTGGGAATCCATCTCAAACCACCAAAGAAAAAATTAGCTAGATTGATTTGTATATCCCTAAGACAGAAGGCGGTCTTGGCCTTCGTAATTTCAAAGAAGTCTCCACGGTCTTCTCCTTAAGTCTCATCTGGAGATTGTTTGCAAATTCATGATCATTATGGGTAGCTTGGACTCGGTGTTACCTCCTCCGTCAATCCTCGTTTTGGGATCTTCGCCAAGGAAATGCTGGTTCTTGGATTTGGAGAAGACTCCTCAAGCTTCGTCCAATAGTCGCGCCTTTTATTCGTAAGGAAGTTAAGGATGGTAAAACCACATCTTTTTGGTTTGACAAGTGGCTTTGATGGCAGGATAATCGACATTTTGGGAGATGTGGGAACTATTCGGCTTGGACTTAATCGCGATGCATCAGTTGCCGACGCGGTGACGAGAAACAGATGGATTATTCGTTAAGGTCGTTCACGCCATCTTAACTTTCACAATCGTCTACAAGCAGCGCAGGTTCCAAATCCTTCCAATGGTCCGAATATTTCACTATGGAAGCATGGAGATGACGACTACAAGGATCATTTCAACTCCAAAAATACTTGGAACTAGATTCGAACATCTCGGCTCCGAGTTCCTTGGTTTCGTGTCGTCTGGTTTTCACAAGCTATCCCGCGATATTCTTTTATCGTGTGGCTGGTAGTGAAAAATAGATTTTCAACAGGTGATCGCATGAGAATGTGGGGACAAACTCAACATCGCCCCTTCTGTGGAGAAAGAGATGAAACAAGCGATCATCTATTCTTCGCGTGTCCTTACTCCTTCACAGTTTGGTCAGGTTTTACTACTACAATGTTGGGAAGAAGATTAAACCCAGACTGGACTATTACTTTACAAACTCTGATCGGCCCTCACAAGAAATATTCAGATTCCATCCTGCTTTGCCTCGCTTTTCAGACCACAGTATACCACCTTTGGATATAGAGAAACACCTGTATCCATCAACATCTTTACTGCCCAGCTCCAACACTTCAACGTCGTATCAAAAATACGATCACCAACATTTTGACTTTGATCCCCGACAGCGGCGTAAAGTTTGTTACGCCTTCTCTATCAGGTTTCACCCGAACGCTACTAAAGAGTAGTCTCGAGAGTTTAACCCATAAGATCGCTAGTGCACAGTCATGTAATTGTAGTAATACATGATCGATCCACAGAGAGAATAGAATAACTACACAGTGGATGCAAATGCAAATCTAATCTAGACGGAATAATAAAATAGGGGGTTGTCCTAAACTATATGAGGCGGTAAAATGAATAACATAAATAAAATACTTAAAATAAATAACATAAATAAAATTGCATAAAATAAAATACTGAAATTAAATTACATAAATTAAATTACTGAAAATAAAGTGTATAAAGTAAATTGCATAAATTAAAGTGCAGAAAAGTAAATTGCCGAAATATAAATTGCGAAAATTAAAGTGCATAAATTAAAAGTGCATAAATATAAATTGCGGAAATGTAAATTGCTGAAAAGTAAATTGCAAAAATTAAATTACAGAAAAGTAAATTGCAGAAATTAAATTGCAGAAATATAAATAGAATAAATAAATAAACATAAATAAAATAACATAAATAAAATACTAAATTAATTATTTACAGTTAATTGGGTAATTGTCGATTTATTAGGGATTTTAGATTATAGGATTCATGCTTAACCTTTTAAGTTTGTGTTGTCAATCTAGGAATTTTCTATTATAGACCAGTCCACTCTCGTGGTATGCTAGTCACTGTGTCCGACCCACTCTCGTGGCGATTTTCACGCATTGCGCACAATCCCATCATCGATTACTCTTATGAGTGATAGACACATCAGTTGACGTTGTCACACATCCAACTGATCAACCAAGTGTTTAGCTTGCGTTAGAAGTGTATCTAAGACAAAGAGTGAATGACAGATCTATTTCTAGAATACAGTCCCACTCTCGTGATGATGTATTCCTGAGATCATTATCTAATTTTGGCCACAGCTAGAGAAGCATTAAGGTGCTCCATCAAACAACAAGCTCGATGTTAACTAATACTCCCTAATATGCAAGTCTGAAGTTTTAACCCAGTCTCGTGGTGATAAGGGCTTTTATTTGTATAACCTCATCTACTGATTTGGTTATAACCTTAAGCACATCCCATAGGACATGACTTAGCAATTAGAGTGTATATTAGAGTATTTAGATCGGTCAAAAGCAATCATACGTATTGAATCCTAAATCTTCAATCCCATCATCGACCACCAGCCTAGTGGTCTAAAAGATCTACTCTCTTGTCTTTTCGAGGGTAACAGCAAAGACAAGGATTAGGTTCATAAATAGTAAATAAGAAACTAAAGAACAGAAATATAAATTAAAACATAAACATAAACTAAAGCATAAGAAATGAGTAAACGTAAAAGAAGAACTCTTTATTGAAAATGAGACAAAATGTGGCTAGAGAGTCTAAAAACTTGTGTCTAATGAGAATACATAAGTTTATATAGAGTTTAGGTGGCTTGGGGGAGTCTAGGGCATCCTTAGAAGGCTCTGGAATGTCATAACTCAAGATCCTAAGCTTCTATATCTTGCAAGTTCGCATTAACTAAAGTTTCCTTTTCTGCGCAGTGACTCAGCATCAACAGGCCCTAGTCGATTCTCGTGGTCGATGGGCTTCTTCTGGTCGGGTGTCGACTAGCCACGGTCGATGTTTACATCGATGGTCTTCGTCTTGGCTTCCAGTTCAAGTCCGAGACAGAGCATTGACCTGCCCTGGTAGATACTATCTGTTGATGGCATTCCCAGATAAGGGCATCGACCACCCCTGGTCGATGCTAGGGCCGCTGCTTCCTTTATGAGGCTCTTGAGATATTTTTTCATGATGTTTTTGGCCCCAGCAAATAGCTCCAAGGTCTCTATAGCTTCTTAAGGTCCCAAAATGCTATGAAAGTGCATGATTTCTCCCAAGTACCTATAAACACATAAACAAATGCAAATACACTAAAACTATCCTAAATGCAAGTTAGAAACATATAAAATTAAGGTAAATGTATGCAAGAAAGCATGTAAAATACGATGTTATCAATCCACATCACTGCTGACATCAAGATTGCGGACATCCATACCTGCTGACAGCAACGACACCTTCGCCAAACACCAAATGGCAATCGTAGCCATCACGCCACTCATTGATAATATCCACTATATCACTCCCACGCTTACTCTGTTTTTGATCCTTGCTCTATTATTTCAGCGTTACTACATGTGCTTATTGTGGGTTTTTAATCTCTGCAGGAAGATGAACCCATCCAGACATCTCGAGTAAAGGTGAATGCGGGATCTTCACCAATGCTAGCAGTGGTGAATCATATGCAGCGGCTTTTCCAAGTTTGATCAAAAAATTCGGAACATCAAGAAGCCTTCGGGTCACCTCGCTTCAACACCTTCCACGCTGCATGTCATATACTCCTCATGATGTTATGACATCATATTTTTATTCTCCCTATCGATTATGTACGTTACATGATCGAATCAAAGTTTTCGTTAAGAACTGTACTCTTTTTCCTCAACTTGGTTTTGTCCCAATCGGGTTTTCCAATTGAGGTTTTAACGAGACATCACCTTAACGGAGCACTTTTTCATATCTTCCCAACACATGGGTTAGATCTATCAAACAGTTCTGATTAGTTTCCTTCTTGCATCAGATTATAATCCCTTTGTAAATAACCTTTAATCTCTTTGATATAATTATCACATTTCATCCAAAAAAAAATTATCACTCCTCCTAGCTTGTTTACAAACTTGTTATAATTCATACATGGCTGATTCCCCCACCAGGTACCAACTATGTTGTTTTGACTTATTCATACATGAACTTATGTGTTGTGTCTTAAACTACATGAACTTACCTAAAATTTGAATTTATTACACGAACTATTCAAAAACGGCTAAAACCTACAAATCGATTAACGATGTTAATATTCCGTTAACATATGCCATGTGGCATCCACGTGGAGAATCTTTTTTTTTCTTTTTCTTTTTTTTGAAAACTAAGATAAAATATTACTAATCCTACTCCAGCCGGTGAATCCACAAACAACAGATTTGAAAGAATAATATTCTACAAAATAAATAGTTTTATACTGAAGGAATAGTGTTCTACTGAAAGAACAGTATTCTACTGAAAGAATAGTTCTCACATAGTTGGATCCATTTTACCCCACTAGAAATGGTCGTGGCCTCCGCAGAAATCTCAAATCTTGGAACACAGATCTCTCACCCTCTCTTTTAGTATTTTTTTTCTTATATTGAAATTTGTTAATTGTTTTTAACATTGAGAAAGTTTGTGTTGTTAGCTTAATCATTGTGAAGTAGCCTCAAATATGTTGTTTGTGGATTCACCGGCTGGAGTAGGATTAGTAATATTTTATCTCAGTTTAAAAAAATAAAAAAGATCCTCCACGTGGATGCCACGTGGCATTTTAGACTATGTGATATCCACGTGGCATATGTTAACGGAATATTAGCACCGTTAATCGATTTGTAGGTTTCAGCCGTTTTTGAATAGTTAGTGTAGTAAATTCAAATTTTAAGTAAGTTTATGTAGTTTAAGGCAGAACACATAAGTTCATATATGAATAAGCCAAAGTAACATAGTTGGTGGGGGAATCGGCCGTTTTTCCATAAAAAATTGAAAGAATTCAGGCATTTTTGTTATGATATTTCTAGAGATACTAATTAAGCTTTAATAAGGTACAAGAAATCGTAGATTTGTAAATTCTTCACAAGATATCTTCAGATTTTAACTTATATCACTCCTCCTAGCTTGTTTACAAACTTGTTATAATTCATATTTCAGTTTGTTATATTCTTATTTTCTTTTCTAATTTGGGTGCAAAGAGTTCTAAATCTAGCATAATGGATGTAGAACTCGTGTTATATATTTTTTGCTGTTTATTTTCTCTTATTCAATAATAGACACAATTTTCAATAGACATTATACGTAAGAATCTTCATTTTCTTCATTTTTTTACAGTTGTACAAGTTTTCTACACATAAAATTATTTGATTTAGATCGAGTTTTAAAAACTAATTGGCATATCAAATTATTAGTTCATTTTTGTTAAATTTGATGGTAAAAGATTATTCAAAAAGCATTCATTAGGAAAATGTAGAAGAAGAACAAAATAATATATTGTAACAAAATTTAATGAATCCCGAATTTCTTAGAATAAGCTAGATTATCTCATAAATGTTCTTGCTTCATTTTACATATTATTTAAAATTAGTGTTCTAAAATTTGGTCTTGGCGGCCACATAGGCGCCACCAAAACTCTGTACAGTGGTTGGCCGCAGCGATTTTGGTTTGTGCGTTTGAACAATCGGCAACTCTGTAGACTAGTAAAAATTTTGAGTTTAAGGTTAAAATCAGTAAATACTAGTCAAATCTATTTTGTTTTAACAAAATAAAGAAGAAAATTGAATTATAATCGATGAAATGTGAAAAAAATCATACGTGCCGCCATTTTAAAATTAGAGTTTTAACAAAAAAAAATGGGAAAGATAATGAAATATGGTGATTTATAGATTTACCCATATAATTTTATTTTAATTTTAAATAAAACATCTCATTTTAGTCGAAACCATGATCTTTGATGGCCTTAAAAAAGACGTGAAACCATTGTACCATGTCATTTTATTGACATTTATCTGAAAATATAATAATATATATTTGCATAACAATATTTTATTTTTCCGTCTAAATCCCGCGTAAGCGTCTGTCTATACGGTTAGGCGCTAGGCGGTTGTCCACTGCCTAACAGACGCGTAACAAGTTTTAAAATATTGTCTAAAATAGATGCAAAGAAATTTACATTTACTACAATCAAATTTAATTAGTTCATCTCATAAAATTTTACATTATTAGTTTCTATTACTTTTGACAAATACAATTAAATGTTAGAATTTTAATGTACTTACTACAAATTCTTCATACTTAAAATGATCTAATTCATGTATACTTTTAATTTTTGTGGATATTTAATGTATCTTTGACATAATATATCAATTGTTAGTTACTCTACTATTATTTTAAATAAGATTAAAATATTTTTTATATGGCGTTCAGAAAGAACAAAAAATATTTAAAAAAAAAAATAGTTTGAAGAAAAGTATTTTGAATAAGAATTTCGTCAAAGTAAATTATTTTAAATTCAACTTTAAATAAATTGCTTATTTGCAAAATTATTGTTTCGGAGATTTTTCATTGTGTAGTTTGTCCACTACGCCACAAAAAAAAAAACACGTTTGACGGGAAAAACTAGTTTTATTTTTAATTCTCTATTCATATATTTTGTAGCGTTTTCCATTACAATTCATGATGGATAATATCATAATACTATAATAGCATAGAAAAACATGTAGAGATGACATTTTAAATAAAGATGCTAAAGCAAACATATTAAAGACTACTTAGAATATTTTGTAATCTTCAATATCTGATAGTTAGTAGTGTTAACATTTATCAAAATCCCCTGATAATTTTTTCTATAAGATTACTTAGAATATATATATATATATATATGATTGATAATAATGAGAACGTGACTGGGTTATTCGTTGAATGAGAAAATAAGAAGAAGATCAAAGTTTCCTTTGCCCTGTTCAAATTTTACTGGTGTAATGAAAATTATTCATACAACTATTTTATTTTTGTTGGCTAGATATTGTTTAGCAACGGAGAAGTCTAGAAAAGGAGATGTGGAAGAAAAAAAATTCTACCCTTCCAACATTTTACTTTCATTGAAGATATACAGTGTCAATCGATATGTGTAACTGTGAAGGTAACTAAATTTGTATAAAATTTTGTTATGGTTGATTGGATTTGTTGGAGTTACAGTTGTCCTATTCGTTCATCATTTATATTTTTCTCACAATATTCTAATGACGAAATAAAAGTAAATGATTTTAAAATAAGCGTTGGTGATTGCATTAAAAATATATAATCTCAATCGACATGCGTAACTATGAACCTATTTACATGTGGATAAATTTTACAGTTATGTTTAGTTGGATTTGAAATTTTTTAATGTTTAGATTAAAAAAATATATCAAACGTAGTGTTAACATTTATTAAAATCCCCTGATAATTTGTTCTATACGATTACTTAGAATATATATAAATATGATTGATAACAATGAGAGCATGATTGGTTTATTCGTTGAATGAGAAAATAAGAAGAAGATAAAAGTTTCCTATGCCCCGTTCAAAATTAACTAATCAAATGGAAATTATTTATGCAACTTTTTCTTTTGTTTATGTTGGCTATATATTGTTTAGCAAAAGAGATGTGGAGAAAAGGAGATATGGAAGAAAAGTAATTCTATTCTTCCAACATTTTATTACTTTAGGGCACCACATTCATATCCTTAATTTTGAAACGTGGATCCTATCCTTTAAATTCAACCATCCATAAGTTCTAAGAGAGCTTACATATGTTTGATTAGATAAAAATAGGCACTGTCAAAAACCATAGTCGAATCTTTCAGTGGATACCTAGGGTTGATTTAAGGCTACGATACCATTTTGATAAGATCAAAATGAATCTTGAGAAATAGAAGGAGAAATGACGAATAGTTTAGAGTAAGAGTAGAAATAGATAGAAAGCAATATTCATTTTTATTGATATTTTTGATAAAATCCACTTCCATAGAAGAAAAAATAGGTGTGGACATGATTACTTGTTATCCGGCTTATATCCACTACTCTACTCGTAGCCGACTAAAAAATCAAATATCCATCATAGTCAAGTAGGATAGCATGTAATCTATTTCTATTACTTGCAAATACATGTCGAATAATGTCTGGATATCCAAATCTCCGAATATTTTGTCGACCCTTAAAACAAAGGCAAGTAATAAGTCTGGACAAATAATTTGTAAATATTCATTTTCTTTGTACAGATACGCGAATACTTGTTTTAGACGGACCAAATACAAATATCAAATATTATGTATATGTCCATTAACGATTAAGGCCAACTTGAGCCCATGATTCATTAGCTAAAATCATTCGAATGGGCCCGAATTCGTAAACTAAGGAGAAAAAGAGATCTTTGTGTGTGTTGAAACATAGGCTCACGTCTCCACTCAGATCCACATATTAAACAATAATAAAACAATTAGCAAATCATTATTGCAGGATCAGACGAGAAGATCATTCATTCATCGCCATGGGACAAGTCTTTGACAAGCTCCGAGGTTTAAAAATTGCTTTCAATTTGTAGTATTGGTTCATTCATAATCAGTTTTATGGTCAAGCAATTGTATATATACAATGAATTGCAATACAGGTAAAGAGTGGAGACAGAAGCAGGTACAAGCGATATGTGATCGTGTTTTCGATCGGTTCAAGATTCAAACCGGAAGAGCCAATCTTACGTTTGAAGAGTTATACATCGCGGTGCTTCTTGTTTACAAGTAAAATAAAATCTTTGGTTCCATAACATTTTTAGTGTTGATTTACTACACAGATGTAGAAAAGTTTATATTAATCTCTGACAATTTTCACTTTGTTGTTTTGATGTTGTCAGTGACATAAACAAGAGATTGCCTGGTCCTCATTTCGATCCACCTTCTAAGGATCTTGTCAAAAGCATTATGATGGTATTGGTACTTTCACTTTCTAAAAATCGCTGTTTAAACGCAAACGCTGAATTACTGCTTTTTGCGTTTGTGTTTTAAAGGTGAAAAGAAAAGATAAAATCGAATTTTTAAGCACAAACGGATGTTTCTTTTTGCATTTGCGTTTGGCTTTAACGTTTAGCGTTAACCACTGTTCTTAAACTAATCAGTCCAGGCGCCCGACTAATCAGTCAAGGCACCGGACTAGTCGGTCCAGGCAACTGATTAACTTATTTTTAATTGATTTTTTCAATGAAGTTTTTGAAATAAATAGAAACACATTTTCTAAAAGGTGTATAGTCTTAACAATATATTTAACTTTTATATTTTAAAAATATATATAAAAAAAAGTTATATATTATAGAAAAATAAATCATTGATTAATTGGCGTTGGCTGGATCACAAGATTCACAACGCTTGATTAGCTGTCTACCGAAATTTTAACATTGATACTAAGTTAACAAATAAATTTTTGTGGCTTCTTTTAGAAAAAAAAATTACATATTAAAAGAAAATGGAGACAAACAAACTATCGAAGTCTTTGGGAAATTTTGGTGAATTTGAGTGCTTATATTGTTTATGTGATGTTCTTCTAATAGGACTGCGATATCAACTTGGATGGAGAAATCGATAGGGATGAGTTTGTGAAGTTTATTGAGAAGCTTACGGCTGAGACATTCAATGTGGTTAGTCAGGGTTTGATCATATCTTTGATTGTGGCTCCTACTGTGGCTATTGCGACGAAGAGGGCCACGGAAGGTGTCCCGGGAGTTGGCAAAGTTGTGCAGAAGCTGCCTACTTCAATCTATGCTTCTCTTGTGACTCTTGCAGTTGTGTGGGTGAATTCTGATTCAAGTTAAGCTTCTCATATTGACCAAATAAATGTGTTTATACTCGACTATGAGAAGTTTATAACAACTTATTTTACCACAAAAATATGGTAACAACGCAAGGATTTGGTTGAACGGTTGGAAGATGCTAGCTTTGTGAATTTAACTCTTGCTCGACCGCTAGATCCATTTTCATAGTTCAAATTTTGATGAATTATTCATTACAGAGTCCCGCAGTTGTTGTGAAACAAACTAGTTGTAGTAGATAAGTCCGTCTTTTAGACTTATATTAGAAAATATACCTGAAATTTATATGTAGCTAGAGTGTGTAGATCCCAGATATCCAAACTAAAATGAAGAAAATGTTCATATTTTTATGCTTAAGAGTGACTTTGTTATCTGATGTCAACCAGCTTTTATGTCATAGAAACGTATCGTGTTTTGATGATGCCATTTATTAATTTGTTTGTAACCAAATAACAATCAATATTTATGAGTTTTGTTTGTTAATGGAACATTAGATCCATGCCAAGCTAAATAGCAACTATATATACCAGTCTATGGTGGACTCGGCGAGTTTTGAACTGCCTGCTCAACGAAACGGGTTCGTGTGTGGATCAAATTTGATCCTTTCAAAATGCAAAACGGAACAGCTATCGTGTTCGGACTAGCATGAGACACAACACACTCAAAGAAATTAAAAGAGTAATGCATTCAACTAAATGATCTCATCGATTGTGGTTTAGTGGTTGAAGGGATCATTTTATTAGTTGAGTGACAAGAATTCAAGTTTTCTTATTGTGATTTTATTTGGGATTGACTACTATTGACGCTTTAAAAGTTAAGAATACTTAACTTTCACAAGAATACTTAACTTTCACATGTTTCAGGGATTAATGTATATAACGATCCTGAATTAAAAATAAGTTTATGCTCGGAGAGAACAAAAAAGTTTTATTTCTGAAAGTTTGTGTTGGAATCTTAAGATCCTTAGTTGTCACTAAAGAATTTGATTTTTAGTAAAATATGAGTAATGGTTTTAACTTTCAATTGTTAAATGGGCTAAACTCTGGAACTAGATTGAGTGGCGTGTCAAGAACAGTCGTAGGCTTGATCCTTTTAGCAAAAGTCAAGGTATTATTTGATTCGGTTAAAGGTAGATGTGATTGGCTTATGGCATTTATGTGTAGAATATGGTTTTGATTCATTTTGAAAGAGACATGTTTAAATTTTGAACTTTATCAATGGTTTAACTGTTAAAAAAATGGAAAAAGTAAATAGATTAAAATTGTGTTGAGAAAAGTGGTTGCGAATGCATAGCTTATCACGAGTTTAGTGAGTATAATAAATGATGGGTTATGAGCTTGGGGGTATGGATGATCGTGATGTGATGACCTATAAGAGTATAAGTTTAAAAGCTTAAATGGCCGCTATAAGTGAAAATATTTGAGTCGTGTTCTCAAGGGTCTTATAGTGGCCATGTTATTAATAAAATGTCGAATGATGTGCCCAAAGGATTTATTGGTCGTGATTTTGAAATGATTATGAACTACATGTTCGAGGATTATGGTAACCGAGATATGTCGAGAAGGATGCTCGAGGTCTTTGAACATTGATGCATAAGGATACATATATAATCATGAAATGTAAATTATGTAATGTATGTGATTATGTAAGTATGTAATCATGAATTGTAATGTATGTAATCATGAAATGTAATGTATGAGATTATTTATGTGTTTCGAGCATGAAGTTAATCTACGTAATTTGATTGATTGAATGATTCATGATTTTCATATTTTCATATGAAGTTATGCTTCTTTTTGTTATTCTAGAGAGACCATTGGCATATCTAGTGTTCAAGGTTGGATTTAGGGGACTAGTTTTGGCTATTGTAGCATTCATGCATATTTAAACTATTAGTTACTTTTTAAGTAAAATATTGGTTTCTATTTTTTATAAGCTTAGCTCTTAAAGTGGTATTAAACTCAAAAGTATTTTCAGAGAAAAAAACTGTTTGGATCGAAGTATTTGGAGTTGGTGTTAGAGCAGATTTTACCAAGCATGGTATGTTCTGGAAGATAGGAATATAGATGTAATGTGTTTTGAATACATTTTCGGCTTTTTTAAGGTTGTACATGTATTCAAAATTATGATTATAGAAAGACTTTAACTTTTTTATTGATTATAGAAAATATATTTTTTTTTTTTGTCAACAGAAATTTCATCAATTTAACCAGTTACATCAATGGAGAACAAACTCTTTCTACAGTCTTCATCCGAAAAGTTCGAAACTACAAGCATAACCGAAATACAAATCATAAAACGATATGACAAGACGACTACAAGTAATTTTGTAATCGGAGGGTCTCGAATCCAAATAAGAGTCGGAATGAAGGAGGTTCTTTAGCCAACGACAAGGGAACCCAAACGATAGCTTCAACTGCCTTATAGGCTGAGCTTTTAAGGTGCTCTAAACGAGGGTGGATTGGTGAAAATATATATTTAATTTAGAAATTGAAATTTCGTCCTTCTGATCATTTTCCAATTTAATACCTTCAAGTATACATTTTTGTTTTTCATATTCACAGGTTCTCTTAATGAAAATAGATATTCAATATTCAAAGAAGATTACATCCTTAATCTGTTGCATTACCATAACTACGTTTAGCATTTAAAAATTCACCACAAATCATAAAACCTTACAAATAAGTCAAGTCATTCATGTAGTCAACAACATGGTTATTCAAATAGCTAGTTACGTTACATCTCTCAAAGGATTCTCAAAAATGACTTCTTTCATTTCTACAACTCTCTTCTCCCTTTTGTTACTCTCAAACGCAAACGCCTATCCGAAACATGGCTTCACCGTCGATCTGATCCACCGCGATTCTCCCAAATCACCGTTCTATAATCCTGCGGAAACCTCTTCACAACGTATGAGAAATGCTATCGGCCGCTCCGCTCGCAGTACACTCCAATTCACCAATGATGATGCTTCACCAAACACAGCACAATCTGTTATCACTTCAAACCACGGTGAGTATCTCATGAACATATCGATTGGAACTCCCCCGTTCCCGATACTAGCGATTGCGGATACAGGCAGCGACTTGATTTGGATCCAGTGCAACCCTTGCGTAGATTGTTACCCACAGACGGCTCCACTCTTTGATCCTAAAGAATCTTCTACATACAAAAAGGTTCCTTGCTCGACAAGCCAATGTTGTGCCCTAGAAGACTCTTCTTGTTCCACAGAAGGAGACACTTGTTCCTATTCGATTTCATATGGTGACAAGTCATACACCAAAGGTGACGTTGCCGTTGACACCGTGACAATTGGATCTAGCGACCGCCGCTCAATGTCGCTCAGAAACGTGATCATTGGGTGCGGACACGACAACACTGGAACCTTTGACGCGGCTGGCTCAGGGATCATTGGACTCGGAGGAGGATCTACATCATTGGTTACACAACTCGGGGAATCCATCAATGGCAAATTCTCCTATTGTTTAGTACCTTTAACGTCTGAAACCGGCCTTACTAGCAAAATCAACTTTGGAACAAACGGCGTCGTCTCAGGAGATGGAGTTGTGTCAACCCCTTTGGTCGAGAAAGATCCCGCCACATTCTATTTCCTAACCCTAGAAGCTATTAGCGTGGGAAGCAAGAAAATTAACTTCCCGGGCACAATCTTAACGGAAGTAGGAAACATAGTTATCGACTCGGGTACCACTCTAACTCTATTGCCATCCGAGTTTTATTATGAGCTGGAATCTGCAGTTGCTTCTACAATCGAAGCAGAGCGAGTGCAAGATCCTAGTGGAGTTCTGAGTCTTTGTTATAGAGACAGCTCCAGCTTTAAATATCCAAATGTAACTGTTCATTTCAAAGGAGGTGATGTGAAACTCGACAAGGTGAATACGTTTGTGGAAGTTTCTGAAGATTTTTCTTGCTTTGCATTTGCTGCAAATGAACATCTAACAATCTATGGGAACTTGGCGCAGATGAACTTCCTTGTTGGATACGATACAGTTTCTGGAACTGTGTCGTTTAAGATGACTGATTGTGCCCAAATGTAGTTCGCTAAACCTTCTTATAATTTTATTTCCCTTTTCTCTTTTTCTTTCCTAAGAATTGTTTATTTTTCTCCGTTCACTACAAAAAAAAACATAGCCAGTTCCGCCATTTCCGACGAAAGCGGTGGTCGAAAACTTTCCGACTGTGTTCCGATCAATGGAAATAAAGACGTTATTGGTGCGTTAAAATGTATTGAATTGTTCCAAACTTCCAACTATATGTCGCATCGGCTATTTTGAATTGATGCCATTTGCAAAAATTTCTTTCAAATATAATTTTATAAAACGATGTTAAAAGGTGACACAAAGTACACATAAAAGTCTTTTTTAGCCCAAAGTCCTTTTAGAATCCGACCCTGACTGAAACCTACAAAGAAAAGATAGCAACAAGCAACGGCACATACATTTTTAATTCATTGGACTTCTTGGCCTAGGTAGACTGTAACACCCCCATACCCGTACATTAACAATCTTATTAAAATTTGTTAGTTATCAAATAGAAAAATTTATTATTAGTTTATCAAATATTTATTAAAGAGGTTCTGATGTAAATTGAAAAATACATGTTACATAGCTTTAAAGTCAGTTTTTGGGTGGTTATAGTTAGTCTTTAGCGTTCGTGTTAGGTTATAGCTATCATTTTTATGCTAACGCGAACCCTAAACACCGAACGCGAAAGTATGACCACTCAATCTTTGCATTATCAATTTCATTTAACGTTTATAAACATATATATTCATGCATAGATGTTAAAGATTCACTGTTTTTAGAATTAATAGATACTAGAAAGAGTTATTTGTGAGAAAGAAAAAAAAAGAATTATCTGATCAAAATAGTAAAAATATGATAGTTTCTTACAATTTTTTAATGCAACAATTACATCCGAACTTTCAAATTTTCTACATCTTAGGAATTCATGATTTGCACGAGTACCTTTGGGGAAATTGTTTAGGCCATCTATATTTGTTTGTGCACGAAGTAGGCCATCTATTCCGTTAGTCGTACTCACTTCGCAAGTTAGGACATTTTTGCTACGACAGCCACGCGTGATCTGCGACTTGTCGTCTTAGTCGCACAAACGTCGTGAATATGTATGTTGCAACTAACTAGGGACTATATCGTATCGCGTGTTTTCTTGTAGTGAATAGAGTTGCATTAAATGAAAAACTTGTTTTTACACAGTTTCTGAAACATCATTAAGTAAAACTTGTGTATCCTCTTTCAATATATTGTGTGATTTTTGGTTGACGTTGACTTGAGGTGTCATCTCGAATACTCTGCCCCTGGCTCTCGTTGCCTGAAACCCAAACCAAAAGCAGGTTCAACACTGTAACTAGCTATAAGAAGAAGTGAAGAAGAGGATGAGTTATGTTATATACCTCTTGTTCCCAATTGGTGAAGAAAGTGACAAGAGCAAGAACGCTGAGTTGGAGAGTGGAGGCTATGAGAATACTGATCCAAAGTCCTTTCCCTCTTAATTTCATGACAAAACACAAGATCCAACCCAATGGGATTCCGACAAGATAATATGATCCTATGCTTGCATAACCTCCTATATGTTGCCACCCTGTTCCCCTCGCAACCCCTGAGAAATGAAAGAATTCTAGAGTTGAATCTACTTTTTCTTGGGTTTCAAGTAAGAATTCTAAAGTTGAATTCCAAACCCGAATCCGAAGTAACCCAACCCCGAACCGAACCCGAATATGTAAAATACCCGAATGGGTTCTAGAGATCTAAACCCGAAGATCCGAAAACCCGAAAAACCCAAACCGAACCCAAACATGTACCCGAACGCCCACCCTGGTGAAAGTATAAGCGTATTACCTGATAGGACGGCAAGAAAGCTGTTAACGAAAATGGATAGGCAGAGAATGGGTGTGATTTGGGTTGCGTAGTGAGCCACTTCTCTCTCGTTGCTGAATATATAACTCCAACTTCTTCGGTAACTGTAAAGAGTAATGCTTGCTATGGTTGCAGCAACACCACCCAGGAAAATAGCAGAATTAACTGCCGCTCGAGCTGCCATAGGATTTCCAGCTCCTAGCTCGTTTGAGACATTTGTGCTATAGTGTTAAACAAGTCAAGAAGGGTTTAGAGGTATTGTTTTACATGAAAAAAAAATAGATTGTTTGTGAACAATTGAAATCTATAAAACCTTGCGGCTGCTCCTATAGCATTCACCAGAACGAAATGCATAGCCGATGTTGTGAGGCTGCTCAATGAATAAAGTTAGAAAGATCACAAGCTTATTGACTGTTTAAAATCTGTACAAAATGATATGTATATACCAAATGGATATCACCGATGTTTCGAGCTTTGAGTTTGGTAAGAGTCCAGACATTAGTAGTAGAATCTCAAACGACCACCATTCCAGGCTTTGCTTACACCCCAAAACAGAAAAAATACAGAGTTATGGATCAATTGAAGATCAGATCAGATCAAGAAACTGATAGAAACAGTAGATTAGAGGGTTTAAAGGCTTATTACTATTTACTAAGGTTTCAAAATAACCAAGGTTTATGGTGAGAGTAAACCATGGTTTGTTTAGGTTATCTCTTTGGTCTATGTCTATATATAATGTCTCAGAGAGTAGGAGTATTTTGTGAGGTCTTTGTAATGCACCAAAGTATCTATGAAATATCAGTTTCTATAAGCTACACATATCAGAAACTTTTAGTGTTGCTGAGATTTGTTTTACTTGGACGTACATATGTAAATTACCATATCATCATTGCAGAGGGGATCGCGAGGTTGATGAACTGCTTCATGCTCGAGATAAGTTCTTGCAAACGAAGATTCCTCATTTCGGGATGCAAAGCAGAGTCTCTCATGAAAATCCAAAGCAAAAATACGTTGAGCCAATATGAAAAACCGATGGACAAAGCGGAGCCAATGATTCCAAATCCCAGTTTATAGACAAGAAGCCAACAGAAGGGAATGTGAAAACAGAGAGCTCCAAGAGAGCTCACGAAGAGAGGAAGAACCAATCCTTGTGACTGGAAATAGTGAGTCATAGGTTGAAGAAGAGCGTATCCGAATAAAGCCGGTATGAGCCAGATTGAGTATCTGCAAGCTAATTGAGATATGAGAGGATCTTGATGGAAGAGCTCCAAGAGTTTTTCCATGAAAACCCATACAAGAGAGATTGGAAAACAGAAGACGAGAAGACAGACCATTGAGCTGTAAGTGTATGAACCAATTTTTCCAAATTGTTCTGCTCCAAAAGCTTGACCGCACAGTGTGTCCAACGCACCTGCCAACCCAACGAGGAGGCTGAAGCCGGTGACATTGGTGAGGGAAGTGGCGATTGCAACACCTGAGAGTGAGAGCTCATCCAAATGACCAGCCATAACCATGGAGATGACTTGAAGGAGGAACTGAGAAATTGAAACTGCCACCATTGGAGCAGCCATGGAGCTCACCTTCTTCATCATCTCCGCTGACAAATAACTCGTCCCATTCCTGTTATCTTCCTCCTCCCGCACCAACGAGAAATCCTTTTCCATCGTTCAGTAAGTCAACAAAAAGTTATTCGATCAAAACATCTTTAAAATCTTTCAAAACAAAGAAAGAGATTAAATAAAGACTGACTGAGGTCGTCTCCATTATAATAACAGAGAACCGGTGAGATGTCGAGAAGAGAATAAAAAAATTATTTAAAGCCAGCTATTTAGGTCAGAGATGTTTCTTAATCTCGTCCTTCCAAGATCTAAGAAAATCAAAGACAATTTCTCTAATTTCTACACAGGTTTCTAAAATATTTTATACCCAAATTGCAAAATACACTATATGACAAGATTTCTTATGCCCCCCCTATGAAGAAAGATACTAGCTAGCCAGCTCATTCTATCACATCAACCATATTTTGAAGCTTCTTTATCCTAACAATGGAGTTCTACTATGAACATGTTACATGTCCAAGGACCTATGCGACCATGTCGGCTTCCTGTGAATCAGGAACGATGATGTCAAGCCTCATCATTGCCTTGTAGCGTTGAGGAACCCGAGCTCCGCTGTGCATACAAATCTCAACCAAAGCAGGGGCTTTACCATAAAACCTCCTGAGATTTCCGGTAAGTGGATTTCCCTTAAGGTCTCTTACATGCCATACATAGTTTGGTGGAAATACTTCGTCCACAAGAGCATCTTGCCATCCGTGCTTCCCGTCTCTCCATTGGTGTTTAAACTCTCCACACAGCTTCACACTATGTCCCCATGGTCCTACATGCACTTCAGAACAATATCCACATGCTTTCACCGTGAATTTCTTCATCAATTTCATCACCCCCAGTCTCACTTTTTCGTAAGCATCCATTGTTTCCTGTGCTATCTTAGGTATGTCTTCTGGTGTGGGAGCTGGGTACCTTTCAGAAGCACCAAGCGTGTCAAGCTCGGTTAGTGGAGATGTTAATGATGCTGATGTCTGAGGCTTATCAGGCTCTTTAACATATCCACCACGATCGATCACTCTCCTCCCCATCATTCGGATTGGCTGTGTCCTTCTGCGACAAGGATACTCAGGGATCTCAACTCCAGCCTGAATACATAGCTCAACAAGTGCTGGGATTCTTTCATAGTCAAACCGGGTTTCGTGCTTTATCCGGCGCCCAAAAGGGTCATACATGTGATACGATTCAACAGGAATAAGAACATCATTGATGGTACCCTTGACCCATGAATGAGAACCACGCCGCTGTGAATTTGTTGGGCCATTGCAATCCTTAATATTGTGACCAGCATTGGCCACATGAACCGCCCCACATTCGCTACAAGCAAAGACGGGAACAACATGGAGAAGCTGTGCTAAACCCTTGATCAACAACTTCCAGTTATCTATCACTTGATAAGCCACAGGAACAAGATTGGGAACTAGCAATCCATTTTTGGGAGGGTCTAACTGTTTCTCTATGCCCATCTGAGCAAGTTTCTTATCTTTCCTAGCCGCTTCCTGAATTTGCTTAAAAGGAACAGGATAAGGTTTTTTCTTGTTCTTTGGTAAAATAGGAGGAAGATCCACATTTTGTGTAAATACATGTCGTTTCTTGAAACTTGTGTGCTGTGTAGGCTTCTGATTGAAACAAACAAAGGTTCCTAACCTCATCCAACACTCCCTTTTAGGAATTGAACGAGGAATCTGCATATATAAAAGAAAAATCTTAACTTTACAACCTCAGGATTGAAAACATCAAGATCAAAGTTACATGAGATGAAATGGAAACCTGAAAGCAACTTGCATAAGAGCCTTTGGAAGAGAAATCAATTGGATTGGGATTTATGGTCTGAATATAAACACCTCTACAAGCAGGCGAAACCAGAAGCATGTTGACTTGTGAGAGGACTAGAAGTAAGAACCCGAATCAGAATTAAGCCAAAAACGATTACTTTCCCCGAGCCCTGCAAGATTCAAGGAAACAGGTTAGGATTTGATAACGATTACATCGTCAGTAATTTTATCGAACATGTGGTGTGCAGGAAAGACAAGAACACATAAAACGTAAGAATTGAAGACTTTGAAGAGATACACTCAATGAGAAGTGAGAAATCTCCGGCCGATGAAATGGATTCCACAATACTTCTTTGTTTGTCGGGGAACTGGAGCTTGAGAGAAATACGCAACCAGCTCAGACCACACGTACGGTGAATCTCTCTCTTTGTCCGTTGGTTTTATATGACTGGCTTGGAAATGACATCAAATACATACGATTAACTAAACCTTTTTCTAACGATTAATTGATTTATAAGAGTGAATTTGCCAAATGACAAAACCTTTTTTTCCGGCGTCAAATGACAAAAACTTCAATAAAAATTAGGAAAATGATCACGATGTGTTATATTGTCTTTAATAAATTACTATTGTGTTTTACATTTCCAGTAAAATCTCTATAAATTAATAATGTCAAAATTAAAATATTTTATTAATTTATAGTATTATTAATTTATAGAAAATTTAATAATTATAATTTATAGAATAATTTACCTAATTTCATAATTAAAAAATTTATTTAAAATAAGAAATTTTCTTATAATCCATATATTTTTATTTAGTTACACGTAAGAAAACAATTATCGTGTTTAGAATACTTCACAATTTTTGATGTAACTCGAGAAGACAATACTAGATGTTTTTGATGCAGAAAAAAGATTATAGATGAACTCTAACAAGAGTTGACAAAAAAAAATGAAATCTAAGAAGAATGAAAATTCAACAAAAAAACAAATAATATTGGAGTCATATATCACTAAATTTTCTTATATTTGTATATATATATATATATTGATAAGTTTATATAGTTATTAGTGTATTATTGATAGGACCATACATTTATATAGGATTTTAAGAAAAATATTATCTTATTATTTTATCGAATTGTGTTATTTATTACTAAAGAAATTTATAAATTTATAGTAATTATTAATTTATCGAGTATTAATATATAAAGGTTTTACTGTAAGTGTTAGGAAAAACATGTTTTTCTCTATAATCCCTTATATATTATTTGGGGAGTATATTTATAAATAAATATTATAAAGTGTTAATATTTACATCACATTGCCATTACTTCAAAGAACAAAGTTTAATCTCTCATTAAGGGTATTTTAGTCATTAGTTATTATGTGATCATTTAATTAATTAATTATAATTTTTGTTTTAATTAATTAATTTTTTTTTGAAAAGTAGTTAAAAATATATTTTACGAAGATTTTGTTGATTTAGTTAAACACACTAATTAAATTAAATTAAATGTTGATTTAATTTTCCAAAAATAAGAGATTTTATGTAGATTGCGATTTTTTGGAAATTTTTAAATAAGAATTTATGTAGATTGTCAATTTTTTTTACTTCTTTGTAGATTATAATTTTCGTTTTTAATTAATTTATTTACTTTAAATTTTTTGAAAATTAGTTAAAAATAGATTTTGTGAAAATTTTGTTGATTTAATTAAACACACGAATTAAATTAAATTAAGAATTGATTTAATTTTCAAAAATATAAGATTTGACGTAGATATCAATTTTTTTTTGAAATGTTAATGTTAATATTAGTTTATCTTTATAATATCGAATCTATTAATAGATTTTTAGTAAATTTAAAAATGTTAGTTCATATTTGATTTAGTTTAACATAGTGTACAATTTAACATAACAATGTAACATTGTAATTTAATTTTCAAATCTATTTAAATTATAAAATTTGGTAATTAAAATAGAACAAAATATAATTAAAATTCAAATAAAAAATATCCAAAAAATTTTGCTGGGAACAATATATCGCAATATCGAATATCGTTAATAGATATACTACCTTTCAACAGAAAAATATATCTACGAAATCAATCTTAGAATATCCTGGGTTAATATTTTCCAAAAAATCTTAATTAATATCTTAGAATATTGCAATCCTCCAAAACTTTACTTCTTTCTTCGGTTAACTCAAAGAAAATATTCTGATTTTATATAATTGTTTTAACAGAAAATTTCCAATATCATCGAGTATGAAAGATTGGTTTTATATTTCTAATTACAAAGTGTTTACGCGGATATTACAAATATTCGATATTATAAAAACTGATATTATAATTTTCGTAAAGTTTTGGAAAAATTACAATTTTCTAATATTTTGATTTTATAAATTTCGGCTATTTTTCTATAATTACAATTTGTCCGTGCCTTAGCACGGAATATATTTTAGTTTGTTATTTTATTTTGTAATACCTAATTTTTCTATGTGTACGTCCAAATTAGTATATGATATAATAACAAAGTTAAATGGTAAATCTGAAATCATAAACCCTAACATCCATATGATTGGTTGAGCTGTAATTGTAAATTATTAGCTGTATAATTTTTTGTTGTAGTTGTACCTATAGGATTTTTGATGTATTTTTGTTGATTGTAGGTGTAGATTTTGTTGCTTTAAGTTTTTGGTTATAGGGATTTTAAAAATAAAAACATGATAAATATAAGATTTTTTTGTATATTTAAATTCAAAATACTTGGTTCATTTCGTATCATTTGTTTTTATTTTATTTTTTTCTTAATATTTCCAATCTAATATTGGTGTTAATTTTCTTAATCTACAGACTTTACAACAGAAATAGAGCGGTGGAATCTTTACCTACTACAATAATAATAAAAAGTTTTTTTTTTGGGCTGTAAATTAAATATTAAAACTACAGCATGATTGGTGCAAATTTTTGGCTTTAGAAAAAATTAGGGCTGTAGAAAAGAATTACAGCCCAATCAATCATATAAAAATAATACTCTTTTTGTTCTAATTTATAAAAAAAATTAGGCTAAAAAACGTGCATATTAAAAAATTAATTTTTTAAAAGTAAATATTATTTAATATTTTAATTTAAAATAATTCAACCAATCACAGAAAATACTGCATAATATAAATGATCAAAAAATATTAATTTTATTTAAAGCATCAAATAAAATGAAACAAAAAAAATCGTAAAACATCTTATAAAATGGGATAAATTGAATATATCCCCAAAAAAAAATATTACGAAAAAAGCATGTTTCCTTAAATGAAAGTTAGATCATCCAAAGATTACTGAAGTCATATCACTGATTTTAACTTACTGTTTCCAAAATTTTGTTATCCCACATAATTTACTCAAACTATAAATGCCAGTGTAGATTTTAAACAAATACCCCTTTTTGATGAACTTATATTATCTTGAGTTAATTTTTGGTTCAGCCTTATCCAGATTTTGTTAAGGAGCAAGCGTCACCTTTCTTTTTTAACCTTGAATTAGTCAAATATGCAGGATGTTTAACTTTTCATAGCGAGTTAGTTCCAGTTATACATAAGATAGTATACATCACATTATTGATGACAAAAGAAAAAGATATATTACATCATCATTAAACCATTACGTGTATTTTGCAAATAGTGGTGTAGGAATACGAATTCTACGGTACGGCAAACTGAATAATTTATATTAAATTAATGATAATACACAAATTACATGACACATAGATACCAATATTTGATAAACGGATAAACGATTTGCGGAGTCAAGATTTTATCTTTGTCCTTAATTCGTTAATTGCCCGTAGTGTGACGGCTTGATGCAATCAGAATCCCAGGATAAAACCGCACTTCTTTTGTTCGCAACACCCGAAACAAAAGACAACGAACGCTAGAATCTGTGTGTACTCTCAAGACTTAGAGAAAACAGAGAGAAGAGACATGAAGGGGATTTTCTTGTTGGTTTTAAGAATGAGATTGTATATTCTTATGTTATGTCTTATTTTTCAAAGAGAGAACTCTTCCTCTTCTTTATATAGGAAAAGAAAGTCATGGAGAATAATGCACAATTAATTTGTGCCATTACACCCAAAATGTGGAGGTTACAAAAGATATTAATCATGATATTAAACCATTGATTTAATTATATTTTTAATGAGATATTTTATTTTGTTGACTAAAATTTAGTGTTATGTAGTTATTAATTACACAAACTAAAAATTATTACAACAAATGTAGGTTATTGGATCCCGAAGGCCCATATACCCAAACCCGATTCTAAACCCACAATTGAGCCCGAGTTCGTATCAATTTTACTCAACAGCTCATGTGTGGTTTGATATTGTTGGGTTATCTCTTTCTTAGGTGGTCTCAAGGTTGAACCTTGTCAAGACTTATCCAAATATATGCATATGGATTTTCACCTTAATTTCCAATGTGGTATATATCTAAGTTACCCACTTTGAACCTTCATTTCTCATTCAAAATGAACTTTGATTTTAACATATGAGTACACTACTTTATAGTGATCGCGGCGATGAATTAATCGCTCTCATAATCCGATCATCCGATGAAGGAATTCGTCGGAAAGTTGCCCGGAGAAGTACCGGTCCAACATGTTTTTAAATCAAGTTCCAACAATCCCCCACATGAATAGAAATGACTCTAAACATATGAAGACTTAACTCGACAGACTCGACTGACAGACTCGACTGACAGACACGACATAAAGACTTTTTGAGAGTATAAGGAAAAATCCACTGTATATGATATGGTAGCATTTTTCAGCCTTGAACCACTCATTGTGAGTAACTATCGGATTTACTCGACCAGGAGGTGAACATGATGTCTTGAACCACCCGGACTTTGATGTAAACCGAGACAATAATTATCACATAGTTTTATTTTCTCACAGACCCAGGTTCTCTTGTTGGGTTCATTCGGCCTTGAACTTCCCTGGTTAATCATGAGTGAACTTAGAGAATATAGCCTCGCTATTCTCCTAGAAACGACCCCATTTCACACTCATAAGGTGATTTATCATAAGCTTTTCAATAATTATACAGTAATACTTTATTGTCATGACAAAAGTTATGTAATCATTAAAAGCTAACGCTTATCCTTTTTTCACATAGTAAGCACTGTTCATCATCCTAGGAATTGGGAAGAGACTAGTGTCTCTCAGTGCTTTTAGCAGATTTTGATTGATTTAGTTTTCCCTTTGAACCTATTTCTTGGGATCTCCAGTCATGTAGGTTGGGTTACCACCAATCATCCTCCTTAGTATTAGGCTTTAATCCCATTCCTCTTGATGATTTTACAATGTGATATCGTGACCAACCTTTATTATTTGGATCCATAGGTTGTCAGCCAAATTGATATAATCAGTTTAGATTATACATAATTTGAGATCAATTGTTTAATGGTTTTACTTTATCTAATTATAAGATAAGTTTTACCATTCGATAACTTTTGGTATAACTAAGTAGTTCAGTACCATTAGTTCAGTTTATGACTTTGTAGTGTATATGATATAGAATTTTCGTGTTGCAACATAGTACATCAATTAAGTGCATCATCATATTGAGTCTAGTACAACTTGTTAAGTACAGCTGACTTCTGATTACACTTTAATATTCTAATCAAAACACCGCTTTACTTTGAATTTCTTTTTCAAGTAAAGACTAGTCTATGAGAGTTTTTGTAGTCCACTTTGAGTAGTTGTTAAAACTCTCAAATAACTTTACAACATAATGAGATATGATGATTCGTTTAGAATTTAATCTATAGAACATCATCTTTTGATTTTTACATATCTCGTGTATTTAAATACAGAGTATACGTCTACGCACATACATAGCAACATATATACTTTATGTATTTTGATATAGACTCATTTATCTCATTTATTAATGCTGACACCATTTGACCTTGTCAAAATTTTATGTCATCGTATTTAAGCTTCTTTAAGCTCATACGTCAATTTCACAAGTCTATATTCCTTGTGGATTTTTTCTAGGGACTATATAACCCTTTTCCATATATCGACAAGATATATTTCACATTCATGTTAACCATCTCTCATGTATGATTTCTCATAATGGAGGCGTATCACCATTAACCACTTCCTTCCAAAAAGGTGTGTCTCGTGTAAACATGGTATTATGAATTCTTTAGCTAATTTTACAAATAGCTATCATGGAATGAGTACCATAAGAATTTTCCTTACGAGCTATCATGCTACGTCAAGGTTCATCTTTTTTTTTTTTTTCACTTACGGAAGTGTTAGACAGCTATCCTCATTTCTTGAGGTGCTTGTGTCTCTATGTTTACATGTTTACTTTGGATATGGTAACACATGTTCAACAAACGACACCTTCATTGATTCCATGATTAAATTTACATAGATTTTCGATATGTTTGCTTTAAGAAACAGAGACCGACCACCACTCTCAAGGTGTGTATATCCTATGAAAATATCATTCACAGTTTTTTTGTCTGATTATGACCATTTTTAGTAGGTTGCTCTACGAATTTCGCTAGACACCCCCACACTTTCAAGTATTTGTATAAAATTACTTGAGCTCTCCACAATTTATATGGCTTTTTCCAATAAATTTTTGTGGTATTTTGTTGAGATTTTTGGTAAGCAATGCTTTCCCCACATTTCATGAGAACAGTCAGTTTTTCAACAAAAATGCGTACTTATTTTCTGTAGAGTTTTGAATTTTTGTTCTGTAACTCAATGAAAATCCAGTGAGTAGAGATAATTTTTTATTAAAATATTATCATCCTCTATCACTTAGAGCAAATATGATTGGTTTAGACAAAGCATATTATCACTCTATTAAGTTTTTCCAACCAGGATAACTTTAGAAATTACATCATATATGTATATTTCAGTTTGTTTGCTTATTATGACCTTGAACGTACATAGCTTTGTCACGTTTCAACGACTCATTTCGCAGCGTTTAACACGTTTTATGAAATTGCTATTTTTAAGCGTTTCAAACGTTCTAGAAAAATCACTATTTTCCAAACGCAATCGCTAGCATTTTCGAGCGTTATAGAAAAAATCACTATTTTATCCAGCAATCACTAATGCATAGATTTTACACTGATTCACAAACTCTCTTGTAAAAGCGTCCGTGGAATTCACAATTTATAAGGCTTTATAAAATCTTTTATAAGACCCTTATAAATCCGTGTATGATCAAACACAAACGCGTTTCGCAAACTCGCTTTTCAAGCGTCCGCGGAAACCGTTATTGTTATGTTTTACACCGTTTAATTAGTTTCGCAAACTCGCTTATAAAGCGTTCGCGGAAACATTAAATGTGTTTATATTCAAACACAAACGCGTTTCGCAAACTCGCTTATCAAGCTTCCGCGGAAACCGTTATTGTTGTGTTTTACAACGTTTGAATAGTTTCGCAAACTCGCTTATAAAGCGTTCGCGGAAACATTAAACGTTATAATCCGTTTTAAAAAAAAAACATTCCGGATGTTTCATTACGGACTCAATATCTCTCTGTGTACCTACTCATAATTTTCGAGTAATATATCACCAGAAAGATAATTTCGATATCTACGCACAGACACCAAAATCGCTCAATTCCAATAACTGATCAGAAAGTTATGAGCTAAACAATATTCGATCACATAATATTGTATATAGAACCACATGTGGCTGACCTCTCCCAAATTGGGGCGTCGACTCACAAAGTCTATTATGCACTTATTGGATTTAATTCATAGGAATCAATCACAATAATTCTTCAAACACAAAATGGGTTCACATCCGATGGCCCAAACAAGCACTTTTGTGTATTTCTGTATATATAGTATTTGAATTCCAACTTGGTTAAATATAACCAAAGTCGTTATCAAATATCAGCATTTTAATCCGAATAAATTCATAAAAATTATTCAAATTGATGCTAACAAATTAAACAAAAGAAATTGTTACTCGACGGATTATCCAATCGGACTCATTCTTTGTTTAATTTTATTACCATATTAAATTTCATAATTTAAATGCATAAATAAATTGCGTAAATTTAAATTGCATAAAATAAAATTACTGAAATTTAAAGTGCATAAAATAAATTACAGAATTTAAATTGTAGTATTTAAATTGCAGAAAATAAATTGCAGAATTTAAATTGCTGAATTTAAAATGCAGAAAATAAATAATTAAATTGCAGAATTTAAATAAATTAAATTTCTGAATTTAAAGAAATAATTTTTTTTCCCGATCTGCAAAAAAGAGTGTTAACCAACCGATACCCAATCACCAAGATATTTCTCCTCTTGATCTTAAACTGAAATTGGCATCGATGATAACCTGTTCTTATATCAAAAACTTAAACAATTATCAGCTTTTCGTTAGTATAATAACAAAAATTAACGAATTAAGACTGTAGGAATACGAATTCTACGGTATGGCAAACTGAATAATTCATATTAAATTAATGATAATACACAAATTACATGACACATAGATACCAATATTTGATAAACGGATAAACGATTTGCGGAGTCAAGATTTTATCTTTGTCCTTAATTCATTAATTGCCCGTAGTGTGACGGCTTGATGCAATCAGAATCCCAGGATAAAACCGCACTTCTTTTGTTCGCAACACCCGAAACAAAAGACAACGAACGCTAGAATCTGTGTGTACTCTCAAGACTCAGAGAAAACAGAGAGAAGAGACATGAAGGGGATTTTTTTGTTGGTTTTAAGAATGAGATTGTATATTCTTATGTTATGTCTTATTTTTCAAAGAGAGAACTCTTCCTCTTCTTTATATAGGAAAAGAAAGTCATGGAGAATAATGCATAATTAATTTGTGCCATTACACCCAAAATGTGGAGGTTACAAAAGATATTAATCATGATATTAAACCATTGATTTAATTATCTTTTTAATGAGATATTTTATTTTGTACACTAAAATTTAGTGTTATGTAGTGATTAATTACACAAACTAAAAATTATTACAACAAATGTAGGTTATTGGATCCCGAAGGCCCATATACCCAAACCTGATTCTAAACCCACAATTGAGCCCGAGTTCGTATCAATTTTACTCAACCGCTCATGTGTGGTTTGATATTGTTGGGTTATCTCTTTCTTAGGTGGTCTCAAGGTTGAACCTTGTCAAGACTTATCCAAATATATGCATATGGATTTTCACCTTAATTTTCAATGTGGTACATGTCTAAGTTACCCACTTTGAACTTCCATTTCTCATTCAAAATGAACTTTGATTTTAACATATGAGTACACTACTTTATAGTGATCGCGGCGATGAATTAATCGCTCTCATAATCCGATCATCCGATGAAGGAATTCGTCGGAAAGTTGCCCGGAAAAGTACCGGTCCAACATGTTTTTAAATCAAGTTCCAACAAGTGGGTCATGTGTATAGACATGAGCAAGCTTAAGTGTTGAAGTTCAAGTCAGAAAAAAGTATATGATTTATATGATTCCAAACAGTGGTTGTGTTGATAATCGAACCCATCATGCCATCAGAGAAAAATGTTAGATTGGTTTTTTCAGGTCCCGGAGAGAGGCCACAAAGCTAGGCAATTGACTATCTTTTACATCTCAACAAACACATTATTCTTAACCCAAAACAAGAATGAAAAAAAGTTTCCTGTATGATCCTAGACTCTCAATGCAATTGTAAGTACATGGCTAACAAAGATTTCAGTCTAATCCGAAATAGAAGTCCAAAGGCATTCAAAGGCCTCAAACTCCAACCTATAAGTATTAACCCTTTTCACTGGCCATCTCACATCACTAATCTCTTCAAACATCTCATTGCCATCATCTAAGACCGGAAAAAGAGATTCCGGTAGACTCCAATCAAGCGAGGTTGAGATCATACTCTCCTTCATCCACGGGAACTCGAAAACTCCAAAACTCTCCTCATTACTCCCACTTCTCTTCTCTTCCACCTTGTTTTCTACATTGTTGGCTCTCACATGTTGTCTCTTTTTGTTCTTCTTCGTCTGCTCGTCGTTTTTCTTGCGTTTATGGCTTGTAGACGAGCCCTCCATCGATCAAAACGTGAGAGATGATGAGATTTGGAGTGAATTGAGAATTAAAATTTATAAATGGGAATGAAAAGTGGGAGGGGAGGAGAGGGAGTCACGCCTTCTTACCCGTATGCATCTGTCATTTAGCATTTTAAAAGCAAACCAACCAAATCCTTTTGTGTTGTTTTCGTGTGTTTCCTTCTTTTACGTTCTCATTTCTCTCTCTCCCAACCATACAAGCAATTAAAAAAAATATGTTTTGAGATATCAAAGGATGAGGTGGACATTAAGAAACAAACGGCTATTTTTAGCATTTCTTTTATCATCACTTCTGATAAATAGTGAAAATGGAACACAAATTATTCTTAGTTAATATGATAATTAAGTTTCTTTACAGCAAATCTTGTTCGATTTACTATAACGATTATGAGTTTCAATCTCTCATATATATATATATATAGAGTAGTGAAGGAATAAAAAAAATCATGGAAAGAGAACAAAGTTAGAACATCTCACAGAAACTTTGCAGAGACTTACAAAATCGTAGAATCGCCATTTACTCTAGTGAATTTGTTAGATCTTAAATTTTTAAAATTGTGTTGCTACTTTCATAATGTGATGTCCATTTCCTATTATTTATGCCAATCTTCCTGAGTTTTATCGATATCTCTTTTTTTTTTTTAACATTTCTTTTGTTTTCACTTTTTTTTTTCTTTTCCACGCATGCATATAACAGATATACATATAGTTTTAAAAATTTTCTTCATCTCTAACATATCTATAATTCACATTTATTCTACGATTATCAATCTATCATTCACATTGATTGTATGATTTATATATTGTATTTATATGTTTCATTTTTTAATCTTTATGTTTTTCTTAACTTTAAATGAATATTTAAAAAATTATAAATTAATTATAGTTTTTTTCCATAAATCATTAATATCTACATTTTAATAAGCTGAGGAAACATAGCTTTTAAGTTGAATGAAAAAAAATTATTAATTTTATATAGTACTAATAATTTGATACTCTTTCGGTCTTTCCTTCGTTTTATTTTATGTTTTGGAGTTTATTTTATATTTTATTTAAGTTATGACTCTTTAAATAATATTTTCAAATTTTATTGTGCCATAGTAATTGTGTTTGTAATTGTCTGTTTTTTTTTTGTCAACTTGTAATTGTTTGTTTTAAAAGTTTAAAATGATATCTAGATTTTTTTTATCAACGATAGTTTAGATATTTATACTTCTTTTAAGATAGGGGTTCAAGAATAAATTTGTGTAAAACTTTTTTATAATTTTTTATTTAACCTAATTTTAATATTATTAATTAATTTTATATTGTATACAGTAAATATTTGAGTACTTACTTTTTTGTTAGAATGTTCAATTTATTGATGAAACGAAAGAATGTTTATTTACAAACATGTAAAATTGAAAAATTCGTATGACAAAGAAAAAACTTTAAGTTGGTTGAACTCTAAACCAATGTTATAGAAGGTTTGCGAGCCTTGAATGAACATTATAAGAAGTAGAAGCCAGTCAGTTACGGACCACTTTATCTATCACTCAAACGAGATATGTCGTCGGGTGAATCGCATTGATATGTCTTCAGGTGCTTCACATTGATATGGCTTTTCTCGTTCCGCTCGCGGTAGATGTGATAAATTGTTGTTTGAAATCGTGAATGTGAAAAGGCAAGCAAAATAGAGATGATCCCAAGTCTTGTCTTGTTGTCCACAAAACAGACAAGCTTGGGTACATCCCCAATTTCTAGTGCATGATCCGGTGAAAAACCGGTCTTTAATAGCTAGATAAATGATGAGTACATTTTGAGCAAATCAAACCACCTTATACCACTGTACCTTCACACGACTGCTTCTGAGTTGTTCTAATGTCTTTAATGGCTAACCATGTGATTTTAATATTATATTTCTTTGGTATGTTAGTTGAATAGTGTAATAGCGTCGAGTGATCGAATGACAAAAAGAATTGGATAACTTTTTTTGTGGAATGCTTATAAAACATTAAAAAGCTAGTTTTTGATAGATTGATGACATTTCATTTTTTTTTGTTTTTGTGATATTTTTAACACGCTCATAGTACTATATAAACATAATAACTTTTGAAATTAAACCTAAAAACGTAAAAATGATGAATATTCACAATGGTAAAAGAAATATGGAAATCGCGTCAAAACGTAAAAATCTGAAAAATTAGTATACCATTCATCTAGCATGGTTACGTTACCATAAATATTTTTAATTACCTAAAATTAACTATTCGAAACTTTGTTAAAATCTCTCTCTAAAAGCTTACAAACGTTTCTATAAATTTTCATAAAATTTTCAAAAAAAAAATGTAAATTTTCAAGTAGTTTTGTAAGTTTTCATAAAATATAAAGGGTCAGTCGCTAAAATAATCCATATTTTTAAATTTTATTATTAAAATGATTTTAATATTTGGATATTGCTAAAACGACCTAATTTTGTTTTAAATGGCCATTTTGTCCTCAATTCGTTTGTTGACAAAAACGTAATAACGAAAATGTCATTAATGAATTTCTGCCACGTAAGCGTCCAGAACTAAAGTCTACCAGAGGTATGACAGTATACTTTATAGATCAGACGGTAAATTGTACCAGAGGTATTACGGTAGACTTCTGTTTTGTATGCAGTGGTAGACTTACTTGGAAAAGTCTACCACGTTTTACGGTAGACTTCTATAAAACGAAACGGTAGATTTTAGGTGAAATGTTACGGTGGACTTTGGTTTTCTCAGTTATGGTAGTTTTTCGAGAAAAAGTCTACCATTTTGACAGTAGACCCTAACTAGAAGATATGGTAGACTTTTGTTTTTATGTGACGATAGATATTATTTTCTACGTAGCGGAAGACTTACGTGTTCTGTGACGGTAGATTTTTAAACCAGCGTTGACTTGTTGACTTACGATTTTTTGGTAGACTTAACTCACTCGAAGGTAGATTTTGTAAACCGTGGTAGATTTATCTCGTTATTGATGGTAGACTTCCGGGTGAGTTCGTTATGGTAGACTTTTTCGTGTCACGGTTGATTTATTGTGTTTTGGTAGACTTTGATCATATAGTGGAAGACTTTCGGAATTTTGGTAGACTTTATATTTTCGATGGGGTAGATTTTAATGTGAATTGTGGTAGACTTTTTATACCTCCTAAGGTGGTAGACTTTTTTATCTCCCATTGTGGTAGACTTTTTTACCTCTCATGGTAGTAGACTTTTTGTCCTCTCATGGTGGTAGACTTTTGTACATTTTAGTATTTTTTCACCAGCTTTGAATACAAGATTTGCTTTCTTTACAACTCATAAATGAAAAATTGTTAAAAGGCCAAGATCTACCTCCCTAGTTACAGAGATTTGGTATATATACATAGTAAAATTTTCTCAGCTTGTTTAGGATCTTTCGAGCCTCTCCTCCTTAGCAAAGTTATTCGTGACTATGAACAAAGACCCGCGATAGTGATGGCTACAAGTGGGCGGTGTTGCTAGACTGAGTCAGAGGAAAAAGAAGTGGAATCAACGGGAAGACTCCATTGCAAGAACTTATTGGGTGTTTACTAGAACTTTGTTCCTTTAATTATCTTGTACTTTTTCATTCAAAAAGTCATTAACGTTCCATACATATCATAGAAATACCGACAACAAAAAACAATAAACATAACATAACAAGATACTTTTATACTTAAACAAACAATTAGACTAGGACGGCACCAATAATCAAAGCAATACCAAGACCGAACATAAGCTTCAGCTCATTTCCTTCACATTTTGTGGCAACAATCGCCTTAAGCTCATTGTAGTTTTCATCACGCCCCTGGTACAATTCTTTGAGATGACATATCTCGAATCGATGATATTCGACATTGCGCCACATCATTGGTAGATCAACCAACTCGTCATTGTCTCTAAGAGTGAAGTATCTCATCTGATCCTCTAGATCCAAAATTCCATGCTTCATGTCATGAAACTCCATCATTGCCTCATCCCACCATTTCCATATATGGCAACCACCATCCTAAACAAAAAAACAATCACAAGAATACAATATTTACCTAAAACTCTAAGAAAAAACAACATAAAAGTGAGTTTTGCCTACATCTACCCTCTCGCAAGTATAAAGTTTACTACCCGGATTCGTTGCGGTGAATGAGGTTGTGATTACTGCTTTTCCACCACAAAAAAAGAGCTGGAAAATTTCATACTCACATTCACGTCGTGCCCTAGCCCTATCCCGTCGATCCATAACCTCGGGAATGAGGTTGTCAGTACTGCTGTCACTGTTGTCGTCGCTCATCCTCGCTCAAAAAGAGAGAACTGTAAGTCTACTATAATACACAGTAAAGTCTATCATAATATGCAGCCAAGTCTACCATAACATACAATAAAATTAGTGTACCCTATCAACTATTACAATCATTTTCCTCGGTGGAAACTATTCTCGATTACTACCAAAATCGACCGACAAAATTCATATCCAATATCAAAATTCATTACCAGAGAGAGACGAAGATATGATAAGAGAGCTTACATGATTTTTTGTTACACCCTATTGTCGGAGAAGACGCCGGAGAAGACGAGAATACGCCGATGAAGAGGAGAAGACGTCGGAGAAGACAGAAACGAAGAAGATTGCAAAGACGGCAAAGACGGGGAAGATGGTGAAGACGGAGAAGACGGAGAAGACAGAGATGGAGACACTACAAGAAAACTGTCGAATTGCGATGGAAAGTTGCGATGGCTTAGGGCCGTCGCAAACTTGCGACGAAATAGCGATGAACTGGCGATGACATTACGACGGCAAAAAATACTGTCGCAAATTTGCGATGACAATCTCCGTCGCAAATTTGCGACGGATTTGTGATAACACTTGCGACGAATCTGCGATGATCAGACTTGTCCCTCGCAATTCTATAGCAAATTTGCGACGAGATTGCGATGATAAGTATTTGCAGCTTATTTGCGATGCATCTGCGATGACCAGATAAATCCCTCGCAATTCTATAGCAAATTTGCAATAAAATTGCGATGATTGCGAGGCTTGTCGAGTTGGTAAAGGTAGGTGGAACACGTTTTAAATGACAAGTGCCTAACTATTTGTGAGAAACCTTTCCGTCGTATATATGTCGCAAATTTGTAGCAATGTTGTAGCATATTCGTCGCAAATATGATTTCATAGCAATTTCATCGCAGTTTTTCATAGCAATGCCATCGCAATTTTTTTCCAATCTCTATAAATAGCCAGACGGGTTTTGTGAGTTTCACAATAATTCAAACACTTATTCAATATTTGAGAGAAGAAATACAGAATCTGAGTGTGTGAGTAAAAAAATAGCGTCTGAGCATGAAGTATATACAGTACGAAAGTGGATGTATAATCGAAAAGATCCAGAGACGAGGGAAGTGACAAAGGAGTATCGTGTCGGGTTGCGATCATTCATCCACCAGGCCACTAACAACCCATTTGCGAAGCGTGACGGTAACATATTATGTCCTTGTAGAACGTGCAAGAACACTCAATATTTGGAAATTGATATTGTGAAGATGTATCTGTATTATAGAGGATTTATGCCGAACTATTATGTCTGGTTTTCACATGGAGAGGGTTTTAGTCTTGGTGTAGGAAGTAGTAGTAGGGGTGATGGTGTTGATCAACCAAGTTATAATGCTAATTATAACTACGGCCAAAACATGTTTGAAAATTATGAAGAGTATCAACAAGAAAATAGGTATCATGATATGGTTACAGATGCATTTCATGAATCTATTCCTGTATTTGTTGATGATACTAGGGAAGAACCTAACGCTGAAGCACAACAGTTTTATGATATGTTAGACTCTGCAAATCAACCTATCTATGAGGGGTGTAGAGAGGGGTTATCTAAACTGTCACTGGCATCTAGGATGATGACAATTAAAGAGTATTTAAAGAGTATTTGCCAGAAGATAATATGTCCGCTGAGAGTTACTACGAAATACAGAAATTAGTTACGGTTCTTGGGTTACCATCAGAAATGATTGACGTGTGCATTTATAATTGTATGATTTTTTGGAAAGACGATGATAAGCTGCAGGAATGTCGATTTTGTAGAAAGCCGAGATATCAACCAACTACTAGAAGGACCCGTGTCCCATACCAACGTATGTGGTACTTGCCAATCACTGATAGATTGAAACGGTTATACCAATCAGAAAGGACATCGGCGACAATGAGATGACATGCACAACATACAACATAGGATGGGGAGATTAGGCATCCGTCAGATGCAAAGGCGTGGAAACACTTTCAGACGGTACATCCTGACTTTGCTAACGATTGTAGGAATGTCTATCTTGGCTTATGCACTGATTGTTTTAGTACATTTGGTTTGTCTAGGAGATAATATTCTCTATGGCCTGTCATATTGACGCCATACAATCTTCCACCAGAAATATGCAGGCAAAGAGAATTCTTGTTTATGAGTATTCTAGTGCCGGGTCCGAAGCATCCAAAGCGATCTCTTGATGTATTTCTGCAACTTTTGATTCACGAATTGAAACAGTTGTGGTATACAGGTGTATGGACTTTCGATTATTCACAACAACGAAATTTCAAAATGCGGACAATGTTATTGTGGACCATTAATGACTTTCCGGCGTATGGAATGTTATCGGGCTGGATGGAAGGTTATCCTGTCTATATTGTATGGATCGATCAGATGCTTTTCAACTAAAACATGGAAGGAAACCATGCTGGTTTTATTGTCATCGTCGCTTTCTTCCCTTGCATCATTCTTATCGAAAGAACAAAAAACTATTCAAGAAGAACAAAGTTGTGCGTGTTCCCCCCAGTGTATATATCAGGAAAAGATTTGTTAGAGAAGATTGATTATTATGGTGCGCAGGAAACATGTACATATGGGGGCAATTGGCACACTTCGGCAAATATGCCAGACGGATGTGGGAATTGTCACAATTGGCACAAAAAGAGTATTTCTGGGAGCTTCCATATTGGAAAGATCACCTATTAAGGCACAACCTTGATGTGATGCACATCGAGAAATTTTTTTTTGATAACATCATGAATACGATTTTGAATGTGCAGGGAACGGGCAAGAGTAAAGACAATTTCAAATCAAGGTTGGAATTGGCCGAAATATGCGGAAGAAGTAAGTTGCATATTACAAGGGATGGAAAATTACCTATTCCGATCTTTCGCTTATCCGGGAATCCAAAACAAACGTTGTTTGACTAGGTTGCTTCAGAAGTAAAATTTCCTGATGGGTATGTGTCCAAATTCTCAAGATGTATAGAGCAAGGAAAAAAAATTGATGGTATGAAGAGCCACGATTGTCATGTATTCATGCAGCGACTATTACCGTTTGCATTACTTGAGCTCTTACCGACACCTGTCCACGAAGCAATTGCTAGTAAAATAATAGTGAAGTTTTAATTAGTCTTGTCCCATTAATTAATTATATATGTGTTTAATACTAATGAACCATACATCAATTTTCAGGCATTGGAGCATTTTTCAGAGATCTATTCACACGAACACCTACAGAAGAGGGCATAATGCAATTACACAATAATATCCCAGTGTTATTGTGTAACTTAGAAAAAATATTTCTACCATCGTTTTTTGACGTGATGGAACATCTTCCGATCCACCTACCACATGAAGCAGCTCTTGGAGGTCCCGTGCAATTTTGATGGATGTACCCGTTCGAGCGATTTATGGGACATCTAAAAAGAAAGGCAAAAAATCTTGCAAAAGTGGAAGGATCGATCGTTGCAGGAAGTTTGACCAAGGAAACCACTCACTTCACTTCATACTACTTTACCCCAACCATCAGAACAAAAAAAAACCGTCTTAAACGATATGACGATGGAGGGGTTGCACCAACATATAACGTTGAGGTCCCAGATATCTTCGCTCAAATAGGGAGACTTGGTGGAAAGTTGAAAAAAATTTGGTGGGAAGACCACAAATATTCTCGTGCGGCTCACAATTATATATTGCGAAATTGTGAGGGAGTACAACCGTTTGAGAGGTATAGTTTCATTTATTTTATATTTTAGTATAAATCTAACAAGAGATATGTTTTTTGTTACAAAAATTTTTTTTATAGTGAATTCGACAGGCAAATGCGAGAAGCCTTCCCCGATTTACAAGAAAAAGAGTACGAGAAGTATAAAGAAAGTGATTTTGCTGGATGGTTAAAATACTATGTAAGTTTTGAACTACAAATATATATATTAATTTCTTTCAAATTTAAATAACAGAATTTCTTAAATATCACATAGGTAATTAATGGATGTGCAAACTAGCCCTTGCCTCTCTGGTTACACGAGATTGTTCAAGAACCAATTGCGAAGATCACTACTGGCCCAATGTACTTCACTCGCGGTTACACTTTTCACACGTATGAGCATGGCTCTAAGAGGTCAACCGCAAATTATGGAATTCACGTGCTAGGTGAAAATGACTTCTACGATATTTTGCACAAATTTTTGGAAGTATCATATCTAGGAATTATCGGGTTGAAATGCGTTTTGTTCAAATATCATTGGTATGATCCAACGGTCGGTCGAGACGTTCGCACAAACTCGTTAGGGGTAACTGATGTCAATGCCAGCAAAAAAAATTTCAAATTTGAACTGTTCATCCTAGCATGTCAAGTAGAACAAGTGTGTTTCATTCCATATCCTCGGATAAGGGAAAGACGAGAGACGTGGTTATCTGTGATAAAGGTGAATCCGAGAGGTCGAATAGTCGTCGGAGAAATTGATGATGTGGCTTTGCAACAAGAAAGATCAGCAGAAGTCTCCGTAGCAATCGAATCAACAGAAGATATCTTCCATATTGATCCACAAAACAGAGAAGTAGAAGAGATAATCATGGATGAGACAGGTCAAGATCCAGAATGTGACGAGTTCGAGGAGACAGATGACGGAGAAGAAACTGATGGCGATAGCGAAAACTCCTATGTATCTGAAAATGAATCTGATTAAATGTTTGTATGTTTGTAGGTGTTTCATGTGTTTTATGTAGATTTCGATGTTTTTTTTTGTTTTTTTCAATTATTTTGCGAGGGAACTGCTACGGATCCCTCGCAATTCCGTAGCAATGTTTCAATCTTGCAACGGAATTGAGAGGGATCCGTAGCAGTTCCCTCGTAAAATGACTATATAATTTGCGAGGAAACTGCTACGGATCCCTCGCAATTCCGTCGCAATATCTAATTTTTTTGGTTTCGCGCTTACAAAAATTTTAATTATTTGGATAGAACTCTGCGACGGACTTGCGAGGGAGCTGTAGCAGTTTCCTCGCAAAATGGGAACCGAAAACCCTAATTTTGCGACGGCGTGGCGAAGGATTTGCGAGGGAAGGGTATTTTAATTATCTTCCTTCTTCCCCAGCCGTATCTCGCAAAACTTAAACAAAAAAAACAAAAACCTTCGACTTCGCCGTTCTCTCAGGCCATCTCCTTCGCCGCCGTTCTCTCAGGCCATCTCCCTCGCCGCCGTTCTCTCTGGCCATCTCTCTCGCCACAGATTGAAGACCCCTCTCCACCGTTCTCTTCTCTACTCCGCCGCTTCTCCTCGGCCGCTTCTCCTCCGGCGTTCACCTCCGCCGCTTCTCCTCCGGCGAACCTAAACAAGATGTAAGTTTGTGATTTAGAAATTAGAATTTTGTGATATAGGTTAGAAATTTAAAATATAAATTAAGATTTTATATATTTGATTTTGGAATTTTAGAAAGATTTTGGAACTAGGATTTTAAAATTAGGATTTTCAAATTAGGATTTAGAAATTATAATATAGAATTAAGGATTTTGTGATTTGAGGTTAGAAATTAAATTTACAAATTAGGATGTTAGAATTATGATTTTGGAATTAGGATTTAAAAAATATAATTTTGTGAATTCGGTAAGAAATTGGTATTACAAATTTAGGATAAAATATTTTTTGAATAATTTAGTAATTATGAACTAGTAAAACTTTAGTAATTTTGTTATAAATTATTTAAATGAATATACGATTTAGATTCCTAATTTTGTAAAATATTAGTTTTCATGATTTTGAATTTTTTATTTAGTTTTTATTTTATTTTGATTTAGTGATTTATGTTTGAAATTATTCTTATGAATTTATTAATTTGTGATTAGTTAGTATTAATTTATGTTCTACAATTTTAATTTTTTAATTTTAAATTTAGTATATCATTTAGTATTATGAATTTAGGATTTCAATTTACTAATAATTTATGAACAATATTTTGTATGTAAGATTTCAATTATGATATTTCTTACTATTTTTTATATTATTAAACTTTTGATTGGAATTCTAATTTGTTAAATTAGGTGTTATTGATTAGGATTTAATTTGAAAATTTTAAGATTTTAGATTTTAGGATTTGAAAATGATTTTTTTCATGAATTTGAGAATTATTATAATTACATGAGTTTTAGGATTTTAGATTTTAGAATTTGAATATGATTTTTTCATGAATTTTAAAATTTTAAAATTTGCAAATTTTTGAATTTTTAAATTTTAAAATAGTTTTTACGATTTGAAAATGATTAATTAATTACAAGTTTTATTAATAAAAAAGTTTAGATTTGTAATTTTATTTTTATTACTTGTTTTCCATTTTTTTTTGCAGATATCCAGATTTTCTAACGATTATACTCGCTATCTTTTGCGAGGTGGCAGATCAACGCCGTCTACTCCTGGGGTGAGTTTTACTTCTCAGATGGACGGGACACATATTCCCGACACTCATCATCATTCACCGCCTCCAACCACTTTCCCTCCAGACCCACCGATAGCACAACCGACACCACCTCCATCTACACAGCCCACAATGTCTGACGCTGAGCATGATCGGGTCATAGCGGCACTTCTTGATCAGTCCGGTCATGACTGTCTACCACACTTTGATCCAGCCCGTCCTCAAGGGACTTTATGGTAATTTAAATTCTCTTTTTTTAAATATTTCAGGTTTAAAGATGACGGATGTGTAGCTGCTAAGGTGCGATCGATCCTCGAAAGAGATTTTAAAGAATCTCATGCTAATTGGACATAAACTCCGAGATATGTGTGTCGCTGGTGGTTTGAGACATTTGCCGTAAGTTATATTTTTATCAACATAACTATTCTTTATTGTTATATTTTTATCAACATAACTATTCTTTTTTTTTGTAGCAAGCTTATCACTGGGATCTGTGATTACATCGATGGTTCGCAAAGAATTTGAGGACAAGTTGAAGGCTCGCATGTGTGACCAGGTGGGACGATGAAAGAGCAAGTGGAAAAAAGAGGGAGACAATGCGATGCCTAAGTGGTTGGACCAGGCGAGTGAGACTAAGAGCGGAAATGCTCGAGCGGCCCGGCTCTCTGATCCTGATGGAGACGGGTATCATAAGCATCGTTCTGGACAGCTTTCGTTTAAAGACCGAGCATGAAAGATAGTAAGTTTTTTTTTTAATTATTTAATTTTTAAATTAAATATGATATTAATTATTTATATACTTAGGCTGAGGACCGTGGAGCCGATGCGATACCGGATTTGCTAGCGGTTCTTGAAGAGACGAAACGGAGACCGGATGAATCGTTTGTCGACGGAAAATCGGAGAAGCTCTACAATGACGTCACTTCCAGGATGCAGGATCTGACTCAGAATTCTGATGGTGATCAATCCGAGAGCACTGCATATGTCTCTCCGGCCATGAAGAACAAAAGTTTTACTGAGGTATGTCTTTAAAATTATTGTAAATGTTTTTAATTATGTTTATAATAAATTACAATCAAATTTTCTTTTTCAGGTCGCTCCTCGTAAAAGAAGGAGAATTTATGGTGTCGGTTCCCTGCAATCGAAGATTGACTCTTGCACTTCTTCTGTTTCGTCTTCATCTCAATCTCGACAAGATTCGGAAGCTCTTCAGAGTATCATTCAGTCCCAGGCGAATATCATCGCAAGTCAGAGTCAACAAATGTCTAAGTATGATAAACTTTTTAGCTACTTGGACACAAAGGATCCGGTATTGGCAACGCTTGTTCGGGAAGAGTTAGGAGATGACGCCGGTTCTGGTAGCGGCGCCAGAACCGGAACCGGACCATCTAAATCCTTTTAGTTATTTTTTTTTATGTATTGAAAACAAATATTGTAGTTTATTTTCTTTTGAATATTAAGAATTTTAATTTTATTTGGATTTTAATATTTATTTTAATTTAATTAGATTTTAATTTTAATTAAAAATGATTTTATATTTAATTATTTAAACACATCGCAAATCCCTTGCAAATTTGCGACGGACTTGCGAGAACAGGAAAAAATAATTGTCGCAAGATCTTCGCAAATTAGCGAGGGATTTGCAATGACTATTGTCTAGCTCGTCGCAATTCCCTCGCGAATATAGCAAATTTTGCTACAATATTGCGACAAACTTTTGTGACTGAATAATTACATGCTAAATATTGCGATGTGACGGATTAGCTACTATTTATGTCCGTCGTAAATATTGCGATGATATTGCGATGATTTTAGATTTGCGATCAACGATTAGCAACGAAAATGTATGCGTCGCAAATCCATCGCTATACCTCTTTTGCGACGGATTTACGATGATTATTGCCATCGCATATGCTTTGTTTTCTTGTAGTGAGAAGATGGAGATGGAGAAGACGGAGACGGAGAAGACGAAGAGAATTTTAGAAGAATCGGTATTTGGATTTTGACACCCTAGTGCCGGAGAATATGAAGAGTCCCTATTAATTTCTCCCCAAAATCTGTAACTGTAACAATAACTATAATTAAGTCTACCGTGTCGTTGTTAAAACTCTACCGTTTCTTTATTAAACTCTATCATTCTTTAATAAAACCCTAGTAACCTAATCGGAAAAATTGAACCGTTTCAAACCGTTTTCTCTCCAAATATCACATAAACTCTACCGTAACTATATATTATAGTATACCGTATCGATATCTTCTAAAGTCTACCGTTATGTTATCTGTCAAAGTCTACCGCTATTACATCCTCAAAAGTCTATCATATCCGTATATTCTCCTTAAGTCTACCGTCTCGATACCTCCTATGGCTACCGTCTGTGTATCTACTAAAGTCTACCATCTCAAAATTATCAACTAAATTCACGACGACGCAGACAAAGGTTCAACTGCATCTTCCTCCTCAATCTTTCCGTTTAATGGTCTTTCGTGGTCGTCCTCCACCGTCGGTATCGTCGTCAGCATCGTCTTCGTCAACGCTAGCATCGCCAATATTATCATCTATTGTCACGTCGACAAAGACAAAGGTTCAAATTCATCTCTATTCTCAATCTTTCCTTTAATTGGACTTTCGTGGTCATCCTCCAGTGTCGGCGACGTCGGCGGTCTTCGTCGTCGGGCGAAGAAAGATTTGTTAAAAAAAAAATGAAATAATCATGGCAATTCTGTACTTATAAAATTAGGGATTGGTTTTTATGTCTTTTTACCAAATCATCAAACGCATATCATAACAAGAGGTTGATTTAGTAATATGAAGAAACATGTAGATCGTTTGACGCAATTGTATCTTTTATAAATGATTAAAAACTTTTGTAAATTTTTCGTGGTGAAGTTCATGATGCATCAAAAAGGACACGTGAATATGTGATGAACAGTTTTACATAATATATAGGAATATATATATGCCTTTCTTAATTCAAATCTTGAAACATATATGGAGGAAACCAAGTAAACTTTCAATCAATAGAATTATATCGTCCTTAATTCTTCTAGGAAATTACATGCATATCTTCGGGTAGCTTCCTACAGACTTTTACTTGCTCAAACATGCCATCTTCGGGAAATAATGGAATTCCCGAATAATGTACAAGTACAAGAGTTTCCCTAATAGTGTTGCCTCATTCTTACGTCAAAAGTTTCCAGACCATACGCCTTGTGTAATCAATCTTTTCTTTGTCCTCTTCCTTCTTCTGGAACTAAGCCATTCAAATTCTTCAACTTTCTCTCAAACCATCCTCTTTTTACTTCCTTGTTTGAGTCTACATGGATTGTGAGTGGAAACAGAGCTTTAGACTTATCCTCACTAGGGTTCAAGCTAAAAAATGTAAAGAGAGCACTAAAACTTTAAATAAAGAGAGTTTTTATGATATTCAAAAAAGAGTGAGTATTACTAACAGTTTACTGAAAGTTGTGCAGGTACAATCACCTGATGACCCTTCAAATGACTCCTTCCACTACAAGAAAACACGTTCCTAACCGATGGAAAAAAATCCGTTGGCAATACCCGAGGGAAACCTGACGGAACACCCCGACAGACGGAACCGTCGGTAAAACCGGCAAGAGATCTCGACGGTGCAAAATCTGTAGGTAATTTGTCGGTACATACCGACGGATAGCGGTCTGTCGAAAATAATTTTGAACCGATGTTAGGCGAAGGTATAAACTAACGGTATAGTCGTTGGTATGTCGATGGCGTAAATAAAACCGTTGGTTCTTCCGTCGGGTATATAAAAATCCATGTTTCCGACAGATTACCTTTGATTTTTCGGTGTCCGTCGGTAAGTCTTCGGTTTTTTCCAATGGGTTACCGATGGGTAGATTTGAACCGTCGATAATCCGTAGGTAATTTCCTAATATAGATATCCTCCATCCATTTCTCCACGCGGAGGAGAGTGGAAAAAAAAAGTAAAAAAAAAATCAACAATAAACAAAAAAAAAATTATGTCCACTTCTACTTACTTCCGTTCTTAATGGACCAATCTCGTACGGACCCAAAAACCAACTTATTGACACGAGAGTATGCCGCAAGTGTTACAGAGTTTATGTCTTTAGCGATGGAACAGTCCGGGACGAAACAATCAAGTAAGTTAAAATGTCCATGTTATAATTGCAAGAATAAACGAAATGTTAGAGTTGTAGATGTTTGGAGCCACTTATATATATATATATATATTAATGGGTTCATGCTGGGATACAAGGTTTGGTATTTACACGGTGAACGATTAAATTATGGAAGTACTAGCGAACCTAATGTTATAGACTTGGTAGAATATACTGTAAATGAAGAAGCAGTTGGCAGTGCTTCAGTGCAAATGGTAAATGATGCGTATAGAAAAAAAATGCAGCCGAATGATGAAGGTGGGATGATGCAAGGATTTTCTTTCGATTATACCATTCTCAAGTTTCACCCAAGTCCATCCATAGAGTAGTCTCGAGAGTTTAACCCGATGTGACTGCAAGTGCATAGTTAAATGCAATTGTAGTACATACGGGATCGATCCACATGAATTGAGAATAACACAGAGAGAGTATAAGTCAAAATCTAATCTAAGCAAAACAGGGATATGGGGTGTTGTTCATAATCTAACATGCAATAAATAAAAACATAAAATAAATAAAGCAATAAATTAAACTAAATAAATAAACCATAAATTAAATAGCATAAATAAATTAAATGCATAAAATAAATAAACCAAAACATTAAATAAAACCTAAACTAATATTTACAGAGGGTTGGGTGATAGTCTTAGTTATGGGAATCTAGATCTAGGGTTTATGTTTTATCTAAATTATTTGTGTTTGTCATTCTAGAGATTTTCCATGTCTCGTTTGTCCACTCTCGTGGTATGCTAGCTCTATATTCAAACCCACTCTCGTGGTGAATGAACATGCATTTCATACAATCCCATCATCGAATACGTTCATGAGTGATAGACACATCGCAACGGTTGTCACACCTCCAGGCGATCCAATAGGGTCAATATTGGTAAAAACGTGCGTAAGACACAAAGTAAATGATATATATATTTCTAGAGTCTATCTACTCTCATGGCGCATGGAATCTCTAATAGTACAACTACACCTACTCGATTCAGTTGTACACTTAAGCATCTCCCATAAGAGAATACTTAGCATTAAGATGCATATAAAGTTAGCTAGATCGATTAAGAACAATCAAACATATATTAAACCCTAAAAATAGATCCCATCATCGACCACAACCCTAGTGGTCTAAAAGATCTACTCTAAAACAGAAGAAAAGAAGTAAAAGAAATTAAAAAAACTCTTTATTAGGGTTTTTAGAAGTAGTGGCTACAAAAGCACTCTATTCAAAAGTTGTTTTTTCTAGTTAGATTACAAGTGATTATATAGTCCTAGGGATTCTTAGAATATTCTATTTCGTCCTTATCTTGTTTCTAGAAGCTTAAAACTCGAGATGACAAGTTGGCCGAATCATATCTTGCCATGTAGGAAATTTTCCAGCTTTCTCGGACGTCAGAATCAACCTTGATTAGTCGATTCTTGGGTCGATTCTGGCTTCCCTTCTCTGACTGGTCGATGCAAGCTTCGCGAGTTTTCTCAGGAAATTCTTTGGACTCAATATTGATCCCTATAGGTCGATTATGGGGTCGATTCTGGTGCTCTTCCGTTTACTGAAATCCTTCTCCGTATGTGCATAATCCAAGTGGTGGTGCCAACTCTCCCATAGGTTCTAGCAGGCTCTATAAACACTATAAACATCAAGTTTTAGCTCCAAGTACCTAGAAACATATAAACACATGCAAACGCACTAGAACTACACTAATTGTTAGTTATAAAGCTTAAAACTAACTTATTATAGTGCATAAAAACATGCAAATATGAGTTCTATCAACTCCCCCACACTTATCTTTTGCTTGTCCTCAAGCAAACAAAAGCTAAGTATGGTGAAGTTATTTTATTGAAAATAGTAAAGATAAAGAGAGTGAACTCGTACCTTGTGACATTGTTGTGTTAGATATTTTTCGTCCTTGTGGAGGTGAGATGATTCCTACCGTACTCCATGTACTTCACCATAAGCATAGCAACACACCTTAGTTCAAAACACTCCTCCTTCGATCCTTAACTCCTCATTGTCAACCTCTTTTTTTTTTTTCTATGTGTGCGTTCTCAACTTGGGAGTATTGATCATAAAACATGAACACTTACTCTTTCGGATTTCTATAAGCACAAGACCATCTTGGTACATTTCTTTTCCTCTCCCTTTTCTCACTTCAAAGTCGATTGATTTTTTCCTACTTTTCTAGGGTATCATTTTATTTTTCTATCAATCGCCTTTTCTTTTCTTTTCTTCGACAAGTTTTCATGAGACACGAACATTAAAAATGGTAGCTTCCAATGCCCGGTTCACTTTTTTCTTACCTATATCATTTTCTTTTCTTTCTTTTCTTATTAAAGGGAAGGAAGAGGGGAAATATACTCGCATGGACGTGTCTTGTAGGGTCTCATAGAGGTATCACATTTCATGTATCTCAAGCCCCAAATCGAGAAGTTAAAAGTTCATTATGGTGAGAAGTCGACTCCGATTTGCCAAAGTCTTTGAAAAAACGATTATTTTGGGGTTTGTTGATCCATTCATGGGTTTTCCACGTTTCCTAGTAAAAATCAAACACTCTCCAACAAAGCATCCAAACGTCAACACAAATAACACAATTAACAAGTTCTATTGCTACCTCATTAAAAACATTTTCATACGTTATTGAACTTATGAACGAGGAAAAGAGTGTAACAATCTCTCAAAATGCGACAAACTTATGGTAAAACTTACATCAAAAGATGTCAAGAAAAAGATTTACCTCCATTGATCGCAAGACTCTCTCCCCCACACTTATTTCACAATGTCCTTGTTGTGATGTAAGACCGTAAAGGGAAAAAACAAGAGAAATACTTACCGTAATTTTCTTATCGGGTTGTGGGTTGGCAGCTCCCACGTGTGCAAGTTCTGATTTTGTTTTTTTTTTAAATAGTTTTGGTGATCACCTGAAATTCAAAGAAATAAATAATCAATAAAATAAAAAACTTAGTCTCAGATCTAGACTAAATCTCTATAGCTATTGCTTCAGTCCCCGGCAACGGCGCCAAAAACTTGATGCAAGGATTTTCTTTCAATTATCCCATTCTCGGGTTTCACCCAAGTCCACCCATAGGGTAGTCTCGAGAGTTTAACCCGATGTGACCACAAGTGCACGGTTAAATACAATTCTAGTACATACGGGATCGATCCACAGGGACTGAGAATAACACAGAGAGTACAAGTCTAAATATAATCTAAGCAAAACAGAGATATGGGATGTGGTTCCTAATCTAACATGCAATAATTAAAAGTATAAAATAAATAAAATAATAAATTAAACTAACTAAGCATAAATTAAATAGCATAAATTAAAGAGACAATTGCATAAAACAACATTCATTATATTTGATATTACTAGACCAACCTATCTTTTTAAAGAGTTGGTAAAAAGATATAAAAATCAGTCCCTTCTTTTTTTTATTACAGAAATGCCATAACTTTTTTTTTTTCTTATCAACCCTAAAAGGCTTCACATCTTATTTCCAAATCTTTTTTTTTGTCACATCTCTCTCAAAATCGTTCTTCCCCTCGATTAGGTAAGCTTCTTCGATTACCTCATGGGGTTTCATTTTCTACTGTTCTTTTTAGGTTTTCATCGATCCCAAAGTTCAACGATTGTTAATTCCGACTTGTTTTCCGTTCTATTGTAGTGTATTCAACCCAGATTTGTCAAGATTTGATCGAAATTAGTCGGGATCTAATTGATGCCTCAAGTTTTATCGCTAGAAACCCTAATTTCGGGAGATCTGTGCCTTTACTATCAGAAGCTTGTAGTTCTAGGTACGGTGAGGTATTTTCTGATGGTTTTTGTTACGGTTCTTGTTCATGTTTGCAGGTTACGAGAGTTGAACTTCTAGCCATGACGTCTAATCGTCTCTCTCTCTCTCACACACAAACACACAGAGTCTTTCTCACTCTCTGCTCTCTCGCAGATCGGAGAATCTCCTCTGTGCCTTAATCTATCAAGTTGTTTTCACCGGCGTGTTCAGATCTCTGAGATCTAATCCTGTAAAGTAATCGCATTTTCATTTCACGTTTTCATTTTCAATATTAATTTACTAATTTATCTCTTCTATATTGCCTTGTTTCAGCTATAGTTTAATTTAGTATTACGATCTCACGAATCGATTAAGACCATCACATGTTTCTTTCCCTAGATTGAGTAAGTATGTTTGTTTCTTACACTTTCCTGTAAAAATTAGTATTATAGAACTTTTTCTTGTTTTTCCCCCTACATCTATTGTTTTGTTTTTATTGCTGGTCTGTATTTTTCAGTGTGGTTTATTGCTTAAACATGAAGATTTAGTCAAGATTTGAAGAACTAATAATAGTTTGTGCTTGAAGCTGAAGAAAAGATTGAATTTTTAGTATTTGGGGAGACTCAATTTGCTGAGTAGATATTGGAGATATTACGAACTAAATGGGAACAATGCACCGCATGTATGTTTATTGGCTGTTTGATTGTGATACAAAAAGAGTTGTTCTTCTTTAGTTTGCTATCAATCTGAAGATTACTACTTAGTGGTTAGTTTTACAGTGGTGCTCCTTGAAGAACGAATGGAAACGCAAAGGTTATTATCACAACTATTTTGGGAATAATGTTTGGGACTTTTATTGGTATCACATTACCTTCATTTTCTTTTAAGGTATGAGGTTTGTTTTCTACTATAGATGCAATTTTGCTTTCTCATCCAAATACATTTGTTAACTGCAAGAGTGGTTGTTTTGCACAATTTTACTGCATTTTAACACGATGATCTTATTATTGTTGTATTATCTCTTCTATGGTATTAAAAATGTCTGCTTTTAATTTCTCTTGATACTTAAACAGGTAAGAGAACCACTTTGAATGTATTTTGTTCTCAGCTAATGTTCAGCTATTTATGTAGAAACTGAATATTGAGCAAACCTACAACATTGGTCACAAAGAGTTTTCAATTTTCCCATTTACTTTCTCATGTATGTGTCATCTAGCACAATTGACTATGTTAAGAGTTTCTTCGAGTGGATGAGTGACTCCATTTCAAAGTCTTTCGAGACTTCACGTGATAATGCCTTTCTCTTGAGGTAGATTTTCTTATAATAATGTCTTATTTGTGACGTTGTTTGTATACAATACAGAAGACATCAAAATGAAATTTAAACACATGCAGGCACGTTTCGTTGGTCTACAAATATAGTAGACTTTTATGTATGTTATGGTAGACTTTGATATATGTTATGGTAGCCTTTACAGAGGTAGACTTTTTAAGCGAGAATGAGCGACGACAGGGATATCTCATCTTCAAACACAAGTGTACATCCTGCATATACATTATTCGTGACTCCCACGTAAGATCTCTTATCGTTTTGTTTATATGTCTCTCTCTCGCTCGATTGTTGGATATTTTGGTACATTTGGTCTACAAATATGGTAGATTTAACTGTATGTTATGGTAGACTTTACTGTATGTCATGGTAGACTAATTTTACTGTATATTATGGTAGACTTTATGTATGTTATAATAGACTTTACTATATATTATGGTATACTTACAGGTCTATCTACATGAGCGAGGATGAGCGACGACAGCAGTGAGATGAAGCTTATGTTCGGTCTTGGTATTGTTGTGATTGGTGTGGCCGTCCTTGTCTATTTGTTTGTTTAAGTAGATGTTGTTATGTTATGTCTGTTATTTTTTGTTGTCGGTCGGTATTCTATGCTATGTAAGGAACGACAATGACTTATGACTTTTTGAATGAAAAAGTACAAGACTGAAGGTACAAAGTTCTAGTAAACATTTAAGTTCTCGCAATGAAGTTTTTCAATTGATTCCACTTCTTCTTCCTCCAAACTGACTTAGTGTAGCAACACCATCCACCCACTTGTAGCCATCACTACCCTACCGCGGGTCTTCTCCTATGTCCTCTATTAAGTAAGAGACAATTAAGACTGATGCACAACTTGATAGTAAAACACACAAACAAGTTTGCTGAGGAGAGGCTTGAAAGATTCATCAGTTGTAAGGAAAACAAATCTTGGATTTCAAAGTTGAAGAGTACTGAAGATATAAAAAGTCTACCGTAATACAAATTAAAATCTACCCCATCGGGAATATAAAGTCTACCAAAATTCCGGAAATCTACCAAATTAAGTCTTCTACTATGTGTACAAGTCTACCAAAACAGAATAAATCTACCGTGTCAGGCTGAAGTCTACCATAACCAAATGACCATAAAGTCTACCATCAATAACGAGATAAATCTACCACGGGTTACAAAATCTACCATCGAAGTCATTCAAGTCTACCAGAAAATCTAAAGTCTACCAAAAAAAGTCAACAAGTCAACGCTGGCTTAAAAATCTACCGTTAAACAACACATAAGTCTATCGTTACATAGAAAATTATATCTACCGTAACATGAAAACGTAAGTCTACTGTGTCTTCCGATTAAACTCTGCCGTAACTATGGTAGACTTATCCGCGTAAATCTACCATAACTGACAAAGCCAAAGTCTACCATTACATTTAAACTAAAATCTACCGTTTCATTTAATATAAGTCTACCATCAAATCTGGTAGACTTTTCCAAGTAAGTCTACCACTTCATAAAAACAGTAAGTCTACCATCATTCTCTGGTAGAGTTTACAGTCCGAGCTCTTAAGTCTACCGTAATACAAATTAAAATCTACCCCATCGGAAATATAAAATCTACCAAAATTCCAGAAATCTACCAAATTAAGTCTTCCACTATGTGAACAAAGTCTACCACCATGGAGAAGTATACAAGTCTACTGTAATACAAATTAAAATCTAGCCCATCGGGAATATAAAGTCTACCGAAATTCTGGAAATTTACCAAATTAAGTCTTCTACTATGTGAACAAGTCTACCAAAACAGAGTAAATCTACCGTGTGAGGCTGAAGTCTACCATAACCAACTGACCATAAAGTCTACCATCAATAACGAGATAAATCTACCACGGGTTACAAAATCTACCATCGAAGTTACTTAAATCTATCAGAAAATCTAAACTCTACCAAAAAAAAGTCAACAAGTCAACGCTGGCTTAAAAATCTACCGTTAAACAACACATAAGTGTACCGTTACATAGAAAATAATATCTATCGTAACATAAAAACGTAAGTCTACTGTGTCTTCCGATTAAACTCTGCCGTAACTATGGTAGACTTATCCGCGTAAATCTACCATAACTGACAAAGCCAAAGTCTACTGTTACATTTAAACTAAAATCTACCGTTTCGTTTAATATAAGTCTTACCGTCAAAGCTGGTAGACTTTTCCAAGTAAGTCTACCACTTCATAAAAACAGTAAGTCTACCATCATTCTCTGGTAGAGTTTACAGTCCGAGCTCTTAAGTCTATCGTCATAGCTCTCGTAGACTTAAGTTTTCGCGCGCAGACGTGGCAAAAATTCATTAATGGCATTTTCGTTATTACGATTTTTGTCACCAAATAAATTGAGGGTAAAACGACCATTTAAAACGGAATTAGGTCGTTTTAATAATATCCAAATATTAAGGTCATTTTAATAATAAAGTTTAAAAATATAGGTTGTTTTAACTAACCAAAATTAAATCCATAAAATAAATAAACTAAAACATTAAATAAAACTTAAACTAATATTTACAGAAGATTGGGTAATAGTCTTAATTCTGGGAATCTAAATCTAGGGTTAATGTTTTATCTAAATAATTTGTGTTTGTCATTCTAGAGATTTTTCATGTCTTGCTAGTCCACTCTCGTGGTAAGCTAGTCTTTATATTCAAACCCACTCTCGTGGTGAATGAACATGCATTTCATACAATCCCATCATCGAATACTTTCATGAGTGATAGACACATCGCAAGGGTTGTCACACCTCCACTTCTATTTCCTCCTCCTGATCTTCTTTCTTCCATCCTCCTCGCACATACACCTTTTGCTGCATTTTATTCATTCATATATCCTCCATTACTCTATACATTTATACTTAAGAAAAAAACAGAAGACTAGTTAAGCAGGTCATATATGCAAGCTCAGATTCAACAGTCTAGTGTCCCAATGGTTACGTGTTTCCCAAAACACTAAACCAAAATCGACTCTAGTTAAAACCTCCACTCAAATATACTTTTTCCTGCATTTCATTCATTCATCTACGAAAACTCTTTTTACATCTACAATTCAAAGAAAGCAGAGTGATAGAGGATTCTGGTATCATCAAAAAGGGCAGATTTGAATCATATATGTAGCTCACATTCAACAGTTGATCAAATCTATAGTGTCTCAATGATTTTACCTATTTACCAAAACACTCAACCAAAATCGTTCATATATTTCAGATATACTTTTTCCTGCATTTCATTCATTCATCACCATTAATAGTTACTTAAAACATATATAGTTCAGATTTCAGAGAAAGCAAATAGCACCAAGACAATTTTTCTTTATTTTCTTTCTCCTGCTCAAGAATCTAAATCCAAACTTTAGTTGAATGATTGTTTGTAAATAAAGTTGCTTCTCAACAGAAAAACCTTTTACCTATACCACCAAATGTACAAACAGAACAGCCGATTGTTACCAACATTGGTTTTCTATTTTTCACATTACAGAACCAAAATCGACTCTAATTAAAGCCTCCTCTCAGATATACTGTTTTCCTGCATTCATTTTATCCATCACCATTACTCTTACATCAATAGTTCAAACTTCTTTCAGAGAAAGCAAACAGCATCAAGACATTTCTTCTTTTGTATCTTTCTCCTGCTCAAAAAACTAAAACTAGACTTAAGTTGACTGAGTTCTCAACACAAAAACCTTTTACCTACAAATGTTAACCTACACCACCAAATCTACAAATGTTACAAGTAGAACACTGATTATAATGACATATGCAGGTCAGGTTCAACAGTTAAGCAAGTCAATATTCTCAATGATTACCCTAATCCCCAAAACACTAAACCAAATTATTACTATAATTGAATTATTCTCTAACTAAAGCAATATCTCTTCAAATTCCCAGAGTAATCAAGAAAACAAAAAAGAAATAGATAATTACCATCATACTGAGTTGACCGTCACAAGTCCCAGGCTTAGGTATGGTTCCACGAGATTTTCCACATTGAGCAGCCCCACCACCACCTTGGCTCGCCTTAGAGTAACCGCTAGATCTCACAAAGATGCTCTTTGGGAGCAACGGTTCAGATCCTCATTCTCCATAACACTCGTCGGACTCTCATCACTAACGTCATCTCGCTTAACCGTACGGTTCTGATTCTCCACTTTGTCGGCGTCATTATCTCCAATCGAAAGATTGCTAAGCATCCGCAGCGGAACCTTATCGTAATCGATTCGGCTATGGATGGAAGATCTGATGAGACTGCTAAGCTCTGTCTTGAGGTGACGATTTTGGAAATCAGGCGTGAAGTCTTTTAGGGTTGATAAGAAAGAAAAAAAAAGTTATGGTATTTCTGTAATAAAAAAAGAAAGGACTAGTTTTTATGTCTTTTTACCAAATCTTAAAAGGCATATCATAACAGGGTTTAAACTTGTAGCGCCATGAACTTTAGTCCGTTTGCTTATTCATACACAGACTTACCCTCCATGCATAAAACACCACAAACTTGCAAAATCAAGCTGAAACCACCAAATTGGAGACACCGTGGATTGATGTGCCAAATTGGTGCCACCGTGGACGACGACGTGGCAAATAAACGAATGAATTTTGAAAAGACGACGTCGTTTTGATAATTTATAACCCTAATCCCCAACGGAAAGATTCTTCCTTCGTCGTTTCAACAAGTCGGCGATTACGAAGACGGCGCCACCAAATATCGTCTGTTTCAACCGTCGCTTTTCATCAATACCACAACTCATCAAGATTGACATCAATTCTAAAACCGAAACAGAAGCCGTGATTTTCAAGATGCTTAACGAATTCGTTCGAAGGATAATTATTTATAATTCGACTCCAGATTGGCTTCCTTTCGCACCTGGCTCCTCCTTTTGGGTACCACCACATCAGATTACAGCTACAAAGATTGCAAATTTGGTTGATAAGGTGACTAATCCGTTTACGGAGGAAGAGTCTCTTTCGTCTCCTTTTGGTTGGCCTTGTTCATCTTTCTCCATTCCTCCTCTAGGTATTGCCTTGATTTTTCAATTTTATTTTCCCTGAATTGTATATAAAATCCGTGAAATTGGCTTCCTTTGGGTAAATTTAGAAACTTGGACTCTCCAGCTTAAAAGTGAGATTTATGGGGTGAATACGTTTAGGTTGTGAAGGGGTTTACTTAGGGAAGATAAATTGTGAACAGTTTTTGTTTGGTCTTTTAGAATTCTTAGAGATGATTCTTCATCAACAGAAGAGGTAGAAGCTACCATGGAGTTGAAAGTCCCGGGGAATGAGATGGTTTTTCGGGAAGAAGACAAATGTGTTTTGAGAAAGGTGAGTTTTATCAAAACGACGTCGTCTCTTCGAAATTCGTTCGCTCATTTGCCACGTCGTCGTCCACGATGACACCAATTTGGCAGATCAATCCACGGTGTCTCCAATTTGGTGGTTTCGGCTTGATTTTGAAAGTTTGTGGTGTTTTATGCATGGGATGCAAAGTCTGTATATGAATAAGCAAACGGACCTAAGCTCATCCTGAATTTGTCAAAAAGCAAAATCTTAACTGAATTGAAATTGCAGAAAAACTCAAAAGAAGTGAAATAGGAAAGTGAAATACTCTGATTCGAGCAGTGGCATCTTGACCGGATTGAAGAACAGCGATGTCACGCCTCATTTGCTTCACCGCAACTTGTCTCTTGTTCCTCAGTAGCTTTATCCGAGCCACAACCATTTTCGCCGCCGTTTTGCATTTTCCCGATCAAACACGCAGAAAAAAACACAGACTTTCATCAATGCTTAATTATAAAAAAGCCTATATCGGAAATTTCTCAAAGGCAGATCAAAATTCAAACTTTTTCTGTGAAATTAAGAAATTGAGAATGCCTAGATCAATTCCCGATATAAGAAGTGTCAATACACTTTAAAAAAAAAGACGCAACTTCAATGACTCATAAGCTCCTCAAAGATTCCCATTACTTTCACCGGAATAAAAAAAAAAAAAAGAAGAATGCTAGATTGAAACAGCAAATACCAAAACTCAATCCTTTAATCAAAATACAGAAAGAGGATCAAGCTCAAAAATTAGGGAAGATAACGAACCTCGGGAAAAACCAACGCAAAAGAAATTTCACTGTATAAAAGCAAAAGAAACTCTTTTACTATCAGAGGATTCTAGAAAGTTCACTATAGTTCTTCTTTCTCCAACATAAATTAAGTAAGCTACTTCACTATTTTCTGAAAACCTAATTTCAACATTGAAATATAATTCAAATTCCAAATCCAACGAACTCAAATTCGGAAACCAGACATACCATGAGAAATTTAGAATCTATGATTAGGGCCAACGCTGGAGACACGAGGAACAAATTTGGCAACAGGAGGTTGCTCTTTAGTCTTTAGATGCTCGAGAGAGTTCTGGGATAAGGGAAAGTGAAAGTGAGATCTGGGGAGAGAAAATGAGATAGGGTATATATATATATTTTTAATAATACAATTTATGCGGGTTATCCGCGGGGTTCAACCCGCTAACCTGCTAAATTTCTGAATCCGCCCCGCAAGACCCGCAAAAAAGTGGTTTATTTTATTAAGCCCGAACCCGCCCTGCTGCGGGTCAAAACACGCGAGACCTGCGGGTGCGGGTCAAAATTGACATGACTAACTCTAGCTAGGTTTAACATTAGATTGTAGATTGAAATTCAAGTTTGGACTCTCTCTCTCGTCCTTGTCTTTTCTCTCCCTTCTCCTTAGAAAGACTTTCTTCGTAGATCTTTCAAAGCCACAACATCGGTTCGGCTTATGTTTTCAAGTTTAATTTTCGTCTTTAGTTTGTTTTTCAGTTTATATCGTGTTTTAGCTTTGAATTTTCAGAAAACAGACCTTTTCGTCTTCTACAGATCTTGTGTGGCTGGCTAGTAAAAGGCAGTTGTGCCTTTGTTGGTGGTGCGTCTTCTGGCCGTGGAAGTTTTCATCAGTATGTGGTTTGTTGTGATGTGTCCTTAGATTTTGATGGTGGTGAAAAAACTGTGTTATGGAGTTTTGCTATTCCTTGATTTTGGAACAACTGGAAGTTTGCTGTCTAAGGAGTTTCGGCTCATAAAAACATCGAACTCGATGGTAGTCGAATGATAAAATTAGTAATTCTTCGTCTTTCTGTGTTGGATTCGAGTGGTTTTAACTCGTGGCTCCAAACTTTTTCAGAGCAATATAATAAGTTCATGCTTCTGGTTTAACCTTAATAATTATCGGCTGTTCGATGCTCCTGTTTTCGTGTTGCTGGTCTTCTAAGTTTTGTTTACACATAAACCTAGAAGACGTAAACTTAAAGCATAATTTGTGTATAAGACTCGTCGGCTTTGTGTATCTCCAGTCTTATAATTTCAATAAAATTTCCAGATGATAAAAATACAATAGATACGTATAGGAAAAAGAGTGTATTTGGTAAATAGTGAATTCATGGATTTAAAAAAAAAAAAAAGAAAGGTGAATCCATGGACTTAAAAGCCCGAATGTGTAACCAAACTTAAATCGAAGCCCAAAAACTAACATTTGAGGTTCAGTTTCATTTTCTTTCAATCTTCATCTTCTGCAAACCCACTAGCTTAGCCTAAACCCTAGTAGCCACAGAGAGGAGAAGAAGCTTCACAGTTTTGCCTTTTACGATTGTCTGACCTACCAACCTGGCTCCGGTCAATCTCTGCGCTCGTTTCCTTGGAAAGAAATGGCTTCTCCGTTGGAGTCTCTTCTCTCCATTTCTGCTTCTGTCTCTACAAGCTCCACTTTAATCAGACTCCGGATCTTCCGCCATGATATCCCGGAGATTCTCCATAATTCCGGTGAGCATTCAATACCGATTGAATAATTCCTTTTTTTTAGGCTAATATTTGTGTTATGGTAGAGTTGATTGTGAACTGAAAGTAATAAATCCTAGTTAGTTGAAGTGTAGTAGTCAAATCATATCACATTCAACTGGGTTTGTTCTTAGAAAGAGTCTAGGCAGATGGACCATTTCAAGAGATTGTAAATTTCATATTTTGTGATTCCTGCACATGGCATACTGATTGAAGTAAACATGTTGTGATAGAAGGGATTAGTTAGATTTAGCTGAGATCTTGGTCTACACTTAATTACCTCTTCTCTAGGAATTTTACCCTGTACAGCGTTTTAATTTCAGGTGATCTGAATGATTTATTTGCAGATATGACGTCTGATATTGCACCTGTTCTGGTTGAGATAATATTTCAAACATTGGCCATATATGATGACCGTGGCTCACGGGTAGCTGTGGATGATTTGATTGTACAGAGCCTGGGAAATGTTACTTTCATGAAAACTTTTGCGGCCATGCTTGTACAAGTTATGGAAAAGCAGTTGAAATGTTGTTTTGATACTGTCTGTTACAGACTACTAACTTGGTCATGTCTTCTTCTGGAAAAAAGTCAATTCGCTACAGTTTCGAAGAATGCATTTGTTAAAGTAGCATCAACACAGGCTTCATTACTTCGTATCATTATGGAGAGCTCTTTCCGTATGCGGAGGGCTTGTAAAAGATATATGTTCCATTTGTTCTCTCAGGTGTGGCTTCACGCTGTAGTACTGTGCATTTGTATGAATTATTCAATTGTATGAACTCTATCGATTAAGAATTCGGTTATTGTTTTGTAGTCACAAGCTATCTACAATTTATATATGGGTGAAGTTAAAGGTTCCCGGATTCCATATATGGATACCCCTGAGTTATTAGGACTACTGCTTGAGTTCTCTTGTTCGTCTCCTGCTCTATTTGAACAGTCAAAGGTATAATTTAATTCACTTTTCCCATTATGCTCTTCTTCTTAAACAAAACTAGATTTGCAAATGTGTTTTTTTTCCTTCTCAATTCTATTTTTCTTTTTAATTCATCAATCTGTTTGTTTCTTGTTTGCAGGCCATATTTGTTGATATCTATGTTAAAGATGTCCTGAATTCCAGAGAAAAGCAGAAACAAAATCTTAGTAAATGTTTCCAACCTCTTCTTCAACGCTTGTCGCATGAGGAATTCCAAACTGTCATCCTTCCAGCAGCTGTTAAAATGTTGAAGCGCAATCCAGAAATTGTCCTGGAATCAGTTGGGTTTCTATTGGCAAATGTAAACATTGATTTAAGTAAGTATGCCCTGGAACTGCTACCAGTTATATTACCACAAGCTCGAAATGTGGATGAAGACAGGCGTCTTGGAGCTTTGTCAATGGTTAGGTGCTTAAGTGAAAAATCAAGTAATCCTGATACTATAGAAGCAATATTTGCGTCAGTTAAAGCCATAATTGGAGGTTGGTCTTTATGCCTTTTTGATCATTTTTTTTATTAACATCACTCTTACAGGTTATTCAATTAATTCCTCATTTAGACATATCTGTGAGTCCGATTACGTCTCTGTTTATAGACAGCAAATAGGCTGGGCGGTGGTTGAATTATTTTCCTAATTGATATTATATGATGAACTGTGGGCTTTTGTCTTAAGGTTCCGAAGGAAGACTTCAATCTCCACATCAAAGAATTGGAATGCTGAATGCAGTGCAAGAACTGGCAAGTGCTCCTGAAGGAAAGTATATTGGTTGTTTGTCGACAACAGTATGCAGCTTTCTCATAGCCTGCTACAAGGATGAAGGTAAAATATTAGTTGTTGTTCATATCCTGTTGTGAACCAAAAGTCAACAATACAGTTGGAGGATGTCCTCATTTCCATATTTTTCCACATTTGGTTATATGTTCCCTATTTCAATTATCATCCTTGGCATTTATCTTTCAACTCTTTACCTTATTTCGTCTGCTAATTGATTACTGTTTTATCGTATAGGAAATGAAGACGTAAAACTTTCAATCTTGTCTGCTGTTGCTTCCTGGGCATCACGATCTTCTGATGCTATCCAACCAAACTTAGTTTCTTTCATTGCTGCCGGCCTCAAGGAGAAAGAAGCTCTAAGGAGGGGGCATCTCCGCTGTGTACGAATCATATGCAGAAATCCTGATACCATATCACAGGTCTCCTTGCAAACATCTCTGGCTTATATAATATCAATCCTCTCATTAACTAAATATGCTACCGAATATATACTACAGATATCAGACTTGCTATCCCCTTTAATTCAACTTGTAAAGACGGGATTTACAAAGGCAGTACAACGTCTAGATGGGATATATGCTCTACTGATCGTTTCCAAAATTGCTGCCTGTGACATCAAAGCAGGTTCAAACCAGGAACTTACGTGTCACATTCCTTTCATTCAGTATAATCTGAAGGTCCTGCATTGCTTTCTCCTTAATGTTGTTTTTCTTCTTTGTGAACTCCAGAGGATACTATGGTGAAGGAGAAATTATGGACTTTGATATCTCAAAATGAGCCTTCACTTGTGCAAATTACTTTGGTAATATTTTCTAAAGATTTCTTTTGGTACTTATTCTATGATCTGCTCTTGCCATGGCAGGGTACTTACTTTTTGCTTTGCTGCATTTTTCTTTGTTTTCTTTCTTATCTTTGCATGTCACAACTGAAAGGCCTCAAAACTTTCAAGTGAAGATTGTGTAGTATGTGTTGACCTTCTTGAGGTGCTCCTAGTGGAACATTCCTCCAGGTAAACCTCCTGCATAATGCGTGAAATTCGTTGCTTGACCGCTTGTGGAAGTTTGACTATCTCTCCTGCATGGTTTCAGGGTTTTGGAAGCTTTTTCAATGAAATCACTATCAAAGGTAGCCTAAGCGATTCATGTTTTCTGACCCGTTTCTCCCTGTTCTGAACTTATGTTTCATCTCGTTTCTATGCAGTTGCTTCTCTTTCTACTTTGCCATCCAAGCTGGAATGTTCGTAAAACAGCTTACAATTCTGTTACAAAGATCTTTCTCGCAACTTCACAGCTAGCAACTACTCTTTTAGACGAGTTCTCGGATTTCCTTTCCATAACTGGGGACCAAATCATTTCTCCTAGAACCAGGTACAAATGATAAGCTCTTTTTGTATCCTTAAATTCTTTTCACCCCACCAAGCCACTAGGTAACTGCTGCCTGTTCTGTGTTTAGTTCGCTCTGATATTATCTCCTATTATTCTCTGATCTTGGCTTTTTATTAACGTTTCGAATCATTTGACATTTTGAAAGGTTTGGACCTAAATGCCAATAGCGACTTATTCGTTCTAGGCACTAACTTGACACCTCTGTAGTGACGCAGATAATCCCGTGGATCATCAAGCTCCTTTCGTCCCTTCTGTAGAGGTGTTAGTGAAGGCTTTGATTGTCATTTCATCGGCAGCAGTTACTGGACCTCCAAGCTCATGGATTGTTCGTGCAGTATTTTGCTCGCATCATCCAAGCATAGTTGGTACTAGAAAAAGAGACGCTGTTTGGAAGGTAATCTTGACATTAGTCTTTTGACATGGTTAATTCTACCTATATTTCTCTTATTTGCACTTTTTAATAGCGATTTTCACCTTCTGATATACTCAGAGATTGCAAAAGTGTCTCAAAACTTGTGGTTTTGATGTTGCTACTTTTTTGTCTACCAACGGAGAAAGTGTTTGCAAGGTAATCTCACGACTGTCAATGACATCTATGTCACCAAAACTTGTGGTTTTTAATTGTTTCTTGGCATTACTAATCAACTATTGATTTGACTGATTGTTTCAGAGTCTACTTGGACCAATGGGTTTAATGAGTCCTAAAATTCCCGAGCAGCAAGCGGCAGTATCTTCCTTGTGCACATTAATGTCTCTGGCACCAGAGGATACATTTACAGTGTTTAAGATGGTATATGTATTTTAAGGAAATTTATTATCAAGATGTTGTCCCGTTTAATTTGTTTCCTGATGTCTTATGTTTTATTTTCTAGCATCTGCAAGAACTTCCAGATCGACTCTCTCATGATATGCTCTCAGTGACTGACATCAAGGTAAATCTCCTCACTTTTACTGAGCTCTAACATTTCACTGTAACATTTCATACAGAGTGCAATGGGTAGTTGTTACTTTTCAGCTGCAAGTTTTGAGTAGTTATTACTTTTATTTTTTCATGTTTTTATTCAGATATTCCATACACCTGAGGGGATGCTTTTAAGTGAGCAAGGTATATATGTTGCTGAGACGATTGGTGCCAAGTACACAAAGCAGGAGCCGGTACTTGCATGGGTTTATTCTATTTTATATGTTATATACTTGATACATGATTCCCTTTTAGCATATTGGATCTAATAACATATCCTTCTTGTTGCCTCTTGTAGAGTTCTAATCATTCTCTAAAGAAAGGATTGGCTAGTAGAGAAGCTGCAAATTCAGGCAGAAGGGACACTGCAAAGTTGACCAAGAAAGCTGGTACAGATCTATCGAAGCACTCTATAGTTTTAATATTATGCCCCCAGCATATATATTTTCTTCAGCGAATTAATAATTGCAGACAAAGGAAAAACGGCAAAGGAAGAGGCACGGGAACTGATGCTCAAAGAGGAGGCCTCAACACGGGAAAATGTTAATAGGATACAAAAAAGTCTTTCGTTGGTCCTTCATGCTCTTGGGGAGATGGGTCTTGCTAATCCTGTGTTTTGTCACAGCCAGTTACCTTTTTTGGTATGTAAAAAGCTTTGTTTCTTAGTTCCGTAACAGTTTTACTTATCATAGCTATAGAGTGAATGAATAGATTTCGGAAACAATTATTTTTCATTCCTATGTTTATGTACATGAATATTACTCTTTTGGCATATCAGGCTCCTGTAATTCTAAGATTAACCTCTTACACCACCGTATCTCTTTACCAGGCTACCTTTTTGGATCCATTGCTGCGATCACCTATTGTAGGTGCTGCAGCCTTTGACAACTTGGTGAAGCTTGCAAGGTGTACAGTTCAGCCACTGTGTAATTGGGCTCTAGAAATTTCAACTGCTCTGCGGTTGATCGCGATTGATGGAGTTGATACTTCATCTGATTTTCGTCCATCAGTTGACAAGGCTGGGAAAACAGAGGAGGGTCTTTTTGAGAGGATTATAAACGGGTTATCCGTATCTTGTAAATCCGGACCACTTCCTGTAGATACCTTCACGTTCATTTTCCCGGTGTGTTTCTTACCATTTTTGTTGACATTATTCTAAGTTGTAGTTCCTTTCACTAAAACGAGCTGTGATTTTGTCTTGCCAGATACTGGAGCGAATTTTACTGTCATCAAAGCGGACAAAACTTCATGATGATGTGCTGCATATTCTGTGCATGCATCTAGATCCGATGCTGCCACTTCCAAGACTCCGGATGATATCAGTTTGGTGACTTGAACCCTGTCTACTTTTACACTGTACATTTGTTGAATTTTGGTGTCTATTACATTGTGCTCATTTCTTTCCATTTTTTTTTGTGACAAGTGATGTTAATATAACCAGCTTCCTTTTCTCAAATATAACATCTAAACTAATTTTTTTTCAGGTTCTTTATCATTTGCTAGGTGTTGTTCCCGCATATCAAGCATCAGTTGGACCTGCACTGAATGAATTGTGTCTTGGATTGCAAGCAGATGATGTCGCAAATGTATTACTTTTAACTATGTATTGTGAGCAAAATTTCCAGTTCTCGAGAGTTATATTTTTTTTGTTTACAGGCGCTCTATGGAGTATATTCAAAAGATGTTCATGTCAGAATGGCCTGCTTAAACGCAGTAAAGTGCATTCCAGCTGTTTCCAAATGCTCCCTTCCTCAGAATGTTGATATAGCAACAAACATTTGGATAGCTCTACATGACCCTGAAAAGGTTAACCTTCATAATTTGATGTGATATCTAGTTATGTTATCTTTTTGTTGTACATAAATGCTGGTTATATAACTGTTTGCTGTGTCCTAACTATTAAATTGATGTACTTGACTGGGGCTAGCAAAGTTGTTGTCCTCTTATTGTTTTTGTTGTTGCTCCATCTGATGCTCCGTGATCTTAATGCTTGCAGTCAGTGGCTGAAGCAGCAGATGATATATGGTCCCGTTATGGATATGATTTGGGGACTGATTATTCAGGAATCTTTAAAGCACTTTCTCACATAAATCTCAATGTCCGATTAGCTGCAGCAGAAGCATTGGCTGATGCTCTTCATGAAAGCCCGGCATCAATCCAGGTCACTGCATTTCTTGAATTATTACTTTTTGTGGCAATAAGTATGGTTTTTAAAGATTAGTTGGTTTTGCAGCTATCTCTTTCAACTTTATTTTCTCTGTACATCCGTGATGCTACGTCTGGTGAGGATGTCTTTGATGCTGGTTGGATAGGAAGGCAAGGAATTGCCTTAGCACTGCAATCTGCTGCTGATGTATTGACAACAAAGGACCTTCCTGCTGTTATGACTTTTTTGATATCCCGTGCACTGGTATGTCTTCTCATCTTGTCAGATGAATGCTTGTCAAATGAAAGAAATCTCCCTTCTTAGCCATGTTGATGTTGCAAAGGAGTTGGCTTTCACAGTTATATTACCTAGAACCCACATTTTATGTTGTTTTCGAAAACTACAGCTTGAAGCTTTTGACTTTCAGAAAATTATATGAAACTGAGTGTTTTTCCCAACTGCAGGCTGATCCCAACACAGATGTTCGTGGAAGGATGATCAATGCTGGTATCATGATTATTGATAAGCATGGCAAAGAAAACGTTTCATTGTTGTTCCCCATCTTTGAGAATTATTTAAATAAAGAGGTTTGTTCTACAAGCAACTGAAAACCTACTGGATACATCGTGTGTTTCATGATTATTACGAATTGCTTCGGAGCTTCATCATATCTCTTATCATGCAGGCATCAGATGAAAAGGAATATGACCTGGTTCGTGAGGGTGTTGTTATATTCACTGGAGCACTGGCAAAGCACTTAGCAAAAGTGATAACTTTACCATTTGTTAAATCTCGTCACAGTGCACATGATTTCCTGCTCTATCTTATATATCCACTAATGATGGCAGGATGATCCTAAAGTCCACACTGTTGTGGAAAAGCTGTTGGAGGTGTTGAATACACCATCAGAATCTGTGCAACGTGCAGTCTCAACATGCCTTTCTCCACTTGTGGTATCAAAGCAGGTATGTTTCCTACAAATTTTGAGATCTTACCGAAACAAATTTGGCTATACCTTTGGTTCCTAATGGCTTTGGCATGGGGAGTATATCAGTCGGTTTGATGAAGCTTAAGGTCGTCGTTAATCTCTGATGTTTTGTTAGGAGGATGCCCCTGCCCTTTTTTTGAGGCTTTTGGATAAGCTAATGAAGAGTGATAAATATGGTGAGCGTAGAGGAGCAGCTTTTGGTCTTGCAGGAGTAGTTATGGGCTTTGGAATTTCTAGCTTGAAGAAATATGGTCTTATAGTCACTTTGCAAGAAGCACTTATTGACAGGTATTTTCTTATGAATTTTTTTAACTTTATATTTATATGGTATTTAGAGTTTATTGTATGTGTGTTTTAGGAGTGCATGTTGGCTTGTGATGCCATTCAAGCTTGCGTTTTTGATATTTTAATTTATATTTTGCTGAGGTCGTGTAGCTGTTCACTGTGGTAGTGGGGCACCAAACATATTCTGCAGAGAGTCAGTCCATTTTGATGGATTAGCTCCACTGGTTATTGTCTTTAGTAATACATTGTTGACACAATCAATTTATATTCACATGAAAAGGCTGCCTTGCAAGTCAATATTCCATTTTAGTGGGTTAATTAGTTGCTGGTTATTTCTTATGTCATTGGTGCTTATCTTTTTGTATCACATGTCTAATATGTAGAAGTTCACTATGAACCTTACTTCACTTCCGCTGTGTTGTTTGTGTGTTTGGGTGCAGAAATTCTGCGAAACGGCGTGAAGGAGCACTACTTGCATTTGAATGCCTCTGCGAGAAACTTGGAAAATTATTTGAACCGTAAGAGAATTTTCTAATGATAAATATGCCAAAAGCTAATGTTGCAACTTGGTAATAATCTTTTATTTCTTTCTTTTGGTTTAGGTATGTGATAAAGATGTTACCCTTACTTCTGGTGTCGTTCTCTGACCAAGTCGGAGCAGTTCGTGAAGCAGCAGAATGTGCTGCTCGAGCTATGATGTCTCAACTATCTGCATATGGTGTGAAACTTGTCCTTCCTTCTCTACTCAAGGTGATAGTCTATAAAATTCTTAAGAACAATGTTCTATAACTAAGGTTTTGTGCATTACCATGTGCCCTCTCTTGCTACTGCGGTAGCAATTAGTGTGGTCCTGTTTAGTACTTCAGGTGCTTTTGTTGTTCCGTGTACTCTCCAAATTTATGACCGCTTCGTCCTTGACTTCTTTGCTCAGTCATGGCCACATTGATATGTTTTCGATCGGAGCCTTAAATACGGATTTTTTATAATCATCTGTCTGCTCATGATCATCTTTTTTATCGGGTTAACTATGCGATATTGCTATCTTCTTTTTCATTTTTGTAATGCTGTGCGCGCTTGACAGGATAGATGGAAAATTTACTGATGCTTTTACAATTGCAGTTTGATTATCACCCTTTTTTTCTTTTAGTTCTATCCTGTTTGAGTGCTGCGCCTTAGAAATAAGGTTCAGTTACTAACTTGGTATACCTGGTTGCATTTATTCTTTGGTCTTACATGACGGGTACTTTTCTGTTGATTTCATTCTTTCTGACAGGGCCTTGAAGATAAAGCATGGAGAACAAAGCAAAGCAGTGTACAGCTCCTTGGTGCTATGGCATTTTGTGCTCCTCAGCAACTGTCTCAATGCCTTCCTAGGGTTGTGCCAAAACTTACAGAGGTGTGTAATGCATATAGATTTCAGCTGCTTCTTAGCCGTAAGCCTGGGAAAGATTTCTCTCCCTTGATTATTTGATATTATCTGATGTCATGAGTTAAAATTATACAGGTTTTGACGGATACACATCCAAAAGTCCAGTCAGCTGGGCAGTTAGCACTTCAGCAGGTTAGACTGATATAACAGAACACATACCATATTTTGTGGACTTTACTGACTAGATTTCCGTCTCATGATTATTTTTAGGTTGGAAGTGTCATAAAGAACCCAGAGATATCCTCTCTTGTCCCCACCCTTCTTTTGGCCTTAACAGATCCCAATGAGTACACACGACATTCTCTTGACATCCTTCTTCAAGTAAGGATTCTGTATGTATTGGCCTTTGATTATACTACTCTTCTTTTCTGTTTTTTTTTTTTTTTTCTAAATCTTTCTTCTCTTATTATAGACAACATTCGTTAATTCTGTTGATGCCCCGTCGCTTGCACTATTGGTACCAATAGTGCATAGAGGATTGAGGGAAAGAAGTTCTGAAACAAAAAAGAAAGCTTCTCAAATTGTTGGTAATATGTGTTCTTTGGTGACAGAACCAAAGGATATGATTCCTTACATAGATTTGCTCCTTCCTGAGGTTAAAAAGGTACTTTGCTGTTCTTACCAAAATAATGAGTTATCTGTTGCGTAAGATGTGTATTAATTGAACACTGGAGCTGTCAGGTTCTTGTGGATCCAATTCCCGAGGTACGTTCTGTGGCAGCAAGGGCTGTTGGGTCACTTATTAGAGGAATGGGAGAGGATAATTTCCCAGATCTTGTTCCATGGCTGTTTGAAACTCTAAAATCTGATACAAGCAATGTTGAAAGGTCTGGAGCTGCTCAGGGATTAAGTGAGGTATGTAGAATAAGATAAGTTTTGTGTGGCATTGTTTCTTTTAGTCGAAACACCTGGTTTGATGTTGTGGAAATTCACTAAATTATTTGTTAGCTTTAACACCATGAGCTTAATCTTGTTATCTTCACAGTTTCCAGTACATCATGCATAAATATTAGGGTTTTACTATTCAATTTTAAGTTGATTGATTCTCTTAATCTACATATAACTTAATGAGACGTCTCTAAATATATGCTTTTGTACTCGCTTAATTTGGTTACTTCTTGTATTTCTATCAAGTACATTTGAAACTGATATGGTGTATGGCAAGTTGCAAAATCATTTATCTCAGCTTCTGCATAACAATTGTTTCCGCAAATTGAGATGCATCTGTTAACACGTTTTCTCCTTATGATTCAGGTTTTAGCAGCTCTTGGGACAGATTACTTTGAGAATCTACTTCCTGATCTCATTCGTCATTGTTCTCATCAAAAAGCATCGGTCCGAGATGGTTACCTTACGCTTTTCAAGGTGAACTGTCGCTCCTTAGATGTTCCTCAAATGTCAGTTTTAAAAAAAAAATTCTAAAAGCTTTTGTTTGTTATTTGCAGTTCTTACCAAGATCCTTGGGTGCTCAATTCCAAAAGTACTTGCAGCTTGTTTTACCGGCCATTCTGGATGGTGAACCTATATATTTTTGGCAGACTTTTAACATCTAAACTAGCTTTTGACTTATTGCCTAAATTGATGGTGCTCTATGATGTTTTAGGTCTTGCCGATGAGAATGAATCTGTTCGTGATGCAGCCCTTGGGGCTGGCCATGTACTGGTGGAGCACCATGCAACAACGTATGAATTTACACTACATCTGCTTCTCTCAGATTTTTTTTTTTGCATGTTTCACTAGATTATTTAATATATTGACTTACCATGATCCATAGATTGATTAGATTTTCAACCCATTTAATTAGTTCTTTAATTGGTGTTACTAGGTGCCACTATTTTTCCTCTTGAATCTGTGGTAGATTAAATTGATAAATTCTGTTTGACTTGATTATTGATATTTAGTAGAAGCATTTTTTATAATTTAAGATCTCAGGTCTTGTATCAGGAGATTGGATCCTCTAATTGATAGTAGCATCATTGGTTTTACAGGTCTCTGCCTCTTCTTCTTCCAGCTGTGGAGGATGGTATTTTCAATGACAATTGGCGTATCCGTCAAAGTTCTGTCGAACTGCTTGGGGATCTATTGTTCAAGGTTAACAGCATTTTTTGTGTGTGTTTTTCTTGTTGTTTATCCTACCTCTCGCAATGCTTGGTTTTTAGTGTGTATTAGTAAATGTACAGGTTAGAAAATGAAAGAATGTACTATTAGTTTTAGCACTAATAGGTCCCGAACTTGCCCTAATAGTTGATATTTGGAGCTTTTGTACTAGGTTGCTGGTACATCAGGTAAAGCTCTACTGGAGGGTGGAAGTGATGACGAAGGTGCAAGTACTGAAGCGCAGGGTCGTGCAATTATTGATATTTTAGGAATGGACAAGCGCAATGAAGTTCTTGCTGCGTTATATATGGTCCGGACTGATGTTAGTTTGTCTGTTCGTCAGGTAATGTTGTTAATGCTTGATCTATGAATTTGTTTGAGTGTACTCAAATTTTGAGTTCAAAATAAAAATATCTGCTCTTTCCAGGCGGCACTACATGTATGGAAAACCATTGTAGCAAATACACCAAAGACTTTAAAGGAAATAATGCCAATTTTGATGAGTACCTTAATTTCTTCTTTGGCATCTCCATCCTCTGAGAGGCGCCAGGTTTGGATCCTATTTTTCTTATGCTTCTTTCCTTATATTTAACCTGCAGTTGTATGAGTCTATTATACTGTGTAGGTAGCAGGAAGATCACTTGGAGAGCTGGTTAGGAAGCTTGGTGAAAGGGTGCTTCCTCTTATCATTCCAATTTTATCTAAAGGACTGAAAGATCCAGATGTTGACAAAAGACAAGTAAGCTTCAATTTAATCTCTTCAACAACTTTACACCGTTGAGCATAATTATTTTGTTTTTATCAGGAACTATTTTGGTAGAAGTTATTGTTGCGACCATTGCTAACCATGCCATCATTTCTATGTTCTAGTTATTGTGACATGTATTTTTTTTCATGTCTCGTAAATAACCTAGGTATCACTGCATGATTTGTGTTTCATTAATTTGTGTCCTGCTACATTGTTTTATGTCCATATGTGATGCGTAAATGTTTTCATATCGATCAACTGATGCTTAACATATGATTGTTTGCTTAAATCTGTTATGCAGACTAATCAGGCACATGTTATTCATCTAACTCGTTGGCTTGATATAATATTATATTTCATGATTGACAGGGTGTATGCATTGGCCTGAATGAAGTGATGGCAAGTGCTGGGAGGAATCAGTTGCTGAGTTTCATGGATCAGCTCATTCCCACAATTCGGACGGCACTTTGTGATAGGTTTGATTTATTCTTCATGCATCAGCTTCTAATTTTGCATGGTTCTTTATGCTATTGAAAAAATTATCATTTCTTAACTTCTACAACGTTTTTCTACAGTGCTCTTGAGGTTCGTGAATCTGCTGGACTAGCATTCAGCACTCTGTATAAGGTACCTGTACTGACTTGTGTTACTTATCAGATTGTTCTAGTTTACTCTATATTTATCGTTTGTCTACTTTTGTAATGTAGAGCGCTGGATTGCAAGCAATGGATGAGATTATCCCAACTCTTCTGGAAGCTTTAGAGGATGATGAAATGTCTACCACTGCCCTGGATGGGCTTAAACAAATTATAAGGTTTCCTTCTACTGTTTACTCAGGCTATTCTACCTCGACTCAGTTCAAAATTTTCTGGTTTACTGAATTTACTTTTGGAATTGCAGTGTTAGGACAGCAGCTGTTCTTCCACACATCTTGCCCAAGCTTGTCCATCTTCCTCTTTCGTATGTATTTCTTTTGTCTCGTTCTATAGATATGCATCATCAAGCATGATGAATTACTTTCTGGCTGTCTCAAACGTTTTAAAATGCTGTGTCAAGTGCCTTAAATGCACATGCTTTGGGAGCTTTAGCTGAGGTTGCTGGTACTGGGTTTAACACTCATCTTGGGACCATACTTCCTGCTTTGCTCTCTGCAATGGGAGATGAAAACAAGGTAAAAAATTAAGATTGTCTTTCTTCACCCTTAAATATTATGAAAGCTAGTGTTATCTATGATTAAGATTCTCTTTCTTTTTTGCAGGAAGTCCAAGAATTGGCACAAGAGGCTGCAGAGAGGGTGGTGCTTGTCATTGATGAAGAAGGAGTTGAGACTCTGTTATCAGAACTTATCAAAGGAGTGTCTGATAGTCAGGTTCGCTTGTAACCTTTTTTAAATAAGCATTTTTTTTTTTTTTTGGCATGCAAGTAATTTAAGTTTTTTTTTTCAGGCTTCAATTAGAAGAAGTTCCGCCTATATGATTGGTTACTTCTTCAAGTGTAGCAAGCTTTACTTGATTGATGAAGCTCCAAACATGATATCCACCCTGATTGTTATGCTCAGTGATTCTGATTCAACAACTGTTGCGGTAGGGTACTTGACCAGAAAGAAAAGAGTTGAAGTTAGCAGGTCTTGTCTAACTTATTCTCTGTTAAACAGGTTTCCTGGGAAGCTTTGGCTAGGGTTATTGGTTCAGTTCCAAAGGAAGTACTTCCTTCATATATAAAACTTGTACGTGATGCTGTATCTACAGCTAGGGACAAAGAACGCAGGAAGCGGAAGGTGAAGTTTGCACTATTTTTCAAAGAATGTCACTATATAAGAGATCAATGAGGGATCATATTATGGATTGTAGACTAAAATCTGTAAAATATACTGTTACTTGAATTGCAGGGAGGATATGTTGTTATTCCTGGTCTATGCCTCCCTAAATCCCTTAAGCCATTACTTCCAATATTTCTACAGGTATACTTTATACCTTGCTTTTCTAGCGCTTAAGGCCACCTTTAATCAGATCATTTAAATTACCAGTGTTTTCTGGGTGGCTTGAGCTTATCTCACATTTAGCATTTTTTTTTCTCAGAATTGAGATGAATTCAGTTTAAAAATACAAAAAAAATCCCTTTGATTGCTTGCACGTACAGGAGCAATCAAGCAGTTTTGTACTTTGTGCTCAGATCTACCCTGTATTATTTTCTTGTTATGATTCCAGGGTTTAATTAGTGGATCCGCCGAGTTAAGAGAGCAAGCTGCGCTTGGTCTTGGTGAGCTTATTGAAGTTACTAGCGAGCAAGCATTAAAGGAGTTCGTCATACCTATAACAGGGTATGCAGTCTTCATTTTTCTTCTTCTTCTGCTACAAAGTATTTTTTACTTTGCTTGGGTCGTATAGTTTTATCTGGATAAATTGATGTTCAAAGTTGCATATATGCTATCAGAGTCTAGAAACTAGCTCTAATTTGTTAGGCTTAGAAGTGATTGTGCATGGTGTTAGAAGAACTTTGACTGAAAAATCCCATAAATTTATTAGGTATCATTGTCTATCGTGTTAAGATACATTTTCTTGTTATTTCAGGCCTCTTATTCGAATCATAGGAGACCGGTTTCCATGGCAGGTCAAAAGCGCTATCTTGGCTACATTAATCATCCTTATACAAAGGGGTGGGATGGCGCTTAAGCCATTCCTCCCTCAACTTCAAACAACATTTGTCAAGTGTTTGCAAGACTCTACAAGGTTAGTCCTTGTCTCAACTTGAGTGCAAGTGAAGTTTATGAATGTCTAATGATAGGCAAGGACTACATCTACAACAGTTTGGATTTAATGGACGAGACAAGATTAAATTAAAGAGATACATGACTAAATTCACAAAATGCCCTAAATTTGATCTGATACTTTTTTGCTGGTTTTTATATGTAAAATTCCACTGTTTTCAATTAGAAGAAGGCTACATCTGCCTTGCTGTAGTAGATTGGTGTACAACTTTCATCCAAAAATTTATAGTCAGCTATCCTACATTTTACCTTTTTCCAAGTAATGTACTGTTGAATTTAAACTACACTTGTACTACGTCTGTGGAAAATGTTTTCTAGAAAATGGAGTTGTTTCGTAAGCACATCTAATAGTTAAGCTCCATTTGACAATATCTTGTTCTTGTGTACATCGATTTACCACCTTTACAACTGCAGGACCATCCGTTCAAGTGCTGCGCTTGCCCTGGGAAAGCTTAGTGCTTTAAGCACAAGGATTGACCCATTAGTTGGTGACTTGATGACAAGTTTCCAGGTACTTGTTGCATTTTCTTTCAGCAACTAATGCAGATTTTTTTAATCGGTCTATGTAGGTCTTAATTGTTTATGAAATTTGTTATATTTATCAGGCTGCAGATTCTGGGATACGGGAGGCCATCCTCTCTGCTATGAGAGGTGTAATAAAGCATGCTGGGAAGAGCATTGGGCCTGCTGTTAGATTACGCATTTTTGATCTCCTAAAGGATCTAATGCACCATGACGATGACCAAGTTCGAATTTCTGCCACAAGCATGCTGGGTGTTTTATCACAGGTAGGGTTTCTTACATACGTAGGGAACTTTGTTATTTTTAGTCCTATGATTCACACCACAGACTCGATACTATTTAAGACACTTCTCATGTGATGCTATTATGCTGCAAGGTTGCAGCTCTCAACATACCTTCATTTTAGTGTATTTTGTTAGAAGTATATGTGGGGTGTGTTTAACTATTGATGATTATTATGCTTTGGTGAAGCCTAAGCTTCTTACTTTCCTATTGCAGTACTTGGACGCTGCACAACTCAGTGTTCTGCTTCAGGAAGTCAGAGATTTATCTGCTTCACAAAATTGGGGTGCTAGGCATGGCTCAGTTCTCTGTATTTCATCCTTGCTGAAGCACAATCCTTCAACCATTATGACATCGTCACTCTTTTCCTCTATGTTAAATTCTCTTAAGAGCTCTTTGAAGGATGAGAAGGTACCTTTGTGAGAAATAATGTTTCCCTCTTATTCTGTTTAATCCTGGTTTCTGACATCTTCTTTTTTACAGTTTCCTTTACGCGAAAGCTCGACAAAGGCCTTGGGAAGGCTTTTGCTACATCAACTTGCAACAGATCCTTCCAACACAAAAGTTGTTATCGATGTCCTTTCATCGATAGTCTCAGCTTTGCATGATGATTCTAGTGAGGTTCGAAGAAGAGCACTCTCTTCACTGAAAGCTTTTGCAAAAGTACGTGTAAGCTACAAATAGTCATTTCGTGTGGATTTAATTGTTAGTGATACGTGCAGTAGTAATGCAAGACGTTATTTTACAGGATAACCCATCAGCAACCATGGCAAATTTAAGTGTTATTGGGCCTCCTCTTGCTGAATGTTTGAAGGATGGGAACACACCAGTGAGACTAGCTGCAGAAAGATGTGCTTTGCACGTGTTCCAGTTAACAAAGGGTATTTAATCTGCAGAACTTCTCTCAGTTTTTTTTATGCCCATAATATGTTGGCAAAGTTTTGGTGCATTTGCATTTATATCTCTTTCTAGCCGTCTTTCTGGAAACTGTAGCAACAGGGAAATATTTTACTAATTTCTTTGATTGGTCTCTCCAGGCGCAGAAAATGTTCAAGCAGCTCAAAAATATATTACAGGATTGGATGCTCGACGGTTATCCAAGTTTCCTGAACAAAGGTAACTTAATCTTCTTTGCATACGAATATCATTTTACTTGCAAAGCCTTTCAGTCTATGCTTAAGTCAGATGGCTTTGTATCTTGCATTTGTATTACGGCTTCTCTTCATCCTTGTGCCAGATATGCTTAAGAATGATGAAATCTATAATGTTTAGGGAAAAGATTTAACACCTTAACTAATGCTTGAAGCCCTATGATGACCAAATCTTTTTTGTTATTGGTAAATTTAGTTCCCTTGGACTCTAAGTACAATTTGTTACGTTTGCAGTGACGACAGCGAAAGCGATGATGATAATGTAAGTGGGTAAGAGGAAACATACTTCTCCATATCTCTGTTGAATCCATTTTGTAGGAGAGGTTCTCATTTCAGCAGAAGCATTATCCCTTGAGTTGCGGATGATACTGTATCATTTTTCTTTCGCATGAGAACATAGATACACAGAGGTTGATAGTACAATATATAGATATACTTGATTTTGGATTATCAGATCCTTTCTATGTTCTTGGTTGAAAAGCATTTATCTCATTTTCTTTTATTTGACACGGCTACTCCGTTTTTGTTATATTGTAATGTCACAAAGGGGTTAAATTTGTAAGTCTTTAGTTATTGCTTTGCTTTACTCTCTACATTTTTTTATGATTCAAATACATATATATATAAACTTCTATTACATTGTTATAATATGATAGAAGTTAAAGGATTGTAGCTTCGTCTGTTCTTGCCTTCTTGGCATTCATCTTCGTTAAGGATTTCTCTTTTCTGTTTATTATTATATTATGATCCGCACCAATCGTAGGATTAAAACGGGTTAGTTAACCAATATAGAATCGTATAAACTGAATTGATAAACTATCTAAGGCGAGATAATATAATTACTTATAAATGTAACGAAGAATAGTGAAATATAGTTTAAATATAGTAAAAACACTTTCAACAAAAAAAAAATATATCCTAAAAACTTACAAAATTGATTTGTGTTTTACGTGAGTGAGTTTTACCCGGGTAAGTTAAACAAAAAGTTCTACAAAAAATTGAAATATATACAGTATAACTAATTTAGTTAAATAAAATGTATTAATACAAAGGCAACATCGTTAGTTATGCGTGATATATATGCAAAAGCACAATTTTAATGTTGTTTTTCATTCACGGCTATTTTATATGGTACCGCGTAATTCGATAGATAAAAAACGCGAGAATAACATACACTTATTTACGATTTCGGTGTCTGTATGTTTGCAAATAAACATCTAAACAAGCTTTATGTTATATCTAATAAATTATTGTTCGGGAAAATTTTTCGGAAACAATGACTTGTTTAGTCTACGGATCCAAAATAAAAGAGAGAGCAATTCAAACTTTGGGGAGCGAAAGAGACTTGAAACAACACCGGTCAAGTATTCTCGGGAAAGTCTCTAATGGCCGAGACACGGGTCGACCCGCCAATACAAAACATCGGATGAAGTAGACGAGAGATCATCATCACATTGGTGACTTACTTTTGGCACGTCATGCATGCTTCAGCAAGTGGCGTGTTGGTCGAAATCTCGACCTTTGAACAACTCGTCCTTTAGCATGTAATGCTGTTCAGGAAGTATGTTGGTGCATTTAATGTTTAGTGGAAGCTAGGCTATATAATGTGACAATTCCCAGCTCATGGTTTATGGGGTGTCCCCCTAGCTCCGTCTTTGTCCTCAAAATCAATATGGGCCTTGAGCTTTTTCTGACTGGACCAGATTTATGATGGCTTTGATGATGAATATCGTGAACCAAAATTCACTCCAACAAGTATAATTATGATCATCAAAATATAATACGTATTTGAGAAAGTACCTTTAGCCTGATGGTTACCGGTCTATCTTTGTGACATATTTAATATACTAAAAACCTTAAAAATTGATTTGCGTTTTAAATGAGTGGTTTTAGCCAGGTAAGTCAAACAAAAAGTTCTACAAACATTTTAAATGTATAAGTTATAAAAGTATAACTATTTTTAGTTAAATAAAATGTATTAATACAAAGGCAAAATCATTAATGATGCGTGATATATATGCAAAAAGAACAATTTTTAATGTTGTTTTTTCATTCACGACTATTTTACATGGTATAGCGTAATTCGATAAATAGAACACGCGAGAACAACATCCACTTATTTACGATTTAGGTATCCCGTAATTTTGCAAATAAACATCTAAACAAGCTTTATGGAATATCTAACAAATTATTGTTCGAGTAGAATTTTCGGAAACAGTGCTTGTTTAGTCTATGGATCCAAAACAATCCAGAGAGCAAGTACAAACTATGGGGAGCAGAAGAGACATGAAAAAACACCAATCAAATGTTCTTGGGAAAGTCTCTATAGGGCTGAGACACTAGCTTACCTCAACAAAACATAGGATGAAGTAGACGAGAGACCATCATCACGACCTAATTAAGTTTGGTGACTTACTTTTGGCATGCCGCACATGCTCAAGTGAGTGGTGTTGGCTGAATCGGCCAGTGAGCAACCTGTCCTTTAGCAAAATATGCGGTTCAGGAAGTATGTTAATGCATTTAATTATTAGAGGAAGCTAGGCTCTGTAATGTGACAACTCCCTGCTAATGGGGCGTTTCGCTGATAAACCCCTCCAAGTGTATTTCAGGCACAATGATCATCGACATTTCATCGTAAGTGAATCTGGAATATCAGAAATGGCTCTTAAAACTGATGTAATTTTGATTTTGAGATTCGATATAAAACAGGAAGTACAAATCGCGTTGCGGATGGTTTATCACGTATTCCTCAGGAAGATTGGCCTTCTCACTTGTCCTCCCTTCTTGCCTTCACTTTACCCTCGACAATTCAGGTACAAAAAATTTATCAAGAAATCGATGGAGATGATGATCTACAGCGATTGGTTCACTCATTTCTAACCAACGGTCCGAGTAAACCGGGCTGGCAACTAAAGGCAAACCAACTTTGGTATAAGAATCGACTTGTCATCCCAAAAAATTCTAGATTCAGGCAGCTTTTTCTTTCAGAATGTCACTCAGGCTTACAAGGAGGTCATGCGGGCATACTTAAGACCTTGAAACGCATTAAGCAATTGGTTCACTGGTCCGGACTGAAGAAAGACGTCACCAATTTCGTCGCTGAATGTTCTGTCTGTCAACGACATAAATCATCAACACTGACCCCGGCTGGACTCTTGCAACCTTTGCCAATTCCTTCAACAATTTGGGAAGACATCAGTCTTATTTTGTTGAAGGTTTGCCAACATCTCACGGAGCTAATGCATTTTTGGTAGTAGTAGACCGATTATCCAAGTTTGCTCATTTCTTGTCACTGAAACACCCTTTTACGGCAATAGAAGTGGCCCAAGTCTTCGTTACAGGGGTAATCAAGCTTCATGGTTTCCCAATATCCATCGTCTCTGATCGTGACAGGATTTTTCTGTCTCACTTTTCGACTGGTCTGTTCAAACTCTCGGGAATGCAGCTCAAATACAATACGACATATCACCCACAAACGGATGGTCAGATGGAGGTTCTCAATCGATGTTTGGAGACTTACCTCCGTTGCTTCTCATCTTCACAGCCGCGCTCTTCGAACAAATACCTAGCCTGGGCCGAGCTTTGGTATAACACATCCTATCATACCTCAATTTGCACTACTCCATTCAATGTGGTTTATGGCCGAGATCCCCCAAAATTGATCAGATTTGAAAAAGGTTCTACTTCTAATTCTGCTTTAGAATCAGCTCTCCGCACAAGGAACAATGTTAGCTGAGGTAAAGGCTCATCTCACACGGGCTCATGAACTTATGAAGAAGAGTGCTGACCTCCATCGCCGTGCGGTTACTTTTGATGTTGGTCAATGGGTATATCTCAAACTCCAACCGTATCGCCAATCCTCCATTGCCAAACGAATCTGCCACAAGCTTGCTGCCAAATACTACGGCCCTTTTGAGATCACAACAAGAATTGATAAAGTTGCTTACCGTTTGGCTCTATCTTTAGGAACCAAGATTCACAATGTCTTCCACGTTTCTCAGCTGAAAGAGGCAGTTGGTTCTAAACAGCAAATCCATCAGCTACCCGAGGCTTTCACACATTCAGAAGAGATTGTTATTGAACCTGACACAATTCTTGACACATGCTACAATGTGACAGGAATGCTGGAAGCTTTGATCCGCTGGAAAGGGTTAAGCTGCGCTGAGGATGAATGGGTTTTAGTTAAAACGTTACTCCAACAGTTCCTCCACTTTGAGCTTGGGGACAAGCTCCTTCTCAAAGGGGGGAGTATTGATAAACCCGTCCAAGTGTATTTCAGGCATAAGGACAAGAAGCAGGAGGCATTAATGCAAAAGCAACAGGCAACAAAAGCAAAAATTGCAGAAGTTGCAGGTTTGTCGCCAGGGGCAAAAAGGTCAAAAGAAGGGTTAGAGCAGGATGGCAAGAACGACAGACAAATCACTATAGACAAGAGAGGGTACGACGAGAGAGGTTCAACTCTCTCTCTCTGAAGCAGCAGCTGGTCTTTAAAAAGGAAAAGAGAGCATGAAGCGAGACAGTTTTTGGTGGATCAGTGTAGGGCTAGTCACTGCGGGACTAGAGGGTTTGCGTTTTGAAAGGAACGCAAAGATATCGTTTTTCTGTCTCTGTAAATCTTAATCAATCTTCTGTGAAACTTTTCCATTAATCAAAAGAGTATTTTTTACAACAAATCTCTGTTCTATTACAAACTCAGGGGTACAAGAGAGAGTTTGAGAAAAGAAGAAAGCTAAGAAGGGACTAAAAACCTTAACATTCGCCTAGCTCCGTCTGTGTCCTCAAGATCAATTTGGGTCTTGAGCCTTTTCTGATCGGGCCAGATTCATGATGGCTTTGATGATGAATATCGTGAACCAAAATTCACCCCAACAAGTATAATTATGATCGTTAAAGATATATTGCGTAACTGGGGAAGTCCATTTAGTCAAGTAGTTAACAGTATATATTTGCGACATTATCTACTCGAGTTTGACTCCAGCAAATCGCGTTATCCCGCAAAATTGGATTATATATCGGATTTTGCAAATAATGTTAGTTTATATATTTGTACATATACTGCGTATCTTATTCAAGTTGAATTAAGTAGTAATTTAATTCATTTGTGTAGTAGTTGTAGTCAAGTTGAAAAGAATTTTTATATTTAAACTAGCATGATAATTTTATAACTATTTGAGTGATCGCCCTTGCCCCTATGTCACACTCATATAAGATAATACATGATCCATCTATCTACTGACTTTATCGATACAAACAATACGTATTTTTTCAAATGATTTCTCTTATAAGCGTTTTTTCCCCCGTTTGGCTAATTGAGTCCTTCCTTTAGTTTAAAAAGTAAAGTTGACAGCAAAAAAAAAACCTTTTCGTTCTTAAAAAAAATAATATTAAAAAATAAATATTACTAACATTATTAGGATGAGAAAATATCATATACTAAAATTTGTTGTATCAAAATTATATCAATGATTCATATGTTTGATAATTTATATTAGGGTTTTTTACAAAAAAATCTTCAAAATCACTATTTTTGTAATTTTATTTTCCATTTCAAAAAAATGCAGGTCAATTTTATGAAGTTAAAAATAAATGCAATGTAACTCTTATATTTATTTTTTAAAAATTTTTCCGGTCACATAAATTAGATTTTTAAAATTCTAAAAATAGAAAATTCCTCGTCGTGAGAGTTTCGATTTGATATATTACGTATGGTGGTGAAGATGGATTATATTACGTATTATAATTGACATGTATTTTCTGGAGATGAAAGATAAAGTTGTAAAAATGAAGACTTTGAAAATTATTTTGCAGAAAACTCTTTATACAAACTTATACAAATACATTTCTCCTATTATATTCTCCACGAATCTTATTTGTATCTGAAACAAGTTTAAAAACATTTTAAAAAAGTCTTAAACATTTAAACTAACAAAAATTGCAGAATAAAAAATAATGTTGGAAGACATGAGTGTTAAATGCGAATGTTAATTAAAATGCAAAAATTTATAATAAGCGGTCACTTATATTATTTGTAAAAAAAAATATAAAACAAAAAGAATCACAACAAATTAACATTACTGATCAATTCCTAATAAATAGGTATTTTAAAAAGGTAAAGATATAAAAAATATATTTTGGAAATTGAGTATATTTTTAAAATATTTAGATCAGTATAAAGATTTACGTGCGTTTTTGTTTCTATAACTAATTTTCAATCAGTAAATGAATGGGGTGGAAACAAGTTTTTTTTTGTTTTTTTTAATGATTGTTAAATTTTATTCAATCAAACATGTTTTTTACAAAGACATGATCAGTTTTACAAAGAGTAATAGAAAGTTGCTTTGACGATACAAGAAAAATGTTTTTATCGAGTGGAGAACCACTCTATGAGCCCCTTCTTGTATCGGTGATCCCCCTTGATTCCAAATTGAACATAGTCGGTTCCGACGGTCTTATCAATGAACTTTATCAAAAGAGCTGATGAGGAAGGTAGTTGTCCATGTCTTCTACAATTCTTCTCTCACCAAATGTGGTAGATGCTTGTTTGAAACGCATAGTGGATAAGAAAAGTAGTGGTCCTTGATTGTCCGCTATGGCTTATATGTTGAATGATTCGATTCCATTGCTGACGTCTGTACCAAGAAGCTTGCAAACCACTGCTCCCCAAATTTCCGCCGAGTAGCTACAATCAAAGAATAAATGGTATCTTGTTTCCAATATACAATCACAGAAGATACAACTCGTTTTCTACCCTGTATTCAAGTTTCCAATTTGGCTTCCTGTGGAGAAACAAGTTCATTTAAAAGAATCATATCAACATCGTCATCTGCTTTAACTTGTTCTTCAACGTCGTACTTCTATGTTGGGATATTTAATTGATTCTGATAAAGAAATGCTGACCCGATTCATTATCAACCTATATAAACGAACGATTCAAACACATTTTTTTTTTTTTTTGTATTCGTATAACCAAAACTAAATGCAATCTAAACTGATTAAAAATTCTTATTAAAAACTTTAAATATGTTTAAAATAATATTATGATCGATTTAAAACTACACCAAAACAATCCATATTAATTTTAATTTTAGTTTGATTACTATTATTTTAAAATCTAAAACCTGAAAATTTCCAACATATATATGAATCTAACGCCTCTATTTTTCTATACTAGAACTTTTAAAATTAATAAGCCTTTTTTTATTATCTATCAACTAGAAGAATAAGAGAAAGTAGTACCGTTACTTTTTGTGATGTAATAAAGTATATATTAATAATGATTTTTTTTCCAATTTAAATAGACTAAAGACACTCCCACCACAAGTACTCTCTCAAGCAAACACATTACACAATCAATTACCCTCTGTCTCTCCCTCTCCACCATGTACACTGCAACAACCACATGCTCCTCCGTTGATCTCGCCGCTCTCCTATCCTCTTCTTCTAACTCAACTTCTTCCCTCGCTGCAGCAACCTTTCTATGCTCCCAATTTTCCAACATCTCCAACAAACTCTCCGACACAACTTATGCCGTCGACAACACGTATCTCCTCTTCTCCGCCTACCTCGTATTTGCTATGCAGATCGGTTTCGCTATGCTTTGTGCCGGCTCAGTCCGAGCCAAGAACACTATGAACATCATGCTTACTAATGTCCTTGACGCTGCCGCTGGAGCCATCTCTTACTACCTCTTCGGGTTCGCATTCGCCTTTGGTACACCTTCTAACGGCTTCATCGGCCGCCACCATAGCTTCTTCGCCTTAAGCTCTTACCCTGAACGCTCTGGCTCCGACTTTAGCTTTTTCCTCTACCAATGGGCTTTTGCCATAGCCGCAGCTGGAATCACCAGTGGCTCCATCGCCGAGCGAACACAATTTGTTGCTTACCTTATCTACTCTACTTTCTTGACCGGTTTTGTTTACCCGACGGTCTCGCACTGGTTCTGGTCTAGTGATGGTTGGGCTAGCGCGTCTCAGTCTGACAATAATCTCTTGTTTGGCTCAGGTGCTATTGATTTCGCAGGTTCAGGAGTTGTTCACATGGTAGGTGGAATTGCCGGTCTATGGGGAGCGTTAGTTGAAGGACCACGAATAGGCCGATTTGACCGGTCAGGCCGGTCCGTGGCTTTACGTGGTCACAGTGCATCTCTTGTCGTTCTTGGTACCTTCTTGTTGTGGTTTGGATGGTACGGGTTTAACCCTGGTTCCTTTTTAACTATTCTAAAAGGCTACGACAAATCTCGGCCATATTATGGTCAATGGAGCGCTGTAGGTCGCACCGCGGTCACCACAACGCTTTCTGGCTGCACCGCTGCGTTGACCACTCTATTCAGTAAACGACTCTTATCAGGCCACTGGAATGTCATTGACGTATGCAACGGACTTCTAGGCGGATTCGCAGCTATAACCTCCGGATGTGCCGTGGTGGAGCCGTGGGCTGCTATAGTATGTGGATTCGTAGCATCATGGGTTTTGATCGGATTTAACTTGCTTGCAAAGAAACTTAAATACGATGACCCACTTGAGGCCGCTCAGCTCCACGGGGGATGCGGAGCATGGGGATTGATTTTCACCGGGCTTTTCGCTACCAAAAGATACGTCAACGAGGTGTATACCGGTGATAGGCCTTACGGACTGTTGATGGGCGGGGGAGGAAAACTGCTTGCCGCACAGATCGTTCAGATCATTGTGATCGTTGGGTGGGTGACGGTAACGATGGGACCCTTGTTTTATGGGTTACATAAGATGAATCTTTTGAGGATATCAGCAGAGGATGAGATGGCTGGAATGGACATGACACGTCATGGAGGATTTGCGTACGCATACAATGACGAGGACGACGTTTCGACTAAACCTTGGGGTCATCTGGCTGGAAAAGTGGAGCCTACAAGCCGGAACTCGACTCCTACACCGACCTTGACTGTTTGATCTGAGAATTGAGTGGTCCCAAACGAGTGAGTTTTAATATGTGGTGGAGACAAAGAGTTCGGGCACCAAACATGTTGGACGCATCTTTGTGTATTTTGTCTCTTTTTTTTTTTTTTTTGTGGATCGCTTTGTTATGGACAGATGTTTGGTGCATCTTTTTGTATTTTGTCTTGGAATAACATGAACAGTCTCTTTTTAATAGAAGTGAACTTTTCTTGCTCAAAATTAAACCTTGGAATAAAATATGTATTTTAACGGCTCTTGAGAAATTTTAAATGTTTCTTGTAAGATAGCATGTTCGGGATGGGAACGTTAGAATGTTACATTAGCGATGAATTGTGGTGGAAGGTGGCATCAGATGATTGTCCATTGAAGGCCATTGTAGGGTTTCCGAGAAAAAAAAAAGAAAAAAAGAAAAAGACACAGGAGTGAGGTTAGTTTTCTTATACCTAACCAAATTTTGTCAAACCGAACCAAATCCGAAGGAAGTTAAAATTTGATTCTAAATTAAACATGTTTCCGAAAACCCAAAAACTTGAAACAAATTAAACCGAAACTGCAAACTCATAGGAAATAACCATTTATATTTTTTTTAATTTTTTCTGTTTTAATAAAAAAGATAGTTGATTTTTTGGCTTTGTTAACATTGTGATTGATTTGGCTATTACAAAAAAGTTGAGAGTTAAAATCCTTATAAGATTACCACAAAAATCAAACTAAATGTACATAATCGACAACATCTAGTTAAAATTTAAAAACTATTCTAAGATTACCACGAAAAACAAATTAAATGTACTTCATTTTGCCGCATGCAATTGAAGAAAAATCTCTATGCTTCGTCCCTCAATTTGTTGATACGAAAAGAAAATAGATGATTTTGGATGATAAAGAAGCTTTCTTTGGCGGAAAGAAGAGACAAAAAATTAAAAAAAAATCCTTTTCCAAGAGATGAATCGCAGAGGAAGAAGGTCAATTTATATGGGTGAAGAAATGGGGATTTAATTCGGGGAAGAAGAGGAACGTTTGTGGGGTGATAAAGGGCAATTTTTAGGGTTAGGGTATAACATTTATCAAAACGGTGTCGTTTTCATTTAAATTCAAACGAGAATTACCACGTCGTCGTTGGTAGGAGAGGATTCGTTTCACCTCTTCTCACCAGGTTTGACCTGAGTTTCCTCGAGAGTTTAACCCGATGTGACCACAAGTGCACAATCAATGCAATTGTAGTACAAACGGAATCGATCCACAAAGACTGAGAATAACTACACAGAAATTGTAGGAATGAATCTAATCTAGGCAAATTATAAAAGTTGGGGTTTGTTTACAAGTTCTAAATAATTAAAACGCATAAACTAAATAAATAATTAAAATAAATAAAATAAATAAACGGTAATTAAATAAATTAAATAAGTAATAATTAAATAAGTAATAATAAACTTACTGAAAATAAATTGCGTAAAGTAAATAACAAAAAATAAATTGCATAAAAGTAAATTGCTTAAAATAAATAGCGTAAATTAAAGTGTATAAAATAAATAGCATAAATTAAAATGCATAAATTAAAGTGCGTAAATTAAAGTGCATAAATTAAATTGCGGAAATTAAAGTGCATAAAATAAATTGCAGAAATATAAATAACATAAATATAAAATATCTTAATTTAAATGATAAATTAACGATTGATCCCTAGGGTGAATGAGAACGATTTCAGGAATCTATATTTCGGATTCATGTTCTACCTGATAAGTTTGTGTTCATCATTCTAGGAATATTCGAAGTAGGCTAGTGACCACTCTCATGATAAACTAGACACTGTGTCAGACCCACTCTCGTGGCGATCTTCACGCATTAAACACATCACATCATCGAATACTAAGTGTTCATAAACTTTCGTTTGAAATGTTATTTCCGAACGGCCTTGTGTTTTCGGAAGCACGAAGTGATTGATAGATCTATTTCTGAAATATGACCCAATCTCGTGGTGAAGTGTTTCTAAGATCTTAATCTAACTTAGCTAGAGTTAGATCAATGATTAATTCTATCAAACAATAAACTCGACCATAGCTAATACTCTCTAATATTCAGATCTGAAGTTTTAACCCACTCTCGTGATGCTAAGAGCTTATATTCGTATAACTTCTCTATTATAACCTTAAGCATCTCCCATAGGATATGACTTAGCACTAAGATTGAATATTAGAGTAGCAAGATTGAAATCCTATAGCATAGAACCCATCATCGATCTCCACCCTAGAGATCTAAAGGATCTACTCACTCATACCTCTGAGGGTGACGGCATGATATGTGTAGGAAAACATGATAAACAATAAACAAAAGCAGTAAATAAAGTAAAGAAATAAGAAGAAGAAGAACTAAAGCAATATCATAAACAAAACATAAGAACAAAGAGTTTTGAGACTTTTCTCTCTAAGTGGTGGTACCAAAAAGTAAAAACCCTTTCTAATGAGCATTACATGTGTTTATATAGAGTTTAGGGCTTTAGGAGGAGGCTAGATCGTGCCCAAGGAGGTTGGGGAAAGATCTTTTGCGAATTAAACTCCCAGGATGCCAAATAAGGCAAGTGTAGGATCTTCCGGTTTAGAAGTTGAATAACTTTTGCATCTGATCTCAGTTTCATATGATTCCAATTCGTGTAGCTTCTATGATGAGTCAAGATTCTATACTAGGTTGGTTTGCATCCTAGTTTCTTCTGGTTCGATTGTAATGTTCCAAACCGTGCACGTAGGTCCAAATAGGGTAAGTTATGAGTCACCTGACTTGTAAAAATCATATCTTCTTATTCTGAGCAGCTCATGACCTGATTCTAACTCTCAGAGCTTCCATTTTGAATAAAGATTCTATAGCAAGTCTGTCTGTAGCTTAATTCCTCCTCGTTCGACCGTAAGCCTCCAAACAGTGCAGACATGTCAAAACATTGAATTTCGAGTTTCTTCTGTCGGGCTAGCATCGACCACGTAAGGTCGATGCACATCGTCGATGCTCATCTTGGGGAAGCACATCGACCATACTTGGTTGATTGTCTTTGTCACGGCTCAGCATCGACCCCTCAAGGTCGATGTTATGGTCGATGCCTCCTTTGTGACGCTTTTCGGAAAGCTTTTCGTGATGTTCTTGGCCCGAACAACTAGCTCCAAAGTCTATATGGCTTCTAAAGCTCCCAAAACACTCTAGAAACACCAGTTTTGCTCCAAAACCTATAAAGACACAAACATATGCAAATGCACTAAAGTAGTCCTAAATGATAGTTCTAATGCATGATATTAGTCTATATTAATATGTAAAAACATGTATATATGAGCTCTATCAACTCCTCCACACTTATTCTTTGCTTGTCCTCAAGCAAACAAAATCAAAGTATAGTGAAGTTATTTTATTGAAAAACGATAAAGATAAGGAGAGTGAACTTGTACCTTGTGACATTGTTGTGTTAAGTGCTTTTCATCTTTGTGGAATTGGAATGATCTCTACCGTACACATGTACTTCGCCATAAACATAGCAACTCACCTTAGTTCGAACCGCTCGTCCTTCGATTCTAGACTCCTCATTGTTGACTCCTCTTTTTATTTTAAGCATGGGTTCTCAACTTGGGAATATCGATAAAAGGACACGAACACTTACTCTTTCGGATTTCTGTAAGCTCAAGACCGTCTTAGTACAATTCATTTCTTTTTCTTTTTCTCACTTCAAGGTCGATCGATTTCTTCCTACTTTACTAGGATATCATTTTTTTTATCGATTGCCTTTTCTCTTAAACTTTTATAGGACAAGTTTTCTTGAGACGCGAACATTGAAAGTGGTTGCTTCTAATATCCTGTTCGCTTCTATATCGTTTTTCTTTTCTTCCCCATGAGACGCGAATGTTAAAAGTGGTAGCTTCCAACACCTCGATTCACTTCTTTATTTTACCTATATCATTTTCTCTATTTATTGAAGGGAAGAAACATGAGAATTGTACTTACTTAGACGTGCCTTGCAGTGTCTCACAGAGGTATCACATCCAATATATCTCAAGCCCCAGACCGAGAAAATTAAAATTTATTAGGGTAAGAAGTCAACTCCGATTCGTCTAAATCTCTGGAAGAATGATACTTTTGGGGTTTGTCGATCCACTCATGGATATTCCAAATTTTCTAGTGAAGACCAAAAACTATTCAACAAAGCATCCAAACATTAATACAAATAACACAATTAACATATTCTATCGCTACCTCATTATTTTTTTTCACATGTTATTGAACCTATGAACGAGCAAAAGAGTATAACAATCTCTCAAAATACGAAAAACTTATGGTAAAGCTTCCATCAAAAGATGTCAAGGAAAAAGAATTATCTCCATAGATCGCAAAGCTCCCCCCCCCCCCGGTTAAATCACAACGTCCGCGTTGTGAGATAAAATCGAAAAAGGAGGTAAAAAGCAAGAAAAATCATACCTGAATTTTTCTTATCGGGTTCGTGGGTTTGATCAGCTCCCACGTTTTTAAGTCCTTGATATATATATATATATATATATATATATATATATATATTATGTTGAAAAAATAAACAAAAAATAAAAACACAAAAAAAAAATAAAAATAAATATATATATATATTTTTTTTTATTATTATTTTTTAAAATAAAAGACGTCTAAAACTTAATATAAAATAAAAAATGCAAAAATACGAAAAATTAAGAAAAACGTTTTTTTTTTAATATTAAAACGAAAAAAAAAACAAAAAGTATGAAAATTTAAAATATATACCCTTTTTTTTATGGTGTACACTTCCTGAAAATTAAAATAGAAAAAGGAAAAACAGAAAAACAAAGGAAAAACGAAAATAACAAAAAATTGAAAAACTGAAAATTGAAAAATAAGTATTAAAAAGATAGAATGGTTTTTTAACGTCGTGAGCTCAACGATCTTACAGAATGGGTCGGTGGAGATTGTGGTGAAGGTCTAACAGTTAGGATCACATTGTAGAACACCTCTTTGTTCACCAAAGTGAACGAGACTATTTGTTTAGGCCAATCGATCGCCGCTCCAACCGTTGCAAGAAATGGGCCTCCAAGGATGATTTGAGTATCATCATATGCCTTCATGTCAAGTATGTGGAAGTCCGTAAGGACACTACAATTCCTGATCCAAACCATGACATCCTTAGCTACTCCATTTGAACTCATTACATCGGCGTTGGCGAGTCCAATTTGAACTTTTGGTGGTTGAAGATTTGTGATTCCCATCAGTTTAGCTCTCTCCATGGACATTATATTGATGCTTGCTCCGGAGTCACATAGAGTGTCATCGAACTCAAAACCTTGGATAGAACACGGGACTTTGTATTGTCCGAGATCTTCCCTCTTGAAAAGTGTTCTAACCGGGTCCCTATTTATAAATGATGTTGTCTTCGGTATGCATCTACCCAGTATCTGAAATTTTTCTTTGTTGATTGGATTGGTGAATGAGCTTGTCCATCTTTGATCATGTTATGCATGCCCTTGAAAGAACGTAGGTTTTGAGGTATTTCCTTCTTCTTCAAAGATTGAGAGATGGGTTACCACGTGATTTTCATTGTTGGTGTTGATATTGCAGCTTTGGGTCGGCTCATAATCATGTCCTATGCCTCCAAGAATGTTGTCATGTGGACGTTTTAGAATCGGTGGAGTAGTCTCGGCGGATCGTAAGAGTGCATCGTTCGCTTCTGCTCGATGTGAACGCCCGGTGGTCACTCATGGAAGGGCATCAACCTCAGGTGGTCGATGTGAAGGTTCGAAGAACAGCATCGACCGCTTCTGGTCGATGCTTGCGTCGATGTCTTCCGCCGTCAACTTGGCATCGACCAAGGCTGGTCGATGCATAGGTTCGGGACTTGGCTCTGGAAAAGCATCGACCACCTGTGCTCGATGGGGATGTTCGGTGGGAAGAGCATCGACCTGCTGTGGTCGGTGCCTTGGCTCGATGGGCTCCGTTAAAGACCTTGTTGAAACGTTTTCCTCTAGGATAAGACTCCTTTGATGACTTTGGTAAGTAGGCTCCGTAGGAAGGCGAGGTTGGTAATACGTGGCATGGCATACCTCGGTGTATCTATCCTTAGAAAGCATTCGATCGTCTTAAAAAAATTTGTCGTAGTTTACCGATCTTTGCTTTAACTTCAAAAATCTGTCTATTTTTTTGTTCAATGCTTCAATGGTCAGCTCCTCCTCGTTCTCTTGGATATCAACATGTCTATTCACATGATTGTGGTCTTCTTCCAGGCTTGTTTCACGTTGAGCCAAGTTCTCCACTAGAGTCATTCCATGATTTGCATCTAGCTTCAAAAAGGCTCCGTAGCTAGCTACATCGAGTAACATACGGTACTCATATGTCAATCCTTGGTAGAAAACACTAAGTAACGACCCATCTCAGAATCCATGATGAGGGCATTGTCTGGTATATTCTGAAATCCTCTCCCAAGCTTCTCCGAAGCTCTCGGTGTTTTGTTGCGTGAAGCTTGATATCTTGTTTCTCCAATGGGCTGTTCTAGCGTTTGAGAAGAACCTTTTCAGGAATGGTTTCTGGCATTGACTCCACGTTGTAACGGTTTCAGACGGAATGTATCTCTCCCACTCTTGCGCTTTACCCCCAAGTGAAAATGGGAATAAACGAAATTTTAGTGCATCTTCAGAGAGATTGTCTATTTTCACCATCTCACACAACTTGTCGAATTGATACAGATGATTAATAGGGTTCTCCGTTGATAATCTGTGAAACTTATAACCCTGGACTATGTTAATCAGGCTAATCTTGATCTCAAATTCAACTCCAACTACTGGTGGTGGCCAGATTCCCGTGCATCGATTTTGGCTTGTTGGCTCATCGGCCATGCCTATTGATCGTACCACCTTTTGCCTACGCACCACGTTCTTTTTTCCACAGTCTAACAACTGGTTCATTTTTTCTTTTGTCTTTTCGAATTTATTAGCATGAAAAATCAAAAGCAAAAATTAAACAAAATAAGAAAATAAAAAGAAACCTAGTCTCAGATTCAGACCAAATCTCTATAGCTATTGCTACAGTCCCCGACAACGGCGCCAAAAACTTGGTAGGAGAGGATTCGTTTCACCTCTTCTCAATAAAATTACTGAAAATAAATAGCGAAAAGTAAATAACACAAAGTAAATTGCATAAAGTAAATTGCTTAAAATAAATAGCGTAAATTAAAGTGCATAAAATAAATAGCATAAATTAAAGTGCGTAAATTAAAGTGCAGAAATTAAATTACATAAATTAAATTTCGGAAATTAAAGTGTATAAAATAAATTGCAGAAATAAAAATAACATAAATATAAAATAACTTAATTTAAATAACTTAAATGATAAATTAACGATTGATCCTTAGGGTGAATGGGAACGATTTCAGGAAGTCTATATTTCGGATTCATATTCTACCTAATAAGTTTGTGTTCGTCATTCTAGAGATATTCGAAGTAGGCTAGTGACCACTCTCATGATAAACTAGACACTGTGTGAGATCCACTCTCATGGCGACTTTCACGCATTAAACGTATCCCATTATCGAATAGTAAGTGTTCCTAAACTTCTGTTTGAAATGTTATTTCTAAACGGCCTTGTGTTTTCGGAAGCACGAAGTGATTGATAGATCTATTTCTGAAATATGACCCACTCTTGTGGTGAAGTGTTTCTAAGATCTTAATCTAACTTAGCTAGAGTTAGATCAATGATTAATTCTATCAAACAATAAACTCGACCATAGCTAATACTCTCTAATATTCAGATCTGAAGTTTTAACCCACTCTCGTGGTGCTAAGAATTTATATTCGTATAACTTCTCGATTATAACCTTAAGCATCTCTCATAGGATATGACTTAGCACTAAGATTGAATATTAGATTAGCAAGATCGATTAAGAACAATCAAACATATGAAATCCTATAACATAGAACCCATCATCGATCTCCACCCTAGAGATCTAAAAGATCTACTCACTCATACCTCCGAGGGTGACGGCAGGATATGTGTAGGAAAACATGATAAACAATAAACAAAAGCAGTAAATAAAGTAAAGAAATAAGAAGAAGAAGAACTAAAGCAATATCATAAACAAAACATAAGAACAAAGAGTTTTGAGACTTTTCTCTCTAAGTGGTGGCTACCAAAAAGTGGGAACCCTTTCTAATGAGCATTACATGTGTTTATATAGATTTTAGGGCTTTAGGAGGAGGCTAGGTCGTTCCCAAGGAGGTTGGAGAAAGATCTTTTGCGAATTAAACTCCCAAGATGCCAAATAAGGCAAGTGTAGGATTTTTTGGTTTAGAAGTTGAATAACTTTCGCATCTCATCTCGGTTTGGTATGATTCAATTTTGTGTAGCTTCTCTAATGAATGAAGATTTCATATCGTTTTGCATCCTAATTCCTTCTGGTTCGATCGTAATGTTCCAAACCGTGCACGTAGGTCTAAATCGGGTAAGTCCAAAGTCACAGGACTTGTAAAACTCATATCTTCCTATTCTGAGTAGCTCTTGACCTGATTCTTACTCTCAGAGCTTTCATTTTGAATCAAGATTCCATAGCAAGTCGATTTGTAGCTTAATTCCTTCTCGTTCGACCGTAAGCCTCCAGACAGTGCAGACAGGTCAAAACGTCGAATTTCGATGCTCATCTTGGGGAAGCACATCGACCATGCCTGGTCGATGGTCTTCATCACGGCTCAGCATCGACCCCTCACGATCGATGCTATGGTCGATCCCTCCTTTGTGAAGCTTCTCGGGAAGCTTTCCGTGATATTCTTGGCCCGAACAACTAACTCCAAAGTCCATATGGCTTCTTAAGCTCCCAAAACACTCTAAAAACACCGGTTTTGCTCCAAGTACCTATAAACACACAAACATATGCAAATGCACTAAAATAGACTTAAATGATAGTTCTAATGCATGATATTAGTCTATATTAATATGTAAAAACATGTAAATATGAGCTCTATCAGTCGTCTACATGATCAATAGTTGACAGATCAATAAACATCGTCTCTAATTTGGTGGTTTAAGCTTGATTTCGATAGTTTATGGTGTTTTATGCATGGGAGAAAATTGTGTATTGATAATCATTTTGTCGAGTTTTTTTTAATTTCGACAATGATATTATAAATGTTTGGTTGAGAGTATATGTGAGAAATGAATTCCAGTAGAAGATCGTATAATGTAAATATATTGGCAATTTTTATAAATGTAAGAAAATCCTCTTTTTAGTCAATTGTCATCAATGGAGTTTCCTTCTTTATTTCTAATTTTTCTTATATATTTTAAAACAATAAAATTTTTTAAAAATCAATCATAATGTACCATTTTCATTTACTTCTAGAATTTTTGGAGTTTAATTAATGTTACAAAAATATGAGTTTTTTATTATTATAATTTAATACAAAAATACAGTCAAAGAAATCTTAACAATACAATATGCTATTTAAATGAGTTTCCGTATGATTTGGGGCGTATTTCAATTATAGTAAATATAATAGTAAATAATTTTATATATCACCAATCCATGTTAATTGTTCTTCCTGAAATATAGGTGGGCCAGGTGAAAAAAGGTTCTTTGGGGGTTTTTAGATAGTTTCTAAAAAATGAGAATAAATTTTAAAGTCACAAAAAATTGGGAGCCTATTTTTTTTTTTTTTTAAAGATTGATAGTATTATATGATGGGCTTATAAAATTGGAGGCTTTAGGCCCATGTTTAAATTTGTTCCGTCCAGAGCCGGCTATACGCATGCTACATCCAATTTTTCTGATTAAAATATAGGTTAAGCCAACTTAATAGAACATATGCATTTGGCAGCCAACAAAGCAAAACAAATTGCAGACTTTTAAATGTGAGTAATAACTATTCATAACTTTTTATCATATTGTTAAAAATAGACTAAAAAAAATAGATATAGTAAAGAAAAAGATTTATACAACTTAGTTTAGGGGAGTAATTGCTAAATAAAACATATAAAGTCTGCAAACTGCACAAGACACTATATTTTGGATCTACTATAATCATGGAAAGTATAATGTTAAATTGGGCTAAAATTGGGCTACCACCTCCTGGATAAGTCTCTTTTATGAAATTTAGTCACCTAATTTATCATTGTCAATACTCATAGTTTTAATCTCTATCAAGCTATTTAGAAATTAACTATCACAAAATAAACACTTTTGGTAGAGAATTCTTAATGATTCAATTCATGTTGCAATTTAAATATAAGAAATTTGAGGCTTGACAACACTTGTCTGCTTTGTGAATTCTTCAGAAAACATCAGTCACCTTCTCTTTTAGTGCATAATAGCTAAATAATTATGGAGCTCTTTGCATTACCGCATCCTATAGAACAACTCATCAATAATATACTCTTTGATAATATATCCTCTTTTTGACTTATAATAATCGACTAGAAATGTCTCGTGCAGTATGTTTCTTTTAAAATTCGATATTATATTTAAATATTTTAGATCATTTATATCAAAATTAAGTATATTTTAGTTGATATTAAATAAAACTTTAAAATTTGATGTTTAACAGATGAACTAATATAAAATATCAAAATTAATATTTAATGCCTTAATGGAACTTTTAAAACTTGGACAAAATATTAGCAAAGATTTTATAGAACTTTTTTCATAAATATAAAATATTTTATAGAATATCTCCTTTAAATATGGATTTTCAGTATCCATAAATATAAAATTTTATTTAGTTACCATAAATATAGAATTTTAATTAGTTACCATAAAAAATCGATGACCATGATTTAATTAAATGATCACATAATAACTAATGACTAGAATAACATTAATGAAAGATTAAAATTTGTTCTTTGAAGTAATGGCAATATCATGTAAAATTAACATTTTTAATGTTTATTTATAAGTGTACTCCCGAAATAAAATATAGGAGATACATCAATGAAGTGAAAATTTTCCCTTTTATTTTCGAGGATATGGAAAGAGAGGATTGACCTTTTCTTCCTAAATAGGAAGTGGTCAATCCGATATATAATTAGTGAATCATGATGGATCTCAATATGTGGATTGATGCTATCTCTCTTGACAATTATAACGAAGAGGAAGCACATTACATTCAGTATCAACTGCCTAAAATTGATGCAACAATAATAATAACATTTTAGTACAGTAAAACCTCTATAAAAATAATGTCAAGATTGTAATATTTTATTGATAAATTAATATTTTAATATTTAAAGAGAGATTTGTGTTTTAAAACTCGTTATATAAAAGTTTTTTAACATAAAATTTTAGAAAGATACAAGTTTAGACAACCTAAATCACATAATAATATTTTAAACATATTATCAATCTTACAATTTTTGTTTGAAAAAATGATATTTATGAAGAGACGATAACAAAATGAATGCGACACTACAAATTTTGTCTTGTGATATATGCTAAAAATTTAAATGTATTTATTTGTGAAAATAAAATTCATGAACTCGAGATAAAGAGTAGTGGTGATCTTAATAATCATAAAAAAAAATAGATATTTAAACTACCGAAATGAAAATGATACATGGTCAAAGATTAGAAAAAATATGATTACTATTTTTAACACTAGATTATGAAGTTAACTAAAACGATGATATACTACATTTGGGACCGATAATGCTTATAAAAGTAATTCTAGTGTCTAAAATTATTTATTATTTTCTTAAGTATTTTAAACACGGCCAAATAATATGTAATACAATAGAAAAAATAGAAAAAAAAAACTTAGCGAATTTAAAATATAAAATGGCAAACATCACTAAAATCATATGTTATTGAACTTAGCTATATGGGAATAAATTTATATAATTATTAATTTATTATATTATTAAGATCATATATTTACATAGAGGCTTTTAAAAAAAATACTATCATATTATTTTATCGAAGTTACTCTCAAGCACTATACAACCTCCTCGGGAGGCTTAATCTACAGCAAATATTTCAGAGATAGAAGCATCAGTCTTCGCCATATACAACATTCACATCAAGAGCGATAGTAAAATGAGCAAAAATTAACTCCAAAACTTATATTGTCTCAAGGAGAGATATTAATTAATATTGTGTAACCAAAGTCATATACTATCTTATTATATAATGAAATCGTTTGCATATAAAAAAAACAAACAGACAATTGCATCAAACAACTTACATGTTTTTTGATATTACTAGACCAACCTCTTGTTATGAAACGCGTTTGAAGATTTGGTAAAACGACATAAAAACCAGTCCCTGATTTTATAATTACAGAATTGCCATGAATTATTATTTTTTTCTTTTAACAGAAATCGGTCTTCGACCAACGACGAAGACTGACGCTCCCGTCGACGACGATACCGACGGTGGAAGACGACCACGAAAGACCATTGAACAGAATGATTGAGGAGGAAGATGCAGTTAAACCTTTGTTTGCGTCGTCGTGAATTAAGTTGATAATTTCGAGACGGTAGACTTTAGGAGATACAGAAACGGTAGACATAGTAGAAATCGAGACGGTGGACTTGAGGAGAATATACGGATACGGTAGACTTTTGGGGATATAATAGCGGTACACTTTGAGATATAACATAACGGTAGACTTTAAAAGAAATCGATACGGTAGACTTAGATGATATTGATACGGTAGACTAGAATATATAGTTACGTTAGAGTTTAGGTGATATTTGGAGAGAAAACGATTAAAAACGGTTCAATTTCCCCGGTTAGGTTATATACTAGGGTTTTATTAAAGAAATGGTAGAGTTTAATAAAGAAACGGTAAAGTTTTAACAAACGACATGGTAGACTTAATTACAGTTACTGTTACAGTTACAAAAATCGGATTTGAGGGGATATTAATTAGGTCTCTTCATCTTCTCCGGCATTAGGGTGTCAAAATCAAAATATCGATTCTTCTAAAATTCTCTGGTGGCGATTCTCGATTCTACCAAAATATTCATCTTCTCCGGCATAAGAGTGGCGATTCTCGATTCTACCAAAATATCGAGAAAATGAATTCATTCTCTCGGGCAGCTACGAAGTATTTTTTTGTCGTCTCTGGCGTGTTCACCGGCGTCTCTGTCTTCTCCATCTTCTCCGTCTTCTCGGACGTTTTCTCATTTTCTCCGGCGTCTTATTCGTTTTCTCCGGCGTCTTATTCGTCTTTTCTGGCGTCTTCTCCGACAATAGGGTGTAAAAAAATCACGTAAGCTCTCTTATCGTATCTTCGTCTCTCTCTTGTTATGAATTTTGATATTGGATATGAATTTAATCGGTAGATTTTGGTAGTAATCGAGAAAAGAAGCACCGAGGAAAATGATTGTAATAGTTGATATGGTAGACTTTACTTTATGTAATGGTAGATTTTACTTTATGTAATGGTAGACTTTACTTTATGTAATGGTAGACTTGACTTTATGTTATGGTAGACTTTACTTTATGTTATGATAAACTTTACTTTAAGATATGGTAGACTTTACTTTATGTTCTGGTAGACTTTACTTTATGTTCTGGTAGACTTCACTATATGTCTTGGTAGACTTAATGATTCAATTTTGATAGACTTAAATTTATGTCATCGTAGATTTTATTGTATGTTGTGGTAGACATTCCGCAATGTATGGGTAGACTTTACAAGTCTGTGTTGGTAGATTTATTTGATTTTGTTGTTCCTTTTTTTTCCTTACAAACATGGCAATAGAAAGGTCCAGTGAAGAGTATCCTCCTAGATGCTATGCACCCGGCAAATCACCTTTCTTTTAAAGAAGTATTTTGCACCATAGTTATTTATGAGACTTAGCGGAGTTTCAATATGCAATTGGTGCCACTATTTTCAAGGACATAATGAACAACTTCCAAGTCGGAGTCATTCTGAAGCTGACGGTGGGGAAATACCAATGGTACGGCAAGGTTGTCCATCATTTCATAACTAGCCAGTTAGCTATTAATAGGCCATACGAATTTTGGTCATTAATTGCAGGTCAACCTGTCAGATTCTCCCTGTATGAGTTCGAGGCGATTAAAGGCCTAAAATATGATCCCATTGACCCTGAAGATTCTTTTGAAGGGGATCACACCGAGTTGTGGAGAAAATTGAATGTTCTACCTCATCATGGACCTTCGTGGGAGGAGATTAATGTTGTTCTAGAAAAATGCAGAAATTGGGATTATTCGACTAAGAGAAAGGTGGGACTGTTGTATGTGCTAATAGTAGGCATTTATGGTCTGCATCATAGTAGCAGACTACCTTTGGATACACAAAACGTGTCATTAATGATGAAACCTTCGAGAAAGTTCCATGGGATCGACTGTCATATAAGACCCTTATACACTCCATTAAAACTTTGAGTTTGGGTGGAACCTCAATGTCAGTTCATGGATGCTCTGGAATCTTAATTCAAAATGGAAGCTCTGAGAGTTGGAATCAAGCCAAGATCTACTCAGAATCAGAAGATATGATTTTTACAAGTCAGGTGACTCTGAGCTCACCCGGTTTGGACCTACGTGTACTGTTTCGAAAATTGTGATCGAACCAGAAGGAATTTGGCTACAAACCAACATGATATGGAATCTTGATTCAAAATGGAATCTCCACGAATTGGAATCATACCAAACCAAGATAATATGCGAAAGTTATTCAAGTTCTAATCCAGAATATCCTACATTTGCCTTATTTGGCACCTTGCGAGTTTAATTCGTAAAAGATTTTTCCCCAACCTCCTTGAGCACGAACTAGCCTCCTCCAAGTCTCCTAAATACTATATAAACACATGTAATGCTCATTAGAAAGGGTTCCCACTTTTTGATAGCCACCACTTAGAGAGAAAAGTCTCAAAACTCATTGTTCTTATGTTTTGTTTATGATATTGCTTTACTTTATTTATTGTTTTTGTTTATTTTTATCATGTCTTCCTACTCATATCCTGCCATCACACTCGGAGGTATGAGTGAGTAGATCCTTTAGATCTCTAGGGTAGAGATCGATGATGGGATCTATGTTATAGGATTTCATATGTTTGCTATTCTTAATCGACCTAGCTACTCTAATATTCACTCTTAATGGCAATGCTAAGCTATGTCCTACGGGATGTGCTTAAGGTTATAACCGAGCCAGTAGGCAAGGTTGTACGAATAGAAGGCTTAGCACCACGAGAGTGGGTTAAAACTTCAGACTTTAATATTAGAGAGTATTAGCTATGGCCGAGTTTGTTGTTTGATAGAATTAATCATTGATCTAACTCTTGCTAATTTAGGTCAAAACCTTAGGAACACTTTACCACGAGAGTGGATTGTGTTTCAGAAACATATCTATAAATCACTTCGTATTACTGAAAACACAAAGTTTATGAATACTTAGTAATCGATGGGATTATGCACAATGCATGAAAGTCGCCACGAGAATGGGTCGGACACAGTGACTAGCATACCACGAGAGTGGACTAGTCTATAATATATATCCCTAGATTGACAAACACAAACTAAATTGGTAAAAACATAAATCCTAAATATATACTCCTTGAAATCATTCTCATTTATCCTAGAGATCAATTGTTAATTTATTATTTAAATTATTTAAATTAAGTTATTTTATATTTATGTTATTTAGTTTATGCAATTTATTTTCTGCACTTTAATTTATGCAATTTACATTTCCGCACTTTATATTTCGGCAATTTATTTTCTGAATTTAATTTCGGCACTTTTATTTTATGTACTTTATTTTCAACTATTTAATTTATGCAATTTAATTTAAGTAAATTTATTTATGAAATTTAAATTATGCACTTTAATTTTTGTCATTTATTTTACGCACTTTAATTTACGCACTTTACTTTATGTTATTTACTTTACGCAATTTATTTTCAGTAAATTTAATCATAATTTATTTATAATATAATTAAAACCCCAAAACAATTATCATTCACCTAGATTAGATTTACACCTACAATCTCTGTGTAGTTATTCTCAGTCTCTGTGGATCGATCCCGTTTGTACTATAATTACATTTAACCGTGCACTTGCGGTCACATCAGGTTAAACTGTCGAGGAAACTCGGGTGAAACCTGGTGGTGGGAAGAAGCTTAACATTTTCCCTCCTATCATGTTTTTGGTACCGTTACTGGAGACTATAGCAATAGCTATAGAGATTTGGTCTGAATCTGAGACTAGGTTAATTTTTATTCTCTTATTTTGATTTAATTTTGTTTTTGATTTTTTAGATAAAAAAGAAAATAATAATAATAATTATAATGAACCAGTTACTAGACTGGATGGAAAGAGAGATGGATGCGTAAGCCAAAAACTACTTGAACATAGGCATGGTCGATGAGCCAACAAGCCAAAGCCACCGTTTTGGCATACAACCACCACCAGTTGGAGTGGACGAGTTTGAAATCAAGGTCGACCTGATTAACATGGTCCAAAAAGAAAAGTTCCAAGGTGTATCAACGGAGAACCCTATGGAGCATCTGTATCACTTTGACGAGTTGTGCCATATGGTAAAAATAAACAGTCTCTCTGAAGACGCACTGAAGCTCCGTTTATTTCCATTTTCACTTGGGGGTGAAGCAGATCAGTGGGAGAAGAATATTCCATCGAAGACTGTTACGACATGGAGTCAATGCCAAAAAGCGTTCCTAAAGAGATTCAACTCGAGCACTACGACAGCTTATTGGAGAAACAAAATATCAAACTTCAAACAACAAAGCACTGAAAACTTTGGAGAAACGTGGGAGAGACTCGGAGGCTACACCACGCAATGTCTTCATTATGGATTCAGCGATGAGTCATTACTTTGATTTTCTACCGAGGAGTGACTACTAGACACAACTAGCCTTGGAAACTTCTTAGGGTAAGATGCAAATCATGGGATGACTCTAGTGGAGAACTTGGCTCAAAGTAACGCAAGCATTGGAGAAGACTATGACCGAATGAATAGACATGATGACATCCAAGAGGACAAGGAGAAGCTGACCATGGAGGGATTAAACGAAAAAATAGACATATTTCTGAAGTTAAAGCAAAGATCGGTAAACTACGACAAATTTTTTCAAGACGATTGAATGTTTTTCAAGGATGGATATGCCGAGGTATGCCATGTCACGGAGTACCAACCTCACCTTCCTACGGAGCGTACTCACCAAAATCATCAGAGGAGTTTTATCCAGGAGGAAAATGTTTCAGCAAGGTCTTTAACGGATCCCATCGAGCCAAAGCATCGACCATACCAGGTCGATGCTCTACCCATCGAGCACATGCAATCGATGTGCTTCCAGAGGCAAGTCCCAAACCTATGCATCAACCGGCCATGGTCGATGCTAAGCCTGCCGACGAAGATTATCGACGTGAGCATCGACCAGGTGACTCGATGCCATTCCTGGAGGACCCATCGAGCATACACATCGAGCAGGAGAGGTCGATGCCAAGCTGACAATGGAAGACATCGACGAAAGCATCAACCAGGAGTGGTCGATGCTAATCCAGGAGCCTTCACATTAACTAAACGAGGTCGATGCCCTTCAAGGAGTGACCAACGGATATTCACATCGAGCAGAAGCAATAGATGCTCCTTTGAGGACTCCCGAGACCGCTCACTCATCTCTGAAATATCCACATGACAACCTCCTTGGAAGCATAGGACATGATTATGAGCCGAACCGAAGCTACAACATCATCACCAACAAGGACAATCACGTGGTAACCCCTCTCCCGTTCATTAAAGAAGAAAGAAATCCCTTGAGACCGAAGTCGGTATAATGCATCTCGGAGACAAGATCATTCCAAAAGAAGGACCCGGTTAGAACACTTTTAAAGAGGGAAGATCCCGAACAATACAAAGTCCCGTGTTCTATCCAAGGTTCTGAGTTCGATGACACTCTATGTGACTCCGAAGCAAGCATCAATATCATGTCCATGGAGAGAGTTAAGCTGATAGGAATCACAAATCTTCAACCGTCGAAGGTTCGAATTAGACTCGCCAATGCCAATGTAATGAGTTCAAATGGAGTAGCTTAGGATGTCATGGTTTGGATCGGATATTGTAGTGTCCCTACAGATTTCTACATACTTGACATGAAGGCGGATGATTGTACTCAAATAATCCTTGGAGGCCCATTCCTTGTAACGACTGGAGCGGTGATCGATTGGCCTAACCAACGAGTCTCGTTCACATTGGTGAACAAAGAGGTGTTCTATAATGTGATCCCAACTGATAGACCTCCACCACAACCTCCACCGGCCCATGATGTAAGATCGTCGAACTCACGACGTTAAAAACCAATTCTATCTTTTTAATACTTATTTTTCAATTTTCAGTTTTTCAATTTCTCACTATTTTCGTTTTTCCTTTACTTTTCTGTTTTTTTTGTTTCAATTTTCAGGATATTTACACCATTAAAAAAAAAAGTTTATATTTTAAAATTTTCATATTTTTGCTTTTTTCGTTTGTTTTTAAATAATAGTTAAAATTTTCGTATTTTTGCATTTTTAGTTTTAATATTAAGATTTAAACGTCTTTATTTTAAAAAAAATTTGTTATTTCGTTTTTGTGTTTTAATTTTTAGGTTATTTTCAACATAAATATATATATATATCTATATATATATATAAATCAAGGACTTGAAAACGTGGGAGTTGATCATACCCACGAACCCGATAAGAAAATTACGGTATGAATTCTCTTGCTTTTTACCCCTTTACGGTTTTATGTCACAATGCGGACGTTGTGATTTAAATGTGGGGGGGGGGGGAGCCTTGCGATCTATGGAGGTAATTCTTTTTCCTTGACAACTTTTGATGGAAGTTTTACCATAAATTTTTTGCATTTTGAGAGTTTGTTACACTTTTTTCCTCGAACATAGGTTCAATAACATGTGAAAAGGTTTTTAATGAGGTAGCAATAAAACTTTTTCAATTGTGTTATTTATGCTAATGTTTGGATGCTTTGTTGGATAGTATGTGATCTTTACTAGAAAATTTGGAAAATCCATGAGTGGATCAATAATCCCCAAAATGATCATTTTTCCGGAGACTTAGACGATTCAGAGTTGACTTCTCACCTTAATGAACTTTAATTTTCTCGACTTGATGCTTGAGATACATTGGATGTGATACCTCTATGAGACACTGCAAGACACATATAAGTAAGTGTGATTCTCCTCTCCCTTCTCTTCGATTAGATAAGAAAAAGAAAAAAAAAAAGAGAAGAGAAAAGGAAGAAAAAAGGATATAGCAGCAAACCGGGCATTGGAAGCAACCATTTTCAATGTTCGCGTCTCATGAAAATTTGTCCTAGAAAAGAGCTTAAGAGAAAAGGCGATCGATAAAAAAAAATAAAATGATATCCTAGAAAAGTAGGAAAAAATCGATTGACCTTGAAGTCAGAAAAGGAAGGAGAAAGGAATTGCACTAAGACGGTCTTGAGTTTACAGAAATCCGAAAGAGTAAGTGTTCATATCCTTTGATCGATATTTCCAAGTTGAGAACCCATGCTTAGAATAAAAAGAGGAGTAAACAATGAGGAGTCTAGGATCAAAGGAGGAGCGGTTCAAACTAAGGCGAGTTGATATGCTTATGGCAAAGTACATAAGTACGGTAGAGATCATTCCACTTCCGCAAGCTCGAAAAGCATTAAGCACAACAATGTCACAAGGTACAAGTTCACTCTCCTTATCTTTATTTTTTTTATCCTTTCTTCACCATGCTAAACTTTTGTTTGCTTGAGGACAAGCAAAAAGGTAAATGTGGGGGAGTTGATAGAGCTAATATTTACATGTTTTTACTTATTCATATAGACTAATATTATGCATTATAGTTAGCATTTAGGACTATTTTACTACATTTTTATATGTTTATGTGTTTATACTTTGAGGAAAACTGGTGTTTCTAGAGTGATTTGGGAGCTTAAGAAGCCACACGGACTTTAAAGCTAGTTGTTCGGGCCAACAACATCACAGAAAGCTTCCTGAGAAGCTTCACAAAGGAGGCATTGACTAGGGCATCGACCATGAGTGGTCAATGCTGAGCTGTGATGAAGACCATCGACCATGTGCATCGACCCAATAGGGTCGATGCTAGCCCCAATGGAAGAAATTCGAAATTTGATGTTTTGACATGTCGGCACTGTTTGGAGGTTTACGGTTGAACGAGAAGGAAATAAGCTACAAAAAAAACTTGCTATGGAATCTTGATTCAAAATTAAAGCTCTGAGAGTTGGAATCAAGTCAAGAGCTGCTCAGAATAAGAAGATATGATTTTTACAAGTCAAGTGACTCTGAACTAACCCGGTTTGGACATACATGCACTGTTTCAAACATTACGATCAAATCAGAAAGAATTTGGCTACAAACCGACTTGATATGAAATATTGATTCAAAATGAAAGCTCCACGAATTGGAATCATACCAAACCGAGATCAGATGCGAAAGTTATTCAAGTTCTAATCTAGAAGATCCTACACTTGCCTAATTTGGCACCCTGCGAGTTTAATTCGCAAAAGATCTTTCCCCAACCTCCTTGGGCACGATCTAGCCTACTCCAAGTCTCCTAAATACTAAATAAACACATGTAATGCTCATTAGAAAAGGTTCCCACTTTTTGGTAGCCACCACTTAGAGAGAAAAGTGTCAAAACTCTTTTTTCTTATGTTTTGTTTATAATCTTGCTTTAGTTCTTCTTTTTCTTTATTTACTGCTTTTGTTTATTATTTATCATGTCTTCCTATTCATATCCTGCCGTCACCCTCGGAGGTATGAGTGAATGGATCTTTTAGATCTCTGGGGTAGAGACTGATGATGGGATCTATGTTATAGGATTTCATATGTTTGCTGTTCTTAATCGACCTAGCTACTCTAATATTTATTCTTACTGTTAAGCTATGTCCTACGAGATGTGCTTAAGGTTATAACCAATGCAGTAGACAAGTTGTACGAATAGAAGCCCTTACCACCACGAGAGTGTGTTAAAACTTCAGACTTGAATATTAGAGAGTATTAGCTATGGTCGAGTTTATTGTTTGATAGAATTAATCATTGATCTAACTCTTGCTAAGTTAGGTTAAAACCATAGGAACACGTTACCACGAGAGTGGATTGTGTTTCAGAAACAGATCTATCAATCACTTCGTATTACTGAAAACATAAAATTTATGAATACTTAGTAATCGATGATGGGATTATGCGCAATGTGTGAAAGTCGCCACAAGAGTGGGTCGAACATAGTGACTAGCATACCACAAGAGTAGACTAGTCTACAATCGATATCTCTAGATTGACAAACACAAACTAAATTGGTAAAATCATAAATCCTAAATATAGAGTCCTTGAAATCTTTCTCATTTATCCTAGAGATCAATTGTTAATTTATTATTTAAATTATTTAAATTAAGTTATTTTATATTTATGTTATTTAATTTATGTAATTTATTTTCTGCACTTTAATTTCTGCAATTTATATTTCCGGACTTTATATTTTCGCAATTTATTTTCTGTAATTTAATTTCCGCACTTTTTTTAATGCACTTTTATTTTATGCATTTTATTTTCAGATATTTAATTTATGCAATTTAATTTCTGTCATTTATTTTACGCACTTTAATTTACAGACTTTACTTTATGTTATTTACTTTACGCAATTTATTTTCAGTAAATTTAATCATAGTTTATTTATAATATAATTAAAACCCCAAAACAATTATAATTCACCTAGATTAGATTTACACCTACAATCTCTGTGTAGTTATTCTCAATCTCTGTGGATCGATTCCGTTTGTAATATAATTATATTTAACCGTGCACTTGCGATCACATCGGGTTAAACTCTCGAGCAAACTCGGATGAAACCTGGTGGTGGGAAGAAGCGTAACCTTCTCCCTCCTGTCACATAGGGAGAAGAGATGATTTGATGCAGGCTGGAGTTCCTCTCATACGGTGAAAAGGCGGACGCACACATTCCAGTATTGAGGCCATTATCCAATCGGATAAGGAGAAAAACAACAAGGCATGGTAGACTTTACTGCATATTATGGTAGACTTGACTGTATGTTTGCTGTTCTTAATCGACCTAGCTGCCCTAATATTTATTCTTAATGCTAAGCTATGTTCTACTGGATGTGCTTAAGGTTATAACCAAGGTAGTAGGCAAGGTTGTACGAATAGAAGCCCTTAGCACCACGAGAGTGTGTTAAAACTTTAGACTTAAATATTAGTGAGTATTAGCTATGGTCGAGTTAAAACCTTAGGAACACTTTACCACGAGAGTGGATTGTGTTTCAGAAACAGATCTATCAATCACTTCGTATTACTGAAAACACAAAATTTATGAATACTTAGTAATCGATGATGGGATTATATGCAATGTGTGAAAGTCGTCACGAGAGTGGATCGGACACAGTGACTAGCATACCACAAGAGTAGACTAGTTTATAATCGATATCCCTAAATTGACAAAAACAAACTAAATTGGTAAAATCATAAATCCTAAATATAGAGTCCTTGAAATCATTCTCATTTACCTTAGAGATCAATTGTTAATTTATTATTTAAATTATTTAAATTAAGTTATTTTATATTTATGTTATTTAATTTATGTAATTTATTTTCTACATTTTAATTTCTGCAATTTACATATCCGTACTTTATATTTTTGCAATATATTTTCTGCAATTTAATTTCCGTACTTTTTTTATGCACTTTTATTTTATGTACTTTATTTTCAGATATTTAATTTATGCAATTTAATTTAAGTAACTTCATTTATGCAATTTAAATTATGCACTTTAATTTCTGTCATTTATTTTACGCACTTTAATTTACAGACTTTACTTTATGTTATTTACTTTAAGCAATTTATTTTCAGTAAATTTAATCATAACTTATTTATAATATAATTAAAACCCCAAAACAATTATAATTCACCTAGATTAGATTTACACCTACAATCTCTGTGTAGTTATTCTCAGTCTCTGTGGATTGATTCCGTTTGTAATATAATTGCATTTAACCGTGCACTTGCGGTCACATCGGGTTAAACTCTCGAGGAAACTCGGGTGAAACCTGATGGTGGGAAAAAGCGTAACCTTCTCCCTCCTGTCACATAGCGAGAACAGATTATTGTAGACATTCCGCTTTGTCTCCTTAGACTTTACAGGTTTTTGTTGGTAGCTTCTACTTGTTTATGTTCGTAGATTACGGTAGATTATGGTAGATTATGGTAGACTTGACTGATATTTAACGGTAGACTTTGTGGTTTACATTACCCTATGTTATGGTAGACTTAATTGTATATATTGGTTGAGTTTTGGTATACTTTATTATAGACTTTTTGTTTTGTTTTGGTAGACATTTATGGTATGTTGTTGCGACTTTACTCTATGCTATGCTATATTTGAATGAGTAGAATGGTATCTTATGGTATACTTTATGATAGAATTGAATGGTATCATATGGTAGACTTTCGTGCTTATTATTTCTGGTTTACTTTCTGGTAGTCGTTTTGGTAGAGTTGGATGCACAATTATATTCGTGTTTACTATTTTTTTGGTGTAGGTACGAGTGATGCACTTACTCGTTGATATATCATGGTTTTTACCCGTTTTTAGCCATGATATAAGTTGTTTTATCGAGTCTTTCTAGTGTTTTTTGTATCGTTCTGGAGTCTTTTCAGGTTTTAGCACGTTTGGGACGAAATTGGAGATTTTGGAACCATTTGGAGCTTTTTGGAGCAAACCGAAGAAAGTACCCGTTTTGAAGCCTGAGTATCGATCGATACCGACGTAACTGACGCGGAATAAAGAGATATCCAAGGAAGAGAATTCTCACCAGAAGAAGCCCAATACTTTCCCTTATTTACAAAAAGGCCCAGCTCGTGTTTTTAGACCTATTTAAGCAAACTCTTAGTCTTTAGGTTAGGCAGACTTTTACTTTTCACTTTTATTCTTAAGCCACCATTGAGATTTGAGAGCTTTTGTGAGGGAGACGGATCCAAGACTCTGTTCATCATAGAGAAGATCCCGAACCCTTGTTTTTATTCTTTTATTTAATTTCATGATTTATTCAGTTATGTTATTTGTTTCATCTATCATGTCTAAGTAGTCTCATTTTAGGTTTAGGGTTTTCTCATATGGATTTCTCTGATTTATGATGATTGATTTTGTTAGGATTCATAACCTGAGTAGTTCTTCACCATAGGTTGTTCTCAAAGCTATTTCTAGTCTGATCACCTAGAACATAGAACTTAGATTAATCGATTAGGCACGACAGTGCAATTGAGTAATCTGATAAAACCTAGGGTGAGCAATTTGATTATCTGCAAAGAGATTTGGTTTAATTGAATTGTGAACATATCAAACTTAATTTGATTGCTGGTTTAATGTGTAGGATTTGCAAAGAGATTTGGAATTCTGGATTTTAGACTTAGTTAGTTTTCACAACGACAGTTGGTTAACTATATTATCGTGTTTGAGTTCAAGAACGACGCTTAATTGAATTGAATCTTAACTGATTAATTGTTGTTCATCATTGATTTCCTGAGAATTTCCCTGAGCCTAGTTTCCTTCTATACAAATCAACCTAAGTTTAATTCGATCATTTGTTTTCTCATCAATCATTTGTTTGCTTAGCACAATCTGCATCTTTCATCTATTGCGTGAGTTTTCTTGAATTCTTGTGTTCGACCCCTAACTTTACTGCAGCAACTGCTTTAGTATCATTATAGGGTATTAATTTGAGCATATCAAATTTGGCGCCGTTGCCGGGGACTCTAAAAATTCACCATTAGAAATTTAGTTGTCGATTTTGTCTAAGTTCGTCGTCAGTATCGATCGATACTCCATTTGTATCGATCGACACTGAACGTCTGTCTATAAATTTTGGTTACTTATCTTCTCGTCTTTTGATTTTTAGGTGTATGCATCAGCGTACCACCAGGAGAACGAAGAACACACCACTGATCAATCTCTCCAACTCAGAGCTAGCAGAGCTTGAACGCACGAATCGAACAAGGAAAAGAACTACAGTTGAGATGGATCTTCCACAAGGTTTGGTGCATGATGAGGAAGGTGAACAACTACCTCCTCCACAACAACCCCAAGCTGTTGCTGAACGGACACTTGGCGATTACAACCGACCGGATCAATTCTATGCCAATCGTGCAGCGATCCGTATTCCGACTTTCCAGAGGAATGACTTTGAGCTGAAGCCTGCTTACTTCACTCTTGTTGGACAGCACCCCTTCACCGGTCTCTCTCATGAGCACCCTATGGATTACATCGAGAAATTCGAGGACTTGGTCACCAGTATGAAGTACAATGGAGTACCACATGAATACCTCTTTTGTAAGCTCTTTCCATACTCTCTTGGTGGAGAGGCAGCTTACTGGCTGAAGCAGCTACCTCCCGGATCTCTCGCTACTTGGAACGACACTAAGAACGCATTCCTGAACAATTTCTATGACGATGCGAGGTCGGAGGAGCTCAGGAACAAGCTCTCTCAATTTTCTCAGGGTCCAACAGAAGCACTCAAGGCTGCTTGGGTGCGATTCAGATCCTACCAGAGAGACTGTCCTCATCACGGCATCAGTCAAGTTCAGCTACTCGGGATCTTTTACAGAGGGATTGATTGGCGGTATCAGATGGCACTGGATTCTGCAAGCAACGGGAACTTCAACACTAGGATTCCAACCGATGCTGTGAAGCTGATTGAGAACTTGGCGTCTAGCAATAGCACCAAGAATGCTGATTTTGAGCGAAAAAGGCTCGCTAGTGTTACTGACGGTTCGCAGATTGCTGAGGTTCAGGCGAAGCTGGACACGATGCACAATCTCTTAGTGGGAAAGACGAAGAAGGCTGTACATTTTGCTGAGGAAGTAGAGAACATTGAAGATGAGGCAGAGGATGTTAACTACATTGGTGGTTCTGGTTTTCAGGGTCAGCGATTTGGTTACAACAACAACCGAAGCTTCAACAACGATCAGCAAGGTGGTTACAAGTCTGGAGGTAACCAATCTGGTTTTGGTGCCACTCAATTCGCCCAAAAACCACTTCAAGGTGGTGATTTTACTCGCCAATACGGTAATTCAGCTTACCAACCGCATTCTCCGAGGTCTACAGAGAGTAAGACGGAGATCCTCTTGGAACAAATTCTGCAAGGACAAGAAAAGATGACTGGAAATTTTAATAGGAAGCTGGATAATTTATACACTGATCTGAATGGGAGAATCGTCGCTCTCTAAATCCATCAGAAGATGCTGGAAAATCAAATAGCTCAGACATCAGCAGCTGTCAAGGGAAAGATAGTTCAACCACAGCATGGACATGTCAATGCAATCACCTCGAGCGCTAGAGAAGAGGATTTTGAGCCTGAGATGACTGTGTTCGTATTCAGTGATACTAGTATCGACCGATACCTGCCTGGTATCGATCGATACTTCCCGAGACCTGCTGTAGATTCGAAGGTTGCTGAAGATGAAGATAAGGATTCTGACATTCCACGCGTATCGATCGACACCCCTACCTGTGTCGATCGACACCAACCTGCAGAGACGATACAAAACTCCAGTATCGATCGACACTCATCTGGTATCAGTCGATACCCTTCGCAGGCTGAATCAATAACTGAGAAAAGGACAGAGATGGTTGAGGAACGGGTATACAAACCAAAGCTACCTTACCCTGTTCTTCCCAAGCTGACAAGAGAGGAGTGGGCGGCTGCTAGAAGCAAGTTTTTGTCAAAAAAAATGGTTGCAGGACCTCCCGTTGCTGATACACCACCACCGCTGAGACAGTTGACAAAAAGGGAAGACCCAGGGAAATTCTCAGTTCCATGCTCCATCTTTAGAGTAAACTTCAAGGAGTCTCTCGTTGACTCGGGGTCTAGTGTCAACGTCATGTCGAGGCGATTGCAGAGATTGAAAGCTGATATGAGATCTCCTAACACGCTTCTCACATACGCGGATTCTTCTAGCTCACTCCCTTACGCTACAATTCTTGATTTACCTGTTAAAATAGGAGATTGTCTGATTCCTACTGATTTTCAGGTTGTGGAGATGAGCCAAGGATCCAAGGTGCCCTTGATTTTGGGAAGACCATTTATGGCTACTGTTGGCGCGATCATGGACACGCCTAATAAGAGAATCTCTTTCTCTTGCATTGACGGAGACGTCTTCTACGATGCCATTCCTTCTGGAGGAACACCCAGACATGTCTCGTGCATCACCATTGCCTCGGGCGAGACTCTGATGATCGATCTGCTCGATGAGTCTTATGATGAACCAAAAGTCGCAGTTGTTTCAAATGAACCCCCCCAACACCCCAAGAAAGTTGTGGAGAAGACCAAGGCAACAAAGAGGAAGGCGACGAGCAAGAAGATCAACGGTGCTGCTAATTTCACTTTGATTCCTCAGAAGTGTGATGGAGATTCGATCGAATATAAGGTGAAGTGCAAGGGAACCTCGAAACCTTTCTCTAAGGCTAGAATTCTCATTCCTACGGAGATGAAAGAGAAAGAAGAGGATATGATGAGCAAAACTTTGAAGCTGGAGATGTCTAGTTGTGGAGCGTATTTCGGAGTGAGTTATCCACCTTGTCCTGACTGATATCTTAGCCAAAGTCAAGCTCGTGACATTAAACAAGCGCTTAGTGGGAGGCAACCCACTGGTAAGTCTATAAATATGAGTTTTTGTTTTTGTGTTTGGTTGTGTCTTGCGAATCAGGTCGGAAGAAGGATGGTCGTTTTTGTTCCGTATCGATCGACACCACCTTGGTATCGATCGACACCACCGCTCTATGGTAACACCTCTTGTTCTTGACCTATTTCGTTTTGTCCTTTGATTTCTTTCACCTTCTCTGGGCTTGATAAACACTGGGGACAGTGTTGCTTAAGTCTGGGGGAGGTAGTCACTGACATTGACTTTTTGTTTTCTTATTTATTATATGTTTTTATTGAGTCAAAACTACTTGAAGATCTGTCTTTTGCTTGAATTTGTTGTTCTGATTTTGCTTTTGAGTGACCACTGTTACAGGATTAGTTTCAGTTCGACTAACGAAAAATCCAAGGGATAACCAGCCAGCTAGAAATCACTCATGTCTCCAGCAAGGTTCTTCACAAGCTTTAGCCAAATTTTGCACTTCATCTACACGGTTAGTGTTCTTAGAGCTTGATTCGTCATTCATATCTGGCTAAAGAACCCATCATGTTTGAAAATTGTGGTATATCTCTCCCGTGAAAATTGTTAGATACATATTTGCGTTAAAACAGGTAAAATCTATATAAAAGATGAAATGATTTCCGCCGAGTAGAGGGGTAGGAAAATTTCCTATGACCCCATTATTCTACTTGGATAAGGAATGATCACACAAAGGCCTGAAGTGAGGGGTAGGAAAATTTCCTATGACCCCATTATTCACCTAAGACTTTTGATACGTTGAGAGGGTAAGGACCGGGGATTCGGTAGCAAACACTATCAATACTCGCGTTTCGGACCTTGATTTGTATTTGCTGTTCAGATAAACATGCGCTGTTGAAATCCAATTAGAACTGATTATGAAATAAGTCTGGGGGAGATAAAGAATACCGGAGAGGAATAAATGTTGTTGAATAAATGGTTCCTTAGCTATGATATTGTATGGACAAGAATCTAGAAGGTTCTTGAACACTGATTGCAGCGATGAAACTGGCGATGAGAGCTTGGATGAATATTGGTGTGAGATAATAAGTGAAGTCTTGGGAAGTTGGGATTCCTACGGAGAAGTACATGGTGGTTAGATCTGGAGCTGATCAGGCAGCAGTGGGCGCTTGGGAAAAGGATCTTTACAGCGATGTCGGTAACAGGTCAGGTCTCTAAGGTTTTTCAAACCTCTTTCTCTAACTCAGTTTTCTGTTTTGCTTGAGGGCAAGCAAAAGGCTAAGTCTGGGGGAGTTGATATATCATGGTTTTTACCCGTTTTTAGCCATGATATAAGTTGTTTTATCGAGTCTTTCTAGTGTTTTTTGTATCGTTCTGGAGTCTTTTCAGGTTTTAGCACGTTTGGGACAAAATTGGAGATTTTGGAACCATTTGGAGCTTTTTGGAGCAAACCGAAGAAAGTATCCGTTTTGAAGCCTGAGTATCGATCGACACCACCCCGGTATCGATCGATACCGACGTAACTGACGCGGAATAAAGAGATATCCAAGGAAGAGAATTCTCACCAGAAGAAGCCCAATACTTTCCCTTATTTACAAAAAGGCCCAGCTCGTGTTTTTAGACCTATTTAAGCAAACTCTTAGTCTTTAGGTTAGGCAGACTTTTACTTTTCACTTTTATTCTTGAGCCACCATTGAGATTTGAGAGCTTTTGTGAGGGAGACGGATCCAAGACTCTGTTCATCATAGAGAAGATCCCGAACCCTTGTTTTTATTCTTTTATTTAATTTCATGATTTATTCAGTTATGTTATTTGTTTCATCTATCATGTCTGAGTAGTCTCATTTTAGGTTTAGGGTTTTCTCATATGGATTTCTCTGATTTATGATGATTGATTTTGTTAGGGTTCATAACCTGAGTAGTTCTTCACCATAGGTTGTTCTCAAAGCTATTTCTAGTCTGATCACCTAGAACATAGAACTTAGATTAATCGATTAGGCACGACAGTGCAATTGAGTAATCTGATAAAACCTAGGGTGAGCAATTTGATTATCTGCAAAGAGATTTGGTTTAATTGAATTGTGAACATATCAAACTTAATTTGATTGCTGGTTTAATGTGTAGGATTTGCAAAGAGATTTGGAATTCTGGATTTTAGACTTAGTTAGTTTTCACAAAAATAGTTGGTTAGCTATATTATCGTGTTTGAGTTCAAGAACGGCGCTTAATTGAATTGAATCTTAACTGATTAATTGTTGTTCATCATTGATTTCCTGAGAATTTCCCTGAGCCTAGTTTCCTTCTATACAAATCAACCTAAGTTTAATTCGATCATTTGTTTTCTCATCAATCATTTGTTTGCTTAGCACAATCTGCATCTTTCATCTATTGCGTGAGTTTTCTTGAGTTCTTGTGTTTGACCTCTAACTTTACTGCAGCAACTGCTTTAGTATCATTATAGGGTATTAATTTGAGCATATCACTCGTGCAGAAGAGGTTGGAAGAAATTTATCCGGACTTCTCATAAGAAGTGGAAAGGAGTGATGAGAAGCTACATAATATGCTTCGTGATATCTTAGCAGAATGATTAGATGAAACCAGATGGGGAATAAATGTTATTTCCTCAAACCAAACAAAAAAGGAAGACAAGAGAGAATGAAGTTGAACGGGAGAAGAGAAAATTGAAGAAACTGGTTGACACAGTTTCACAGGCTTAGCGAGAGGAGAGGACTGGGAATGAAAAATCCCTTCTGAACGAGATTAGGATGATTTCTGTAAGTTTGGCAAGAATGGAAGAAATTTAGAGTTATGACCGCCTTCAAATTACCAAACTGGAGGAGGCTTTGGCGAAATATAGATAAGAAGATGGTACCAAACAAGCATCTACCAAAGATGGATACCAAAGATTCATCTACCAAAGATGCATCTTCCAAACATGCATCTAGTAGAAATGGAAGAGAAGAAAATAAAGTTAGTAAACCCGTAGAGAAGGCTGTCAGTGATGCGGTATGTAAGTCTTTATTCTAGTAACAGTAACTTCTTTAAGTTACTTGAGTGTGTAGAAAGAATCACACTGATACAACACATTGTACTTGTACACATTTGAGTTTGAGCAACATCATATTAGCCTTGTGTAAGGCTACTATGGTAGAGTTGTTGGGTACTTAAGGGAATTTTCTCATTTTTCAGGTTGACTTTAATGGTAGACTTTTTATCATCCCGTAGACTCTTTTTATTCCTTATGGTAGATTTGTTATAATCTTCCGTAGACTTTATATTATTCTTGATGGTAAATTTATGGTGGGAATTTTTTTTTTATTATTATTCATGGTATACTTTACTAACAATTCCTTACAAATTTAACCACTCATGCATACAATCGTGGTTGGAAATGTTTGGTACATCAACAAAGAGGCAGAAGAAATCTACAGATAAGAGAGAGCACAAGCCTCAGAAGAAATCTACAGAGTAGGGAGAGCACAACAAGCCTCCGAAATGAGTGACACCTGTTGCGTTTGTAGACATCAGTAACCAGATCACACCCCTAGGAAAAAACCGGCTAAACAACAGGCAAAAGATGTTCCATATTTGAAAAACACGAGCTTGGACTCGAGGAATCAGAATTTGGAAATGATACTGACGAAGTATTCTACGGCTGAGAGACTGAGGCGTGGTTTGAATAATGATAAACATGTATTAAAGGAAAGGAAAGATTGCCTGCGCCCAATCAGTTCTCTCCTTATATCGGATGCTCATTAGTGAAGCGCATGCTAACAAAGTCGTATGATCTTTTTCAACCAGTTGAACCTGTTCGGTTGCAGCAACCCCTAGACTACATTGAGCAAGACGTGTAAGTGTTTATTGTATGGTAGACCTTATTGAAATGTAATGGTAGACTTTATTGATATGTGATGGTAGACTTTATTGATATGCGATGGTAGACTTTATTGAAATGTGATGGCAGACTTTATTAGAATGTGATGGTAAACTTTATTGATATGCGATGGTAGACTTTATTGAAATGTGATTGTAGACTTTATTGGAATGTGATGGTAGATTTTATTGATATGAAATGTGATCACGAGATGGTAGATTTTTGATGCTTCATGGTAGACTTTTAGGTTATTAGGTTGTCCGATTTCAAGGGTAGACTTTTTGTTATGTAGTGGTAGAGTTAACGTATGTAATGGTAGACTTACTAAAAGGTTATTGTGCCGCATCTACAACCCTCTCGATGAATATGATCCGAAGTGTTCCAGAACTGTCGTCCATATGTCTGTATGATTCCACTTCTTATTAAGCAGCTAGCACCCGTGAACCAGAAAAAGAAATACTCGGTGGCTGCCTTCACTATGTACAAGAGGAAACAAATACCTCAGAACGATCAAAATGGCGACTGTGGGGTATATACTTTGAAGTATATTGAGTGTCTAACTCTTAGTCGGGGTTTTGATGGCCTCTCCGATGCTACAATTGGAGATATACGCAAGAAATATGCAGCTGATTTATGCGCTAAGAAACCAGACGACGGTTTTTCGTTCAGTGATCCCAATCCTAGGGTTGCAGAGGGCAGTAAGGATGCAATGCTAACAGGTCACAACGTGTAGCTTGAATGGTGTATTTGTGGTAGACTTTTGGCATTTGATGGTAGAATTGTACATTGTCGGGTTATGTTTTTTTGCTTATGTAATGAGACTTTTACGATATGTTATCGTAGAATTACCTAGAAGCTTAATGTTTTCTGGATGTTTATTGTTGTTTTATTGCTAACCCTAAATCCTAAACCCTAAACCCTAAACTCTAAACCCTAAATTCTAAACCCTAAATCCTAAACTCTAAACCCTATGCGCATCACTCAGAATGTTATCTAATAATCTAAGAATCTAAGAATTTGGTTTGTGTCTCAGCCCGTACTGTAGAATTCATTGCAGTCCGAAAATAGAGCGATACATTAACAAACAACAAGGACACACAAGAAAGATACATTAACAAACACCAAAGATACACAAGAAGGATACATTACCAAACACCAAGGATACAGAAGAAATTTAGTTGGATGAAACAAAGTTTCTTTGGATGAAAGTGTAGTTCGAAATACAAAAACAATTATGACAACAATTATGCAACACATGTTCTACTATTGTGACCTGCTTGATTGCATTTTGAACACAAATGTTATTTTTTTCTGACATTTTTTGTCGTAGCAACCTCAATTGCAGGTATAATTCTTGACTTCTTTGGTCGACCTGCCCTTTGGCGCTCATCAACACGAAGAGCCTTGCAAACTTTCTTAGCCACTTCATCCGGCATAGGCAGCGCAACATCTCTTGGCATTACACTCGTATTATATGCATAGGCCAAGTTGTTATTGTGATAGTACGAGTGGCAAAGAGAGATACGTGATATCTTACATGTCTCCACAGCTGCTATGGCATGTACACAAAGAATTTTATCCAAATTAAACCTACAACAACTACATGTTTTTTCTGTCAAGTTAACAATGTGCGAGGATGTTCCGCTTGACACTTCTGAGTGATGCGCATCTATCTCTTGTACACCAAATTGTTTTGCATTCTCGATTCTAACTTGGTTCAAGTAGTAAAAATCTACCATCAGCTTACCTTAAGTCTACCATCAGATAAACTATAATTCTACCATCAGATTACCTAAATCAACTAGCATATATACTAAGTCTACCATTATATTAACGAAAATCTACCATCAGAGTAGGTAAAGTGTACCATATCGTAAACTCAACTGTATTACTACTAACCTGGAGGAGTTTTTCAACTGCTTCTGTAAGCACTGTACTAACTCGACTTACTTTTTTTTTCCTCTTTGTGAACCATCTTGTTAATCGACCTTATTGCTTCGAGAAGTGGGACAATTGGTTCATCTCTTGCTGGAGATAGCACTTTATTGATCGATTATGCTATGTTGGAGGTTGTAAAATTGTACATATTCCCAGGAAAGTGAACATGGCTCCACAAACGTACATCGGCGCCAACCAAATAATCATGAAGGGAAAGATGTACACTTTGAATCTGTGGTAACAAGGAATTGAACTCTGTAACTGTATATGCAATAGCGGCCTTCGTGACTAGTCGAAAACATGTTTTTCTTTTGAACTTCTGCAAGATGTTCTTATGCAAATGATATGTGCATATACCGCGAGATGAAAATGGGTATACCTTATCTATCGCTCTTGATATTGACCTATGCCTATCAGAAATAATGGCAAGGCTTTCATTATCAGGGATAACACGTTGTAATTGTGTAAAGAATCACTTCCAAGACTCATCATTCTTAGTATCAACGACAACAAAGGCTAATGGAAATATATTGAAATTTCCATCTTGGGTGGTTGCGACAAGCAGATTATCTTTGTAGTTTCCATGCAAAAATGTGCCATCAACAACAACAACTTTCCTCATATAGATAAACTGACACACCCCATCCCGAGTACAAAACGGAAAATGCGTGGAAATCAGGAAACCCAGGATTTTTTTTTTTTTTTTTTAAATAATTTTCTGTTAAAACCAACAATCAAAAACGGTTTAAACCCATACAAGTAAAACCCCTTTCTTGCGATCCAAATCAAATACTAAACATCTAAATTAAAATAAAACAATTAGGTTTTAAAATAGGGATCGATCGATCCAACCCGAGGATCGATCGATCTCTGATACTAAAAACAGAGTACTTTAAAACAGAGTTGTGCAGATCGATCGATCCACCTTCGGATCGATCGATCCCGACCCCACGAAAAATTCCAGAAAATCTCGGATCAAAAGCACCCCCTTGAGAACGGTCGAACCTAACCTGATCGATCGATCCCGATATAGGATCGATCCTTCTCGATCCTTTCAAAACTACCCGAACTTCGGCTCCAAAACTATCAAACAGGATCGATCGATCTCGCCTAGGATCGATCGATCCTGCCCCTATAAAACAGACCCGAAAAAAAAATCTGCACCAACCGACCTACAGGATCGATCGATCCTACCTGGATCGGTCGATCCCAATCCCTGTCCTGCAACCCGAAAACATAAAACCAAGCAAGGAGTAACCATAACTAACACCCAACCAAAACCTCAACAATTATCACCATTTAACCATTCAAAAACCATTTCAAACAACACTAGCTAGCGCATAAGCAAGTCCCAAAACATTATTCTCCAAGGCATTAAAGCATACGAAACAAAAAGATACGAAACCCGTTTAACGCCTAAATCATCCTCCACCTTCGGCCTTGGTTCCACGAGCTCCATGATCCTAAGATTTCTTTTTACCTGCACCAAAAGAAGCGCGTAAGCATTGATAATGCTTAGTGAGACGGTCATCCCGTCTCACCGGTTATACACACATATGATCAAAGATTAAACGTAATCAAAATGCACTTAACGAACAGCCAAACACATACCGCAATAGAGCTCCATTACAAACACAACACACAACATGGACAATCCCCATTTCACACCCAATGGTCTAGTTCCTAAGCACACATCAATCACGGAAAATCAATGATCATACAGTTCGAACCACGGTCACGCACTCACTTTTGCTTTGACGGTAGAGTCTACACGAAAACTTTAGAACCTCAAGCTTGATTCCTCTTGGTACAATCACACACTAAGATATCCACTACAAGCCTGCCAAGATAGAACATAATATTCCCTAAAAAGATTAATCTCACTAGCCTTAAGCTCAAAAGCTTAAACCTCAAACTCGGATTCCTCCTTCCCAAAAACAGAGCCTCACTAGAACGATCGTAACTCTTACTCTAGTCAAACGTTTAACAATTCCTTCAGTCAATCTCAAGACAAGCATCTCAAGAATTTATCTACCAAATTTCAACTCATTCCAACACGATTTGAGTGCCCAAACACTCTCCCTACTCAACCCCGTCGGGATTTACTCTGTTTTGAGCGGTTTTGGGCGAAAATCTATATCTCTCAAACCACTTAACATAATCCTACGAAATTTGGTAGATAATTAGGCAAGAGATTGAAGAACTTACCCACAAAGTTTCAGACAAAACCGAGCTATTTATCTAGGCCGATCTTCCCCCTGAATCAGCTCCCAAAACTCTGTTTTTCTCCAAGTTTCTTTCTCCTCTTCTCTTTCTTCTTCTTTCTCATTTTCTCTCTTCTTCTCTCTCTCTCTCTCCCTAGCTCGAAATCATCCTCTTCCCATGAGAAAAATGGAGAAGAAGAAGTGTGTAGAACCTTTGAGAAGAAGGAGAAGATATTTTTGTGGTTTAATCAAATTAAACCAAACTGAACCGAGACACTTCCGTCCAAATTCCTGAAATATTTGAGACACTTCCCCGTCTCCAAGTATTTTTTTCACTTCCGTCGAAACACTATTCATTCTGAAAAATACTATTCCGAACCAAATCAACCCGAATTGGTTCCGACATGATTAATCTTCCGATTAATCAAACAAAACTCTACTCGATAATTTATTAATCGATCTTAACATTGTTCCTATTTCTTCCGGAACAATACAACACAGTACAAAACTTATACAACAAGTAAGAATTACTTGTTCGGTAAGAAATAACTTGGGGTACGGATGTTACAATTCTCCCCCACTTAATTAGATTCGTCCTCGAATCTTAAGACTTCATCCGCCTTACAACTCACTTGGAAGAATTGCACTTCCATCCTCACCCTAGGTTCCCAAGTTTCCACCTCAATTCCGTCACAATCCCACACACTCAATCTCGGAAGTCTTCATCCTCCCGTCAACCCTGATTCTACGATTTAGAATCCTCACGGGTCTCGCCTTGACCCTAAATTCGGTGATAACTCAGGTGGGATCTCCGGTAACACCTGATCATCCCTATGCAAGCACTTCTTCAACTTAGAAACATGGAACACATTATGAAATGCTTGCATAGACGCTGGCAACTCCAGCTTGTAAGCAACAGGTCCAACTCGTTCCACCACTTGGAACGGTTCCAAACAACAGGTGCCATCCCGATACTCGCCTGGTAACTGTTATTATACGCAAACTCTACCAGGCTCAGATAATCAGCCCAATGGCCACACCAATCCAGCACACACATCCTCAAAAGGTCCTCGAGAGTCTGAATGGTTCTCTCTGACTGCCTATCCGTCTGAGGATGATATGTTGTACTCATGTGCACCTTGGTGCCCATCTCCTGCTGAAACTCTCGCCAGAATATCAACGTAAACTTACTATCACGGTCCGATACAATACTCGTAGGTACGCCATGCAATCTAACAATCTCATTGATGTACCTCCTCGCCAAAACCCGAGCCCCATCTGTTTTCCTTATGGCCAGGAAATGAGCAGACTTCGTCAAACGATCAACAATAACCCATATAGCATCTCGGCCCCGCGAATTCGGCAATCCAACCACGAAATCCATCGTAACCATGTCCCATTTCCACTCAGGAATGGGTAAGCTCTACAACAATCCGCTGTGAACCTGATGCTCTGCTTTTACCAACTGACAAGTCTCACAGCTGGCCACCCACTTGGCTACATCTCTTTTCATTCCGACCCAATGGTAATACCGTTTCAAATCTCGGTACATCTTAGTCGCCCCGGGATGAATAGAGAATCGACTCTGGTGTGTGCCTCCCGAAGAATATCTCTCCTCAACTCCTCGTCATTAGGCACACATACTCGACCATGAACCAAGATGGTTCCCTTATTCGAAATCTCATACTCGGATCTCTCATCCTTAAAAGCTTTAATCAAAGCCTCATCCTTCTCTTGTGCCGCCTGCACTCTACTCAAAATATCTGCCTGATTAGCCGCTTCTAACCCCAACGGCTCTAACTCATCAGAAACGACGCATAGCTGCAGGATACTAATCATACTCATCAACTCCTCAGCATCCCTCTCGATACTTGCAGCTACTCGCTTTCTGCTTAAGGCATCGGCAACGAGATTAGCTTTCCCCGGGTGATAAGCTATCTCAAGGTCGTAGTCTGCCATACACTCCATCCATCTCCTCTGTCTCAAGTTCAACTCAGGTTGAGTGAACACATATTTGAGACTCTTGTAATCCGTAAACACCTGCACCTTACCACCAGACAGATATGATCTCCATATCTTCAAAGCAAACACCACCGCAGCCATCCCTAAGTCATGAGTCGGATAATTAGCTTCATGTTTCCTCAACTGTCTTGAAGCATAAGCTATAACCTTCCCATGCTGCATCAAAACACAACTCAATCCTAACCTCGAGGCATCCGTATAAACCACAATAGCTCCTTAGGATCCGGTAGAGCCAACACTGGAGCGGTAGTCAACATCTCCTTAAGTCTCACGAAGCTCTCTTCACACTTCTGAGACCAAACATAGGGGACATCCTTCCCCGTCAATCTCGTCATAGGCTGAGCGATACTCGCAAAACCTTTGACGAATCTCCTATAATAACCCGCTAGACAGAGAAAACTTCTTATCTCCGTAGCATTCTCGGGTCTCGGCCATTCCCTGATGGCCTTAATCTTCTCTGGGTCAACGGAAACTCCACTCTCAGAAACTACGTGACCCAAAAATCCGATTCTAAGCGCACCTGCTATCCTCAACAACACATACAACCTCAGCAAAACTCAAGGTTTGGATCGTCCACTTAGATCCTTCCCCAAGTGCACTTACTACCCTTGACGGCAACTGTAGCACGACAGCTACTCCCAACGACAGTCGTGGTACCACAACTTATCACCAAACCGGTCACAACACAACAACCAAATCTCATCACCTATTATATCAGTGCTTCTACTATGACTCACTCTAGCCATAACCGTACTTATACTATAACTCAGCAGTGACTGCAGTCACACCCATATGACAGCTCAACTACCCGTACGAGACTTCACTTTTCTCAATACAGAGCAGTGTTCCACTCTCATCAATGCCCCTAAAACCATCAATCAAGCTCGGTATTGTTCCATACTCGGTTCCATAACACCCCCGGATTTATCATCACAAGATCATACGTGGTCACCCAACGGCTAACTCGTCGAAATCCAATATCCCCGAATTCGAACAAGTCGAAATCCAACACCTCCGGATTCGAACGAGTTAAGTCCGTCAAACGACCTAGTACATTAGAATCCCGCATTACTGGATCCTAATATACTAAATCCCCGTGAGATCCAATATCATAGGACCTCACCCCGAGCTACCGATCTAGGATATCACATAATCCTAATCAGTAAAACCCCCCCGAGATCCAATATCATAGGATCCCACCCTGGGCTACCGATCTAGGATATCACATAATCCTAATCAGTAAAAACCCTCTGAGATCATAAGATCTCACCCTGGACTACCGATCTAGGTACCGCATATCCTAATCAGTAAAAACCCTCTGAGATCATAAGATCTCACATTGGGCTACCGATTTAGGATACCGCATATCCTAATCAGTAAAAATCCTCTGAGATAATAAGATCTCACATTGGGCTACCGATCTAGGATATCGTATATCCTAATCAGTAAAAACCCACCCTGTTAGGATTATCAGATAATCCTAACCAACATCATTAGAGTCAAATATCATATAACTCTGATGACCCCTCATTGGGATTATATCACAAAACTCCAATGACCCCAACCACGTAGTAAGATCTGATGACATAACCCAAAAATCCCGAACCAAGATAGAACAAACACTGCTCCCAACTTCCCAACACATGACATACCACATCATGTATCAAATCCGTCGATACATGAAACATCATACCATGTACTCGACATCCCTAATACATGCAATGCCACAATATGTATCACCCACATCACCAGATACCTGTTTTAATAACACGCATATCCCATAGAATTCTGCCAACCACAGAATGAGATTCCCCAGTTCATCATCATCCCATTATGTTTTACGGTCTAATATCCCCTGAGATCGCATCGATACTCAACCATCATACACTCTCACTCCCTATGACAATCTCATCAATACTCAACCGAGATCAGACGATCTAGCAATCCAAACCCATCTATCCAAAGTTCCACTGGCAATTACCTCGACCTTTGCCTGCGTACTACTCAAAAATCCACTTTCAGAGATCGGATCGGTCGATCCTGTCCCCTAATCGATCGATCTCGACTACTAAAAACAAACCGTAACACCACACCTTGCCGGATCGATCGATCTTCCCCAATTTGATCAATCTTTCTTATTCCCATCGATCCTAAACTTCCTGATACCCCCGATCGATCGATCTCCTCTCAAGATCGGTCGATCCTCTCCTCAAAATACCTCTGATTACATAACCGACATAGTGGCTCGATCGATCTGCCCCGTGGCTCGATCGATCCTCCTCTGTTCTGAAAATAGAGTTTACCAAAACTTGAGTAATTCTTAACCAAAAATCACTCAACAACTTAACCGACCTTCTCATCCACTATACCTCTAAATATCACTTAACTCATGCAACCCCATGCACATCCAATGGCGTAAACCACTTAAAACACTCAATATAATTATAAACACGTCCACATAATTCAATCAGATAAGAATTCTAACCCGAGGTCGGGTTGGAGTGGCTCGCGTCTCCCGACTCGATGCTCAAAGAGTAAGCTCTGGGAGTCACCGCAGCCCCTTAGGTGGTGGTGCTTTTGACCCTCTCCCACCTTGTTGGAACTTAGGACATGAAGCCTTAATGTGTCCCACCTCCTTACAGTGATAACAAAACCTCGTATCACCCGTTGGGCAGTTAGCAATCCGATGATCTATAATTCCACACCCATAACATCCGGATTGCCCACTAGAAGCACTCTTCCTTTTAAGCCCTCTTCAATCATGGCCGCTCTCTCAACTAACTCGGCCACATGTACATAACTCCTCACAATGCATCTATGCTTCAACTCAAGGCGCATACCGCGCAAAAACCTCCTCACTTGGGCCTGTTCATCCTCGAGGCCCCTTCCAGCAAATCTCCAAAGTAGGTTAAACTCCACTTCATATTCCCGTACCGACCTCGTTCCCTGAGACAAATCTAAAAACTCTGTCTCTAATCTATCTATGGCCTCTTGCGGGAATTACTAGAGGTTAAACTCTTCACAAAAACCTCCCCAGGTATCAGCATCGTTGGCTCTCCGGGCCAACACACTCCTCCATCACATGTGTGCATTTTCTTCTAGGTAATGCACCGCCAAGTCTATTTTGTACTCCTCCAGACATCTCACCGAGGGGAAGTTTCTCTCCAATCTCGACTTCCACTCATCCGCCTCCACCGGCTTAGCACCTCCCTGAAAGAATTTGGTGCCTAGCCTTTGCATGTGGTCCAACACCGTGAGGTACGGTGGAACCATAGGACCCACAACATCTTCCCTTGCCTCGGGATTCACCACTCTCGGTGGCTTACTAATAACGGGTGGCATTTGAGGAACTTGAGCCGGTACTGCCCTGGTAACCTTTCTAATATCTGAGCCAGGAACCCCATCATTTGATTCATTTGATTCACCCCAGCTTGTTGTTGAGCCTCAACCGCGGTTCATTACCAACCGCCTGAGCCGCATTACCCGCAGCTCCACTATCCTCCTCCCCAACAACATTCTCCTCTCATGGGGTTCACACACTTTTCCCGCTCAACCGGTTCCCTTGCCACCCTTCCTCTTCTTCTACCTCTACTTCTATCTCTTCTAGTACCTCTCACCATACTCGATAATCAACAAGGCATTCAATTCTCACAACCTAAATTAAACAACACCAAAAACACGAAAGAAGTCTTACCGTGGAACCTTTTTCTTGGCCGAAGAGGATGATCTCTAATCCAACTCACAATCACATAACCACATATCCACATTAATCATACGTACAATCAATCAATCAAACAATCACAGAGCAAGCGGGTCACCCCACAAATCTTAGAACCGCTTCCGCTCTGATACCAAATTGACACACCCCATCCCGAGTACAAAACGGAAAACGCGTGCAAAATCAAGAAACCCAGGATTTTTTTTTTTTTAAAATAATTTTCGGTTAAAACCAACAATCAAAAACGGTTTAAACCCATACAAGTAAAACCTCTTTCTTGCGATCCAAATCAAATACTAAACATCTAAATTAAAATAAAACAATTAGGTTTTAAAATAGGGATCGATCGATACAACCCGAGGATCGATCGATCTCGGATACTAAAAACAGAGTACTTTAAAACAGAGTTGTGCATATCGATTGATCCACCTTCGGATCGATCGATCCCGACCCCACGAAAAATTCCAGAAAATCTCGGATCAAAAGCACCCCCTTGAGAACGGTCGAACCTAACCTGATCGATCGATCCCGATATAGGATCGATCCTTCTCGATCGGCCCCAAAACGATCACACTGGATCGATCGATCTCGCCTAGGATCGATCGATCCTGCCCCTATAAAACAGACCCGAAAAAAAAATCTGCACCAACCGACCTACAGGATCGATCGATCCTACCTGGATCGGTCGATCCCAATCCCTGTCCTGCAACACGAAAACATAACACCAAGCAAGGAGTAACCACAACTAACACCCAACCAAAACCTCAACAATTATCACCATTTAACCATTCAAAAACCATTTCAAACAACACTAGCTAGCGCATAAGTAAGTCCCAAAACATTATTTTCCAAGGCATTAAAGCATACGAAACAAAAAGATACGAAACCCGCTTAACGCCTAAATCATCCTCCACCTTCGGCCTTGGTTCCACGAGCTCCATGATCCTAAGATTTCTTTTTACCTGCACCAAAAGAAGCGCGTAAGCATTGATAATGCTTAGTGAGACGGTCATCCCGTCCCACCGGTTATACACACATATGATCAAAGATTAAACGTAATCAAAATGCACTTAACGAACAGCCAAACACATACCGCAATAGAGCTCCATTACAAACACAACACACAACATGGACAATCCCCATTTCACACCCAATGGTCTAGTTCCTAAGCACACATCAATCACGGAAAATCAATGATCATACAGTTCGAACCACGGTCACGCACTCACCTTTGCTTTGACGGTTGAGTCTACACGAAAACTTTATAACCTCAAGCTTGATTCCTCTTGGTACAATCACACACTAAGATATCCACTACAAGCCTGCCAAGATAGAACATAATATTCCCTCAAAAGATTAATCTCACTAGCCTTAAGCTCAAAAGCTTAAACCTCAAACTCGGATTCCTCCTTCCCAAAAACAGAGCCTCACTAGAACGATCGTAACTCTTACTCTAGTCAAACGTTTAACAATTCCTTCGGTCAATCTCAAGATAAGCCTCTCAAGAATCTATCTACCAAATTTAAACTCATTCCAATACGATTTGAGTTCCCAAACACTCTCCCCACTCAACCCCGTCGGGATTTACTCTGTTTTGAGCGGTTTTGGGAGAAACTCCATATCTCTCAAACCACTTAACATAATCCTACGAAATTTGGTAGATAATTAGGAAAGAGATTGAAGAACTTACCCACAAAGTTTCAGCCAAAACCGAGCTATTTATCTAGGCCGATCTTCCCCCTGAATCAGCTCCCAAAACTCTGTTTTTCTCCAAGTTTCTTTCTCCTCTTCTCTTTCTTCTTCTTTCTCATTTTCTCTCTTCTTCTCTCTCTCTCTCTCCCTAGCTCGAAATCATCCTCTTCCCATGAGAAAAATGGAGAAGAAGAAGTGTGTAGAACCTTTGAGAAGAAGGAGAAGATATTTTTGTGATTTAATCAAATTAAACCAAACCGAACCGAAATCACTAAACCGCAATCTATCGATTTTAAATTAATTTCTCCCGCTCGGTTTAGTAATTCCGTCCAAATTCCTGAAATATTTGAGACACTTCCCCGTCTCCAAGTATTTCTTTCACTTCCGTCGAAACACTATTTATTCTGAAAAATACTATTCCGAACCAAATCAACCCGAATTGGTTCCGACATGATTAATCTTCCGATTAATCAAACAAAACTCTACTCGATAATTTATTAATCGATCATAACATTGTTCTTATTTCTTCCGGAACAATACAACACAGTACAAAACTTATACAACAAGTAAGAATTACTTGTTCGGTAAGAAATAACTTGGGGTACGGATGTTACATAAACCCTTCTATGTTGGCTCCAAATGCAATGAAAAGAAACTTAAACCTGTCATCTTGGTCAACATCAAGTTTAATAACTGTCCCAGGATTAACTCGCCTAATCATGTACAAGTAACTTGGTAGTTGTTCAGATCCATATTTTGAACTTCCCGTGACTAATTCTTGCGCAAACTTTAAAATACGTGTGTCTTCCGGTACCCAATCCTTAGTCTGTATCGTCTTGTCAGAGCATCAGCGACAAGATTGGGGACCACCTTCGGTCCAACAGAGCCTACAAAATCTACGTATAGGCGTCCAAGTATCTCATGAGTAGCTTATCGACAACGGTCAGAACGCTTAGTGACATAACATGTGTGCTTCGGTACGTAATCCTTAATATAAAATTGAAGACCATCTCCAACAGTCCTAGCCCTAACCCACCATGTACACTCTTTTACCCAACACCTTACCGTATACAAATTTGGCGTTATATGGTCCACACTAAAGTCAAATTTATGTATAACTGAAAGAATCTTCAATTTCTTCAACAACTCCTCCTTTGTGGCGTAAATCTGCCCAACATCTAGCTCTACTGAAGACAATTCCAATTGGCGACACTGAGTTTCCTTTTCTAATTTCTTTTTTTTGGGTGGGAGAATATGCTTCTCATCCTCGTCATCTATATAGTTTTTACCATACCGTAGTTATCATCAGAGCTTGTTCCATCCGTGTCATCGCAGTAATCAAATCTGTATTCACCATCTTCTACCACTTTTTCTTGGTTGACCTGTTCTCCCTTCGTCTTCGTATCTTTCTCTTTTTTGATTTGTTGACTTGATCCTCTTTTCTCTGTAAGCTCCACACAGAGACGGATTGTGCATGTCTTTACTTGCGTCAAAAAACTTTCCAATTGACGATAACTCTCAACTAAAACTGGCGGTGTATCTTCTGGTAAATTTGGGAAACTCCTCTTCGATAACATATAGCTCAATTTGAGGTCAAAATTTTGATCCAGGCCAAATTCATCATAAACACACACCAACCAAATTGACATAGGTAGTATCGCGATAAACTCCTACTAGTTTACACCTTCTCGTGTTGTCAACACTGAAAATCCACCGATTTTTCTACTTTCTCCAACTACCACATACTAATATAATTTGCTCCATGAAGAAGAGAATGAACAAAATTTTGGAGAAAGGAAAGAGAATGAACAAAATTTGAGAGAGCTTGGTTCTAACCGTTTTGTCACTATATCGGAGAAAAGAAAGGGGATCAACGAGACTACATCAGCCACCCAAAGACACAATGATGATATCCTAGTTCGGTTATGACAAAAAAGTCTTTTCATACTTGATAGCATCGTATTTTACATGTTTTTATGCATTATAATAAGTTAGTTTTAGTCTTTATAACTAACATTTAGTATAAGATTAGTGTTTCTGCGTGTGGTTATATATATTTCTAGGTACTTGGAGCTAAAACTCAATGTTTAGAGTGTTTCTGGAGCTTGCTAGAACCTATGGGAGAGTTGGCACCACCACTTGGATCATGCACATTCAGATAAAGATTTCACAAAGTCCGAAGAAGGTAGAATCGACCCTAGAATCGACTTGTAGGGGTCGATATGGAGTCCGAAAGATTTCCAGAGAATACTCTCAGAGGATGCATCGACCAGTCAAGCCCAAGAGATTCACATCGACCCAAGAATCGACTAATCAAGGTCGATTCTGACGTCCGAGAAAGCTAGAAAATTTCCTACGTAGCAAGACATGATTCGGGTAACTTGTCATCTCGAGTTTTAAGATTCCAGAAACAAGATAAGGACGAAATAGAATACTGTAAGAATCCCTAGGACTATATAATCATTTATAATCTCACTAGAAAACATAATTTAAAATAGAGAACTTTTGTAGCAACCACTTCTAAAAACCCTAATAAAGAGTTTTTTTTTTTCTTTCTTTTCTTCTGTTTTAGAGTAGATCTTTTAGACCACTAGGGTGGTGGTCGATGATGGGATCGATTTTTAGGGTTTAATATATGTTTGATTGTTTTTAATTGATATAGCTACCTTTTCTATGCATCTTAATGCTAAGTATTCTCTTATGGGAGATGTTTAAGTGTACAACTGAATCCAGTAGGTGTGGTTGTACTATTAAAAATTTCATGTGCCACGAAAGTGGGTAGAGATCTCAGATCTGCATAGTTAGGAGTATTAGCTATGGTCGAGTTTGTTATTTGATAGAGTAGTTCTATGCTTATCTAGCCCTGATCAAGTTAGGTAAAGATCTCAGGAGGACTTCACCACGACAGTGGGATGGACTCTAGAAATAGATTTATCATTTACTTTGTGTCTTAGACACGTTTTTACTAATACTGACCCTATTGGATCGCTGGTGGTGTGATAACGCTTGCGATGTGTCTATCACTCATAAAAGTATTCGATGATGGGATTGTATGTAATGCATCTTCATTCACCACGAGAGTGGATTTGAATATAGAGACTAGCATACCACGAGAGTGGACTAGCAAGACATGAAAAATCCTTAGAATGACAAACACAAATTATTTAGATAAAACATAAACTCTATATCTAGATTCCCAGAATTAAGACTATCACTCAATCCTCTGTAAATATTAATTTAGGTTTTAGTTGATGTTTTAGTTTATTTATTTTATGCATGTTAAATTAGGAACCAACCCCTAATTCTCTATTTTGCTTAGATTAGATTTAGATTTGTACTCTCTGTGTGTTGTTCTTAGTCCATGTAGATAGACCCCATAATTACTACAACTGCATGACTGTGCACTTGCGGTTTTATGGTTTAAACTCTCGAGAATACCCTATGGGTAAACTTGGATGAAACCTGAGAATGGGATAATCGAAAAAAATTACTGCATCAAGTTTTTGGCGTCGTTGCCGGAGATTGAAGCAATAACCAATAGAGATTTAGTTTAGATCTGAGACTAAGTTTTTTTGTTTTTTTTATTAATTATTTATTTCTTTGAATTTTAGATGATCACCAAAAAAATAAAATAAATAAATAAATAAAAAACGGAAAAAGAGAATAGATCGAATGGAGCAGCTATTAAAAGAAGTACCTGCTGTTGAGCTTGAGAGCATCCTTCACCCTAATAGGAATGCTGCTCAAGGTGGTGATGCATGTCGGGTGGCTGCACACCAACCAAAGGTTGCTCTGACGATCGGTACTGATCACCTGGATCAGTTTGACAAGCTTTGTGGCACATTAAATCAACGGAGTCTTAGAAGACGCTCTGACACTACGCCTATTCCCATTCTCTTTGGGTGACAAAGCTAATCAGTGGGTGATGAGATTGGAGGAGAACACATCAGAAAACCCATTGGTGGACAGCATCAGACCAATGAATCGACCTATCACGGTCGATATTGCGGATTCTAAATTTCTAGAACGAAGTCCCGGACAAGAGCATCGACCAATCAGGGTCAATGCCCTGCCCATCGTTCCACTACATCAACCAAACAAGGTCGATATACTTCCAGTACAACTCATGGAGAAGCACATCGACCTATCCAGGTCGATTCTAGATCTGCTGGGCATCTCCATCGGTCTAACTGGACCGATACTGCTGCTGCCTCGAGCACTGTACCTCCCCATCGCCCCTCAACGATGGATGGTCATAGCATCAAGTATAAGTATCGAACAATCATGATCGCTCCCCATTCTGGAGATACCAAGAGTGCTACCTCGACGCCACGATCACAATCAAGGAAGGAATCTCTTGGTGAAGAGACCATTAACAATGACTACACTTCTGCTGGGGAGAAATCCATTCACCATACCGACTCCAAAATGATCGATTCGAAGAACCATCGTGCAACCACTTGGCCATCGTCACATTCATCTGACCACTCTATGAGGTCGTCAAGCTCACGACGTTAAAAAAGCACTTTACCTTTGTACATACAGTTTTTTTTTAGGATTTTCATTTTTTTTTCTACTTTTTGGTTTTTCTATTTTTTTTGTTTTTGTTTCTTGTTTTTCATGTGTTCTTCACCATTAAAAAAACAAAATCAGGACTTGCACACGTGGAAGCTGCCAAACCACAACCCGATAAGAGAATTACGGTAAGTATTTCTCTTGTTTTTCCCCTTTACTGGTTTTATATCATAACGAGGATGTTGTGAAATAAGTGTGGGGGGAGTTTTGCGATTAATGGAGGTAATTATTTTCCTTGACATCTTTTGATGTAAGTTTTACCAAAAGTTTTTCGCATTTTGAGAGATTGTTACACTCTTTTGCTCGTTCATAAGTTCAATAACGTATGAAAATTTTTTTAATGAGGTAGCAATAGAACTTGTTAATTGTGTTATTTGTGTTGACATTTGGATGCTTTGTTGGAGAGTGTTTGATTTTTACTAGGAAACATGGAAACCCCATGAGTGGATCAACAAACCCCAAAAGGATCGTTCTTTCAAAGATTTTGGCAAATCGGAGTCAACTTCTCACCATAACGAACTTTTAACTTCTCGATTTGGGGCTTGAGATATGTGATACCTCTCAAGACACGTCCATGCGAGTATATTTCTCCTCTTCCTTCCTTTCAATAAGAAAAGAAAGAAAAGAAAAGGATATAGGTAAGAAAGAAGTGAACCGGGCATTGGAAGCTACCACATTTAATGTTCGCATCTCATGGAAACCTATCCAAGAAAAGAAAAGGTGATTGATAGAAAAAATAAAATGATACCCTATAAAAGTAGAGAAAAATCAATCGACCTTGAAGTGAGAAAAAGGAGAGGAAAAGAAATGTACCAAGATGGTCTTGAGCTTACAGAAATTCGAAAGAGTAAGTGTTCATGTTTTATGATCTATACTCCCAAGTTGAGAACTCACACTTAGAATAAAAAGAGAGGTTGACAATAAGGAGTCAAAGATCAAAGGAGGAGTGGTTTGAACTAAGATGCGTTGCTATGCTTATGGTGAAGTACGGTAGGAATCATCTCACCTCCACAAGGACGAAAAACATCTAACACAACAATGTCACAAGGTACGAGTTCACTATCTTTATCTTTACTGCTTTCACTAAAATAACTTCACCATACTTAGCTTTTTTTTGCTTGAGGACAAGCAAAGGATAAGTGTGGGGGAGTTGATAACATCGTATTTTACATGTTTTTATGCATTATAATAAGTTAGTTTTAACGTTTATAACTAACATTGAGTATATGATTAGTGTTTTTGTGTATGGTTATATGCTTCTAGGTACTTGGAGCTAAAACTCGATGTTTAGAGTGTTTCTGGAGCTTGCTAGAACCTATGGAAGAGTTGGCACCGCCACTTGGATCATGCACATTCGGAGAAAGATTTTACAAAGTCCGAAGAAGGTAGAATCGACTCCAGAATCGACCTGTAGGGGTCGATATGGAGTCCGAAGGATTTCCAGAGAATACTCTCAGAGGATGCATCGACCAGTCAAGCCCAAAAGATTCACATCGACCCAAGAATCGACCAATCAAGGTCGATTCTGACGTCCGAGAAAGCTAGAAAATTTCCTACATGGCAAGACATGATACAGGCAACTTGTCTTCTCGAGTTTTAAACTTCCAGAAACAAGATAAGGACAAAATAGAATATTCTAAGAATCCCTAGGAATATATAATTACTTGTAATCTCACTAGAAAACACAACTTAGAATAGATAACTTTTGTAGCTACCATTTTTTAAAACCCTAATAAAGAGTTCTTTTTTTTTTTACTTATTTTATTCTGTTTTAGAGTAGATCTTTTAGACCACTAGGATGGTGGTCGATGATGGGATCTATTTTTAGGGTTTAATATATGTTTGATTGTTCTTAATCGATATAGCTACCTTTCTATGCATCTTAATGCTAAGTATTCTCTTATGGGAGAAGCTTAAGTGTATAACTGAATCCAGTAGGTGTAGTTGTACTATTAGAGATTTTCTGTGCCACGAGAGTGGGTAGAGATCTCAGATCTGCATAGTTAGGAGTATTAGCTATGGTCGAGTTTGTTATTTGATAGAGTAGCTCTATGTTTATCTAGTCCTGATCAAGTTAGGTAAAGATCTCAGGAGGACTTCACCACAAGAGTGGGATGGACTCTAGAAATAGATCTATCATTTACTTTGTGTTTTAGATACGTTTTTACCAAAATCTCTACCATGTAGTTTTTTTTTTTTTTTTGATGAAAATCTAGAAAACTAAAAATCCGACCTGCCGGAAATGAACCAGCAACCATGTAGTTTAATAAAGAATTGTTGGAAAAATTTTAAAACTCCTACGTACAACTCTACAATTAAAACAGTGAAGATAATGACATAGCGTAATCACAAAGTCTTTGAATTTGTGTTTGAAAGAGAGACTCTTTTTTCTAATCGAAGTGGAGAATAGTTCGTAGATTTTGGACTTATTTGGTTGTGTATGTAGATTTTAGATTTTTGCTATAAAATTTGATCTGTGGATTTTTTTTTTCTTGTAACTTCAGAATTTAAGTTATAGAACCAGCTTTCCATAACAAATAATTGTAGAGATAACTTTTCATAATTTTTCAAATACCAAAATTTATGTTTTAAGTTTTTAGCTTTGTACAGCCAAAAAAAGGAAACAACAATAAAAGTGGTTTTACATTTAAAAAAGATGTGTAAAAAATGATTGTTTTGAATTTAAAAGTTTAAATCCAAATATGGATGTAGAAATATTACAAAGCATAACCAATCACGTCCATGTCCCTTTGTGATGTTTTCCTTCTTTATTTTTTACCGAACATTGTTTGCCCCTATTTCTGAGAGCTCATAATTTTGTAAGCATGTTTTCTGCTCCCTCTATCTCATAACACAATGGTTGGTTCACATATACTTTTATTCGTTGAATCACTTCCAAACTCACTAAGCGACTGAATGAGCAATGGTTCGCCTCTTGATCAAGCTCAAAACTAAACCACCAGACTTCCTGCCGTAAAATCTGGTCCACTGTCTAGTCAGTTATATTTATCTGACTTGAATGTAATAGACAAAAAAAAAAGAATGACAGAGAGTTTTCGAGAGGATAAACCTTTTGCGTTCCTCCCAAATATCGTTATGATCATTCCCTCTCAAACAGAATTGACTAGTCCCATAGATTCCAAAATCCACACGACATATAAAATACATTCATTTTAAATTTAAATGTTTTATATTGGAGCTAAGAGGTTTTTTTATAAGGTAAAAGTGGTAAATGGCGAATCTACATCTTTTTGGCATGACGACTGGTCTTCAATGGGAAGACTGATAGATCACACGGGACCGAGGAGCTCTATTGATTTTGGTATCGACGGTAATATGATGGTTTTTGATTTACCATCTTCTTGTTGACGGAAACATCATCGGATTGCAACTTGGAACGACATCGAGAAAGAAATTCAGAAATTCCTTGTGCGGAATCAGGTTCAGGCTCCGGACATCCATCTTTGGCAGTATAAACCGGATGCCCATCGTGGAAGTGGCCAAAGAACTAAAGAAGATCCAAAGATGTCTTAAAACGACTCTTCTTCTCCGTCAGGTGAAACCCAATATGACTCTCCCCAAGTCATTTCTTCCTCAGTCCTACTCTCAAACCAGACTTAAAACACACAAAAGGCATTTGCTAAGTTGAGCTGGTTTCGGTTTCTGAGAAAAAATCGAAGAATGTGCTGAAAATAACTTTGATTCTTGTTTGTATTTTAAGACATTATCATAAATTAATAATTGTATAAACTTATATTTATATATATATATACACATGTATATATCTAAGAAAATTTAGGGAAATGTGATTCTAATGTTGTATGTTTTTTCTTGAATTTTCATTAATTCTTGTTAGAATTCATTTCTAATATTTTTACTGGATTGAAAATTTTTGGTATTGTTTTCTAGACATGATAATTGCTTTTTTACTTGTAGTTGGTACTTCGTTCTCAGAAAAATATTGATTAAAACAGAAAAAAATCTTATTTTTAAATAAAAAATTTTAAAAATTTTGAAATTAGGCAAATCTCTCTATAAATCAATAAATATTAATTTATTGATAAATTAATATTTATTGATTTATAGAGAGATTTGCCTAATTTCAAAATTTTTAAAATTTTTTATTTAAAAATAAGATTTTTTTTGTTTTAATCAATATAAATTAATAATATATTTTAGTCCCGACATATTAATTTATATAGGTTTTACTGTATACTTTTTCAAAACGTATATGTTTCCTAAAAATTTTGAAAATTTTTGTTTTAGCGTTTCCACATGTTTTGATTCCGCATTCACATTTCTCTTTTCATGCAACTTAGAATAACAATATATATATTTTGCAGGATTTATTATGAGAATTTACTAACCGAAGTGAACTGAACCAAACAGACCATAGCCAAAATAATTTATTTTTTGAATTCATTATCTCTCAATCTCTTTTTTCTTCGGTTCGGTTAAAATATAGGACGGGATGTGTTTATACTTATGGACTTATTTCTTCCAACTTCCCATAAGTAGAAGCGGGATTTAGAAAAGTCCAAGTCCTCAAATGACTTTCTGACCATAACGCGGTAGTGAACAAATATTATCTCTCTTCAGTATAATAATATAGGATTGGGATGTGTCTGACTTATTTACTTATGGACTTACTTCTTCCAACTTTCATACGTAGAAGCGGGACTTAGAAAAGTGTAAGTCTTCAAATCTCTTTCTGACTATGGTTTTATCTTTACGCGGAAGGGCCTCGTTATTGAATATTCAACAACATATTAGAAATACTTAATCTAAATATTCCTATCCTTTTTTAACTCAGTTTTTTTTCCTTTTAATTTACGTTTTGAGATGGGTTGGCGGAGGAAGAAGCATAATAGAAGAAGCAAATATTATATATTGGCAAATCATCACTTTTTAAAGAAGATAATTCGATTTGGCATTTATATTATATATTGGCAAATCATTAATACACTAATATAAATACCCATTTCGTGATCAACTCAGTGTGAGATCTTGAATCCTATCTGGTGTAAAGTACTTTTTTCATCTTCTTAATTTAGGTTTTGAGATGGATTGGTGGAGGAAGAAGAAGAATAAGAAGAAGCTAATATTGGACAGAGAGAAGCGAATATGGGAGAAAGAGGTGAAGCGAATATTGGAGAGAGGGGCTATGTTGTTAGAAGATCTCATCGAGTGTTGCGACGGCAAATCCAACCCCATCAAATTCTTCTCTGCTGATGAGATCCTCAAAGCCACCGACAGTTTCAGCGACTCTAATCGTGTTTCTCAATTATCTAATTATAGCCACATATGGTATTCAGGTAAGAACGAGAACCAACACGAAATACTTATCACGAAAGATGTATACAGGTTCGATACATACCGAGAAGGAACCTTTTGCCGCGACATAGCAGTTTCATCGATGGTGAGTGGTCACAAAAACTTCCTGAAATTGCTTGGAGGTTGTCTTGAGTTTGAAGATCCTGTCTTGGTTTTTCATGGTGTAAAGAAACATTACAACTTAGATATAAGTGAACAGCCGTGGAAAAGGAGAATGAAGATAGCAGAAAATATCGCTTTAGCTAACCTTTTATTTTTAAATATGTATTTTTTATAAAAATAGATTAAGTGTTTAGACATTTTTATCTTTAATAGTTTTTTTGTTAGTATTAAAAACTAATGGTATTGTATGTAATTTTCTTAGAAATTAAATGTTATTTTCAAATTGGTACTTTCCAAATATTAGTAAGTGATTCCTATATTTTAATATATAATTAATAAAATTTATTGGTTTCACTTTTATTAAATGATTCAACATTAAATCTTATTTAATACTTATATTCATGTTATTAAATTATCAAAAACATTGATAAAAAAGGTTCAAACCAAAAAACAACATTAAATCTAAATTTATCTTTTTGAAATTTAATTATTTATTGTAAAATTATAATTAATTCCTACAGTTTACATATGTTATATACATATGTATTTTCATGCGTTTTTGCATATGTTTTCATGCGTTTTTGTGCAATTGAGAGATTTTGAATACTTTTCTTAAGATATTGCATATTACAATTATGATAAAATAATTAGTGTTTCGAATATATTCGATCTATTTCATGATTTTTGTTTGAAAATTGCATTTTAGTATCTCTCATTTAAGTTGAATAAGAATCCAATTATAACCACGACTATTAAAGTATAACTCATGTATAATTATTTTGCTATTTTATTTTGTTATTGTAATGTTATTACCATCATAATTGGTGGACCTATGTATTAAACTATAAAATATTAAGTTTATATATAAATTTAGTGATAAAAGTAGTCTAGTGGTGAAAAATGCACCACTTAAAATTTAAAGTTAGGGGTTCAATTCCTTATTTAAACTTTTTTGGATTTTTTTTTTGCACCCGGTCAAATATTTTTCTGGATTTGCCACTAAGACATCATTATATACACGACAAAATACAACGTATATTATGTATGTGATTAATTTATTCATTTTATTCATTACTAATCAATTTATCATTGTAAACATAACCATATTTATTTCATAATGCATTATATGTTAGAGTAGTAGTAAATATTTCAGTTATCTACTAATAATTTTCTTTATAATCGATTATTTCAAGCACAATATGAGACATCATCTAGTTGTTCTATATTACAAAAATCCAAACAAAAGTGTCTTAAACTGCAAAAGCATTTTAATGAATATGGGGCCTTGTCTCTAGATGATTTTAGTAATTCGATTTAGCAAGTATATGTACTAAAGGGAAACCAAATGAAGTTCGGACCCACCCTTTTGGTATGACTTAGATTTTGGTTCGGGTTCTGTTTTTTAATACAAAGGTACTTTCGATTCAAAGTGTTTTAAACTTTTAATGAAATGTAAGTCCCAGCTTCTATCAAATTTCGATTTTTTATGTAGCAAAATTAACCGAATAAACTAAAATAAGATTTTGATTGGTTTTTAAGCCTTGTTTTGGTTCGGTTTGGGTTGGATCTTCTCGTACATGCCTAGTTTTATTAAAAAAAAAAATCTTTTACCAGAAACACTATTTCATTCAAACCAAATTGTTTTCGAAACACAAGTTATCAATAGCCACGAACGGCTTTAACCACATAGGTGGTTCAACATCTAAAATAACAAAATACATTGGGCATATTGTGACCGTCTTGGACATCAAATAAGCGGCTACATTAGCAACTCGTGGAGAATGCCTAAACTGGAACACGTTTCCTTCCGGTTTATTCATGTAAATCCCTCCAACCCTGCCCCCTCATGTGGATGTGCAATTGCCTGCACTACATCAAATTTTCAGTTATTAGAAGAGAAAAAGAGCTTTGGGTAGCATTTGGCTCCTAAATGCCTGATTTTGCCAGATTGGTCTTGTACATGCCTAGTTAATCCCAAATTTCATCACAAGGACATAAAAATTTTGAAAATTTTATGTCGGTAACCGTATGTCCCATGAAATTTTTTGTTTATTAGTTGTTAATGATGAATTGATGACAAAGACTGAACGAGCATTGGCCCATGTTCTCTCCGGGGAAATAGAGCCGTTACCAATCCACCCACAACGTCATTATTATTATTCTATCATTCATTAAAAATATCTGCAACTTTTATCGCTCATTTTGTTTCCCAATATCAAAAAAGTTTACCTTTTTAGGTTTCTCTACAGTCTCAGTCTCTACGCGTTTCATCTACCCTCCCTACGCGTTTCATCTGTTTCCATATCTAACGAGGTAATGGGTCCTCTAAAAGTTTCTCATTTCATTTGATAAATTGAGATTTTAGAATTTCACGCTTAAACTTTGGATTAAAATCTCACCTTTTTATCTTTTTCAGGTGCCATCTATGTCGAATCTGTTAGCCCTCGTCGTCGGATTTGCAATCGTAATAGGTCATTTGGGTATTGAGGTAAATGGGTTAGGTGTGAATTGGGGAACAATGGCTACACATAAGCTGCCTCCAAAGACAGTGGTTCAGATGCTTAAGGACAATAACATCAACAAAGTTAAGCTTTTTGATGCGGACGAGACAACCATGGGTGCACTGGCTGGCTCGGGTCTTGAAGTGATGGTCGCTATTCCCAATGATCAGCTTAAGGTCATGGGCAGTTATGACCGAGCCAAAGATTGGGTTCGTAAGAATGTCACTCGTTATAACTTCGATGGTGGTGTCAACATCACGTGAGTTTCTTTCGCCCCCTCTCTGTTCTGTCTCAATTTGATTGTTACTGATTGGTTATAATATTGTTTAAAGGTCAAATTAACATTCTTTGTATTTGTTTTGCCCAAACCTCATAAACCCATGATTGTTTAGTATATGAGAAGCCAATGGCAAGTTCCTTGAAACTGTCAAATGTAATTTGAGTTATGTCTATTACAGAGTAATAGACAAAATGTGTGTATATATGTCACTTTCTGAAGATTGGTTGTTTAGGAATTTCAATGTCTGATGAAAGCTGTGTTGTCTGAATGTGAAATCAAATATCTGAAAAGGTAAATCTTTTAACAGTACAGTCAAATGCGGAACATGTCTAGACAAAAATGTGTTTATATGTCTCAGTGAAGCTTATCTCTTGTGGATGTGTTTTAGGTTTGTAGCTGTTGGGAATGAGCCATTCCTCAAATCGTACAATGGATCGTTCATAAACCTCACATTCCCTGCACTTCAAAACATCCAAAACGCTATAAATGAAGCTGGACTAGGAAACTCCGTCAAAGCAACAGTCCCTTTAAACGCGGATGTATACGATTCACCAGCAAGCAACCCTGTTCCATCTGCAGGAAGATTCCGTCCTGATATCATTGGTCAAATGACTCAGATTGTTGACTTTCTTGGCAAGAACAATGCTCCCATTACAATTAACATCTACCCTTTCTTAAGTCTCTATGGGAATGATGATTTCCCACTCAATTACGCCTTCTTCGATGGGGCTCAACCGATAAATGACAACGGTGTTGATTACACAAACGTTTTTGATGCCAATTTCGACACTTTGGTATCGTCTTTGAAAGCTGTTGGTCACGGAGATATGCCAATAATCGTTGGAGAAGTCGGTTGGCCAACAGAGGGTGACAAACACGCAAATTCCGGTAGATATCTGACATTTTAAGTGCTTTAGATGTATTTTATCTTTCATGAAATGTTTTAATTTTGATTTTTAAAATGGTTTTTTCCGCAGGCAATGCTTACAGATTCTACAACGGGCTTTTACCGAGGCTTGGAACAAACAAAGGCACTCCATTGAGACCCACCTACATTGAGGTATACTTGTTCGGATTACTCGATGAGGATGCAAAAAGTATAGCACCGGGAGAGTTTGAACGCCATTGGGGAATATTTAAATTCGACGGGCAACCAAAGTTTCCAATAGATCTGTCGGGTCAAGGACAGAATAAGCTCTTGATTGGTGCACAAAACGTGACCTATCTACCCAACAAGTGGTGTGAGTTTAATCCAGAAGCCAAAGATTTGACTAAACTCGCGGCTAACATAGATTTCGCCTGCAGTTGGTCGGATTGCACAGCACTTGGTTATGGATCTTCCTGCAATAGTCTTGATGCAAATGGGAATGCGTCATACGCGTTTAACATGTACTTCCAAGTGAAGAATCAGGATGAGAGTGCTTGTTTCTTCCAAGGTTTGGCCACCATTACAACGAAGAATATATCTCAAGGACAATGCAATTTCCCTATTCAGATTGTGACTTCCTCAGCCTCTTCTTTTTCTTCTTCGTCTTATTCTTTGGTTTTGTTGACCGTTGTTTGGTTTCTCTTGTCAGTGATGATGTTTTGAGGTTAGATTGAGTTCGTTGAACTTTAGTGAGGTTTTTGTGGCCCTATATTTCTACTGATAATATATATGATTTTTTTTTTTTGGTCCATGTATTACTTCAATATTTTATGGTGAAATTCTCAGAAGTAGAATCCTAACTTAATTAGAAAATCCAGAGAATGTGATCTATCGATATTTTTATACTGTTTTACACTAACATCATATTGAGTTTGGAGATGAAGATTAGTATAACTTTGGAGCCTTAGGTGCATCCTACAAGACATAACAAGAAAATAAACAGCGATTCATTACTCCATATTCCAAAACTTAAAAGAGATTGGAAATAATAAACATTTTAGCAACTATTATCAATATAGTTTTGATAGTTTCCGTTTAATTTGAAAATCTAGAAAATGTTGTGTATGCTGGCTTGATTTAAGTTGTAAGCCACAACATCTCCCATTCAATTAGGTGGATGGAATTAGCCTAGATTTTAAGAAAATACCAGAAAACCCTTATCTTTTTTTTTTTAATAAATATTTTTAGCTTAAACCTCAAACTTTTAGTGTTTATTTTAAACTTCCAACTAAATTATTTTTCCAAAACAAAAATACTTGAACAATCAAATTAATTAAAAATTAGACTTTTGAAGATTTTTTTGATTTAATTAAAAATACTAGCTAAATTGAATTAAATTAAATTAAATGATGATTTAATTTTATAAAAATAAGAGATTTTATGTAGATTACGATTTTCTGAAAAATTTTAAGGAAGAAATTAAATCGATTTAGTTCTGTTTTTAGGTGCTAATTAAATTTACAATTATAACCTTAATAAAAAATTTAGCAAATGGTCTTAATTTTTTAAAAACAATCAAATATGTAAACATTAAATAATATTATTTAAATAATTTATCAAATTGTAATTTTATTTAAGTAAAATTTTTAGTTTAATATATGTATATCAATTTTATTTTTTAGTAAAATATGATAATATACTTTCGATAAAATGGTTTTCAGTATGTAAATTAAAAGTAGTTTTTTATTTTTCTTATTTCGAAATGATAACTTAGTTAATAATAGTTAACATATTTATTTCTTTCTAGATTATAATTTCCTTTTTAATTATTCTTTTTTTAATTTTTTTGAAAAAAGTTAAAAATAGATTTTGTGAAGATTTTCTTGATTATTAAACATACTAATTAAATTAAATGTTGATTTAATTTTCCAAAAATAAGAGATTTGATGTAGATTACAATTTGTTTTTGGAAGATTTAATGGAAAATTTTAAACCAATTTAATTCTGTTTTAGGTGCTAACTAACATTACAATTATAACTTTAATAAGAAATTAACAAATAATCTTAATACAAATGACATAAAAAAAAATATTAACATATGTTAATGTTATTTTCTTCTACTCCTCAAAATAATAGTATCTATATTAAATCTATTAATTCGATTTACAATGTTATATTACAATGTTAATGTTAGTTTCTCTTTATAATATCAAAATTATTAATATATTTTTAGTAGATTTTAAAATGTTTGTTCATATCTGACTTATTTTAACATGGTGTACAATTTAACATAATATTGTAACATTGTAATTTAAATTTTAAATTTATTTAAATTATAAAATTAAATCTATTTAAATTATAAAATTTAGAAAATTAAAAGCGAACAAGATATAATTAAAATTCAAATTAAAAAAATATCAGAAAATTTTATGTTGGGAATAATATATCGCAATATCCAATATCGCTAATAGACATACTATCTTTCAACAGAAACATATAATATACGAAATCAATCTTAGAACATCTTGTGTTAATATTTTACAAAAAAATCTTAATTAATATCATAGAATGTCGCAATCTTCCAAAATCTTACTTCTTTCTTTAGTTAAATTAAAAAATATATCCTTATTTTATATATAATTTTTCCAACAAAAAATTTTCAATATCGTCGAGTATGAAAGATTGGTTTTATATTTCTGATTACAAAATATTTATGCGGTTATTACAAATATTTGATATTATAAAAAATGATATTATTATTTTCTTAAAATTTTGGAAGAATACAATTTTCTAATATCCTGATTTTATAATTTTCGGATATTTTTCTATAATTACAATTTGTCCGTGCTATAGCACGAGATATATCATAGTCCTAGTTAGTCCTGGTTTTAAAAGAAAAAATGTAGAAAAAGGATTAATAATAAAACTTCATTTTCACAAAAATTACATTTAAATTTTTTTAATTCACTAAGATATTTAAGCAAATAATATTATGAGAGATAAAAATTTTGTGGAAGTGTCTTGGTTCAGTGGTCAAAGTTTAAAGTTTTTTACACCAGATACGGGGTTCGGACTATAGAGAATGCACTTTCTTTCAGTTTAATGGTGCAAGACTAGTAGGAAGTCCAAGAATGCAACATGTAAAGTTGTCTGTCATGGTCTCGAGTGTTAGCGGTAATATTGTTCATCGTTGGTATTGACACATGTAAGAATCGTTAGTAGGAGATGAATGTGTTGCGGAGAGAGCTGCACGTCGTGGAGTTGTTCGTGGAGTTGTTCGTGGAGTCGTTTATCATAATCACATGTATTGCATGTAGGTATATCTGGTAGATTGATCATAATATTTATAATGATAATGTAAGAAAAATATGATTATATAATATATTTGATATATAATTAATTTAAAAAATTTATATATTAATTGAGAATTATTTTAACAAAACAACTTTATGTTTACGTTGAATATTACAACATTATCATACTGACGTGTCAACATCTCATTAAATTTCAGAAAATATATAAAAAAATATTTATTTTCTAAAGAAATTATATTATACTGCCATTACAGATTATTTACATACTTGGTTACTTATTTTTTTTAGAAAATTTATTGCATCTTTTTTAAGAAACATATATATATATATATATGGTATAACTAAACATAATTATTACTAATTTAAAAAAAGGTTTACAATATAAAAAATATACTTAATTTTAAAATTTTATAGTATATCTAATTAAAAAAAATATAAAGTTATATTTAATTACACATTTTTTTAAAACTTACGCATGACGTGTATAACATCACCTAGTTTATATTAATGTCATAAACTCTTTTTTCTATATAAAGTACATTAAAATCTGGAACCAATAGAAACGGCGAATCATACATCACTCAGCTTGACTTTGAAATCATCCTCTAGCAAACTAAAGAGTGTTCAAGCTTGGTGGCGCTGAGATTTTTCTTTTGTTGGTGGCGCCGAGATTTTTCTTTTGTTTCTGTTTATTCACTAAGTACTCTGTTTTAGTTGTATAAATACACTCCCCCATTTGTGTATTTCTTTTCATCAACCACAAAGTTCTCTCTACTAATGGCAGGAATCAAAGTTTTCGGTCACCCTGCTTCCACAGCCACGAGAAGAGTTCTCATCGCTCTTCACTAGAAAAATCTCGAGTTTGAGTTCGTTCATATCGAGCTCAAAGATGGTGAACACAAGAAAGAGCCTTTCATCTTTCGCAACGTGAGTACATATAATATTGTCATGACAAAAGATTGTTTCATTTAGATACTGTACTGAATCTTTGGTCTGAAAATCTTGAATATTGTTTTGCAGCCTTTTGGTAAAGTTCCAGCCTTTGAAGATGGAGACTTCAAGCTTTTTGGTAAACAGAAAAACACTTTAGTTTACGCCTAATCTATTAGGAATTTGGTTCGGTTCGGTCAAGTTGAAATCATTGCTATAGAAATTTAACCAAATTAATTTCGGTTTGGTTCAATCTTGGTTAAATCTCTCAATTTATGTTTTTGATTATTGCAATTAAAGAAACCGTCTGAAACACTCTACTTTTTTTTTTTGGCAGAATCAAGAGCAATTACTCAATACATAGCTCATAATTACTCAGACAAAGGAAACGACCTTCTCTCACCTGGCAAGAACATGTCGATCATAGCCATGGGCATAGAAATTGAAAAGCATGAGTTTGACCCAGTTGGTTCAAAGCTTGTTTGGGAGCAAGTCCTCAAGCCGTTGTATGGTATGACCACAGACAAAACCGTTGTTGAAGAAGAAGAGGTTAAGTTAGCCAAAGTCCTCGATGTTTACGAACATAGGCTTGGTGAGTCTAAGTATTTGGCTGCTGATCACTTCACTTTGGTCGATCTTCACACCATCCCTGTCATTTAGTACTTACTTGGTACTCCAACTAAGAAACTTTTTGACGAACGCCCACATGTCAGTGCTTGGGTTGCTGACATCACTTCTAGGACTTCTGCTCAGAAGGTTCTTTAAGTGAATCAAACTGTTAATCACAAGAGATTGAATAAAAGTGGCGATGACCTCATTGCCCAATTCTCATAAACTATGTTTTTCTTTTTTTTTCTGTGTTTCCTCTGTTTATCTTTCTTCTGTGTACTCTGATTTTCTGCTACCTAGTGATTGGTTTGAATGTAATCTTCAATAAAGAGTCTTGCTGAATAAAAATATATTCGTTATCTTAAAGTTTAGCTACTAATTAGTGTTGATCTCGTTCTTACATATTGACTTTTATTCTTCCAATTCTTGAAAGTTGACTTGAGACTTCCTTTTTTTGCATTGTAAGAAAGAAATTGACCGTTGACTTTAAATGCTTCTTAATTTGTTGAAGGTCTTAAATTTGCAAATTAATTAGTATTTTAAGCTTCATATTCAGACAAAAACACATTTAGTTATGAGAAAAATACAAGACCAACTCCAAATTAGTTCTGCTACTCATCAATCACTAATCTTCTTCGTTTTCTTAATCGATTCCAAACCTTTCTGTTATGATGGCAAGCTTCAAAGTCAAACTCCACAATTTTGGGCGTAACTGGCATCAACAAAAGTTCCTAGATAATAATCAAAAAGGTTGGAAGATGAATATTATTTTCCGAAATAAAACAGAGGAACAAACAAAAAAGAAAAAAGAAAGCGTTTTAAGATAAAAGTTAGGGTTTGTTTTGGAAGCGTAAAAGTTAGTGATTTTCTTGTTTTCGCTTCCTCTGCTTCTCCGTCTCCGTCGTCTTCGCTTCCATCTCCAAATTCTCCGACAGATGTGCTTTATATGGTTTTGAATAAACGCGAGAGATGTACCGACAACTTGCTACCATTATTGTAAGCAAACGTTCGAGAGTCGTCACCAATGCTATAAATGGTGTCAATAATTAGGTCACAAAGTGGGTAATCTTATACTAAACACCAATAGAATGCTGATTTATATAGATTCTTATCAATTGGATGAAATGTATAAATTTTTTTAATGGTTTTATGGGTTTCTACTTCTCCGTAATTAATACATGATGAGAATGTAAAATTGCAGAGTACAAGATTTATGGGGTACCTTTACTCCACCAACACAAGGCGTGTCCTCGCCGTTAAAGGTCTCTCTTACGACCCATCACCGTCGACTTGAAAGCCCCCGACCAGAAGAAGCCACGTTTTCTCTCTCTCAATGTATTTTTCACCTCTACTTAGATTACTTAATTTTTCACGAAATTTAGGTCTTAACTATGGTTTCCATCTAACTGGTCTCTTCTGTCTAAACGACCGTCTTCTTATCTCTAATCTCTTTATTGAAATCCACGTATTTTGAACAGTTTTTATAGATTAATTTAGCGAGTTATCGACCTAGTAAACAAGTTCTAACGAGGGTTAATTATTACCTAACGTTTAGTTACTTGTGTCTCAAGTTTATTACATCTTAGGTTATAGCTCAACAATGTGTTTATTGCAGTATTAATGCAGCCGTTTGCTCAAGTCTCAGTTTTCATACACTTGCAACTAATTGATCTGATATCAAATCTTCTGAGTTCGATCCACCTGGATCAATACTGACCTGGGAGCAATCCATCAAGTCTATATACGGTCTAAAAACAGACTATAAGGTTGTGAATGAAACCAAGGCAAAGCTAGAGAAGGTTCTAGATATAAGAAGAACGACTTAAAAAGTAAAGCGTCTTGGCTAGTACTTATATTATATTATGGTTTAAATAAAACCATATTTTGTTGTGTTGTTTTAAACATCCGAAATTAGGAAAGACCTTGTTAGGATACTCCAATTACACATATAAAGAAGAGGTTGTATCTAATCTTTTTCAAGTATTTTAAGAGAGTGGATGCTAGAAAGCCTAGAAGTAACAACATTTGTGGTTCATCCTCGATGCAAGTTGGCTTGGCGAAAATATGAACCTTAACCCTCGAGGAGGGCAAATTATAATTATTGTTTAAACTATAAGATAATATAACAAACAAGCGTAATAATTTTTTTGTAAAGCGGTTTTCAGAAACATTTATTTCTTGTGTTCTAAAAATATTTTTGTCTTAAATTGTTTTTTTTTTTTTTTAATTCATACTACTTTCAAATCCATTTTTTTTTCTAGTTTCTAATTTCATAAAACCATACGATTATGTATTTTTTTCAGCAAAACATCTTACCACTCATTTTTGTGCCCGAGTGGATGAAATCGTAATCTTCCACTCGTTATGCATAACTTTTTACATTTTTGAATACAGTAGCTTGGTTTTTTTTTGCTTATCATTTTTTCTAATTAAATAATTTTATGGCTATTCATTAGAATTTCAAAAATTAAAAATATTAAATTATTAAAAAAATATTATAATTGTTTAATATTATCTATATTCTCTTAGTTTGTAAGTTGTTCCTCTATATATATATAGAATGAAAGAAAAAAAGTAATAAGAACATAACTTCTATCTTTCTAAAATTTTCTATAGTTTATAACATAAAAACATTTGCAAAAGAAGCAAGAGAATAGAATCTTAATCGATTCTTCTCAATTTTTTCTTCATCGTAAAATATTATTATTTATAATAATACATTATCGGCATGAGTCGCTTTTTATCCGATCTAAAGTATGATTTAATTTATAATTAAAACAATTTAAATTTATAATTAAATCAATTTAAATATATATATTATTGTTTATATGGAAGGCTATGTCTCCTCACTTTTATGGAAATATATGCCTCCTCAATTTTATGGAAGGCTCTGTCTGCTCAAAATTTATTGAAGGCTTTGCCTCCGCAAAATCTATGGAAGGCTATGCTTCCTCAAAATCTGTGGAAGACTCTGCCTCCTCACTTATATAGAAGGTTATGCCTCCTAAATTAATTTAAATTATGTCATTATTTGCATGCTTTATAATGTATATATTATTATATATGCGTAGATATCATATCAAATTTGGCAAAACTCGATATCATTGCCCTTGATGTATCTAGAAATAATTATATGTCATGCACATTAGATGAAACGATGCATCTAAAAGCGAACGAGCTTCTTGATGCCATTGACCTTCCTTTTATAGTACTCATCTTGATATGATAGATTTTCTCGTTGAACCCAGAAGTGTTAACGAGTAACAAAATGAGTAAGATCAATGTAATATGATGTATATCTTCCCGAAGAAGACAAGAGAATTAAAAGTTTAATGTATCTCTTTTTGTAAAAGTTTTGACACATAAGATGTCAAAATTTATGATTAGGGATGGAAATATATATATCTGCAGATAGTGCGACAACACACACAATATTAAAAGACAAAAAGTACTTCTCCGATCTTAGAATAAAAGAAACTGGTGTGAATACTATATCAGAAAATGCAAAGATTAGTATGGGCTCCGGAAGAGTCAAGTTTTCAATGCCAAGGAGGATAAAACTTGAAATAAGTGATGCATTATATTCCCCTAAGTGTAATAGAAACTTGTTAAGTTTTAGAGATATCCGCAGAAATGGATATCATGTGGAAACTATGAATTAAAGTGACATTGAATATCTTTGCATTACATCAGTTATTTCGGAGAGAAAATATATATTAGAGGAACTACCAGCATTTTCTTCTGGACTATATTCCACAAAATTAATATGATTGAATCATATGTCACGATAAACTTGAAGTTTATAAGTATATTCAAAGTGTGGCATGAAAGATTGGGAATGAATCACCAAAATTCTTAGAAAGAATACATGGTGATATATGTGGACAAATCCACCCATCGTGTGGACCATTTCAATTTTTTATGGTATTAATTGATGCATTAAGTAGAAAGTCCCATTTGTGTCTTTTGACAACATGAAATATGGCATGGGTCAGCTTCATTTTCCAAATAATCAGGTTAAGAGCGCAATTTCTTGATTATACTATCAAGAAAATAAGGCTTGATAATGCTGGTGAATTTACCTCACAGACCTTTAATGATTATTTTATGTCACAAGAGATTGATGTTAAACATCCATTGCCCCATGTTCATACACAAATTGGCTTGGCCGAGTCTTAGATTAAACGATTGCAGTTAATTGCTAAACCGTTAATATTGATAACAAGACTCCCAATTTTGATATGGAGACATGTTATTTTGCATGTTGCATCATTGGTCCAGATTCGACCAAATGCATATCATAAGTATTTTCCATTATATATCGCATCTCCATTGGATGTGCAGTTTATGTGCCTATTGCACCTCCTTTACATATGAAAATGAGGCTCCAACGGAGATTGAGTATTTATATTGGTTGTATGTCACCAAAGTAATTCGTTATCTTGAACCACAAACTGGTGATATGTTTAAAGCTCGTTTTGCCGATTGCCATTTTAATGAAAATGAGTTCCCATCGTTATAAGGAAGAATTCAAGAAATTCCAAGAGATATTGCATGGTATACACCATCGTTGATATATTTGGATCCTCCTACGAAACATTGCGAATTCGAAGTGCAGAAAATTGTGCACTTACAGAATATGGCAAACAATTACCACACGGGTTTATAGATACAAAGAGGGTGACAAAATCATATATACCGACTGTAAATATTCCATCAAAAGTAGAAATTCCAAAGGAACAAATTGATGCAAATAAAATTAATAAGCTTAAAGTTCTGGTGAAGAGGAGAGACCCATGGGTTCTAAAGATAAAACTCCCCGAAAAAAAAAATGGGATAATAAAATTCACATAAAAGGGTTCCTGAAGAAACTCATAATAAAGAAAGTCCAAAAGACTTAAATGAAGTAGTTCCTGAAAAACTACATAACGAAAAAAAATATATTTTCAGAACAACTACCAAACAAAATATTTTTTTGAAGAATGACATGATATAGAAAAATATGAGATTTCCATAAATTATGTCAAAATGAAAAATTATGGGTTAGAAATGATATAGATGATGTTGATGAAATTTTTTCATATTCTGTATCCAAAGAAATTGATAAGAATGATGATCCAGAACCAAAGTCCATATTAGAATGTCAAAAAAGATATGACTGGGATAAATGGAGGATGACCATGTAAAATGAATTAATCACCTTAATATGAGAAATGTATTTAGACATGTGGTCACTACACCTAAAGATGTAAAACCGGTTGGGTGCAAGTGGGTATTTGTGAGAACACGAAATGAGAATAATGAAGTCACAGGATATAAAGCCTGAATTGTTGCCCAAGGTTTCTCTCAAACACTGGGAATTGATTGTGAAGAAACATATTCTCCGGTAATGGATACAATAACGTTTAGGTATATTTGAAAATCCCTGATAATGAGATATATATACGAAAATCCCAGAAGGGATGAAAATGACTGAAGCATTAAGCTCAAAGCCTATAGAAATATATTCGGACAAATTACAGTGATAACTTTACAGATTAAAATAATCTGGACGCATGTGGTATAATCGCTTAAGCGAATACCTATTAGAGAAAAGTTATGTAAATGATACAATATGCCCATGCGTTTTTATAGAAAAATCCTTGAATGGATTTGTTATTATCGTTGTATATGTTAACAACTTAAATATAATTGGAACTCAAAAGAAGATTGAGAAAATACAAAATCATATGAAAGCAGAGTTTGAAATGAACGATCTTGAAAAGACAAAATTGTCTTGGCCTACAGATAGAATACCTCCAAGATGGAATATTCGTACACAATCGAAATATACTAAAAAAATTGTCAAACGCTTTAATATGGATAAATTACTCATTTCAGTATTCCAATGGTTAGTAGAGAGCTCAAATGTTGAAAAATATCCATTTAGACCCTGTGAAGATAACAAAGAGATATTGGGTCCTAAAGTACCCTATATGAGCGCTATTGGTGGATTTATGTATCTTGCAAATTGCACACGACCATATATAACTTTTGCTACTAATTTGATTGCAAGATATAACTCGTTTCCGACGCGCAGACATTAGAACATAATAAAACATATTTTCCGTTATCTTCAGGGTACAACTGACTTAAGTTATATTATTCTAAAAATTCAAATTTGTTGTAGTTGGTTTTGCAGATGCAGGTTATTTATCGGATCCGCATAAGGCGATATCCCAAACATGATATATATTTACTATAAGGGGACTGTAATCTCGTGGTGTTTCCAAAAGCAAACATTAGTTGCTACTTCATCTAATTATGCAGAGATTATAACACTCCACGAAGCCTGTAGAGAATGTGTGTAGCTTAGATCTATGATCCAACATATTCAAGAAACTAGTGGCGTAACCACGAATAAAAAGCCCACAACCATATTTGATAACATCGTATTTTACATGTTTTCATGTATTTATTTAATGTAGTTTTATATGTTCTAACTATGCATTTGTGTGTGTTTATGCGTTTATAGAAGTTGGACTAAAACCTATATTTTGGAGTATTTTGGAGCCTTAAGAAGCCATGAGGACTTTAGAGCTACTTGATCAGGCCAAGAACATCACGGAAAGCTTCTCGAAAAGTTTCACTGCAGATTTGCATCGAGCATAGCATCGATCGTGAGTGGTCGATGCAACTTCACGGACCCTGACCAAGCACTGTCGACCATCCCTGGTCGATGCTGATCCCGTAGACGAAGACCATCGACGCAAATATCGACCGTGAGTGGTCGATGCATGCTCTCCTAGAGTAAGAGCATCGAACCTAGATGGTCGATGCTGATGTTCTGGGCAGAAAAAGAAACTTCGCTTAATGCACGATTCAAGTTATGGAATATTGGGATTTTCGAAATAGAACCTTCTAGAAGCTTCTAGGGAACAACCTTGACTCATCCATGATGCGGTCATAGCTTCTGAGGTGTTATAAACAACCACTTGGGATTCATTATTAGTTCGACTAAAAATCACCTCGAAGTGGAATCAGCTCAAGCAAAGCTACCACGAAGAAGTCATGGCTGATACTAGACGCACGTGTCAGAAACTGCCGGATTCGTCCCAACATGCACTCGTTGGAGGATTCCGGCCAGGCTAAGACGAACCAAGCAACTAGGAGACCTGTTCTAGATTTTGACTCAAAGACGAAGCTCTGAGAGTTAGAATCAGGCCAAGATATTCTCATAATCAAGAGTTATGCTTGTTACAAGTCAGCGGATCCTACACTGGCCTAATCTTGTAGCTTACGCATCCGGAGAGCTTCAAACGTACGTGTGGCATCCGGGAGAGCAATGGTGATATTCATTAAGCACTGAGAAGCCATTGTAGGATGGCATGTCTTCACCACCAAGTTTAGGTGAGGACACAACCCGCAAGACTCTGGTGAGTAACATACTCTTTCCCTATTCGTAGGTTTCTCACCGCGTTTTACTAGTAAATGGTTTTAACAAGGTGTGAAAGGCTTAGAGCATCACTTCTCAACTCCCATTGATCGTTCTACTTGAAAATGTCAATGACATGTGAGGATGAGCAAGAGAAGTGATCTTTATCCAAGAGAAGTCATTACAAAAGCTTTTCTTCCTTTACCTAGTCTATTTTGCTTATTTTGAGACTTATGAGTCTTTTGTTACTTTTATGACCTTTTTCTTTGTGTTGTAATTAGGTCCAATTTGTCTTGGGTCCATTTAGCACATGAGTGTCCTAATTTTTAGCCTAAAAAAGCAAAATTTTTCTCATTTGACAAATCATGCAATCATTGAAATCAAAAGTATAAAGTTTCAACTTTCCATCTCTTCTCCTATAGTAGCTAGGGCTCTAGGATTAGAAAACCCTTGAGTATTTGAGTGTGTCTCATACCCAACGGTTTTTGGCTGTATCAAAAGTCTCTCCATAACCTTTGTGGTTCGCCATTCACTCCACCATCCGCTTCACTCTTTGCTTCACACCGAATCGAAGTCTTCTCCGTTGTCTAGCTCCATCCGTTCGGTTCTTGGTGTGGCCAAGCTCCTACAGGTTTGTGTCACCTTGGATCTGAGCCTCTATCATCACCTCCACCCACCAGTGCTTGTTTCAGCTCGAGATCCTCGCCGGTTCAAGAGCCCACTTCTCCATCGCTTCCGTTTGAGAACCCACAGTCCGGATCTTGGTTCAGTTTTGTGTTAGAGGGCCTGTGCTCGTACCACTCCAAGTCTCCTAACTCTATATAAACACATGCAATGTCATTAGAAACAAGATCCAATCTTTTAGCCACTTTTTGTCTCACTTTTTTATATCAATAAAATAGTTATTCTTCTAGGTTTACCTCTTTCTTATGTTTTTGTTTATTCTTATGCTTTGATTTACTTTATTGTTCTTAGTTTATTTTAGTTTATTGTTTATTGTTTTATGATCCTAATCCTTGTCTCTACCGTCACCCTCAGAGAGATAAGAGAGTAGATCCTTTAGACCACTAGGGTGGTGGTCGATGATGGGATCGAAGATTTAGGATTCAGTATATCTGATTGTTCTCAACCGATCTAACTAGTCTAATATGTATCTTAATGTTGAGCTATGTCCTATGTGATGTGTGCTTATGGATATAACCAAACCGAGAGGTGTGGTTATGCGAATAGAAGCCCTTAGCACCACGAGAGTGAGTTACAACTTCAAGATCTACATATCAGAGAGTATTAGCTATGGTCGGGTTTGTTGTTTGATGGAGAAGCTTAAATCTGATCTAGTTTGGCCAAAGCTAGATTAAGATCTCAGGAATACATCACCATGAGAGTGAGATGTTATTATAGAAATAGATCTATCATTCACTCTTCATCTTAGACACGCTCTAACGTAAGCTAATCACTTCGTTAATCGTTTGGTAGTGTGATAGCCGCCAAATGATGTGTCTCTCACACATAAGAGTAATCGATGATGGGATTACATGTAATGCGTGAAGCTCGTCATTAGAATGGATCTGACATAGTGTCTAGTCTATCACGAAAGTAGTCTCTACCCTAATTTCGAATATCCCTAGATTGACAAACACAAACTTATTAGGTAGAACATAAATCCTATGATCTAGATTCTCTGTAAATTGACTATCACCCATTGCTTGTATATATTTATTTACGTTATTTAATTATGCTAATTTATTTATGCTATTTAATTATGCTATTTAGTTTATGTATTTATTTATTTAATTATGTTATTTAATCTATGCTTAGTTAATTTAGTTAGTATTTTATTTATGCATTAGTAGTTAGTCTTTTAGTTATGCTTTCGTAGTTTAATTTATTTATCATTTTATTTACTATTACGTTTATTTAATTTATGTTATTTACTTTATGCATCTTGGTACTTTATGACCAAACCCCATATATCTATTATGCTTAAATTAGATTTAGACTTGTATTCTTTGTGCGTTATTCTCAATCTCTGTGGATCGATCCCGTATGTACTACAATTGCATTGATTGTGCACTTGCGGTCATAGCGATTTAAACTCTCGAGACTACCCTATAAGTAGCGCTCGGGTGAAACCTGAGAGAGAGAAAAGTGTAACAACAATCCTCCCTATCAATATTCGAAGATAATGTCGTACAAATTAAAGAAGTTTATATCAAGAGTAATAAAACAAAACATATTTTACCAAGATTTTCCTCTAACACAAGAACTCGAGAAAAATCACGAAATCAGTATTGAATACGTCTGCTTAAGCGACAATTCGACAAATCTTTTTACAAAAGCGCTACCCACCAGAATGTTCAAAAAGCATATTCATAATATTGTGTTGCATCATCTACGAGATATATGAAGAGAAGTATTTTGCAGGAAGAGAATATGTTACCGCACTCTTTTTTTTAGTAATAGTTTTTATCTCATTGAGTTTTTCCATGACAAAGTTTTTAACCAGACATTACATATTAAATAATTAAAGAGAAGTATTGGATAATTATTGTAATTATTTAATATTAACCAAACGGACATTAATAAGTTGGTTCATCAACCACTATATATATCCCCTTACTAATGTCTCGGGAGTACCAATTTGAAAATAACATTTAAATTCCAAAAAATTACATACAATGCCATTAGTCATAAAAACTAACAAAATTGTTTTTACTAAGAGTAAAAATGTTTAAATACTTAATCAATTTTTACTATTAAAAATACATATTTAAAGATAAAATCTTCACATAATCTATTTTCAATTTTATTCAAATTACACTTAATTAATTTTTACTATTAAAAATACATATTTGAAAATAAAATCTTCTCAAAATCTATTTTCAATTTTATTTAAATTTTCTTAAATAAATCAATTAGTGAAACGAAAAAACTTAATTTTAAAAGTAGTAAATATATAAATTAATAATAACTAATTTATATATTCCAAAATAAATGAAAAATAAAATTATGAAAAATTTGTCAAATTTTCACTACAATATTACTACTTAAAACTAATTTAAAAATCATATAATATAAATCTAATACTATTAACTAGAAATTACATATTATAAATAAACATTTAAATTATAAAAATTACATACAATATTAATGATCTTAAAAGAAAATAAGAACAAAATTATTATGGATAAAAATGTGTTTGTATTTTTTTTTTTTATCTTTATAGCCAAAATAATCTAATAAGTCTATCTCTGATATCCATATAACGAAATACAATTTTGTAATTAAACCTTATTAAAAACACAATTTACAATATTAAATAACCAATATCTTTTGTTTTCAAACATAAAAGATATTAATTTAAAATTCAAAAGATTCATGTAAAATCTATTATTCTTTTTAAAGATTAAAATAAATATTTTTAAATAAAATGAAACATTTACGAAAAATAGATTTTTTATACTTATAAGTGTTTATTATTTAATAATAACACATTATAAAGTTAGTATAAAATGATATATATATATAATACTAATATGTTTCTTTAAATGAAATCAAATAATTGAATTTAATATATTTTTACTAATATTTGGAGAGTACAATTATAGAAATAACATTTAATAACAAATAATAACATAACTCAAAATTATTATTTAAATATTAAAATCATTGCATTACTATATCCAAAACTTTATGATAAAACTTAAATCTTAAAAAAATTAATTCGCGATATAGCGCGAGTTATAATCTAGTATATATTGTATTATGTTGGAGGTGTGATAGGAACAACAATATTGAGAAGAAGAGAATATGAGAACAATTTTCTCTTTTCGAGAAATAAAATAATATTGTTTGTAACAAAAATCATCTAATTTTCCAAGTTTCTAAAAAGAAAATAACTTGTAACCGAAAGTACTAGTATTGGCGTGTTCTATTAGGAAGGGTTATTGGATCAAAAGTTTTAGAGAAAATAATAGAATGTTAAATTTTAGTATTTTTCAATTTTATATTTTATAGATTATATTAAATTCTAGTGTTATTCAATTGATTGATTTTTAAATTCTATTAAATGTTAGTGTTATTTAATATTAGAATGGTTTTGATTATATTATCATTTGAAAAGAATTTAATAGAAAAGTAAAACCAATTTCCACATTTTATATTGTTAGGTGGATAGAATTCATTTATAATACCTTTAAATTCTATTATTTTTTTATTCCTTTTAATTCTTCTAAAATTAATTATCGTATACCCCTCCTTAGACAATAAAAATCTGCTTGTGCTTTTAAAGCTCTCAGAGAGGTTAGGGTTTCATCTACCTACACAGCGTGAAGCTTTTGCGATATTTACCGAGTTTTGTGATCATCTTCTTAGGTTTCTCGATCTGGGTTAGTTGCTTACCCATCTGTTAACTATGGCGGCAGAGCCGAAGGCTGCGACTGAAGACGTGAAAGTAGATCTGTTCGAGGACGACGATGAGTTCGAGGAATTTGAAATCAACGAAGGTAAAGTTTTCTTGTTACTGGTTGCTTCTTTGATTTTGATTGATTCATCATCCATCATTGGTTATATAGTTTTAACGATGCTATAAAATTCATGCCTATAAAAGCAATTTTGATTGAGTAGCTGGGGGTCCTCTGGAATTCAACCTAGGCTACGATTTTTTTTGATTTGGTTTCTGAAATGGTTTTGATTCTGTATCATATCTGTTCCTTGATCAGATTCTGCTTTGCAAGTTATTTGAGTGCTTGTTTTAAACTAATAGTTGTATTGGAAGGATTGATAAAGATTGTCTTCTAATGAATGGATGTATATGGTTGATATGGGAATGATGATAATGAGCAATTGATTAGGTTTGGTATCAATAGGCAAGGGTTTATTTGCTAATGCCTTGGAATTGTTTGGGGGCATTGAGTAGATTGGGGAGGGTTTGGGATCCTTTAGAATTCACCCTAGGCTACAATTTCTTGTTCCTTTGAGAAATAAACGAGAGAATCAGATTCTTATATTAATGAATTTCGCTTTGCAAGTCAGTTGAGTCTTCAGATTTAACCAGTAGCTGTATTGAAATTTGAAAGAAATGATAAAGTTAGTCTTTGTTGTATGAGTTGGGTAGATCTGATGTGGAATACATCTATTTGGTCTCAATTTACAGTGTATGTATATATTTCTTGTTCTATAATCTCAATATTTCTTGCTTCTTGGCTGAACCATGTGATCAGATACTTGCCTGATGCAAACTTAAGTTGTAAGTTGTAAGTTGGTTGATTTGGGAATGATGGTTCTGATAGAAGGTCATCAATCACTTGCCGTATGATAAGGTCTATAGGCAAGGCTTCATTTGCTGAAGGCTATCGTGGATTTGGGAATAGTTTGGGGCATTGAGTAGCTTGGGGAGAGTTGGGATCTTCTCTAATTCAACCTAGGCTACGATATTTTTTTATTTGGTTTGCGGATTTTTTTTTTGATTCTGCACCATATAAGATTCTGAATTTAACAGATTCCGCTTTACAAGTCAGTTGAGTCGTCAGATTTACTCAACTAATAGTTGTATTGAAAGAATTGATTAAAGAAACACTGTTGTATGAATTGGGTAGTTCTGATGTGAAAAATTATCTATTTGGTGCCATTTTCCTGTGTGAGATTTGTTTATGAATCCTTTCTGTGTTGGGCAGATTGGGTGGAGAAAGAGGAAGTGAAGGAAGTTAGTCAGCAGTGGGAAGATGACTGGGATGATGATGATGTCAGTGACGACTTCTCACAGCAGTTAAGGAAGGAGCTTGAGAATGGTGGTGATAAGAAATGAGGTCAGAAGAATGTCAAAGGCAGGTCTTCACATTGAGGAAGTCTTGGGTTTTTGGTATGATCTGAAACTTTGTTTGAATTGTATCCTTTGGTTTATGGTGGCATGTATTGGTTCTCCTTTTCCTTTGCACATTTTGCTCTTCCTTGGATGCAAATAAATTTGAACTGGTAAGATTCTATTTCTGATAGTGACTATCTCCTAACAGCACAAGATTCGGTGTTGACATGGACTGGTTTACTATGTAAATCTTTTCACTACACACAGCCATCTTTATTATAAGCGTTCTGAAAACTGCCTTAACAATCGATAGAATGTAAACGACATTTGAAATGCCAAAATAAAACACAAGAATCCTTCAAACCTTTTGTTGAGTGGCTCTATAAACGCAATCCATCAGCAAACACAAATAGAGAAACAAAGGGAGAGACCTGTAAATATCACTAAAAGGACTGCAAGCACAAAAGTTTTTCCGGGACGCAACCCTGGTGTTAGACGACATCAGACAAGAAGGTACAGATAAATAAGGTTCTACTCGTCTCATAACACAAAAAGCCATTGAACAAAAGAGTACACATTATAAAATTGAAAGATAAACAAAACAAGGACACATTAGATAAAATGAAATTGACTCAAGGTCACATCTATGATCTACTTTGGGCTGTGATCCGTTTGGATTATATCTTGTTTTTGCGTTTTTATTGTTCTTTAATTTGTGAAGAGATTAATTAAGAGTGTCGTTGTCAGGCCCGACCTAGAGCATAAGCAGGATAAACATAGGCTTAGGGTCCCCAATTTTTTTGGGTTTTTAGAGACTTCTAATTTGTAATATTGTCTATTAGTATTGTGTTTTTAGGGGCCTCCAATATCTAATATTTTTTACTATTATATAAAAAGCTCTAATCCAAAATTATATTTATAATAGTTTTTAAATTAAAAAATATTGTAAGAGCCTTAATGTTTTTGGGTTTTTAGGGACCTCCAGTTTTTAATATTCTCTATTAGGATTGTGTTTTCAAGGACCTCCAATATCTAATATTTTTGACTATTATATAATAAACTCTAACCAAAATTATATTTATAATAGTTTTTAAATTAAAAATATTTAAAAGGGTCCCAATTTTTTGGGGGGGTTTTTAGGACCTCTAATTTTTAATATTGTCTATTAGGATTGTGTCTTTAGGGGTCTCCAATATCTTGTATTTTTGACTATTATATAATAAGCTCTAACCTAAAATTATATTTATAATAGTTTTTAAATTAAAAAATATTTAAAAGTCCAAATTTTTTTACGCTTCGGGCTATCATTTTTGTTGGACCGACTCTTGTTTTGTTCATCTTTTCTTTGTTTTTAGGTTCCATCTTATCATTATGCGTTGTTATAATTAAATAGGATCGAACCATCGTTGCATTTTCTTCAGTTTTTTGGTATTTAATAAAGAAGATCAGAGTTTATCTCAAAACTTATCTTTTGCCTTGACGTTCTTGCGAAGAAAAAACGAGCAAGAGTTGTCTCGGATTTTTGGATTTGCAATTCGATTTACCTTAGCGTCTAAGCTACGCTGCCGGCCAATTTTGTTCATAGACCCATGAATCTTGATTTAATAAACTAACCCGGTTTGCTCAGAGAAGCTGCTTCGGTTTAACTTTCATCAAATTAATAATAAGAAACGTTAGGAAAACGGCCAAATAAATTCCCAAGTTTTGCAATGTTGCAAAATTATTGTCGAACTTTGTTGTTTGCAAAATTATTCCTCAATTTTGTGTTGACTTCGCAAATATAGACATGCTTTGAATCAACGTTAATGCAAGTTAAACACCGTTAATCTACAATTAAAACTCCAATTGAGTTTTAAGAAAAAAAAAAAACCCTTTACTCTTCTTCTTCGTGTGTGTCATTTTCACACAATCACGACACGATCCTCTGTACTGTAGCCGCCGGAGCCAATCTGAAACAACCACCGGCAGATTCGGCCGCCATAGCTAAGCTTATCCTCTCTTCTCCCATCAAACACTAGTTTAGACGATGGCGTTGTTAGGTTGGGGAGGTGGTTACTACAAAGGAGAAGCAGAGAAATCAAGGAAGAGGAAATCAAATCTAGCTAGTACAGCTGAGCAAGAGCATCGTAAGAGAGTGATTAGAGAATTCAACGCTTTGATCTCCGGAGGAGGAGGAGGAATAGCTAACAATGGTGGTGGCTCTGATGAAGCAGATGAAGAAGTTACAGATGCTGAATGATTCTTCTTAGTTTCGATGATACAGAGCTTTGTCAATGGTACTAGTTTACCTGGTCAAGCTTTCTCAAACTCGAACGGCGTCGTTGAGCTTGGTTCGTCGGAGATTATACATCAAAGCTCATATCCGGTGTCGAATAACGAAGAACGAATGCTTGGGTTAATACATTACAATCAAAATGAACATCTTTTATTGCATTAATTTGAAAGTAGCAATGTCGAAATCATCGTTTTTTGGGTTAAAACATTACAAGCTATAAGTAACTGAGAACAAGAAAGCTTTTAACAAAACTAAGATACGTGTTTCTTCTTATGAATCATAATCCAGCTAGTGAAGCAGTTGAACCAGATTCAGACGTCCTAAGTTTTTTTTTTTTTCATCGTCATCATCAAGAAAATAGCCGTTTTTGGCTTCAATCGAAACTGGAACTAGATCTTGTAGTGTACTCAGCCACGAGTTTAGAAAAAGATGAAGACTTATCCTCCAACAAGTCTCACTGGCGTATCATACTCCTCAATGATCCCTGCACATAAAACATTACAAGATATGCCTCAATGATTCATCTGCACATATATGTTCAATCGAATGAATTTGAGTGTTTTTTTAGACAAACCATTGCTTAGAAGCAGAACCATGTCGCTGTCAATAACTGAAGATATCCTGTGTGCAATGGTTATCACTGTACAGTCTGAGAAGTGTTCTCTTAAAGTTTTCTGAATCAAATTATCAGTTGCAGTATCAACAGAAGCAGTTGCTTCATCAAGCACCAAGATTTTGCTTCTCTTGAGAAGAACTCTCCCGAGACACACTAGTTGCCTCTGACCCATACTCCAATTCTCTCCATTCTCGCTCACAGATGAGTCGAGCTTTTGTACCTTTTTCCTCACCTCGTCTCCTAGTTGGCACTTGTCAAGAGCCTAAAACACGGGGGAAACACTCAAAATTTGAACATTGTTTAAACTAGTTAAAAAAAGAAAAATGTGCGGCTTTCAGAAATTAAACCGACCCACCTCCCAGATTTGATCATCTGTGTATTCTTCAAGAGGGTCCAAGTTACTTCTCACTGTTCCTTCAAACATGGTTGGATCTTGGGGTATAATACTTAGTCTTAAACGCAAGTCATGCAACCCAATGGTCAAAATATTCACTCCATCTATCCTAATTTCTCCAGCTGAAGGCTCTACAATGCGGAAAAGAGTTTGTATCAACGTCGATTTCCCACTTCCTGTCCTTCCAACAATTCCTGTTCTTAAACCTCCTTTGAATGTACATGTTATTCCTCGCAACACAAGAGGCATATGTGGTGCATATCGGACCTAACAATGTGTCAAAATTTTCCAAATGGTTAAGATGGAAAATGAAAAAAGTGCGAGAACTATAGCATGTAATCTTAATAGGAGCAAGGTATAGCGAGATACCTAAAGATCACGGATTTCAACTTCACCACGTGAAGGCCATGATTGCTCAGGTCGGTTTGATTCTATCAGAAGAGGTGGTTCACTGGGAACACTTGCATACTGAAGAATCCTCTCTACCGATATGATTTTGTTCTCAAGATTACAGAGAGTCCAGATCAGCCTAGCTTGCAGGGTATTCAAACTGAGTCCATATGTCACGGCTAATCCCGCGAGACTTGGATCAATCACTCCAGTAGGTATGGAGACCAATAAAACCAATGAAAAGACAAATGTAAGTGATGATATGACACGCCCCATCCCGAGTGCGAAAACGGAAAACGCGCGGAAATCATAAAAATACGAAATTTTTTAAAACTTTTCCTTAAAACTTTTCTAATCGGTGAATAGTTAAAACTTACTTATTACTCAAGTTAAAAACTCCACAAAACAGAGTGATGCCGATCGATCGATCCTCCTTAGGATCGGTAGATCCGGACCTCCACCAAAAACAACTCGATCGTTCTGGCCCAAAATAACCCAACAGGATCGATCGATCTTACCCTAGGATCGATCGATCATAACCCCTAAAACCTGACCAGAAACCTTCTGCTTCGAAAACAATCTACAGGATCGATCGATCCTACTTGGATCAGTCGATCCCCGCCCCATCGATTTATCCCCGAAGCTTCTGACCAAAATCGACCCCTTAACATCGATCGTTCATACCAAGATCGATCGATCTCGATTCCTCAAAAGGTTTCTGAGCCAAAATGATACCTCAGGATCGATCGATCCTATCTGGATCGGTCGATCCTCCTTCTTGCCCTGCTACCCGAGAACAACACAAAACAAGCCACAACAATGCCAACACACATCAAATAACAAACGATCCTTAACTCCTATATAAATTCTTATTAAACATCACAAACAACATTCTTACGGATCCAAAACACCCACCACCAAGGCATTAGTAGCATAGCATCCAAATACAAAGAAACCAAAAGTACTCCGAGATCATCTCTTCTCTCCGGCCCTGGGTTCCACGAGCTCCGCATCCTACGACTTCTTTTTACCTGCACCAAAGGAGGTGCATAAGCATTGGTAATGCTTAGTGAGACGGTCATCCCGTCTCACGGCCATACACGCATATGATCAAGATTTAACGCAATTAAATGCACTTAACGAACAACCAAAGCACATACCGTAATAGAGCTCCATTACACACACAACACACAACATGGACAAGCCATGAATCACATCCAATGGTCTAGTTCCTAAGCACACATCAATCACGGAAAATCAATGATCACATAGTTCTAACCACGGTCACGCACTCACCTTTGCCTTGACGAATGAAGAATACACTTCCCCCTTTTTGATAGCTTCAAGCCTTAAGATTGATTCTCTTTGGCTTCTACTCAACCAACCACCAAAGTATCACCAAAACACCTAACAAGAAGTCACCAAACGCTTCTCAAAGGGTGACAACAAGTAATCAAACTCGGATTACTCAAAACCCCCAAACCGGATTCCAACTTTTCAAAAACAGAGCCTTAGTTAATCAACCATATCTCTTGCCCTAGATCATATCTCGCAAATTCCTTCGGTGGAATTCAAGATAAGCCTTTCAACAACCTATTTACCAAATTTCAGCAAAAACCAACAAGATTTGAGTGCCCACTCACTCTCTCAAACTCAGTCCGTCGCGGGTTGCTCTGCTTTGAGCGGTTTTGGAAGAAAATTCATAACTCCCGAACCACTCAACATAATCCCATGAAATTTGGTAGATTACTAGGCAAGAGATTGAAGAACTTACCTACAAATATTCAGCTTAATCCGTGCTCGTTTACCCGGTCGAACGAGTCTCTCAATTCACGCCCCAAACTCTGTTTTTCCCAAGTTCTTCACTCTCTTCTCCTTCTCCTTCTTCTTTCTCCAAGTTTTCTTCTCCTTTCCTCACTCTCTCTTTCTCTCTTCCTTAGCTCCAAAAATATCTCTCAAAGTGATGATGAAGAAGAAGTATGTAGAAGCTTTGAGAAGGAGGAGGTGTATATATAGATATACATATTATTGGTTTAATTAAATTAAGCCAAACCACAATTAATTCACTAAACCGGTTTTAATCAAACCAATTCCCGTAATCCGTCAATTCTTTCCTTCGGTTTAGTGATTCCACTAGACTCCTAGGAATATTTGAGATATTTTTCCGCCCTAAAATATTTCTTTCACTCCGCTAAACCCCAGAATTACCGCTTAATTCCGATTAAACCAAACCGCTCGGAATTACTTCTCAACGATCAATCCTTTGATCGAATCAACCCGTTCACCGTCCATTTGGCTATTAATCGAGCTCGATATTATCTACTCCGCATTTAATCTTGATTCGTCAAAATACTATTCATCTCGCAAAAACAATATTCATGCCGCAAAATATTATTCCTTCTGTAAAACTTTATTCCAAACAAATTAATCCAAATTGGTTTTGGAACGATTAATCTCCCGATCTGTCAGACCAATCCTATCCCCGCAAATTATTAATCGAGCTCCACATTATTCCTATTCTCTCAGGAACAAATACAACACGGTACAAGACTGTTACGATATCAAAATAACAACTTGCACCGCAAGAAATGTAATAACTATTATTACAAGGAAACGACTTAGGATACGGATGTTACAATTCTCCCCCACTTAATTAGATTCGTCCTCGAATCTCAAGGCTTATTCAGCCATATAACCCACTTGGGAGAATCACACTTCCATCCTCATTTCTGGTTCCCAAGTTTCCACCTCAATTCCGTCACAATCCCACACACTCAATCTCGGAAGTCTTTGTCCTCCCGTCAACCCTGATTCTACGATTTAGAATCCTCACGGGTCTCGCCTTGACCCCAAATTCGGTGATAACTCAGGTGGGATCTCCGGTAACACCTGATCATCCCTATGCAAACACTTCTTCAACTTAGAAACATGGAACACATCATGAAATGCTTGCATAGACGCTGGCAACTCTAGCCTGTAAGCAACAAGTCCAACTCGTTCCACCACTTGGAACGGTCCCAAATACCTCGGGCTCAACTTACCCTCAGAAAATGACCTGTTAGAACCCTTGAGCATCGCCATCTTAAAATAAACCATATCCCCTCTGGCGAACTCCAACTCTTTCATGCGGTTATCCGCGTAACTCTTCTGACGATCCTGAACCTCTTTCATGTTTAACTTCAAGACTCGGATCTTCTCCGTAGTCTCCTGAACCAAACTCTAACCAAACATGCTTCGCTCCCCCACTTGAGCCCAGCATAATGGCGTCCTGCAAGACCTCCCATACAGAGCCTCATATGGTGCAATCTCGATACTCGCCTGGTAACTGTTATTATACGCAAACTCTACCAAGCTCAGATAATCAGCCCAATGGCCACCCCGATCCAGCACACACATCCTCAAAAGGTCTCGAGAGTCTGAATGGTTCTCTCTGACTGCCCATCCGTCTGAGGATGATATGCTGTACTCATGTGCACCTTGGTGCCCATCTCCTTCTGAAACTCTCGCCAGAATATCAACGTGAACTTACTATCACGGTCCGATACAATACTCGTAGGTACGCCATGCAATCTAACAATCTCATTGATGTACCTCCACACCAAACCCCAAGCCCCATCTATTTTCCTTATGGCCAGGAAATGAGCAGACTTCGTCAAACGATCAACAATAACCCATATAGCATCTCGACCCCGCGAATTCGGCAATCTAACCACGAAATCCATCGTAACCATGTCCCATTTCCACTCGGGAATGGGTAAGCTCTGCAACAATCCGCGGGGTACCTGATGCTCTGCCTTTACCAACGGACAAGTCTCACAGCTGGCCACCCACTTGGCTATATCTCTTTTCATTCCGACCCAATGGTAATACCGTTTCAAATCTCGGTACATCTTAGTCGTCCCGGAATGAATAGAGAATCGACTCTGGTGTGCCTCTCGAAGAATATCTCTCCTCAACTCCTCGTCATTAGGCACACATACTCGACCATGAACCAAGATGGTTCCCTTATTCGAAATCTCATACTCGGATCTCTCATCCTTAGAAGCTTTAATCAAAGCCTCATCCTTCTCTTGTGCCGTCCGCACTCTACTCAAAATATCTGCCTGATTAGCCTTTCTAACCCCAACGGCTCTAACTCATCAGAAACGACGCATAACTGCAGGATACTAATCATACTCATCAACTCCTCAGCATCCCTCTCGATACTTGCAGCTACTCGCTTTCTGCTTAAGGCATCGGCAACGAGATTAGCTTTTCCCGTGTGATAAGCTATCTCAAGGTCGTAGTCTGCCATACGCTCCATCCATCTCCTCTGTCTCAAGTTCAACTCAGGTTGAGTGAACACATATTTGAGACTCTTGTAATCCGTAAACACCTGCACCTTACCACCATACAGATATGATCTCCATATCTTAAGAGCAAACACCACCGCAGCCATCCCTAAGCCATGAGTCGGATAATTAGCTTCATGCTTCCTCAACTGTCTTGAAGCATAAGCTATAACCTTCCCATCCTGCATCAAAACACAACCCAATCCTAACCTCGAGGCATCCGTATAAACCACAAATGGCTCCTTAGGATCCGGTAGAGCCAACACTGGAGCGGTAGTCAACATCTCCTTAAGTCTCACGAAGCTCTCTTCACACTTCTGAGACCAAACATAGGGGACATCCTTCCCCGTCAATCTCGTCATAGGCTGAGCGATACTCGCAAAACCTTTGACGAATCTCCTATAATAACCCGCTAGACAGAGAAAACTTCTTATCTCCGTAGCATTCTCGGGTCTCGGCCATTCCCTGATGGCCTTAATCTTCTCTGGGTCAACGGAAACTCCACTCTCAGAAACCACGTGACCCAAAAATCTGATTCTAAGCGCACCTGCTATCCTCAACAACACATACAACCTCAGCAAAGCTCAAGGTTTGGATCGTCCACTTAGATCCGTCCCCAAGTGCACTTACTACCTTGACGACAATTGTAGCACAACAGCTACTCCCAACGACAGTCGTGGTACCACAATTATAATACCAAACCGGTCACAACTCAACAGCCAAAACTCATCACCAAGTATACCACTACTCTGCTATGACTCACTCTAGCCATAACCGTACTTACACAATAACCCAGCAGTGACTGCAATCACACCCTTCTGACAGCTCAACTACCCATACGAGACTTCCCTTTTTAACACAGAGCAGTGCTCCACTCTCGTCAATGCCCCTAAAGTTATCAATCACAATCGATATTGTTCCATACTCGGTTTCATAACACCTCCGGTTTGTCATCACAAGATCCTACATGGTCATCCAGCGGCTAACTCGTCGAAATCCAATATCCCCGGATTCGAACGAGTCGAAATCCAGTATTTCCAGATTCGAACAAGTCGAAATCCAGTATTTCCAGATTCGAACAAGTCGAATCCGGTATTTCTGGATTCGAACAAGTTAAGTCTGCCAAACGACCTAGTACATTAGAATCCAATAACATCGGACTCTAATATACTAAGTCCCCGTGAGGTCCAATATCATAGGACCCCACCCCGAACTACCGATCTAGGATGCCGCATATCCTAATCAGTAAATCCATCCTGAGATCATGAGATCTCACCCTGGGCTACCGATCTAGGATACCGCATAATATCCTAATCAGTAAAACCCCCCTGAAATCCAATATCGTAGGACCTCACCCTGGGCTACCGATCTAGGGTACTGCATACCCTAATCAGTAAAACCCACCCTGAGATCCAATATCGTAGGACCTCACCCTGGGATACCAATCTAGGGTACTGCATACCCTAATCAGTAAAACCCACCCTGAGATCATAAGATCTCACCCTGTTAGGATTATCAGATAATCCTAACCAGCATCATTAGAGCCACATGTCATATAACTCTAATGACCCCTCATTGGGGTTAAGTATTACACAACCCCAATGACCCGTCAATAGGATCAATTATCATACAATCCTATCGACCCCAACCACGTAGTAAGATCTGACGACATAACCCAAAAATCCCGAACCAAGATGGAATAAACACCGCTCCCAGCTCCCAACACATAACATACCACATCATGTGTCAAACCCGTTGATACATGAAATATTATACCATGTACTCGACTTCCCTGATACATGCAATACCATGACATGTATCATACACATCACTAGGTACCCGTTTTTAACAATACGCTTATCCCATAAAATTCTGCCAACCACAGAATGAGATTCACCAACTCATCATCATCTCATTATGTCTTACGGTCTAATATCCCCTGAGATCGCATCGATACTCAACCATTTTACACCCTCATTTCCTATGACAATCTCACCAATACTCAACCTAGATCAGACGATCTAGCAATCCAAACCCATCTATCCAAAGTTCCACTGGCGATTACCTCGACCTTCGCCTGCATACTACTCAAAAACTCCACTTTCAGAGATCGGATCGATCGATCCAGTCCCATGATCGATCGATCTCGATTACTGAAAATAAACCGTCACATCACACTTTTCCAGATCGATCGATCTTTTCATGGATCGATCGATCTTCACCGATTTGATCGATCTTTCTCATCCACATCGATCCTAAACTCTCCGATATACCCACTCGATCGATCTCTTCTCGAGATCGGTCGATCCCCTTCTCAAAACGCCTCTGATCACACCTGAGATAATGGATCGATCGGTTTATCCCGTGGATCGATCGATCCTACTCTGATCCGAAAACAGCGTTCCTCGGAACTTGAGTAATTCCTAACCCCAAATTACTCAACAATATAACCGACCTTCTCATTCACGATACTTCCAAAAATCATTTAACCCATGCAACCCCATGCGCATGCAATAACTTACTTCACTTAACACACTCAATAATTATTAAAAACACGGCAATATAATTTAACTAGATAGAATTCTAACCAGAGGTCGGTTTGGAGTTACTCGGGTCTCCCGACTCGATATTCGAAGAGTAAGCTGGGGGAGTCACCGCAGCCCGCTTAGGTCATCCCGTCTCACGGCCATACACGCATATGATCAAGATTTAACGCAACTAAATGCACTTAACGAACAACCAAAGCACATACTGTAATAGAGCTCCATTACACACACAACACACAACATGGACAAGCCATGAATCACACCCAATGGTCTAGTTCCTAACCACACATCAATCACGGAAAATCAATGATCACATAGTTCTAACCACGGTCACGCACTCACCTTTGCTTTGACGAATGAAGAATACACTTCCCCTTTTTTGATAGCTTCAAGCCTTAAGCTTGATTCTCTTTGGCTTCTACTCAACCAACCACCAAAGTATCACCAAAACACCTAACAAGAAGTCACCAAACGCTTCTCAAAGGGTGACAACAAGTAATCAAACTCGGATTACTCAAAACCCCCAAACCGGATTCCAACTTTTCAAAAACAGAGCCTTAGTTAATCAACCATATCTCTTGCCCTAGATCATATCTCGCAAACCACAATTAATTCACTAAACCGGTTTTAATCAAACCAATTTCCGTAATCCGTCAATTCTTTCCTTTGGTTTAGTGATTCCACTAGACTCCTTGGAATATTTGAGACATTTCTCCGCCCTAAAATATTTCTTTCACTCCGCTAAACTCCAGAATTACCGCTTAATTCCGATTAAACCGAACCGCTCGGAATTACTTCTCAACGATCAATCCTTTGATCGAATCAACCCGTTCACCGTCTATTTGGCAAAAACACTATTCATTCCGCAAAATATTATTCCTTCTGTAAAACTTTATTCCAAACCAATTAATCCAAATTGGTTTTGGAACGATTAGTCTCCCGATCCGTCAGACCAATCCTATCCCCGCAAATTATTAATCGAGCTCCACATTATTCCTATTCTCTCAGGAACAAATACAACACGGTACAAGACTGTTACGATATCAAAATAACAACTAGCACCGCAAAAAATGTAATAACTTTTATTACAAGGAAACGATTTGGGATACGGATGTTACATGATAACATATCAAGGCGAAAGCAAAGCCATTCCATTGCTCCAGCTGTATAGAATCTGGGCCTAGAGTAACCATCACTTAGCCTCATGTTGTCAGAACGGAATCTAGATTCTTGACCGAAACTCCTGATGGTTGTCGCCCCTGAAATCGGTCCAGAAAAATGCTGAATTTGAGGGGCTTGGCATACTCCAACTAACCGCGAAAGTTCTCGTGCTGCAGCTATGTAATACCGTTGCAAAGTTAAAAGCTTTTTGTCACAACTTCATCGCTTATGGAAGACTAGATTATAAAGTTTGTTGGAAGTACGTGATACCATAATGAGGTAGCGACAACAGGGATGAAGATGAGAAAAACCAGCCAAGAAACCTGAGACATTACTCCAATGATTCCAATAAGCTGAATGACTGTGATAGCAACTGATCCAAATTGATACGGTATTTCCAAATCCACTGCAGATTGGTCGGTAGAAGCCTATAGAAGGAAACATTTTAACACAATGATTACCAAATATATATATATATATATATATGGAAATCCACAAATTTTAACACAAACTATATATATGGTTAGCGACGTACTCTACTCATGATTCTTCCACTTGGAGTGGAATCAAAGAAAGACATCGGAGAACGGAAAATGCAGTGATGCATTTTATGAAACAGTTCGGTAGCAGTCTTGTAACCAGCGGTGACAAGAAGCGTGCCTCTAACAAGAATGCAGACGGAACTTCCAAAGGCCAGAGCCACATACACAATCATTAACGTGGAAAGTTTCACAGGAGCTTGCACATCCTCGAAATGAGTAGCCCAAGCCATCCAGTAGTTGCTTCCAATCTGTAGAAGTTGAAAGAGAGATTGCGCCAACAATATGACAGGCACAAGAGCACCTCCGTATGCTAGTGTGATATATTTCTAGTATACATCCAAAGCGACGCTACCTTTCTCCCTCTCTTCCTCTTGAACAGGTTGTCTTTGGGGCACCCCAGAATCTAATCTGTCGTTCTTCGGATCTTGACTTTCTTGTTTCCCATCGAAACCGATAGCATCCCTCACAACACCATTTTCTTCGCCTAAAGCTGATTTCTCAGAAACAGAAACTACTGCCAGAGCCTCCTGATGCGCACCTATAAGCTCCATGAAATCAGTTCCAGAGTTGAGAATATCATTGTATTTTCCAGCTTGGCTGATTCTCCCATCTTTCATGACCTGAGGCATAAGAATATTGATTTTGGATAATTTCATATTCTCAGTGATACAAAATATATATACATACATATAAGAAGGTAAAGACAGTAAACTATTCACATACCAGTATAAGATCAACAGCAGGTAAGAACTCAACTTGATGGGTTACATATATAACCGATTTGGAACACAAAAGCCCCAGTAAGACTTCCTGAAAGAAGTGTGAGAATGAAAATAAATTTGATACCTGATTTTTTATTGAAGGGGAAATCACAGTCACACTAATGGCTAAGACAGAAGATTGTACCTTAAAGAGATGTGACCCTGTGTGAGCATCCACAACACTAAAAGGATCATCAAACAGATAGATATCCGCATCTTGGTAGAGAGCGCGTGCAATCTGTATTCTTTGCTTTTGTCCACCACTCAAATTGATGCCACGTTCTCCAATAACTGTCTGATCATCAAATGAAAGTATCTCCAGATCCTTACTCAAAGAACATGCTTCAAGCACCTTATCATATCGTTCTCTTTCCATAGGTTTACCAAACAAGATATTGTCCTCAATTATACCGCTCTGAATCCAAGGAGATTGTGCAACATAGCTTTTGTCCCACAAACCTTAATACTTCCAGATATCTTGGGTACTTCTCCTAGTAAAGATGAAAGTAAGCTCGATTTCCCAGAACCAACAGTACCACAAACTGCGACCTTCATCCCAGGAAAGACCTTGAAATTTATGTCTTTTAGAGTCGGGTTAGCGGATGAGACATCCCAAGATAAAGTGCTGTTGATCACTTCGACCGCCATGTCTGAACTTCCCTTGGAAAGCCTCTCTACATTGTCAGGAATTAAATTGTCCAGACAAAGATAGGATGCAAGTCTATCAAGAGAGACTTTTGTCTGCACAATCATGGAGATAGTGTCGGGAAGATTGTAGATCGGCTCTTGTAGAATCCTGAAGGTTGCAAAGGCGGAGAGTATCTTTCCTGATTCAAGGGGAATTCCGAGAAGTATACAAGCACCAAAAGTGCAGACTGACACCATAGTAGGAGCCCCCCCAGAAAACAAAGCTTATAACAGCCGAGTTATACACATACTTTTTCAGCCATCCTTCCTCAGATTTCCGAAGATCAAAAATCTTGGACAGAAACTTCATTTCCCACCCCTGAAGTTTGAGAATCCTCATGTTTCTTAAGATCTCTGATGTTGATTTCATCCGGCTATCCTTTACTTCCATTAACTTCTCCTGAAACCTCTCTTGCATTCTCCCGAATGGAAAATTTACAAGCATTACTAAAATGGTATCTCTGGCGAGCCTTCTTCCCCCGGCGAGCTTCTCTTCCCTGGCGGCGAGCTTCTCCTCCGCCGTGTTCTCTTCTCCACCGTTCGTCTTCTCCGCCGTGACTCTTCTCCGCCGTTCCGCTCCGCCGTTCACCTCCTCTTCTCTGGTGACGTCCTCTTCCTCCGCCGACTCCTCTTCATCTGCAATATAAGAATTTTTGAATTTTTGAGTATGTGATTTTGTGATTTTTGATTTTTGATTTTTGTGGTTTTGTGATATTGAAATTTTGATTTTGGAATTAGTATTTAGGAATTAAGATTTTGTGATTTATGTTAGAAATTAGTATTATGAATTTAGGATATTAATATAGTAATTTTGTGGTTTAGGTTTTATGATTTACAATTTGTGATTAATATTTAGTGATTTAGGTTTTATGATTTAGAATTTGTGAATAATAATTAGTGAATTAGTTTTATGATTTTGATTTTGTGATTTAGGTTAGAAATTAGTATTATGAATTTAGGATATCAATTTAGTAATTTTGTGATTTAGGTTTTATGATTTAGAATTTGTTATTAATATTTAGTGATTTAGGTTTTATGATTTTGATTTTGTGATTTAGGTTAGAAATTAGTATTATGAATTTAGGATATCCATTTATTAATTTATGAATAAGATTTTGTTATTTCTGATTTTCAAATTGGATTTTTTGGTTTTGGATTTAATATTTTGATTTCGGATTATGACATTTACCATGATTTATGTTTTATGATTTAGGATTTTGAAATTTGGATTTTGGATTGAATATTTTGATTTTGTGATTTAGGTTAAAAATTAACGAGTTGCATTCCTCTCAGGATTATTTCTCGTCTTTTATGAACCAGCATTTTTTGGATTTCCGCTCTCCATGCGAAGAGTAATATTTTTATGTTTTTTATAATAACGTATTTGAACAATGTAAAACTTTAATTAATGTATAATTAATTTTAGAGTTTTTATTTATCTATTTTTAATTTATTTTTTATTGTTAATTAAAATTTTGAATTACAAAAAATTAAAAAATATTTGTTTTTTCTTTTAATTTATTAATACGGTCGAAAATTCGCCGGAATATGGTTCTGTCAGAAATCCGTCAGAATCCGACACGTTTCTGACGCGTAATGTTGTCGGAAATATGAAACTATTTTGACCGTTTACTCTTCGGAACACCATCAAAATTATATATCCAACGGCATTCATCGGTACTCTGTCGGAAAATATCCGTCAATATCCGTCGGAAAACCGTAGAAAAAGTCTATGGATTTCTGACGAAAATTGATTTCCGACGATTTCAAACCGACGACTTCGCGTGCGTAGAAAAAGCATCGAATATTCTTGTTTTTGACGGATTATCCACTAGATATACATTCTGTTTTCTTGTAGTGAGAATTTAAAAAACCACACTTCCACTTCTCTTTAGTTCTGTTTTTATCTCATATTTTTGTAGCTGTTTAATTAAAAAAATTAAACTCTAACTATATAAAAAAAATTCTTTATATAAAAGTCTCATTGCAAAAAACGGGATAGAGCCCATTTTTTAAAAGCAAGTGTAGACTTTCAACTGTATCCATGTCAGTGTCATGACGTATGATTTGCCTTTTTAAAAGTATAAAGTTGTGGCTGTGTTAAGCTTCATATTTGGGAAGTTGTCTCATAGTGCACAAATTTCTTGGGAAGAAAATCAACAAGATTCGTAGAGGATTGGGCTGCAAGGAAGCGACGAGTCTCTGTTCTCGTCAGTCAATGGCTGTCCCACAATATCATCCCATCTCATAATATTAAAATAGAGAATATACTTTTTTATAACTATGATTTAACAATATGTAGCCTTGTGCATGTATCATGTATCTGGTCATAGTCACCGGTACAAGTCTACTTTTTTTTTTTTTTTTATCTTTTAACGAGTCTTTGTCCAAACTTTTATTTTTGCCACTTCAATTATGCCAGTTTCATGGGAGTTTTATCAGCTTAAAAAGTCAAGCACTACGTCCGATGGCAAATTACATAGAATCACAACAAAGGCAAGACGATAAAAGAACTTGTTTGGTCCCAGTTTTATGGATCATTGATTTTTAACAGCTTCATCTGTATCTGAATTTAAAATTTGCTGTGTACTTCGTCACATGCTTTGAGAATAATGACGATCTGTCTTCAAGTAATCTCGTCGGTGATTCGGTGAATCATGTTCTTTGATACGACCGGCAATTAGGATACATAAACATATTTAAAACAAGTCTTCTGATTATAAAAAAACATAAATAGAAAGTATATGATTGATAGAGGAAAATTGCAACAAAGAATCACGAAAATTGCAGCAAAGAATCGCAACGCAATCTCATGATAAACTCAAGCAATGCTAATAAAAGCAACAACTTGAAACTCAAGAGCAAAGAACCCTAAAGCTCTAGAACTCATGAACTGATGAACACTAAAAGTACAAGAACTTTATTTCACAATTTCGCTGAATCGCTTTTTACAATCAAATTCACAATATAAAGCTTCTATTACAAGCTGTAATTCCTATGCTTTAATCTTGACTGTCTATCTCTAACTATTCCATCTTGACCGTTGATCGCCAATTGACACATCTCAGTTTGATCTTCTTTCCCGTAACAAATTCCCCTGCTTTGAAAAACGTTGACCTCAAGGTTGAGATTCGGAAACTGTTGCTCCGGTGGTCTTGGAAGAGAGCCATAGAATAACAACGCCATTTAAATTTTCAGCTCATAATTAAGCTCAGATCATCGCATGCGCTTCTCAAATCTTCTTCTCCTCTGCTCCTCACTTTTTAAAACTTGGTTTTTGAAATTAAAGCTCCAATTCTTAGAGAAAAAATTCAAGATCTTCCTTCCATATTGCTGCACCTTCCGATGCATCCATGTGCTCCCCACTCAGCTTCTCCTCTGCTATGTTATTCTGGAACAGCTTCCCCTCTGTTGACTAACCAAATGATAACGCTCATATTTACATGTTTTCATGCATTCATATAGGTCAGTTTCATAAGTTTTAGTTAGCATTTAAAGTTATTTTAGTGCATTTGCATATGTTTATATATTTATAGGTACTTGGAGCAAAACTGGTGTTTTCAGAATTTTTTGGAGCTTTAAGAAGCCATGGAGACTTGGGAGCTACTTTCTCGGGCTGAGAGTATCACGAAAAGCCACCTCAAAGGAAGTAGCGGCCATAGCATCGACCGTGGGTGGTCGATGCTCTCTCTGAGCATCCCATCAATCCAAGCATTAATCTGAGACGATCGACACCAGAGGGGAGCCCAAGCTCAGAAGCTGACAATGAAGACCGTCGATGTAAGCATCGAGCGTGGCCCATCGATGTAAGCATCGAGCGTGGCCCATCGATGCCTCTCCTGAGAATCCACATCGAGAAAGAGCATCGAACGTGGCCCATCGACGCTGACTCACCGGGCAGATAAAGGAAATGTCGGTTAATGCGAATTGCAAAGTATGAAAAGCTTTGAGTCGAATTAGAACCTTCTAGAAGCTTTTGGGCCACGACCTAGACTCCTCCAAGTCTCTTAAAACCCTATATAAACACATGTAGCCTCCCTCATAAGGGTTCCCAATTTTTGCACTATTTTGTAGCCACCATCTAAAGAGAGAAATTCTCAAACACTCTTCTTCTTAAGTTTCATTTATGTTTATGCATTAGTTATTCTTCTACTGTCTCTTTGTTTTCTTTTACTGTTTTTATTTATAGTTTATTATGTCTTCTATCTCATATACTTCCGTCACCCTCGAAGTTATGAGCGAGTAAATCTTTTAGATCTCGGGGGTGGAAAATGATATGTCTGCATTTTATATGGTTTTAGCTTGCATTATTCATTCATTTAGACATGTTATTTGACCTGTTCTTGTCATTTATTTATAGTTTTGCATACTTAGAGTGTTTTGCATTAGGTTTGCATACATCTTGCATATTTGGCTTGTTACAGGTACTTTCAGGCGATTCTGGAGAAGTTAGACTCGAAGCTGTCCTGGACGTCAGACTCTGGCCTGTAGGGTCGAGTCAAGGGGTCGAGCTAAGGCAAGAGATGGTGCAGAAGCAGACTCTGGCCTGTAGGGTCGAGTCAAGGGGTCGAGCTGAGGCGAAAGGTGGCATCTTTGAGATTTTTGGCCAAGCTCGAGCACGCCTGCTCGGATATGTTCGTCTCGACAAAAGATTTCAAGTGAACAAATGAATCATCTGGAAGGTTTTGTTCTAGAGCGCTGTCACGAAAAATAGCATCACCAATCCATAGAGACCGATGGTAATCCTGGAGAAATCAACGAACACCAACATCGACCAGAGCGTTGACCACATAGGATCGACGCCGATATATCAGGGAAGCATGTCGAAGGGCAACATCGATGAGGAGAGATTGATGCTTTTTTAGATGGAAACATTGAGCAACACCATCGACCAGGAGCGGTCGATGGTATTGCTGGGACTATCAAAGAAAAAGAACGTCAAACAAAACATCGATCGTACACTATCGATGCTATGTCTACAGAAACCATCAAACAAACCTATCGACCCAGTCTGCTTTTCATGGGAGCAGCAAAGAGGCAAGTTTTCTAACGATCGGGATAAACAAACTTGAAGAGGTGATTCAGAACATTCTAGATGGGGAATCATGCAAAGGTGCAAAGGTCAGCGAAGGATTCAGAAACATTGAACAAAGATGGTGCGAACTAGATAAGAAGTTCGACGATTTGTTTTCTAAAGTCCGAGTATTAGAAACCCAAACTTTTGAGGAAGCACCAACGATCAATGATATAACCTTGAAAAGTGGAAAAGAGCTCAGACCGATCCCACCGAGGCAACCAATCAATAAAAAGAGGGATGAGACTATCATCGAGAAAGAAAATCAGATCATTGAGAGGGAGGATCCAATACTCGAGAAATAAGATCCAATCGTAACCGAGGACGAACAAGAGATTGAAGAAATTATTAAGGAAAAATCAGACACGGATGAGGAACCTGATACTCCTGTGAGGAGCCAAACGATATATGATCCACTTAAATATCAACCTAAGATCCCTTTTCTAGGAAGGATCAAAGGGAGGATAGCGGAGAGACTGAGGAATGCATTTGAACAACAAATGAAGGGCGTAATCATCACTATGCTGATACTAGAAGCTTTGACAATGATTTCCAATGCTAGCAAATTCCTCAAGGATCTCGTAACTAAGAAGAAGAAGGAGCTCACCGAGGTTGCGTTCCTAACACATGAATGCAGCGCGGTTGTCCTCGACAAAAAGATTCTAAAGAAATTGGACGATCTGGGCAGCTTCACTCTCTCTTGCAGTATAGGTCCAATAACATTTGGGAGATCTCTATGTGATCATGGAGCTAGTGTGAACCTCATGCCTCCGTCCATTGCAAAAAAGTTGGGATTCTTTACATTCAAAGAATGTAGGATGTCACTCGTTCTCGCCGATCGCTCGATAAAAACGCCGGTTGGATTACTCGAAGACATCCCGGTGATAATTGGTGACTACCAAATTCCAACCAACTTTGTGGTACTCAAGATGGATCACTAGCCTAAAGATCCACTCATCCTAGGGAGACCATTCCTAGCAACCGTGGGAGCCATAATCGATATTAAAAACAGAATAATCGATCTTCACCTAAACGACGAAGTAATGCAGTTTAGTATCAATGAGGTGATGAAAAAGCCCGAGAAACGAGATCGTATCTTCTTCATAGATGATCTCGACTTGTTGGCTGATGGTGTGTTGGATGAAGATGACCTCGAAAATGAAGAGCTAAGTGAGGAATTCCAAACGCTACCAAATGGAGACGTGGCAGACAAGATACCTCGTGAGATGACTTACGCGAGCCTAACCGAAGGTGGCGAAGAAGAAGAAGCCACGGAGGAAGCAAGCGATGGTAAGACTTGTGATGAAGACGATTGGAGCGAACTCAAAGAACCGAAAGTGGAGTTGAAACCACTTCCGAAAGGGCTAAGGTACGCATTTCTTAGGCCAAATTCAACATATCCTGTCATAATAAGTGATGAGCTTAATGATGATAAAATTTTCCTTTTACTTTATGAATTGAGAAAATATAGAAAAGCAATAGGATATTCCTTAGATGATATCAAAGGCATATCCCCATCCTTATGCATGCATAAAATACATTTAGTGGATAAATCTAATAATTATATTGAACCTCAAAGACGGTTAAATCCAAATTTGCGTGATGTCGTAAGAAAAAAAAATTCTTAAACTTCTAGATAGTACTTGGGTCAGATAGTACTTGGGTCTCACCTGTTCATGTTGTGCCTAAAAAATGTGGTATCACTGTGATAAAAAATGAAAATGACGAACTAGTTCCTACTAGAACTATCACTAGGCATAGGATGTTTATTGATTTTAGAAAACTAAATGCTGCCACTAGAAAAGATCACTTTCCTCTTCCATTCATTGATCAAATGTTAGAAAGATTAGCGAATCACTTTCACTATTGTTTTTTAGATGGGTATTCAGGATTCTTTCAAATCCCAATACATTCTTAAGATCAAGAAAAAACGACATTTACATGTCCTTACGGTACCTTTGCTTATCGAAGAATGCCGTTTAGATTATAGATGTAGATGTTTTTATTACTTCTTCACAGGTTTCACCCGAGAAGTAAATCTCGAGAGTTTAACCCACAAAACCGCAAGTGCATAGTTAAATGCAATTGTACTAATACGGGGTCGATCCACAGAGAAATAGAATAACTACATAGAGAATGCAAATGCAGATCTAATCTAGGTGGAAATAAAATAAAGTGGGGGTTGAGTTCTCATCTAAAATGATTGCGAAAATAATAAAGCAAGAATTAAAGTAAATAAAATCTAAACTAAGAAAACAATTAAATCTAAACTAAACATAAACATAATTAAATTGCATAAAGAAAAAAATAATAATTTACTAACTATATACAAGCTATGGGTGATAGTCTAAATAAGGAAACCTAAGTCTAGAATTCATGTTTTATCTAAATGATTGGTATTTGTCATTTTAGGGATCCTCCATAATTTGCTAGTCTACTCTCGTGGTATGCTAGACTCTATATCCTGATTCACTCTCGTGGTAAACTGGATATGCATTTCATATGATCCCATCATTGAATACAAAGTATCCTTAGACTCTCGCCTCAAGAATACAAAGTGAAAGATATATTTGTTTCTAAAGTACAATTTACTCTCGTGGCGAAATACTCGTAAATTATTCAATCTAACTTGACCAAAGCCAGATTTATAATTAATTCTATCAAACAACAAATTCGACACTAGTTATGACTCTCTAGTATGCAGATCTGAAGGTTTAATCCACTCTCGTGGTATTAAACACTTCTAATTAAACAACTACACCTACTGGATTCAGTTGTACTCTTGAATATCTCCCATGAGAGAATACTCAGCATTATTGTGCATACTATTGGTTAAGTACAAGAATGAATTCTAAAATGTAAATCCCATCATTGACCACCACCCTATGTAGTCTAAAAGATCTAGACTCTTGTCTCTTAAGGGTTACAGAGATAAGATCTGATTTATAAAATAATAAACAAGACTGAAAAGTTAAACTAATCTAAAGTAGTAATCAAAGTATAAACAAAAGAATAAGAACAAGTATTGACCTAAAGAAGAAGAACTTTATTAGATCTGAAGATGTGATAGCTACAAGATATGTTTTTGTGTCTATGTTCTCTCTTTTTTCTCTAGTGAGATTACTAGTGATTATATAGTATTAGGGTTTTCTGGAACCATCCATTTCGTCATTATCTTGTTTCTGGAGGCTTAGAACTCGAAATGACAAGGTGCTCAAGTCTTATCTTGCCACGTATGAAATTTTCCAGTTTTTTCGGAAGTTAGCATCGACCTATCAAGGTCGATGCTAAGGTCAATTCTGGCTCCCTGGCTTTGACTGCTCGATGCATCCTTCAGGAATTCTCTCTGGAAATTCTTTGGCCTCAATATCGACCTTTTCGGATTCTGCCTTTTCGGATTTTGTGAAGTCTTTCTCCGAATGTGCACGATCTAGGCGATGTAACCAATCTTCCTCTAGGCTTCAGCAAGCTCCAAAAACATCTCTACTACTCATATTTAGCTTCAAGTATCTAAAAACATATAACCACATGCAAAAACACTAATTCTTCACTAAATGTTAGTTATAAAAGCTAAAAATAACTTATTCTAATGCATTAAATCATGTAAAATATGATGCTATCAATTATGTAATGCACCCATGACTTTTCAACTATGTAGGATGTCGATATTTTCAGATTTAATTGAATCAGTAGTTGAGGTGTTTATGGATGATTTTCTGTGTATGGTTCTTCGTTTGGTGGTTGTTTGTCTAATTTGTACAAGGTACTCGAACAATGCGAAGAGACAAACCTCGTATTTAATTGGGAAAAGTGCCATTTCATGGTGAGAGAAGGAATCTTTCTTGGGCATAAGATATCGGAAAGAGGGATTGAAGTCGAAAAGCCAAGATTGATGTGATGACAAGCCTAGGGCCTCCAAAAACGGTGAAAGACATACGAAGTTTTCTGGGTCATGTGGGATTTTACCGAAGATTCATCAAAGACTTCTCAAAAATAGCAACACCGTGCACGAGATTGCTATTCAAAGAGGTCAACTTCGACTTTGGTGACGCATGTCACGAAGCATTTCAATCCATCAAGAAGGAGTTAGTAAACGCACCAATAGTACAACCACCAGATTGGGGATTACCGTTCGAGATCATGTGTGATGCTAGCGATTATGCGGTAGGAGCTGTGCTTGGACAACGTAAAGATAAAAAGCTGAATATCATCGATTATGTGAGTAGGATAATAGACGAAGCGCAAATGAATTACGCCATTACAGAGAAAAAACTTTTAGCGATCATCTTTTCTTTTGAGAAGTTCCGCTAATACTTGGTCAGTTCTAAAGTTATTGTACACACAGATCATGCAGCTCTAAGGTACCTACTTGTGAAGAAAGATGTGAAGCCAAGACTACTCCGCTGGATATTACTCCTATAAGAGTTCGATTTAGAGATAAAAGACAAGAAAGGAATAAAGAACAGAGTAGCTGATCACCTTTCTCGAATGAGGATCACTGACGAGATTCCTATTGACGAATCACTACCGGAAAAGCAAATCTATGCCATTAGAGTTCTTGTTGGTGAGCACAAACTCAACAAGGAGCTGAGAAGCATCAACGACATCAAGGACAAATCACCATGGTATGCTGTGACATCGTTAACTATCTCGCATGTGGGGAGAAGCCGCCCGATCTCATCGGATACCATAAGAAAAAGTTCTATAAGGAGATAAACCGATACTATTGGGATGATCCAAACCTCTACACGTTATGCAAGGATAAAATATATAGAAGATGTGTTCCAGATAATGAAGTTCGCGGGTCTTAACGGGGTGCCATGGAACGACATACGAAGGACATTTCGCTACATTCAAGACGGTGGGTAAAGTTCTACAAGTTGGTTTTGGTGGCCAACTTTATTTAGAGACACTCACCGATTCATTCTCGCTTATGACGCATGTTAAAGGAAAGGAAACATAAGCCAGAGAAACGAGATGCCTAAAACTCGATAATGGAAGTAGAAGTCTTCGACGTATGGGTAATCGATTTCATGGGGCCATTCCCTAACTCTCACAGTAATAACTGCATTCTCGTGGCTATGGATTACGTATCTAAATGGGTAGAAGCAATAACATGTCCAACAAATGACGCGAAAGTGGTCCTAAAACATTTTAAGAGCATCATATTCCCGCGATTTGGGGTTCCGAGTGTGGTGCTTAGCGACGGAGGAACACATTTCATTAACAGAACCTTCGATAAACTCCTACAGAAGAATGGCATGAGACACAAGGTGGCGACCCCATATCACCCTCAAACAAGCGGACAAGTGGAAGTCTCGAACCGAGAAATCAAAGCAATCTTGGAGAAAACAGTGAATGTTTCAAGGAAGGATTGGTCGCTTATGCTAGACGATGCTTTATGGGCTTATCGAACAGCTTTCAAGACTCCCATAGGTATGAATCCTTTCAACCTTCTCTATGGGAAGTCATGTCATTTGCTAGTAGAGATCGAGTATAAAGCCATGTGGGCTTTCAAGATGCTAAACTACAACATCAAAACCGCGACGGAGAAACGACTCATGCAACTAAACGAGCTAGAAAAAATTTGCCTAGATGCTTATGAGAATGCCTGAATATACAAGGAAAAGACTAAGGCATTTCACGACAAGAAAATACTTCGATGCGAGTTCAAGGAAAACGATCAAATATTACTATTCATCTCCCGTTTGAAGCTCTTCCTGGGAAAGCTACGATCTCGTTGGCATGGACTTTTCAAGATAAAGTCGGTGACACTTTATGGAGCTATAAACTATGGGATAAAAATGGAAAAAGTTTCAAGGTGAGCGGGCAGAGATTGAAGCCATATATCAGTTGTGAAGTTATTCCCGAACAAGAAACCAAAAACGTGGGAGATCCCACAGAGCTTCAGGACGAGTCCAAAAATCACTAGGACGGTAACACTGTCAAGCTCAACGACGTTAAATGAGCGCACTTGAGAGGCATTCTCATGTTATCTTTTTGTAAATATTTCGCTGACCTTTCAATTTCTTGCATATTTTAGTTGTAATAGTCTAACAGGTCGCTTGAGATTCGAAGAACATTTTCAAAATCATAAAGTTGAGCGTCAATGAAGAGCATCAATCTTGGATGGTCGATACCAGAAGGAACAACAATGAGGAGAAGTAAAACAACTACATCTCAACTTAATTAATTACACCAAGCTCGAGCAACTCTCTTTCTCGCTCGACACTTCGGAGTATAGTGGACTCTAAAACTCAGTGTAAGACCTTGTTTTCCTTTTTTTTTTCTTTTAGTTTCCTTCCATTTTATTTTCTTTTACTAGTCTACCTTTTGTATCGTTTACGATATTTCTCTTTTGATATATTTCAATCGGGACAGTGAAAAATAAGTCTGGGGGAGGCATCGTAAAAAACTTCTAACTTTTTCTTTTTCATGTTTTATTTTCTTGTTTCCTTTTATTTTTATTTTGATATTTTCATGTACCTTTTTATGTTCTTTTTATTTTGCATTTAGGAACTAAGAATTGTTGTACTCTTTTTCCCTTAGCCATGGTTCAATAACTCGTGGCAAGGTTTATAATGAGGCAACAGTTTTTGAACTTTACCACTATGTTATCTATACTAATATTTTTATGCTTTTATGAGATTAGCAAATAAGTTTCAAGCAGGAAAACTGGAAAACCCATAAGTGGATCAACAAACCCCAAATGACCATTCCCTTGGAGACTTAGATAACTCAAAGTTGACTTCTCACCTCAATGAACTTTAATTTCTCGATTTGGACCTTGAGATACATTGGATGTTATACCTCTATGAGACACTGCAAGACACGTCTAAGTAAGTGCAATTCCCCTCTTCATTCCCTTCAATAATTAGAAAAAAGGATATAGGTATTAAGAAAGTGAACCGGGTGTTGAGAGCTACCACTTTTAACATTCGCGTCTCATGGAAACCAGTCCTAAAAGAAAAAAACGGAAAGGATATAGGTATTAAGGAAGTGAACCGGGTGTTGGAAGCTACCACTTTTAACATTCACATCTCATGGAAATCTGTCCTAAGGAAAGTAAAGAGTTGGAAAGAAAAAGGCGATCGATAAAAAAAAAATGATACCCTAGAAAAGTAGGAAAAATTCGATTGACCTTGAAGTGAGAAAAGGAAGAGGAAAGGGATTGGATTAAGATGGTCTTGAGCTTACAGAAATCCGAAAGAATAAGTATTCATGTCCTTTGATCAATGGTTCCAAGTTGAGATATCACGCCTAAACTAAATAAGGGGAGTCAACAAAGAGGAGCCTAGGTTCGAAGAAGGATTTGGCTCCGAACTAAGGTTACCTGTTATGCTTATGGTGAAGTACATGTAGTACGCTTAGAGCTATTTCTATCTCACTAAGTTGAAGGATATTAATACGATAAGATAATGTAATGTAAAATGTTCAATATAGATATTGTATAACTTCTTTAGATTTGTTTGCTTGAAGACAAGCAAAAACATAAGTCTGTGGGAGTTGATAACGCTGATATTTACATGCTTTCATGCATTCATATAGGTTAGTTTCATAAGTTTTAGTTAGCATTTAGAGTTATTTTAGTGCATTTGCATATGTTTTAGATATTTATCGGCACTTGGAGCAAAACTGGTGTTTTCAGAATATTTTGGAGGTTTAAGAAGCCATGGAGACTTGGGAGCTATGGAGACTTGGGAGCTACTTGCTCGGGCCGAGAGTATCACGAAAAGCCACCTCAAAGGAAGTAGCGGCCATAGCATCGACCGTGCCATGGCATCGACCGTGGGTGGTTGATGCTTTATCTGAGTATCCCATCAATCCAAACATCAATCTTGGACAATCGACACCAGAGGGGAGCCCAAGCTCAGAATCTGACAATGATTACAGTCGACGCAAGCATCGAGCATGGCCCATCAACGCCCCTCCTGAGAATCCATGTCGAGCAAGAGCATCGAACATGGCCCATCGACGCTGACTCACCGGACAGAAAAAAAAAGTTCGGTTAATGCGAATTGCAAAGTATGGAAAGCTTTGAGTCGAATTAGAACCTTCTAGAAGCTTTTGGGGCACGTCCTAGACTCCTCCTAGTCTCCTAAAATCCTATATAAACACATGTAACCTCTCTCATAAGGGTTCCCACTTTTTGCACCATTTTGTAGCCACCACCTAAAGAGAGAAATTCTCAAACACTCTTGTTCGTAAGTTTCATTTATGTTTATGCATTAGTTCTTCTTATGCTGTCTCTTTATTTTCTTTTACTGTTTTTATTTATAGTTTATTATGTCTTTTATCTCATATACTTCCGTCAACCTCGGAGTTATGAGCGAGTAGATCCTTTAAATCTCGGGAGTGGAGATCGATGATGGGATATACTGATTAGAGATTGATGTTTTCTGTTCTTAACCGATTGACTACCTTGTATGTGTTCCTAAGGCTAGATTTACTCCCTGGGAAGTTTTCTAAGAGCTTGGTCTAATCCGTTTGGCGTGGCAAGTGTTTCGGGAATTCTCTATATCATGAAAGTGGATAGAAGAATTTTGGATTTACATACTCGGAACCCTAGTCGATCGATAAATCTATTCTTACTTGTGAGTTTATCTAAATTAGCTTTGATCAAGTTAGTTTATCATCTTAGAGTCTTGATGCCATAAAAATGGATTAAGGTCTCGGAACTAAGCATGTTAGGGGATTTGGCTACTTTGTATAATTGCAATTGCTGGTCAGTCCGGTCGATGACGAGATCATTCTCAATGCTTGTAACACCACGAGAGTAGGTTTTTACAGAGAGTTTAACATACCACGAAAATGGACTAATCTATATACGAAATCTTTAGACCGATAGATACTAACCAAGGATTAAAGAACATCAATTCTCATATTAGAAGATTTCCGGATTCGTTCCCATTCACTCTTGGGATCATTTTTTTTATTATTGTTTAATCGTTATTTAATTTAAATTATTTTATTTCATGCAATTTAATTTTTACAATTTACTTTCTGTAATTTAATTTAAGTACTTTTATTTTACGTAATTTAATTTACGCTATTTAATTTCCGCAATTTATTTTACGCACTTTAATTTTCTGCTATTATATTTCCACAATTTATTTATGCAATTTAATTTCCGCACTTTAATTTATGCACTTTTATTTTATGTACTTTATTTTCAACTATTTATTTTATGCAATTTAATTCAGTAATTTAATTATTATTTATTTAATTATTGCTTATTTATTTTTATGCACTTTAGATAATTACAACTAAAAACTCAAACAATTATAATTTGCCTAGATTAGATTTACATATGTACTCTTTGAGTAGTTGTTCTAAGTCCCTGCAGATCGATACCGATCATACTACGGTTGCATTTAACCGTGGATTTGCGGTAAAATTGGGTTAAACTATCGAGACTAATTTCTAGTAGTGCTCGGATGAAACTTGAGACGAGGTGAAACAAATCCTCTTATTTTGCAACATCCGCTCATTCACCATTATAATCTGCTCATACACAGCTTGTTGTCCATGACTTGCATCACTCTTTGTTATCCCAATCAGTATACGTAGCAAACTTCTCACGCTACTAGCTCTGGCCATAGTGAACATCTCATCATGTTCTTCCATATTAGACATTAGCTTAAGGAAGCTTGAGTATCCATGTTCTCTCATCATTTTCTGCAAAAATTGAATTTCCAGAACTTGCATCTAATAAGTAGCCATTGTGAAAGTGTTTCATGATCTCTCGTATCTGTAATAATTCTCTCTGCAACATCATCATCTCCAAAATCAGATTGCAAGTTTTCCATGTTCTCGACTGCGTACTCAGATGCTACTATCACATATGGTAATAACATAAGAATATCAATATGATATTCAAGAAGGAATTGCAGAATCATTGCACCCCTTAGTTGTTGTAATTTTTTTGTAGCCAATGAATTGCAGATCCATCACCATACCAACACCATACTACTTCAAAATCAAAGTCATCTTACATACATATCTTCCGGATGTCTTCTCTTAAAACATATCCGAACAGCCTTCTAGGAGTCCAAGTAGCTAAGGAGTAAGATTCCATTAGATTCATTGAACTATCTTTGGAAGCGATGAAAATTTCCTCTGAAATTGGAGAAAAGCTTAACCTAGTTCTTCCATTATTATAGTCTTTAAGATGCATAACCATTGAAACGTTATTCGCAAAACCATTAACCCGAAGTTGTTCCATCGCACTCTTAGGTTTGTGTTCCCCACTAAGAGAAACTCTATTTTTTTTAATTTAAACTTCACACCTATGGAACAAGCTCACCTTTTTTTCCTATAACTCCCAGGTCTTAGAGTCACTTCAATAGACAATTAATGTGCGGTTCTCAGTTTAGTATCATTTCTCTGTTTTTGGCCAATGCTTCCATACTTTCTACTGTTGAGACTTGTAATTTCTCACGTTGATGATCAAAAGAATCATCACAGCCAACAACAAATTGGAAAGCCTCACAAACAACCGGTGATGCATTGTAAGATTCCAAGTTAGAAAACAGTACCTAAAACTATGGAATTGATTCTTCTTCATTCGTTTCTCTTATTTTTTTCTTCTTGAATCAATTCTTCTTCATTCGTTTCTCTTACAAGGCAACGTTCTGAATCAGAGATTAATACCTCATAAAGAATTGATTCTTCTTCATCCGCTTCTCTTATTTTCTCTTCTTGAATCAATTCTTCTTCATCTTCTTCTATCACTTCTCGAATCGATTCTTCTTCATTTGCTTCTCTTACTTTCTTATTGTTCTTTGGTAATCCCACTTTTTCGTCCCTTGTATAGTTGAAAATGTTCTTATTTTGATTTCCCATATTTCCAGACCGCAGAAAAGCTTTCTTGGGATTTGCCTTCTCATACAACTTCCCTAATAACAAGCAATGGCGAACTGATTTAGGCTGAAATAGCTTGATATGCGTTTGAGTATCTAGCCTGAGTCCAGCTAAATATGCACTAATCAGATATTCTTCACGTAAATCCAGCCTAGCCCTTATCAATCCAAACCTGTGGTTATACTCCATGATCCCACTAACCTCCCTCAATTCCTTCAGCTCCGCCATTGGATCATCTTTATTTTTTTATTCTATTTCTTTATGAATGTTAAATTATATTTAAAACAAAAAAAGTTTTTACAATTAATGCAACAAATTTCTGAAATTGTTTGAAAATGAATCTAAGAAACTCACTTTTATAAAGTCAATGAACAATTGTCTCGTTAAAACCCAAAGACGGAAAACCCATTTGGGACAAAACTGTCAGTGGGGAAAAGAGTACAAGCTATTCATTGTGAGTCGGTATAGATAGAAAAAGAAATAAATGTTGATAAGGTAGCGTCATCGAGATAACGTCGAACTCAGACTTCCGTACGGATTGAAAACCATACTTGCAGGCCATCGAGATAGCGCTTGTCCCCCATCTCTTTCAACGAACTCAATCTATTACGAACTTCCTTGTCGATGTTCTTGACTAGGAAGACTGCTGATTTACCGCGTTCACCATGATGTCTTGAATTTCTCTCTCCCCAAATATTGTATATCATGGCTTTAAACGTATACTTCAGAAGGAAACTTTCTATCATAATTCATGGAGTGCTGAGAAGCTATTCTAGTAAGTCCCAGTCTGATGTGAAAGAATCTCGACGAATGCCCTGCGTCAACCTGCGTGATAGGGCTCATATTTACATGTTTTTACGTATTAATATAGACTAATATCATGCACTAGAACTATCATTTTGGACTATTTTAGTGCATTTTCATACACTTATGTAATTATAAGTACTTGAAGCAAAACCGGTGTTTCTAGTGTGTTTGAGAGCCTTAAGAATCCATGTGGACGTTGGAGTTACTTGTCATGGATCACAGACGATCACAGAAGGTTTTCTTAGAATTATGCAGCCAAGCATCAACAAGTACATCGACCGTGTACGCCAGGTGCAGTTTCTGAGAATCATATCGACCCAGAGCATCAACCGTGCACGCCAGGTACAGTTTCAGAGAATCACATCGACCCAGAGCATTGACCCAGAACATCGACCTTGCACACCCAGTGTAATTTCTGCGAAAGAAAGAAATTTTATTTTCTACACGATTCAAGATAAGGAAACTTGATATTTTCGAGTTGGGCTTCTAGAAACATTAGGGGCTCGGCCTCTTTGCTCCTAAAAACTCTGGACTATGAATACATATGTAATCTCATTCATAAAGATCCTACACACTTTTTACAACTTTTTAGCCACCACTTTCATATCTATCAAAATAGTTTTTCTTTATTTCTCTCTAATGCTTTTGTTTATTCTTATGCTTTGATTTACTTTATTGTTCTTTGCTTTTAGTTTTATTGTTTATTGTTTTATGTTCCTAATCCCAATCTCACCGGAACCCAACGGTAGATAAGGGAGTAGCTCTTTTAGACCACGAAAAGTGGTGGTTGATGATGGGATCTACGATATAGGATTTAATATTTTTGTTTTTTTTTTTATCGATCTATTTACTCTATTATGCAATCTTAATGCTAAGTTATGTCCTATAGGAGATGCTTAAGGTTATAAAACCAAATCTAATAGGTGCGGTTATACGAATTGAAGTACTTAGCACCACGAGAGTGGGTTAAAATTCCAGGTCTGCATATTAGAGTGTATTAGCTATGGTCGAGTTTGTTATTTGATAGAATATCTCAAAGCTAATATAATTGTGTCTAAAGTTAGGTTATGATCTCAAGAATACATCATCATGATAGTGGGTTGTTATTCTAAAAATATATCTATCATTCACTTTTCGTCTTAGATACGCTTTAACGTAATTAATCATTGGATGGTGTGATAGCCCCCAACGATGTATCTCTCACACATAAGAGTAATCGATGATGGGATTGCGTGTAATGCATGAAGGTCACCACGAAAGTGGGTCAGACACAATGACTAGCCTACCACGAGAGTGGACTCTAGCCTAACTTCTATATCCCTAGATTGATAACATAAACTTAATTGGTAGAAACATAAATCCTATAATTTAGATTCCCTGTAAATCGACTATCACCCAATTCTCTGTAAATATTATTTATGCTATTTTAATTATGTTATTTATTTATGTTATTTTATTTATGTTATTCTATTTTAGTTTATTTATTTATGTTATTTAAATTATGTTACTTATTTTATGCCATTTAATTTCTATTATTTATTTATGCAATTTAATTTAGTTATTTAATCTTGCTTTAGTTTATTTAATTTCGTTAGTCTTTTATTTATGCTTTAGTAATTTACTTTATGTTATTTACCGCTTTATTTACTTAGTAGCTTAGGACCAAACCCCATACATTTATTATTACGCTTAGATTAGATTTAGACTTGTATTCTCCGTGTGTTATTCTCAATCTTTGTGGATCGATCCCGTATGTACTACAATTGCATTGACTGTGCACTTGCATTTACATCGGGTTAAACTCTCGAGAAGTACCCTAAAGGTAAACCTTAGGTGAAACCTGAGAGAGAGGAAAGTGTAACAACAATCCTCCCTACCAAGTTTTTGGCACTGTTGCCAGGGATTGACAGAATAGCCATAGAGATTTGGTCTGAATCTGAGACTAAGTTTTTTAGTTTATTAACTATTGATTTATTGGAGTTTCAGATGATCACCATAAAATAAAATAAAAATATAATACAAAAATTCGATTATGTCTCGCTATCTAGTTTCTTTTTCAAAATTTAGGTGTATGAACTTGAGGAGTAGAAGCAATAACCAGTTGAACGAAGCAGTTCGTGACATCAACGAAATCGAGAAACAAGCTAGGAAGGAGAAGAAGAGAAGAGTTAGAATGGAGCAGCTACGAAATGATTTTAAATGGGGGGGGGGTGGTGGGAGTCTTTTCTTCATTCATAGATCCAATAACATATGAAAAGGTTTTAAATGAAGTAGCAATAGAACTTGTTAATTATGTTATTTATGTTTATGTTTGGATGCTTTGTTGGATAGTGTTTGATTTTTATTAGGAAATGTGGAACCCATGAGTGGATCAACAAACCCTAGAAGAATCGTTCTTCCAGAGGCTTAGACAGATCAAAGTTGACTTCTCACTTTAATGAAATTAATTTCTCTTGATTTGGGGATTGAGATACATCAGACGTGATACATCTATGAAACCTTGTAAGGCTCGTCTAAGTAAGTATGATTCTCCTTTTCCTTCACTTCAGTATGAATATAATAGAAAAGAAAAGAAAGGAAAGAAAAAACAAAAAAAAAAGGATATAGGTAGCAAAGAAGTGAACCGGACATTGGAAGCTACCACTTTCAACGTCCGAGTCTCATGGAAATCTGTCCTAGAAAAAGAACTGAACAAAAAAATAAAATGATACCCTAGAAAATTAGGGAGAAATTGATCGACCTTGAAGTGAGAAAACGAAAAGAAAAGGAATTGTGCTTACTAAGACGGTCTTGGGCTTACAGAAATCTGAAAGAGTAAGTGTTCATGTCCTTTGATCGATATTTCCAAGTTGAGAACACACGCTTTGAATAAAAACAAGAGTCAACGATGAGGAGTCTAGGTTCGAAGGAGGAACAGTTTGAACTAAGGTGCATTGCTATGCTTATGGTGAAGTTAAAAAGACCCTACCCCGAAGAAAACGACAAAATACGGTTTTTTAAAAACTTTTTCTTAAAATGGTTGAAAACCATAACCATTAAAACCCCTTCCTTGCTCCCTAAGCAAATTACCCAACAACTAAACAAAACAAGTCTACTGAAGAAATAAGTCTACTGAACAATATACACAACCTTACTCATCCAAAAGTATCCTAACAAGTCCAAACATTAGCAACCCAAGCAAGGCATAGATACAAAACAAAAGGTACAAAAAGAAACCCGTCGAGCACCTAGATCATCCCTCTTCTTCGGTCTTCGGTTCCACGAGCTCCAAGACTTATGACTTTTCTTTACCTACACCAAAAGATGCGCGTAAGCATTGATAATGCTTAGTGAGGCGGTCATCCCGTCCCATAGTTATACACCCATGTAAATCAATGACTTACCGAAATCAATATGCATCACACACAAACAATCAAGCAAGAATGATAGAGCTCCATCAGACACACAAACCAAACAACTCGGACAAGCCATAAATTACATCCATATGGTCAAGTCCTAACACACATATCAATCAAGGCAAATCATTGATTACATAGATCAACCACGGTCACGCACTCACCTTTGCTTATGCGCTTAAACCGAAGAACGCACTCTTGATCTTATGATCCTTAAACCTCAAGCTTGATTTCTTTTGGCTCTCACTAGACCAGACACCAAGATGTCACTAAATCCCTCACAAAAATATCACCAATACACTCTCAAAGATGATTCACAAGCCCAAAACTTGAATTACTTAGCCTTCAAACTCGGATTCCCTTAACCAAAAACAGACCCTCTATAGTCTCGATCATAACTCTCGCCCTAGTCGATATTTGGGGAAACTTCCTTCAGTGAACTTCAAGATGAGACTCTCAATAACCTATCTACCAAATTTCAGCCCAAAAAACAAGATTTGAGTGCTCGATCAATCTCTCAAACTCAACCCGTAGCTATTAACCCGAAAACAGAGCAGTCTTGGGAGAAAATTCATAACTCCTAAATACTCAACAATTCTTGACGAAATTTGGTAGATAATTATTCAAGAGATCGATGAACTTACTCACAAAATTTCAGCTCAATCAGTGCTGGTTGATTTCCTAATCGTCCCTCTCAACAGACCGCAAAAACAGAGTATGTTTCTCCTTCTTCTCCTTCTCCTTAACCAAGGTCTCAGTCTCTTTTCTCTCCTCCTTCTCTCTCTAGTTCTAGATATTTCTCTCCCTAAATGAAGAAGAATGGAGAAGGAGAGATTTATAGAAGTTTGTAGAAGGAGAGGAGATATTTTGGTGTTTGGTTTAATTGAATTAAATAAACCAAATCATCAATAAACCAAAATTAATCAAACCAATTGATTTCGATTAAAATTTCCGTCTCGGTTTAGAAATTCCGCTTAATTTTCCAAAATTTTCAAGACATCTCTCCGTACCAAAATATTTTTTCACTCCCGTCAAAACCCCGGAATTACCGTTTAATTCCGTTTAATCCAATATAACACGGAATTAATTTCCAATAATTAATTCTTCGGTTAATTCACCCACTCTCAAACCTGTAAGATTATTAATCGAGCTCGATATTGTTCCTACTTCTCTCGGAAACAACTAAAACACGGCACAAAACTTATATAACAAGTAATAATTACTTGTTTGTTTGGTAAGAAATAACTTGGGATACGGATGTTACAGAAGTACATGGAGTACGTTAGAGATCATTCAGCTTCCACAAAGACGAAAAACACTAAACACAAGAATGTCACAAGGTACAAGTTCACTCTCCCTATCTTTATTTTTTTTCAATAAAATAACTTCACTATGCCTAGATTTTGTTTGTTTGAGGACAAGCAAAGGATAAGTGTGGGGAAGTTGATAAAGCTCATATTCACATGTTTTTACGTATTAATATAGACTAATATCATGCATTAGAACTATCATTTAAGACTATATTAGTGCATTTGCATACTCTTATGTAATTATAGGTACTTGGAGCAAAACCGGTGTTTCTAGAGTGTTTAAGAGCCATAAGAAGCGATGTGGACGTTGGAGTTACTTACCATGGGTCACAGATGATCACGGAAGGTTTTCTTAGAATTACGCAGCCAAGCGTCAACCATGCACGCCAGTACAGTTTCTGAGAATCACATCGACCCAGAGCATCGACCGTGCACGCCAGGTTGAGTTTCTGAGAATCACATCAACCCAGAGCATCGACCATTCACGCCCGGTGCAGTTTCTGGGAAAGAAGGAAATTTCATTTTCTACACGATTCAAGATAAGGAAACTTGGTATTTTCGAGTTTTGGGCTTCTGATATGCTTGCATTTTGCATGGTTTTAGCTTGCATAATTCATACATCTAGACGTGTTATTCACCCTGTTCTTGTCATTTATTCCTAGTTTTGCATACTTAGAGCGTTTTGCATTAGGTTTGCATACATCTTGCATATTTGGCTTGTTACAGGTACTTTCAGGAGATTTTGGAGAAGTTAGACTCGAAGGCTGTCTAGGACATCAGACTCGACCTGGATGCTCTAGCAGACGTGATGGAGCAGAAGCTGTCTAGGACATCTGACTCGAGCACCCATGCTCAAGACGAGAACTCGATCTCCTCCTTCTTCTCCAAGCCTTGAGGTACCTGTTCCATCCATCCTTGTATATATTAGTTGCATCATTTTCATGTTTTTTGTTGATTCTTAATTTTTCTTCCCAAATTTTTATTACACAAGGGACTGTGTGATTTAAGTTTGGGGGGAAAGGTTAAGATTTGTTTGATGTGTTTTCTCTATTCTTATTTTGATTTTGTGCATCCTTGAGTCTGCATCTATGGCATAGAAAAACCAAAAAAAAAAAAAAATTTGAAATTTTTTTGAAAAATCTTTAAAAACAGAGTGTTCATGTAGTGTTGTATCTACATTTTAGGATTGAGTCTAGATTGTCTTCATATAGGGCTGCTGCATATGTATAGGGGATTATGATGATTATGACCTTGCAAGCTTGCTGACTTAATATGATAGTCTCAGTGCCCTCGTTTCTAGTTGTCCAATACATTGTTAATGAAATTGAAGTAAGACTACACCATACTCTGAATGCACAACTAGATTAGTTCTCAATTGAAGCATGCTGTGATTTGATATCATTCCCTATCTATTTGAACCTGAATTTTGACTCATAATTATCATGCCTATGCACTGCATCTGAACTCATGGATACCATATACATACTTGGATTTTCTTTCATCTGTTTATACCACTCTTTGCTGATCCAAGTAGCTGTTCTCATCATAGGAACAGTTTTACCATGCCTTTAGCCTAGCCTTCTTTCAAGCCATGATGTTATTTTCTTGAGTGTGTGAGACATATTTCTGAATGAGCTTGGTAGAAAGTGTTAGGTTTGAGCCGACAAGGATAGATTCTCATGTAGTTCTGGTTTGCAATTTTCGAATCAGATAGGAATTAGGTGGGATCTTGATCATTGGGTATTGGGGTTGGTTCTGTGGATAGAAAAGAATGAAAAACTTGGAAAAGATTGAAAAAAAAGGATAAAAGTTCTTAGGAGGGGAATGATCTGAATGTCTAAGTATCTAGTAAAGGATTAGGGGGTGCTGAGTATAAGAATAGAAAGGGCAAAAAGCTTAAAGTCTTAAAAACATGAAAAATGCCCAAGCTGGTCATGAAAAACCATGAGAAAAACCCCAATCCGCTAGAAGTATTTGTATAACCTCTCCTAGAACAAAAACATGAAGAAACGATGAAACTGGTCCAAGAAACCAAAAGGAAAAAGCCTAACAGTCAAGGGTAGAATTAGGATGACTTTCTGGGTTTAGACTTGAAGGTTAAGAACACTTGTGTAGGACTGGGTAGATGGGAGTCTATTCTTGTATGCATAGGTTGGCTCTTACCTTTAGCATTCTACTAAAGCTCATTCCTTTTCATTGAGAGATCCTTGTTCTGAAATGACAAAACCATACTGAAGGGACCATCTTTGTCTCTTGACCTTACCCTTAGCCAAATGAGTTCATTGAATGTGCATAGCTTGATTCATGGTTTCTGTTTAAATGAATGATTAAGGGGAATGATAGATTTGAATGCATGTCTAGATTGAGATTTGATTTAACTTGTGCTATGAAAAGTATGGCTAACGTTTTTAAGTAAAGATCATATATTGTGCATTCTAGAACTAGCAACTTGGACATTGAGATAATCTATTATATTAGCATGCTTTGGTTCTGAGTCCCCATTTTATTTTTTTCAACCCTCTTCTCCATTCTTATTCTCTTGTTTGCTTGAGGGCAAGCAAGGACTAAGTTTGGGGGAGTTGATATGCTTGCATTTTGCATGGTTTTAGCTTGCATAATTCATACATCTAGACGTGTTATTCACCCTGTTCTTGTCATTTATTCCTAGTTTTGCATACTTAGAGCGTTTTGCATTAGGTTTGCATACATCTTGCATATTTGGCTTGTTACAGGTACTTTCAGGAGATTTTGGAGAAGTTAGACTCGAAGGCTGTCTAGGACATCAGACTCGACCTGGATGCTCTAGCAGACGTGATGGAGCAGAAGCTGTCTAGGACATCTGACTCGAGCACGTATGGTCAAGACGAGGAGTCGAGCTAAGGCAGGAGATGGAGCAGAAGTCGTCTAGGACACCTTTGCTCGAGCTAAGGGATCGAGCTGGTGCGAAAGGTGGCATCTTGGAGATTTCTGGCCGAGCTCGAGCACACCTGCTCGAGCTCCATGATCGAGCCCATGCGGTCGAGTAGGAGGGTCGAGCTCAACACATAAAAATGCAATCTTGATTTCATCCAGCTCGAGCACACCACTCGACCCATATGGTCGAGTTCGACCTTATCTTGCACGTTTTTACCATTTTTGCCCATGACGTTTTAGGGTTTTGAAGATTTAGTATAAATACCCAATGTGGGATTAAGACCAGGACATGGTGTTTTTAGCCCTAATTTTCTAGTTCTATCTTTGTTCTTCATCTGTTCTTGCTTCCTGGATGTTGTAGCCTTGGATTTTACTGAGTATTTGAGTTTGAATCTTTCTATCCTACCTTTTCTCTTCTCTATCTCTCTACTTATGCAAGTTATTTCATTTTCTGGGTTTGTGATTATGTTGTTCTTCATGTGTTCTGAGTAGTCATTAGGGTTCTTGAGGATGGGTTAGATTAGGTGTGAAATCTTAGTCTCTTAGGTGGTTTAAGTGTTTATTGTTTGATTTCCCTTCTAAATCAGTGTTCTTAATGCTAATTTTTCTCTGATCAATTGAGATTAGAACTTAGGTGTTTTTCCACCCAGAAGGTGTTTGATAAAATGCTTGACTGAACTGATGTTAGAGATCTGCATACCTAGCCTAAGAGATTAGTTGTCTAGGGTGTTTATTGACAATATTGAACTGAATCTTAATGCATGCTAGGGTAGATTTCGCCAAGGGATTGGGTCTGGAACTGGTCTAGTTTGAGGTTACTTATCACGGGAGTGGACTTAACTGGTTGTGATGTTTGATGTCTAGGGAATAGTTTGATTGAGTTTTGTTAGACCCCCTGGGTAGGCTAAGAGGACACACTGAGTCGATTACCCCATCCTTAGGAACTTCTCTTGCATTGATTGAATTCTCTGTTAGTCCTATACGCCATTCTGTTATTTCTCTGTTTCTGTTAGTTCCTGCTAGTCCTAGATAGTATTTATTTTAACTCCTATTTCCAGTTTCTGTCTAGGTCACTAGTCCCATACACTGTTTGCTTGGCTTGACTTGAATTGTTTGATCACATCCTTTTTGGTTAATATCTCACCCTTATGGATTGACACCTTTCTGTATTACAATGACATGAATATGCATTAAGGCATTTGATAGATAGCATAAACGATAAAAACTAGCTATTTCAGCTTCTATAAATATTAGGGGCTCGGTCTCTTTGCTCCTAAAACCCTAGGACTATAAATACATCTGTAATCTCATTCATAAAGATCTTACACACTTTTTACAACTTTTGTAGCCACCACTTTCATATCTATCAAAATAGTTATTCTTTATTTCAATCTAATGCTTTTGTTTATTCTTATGCTTTGATTTACTTTACTGTTCTTAGTTCTTAGTTTTATTGTTTATTGTTTTATGTTCCTAATCCCTATCTCACCGGATCCCAATGGTAGATAAGGGAGTATATCTTTTAGACCACGAAGGGTGGTGGTCGATGATGGGATCTACGATATAGGATTTAATATTTTTGTTTGTTCGTAATCGATCTAGTTATTCTATTATGCAATCTTAATGCTAAGCTATGTCCTATGGAAGATGCTTAAGGTTATAACCAAATCCAATATGTGCGGTTATACGAATAGAAGCTTTTAGCATCACGAGAGTGGATTAAAACTTCAGATCTGCATATTAGAGAGTATTAGCTATGGTCGAGTTTGTTGTTTGATAGAGTATCTTAAAGCTAACCGAATTGTGGCCAAAGTTAGGTTATGATCTCAGAAATACATCACCATGAGAGTGGGTTGTTATTCCAGAAATAGATCTATCATTCACTCTTCGTCTTAGTCACGCTTTAACGTAGTTAATCGTTGGATGGTGTGACAACCCCCAACGATGTGTCTCTCACACATAAGAGTAATCGATGATGGGATTGCGTGTAATGCGTGAAGGTCGTCACGAAAGTGGGTCTGACACAATGAATAGCCTACCACGAGAGTGGACTCTAGCCTAACTTCTATATCCCTTGATTGACAGCACAAACATAATTGGTAAAAACATAAATCCTATAATTTAGATTACCTGTAAATCGACTATCACCCAATTTTCTGTAAATATTATTTATGTTATTTTAATTATGTTATTTATTTATGTTATTTACATTTATGTTATTTGATTTATGTTACTTATTTTATGCTATTTAATTTATGTTATTAATCAATGCAATTTAATTTAGTTATTTAATCTTGCTTTAGTTTATTTAATTTCGTTAGTCTTTTATTTATGCTTTAGGAATTTAGTTTATTTATTTACTTTATGTTATTTACCGCTTTATTTACTTTATGCATCTTAGTAGGTTAGGACCAAACCCCATACATCTATTATTACGCTTAGATTAGATTTAGACTTGTATTCTCTGTGTGTTATTCTCAGTCTCTTTGGATCGATCTCGTATGTACTATAATTGCGTTGACTGTGCACTTGCGGTTACATCGGGTTAAACTCTCAAGAACTACCCTAAAGGTAGACCTCGGGTGAAACCTGAGAGAAAGGAAAGTGTAACAACAATCCTCCCTACCACTGCGCCAAACTCGAAAAGAATAATTACACAAAAAAACAAGTGATTCCTTGTTTCCATTCTCTCATCACAGAAGGAGCAGCCTACTGATTGGCCTAAGTTCCACAAAGCCATTCTCTCGTAAGTAGTTAATCTGTTGAGAAAAGCTAGCTAGAAGATGAACGAATGCTTTGGAGTGGCATGAGAAAACCAAATCGATTTTGCCCATGTAACATGTTGATGTTTTGTACGATACTCCTCCCAGGTAGCTTTAGTTGAGAAGCTAGGCTTTAATTTATCATTATAAAACCACCATAAGTGTGAGTCCATTTCGCCCAAGTCATTACGTTGTGCTAGATTTAATAAATCCGCTTCAATCACCTGCAAAACGAAGCTACGATGACCACGTGGACGGTAAGTGGTTATTGCCATTTGCATTGTTGCTTCGAGCTGAATCCCCATGTCAATGGCTCCTCTTGGACCCACATAATCAAATAATCGACCTTGAGAAGACCAATCATTAAACCAAAAGTAACTAGTGTCACCCTTCCGCAACTTCACTTCATGAAACGGACATCTTCAATAATTTTTGGCAGGTCCATGAACCCATACTTGTATTTTCCTTCAGAGACCAGAAGGATCCTTTACGAATGAGATTCTCCCACACCCAAGAAACCCAAAGAGTAGGTTGTTTAGAAACAATTCTCCAAATTAGTTTGAGACAACTAACTTTCAAAAGAATCTTTAAAATTTTCGCCATTAAATCTTGGAAAATCCAATTTTGTTAACCCATTATAGTTTGTATTGTTACCTCCTTTGACATTTCTCATGGAATCTTGGGACGCAGAAGCAATTGGCGATGTGTTTTGCTGTTGATTTTCCTACGGTTGTCGGTAATGGTTGATTCCAGTGGTTTATTAACAAGACAAATTCTTGACTGATTCATACCGGATGGTTTACCGATTCATATTGAATTTGTTTTAAAAACTTTTTTTGCATAAATTTTTTTGGTAGGTTTTTTTTTAACCGTGTTTTGAAATGAGAGGAAGAGCTTCGCATATATACTAATACTGACAAAATACCCGACATATTTTTGACGAACACGTAAATTTTCTGTTGGTTATCCATCAGGAACCCATTAATTGGTGCGACTTTCGGATGAATTGTAAACCCTTCGTGTACTCGCTGACTTACCGACATATTGCCAACAGAATTGGGCGCAACGTTGGGAATCCATTGGTTACACGAATTTAGGTTTTCGTCGGTCAACTTTTCTCATTCTTGGTAAATGATTAAGTGATAAGTCTTTCGTATTCCACTAAACGACCCTACGGATCACCGACAGAAACATCATATCGGTCGGTGTTCCGTCGGCAAAAAGTAACCCTAAATTAACGTTACTGACGGATTCCCAACGGCTTGTGCGTCTCTGTTGGGAATTTGTTGGTCAAGCTAACCCTAATCGCTACGTCCCGACGGATACCGAAGGACAGCAATATGTCCGTCGATAATTCGTCGGCTATATTTTACCCCTATAAATATACCCATTCGGTAACTCATTTGTACACAACTTTTACAGAAACTTTTACTCTGATCGACAAAAATATTATTGTTTTTGATTCAAATATTGAAACTCTATTATTACCAGCTTCATGTGCCTCAAAATACAAATATACCAATATATTTTGTTTTTTCAGACACGTTGATGCTAGTAATGAACGAGTTTCAGATTTGAAATCTGAAATTGTAAAATTTTTACTATCTGATAACCAACGGTTTACCAAGGTATCCTGACGGTACATCGTGTTGTCTATCACTTATCCGTCGGGTTTAGCCGACGGATTAACCGATGACTGCACAAACCCAACGGATTACCAAGGGATCTTTGGCAACGGATTTTCCCGGTCAAAAATCCATCGGTTATAACCGTCGGATAATTCATTGGGAAACGACGTGTTTTCTAGTATTGAAAGCAATAACTCAACATCAACTGCAAAGCGCTTAGCTATAGAACTATTGAAGACGAACAAGAACAAATCAAGAATCTTTATTTCACAATTTCAATAAATGTTTTTACAATCGAGTTCACAATATAAAGCTTCTCAAGAAACTACAATTCCTATGATTCAATCTTGACCGTTGATTTCTAACCCATCATCTTGACCCTCGATCATTAATAGCTTCATCTTGACCGTTGATCGCCAATTAACACATCTAAGCTTGCCACGTGTCTTTTTCTTCTTTCTTTCTTAAGCTTGTATTCATATTTCCTCTATCAATCCACCGTACTAACAAGGCCATTACGAGAGCTAGCTTTGATGGTTCACCATCTCGGTCATACCGACAATAAAAGAAAACTAAAACAAAAAGAAATCAAATGCAAATAAACAAAACACTATACAAGTTTTTAGTCTTAAACCCACTTCATGACATGTAGTCCCACTAAATTTACGGGATATATATTTTATTTCAACCTTCTTGTTAACCTATCAATACCAATTTTCAGAGGTCGAAATGAAAGGCTTTCCATAATAACCACTACTGTTACCAAGTGATTAATTATAAAATATTGTGTGTAAAGACATCTATTGTAGAAAGATGGAGAGGTGCATAAACTAATAAAGACCAACCTTAAAGCAAGCATGTCAAGAAAAGCCTTCCGGTTAATGGGATACCATTTTGGAAACTGATCAAGAAACCAAGAAAAAGCAAAACAGATTTCACAAATAACGGAGGTCGACCACATGGCATATTCATTTTTCACTGGATTAGTTATTGTACGGTAAAGCAAGAAGAGCCAGAGAACTATCACAATACGATAAAGTGTCATGCAAGATGATGGGATAGGAACCACATGACTTATAAGAAGTCGAGTATCATCAATAACCATAAACAAACGATATAGAAGATCATGTAACACTACAAGAAAAAAGCCAATTTCCGACGAGAATTTCCGACGAAATCAATTTCGTCGGAATCTTTTGAAAAATTCCGATCGAAATCCGAGGAAAAATTAAATTTCTCGAAAATTCATCGTTTTCCATCAGGGTGTCGTAATATCGTCGGAAACTTTATGACCGAAATCCGACGAAACGAAACACTGTTGGAAATCCTATGTTTTTGGCAGTTTGTTAGATTTATGTTGCAAAATTTCCGAGTAAAATCCGACGAAACTAAACAGTTGTTGGAAAATCCATGTTTTTTGGCAGTTTGTCGGATTTATGTCGGAAAAATTAAGACCAAAATCCGAGAAAACTATGTCTTTCTCGGAAAGCGGATGGTTTCTGGTATATCGTCGGATTTTGGATGGAAAAAATAACAATACCATTAAAACTGCTATTGAAAAGTTGTTGGTTTTCTTGGCCATCTCGGTCTACCATTGGGAAAATATAATAAGTTTCGGGAAAACTATATTCACTTTTTCATATGTGAGTTCTGTCCATAATTTATAACAATTTAATTTTTATACATAAAAAAAAAATATGAAACATATAAAAATATTAAAAGTGATTACATTGAACATAAATAGTTGGAGAGAATAATATTACAGAAAGCATACATAAGAAACAGTAGGAACAACATTTTTATAAAATATGTGGAAAATAGTTAAATATTTAGCAACCTTCATTTTTGACGTAATCTTCTGTTTTATTGTAGGAGTTTCATTTGTGCTCATAATGTAAATATGTGTCATCGTCTTATATTGCATCGTAATTGTCAGACATGTAGACATTGCATATATTACTGACTGTTATATTTAAATGCTTTCCATAAGGGAGATTCTCTTAATGTTAATCTGTGGAAAAAAAAAAATAATTAATATAAAATATTGCGTAGATTAAAGTTTAATTTTGTTTTACATATATACCTTTTGAAGCATTAGAACGGAGCCAACTTTTATAGAATTGACATACCACGTGTTACAGAGAAAATTTTTATTTATAATTCCATCATAAGTACCACTTGGATCCTATAATATATTAAACAATTTCAAATTAGGAAATGTTAAAATAGGAAAAAAACCAGGAAATTTAGTTCATATGAAATTAATTTTTTTAATAAAATAAATATAGTTTACCTTCAATTTCACCAAAAAATTACCTAAAAGTGTTGTCTCGCATGTGAAGATTTTTGCAACAATCTATACATTAATTGATAAAATTTGGGTTAGAATGTCTATATATTTTTGAAAGAACAAAAACAATATATTTTTAAAAAACTATATATTTTACCTTGCCGATTATTCCGCAATAGTCTTCGACTTTTTCAATATCTTTCAGAAGGGTATAAGGTGGTATATCTTTTGGTAAATGTTGTAAGAAAGCTGAGTAAAATTTTTTAAAATGGTTGTAACAGATGTAAGATAAATAATTATAAACTAGAAGTTTCATAATAATTACAGTTATACCTTCATGGCGGACGTAGGCAATTGCGGTTAACCATGGTTCTGTGTTAAATTCAGTATCGACATGTGCACCTTTTTTTTTGTATCACCTCTTGAAGGACCTCCAATTGTAAAATCAATTTTTTCCGATAAGGGCCGTTGTAAATTATTGAAATGTGCATCAACAGTTCTTTTGAACTGAGACAAAGTCATATCATCACCGAGATAACCTTCTGATTCAGTTTCGCTTTCTTCAGGGTTTGTAGACATTGTAAGTGGCTACCAATAGGTATTTTTATTTTAGAATGTTTTGATAATATATATAAAAGTGAGGTGTGGATGTGGGTTTTAGAAATGAATGTGTGGAAAAGATGACTACATATAGATGAAAATTAAGATAAAAATACGAGTACAATGAGTGAGTGAAGGATCTGAAAATTATTCGTGCCAACAACTGTAGAAATGATGTTTTTGAATTATTTGAGGAATAGTTCCGTCAAAATTCCGACGAAATATCGGTGATCTGATGTTTGTTGGCAATATTATTTACTTTCGTCAGAATTTTATCGGAAAATCTCCGTCAAAAATCCGACGAAATATCGGTGATATGATGTTTTTCGGCACTATCATTCATTTCGTCGGAATTTTCTCAAAAAATATCCGTCAAACATCCGACGAAATGAATGATAATTATAGATCACCAATATTTTGTCAGATTTTTGACGGATATTTTCTGATAAAATTCCGACGAAATGAATGATAATTACGAAAACATCATATCACCGATATTTCGTCGGATTTGTGACGGAGATTTTCTGATAAAATTCCGACAAAAGTAAATAATACTGCCAAAAAACATCAGCTCAACTGGTTCCTCGGAAATTGGACGGATATTTTTCATGGAAATTCCGACGAAAATATTAATAATGCCAAAAAACATCAGATATTTCGTCGGAATTTTGACGGAAAATATCCGATAAAATTCTGACAAAAATGAAATATGGTGACAAAAACATCATCTCACCGATTTGTTTTGTCTGAAGGTTTTAAAAAAATAATTTAAAAAAAAATATAATTTTCTCCTATATATACCATTCGCCGTTTGAAGTTTAAACATGAAACATAAACAAGTCAAAAAAGAAAACCACTTAAATTTTTTTTATGTGTTTAATAAACATTTGAATTTACTTAATGTCTTCGTCAAATATCGGAAATTATTTCCGTTCCTGGATGGATCAACCGCATCATGATCCTGTGACGAATTTACTTACGCCAGAATTCGCTGAAGGTCTACAACAATTCATGTCGTTTGCTACAAACCAACCGGTAACCCTCGATTCCAATAAAATTTATTGTCCATGTCCTACATGTAGTAACAATAGATTTATACTGGTTACTACTGTATGGAAACACTTATATGGGAGGGGGTTTATGGCGGGATATAAGATATGGTATATACACGGAGAGGTTGAGTCTATGGTTGATTTTGGTCCTACTACCAGTCAATTTGGTAGATCGGGTTTGGAAGAGGGACCAGTAGAAGATGCACCAGTAGAAGATAACATGAATGTTGGTGTAGGTCAAATGGTGAACGATAGATTTCGTGAAAATGTTGAAGACTTTCACAACGCCCCAACTACAGAAGGATGAAATTTTTTCAGAATGATAGATGGAGCTAACCAACCATTATATGATGGATGCGAAGATGGGTTGTCCCCGTTATATGCTGCAACAAGATTGATGAGCATAAAGACAGACTTTAATCTACCGGAAGATTGTGTAGATCGGATTGCTGAATGGGGGAGAGACTATTACCTAAAAGTAATTCATGTCGTGCAACGTATTATGAGGTTCAAAAGCTGGTGGCTGGTCTTGGGTTGCCATATGAGATGATCGATGTTTGCATCGATAACTGCATGATCTTTTAGAGAGAAGATTCAGATAGAGTAAAATGTCGTTTTTGTCGGAAGCCGCGGTTTGAAGAAAATGGTGGTAAATCTCGTGTGCGCTATAAAAGAATGTGGTACTTGCCTATTACCGATAGGTTGAAAAGGCTATTTTAATCAGAAAGAACAGCATCTTTAATGCGATGGCATGCAGAGCATAGAACTAGCGGAGAAATATTACATCCTTGAGATGCAGAGGCATGGAAGCATTTTCAAGAGATTTATCCCAGTTTTGCCTCAGAAACTAGGAATGTCTACCTAGGATTAAGTACAGATGGGTTTAATCTATTTGGGAGGCATGGCCGTCAATATTCTTTGTGGCCAGTGATTGTCACACCATACAATCTGCCGCCAACGTTGTGTATGAAAAAAGAATTCCTTTTCCTCACAGTTCTTGTTCCTGGACAAGAACATCCGAAGAGATCTCTAGACGTATTCCTCCAACCACTTATTGCTGAGTTGCTGATGTTGTGGACCCATGGAGTTCAGGTATTTGATGTTTCTTCCAACCAGGATTTTCTTATGCGTGCAATGTTGATGTGGACGATTAGTGATTTTCCAGCATATGGGATGCTTTCGGGTTGGACAACGCATGGAAAGTTAGCATGTCCACATTGTCAAGATCACACAAATGCTTTTCAATTAAAGCATGGGCGCAAAAGTAGTTGGTTTGATTGTCATAGAAGATTTCTTCCAAGTAACCATCCATACCGTAAGAGTAAAACATTATTTTGTCGTAATGTAAAAGTTTTTGAAGGTCCACCACCAATTGCTACCGGAAGAGAACAACTGCTGATTTTGGTGCCGAAGAAACTGTAATCTGTGGAGGCAATGGTCATACTCCAACTGACGGATACGGAGAGTATCATAATTGGCATAAAAAAAGTATATTTTGGAAGTTGCCGTATTGGAAAAATCTACTCTTACGCCATAATTTAGATATGATGCATATCGAGAAAAACTTTTTTGACAACATCATGAACACAGTCTTAAATGTGGAGGGGAAGACAAAGGACAATATCAAATCAAGATTAGATTTGCCCGACATTTGTTCGCGAAAAGAGCTACATTTGATGGTTAACGGAAAAGGACCAATACCTGTGTTCCGATTACATAAGGCTGGGAAAGAAGCATTATTCAATTGGATTCGCCATTCTGTAAAGTTCCCAGATAGATACGCATCTAACCTACGAAACTGTGTTGATGATGGGGAAGACAAGTTTATTGGAATGAAAAGTCACGACTGTCATGTATTTATGCAGCGGTTTCTTCCTTTCGTCTTTAGAGAACTACTACCAGCAAATGTTCACCGAGCCATCGCAGGTACATATATTTGTTGTTTTATATTTATGGCTTACAATTCTATTTTGTTAGAATATAACTAACTTATATCTATCATTGTAGATGTTAGAGCTTTTTTTAGGGATATATGTAGTCGTTCCCTATCGGTTGCTAGTATTCAAAACTTAGAAAAGAATATTCCACTCATCCTCTGCAATCTTGAAAAAATATTTCCTCCTTTTTTTGATGTGATGGAACATTTAGCCGTCCATCTTCCCCGTGAAGCAGCCCTAGGTGGACCTGTGCAATACCGATGGATGTATCCGTTCGAACGATATATGTTTTATTTGAAGAAAAAAGTGAAAAATTTAAGTAGAGTTGAAGGTTCGATAGTTGCACAAAGTATCAACGAAGAAACCTCACATTTAGCTGAATATTATTTTCCATCACATGTGCAAACAAAAAGTCGCAAACCATCTAGACATGATGACGGTGGTGAGAAACCGTTTTATCCAGTTGGCGTTCTGCATATATTTGCAGAGGTTGAGCGACTTAGCGGTAAAGCAAAGAATCGAAGATTGACCGAAGATGAATACCAACACCGTCACACATATATTCTAAATAACTGCGATGACATTTTACAGTTTGAACAGTAAATATTTTATATTTTATATTATTTTAAGTATTTTTGATTTTGATATTAATATATTTAAACGTTTTAATTCTTTTTCATGTTAGGATCTACAAGGCACAAGTACGTTCTCAATTTCCATCATACACGGAAGATATGGTTGAATCTCTAAAAGAAACGGAGTTTACACGGTGGCTGACATTTTATGTAAGTTATTAACTTAATGTATAATAATTATATATATTTTTAATTGGTTAAAATTAAGATATTAGAAGTTTCACATTATCGTAGGTCAAAACAAGTATATCAAGAGGTTTAGACATGCCAGCTTGGTTGGTGGAGATGGTAAATGGTCCATTTTTCTCAGTCAAATCATATCCAAGGTATTGTACTCGTGGATATACGTTTAGAGTGCATCGTGAAGACATCTCTCGAACAACGATAGATTCTGGTATTTCTTCTACATCCGCCGAGATTACATACTACGGTATTTTACGCGAAATCCTGCAAATTCCATACCCAGGAATGATTGGTTTGAAGTGCATAATATTTTTATGTGATTGGTACGATCCGATCGATGGAGTTCGAGTTGATGAATTTGGGGTTACTTCTGTGCATTCGCGTAAATGGTTTCAAAAATACAATCCATTTATCCTTGCTTCACAAGCAGACCAGGTTTGCTACATTCCTTTTCCACGTGTAACCAACAGGCAAGACCCGTGGATAACAGTTACAACTATTTGTCCAAGAGGGAGAATATACGCTACTCATGATGCATATCCCCTGCAATAAAATTGGCTATGGACAGCTATGTGAAAGAGCTTTGGAAGCAGATATATGTGTTGACTTGACATTTGATGGAGAAGATGACGTCCTAGATGTATCCGAAGACGAGGGAGGAGAGTTTGACGATGACTCAGATTCAATTCCGTCTGATTCAGAAACCGATTCCGAATAATATAAAGCTTTGTTGCATATATATTAAATTTTATAATAAGATAATTTTATAATATGTCTTTACCAAAGGATCCTATTAAATTAACATTCAATCTTCAATTTAATATTAAAAAAAAATTAACATTATTAACAATTAAAAACGAAATTAGATTTAAAATATCAAAAATTAGTATTGGGGTTAAACAACCAAAATTACTCTCCATCCCTTTGTCTTTCTACCACATTCCCTTCGAATGAAGTTTCAACTTTTTAGGGTTTCTCTCCATGCCTCGTCGTCTCTGTCTTTCTGTCTCCGGCTGACTCTCTATCTCCGCCTTTTCTCTCTGTAGCGTCGGTGACGATTGTCTCTCTGTCGGCGTCGCCGGCTATCTCTTTGTCTCCTCGACGCGGCCTTTCTCTCTGTCTCCTCGTCTCGGGCTTCACCTTTTTTTCTTCTCCCTTATATCAAATCGTCTCCTTCTATCCTCGCTTCAAAACGTCTCCTCGATTCTTCTTCTTCGCATTCTCTTATCCCCAAATTGTCTCTTGACTCTCCTAAATCGAAACCCTATTCGGACCCGAATCCCTAATCGGATGAACTCTGAAATTGGAATTCACCTTCTTAATAAAGGGACCGAAATACTTAATTTTCATTAAAATTTATATCGATCCTTGCTACTTGAAATTTAGATCGATCCAGCTTTGTAGTGTTGAAATCGGAGGCGGCGTTTAAAAGTGCATTGAGCAACGCTCGAGGTAAATAAACTATCCTAGTGTTTCTTTGTTAATTACTTCAGAATTATATGAGTTGCTTTGCTTTTTCTTCTCTTGATTGATACATGTTCAGATTGATCTTTGCCATCAGTTTTCTATTTCCCTGCTTGGTGGTAGCCTATACTTGCACATTGTTGAAATGTTTGAAAGTTTCCAAAATTTGGTTTTGATTTCATTCGCTTGCATAATTATTTGTTCCGTTGTCATTGTCTTCTCTAATTGTAGCTTTGGTTACTGTACTTGACTTACTCATTTTTGTATGGTGAGGCTACCTTTACTATGAGTCTATATGTGAGAAGTCTTAAAGAAACTGTTGTTGTTGCTTATTGAAAAGAAATTGTAACAACCCTTAATCGATTGCTTATTATAACTAGCCTAAACCATCTATTAAGCTTCTTTGAATATGATGATAGAGTTAGATCATTCCTGATGATACCGCATATGTGTCTTGCTATACCAATTAAGCCTTCCCCAACTACAACCTTATATAAAAGACTCGGTTGGGTTAAGATAAATTGTTTTTACTATCCCATATGTAGATTTGTTAAGTTATGATGTTTTTTGAACTGTTTTCATATGGCTTTCCGATAAAACTTTAAAAAGTGAGTTTATTGTTCCCTCTTAGATGATTAAAACTTAGTAAGTCCCTGTTGTAGTCTTCTTTCATCGCCTTGTTTGATATTGGATCTATTTTCTCGAAATTGAGAATATATCACATTCGTCTTACCTCTTTGTTGTCTCTTAAGTTCAGCCCCTATGTTAACCACTGAACTTTATCTTCCTCCCTTGTGTTTCACGGCTTGGTGCAGCTGCATTGAAATTTATGCATCAAACAGTTTTCGATATATCTTACGTTTGAGGAAATAATGTAAGTTTTTACATTTATACTATATATACTAAGATATTTATGAATTATATGTTAGTGTAAACTACATCATTTTCAGCTCAATCATTGGATTTATTGTATTTTTTTGTAGGTCTTTCCCAGATTACAGTGATTTTAGAATGGCTGAGTTCAACGAACCCTTTCCATCGCTGCCGTCAGCACAAAATCCCACCAACGCATCCCCATCTGCAGCTTCTGGGCCTGTGTCCCAGGGATCCTTTAACCGTTCTCATTGTAGCCTTCTTGATGATACCCTTTGGGACCGCTCACTTAATAGAGAAGTCGAAAAATTGTTTATGAAGGAAGCATGTAAACAATATACACGACATGTTAGCGAATGGAAAAAAAAAATTGGGCAAATGGGAAAGAGGAACCACCAAAGGGAGTGAACAAGACGATTTGGCAAGGACTACAACAACATTGGGCGAAACCTAATGTTGTTAAGGTTGCTACAATAAATTCGAAGAATAGAAAAAGTGAACGAGGTGGTAAAGGGATGGCGGTTCACAATAGTGGTGTGAAGAGTTTTCAGACACGAGAAGAAGAGCTTGTAAGTTTTTAAATTTTTTTCCCGACGGAAAAATAAAACAAAATAGCTAGTTTATAGTTTTGTTTTCATTACCCTATTAGTTAACTTAGTTATTTTATTAATACTTTTTCTATATTATGTAGACTGAAAAAGCTGGTGGTGTGCGTCCTGATTTACTTACAATGATGAAAGTAACGCACACCAATAAGAAAACAGGCGAGATTCAAGATCGCGTCATTGCAGACATTGTGACGAATCTGAAAAAGAAGAAAGAAGAATTAATCGCCGCAAGGTCTCAAGAAGATGGATCTGAGGCGTCTCGAACTCTCTGCCATGATGAGATTAACCGTTTGGTATTAGAGGTTCGTTGTAGTATTCACAATTTTAGTTAAGATTTTTCAATTTCATGCAATGATTTGAATTTATAAAATTTTGAGCAGGAAACACCAGTTTCTCATGGACGGTACGTTGGGTTGGGCGATTTGACCCAAAGCTCCTCATCTTCCTACACAGGTGGAGGTCCGTGGGCACAACTCGAAGAGAGTCGAAGAGAGATAGCCGAGACCCGGACAGAGCTTGCGGAGACCCAGAAGAAAATGGCCGATTTGGAGTGTCAAAATGAGGAAATGAAGGCCTTTCTCAAGAGGCAGTTCTCCGATTTTCCCGGGTAACAGGTCTTTACAAACATGCCGGTTCGTTGTACTTTACTCTTGTTTAAAAACTTAACTATTGTAGAACTTGAAATGGTATTTTAAGTATTGTAGAACATGAAATGTTATTTAAAGTATTGTAGAACTTGAATGTTATAACTATAATTTATATTACTTACATAATTTTCTGTACGAATTTGTGTATTATTTTAGTATTTTTTGCAATTGGTTTTCAATTTTTGTTATCCGTAAATTTATTTTCTGAATTTTTTTCTATATAATTATTTCTCGGTTTTTGGTCGGATAAACGGAAATAGTTATCGGTTTTTCCTCGGAAAAAGTTTATCGGTTTTTTCTCGGAAAACATTTGTTTTCTCGGTTTTTGGTCGCAAATAACCCATCGGTATTTTCTTGCAAATATTTTATCAGAAATTTCTTGGAAAGCATACATCGGAATTTTCACGGAAAATATCATCGGTTTTTTCTTGGAATACATGTATCGGAATTTTCTTGGAAAGATGTTATCGGTTTTTCGTTGGAATAGACGCATCGGTTTTTTTTCGGAATATTCTATCGGTTTTTCCTCGGAAATTGTCATCGTTTTGTCCTCGCAACTAATTTCGTCGGATTCTTGTTACACATATGCTAGCCTCGAAGTTTGGTCTTTCTTTTGTCGGTTTCTATTTTCTCGGATTTTCGTTGGATTTTTCCGATAAAAATCCAACCAAAACAAATTTTCCGTCGACATAGACCCGACAACTCGTTTTTCTCGGATTTTCCTCGGAAATAGCCTTTTTCGTCGAAATTCCGACAAATATGTTCGTTGGAATCAGTGTCTTTTTCTTGTAGTGTAACCTTAGGAGATATTCCATAGTTTGGTGCTGAAGCCCTCCCTCATCTATGGTCTGTCCTTGAAGTGACAGCCTCGAGATAAGAAGCTTTACAAAAGAGATTTGTAATTAAGGGAGAAGTTCATATAAGACATGTGGTTCCTATCCCATCCTCTTGCATGACACCTTATCGTATAGTGATAGTTCTTTGGCTCTTCTTGCTTTATCGTACAACAAACTAATCCAGTGAAAAATCCATATATCATGTGGTTGACTTCCGTTATTTGTGAGATCTGTTTTGACTTTTCTTTGTTTCTTGATCAAATCCAAAATGGTATCCCATTAACAGGGAGGCTTTTCTTGACATGCTAGGCTTTAAGGTTGGTCTTTATAAGTTTATGCTCCTCTCCATCTTTTCTACAATAGATGTCTTTCTTAATTTTTTTAATTTTAATTTCAACCAACTTCCAGGCCTAATACTAGTTGATAATGCACAAAAGGTCATATGAGTAAATGCAAAGTAACAATAGTGAAATGGGAAAAATGTCAAAAAAATCTTAAGTTTCCAAAATACTCATTTTAAATCCCCACTTATCTGGAACGCCTTATACAACCTCATCATACCGCTGACTTCTAATTAAATCTTCGACTGACTTTGATTTATCCATTTTAGACCCACCGTTAACTGAGTTAATGGATGAAACTAACGACGTCCACCGGAACACTGTTGTCGTTTGTTTGTCAATGCTGCGTTTTAAACTAAACCAACAAACCTAAAAAAGTCCAATTCGACATTCTAAATCCCTACACTACAAGAAAACAGCACGTATTCCGACGGATACACCTGTCGGTAACTCGTCGGAAACAAGATTTTCCGACAGGTTTTCCACGCACGCGAAGTCGCCGATTTAAAGTCATCGGAATCAACTTCTGTCGGAAATCATTATTTCCGTCGGAAGTCCTACGGATTTCCAATAGAACCTTTCCGATGGACTACCGATAAAAAACGCCACCGGATGTACCATTCCGACGGTGTTCCGAGGGAGTAAACGGTCAAAAAAGTTTCAAATTTCTGACACCGATACGTGTCAGAAACGTGTCAGAAATTATATTACCGACAACGAACAGATGGGTTGATATTTCGACGGCCAACCGACGGATAAATATTCCGACGGCCAACAGACGGATAGATTTTCCGACGGCCAACCGATAGGTAGATATTACGACGGCCAACCGACGGATTCATATTCCGACGGTCAACCGAAGGAATTCCGACCGTATTACTAAATTAAAAAAAAACAAATATTATTTAATTTTTTGTTATTCAAAAATTTAATTATAAATAAAAATTAAATTAAAAATGGATAAATAAAAAAAACTCTAAATTTAATTATATATTAAATAAAAGTTTTATATTGTTCGTATATGTTATTATAAAAAACCTAAAAATACTACTGCTGGCGTGGAGGGCGGAAATCCGAGAAATGCTGGCTCATAAAAATTGAGAAGTAATCCGAAGAGGAACGCAACTCGTTAATTGTTGCATTTTTTTCCGCCAATTCTGTCTTCAGCTTCTCAATCTCTTCAACGAGCGCAAGATCTCTTTGTGTAAACGAAGACGTTGCAGTGTCAGCTTCTGAAATGCGTCCTAATCCAAAAACATGTCTTCGGCTTACAGGAGTTTCCTAATAAATTATAAACAAATATTAAATACTGAAAATTAATAAAAATAATATAACTTATAGAAATTTATTTACCTCTAGGACCAATTAATTCATGACTTCTCGCAGCAATTCATTAGAACCTGAAGCTGATCTTCCTTCTTGAGATAGTTGGGTAAGCTTCTCTTGCTTTTTCTTCTCGATGTTGTTCATGATTCTGAATGTCTTCTTGTCTTGTACCACCCTGGTTTTTTTATTGGTGTGCGTGTCAACAAAAATGTCAAACAAATCTGGTCGCACACTACTGGCCTTGATAGTCTAGTTAAACAAATAAATTGTTAATAAAAAAAGTTAAGGAAATTAATAATTAGTAAAAATTTATATTCATACCAGCTCGTCAGCATGACTCTCGAACGTCATTGCACCCGCATTATATGTCGCGATTCCCAGTCCATCCCGTGGGCTCATGCGCTTCGCCGTGTTTCATGTGGAGATCTTATTGGCCTCTTCTGAACTCTAGTATTGAATGTACTCCTGCCAAGCATCAGGGTTTAGATCTCTTGGCTTGTTTTTTCCCTTTTTCCACTTTTGCTTCCAACCGTAGACATGCTCGCTGAATTGCGTACTAGCTTGCTTATCGAAAGCTTTACAAACAAGGCGCGTATGTTGGGGTGCCCAATTGAATTCTTGCTATAAAAAATAAAATAAATATAGAATTAGTTACACTACAATTAAATGGTCAAAAAACCATAATAAACTAATAAAATTTCATGCCGCGAAAGAATTGAACCAGGTATCTCGCCGATCTTTTGGCATATCTCCTCAATGGTGATTCTGGTGCGGGCTTCGGAATTCTCGGAACCTAGAATATTAGAAGGAGTGGCAGAACTACTCCCCTTGTTCGTAGAAGGAGTGATCGGAGCTCCCTGAGTTATACGGAAATCCTCATAACTCATAAAACAAGAAGATGATTAGTAAGAAATAACATAATTGGAATCCTACATCAAAAAATATTATTCATAAATTATTATATCGAAATCCAAAAAAATCCTAAAAATTTTAAATCACAAAACCACAAAATCCAAGTTGCAAATCCTAAATAACAAAATTTTATTCCTAAATTACTAAAATAAGATCCTAAATTCGTAATCCAAATTTTTAACCTAAATCACAAAATCAAAATATTCAATCCAACATCACAAATTCCAAAATCCTAAATCAATATCACAAATTCTAAATCCTTAATCATAAATCATGGTAAATGCCATAATCCCAAATCAAAATATTAAATCCAAAACCAAAAAATCGAATTTGAGAAATAAGAAAATTTTATTCATAAATTACTAAATTGATATCCTAAATTCATAATACTAATTTCTATCTTAAATCACAAAATCAAAATTATAAAACATAAATCACTAATTATTAATCAAAAATTCATAAATTCATAATACTAATTTCTAACCTAAATCATAAAACCTAAATCACTAATTATTAATCACATATTCTAAATCATAAAACCTAAATCACAAAATTACTAAATTGATATCATAAATTCATAATACTAATTTCTAACCTAAATCACAAAATCAAAATCATAAAACCTAAATCACAAATTATTAATCACAATTTCTAAATCATAAAACCTAAATCACAAAATTACTAAATTGATATCCTAATTCATAATACTAATTTCTAACCTAAATCACAAAATCCTAATTCCAAAATTCTAATTCCAAAATCACAAAACCACAAAAATCATAAATTCCAAACTCAAAAAATCTTACATATTGCCGATGAAGATGAGCTCGCCGGAGGAAGAGGACGTCGCCGGAGAAGAGGAGGTTCGCCGAAGGAAAGCGAAACGCCGGAGAAAAGAGGAACGGTGGCAAAGAGAACACGGCGGAGAAGAGATGCTCGCCGCCAGGGAAGAGAAGCTCGCTGGAGAAGAAGGCTCGCCAGAGATTCGAGACGCGCCGGGGAAGAGAAGAGATCGCCCGATCGGAAGAAGATTCTGAGAAGAGAAGAAATTGAGAAGAAAAGAAGTTTATCGGGTATAAGTGTTTGGTGACTGACGTATATATTGAAATAGCAGATTTTTATGGTTTTGCTATCTGTCAAATGCCTTAATGCACTAACATGTCATTGTAATACAGAAAGGTATCAATCCAAATGGGTGCGATATTAACCAAGAAGGATGTAATCAAACAGTTTAAGTCAAGCCAAGCAATAAGATGTCAAACTATCAAGCTAAACAGAGAACTAGAAACAGAGATTCCTAGCAAGAAAACAGAATGAAAACAGAGCAAAAACAGAATAGAATAGAAATCAAACAAGAACATAATAGAATAGAAATCAATGCAAAAAGAGAAGTTCCTAAGGACGGGGTAATCGACTCAGTGTGTCCTCTTAACCTACCCAGTTGGTTTAACAAAACTCAATCAAGCTATTCCCTAGACATCAAACATCACAACCAGTTAAGTCCACTCTCGTGATAAGTAACCTCAAGCTAGACCAGTTCCAGACCCAATCTCTTAGCGAAATCTACCCTAACAGGCATTAAGATTCAGTTCAATATTGTCAATAAACACCCTAGACAACTAATCTCTTAGGCTAGGTATGCAAATCTCTAACATCAGTTCAGTCAAGCATTTTATCAAACACCTTCTGGACGGACAAACACCTAAGTTCTAATCTCAATTGATCAGAGAGAAATTAGCATTAAGAACACTGATTTACAAGGGAAATCAAACAATCTACTCTTAAACCACCTAGAAGATTAAGATTCCACACCTAATCTAACCCATCCTTAAGAACCCTAATGACTACTCAGAAACCATGAAGAACAGCATAATCACAAACCCATAAATCAAAATAAATTGCATAAGTAGAAAGATAAGGAAGAGAAGATATAAAATAGAAGGATTCAAACACAAATACTCAGTAGAATCAAAGATACAGGATCCAGGAAGCAAGAACAGATGAAGAACACTTAAGAAAATCTAATTTCTGCCTAAAAAACGAGTTATCTCTCTTAAACATCTTAGAGAGTATTTATACTAAGTCTTAAAACCCTAAAAACGCCATGGGCAAAATAGTAAAAATGTGCGGATAAGGTCCAGCTCGACCATGGGGGTCGAGCTGGGTTTAAATCAAGATTGCATTTTTATTCACCAGACTCGATCATGAGCTTGACCACGGGCGGTCAAGCTGGGTCCAAAAACTTCAAGACGGCTCTTTTTTTCTTGGACTCGATCACGGGCTCGATCATGGGGGTCGAGCTGGGCTTTAGAAACTTCAAGATTGCATCTTTATGCCTAGCTCGATCATGGACTCGATCAGGCTTGCTAGAGTCAGTCTCAAAGTGCAGTTTTTGGTGCTGAATGCACTGGCTCGACCATCTTGCTCGAGCTGGGTGCTAGAGTCAGTCTCCTTCGAGTTTCTGGTCGAGTTAAGCTCTCTTTTTTCTTCATTTGACTTCAACATCTCCAACATCCCTTGAATGCACCTGAAACAAGTCCAAAATGCAAAATGCATGCAATCCTAATGCAAAACACTCTAAGTATGCAAAACTAGAGATAAATGTTAAGAACAAGCTATTAAACAACGCTAAATGAATGAATAATGCAAGCTAAAACCATATAAAATGTAGACATATCAACTCCCCCAAACTTAGTCTTTGCTTGCCTTCAAGCAAACAGAAGAATAAAAATGGAGAAGAGGTTTGAAAATGGGGATTCAGAACCAAAGCTTGTTGATATAATAGATGATCTCAATGTCCAAGTTGCTAGTTCTAGAATGCAAAGTATATGAACTCTACTTAAAAACTTTAGTCATACTGTTCACAACACAATTTCAATTAAATCTCAATCTAGACATGCATTCAAATCTATCAATCCCTTTAACATTCAATTAAGCAGAAACCATGAATCAAGCTGTGCACATTCTATGAACTCATTTGGCTAAGGGTAAGGTCAAGAGACAAAGATGGTCCCTTCCATATGGTTAATCATTTCAAAGCAGGGATCTCTCAAAAAAAAGGAATGAGCTTTAGCAGAATGCTAAAGGTAAGAACCAACCTATGCATACAAGAATAGACTCTCATCTACCCAGCCATATACAAGTGTTCTTAACCCTTAACTCTAAAACCCAGAAAGTCATCCTAATTCTACCCTTCACCCTTAGGCCTTTCCCTTGAATTTTCTTTCGATCAGATTCTCTTTTATTTTATTTTTCTTTTTGTGCTTGTTCTAGGAGAGGTTATACAATACTTCTAGCGGATTGGGGTTTTTCTTATGGTTTTTTCATGACCAGCTTACGCATTTTTCTATGTTTTTCAGACTTTAAGCTTTTTGCCCTTTTTTTTTCTTATACTTAGCACACCCCCTAATCCTTTACTAGATTCATAAACATTCAGATCATTCCCCTCCTAAGAACTCTTATCCTTTTTCTTTCATCTTTCTCCAAGTTTTTCATTCTTTTCTTTTCACAGAACCAAACCCTTATACCCAATGATCAAGATCCCACCTAGTCCTATCTGATTCAAAAATTGTAAACCAGAACTACATGAGATTCTATCCTTGTCGGCTCAAACCTAACACTTTCTACCAAGCTCATTTAGAAATAGGCCTCACACACTCAATAAAGTAATAACATGGCTTGAAAGAGGGCTAGACTAAGGGCATGGTAAAACTGTTTTAATGATGAGAACAGCTACTTGGATTAGCAAGAGTGGTAAACAGGTGAAAGAAAATCCAAGTATGTATATGATATCCATGAGTTCAAATGCAGTGCATAGACATGATAATTGTAAGTCAAGTTCAGGTTCAAATTTGTAGGGAATGGTATCAAATCACAGCATGCTTCAATTGAGACAATAATCTAGTTGTGCATTCAAAGTATGGTGCAATCTTACTTCAAGCTCAATATCAGAGCATTAAACAACTAGAAACGAGGGCATTGAAATCATACAATTGAATCAGCAATCTTACAAGGTTTAAATCATCAGAATCCCCTATGCATATGCGACAGCCCTATATGAAAATAATCTAGACTCAATCCTAAAATGTAAGTGCAACTACATGAACACTCTGTTATTGTAATCTTTTTCGAAAAATTTTCAAATTTGTTTGGTTTTTCTATGCCTTAGATGCATGCAGACTCAAGTATGCATAAAAATTGAAAAATAAGAACACAGAAAACAAGTCAAACACATCTTAAGCCTTCCCTCCAAACTTAAATTACACAGTCCCTTGTGTAATAAAAATTTGGAAAGAAGGTTTAAGAAACAACAAAAAGCAAGAAAGAAATGCAAATGATATATACAAGAATGGATAGAACAGGTACCTCAAGGGTTGGAGAAGAAGGAGGAGATTGAATCCTCCATACTTTCCCGAGTGTAGGTAGTATGGGAGCTTGACTCGAGCTGGGGCTCTTGCTGCGTGGTCACGCCAGTTGTAGCGAGATGGCTGGCTCGATCGTGGCGCTCGAGCTGGGTGCTCGAGCTGGCTTGTCCGCTCACAGATTTCCTCTTGTTCTACCGAGTGTACTGCTTAGACTGCTGTCTTGGCTCAAACGAAGGAGCTCGTGGGGGTTCCATGGTTGTACGGGGCCTTGGTTCTTCGCGAAATGAACCACTTCCCACTAGTACTCGTTTGGGTAGTACCACTTTCCTGGAGGAGGGCGCATTGAACTTTAGCTGGAAATCTTTGAGGTGATCCCTTACCTCTTTCATCCGGTCCTTCAGATCCTTCACTGACCCCTTCAAAGCCGCAATGGTCTTGCCCTGGAACTTGTTCCACTTCTGTAAGAGACCAATCCTCTTGTGTGCTTCCTTTAGAGTTGGGCTATGTGAGGGGTTAAGGCTGTATTCCTCAAACGCATACCTTTCTGTTGCATCATTCTCCTCTTCAACAGCAACATGATCGTCTGAACCTATGTCTTGCTGCATGATCTCTTCGTCTGGATTGTAGAGTCTGTCAAGAGGAGGGGAGAAATAGATGTTTTCCCCCAATCTAACCTTCGTTATATCAGTGCAAAGGAGGCGCAAGTGGGCTTCTCCAGCTATTGGGTGAGTGAATTTATACATAAACTCATCAATAGGCCAGCGGTGATCAAGAAATCGACATCTCCTCAAAAATTCAATATCGATCCACCTGGGCGGATGTGGCTCTGATGTGAGCTTTACACCACATGCAACAAGAATTGGAGTGATAATACCTCCAATGCTAAGTTCTCCTTCAGTATTCATCCTGTGCATCCTTAATGCCCACTCCTTGTAGTAGAGCAGTTGTTCCAAGAGAACAAAGGTGAGGCTTGCGTCTGCTCTATCGCCTTGCATTTCCAGTCCCTTTTTTGTGTAAACCAGAACTTCTTTTAAGCACACATCCAACATTCTCAATTCCCCTTCATTCAGATTCCCTGTAACCCTTCGTGCAAACAGTGTGCTAACAATGGCCTTGTGAAGGTATCTAACCACATGGCTTCTTATCTGGGAGCTCTTGCTTCTTGATGACAGATAAGGCTTGGTGTCATCACTAATGGTTGACCACAGTTGCTGCAGCTCCTTGTGGTGAATATCTTGCAGCGTGTTGGAGCTACTCGAGAATCCATATAGGGTATCTAACTCCTTTATAGTGAGGGAGTAAAGGAAACCCCTGCAAGTGAAGGTAATAAAACCTGGGCCTCCGTCAGATACAAACTCTGGTTCGTCTTCATAGAAGTGGATCTTGAGAGATGAAAGGAAATGGCAAGTCTCTTCCTTGTAAGCTTCGAGTTGTATACTCATGAATGCGCTTAAACCCCCCATTTCATAGAGATATTCCACATCTCTGGCAATACCAAGTTCTTTACAAGTTTCTCGGTGAGGGTACCTCGTTCCTGCGAAGCCTCTAGCAAGGAGTATGGGCAGGTACTCTTCTGGGAAAGGTTGCTTTGGCTTCTTTTGTGCCTTCTTAACCACTTTGGGCTCATCCTCCTCGGTTTCACTGCGAACTTGCTGCGTGCTGGGTTCCATCGGTTTCTTCCCATGAGCAACATCTCGTTTGGCTCTTGAAAATTCTCTGGCCGTCTCCTCATTATGTGGGCTCGATCCCTTGACTTGACCATGTTTGGTTTAGCTAGGTGCACCGTCAACCTCCATGGATGCTCTACTTGGAGAAACAGGTCCTCTTATCTTCTGAAACTGCTTGGCCATGGCTTTGGCGGATGAACGACGAATTTGAGGTGACTGCTGGGATTTCTTTGGTTTTACGAAGAGAAGTTGGTTGATCATCTTGAAGGATATTGAGCAAAACTCGAGAATCAGATTAGAAAAAGATTCAGGTGAAAGGAAAAGGTTGCTTGAAGTATTGCTGGTGTGGAGAGCTCATAAGGGCGAGTCCTTCTTACATAGGCAAGGGGGAAGGCTAGATAACAAGAGGGGGAGCGCATGGAGCTTCATTTGAAATTCGAAATTCAAATTTTGGAGCTCCCAAGGCTTGACTCGACGTGATGACGCGACTGCACGTGGTCGAGCTGCAGGCTCGATCTGACCACTCGACCCCACCTGGTCGAGCTGTCCCCTTAGTGTTCAAAATTCGAATTTTAAATCTCCCTCCATCAGACAATGGTCGAGCTGGGTCATCGAGTCAAGCTATTTTCGCTCGTTTCTCCCTTCTCTTTGCAATTCAGTGCTCATACTCCCCTGAAATCACAAAAACAAGCCAAAAATAAAAAGTTAGCACACTTATTTGACGTTTTAAAAACTAAAACAAAGAAATATGTACAGAGATAGACATGGGACTTCCTCCCAAGTGAGCTTGTTTATAGTCACTAAGCTTGACTTCCGGTTTTGCTCAGGCAGTGGAAGGCTCATCCAGAGGAATCGAAGTTCCTTCTGGAATGATGGTATCAGCTAGATAGGGCTTGAGTCTCTGTCCATTCACAGTGAATTCGTGGCCTCCCTTTCCAAATAAAGTGACTGCCCCGTAAGGTGAGGCTTCTTTGACGGAGAACGGTCCGGACCATCTGAACTTGAGCTTTCCCGGAAACAGCTTGAGTCTAGAATTGAAGAGAAGGACTTGATCACCAGTATTGAACTCTTTGTGCAAGATCTTTTTGTCATAGAAGGCCCTGGTCCTCTCTTTGTAGACGTTAGAACTCTCATAAGCATCCAGCCTGATCTCCTCCAGCTCATGTAGGTCCAATACTCTCTTTTCCTGGGCATTTTTGTTGTCCAAGTTTAGAAGCTTTGTTGCCCATAACGCCTTGTATTCAACCTCATCAGGTAGATGACAAGCCTTGCCATAGAGGAGCTGGAAAGGTGTTCTCCCAATAGGGGTCTTGAAAGCAGTCCTGTACGCCCAGAGAGTCTCATCAAGCTTAGTAGACCCATCTCCCCTTGAAACGCCCACTACTCTAGCCAAAATGGCTTTGATCTGCTTGTTAGACACCTCCACTTGACCACTAGTCTGGGGGTGATATGGTGTAGCCACCTTGTGCTTGACCCCATGTTTCTTTAGAAGATTTTCAAAGAGCTTGTTGATGAAGTGAGATCCCCCATCACTGATAACAACTCTTGGTACACCAAATCTGGGGAAAATGATGCTCTTGAACATCTTCAGAACTACCTTTGCATCATTGCTAGGACAAGCTATGGTTTCAACCCACTTCGAGACATAATCAACAGCCACTAAGATGTAGCTATTCCCATAAGATGGTGGGTTAAAAGGCCCCATGAAATCGATGCCCCACATATCAAATACTTCAACTTCCAGAATTGGGTTCTGAGGCATCTCGTTCCTTCTACTGATGTTGCCCATTCTCTGACAAGGATCACACTTGGTGATAAAAGCTTGAGCATCCTTGAACATCGATGGCCACCATAAACCTGCTTGCAGCACCTTCTGCGCAGTCTTGAATGTGGCGAAGTGACCCCCATATACTGAACCGTGGCAATGCTCTAGAACTCCCCTTACCTCTTCTTCTGCTATGCACCTCCTGAACAGACCATCAGAACCTCTCTTGTATAAGTAGGGCTCATCCCAGAAGTAGTGGTTCACATCCCTCAGAAACTTCTTTTTCCTGTAAGCATCAAGACCTTCAGGAATTTCGCCGCTTACAAGGTAATTGGCAAAATCTGCATACCAAGGCCTCTTTTCTTCTACTATCATGACAACTTCCATGAATTGTTCATCAGGCATGGAATCATCAATTGGCGCTTCATCATCAATCCTCATTCTTGACAAGTGATCTGCTACACCATTCTCTAACCCTTCTTGTCGATAATTTCCATGTCAAACTCTTGAAGCAAAAGGATCCATCTGAGCAGTCTTGGCTTAGTCTCCTTCTTAGCATAAATATGCCTGAGTGCTGCATGGTCTGTGTAGACTATCACCTTAGACCCAACCAGATAGCTTCTGAATTTCTCAAAAGCAAAGACTACAGCCAGCAACTCCTTCTCTGTTGTTGCATATCTCCCTTGAGGGTCATCAAGCGTCCTGCTTGCATAGTAGATCACATGCAGCTTCTTCTCAATCTTTTAACCCAGTACAGCTCCTACAGCATAGTCCGATGCATCACACATGATCTCAAATGGATAGTCCCAGTTTGGTGCTTGGACTATTGGAGCAGTGACTAAGGCTTCCTTAATGAGCTGGAAAGCCTTCAAACATTCTGTATCAAACAGGAACTCTTGCTCCTTGCATAATAGCCTAGTGAGTGGTCTGGCTATCTTTGAGAAGTCCTTGATGAATCTTCTGTAAAACCCAGCATGACCTAAGAAACTTCTGATATCCTTGACGTTCTTAGGTGGCTGCAACTGCATCATCACATCAACCTTGGCTTTATCTACCTCTATACCATCCTCAGAAATTCTGTGCCCCAAGACAATCCCTTCTCTGACCATGAAGAGGCATTTCTCCCAGTTGAGAACTAGCATATGATTCATTTTCAAGGTGAATTCTATGAGTACATAAGCTAGGTAAAATTCCTTTGATATCATCCAGGGAATACCCAATAGCTTTTCTAAATTTCTTCAATTCAGTCAAAAGCAAATGTAATTCATCATCACTAAGCTTATCATTTACTATGACTGGATATGTAGAATTTGGCCCAAGAAAGGCGTACTTTAGCCCAGCAGGAAGAGTTTTGAGGTCTACCTTAGGCGCTCTGAGTTCTGACCAATTATCTGATGCAGAGGGTGCTGACTCGACGACAAGCTCGACCTGTCTGGTCGAGTCTGAGGTGGTGATATGGCTAGCTCGACCTAGTTGGTCGAGCTGGGTGCTAGAGTCAGTGCGTTCTATAGCAAAAACCTCTGTTTCGACCCCAATCAAGTCTTCAAAGACTTCTGACCCTTCCAAAACCTTATGTGAGTCCAAAATCATCTCATAACCCAAGGTTTCGTGGTGTAGGTATCCATCTTTCCCGCTCTTGGTTAAGACGGTCCGAAGGTGGTCTTCTTCATTAAGTTCTTCCAGAAGTTCGTCAGCGAGTTGATCCATTTCCTCAACATAAAAAATCTGTTCTTCTATCTCTGGCTTTCTCATGGTGTCTTTGATGTCAAATGTCATCTTGAAGTCACTCCCGAGATTAAGATCAATCTTTCCCTTTCGAACATCAATAACCGCTCCAGCTGTGGCTAAGAAGGGTCTTCCCAGAATAAGAGGATCTCTTGGTTCTTCATCCATCTCCAGCACTATGAAGTCTGTAGGTATCTCAACTGTCCTGACCTTTAGAGGTAGATCTTGTAGCATACCATGAGGAGTTCTAACTGATCTGTCTGCAAGCACCAAAGAGATGTTGCAGGGCTTGTAGTTACTGAATCCTAACTTCATAGCAACTGAGAGCGGCATGAGATTGATAGATGCTCCAAAATCACAGAGAGACTTCTTGAAGATCAGTGGCCCCAAAGAGCATGGTAGAGTGAATGAACCAGGATCACTTAGTTTCTCCTTGATAACCCTCTTCTGTATAATAGCACTGCACTCTTCTGACAAAACCACCATACTCTGAACCTCCTTGGCTTTCTCGTTTACTGCATCCTTCAAGAATTTTTGATATGCAGGAAACATTGAAAAGGTGTCAATGAGAGGTATCCTAATCTCCACTTCCTTCATGTGCTTGTCAAAAAGCGCTCTATACTTATCCATTATCTCCTTTTTGAATCGTTTTGGGAAAGGCAGTTTGGGTTTGTAAGGAGGAGGGACAAAGGGTGCTTTCTTTTTCTCTGAAACAGCAGGTTTTGCAGCAGGTAAAAGGCTGACTCGACCTAGTTGGTCGAGCTGGGTGCTAGAGTCAGTCTCTAGACACGTTCTTTCGGATTCTTTGCAGCTCAAATCCTCCCCATCTTGAATCTCACTGTCCTCAGTGACTTTAGCTGAACTTTCTCTCGCAGGGAGCTCCTTTCCACTCCGTAAAGTGATGGCATTGATGTGAGCATAGTCCTTTGGGTTTTGGACCGCTTTGCCCGGAAGCTGTGATGTGCTAGAGGTAAAAGCAGTCTTACCTTCCATGTAGTTAATCTTTGAGTGTAATGACTCGAATTTGCTAGAGAGATCATTATAGGTATAATCCATCTGCGTTTTCATTTCACCGAGCTTCTTAGCTGTTTCCATTGCGCCAGCCGCTTGGCCCTGTAGAATTTGTTGCAACATTTGTGTCATCTGATTATCTGGAGCGGTAGAAGGCTGAGCTTGGGGAGATGTGAAACCAGGTGGAGGACCCATGACTCCCTGTGGCGAATAGCTGTTCGGGTAGTGCTGCTTAGGAACAAAACTCTGATTCTGGTTGTAAACAGCAAAAGGCTTGGACTGAGGTGGTGGTTGCTGAGGCGGGTAGATTTGATCCTGAGGGTTAGCAACATTGGTGCTTCGGTAAGAGAGATTCAGGTTGTTCTTGTAATCGATTAAACCTTTGTTGTACTGACCGTGATTCTGCACATAGCTGACCTCTTCGATATCATCTTCCTCCCCATCTTGAATCTGAAAGACTGTATCCTCAGAAGCAAAGTGAACCTGTTTCTTCTGCTGTAGCAGTTGATCCAACTTAGCAGTCAAGGCCTTGATGGCCCTAGTCTGATCATCTGTAGCAACACTTGGCCGGACACCCCTATTATACTCAGCTGAGTAGTTACCATCAGATTGAGCAAGGTTCTCCACAAGCTCCCAGCCGTCATCAACATCTTTGTTGAGGAAATTACCATTGCTGGCTGTATCAAGAAGCATTCGAACCTTTGGGAGAACTCATTGCTGAAACCATGGTGAGGACATTGAGTGGTGTAGCCCTTGAATCGTTCCCAGCATTCACAGAAACTCTCCCCATCTTTCTGAGAAAATCCAGATATCTCATTCCGGAGGCGAGCTGTTCGAGCATTGGAGAAGAACTTGGCAAGGAAAGCTCTCTTGCAATCATCCCATGAAGTAATAGAGCCATGCGGTAGATTCTTCTCCCAGAGATGGGCTTTGTCACCAAGAGAGAATGGAAAAAGTCGCAGCTTGAAACCATCTTCACTGACTCCATTGATCTTGGTAAGGCTGCAGAGCCTATCAAACTCATCTAAATGATCAAGAGGATCTTCCATAGGCAGTCCATGGAATTTGTTGCTCTGCACCATAGCGATCAAGCCACTCTTGATCTCAAAATTGTTGTTCTGGACTGTAGGAGGTACAATCCCTTGCCTGTTGGTGTGAGTGTTGGGAGCATCTCCCGCACCAATCAGACGCGGCCTTCTCTGATGAGGCATATGTTCAGGCTGTGGTGGTGGATTATGGTCAGCCATATTTATTGGATCTTGGAGATCGGTGTTGAGAAGGTCACTCGGCTCTCTCAACTGTTGTGGTAGCTTGTGAATATTATCGACGTAACGGATGAGGTTCTGACTTCCTTTAGATCTCGTTTGCATGCAGGGGGAGGCGAACTCGATGGCGGACTCGAGCAGGCGTGGTCGAGCTAGACTGGCTCGATCTGGCTTGGTCGAGCTGAGCTAATTGAGTCAGGTCGTACCTGAAATACAAAGAGACAGAAAGAAAACTAAGTCAGGAACAGAGTAGATCGAATAAGAACTTGATCGAAAACGATATGAAATCCTAATTGTAACAAACAACACCCAAATGGCAACGACGCCAATTTGAAATAGCAGATTTTTATGGTTTTGCTATCTGTCAAATGCCTTAATGCACTAACATGTCATTGTAATACAGAAAGGTATCAATCCAAATGGGTGCGATATTAACCAAGAAGGATGTAATCAAACAGTTTAAGTCAAACCAAGCAATAAGATGTCAAACTATCAACCTAAACAGAGAACTAGAAACAGAGATTCCTAGCAAGAAAACAGAATGAAAACAGAGCAAAAACAGAATAGAATAGAAATCAAACAAGAACAGAATAGAATAGAAATCAATGCAAAAAGAGAAGTTCCTAAGGACGGGGTAATCGACTCAGTGTGTCCTCTTAACCTACCCAGGTGGTTTAACAAAACTCAATCAAGCTATTCCCTAGACATCAAACATCACAACCAGTTAAGTCCACTCTCGTGATAAGTAACCTCAAGCTAGACCAGTTTCAGACCCAATCTCTTAGCGAAATCTACCCTAACACGCATTAAGATTCAGTTCAATATTGTCAATAAACACCCTAGACAACTAATCCCTTAGGCTAGGTATGCAAATCTCTAACATCAGTTCAGTCAAGCATTTTATCAAACACCTTCTGGGCGGACAAACACCTAAGTTCTAATCTCAATTGATCAGAGAGAAATTAGCATTAAGAACACTGATTTAGAAGGGAAATCAAACAATCTACTCTTAAACCACCTAGAAGATTAAGATTCCACACCTAATCTAACCCATCCTTAAGAACCCTAATGACTACTCAGAAACCATGAAGAACAGCATAATCACAAACCCAGAAATCAAAATAAATTGCATAAATAGAAAGATAAGGAAGAGAGGATATAGAATAGAAGGATTCAAACACAAATACTCAGTAGAATCAAAGATACAGGATCCAGAAAGCAAGAACAGATGAAGAACACTTAAGAAAATCTAATTACTGCCTAAAAAACGAGTTATCTCTCTTAAACATCTTAGAGAGTATTTATACTAAGTCTTAAAACCCAAAAAACGCCATGGGCAAAATAGTAAAAATATGCGGATAAGGTCCAGCTCGACCATGGGGGTCGAGCTGGGTGGTCGAGCTGGGTTTAAATCAAGATTGCATTTTTATTCACCAGACTCGATCATGAGCTCGACCACGGGCGGTCGAGCTGGGTCCAAAAACTTCAAGACGGCTTTTTTTTTCTTGGACTCGATCACGGGCTCGATCATGGGGGTCGAGCTGGGCTTTAGAAACTTCAAGATTGCATCTTTATGCCTAGCTCGATCATGGACTCGATCAGGCTTGCTAGAGTCAGTCTCAAAGTGCAGTTTTTGGTGCAGAATGCACTGGCTCGACCATCTTGCTCGAGCTGGGTGCTAGAGTCAGTCTCCTTCGAGTTTCTGGTCGAGTTAAGCTCTCCTTTTTCTTCATTTGATTTCAACATCTCCAACATCCCTTGAATGCACCTGAAACAAGTCCAAAATGCAAAATGCATGCAATCCTAATGCAAAACACTCTAAGTATGCAAAACTAGAGATAAATGCTAAGAACAAACTATTAAACAAGGCTAAATGAATGAATAATGCAAGCTAAAACCATATAAAATGCAGACATATCATATATTCGTCGGTTTTCTATCGAAAATGAATTTTTTTCCGCTCACCGAATTTTCTGGCGCCACAATGAATTCGCGTCGGTTGACGCTCGGTATTTCGATATCCGTAGGAATTCCATATGTATTACCGATAGAAAACCGATGGGTATCGAATTTTTTTGCATGTCTTACTATTGGCTATTACATGTCCGTCAAAAATCCATCGGCAAAATATAATAAATATTATTAGCTATTAATATTGGCTATTACTATTGGCTATTTATTTAGTTTATACTTTTAAATAAATATAAAAATCATAGGCAAAATATAATGCTGCTATAAAATTAATTCATTTTCTTGTGATATTAATTTTTTTTTATAAGTTGAAGGTTTAGGTTAACTTATCTGGTACATGCAACAAATGAAATATAGTAAATCTTATTGACAACTTAAGAAATATTATTTTGAGAATTTATTAGAGTACACTAAAAATTCAAATAGTTTTAAAATATACATCTGAAATAGCAGATTTTTTGGTTTGCTATCTGTCAAATGCTTTAATGCATATTCATTTTATTGTAATATAGAAAGGTATCAATCCAAATGGGTGCGATATTAACCAAGAAAGATGCAATCAAACAGTTTAAGTCAAGCCAAGCAAGCAATAAGGTGAGAAACTATCAATCTAAACAGAAAACTAGAAATAGAGACTCCTAGCAAGAAAACAGAATGAAAACAGAGCAAAAACAGAGCAATAGAAATCAATCAAGGAAGAGAAGCTCCTAAGGATGGGGGTTATAGACTCAGTGTATCCTCTTAATCTACCTAGATGGTTTAACAAACTTAAACAAGCTATTCCCTAGACATTAAACTCATAAACAGCCAAGTTCATTCTCATGATAAATAACCTCAAGCTAATCTAGTTCCAGACTTAATCTCTTAGCGAAATCTAGCTTAGCAGGCATTAAGAATCAGTTTAATAAAGCCAATAAACACCCTAGACAACTAATCTCTTAGGCTAAGAATGTAAATCTCTAGAATTAATTCAGTCAGGCATTTTATCGAACACCTTCTGGGTGTGGAAAAACCTATGTTCTAATTTCAATTGATCAGAGAGTAATTAGCATTAAGAACACTAATCTAGAAGGGAAATCAAGCAATCTACTCTTAAACCACCTGGAAGATCAAGATTCTACACCTAATCTAACCCATCCTCAAGAACCCTAATGACTACTCAGAACTCATGAAGAACAGCATAATCACAAAACCAGAAATCAAAATAACTTGCATAAGTAGAAAGATAAGGAAGAGAAGAGATAGAATAGAAAGATTCACACACAAATACTTAGTAGAATCCAAGACACAGGATCCAGAAAGCAAGAACAGATGAAGAACACTTAAGAAAACCTAGATTGCTGCCTAAAAACGAGTTCTCTCTCTTAAAACACTTAGAGAGTATTTATACTAAACGATAAAAAACCCTAAAACACAAAAGGACAAAATAGTAAAAATGAGCAGGAAGGAGGGTTCGACCATTGGTGGTCGAGCTGTGTACTCGAGCTGGGCTAAATTCAAGATTGCATTTTTATTTCTCAAGCTCGATCAGGGAGCTCGATCAAGAGTGATCGAGTTGCGTCCGAAATCTTCAAGACTCCAACTTTATGCTCCAGCTCGATCATGGGCTCGACCAAGTGTGGTCGAGTCGGACTTCTGCACTCCAAGATTGCATTTTTCTTGATCAGCTCGACCTCACACTCGAGCTCCTTGGTCGAGTCAGCTTCCAAAATGTCTGATTTGTGCTCCACTCGACCTGCCTGCTAGAGCTGGACTAAAAGTGCAGTTTTTGGTGCAGAATGCACGGGCTCGACCTGCTGGCTCGAGCTGGGTGCTAGAGTCAGTCTCCATTCGAGTTTTTGGTCGAGTTAAGCTCTCCTTTTTCTCCATTTGACTTCAACATCTCCAATATCCCTTGAATGCACCTGAAACAAGTCCAAAATGCAAAATGCATGCAATCCTAATGCAAAACACTCTAAGTATGCAAAACTAGAGATAAATGCTAAGAACAAGCTATTAAACAAGGTTAAGTGAATGAATAATGCAAGCTAAAACCATATAAAATGCAGACATATCAACATCATATTTATATATTATATCAATTATATCCTTATTACATGATCCAAATAAATAAAAAATCTCTTACTAATTTTTGAGAGTGCCCATTTGAAAATAAAATTTACATTGAGAGCAAATTACATACTATCCTACTACTCTTTATAACTAACAAACAAAACTTGTAAGAAACACATCAATTATTACAATATTCTTTGACGTTTTCAAGTTGTTAAGGATTCAAAAGAAATTGTCGAATTATCCGTTCTATGTATAGTTATAAATATCTAAAACCCCAAATTCTTGGATTTTCGTAGGAAATATGTCAGCAAAACCGATGAAAACCCGACGGACTAAACATATCCCTCGGTTTACCGTCGGTTTCACTGACACATTTTCTATAAAAATCCGAGAATTTGGAGTTTTAGTAATTTAAAAATATATAGAAAACGGATAAATAAATAAAAAAAACTTGAAAACCATAGGCAAAATAGAAATATGATGTATATTTTAAAACTATATGAAGTATATTTGTGATAACTGATATGTGTTTCTTATAAATTTTATTTGTTAGTTATGAAGAGTAATATAATGTATAAATATAATATATATTTTAAATATGAATTGTTACAATATATAAATATGATGTATATTTTAAATCTAGTTGAATTCTTAAAATAATATTTTAGACAATTTGGTGGTATTATCCATTTTTAGTATATTTATAAATATCTTAAACACTAAATCAGGCATTTTTCATAGAAAATAAGTAAATCAAACCGACGGAAAAGTGACGGATTGTTACATACCGTCTATTTTCCATCGGTATATCCGATGGAAAACCGATGGATTCTACAGACTCCGTCAGTTTTTTATCGGAAATTTTAAAATATAACTGTTTAAAAATAGCCGTTTACCGGATAGCTGCGTTTATAGCCGTTTACCGGATAGCTGAGTTCAAATGCAATGCATAGACATGATAATTGTAAGTCAATTTCAGGTTCAAATTTGTAGGGAATGGTATCAAATCACAGCATGCTTCAATTGAGACAATAATCTAGTTGTGCATTCAAAGTATGGTGCGGTCTTACTTCAAGCTCAATAACAAAGCATTAAACAACTAGAAACGAGGGCATTGAAATCATATAATTGAATTAGCAAGCTTACAAGGTTTAAATCATCATAATCCCCTATGCATATGCAAGAGCCCTATATGAAAATAATCTAGACTCAATCCTAAAATATAAATGCAACTACATGAACACTCTGTTTTTGTAATCTTTTTTTTTTCGAAACTTTTTCAAATTTTTTGGTTTTTTCTATGCCTTACATGCATGCAGCCTCAAAAATTAAAAATAAGAACACAGAAAACAAATCAAACACATCTTAAGCCCTCCCCCAAACTTAAATTACACAGTCCTTTGTGTAATAAAAATCTGAAGGATGGTCTAAGAAACAACAAAAAAAAACTAAACAAAATGCAAATGATATATACAAGAATGGATATAACAGGTACCTTAAAGGTTGGAGAAGAAGGAGGAGATTGAATCCTCCATGCTCTCTTGAGTGTAAGCAGCGTGGGAGCTTGACTCGACCACTGACTCTACCACCCTGGTCGAGCTGCATGGTCGCGCCAAGCATGGAGAGATGGCTGGCTCGATCCCCTTGCTCGAGCTGGGTGGTCGCGCCAGGCCAATTCTGCGTGATTCCTCTTTTTCTCTGTGATTCAATGTTTATTCTCTCCTGCAATCATACCAACAAGCCAAAAAAACGAATTAGCATATTTAAACGACGATTTAAAAGAAAACTAAAGTATTATATCCAGAGATAGACATGGGACTTCCTCCCAAGTGAGCTTGTTTAAAGTCTCTAGGCTTGACTTCTTTTTTATTGGGTCTAGGGTGGTTCATGGTAGGGAGCTGAGGTCTTTTCTGCAATGATCTGACCAAGTATGAATGGCTTGACCCCTTGCTCATTCATTGTACTCTCAGCTCTATCCTTTCATTCCAGATACTTCTCTTTCTCGTCATAGATCTTTGGGGGTGGAGCTTCAGTGACCTTCTCAACTGTGCCAATGTACTGTACTTTCTCATCACGGTAGCCATCATCTTTTATAGTCATTGTGCCACATAGCTCATTAGGAGAAGCTTTTAGTGGGTAATAGGCCTTGTCATCCACATTCATAAGAACTATCTTTTGGTTCTTGAAGTCTATGTTTGCACCAGTAGTGTTGAGGAAGGGAGTTCCAAGGAGGAGTGGGAGCTTGTTGGCCTTCTTCATTTCCATAATAACGAAGTCCGTTGGGACTAGACAATTCCCAACTTTAAGTGGGTAATCTTCCAGAAGACCAAGAGGCTTTCGTGAATGAGCGTCTCCAAAAGTGATGGGTGATGGGTGATAAGTGAGGTGTCTTATCCCTAGATTTTCTAACATCTCACGGGACATGACATTCACACTTGAACCGGAGTCGCATAGAGCATCCTCAATTTCCAAATCACCAAGAAGGCATGTTATGGAGAACATACCAGGATTGCCAAGCTTGGAGAGAGACTTAGGCTTAATCTTTGTCGTGCTTGGTGAATCAATGCAAGCGACACTACCCTTGTTTTCAACCATGGTGACGTCCTTATCCTTTTTGAATCTTCCTGGGAATGGAAGTTGTGGTTTGTAAGGAGGGGGGACAAAGAGTGCTTTCTTTTCCTCATAAACAACTGGTTTTGGTGCAGGTGGAGGGCTAGCTCGACCAAGGTGGTCGAGCTGGTTGCTAGAGTCAGCCTCCAGATGAGTTTTTACATATTCTTTGCAGCTCAAATCCTCCCCATCTTCAACCTCACTGTCCTCTTCTGTCAAGACCACCATACCTTGAATCTCCTTTGCTTTCGCAACCACTGCATCCTTCAAGAATTTCTGATATGCGGGTAACATTGAGAAGGTATCGATGAGAGGTATCCTAATCTTCGCTTCTCTTATGTGCTTGTCAAAAAGCGCTCTATACTTCTCCATTATTTCTTTTTTGAATCGTTTTGGGAAAGGCAGTTTAGGTTTGTAAGGAGGAGGGACAAAAGGTGCCTTCTTTTTGTCTGAAATCACTGGTTTTGGCGTAGGTGGAGGGCTGGCTCGACCATTGTGCTCGAGCTGGGTGCTAGAGTTAGCCTCCAGACGAGTTTTTTCATATTCTTTGCAGCTCAAATCCTCCCCATCTTCAACCTCACTGTCCCCAGTGACTTTAACTGATCCTTCCCTCTCAGGTAACTCCTTTCCACTCCTTAAAGTGATTGCATTGGTGTTAGCATCTGAACCATAAGGCAAAGTCTCAATTTCTCTAACTGCAGGTTCATGATCAGCAATGGGACTTGATTCCACTGAAAAGATGGCATTGCAATACTCTTTTGGGTTTTAAACTGCCTTTCCTGGGAGTTGTGATGAGCTAGAAGTGGATGCAGTCTTGCCCTCCAAATACTTGTGGAGTTCAATGTCTCAATCTTGCTGTTGAGATCATTATAGGTGTAATCCATCTGCGTTTTGATTTCACCAAATTTCTTAGCATTTTCCATTGCACTAGCTGCTTGACCCTGAAGAATTTGTTGCAGCAGGTTTGTCGTCTAATGATCTGGAGCGGTAGAAGGCTGGGCTTGGTGAGATATGAAACCAGGTGGGGGACCTATGACTCCCTGTTGCGGATAGGTGTTCGGGTAATGCTGCTTAGGAACAAAACCCTGATTTTGGTTGTAAGCAGTAAAAGGCTTGGGTTGAGGCGGTGGTTGCTAGGCAGGTAGACTTGATCCTGAGGGTTAGCAACGTTGGTGCTCCTGTAAGAGAGATTTGGGTTGTTCTTGTAGTTGATGAAACCTTTGTTGTAGCCACCCTGATTCTGAACATAGCTGATCTCTTCCATACCATCATCCTCCCCATCTTGAACCTGAAAAACCGTATCTTCATTTGCAAAGTGGACATGCTTCTGCTGGTGTAGGATTTGATCTAACTTGGCATTCATAGCTTTTATCTCCTTTCTATGCCTCTCCTCTGAATCAACATTACCCCTTACACTTCTATCATACTCCGTAGTGTAGTTTCCATTTGATTGAGCAAGGTTCTCTACAAGCTCCCAGCCGGCATCAACATCTTTATTGAGGAAATTACCATTGCTGGTTGTATCAAGAAGCATTCGGACCTTAGGGAGAACCCCTCTGTAAAGTGTGCTGAGTAGGGACTCATTGCTGAGACCATGGTGAAGACATTGAGTGGTGTAGCCTTTGAATCGTTTCCAGCATTCACAGAAACTCTCCCCATCTTTCTGAGAAAATCCGGAGATCTCATTCCGGAGGCGAGCTGTTCGAGCATTGGAGAAGAACTTGGCAAGGAAAGCTCTCTTGCAATCATCCCATGAAGTGATAGAGCCAAGGGGTAGATTCTTTTCCCAGAGATGGGCTTTGTCACCAAGAGAGAATGGAAAGAGTCGCAGCTTAAAACCATCTTCACTAACTCCATTGATCTTGGTAAGGCTGCAGAGCCTATCAAACTCATCTAAATGATCAAGAGGGTCTTCCATAGGCAGCCCATGGAATTTGTTGCTCTGCACCATAGCTATCAAGCCACTCTTGATCTCAAAGTTGTTGTTCTGGACTTTAGGGGGTACAATCCCTTGCCTGTTGGTGTGAGTGTTGGGAGTATCTCCCGCACCAATCAGACGCTGCCTCCTCGGATGGAGCATATGTTCAGGCTGTGGTGGTGGATTATCGTCAGCCATATCTATCAGATCCTGGTGAGCTACGCTGAGATGTTCGCGCTGCTCCCGCAACTGTTGTGGTAACTTATGAATATTATCGAGGTAGCGGATTAGGTTTTGACTGCTTTTTGATCTCGTTTGCATGCAGGGGGAGGCGAACTCGATCGGCGGACTCGAGCAGGCGTGGTCGAGCTAGGCTGGCTCGATCTGGCGTGGTCGAGCTGGGTTAATTGAGTCAAGTCATACCTGAAATACAAAGAGACAGAAAGGAAAAACTAAGTCAGTAACAAAGTAGACTGAATAAGAACTTGATCTAAAACGATTTGAAATCCTAATTGTAACAAACAACACCCAAATGGCAACGGCGCCAATTTGAAATAACAGATTTTTTTATAGTTTGCTATCTGTCAAATGCCTTAATGCATATTCATGTCATTGTATTACAGAAAGGTATCAATCCAAATGGGTGTGATATTAACCAAGAAGGATGCAATCAAACAGTTTAAGTCAAGCCAACCAAGCAATAAGGTGAGAAACTATCAATCTAAACAGAAAACTAGAAGCAGAGACTCCTAGCAAAAAAACAGAATGAAAATAGAGCAAAAACAGAGCAATAGAAATCAATCAAGGAAGAGAAGCTCCTAAGGATGGGGGTTATAGACTCAGTGTATCCTCTTAATCTACCTAGATGGTTTAACAAACTTAAACAAGCTATTCCCTAGACATTAAACTAATAAACAGCCAAGTTCATTCTCATGATAAATAACCTCAAGCTAATCTAGTTCCAGACCTAATCTCTTAGCGAAATCTAGCTTAGCAGGCATTAAGAATCAGTTTAATAAAGCTAATAAATACCCTAGACAACTAATCTCTTAGGCTAAGAATGTAAATCTCTAGAATTAATTCAGTCAGACATTTTATCGAACACCTTCTGGGTGTGGAAAAACCTATGTTCTAATTTCAATTGATCAGAGAGTAATTAGCATTAAGAACACTAATCTAGAAGGGAAATCAAGCAATCTACTCTTAAACCACCTGGAAGATCAAGATTCTACACCTAATCTAACCCATCCTCAAGAACCGTAATGACTACTCAGAACTCATGAAGAACAGCATAATCACAAAACCAGAAATCAAAATAACTTGCATAAGTAGAAAGATAAGGAAGAGAATAGATAGAATAGAAAGATTCAAACACAAATACTCAGTAGAATCCAAGACACAGGATCCAGAAAGCAAGAACAGATGAAGAACACTTAAGAAAACCTAGATTGCTGCCTAAAAACGAGTTCTCTCTCTTAAAACACTTAGAGAGTATTTATACTAAACGATAAAAAACCCTAAAACACAAAAGGACAAAATAGTAAAAATGAGCAGGAAGGAGGGTTCGACCATGGGTGGTCGAGTTGTGTGCTCGAGCTGGGCTAAATTCAAGATTGCATTTTTATTCCTCAAGCTCGATCAGGGAGCTCGATCAAGAGTGATCGAGTTGCGTCCGAAATCTTCAAGACTCCAACTTTATGCTCCAGCTCGATCATGGGCTCGACCAAGTGTGGTCGAGTCGGACTTCTGCACTCTAAGATTGCATTTTTCTTGATCAGCTCGACCTCACACTCGAGCCCCTTGGTCGAGTCAGCTTCCAAAATGTCTAATTTGTGCTCCACTCGACCTGCCTGCTAGAGCTGGGCTAAAAGTGCAGTTTTTGGTGCAGAATGCACTCGCTTGACCTGCTGGCTTGAGCTGGGTGCTAGAGTCAGTCTCCATTCGAGTTTTTGGTCGAGTTAAGCTCTCCTTTTTCTCCATTTGACTTCAACATCTCCAATATCCCTTGAATGCACCTAAAACAAGTCCAAAATGCAAAATGCATGCAATCCTAATGCAAAACACTCTAAGTATGCAAAACTAGAGATAAATGCTAAGAACAAGCTATTAAACAAGGTTAAGTGAATGAATAATGCAAGCTAAAACCATATAAAATGTAGACATATCAACATCATATTTATATATTATATCAATTATATCCTTATTACATGATCCAAATAAAAATAAAAAATCCCTTACTAATATTTGAGAGCGCCCATTTGAAAATAATATTTACATTGAGGGCAAATTACATACTATCCTATTACTCTTTATAACTAACAAACAAAACTTGTAAGAAACACATATCAATTATTACAATATTCTTTGACGTTTTCAAGTTGTTAAGGATTCAAAAGAAATTGTCGAATTATCCGTTCTATGTATAGTTATAAATATCCAAAACCCCAAATTCTCGGATTTTTGTAGGAAATACGTCAGCAAAACCAATGAAAACCCGACGGACTAAACATATCCCTCGGTTTACCGTCGATTTCACTGACACATTTCCTATAAAAATCCGAGAATTTGAAGTTTTAAAAATTTAAAAATATATAGAAAACGGATAAATAAATAAAAAGATTTGAAAACCATAGGCAAAATAGAAATATGATGTATATTTTAAAACTATATGAAGTATATTTGTGATAACTGATATGTGTTTCTTATAAATTTTATTTGTTAGTTATGAAGAGTAATATGATGTATAAATATAATATATATTTTAAATATGAATTGTTACAATATATAAATATGATGTATATTTTAAATCTAGTTGAATTCTTAAAATAATATTTTAGACAATTTGGTGGTATTATCCATTTTTAGTATATTTATAAATATCTTAAACTCTAAAATCAGGGATTTTCATAGAAAATAAGTAAGTCAAACCGACGGAAAAATGACGGATTGTTACACACCGTCGCTTTTCCATCGGTATATCCGATGGAAAACCGATGGATTCTACAGACTCTGTCAGTTTTTTATCGAAAAGTTTAAAATATAACTGTTTAAAAATAGCCGTTTACCGGATAGCTGCGTTTATAGTCGTTTACCGGATAGCTGCGTTTATAGCCGTTACCGTAGAAACTCCATCGGAAAGTTTGCATTTACATCGTAGAAGATTTATTTCGGTTGCAAGATTTGGTATTCGCATGGAGAAAATGATTATATGCTAGATTTTTCTAGTACAAGTGGATCTTTTACATCAGATAAAATAGGGGAATCTACACTGGACATAGTCCTGTAGATGGAGTTGGCGTATACCATCACTGGTATAAGAGGAGTATCTTATGGTGAAAAGAAGTTTTTTGGGTTAAAAAGTCAACGATTGTCATGTCATAATGCAGTACTTTCTTCCGTTTGCTTTTGCTTACCTTCTTCCACAAAACGTTCACACGTCAATTGCGGGAAATTTTATCTGCATAAATATTACATAGTAGTACTATATCAAGTACTGTTGGTTTATTTTTTTTTCACAGTTATAACTACTTTTTCTGGGATTTATGTACGAGATCTCTGACGTTGACGATATTCGTAATTTGGAGACTCAAATACCAATTATCTTCTGTAATTTGTTTGGAGAAGATTTTCCCCCTTCATTTTTTGATGTTATGGAGCATCTTCCAATTCATCTTCTTCGCGAATGAGCATTAGGTGGTCTTGTTCAATATCAGTGGATGTATCCGTTCGAGATGTATATGTATCATCTCATGAAAAATGTTAAAAATTTGAGTAAAGTAGAGGGATCTATTATTGCTCAATGCATTAATGAGGAGGCGGCAAATTTTTCTGAATATTATTTTCCAAAACAAGTGCAAACAAAGAGTCGTAGACCTGCTCGGCACTATGACGGAGGTGAAAAAATATTTTATCCAATCTATGTTTCTTGTCTCTTCTAACAGGTAAGGCGCATTTGAATTTTTATTAATTTTTTTTATAAATTCAATAATATTATTAATTACAACATAAATCAATTTAAATAGGTTGGACGACTAAGTGGAAAAAAAAAAAAAAAAAAGATTAACTGAAGAGGAGCAAAATCATTTGCATATGTATATTCTCACAAATTGCGAAATCTTCTTGAGTATGAAAGGTATTTCATTTTAAAAAAAATCTAAATATTTATAATAATATATAATTTAAGAAATGTAATCATATTTGTATCTACCGGATTTATATGGCTCAAATACGCTTTCATTACCCAACTTACACGGAGAAGGCACTTAATGCGCTCAAAGAGAGCGAGTTCTCACAATGGCTCACATTTTATGTAAGTTTATTTGATTCACTTACGTTTTTTTTAATATTACTACAAATATCATTTTTTAATTTATGAATATATATTTTTTTAATTAATTCAGGTAAAGACAGGTGCAAGTAGAGATCAGTCTTTTCCAACTTGGTTAGAGAAGTTGATCAACGGTCCATTATTTGTTGTCCACGCCTATCCTATGTATTGTAAACGTGGATATGCTTTTAAGATTTTACGCGAAAGAAAGATCCGACCAACAAGTGATTATGGTATTTCTTCGGAATCGGGTAATATTGTCTACAATGGTATTATAAGGGAAATACTAGAAGTGCATTACCCTGGTTTGCTCGACTTGCGATGCGTTATTTTTTATTGCGATAGGTATGATCCGTTCCTAAGAACAGGTGTTTGCCAAGATGAATTTGAGGTTATATCCATACATTCCGGAAAACGGCTGCAAAAGTACGGTTCATTCATCTTTGCATCACATGCAAACCAAGTTTGTTACATTCCCTACCCTCGTGTGACGAACAAGCATGATCATTGGATCACTGTTTCATTGATTACACCAAGAGGTAGGGTGGATGGTATTTCAGATAACGAGGCTATGCAACAATGCATCACTGCAGGTTTTCTAGGTCCAATCGCACAACCGCAACAAGTTGATTTTGTTGTTGACTTTACTGAGGAATGTGATAACGAGATTTTGATTATTCCGAGGAGGAACTTGGAGAATTTTATTCACAATCAGATTAATTACCATCAGAGTATTCAGATAATACATCGGATGATAATTAGTTGAAATGTATTTTATTTTACTGTTGTAATATTTTTATTTCATTTGGTTTTAATTATATTTTTAGTTGTTATATGTTATATTTTTCCTTAATATATTTTTAGAATTTTAAGTTGCAATTTTTAATTTAATTTCAATTTTCATTTTATATCAAATATTATACGGTAGTGTGATATTAAAGAAAAATTTATATCCGACGGAATACCTACAAAAATTATGTCCGCCAGAAATCCGTCGTAACTGTCATCGGAAATGTGTCGAACAACCGTCGGTAATCCATCGTAATAATGTCCATTTTTCTGACGGTATAAAACGGTAAGAAAATCATCGATTTATGATTAGCCGTCGGAAATCCGTCGGAATTTTCCCGTGTTCCGACAACCAAAATGGAGAAGCTTTTTTATCGGAAATGTCTGACGGAACTTTACCCGTCGGAAATCGTAATATTTTCTTGTAGTGCTAAATCAACAAAGAAAACTTGAATTTCTCTCACGGTGTGTTTCCTTCTTCCTTGATGTTCTGTTCACTGATTTATCGGTTCGCTGCTAAAGGAGAGATGGATAATGCTTTAGAGGTTCTAGAGATGATGACGAACAAGAACGTTAACTACGCTTTTGATAATCTCGTTTGTAGTGCTTTGATTTCTGGGTTTAGTAAGATTGGTAAACCAGAACTTGCGTTAGGATTTTTCCAGAGTGCTGTGGATTCATGAGTTTTAGTGCCAAACCTTGTAACTTATACTATGCTTGTGTGTGCTCTTTGTCAATTGGGTAAGGTTGATAAATTAAGGATCTGGTTAGGATTGGAAGATGAAGGATTTGAATTTGATTGTGTGTTCTACAGTAATTGGATTCATGGGTACATTAAGGGAGGTGCTTTAATGGATGCACTTATGCAGGACGGAGAAATGGTGGACAAGGAAATAAATCGAGATGTTGTGAGCTATTCGATACTAATAGATGGGTTATCTAAGGAAGGAGACGTCGAAAAATCATAGGGGTCATTAGGGAAGATGATTAAGGAAGGAATCGATTTAAGAGAATTTTAAGTTTTGTTGAATTCGATTTAAGGATTTGGTAGTGAAATTGGGGATTTTTTTTAGATTGTTATGTAAGTATGAAACCCAATGTGTAAAAGACAGACGGCAACAGTATTCTGGTGGACTTCATTTGCTAAGTCCGTTAACTCAGTTAAAACATTCCGGATAAGTGGGGATTAAAAATGAATATTTTGAAAACTTTAGAATTTTTTTGACATTTTTACCATAGTGAAATACTCAAATGCACCAAGTTATAGTGATATGTAAGAAATGCAATAATAATGAAATTTGAAAGATGCATTCGTTTGCTTAATGAATCATCTAGTCCCGCCCATTGATTGTGAAATGTCATGGGTGTTTTTTTCTTCTAATTTTCCTATTTGACATTTTGTTGCTCGAACTATTTTAATTTACTTTAGTCAGAACAAGATGCCAAAATTTGGGTCATGATGTGTATGTTGGAAGATCAAGAATTCTCAACGAATATCCCCAAACAATTCCTCGAACTTTATGAAGATAAACATATTGCTTGAGGTTGATGAAGATGACCACCGACGCTTTGTCGTGACATAAAATTCCTCGAATTTTAGACATTGGTTGATGAAACCACTGAATTAATGTTTCTCGATTAATTTATATAAATGGAATAATAGATAACGAATTATATATTGTAAAAAAAAACAGGATAAGATTTCGTATGAAATTAGAAAAACTGAAAATCATACACAAACCTAAAGAGAAAAGGATTAAGCTTTATTGTGTTTAAGATAAGAGGTTTGTTTATATATTTCCTTTTTATTTTTTTTCCCTACACTAATCTAGAACACAGGAAACGATGTGGTAACCCTCACGGAACCAGGATACCACTACTTCATCATGTCAAACCATGGTCAATGCGTATCAGGACAGAGGCTCGACGTTCTCGTAGTCCATGATCCGTCACGTCCGATTCCTCCACCACCCCCGAGCAATGATAATCTTCCTTTTGGAAAAATTTACATAGTCGGTGACTCCAATGGATGGAGTGTTCCTGAAGAAACCGACTACTATCACAAGTGGGGTGAGAAGAAACAAATTCATGTGGAGACAATCTCCTTTTCGAATACGGCCTCGAAGTCAACGAAGACGTCTTAGAAATCAGCGGTGATCTTGAATTCAAATATTGCGACCCGACTTCTCCAGTAGCCGTACACAAGACAGGCCACGATCTCATCAGGCTCACCAAGCCAGGAGTGCATTATTTCATAAGCTCAAAGCTTCGAGTAGTGGTTGCACCAGTATCCAGTGTTCCAAAGCTGTCACCTATAGACCGTCTCACTAGGTGGTTACGCACTTTCAGACCCCATCATCACTAAGCATTCGGATCATCTACTCAACTGCATATGCTACCTTGGTTTTCTATTTGGTTTGAGATCAGCTAATTAAGAAGTATCAGTATACTGATTCACGTACTGGTTTAGCTAGTACCTAAAATTTGTCTCTTTTCTTTCATTGTTTAGTTTAGAGTTTGTCTTTTATTCTTATTGTCACTGATGTACGTACAGTTTTAAAGTCAATTCAATAAAGAAGAAAATTTACTTCGAAGTTTATAATTTACTATGATCATCATATAAGCTTCTTGTGTATTTGCATCCAACATCCAAACGCAGAAACCCACAAAGCCGAATTGTCTGGCTAAAACAAGATGATATAGTTTTAATTAGGATTGGTGAAACCATAGCTGGCTCTTTAGAAGGTACTTCAGCACTGAACCTCTGTTGCGACAACACTGGGTTAACCTGTAACTTTTTGTGATATGACAGCAAATCTGAAAGTAAATGTTTCTGAATTACAATCAGAATGAACATCTTTTATTGCATTAATTTGAAAGTAGCGATGACGAAATCATCGTTTTTTGGGTTAAAACTTAAAACATTACAAGCTATAAGTAACTGAGAACAAAAAGTCTTTTAACAAAACTAAGATATGTGTTTCTTCTTGTGAATCATAATCCAGCTAGTGAAGCAGTTGAACCAGATTCAGACTTCCTAAGTTTTTTTTTTTTCATCGTCATCATCAAGAAAATAGCCGTTTTTGGCTTCAATCGAAACTGGAACTAGATCTTGTAGTGTACTCAGCCACGAGTTTAGAAAAAGATGAAGACTTATCCTCCAACAGTCTCACTGGCGTATCATACTCCTCAATGATCCCTGCACATAAAACATTACAAAGATATGCGTCAATGATTCATCTGCACACATATGTTCAATCGAATGAATTTGAGTGTTTTTTCAGACAAACCATTGCTTAGAAGCAGAACCATGTCGCTGTCAATAACTGAAGATATCCTGTGTGCAATGGTTATCACTGTACAGTCTGAGAAGTGTTCTCTTAAAGTTTTCTGAATCAGATTATCAGTTGCAGTGTCAACAGAAGCAGTTGCTTCATCAAGCACCAAGATTTTGCTTCTCTTGAGAAGAACTCTCCCGAGACACACTAGTTGCCTCTGACCCATACTCCAATTCTCTCCATTCTCGCTCACAGATGAGTCGAGCTTTTGTTCCTTTTTCCTCACCTCGTCTCCTAGTTGGCACTTGTCAAGAGCCTAAAACACGGGGGAAACACTCAAAATTTGAACATTGTTTAAACTAGTTAAAAAAAGAAAAATGTGCGGCTTTCAGAAATTAAACCGACCCACCTCCCAGATTTGATCATCTGTGTATTCTTCAAGAGGGTCCAAGTTACTTCTCACTGTTCCTTCAAACATGGTTGGATCTTGGGGTATAATACTTAGTCTTAAACGCAAGTCATGCAACCCAATGGTCAAAATATTCACTCCATCTATCCTAATTTCTCCAGCTGAAGGCTCTACAATGCGGAAAAGAGTTTGTATCAACGTCGATTTCCCGCTTCCTGTCCTTCCAACAATTCCTGTTCTTAAACCTCCTTTGAATGTGCATGTTATTCCTCGCAACACAAGAGGCATATGTGGTGCATATCGGACCTAACAATGTGTCAAAATTTTCCAAATGGTTAAGATGGAAAATGAAAAAAGTGCGAGAACTATAACATGTAATCTTAATAGGAGCAAGGTATAGCGAGATACCTGAAGATCACGGATTTCAACTTCACCACGTGAAGGCCATGATTGCTCAGGTCGGTTTGATTCTATCAGAAGAGGTGGTTCACTGGGAACACTTGCATACTGAAGAATCCTCTCTACCGATATGATTTTGTTCTCAAGATTACAGAGAGTCCAGATCAGCCAAGCTTGCAGGGTATTCAAACTGAGTCCATAAGTCACGGCTAATCCCGCGAGACTTGGATCAATCACTCCAGTAGGTATGGAGACCAAGAAAACCAATGAAAAGACAAATGTAAGTGATGATAACATATCAAGGCGAAAGCAAAGCCATTCCATTGCTCCAGCTGTACAGAATTTGGGCCTAGAGTAACCATCACTTAGCCTCATGTTGTCAGAACGGAATCTAGATTCTTGACTGAAACTCCTGATGGTTGTCGCCCCTGAAATCGTTTCAGAAAAATGCTGAATCAGAGGGGCTTTGCATACTCCAACTAACCGCGAAAGTTCTCGTGCTGCAGCTATGTAATACCGCTGCAAAGTTGAAAGCTTTTTGTCACAACTTCATCACTTAAATAAACTTAGCTAAATTTGACAGAATCAACAACTCTTATGGAAGACTGGATTGTAAAGTTTATTGGAAGTACCTGATACCATATGGAGGCAGCAACCACAGGGATGAAGACGAGAAAAACCAGCCAAGAAATCTGAGACATTACTCCAATGATTCCAATAAGCTGAATGACTGTTATAGCAACTGATCCAAATTGATACGGTATTTCCAAATCCACTGCGGATTGGTCGGTAGAAGCCTATAGAAGGAAAAAATTAAACACAATGATTACCAAATAGATATATATATATATATATGGAAATCCTCGAACAACTATAGTGGCCAGCGACGTACTCTACTCATGATTCTTCCACTTGGAGTGGAATCAAAGAAAGACATCGGAGAACGGAAAATGCAGTGATGCATTTTATGAAACAGTTCAGTAGCAGTCTTGTAACCAGCGGTGACAAGAAGCGTGGCTCTAACAAGAATGCAGAGGGAACTTCCAAAGGCCAGAGCCACATACACAATCATTAACGTGGAAAGTTTCACAGGAGCTTGCACATCCTCAGAAACAGGAGTAGCCCAAGCCATCCAGTAGTTGCTTCCAATCTGTAGAAGCTGAAAGAGAGTTTGCGCCAACAATATGAAAGGCACAAGAGCTCCTCCGTATGCTAGTGTGATATATTTCCAGTATACATCCAAAGCAACGCTACCTTTCTCCCTCTCTTCCTCTTGAACAAGTTGTCTTTGGGGCTCCCCAGAATCTAATTTATCGTTCTTCGGATCTTGACTTTCTTGTTTCCCATCGAAACCGATAGCATCTCTCACAACACCATTTTCTTCGCCTAAAGCTGATTTCTCAGAAACAGAATTGGCATCAACAGAACCAACTACTGCCAAAGCCTCCTGATGCGCACCTATAAGCTCCATGAAATCAGTTCCAGAGTTGAGGATATCATTGTATTTTCCAGCTTGGCTGATTCTCCCATCTTTCATGACCTGAGGCATAAGAAAATCGATTTTTGATGATTTCATATTCTCAGTGATACAAAAATATATATACGTCATACATATAAGAAGATAAAGACAGTAAACTATTCACATACCAGTATAAGATCAGCAGCAGGTAAGAACTCAACTTGATGGGTTACATATATAACCGATTTGGAACATAAAAGCCCCAGTAAGACATCCTGAAAGAAGTGTGAGCATGAAAATCAATTTGATATCTGACTTTTTACACAAAGAGAAATCACAATCACACTAATGGCTAAGACAGAAGATTGTACCTTAAAGAGATGTGACCCTGTGTGAGCATCCACAGCACTAAAAGGATCATCAAATAGATAGATATCCGCATCTTGGTAGAGAGCACGTGCAATCTGTATCCTTTGCTTTTGTCCACCACTCAAATTGATGCCGCGTTCTCCAATAACTGTCTGATCACCGAATGAAAGTATCTCCAGATCCTTACTCAAAGAACATGCTTCAAGCACCTTATCATATAGTTCTCTTTCCATAGGTTTACCAAACAAGATGTTGTCCTCAATTTTACCGCTCTGAATCCAAGGAGATTGTGCAACATACGCTTTTGTCCCATAAACCTTAAGACTTCCAGATATCTTGGGTACTTCTCCTAGTAACGATGAAAGTAAGCTCGATTTCCCAGAGCCAACAGTACCACAAACTGCGACCTTCATCCCAGGAAAGACCTTGAAATTTATGTCTTTAAGAGTCGGGTTAGCGGATGAGACATCCCAAGATAAAGTGCTGTTGATCACTTCGACCGCCATGTCTGAACTTCCCTTGGGAAGCCTCTCTACAATGTCAGGCTGTAAATTTTCCAGACAAAGATAGGATGCAAGTCTATCAAGAGAGACTTTTGTCTGCACAATCATGGAGATAGTGTCGGGAAGATTGTAGATCGGCTCTTGTAGAATCCTGAAGGTTGCAAGGGCGGAGAGTATCTTTCCTGATTCAAGGGGAATTCCGAGAAGTATACAAGCACCAAAAGTGCAGACTGACACCATAGTAGGAGCCCCCCAGAAAACAAAGCTTATAACAGCCGAGTTATACACATACTTTTTCAGCCATCCTTCCTCAGATTTCCGAAGATCAAAAATCTTGGACAGAAACTTCATTTCCCACCCCTGAAGTTTGAGAATCCTCATGTTTCTTAAGATCTCTGATGTTGATTTCATCCGGCTATCCTTTACTTCCATTAACTTCTCCTGAAACCTCTCTTGCATTCTCCCGAATGGAAAATTTACAAGCATTACTAAAATGGTAGCAACTAAAGCTGCTATTGATGCTAGTCCAAGATTTCTATACAAGATCCACAGAGCCAGACCGACTTGTAACAAAACCATCCAGGGGTCATGCATGTACCAACTAAAATTACCAATCCTCTCAGCATCCACAGTCATGAAATTTATAATCTCCCCACTTGTGCGTCCTTGTTTTGACTGGCATGAAAGGGTCAGACCTTTTTCATATATCATTGCGACCAAGGCTGATCTCATCCTAATACCAACCTTCTGTAGCCTAAAGAACCAATGTCTCTGTGAAAGGCACTCCACAAGCTTAGCAACAAAGAAAGTAATGACTAGCACATATCCTTCATGGTTGTACAGTCTACGTCCATTAAGGTATTGAACGAGAGTATCAATGAGTGCTGGCCCAACATATGATGCGACCGTGTAGATGAAAGCAAAGAATGCTGTCACTAGAATCTCCTGCTGAGCCGAAAAATACAACGCTTTTATAAGCTTGAACGTGGTAACTCCACTTCTCTCGCCCCCATCTGATGATTCAAGCATACTCCTAAACTTAGGAGCTAACCCGACTACGCTGTCACTATCATGAAGCTGCGGAACATCTTCTAGATCAATGGTTTTCTTGTTTCCAAGGTCTATTAATGGACTCATCCATGAGAAAGTCAAAAGACTGAGAATGCCAGCTCTCGAGTAAGGAGTAGTCTCATCACTCCCATTGGTTTTATTCAACTCTACGCCACCACCACCAACACTTGAATCACCACCGTTCAATAGAGGTTCTTCCAAAACTCCATTGCTGTTGCTTCTATCTTTCATGAGGAAAGCCACATAACCGAGAAACAAAGCAGCAGTAAAAGCGATTATATCGAACAACAGAAGGTGAACATGTACGGTTTCATGTCTCTTGTACAGAACAAAGTCTACCACAAGAGAGTAACAACAAACCGCGAGATAGAAAACCAACCATAGCCTAAGTAAAAAGGGAGCCTTTTTATGCTCATAGTCCCTGTAGCGATGCAAACAAATCGACAAAACCCCCCAAGAAACCACTCCCAATAGAAACACGAGGGAAGAAACCAGCTGGTCATTATCTGACCAACCACTATCGTACCAACAGAAACCACTTAACGACATCAACACGAGATTAAGCAGAGACAGGGCTAAACTGCAAAACAGAGCCGACTTAAACCCAAATTCCCTCCTATCTTTTAAGCTCTTCCTAACACCGTAACCACTATTTCCCCTAATTTTCTTACGCACCCATGAGCAAAACAGGACCAGCAACAAAACCGCGTGTAAGAAACCAGAAACCCATCTCAGCAAAAGAGGTTCCAGAAGAAAAGACCTAGAATCCAGAGGCAAAATAGGTTCCGAAAACGAGAACAACATTGCTAACATACCGTTATCCGTCGTGGAACCGAGAAAGTCCATGGCTTTTTGCTCTTTGCTCTCTCTCTCTCTGTTTTCCAATGATTTGAGAAAATGGGTCGTAATTAATTATTTGGTAACGAGTTTTCAACAAGGAGACTACTTATAGAAGGAGAGTGGAGTGATGTAGACAGTATCCCTTGGAGAGCACGCTCACGAAGCCAAGAGGAAGAAGAAGAAAGAGACAACTCTCCTCTCCTCTCAAACCCCACCAGAGCACTTTGGTGGCGTAATTAAGGGTTCCTTTCTTTCTTTGGAGACTCCTTTTTACAAACTTTCACAATATATATTTTATGTTATTAATATGTTGAAAAATCAAAATTTGTTACGTCTTTTTTTTGTTTTTTTGGTCAAAGGGTTCTTCTTTTTAAACTCTCTATTTTTTTCCTATCTTAAAATGAGCTGATTTGTTGCCATAAACCTTAACAGAAGAGAAAAACAAAGTTGGTTTATGTCATTGTTTTTTTTTCCGTATAAACAACCTTTCTAAGTATTTAGAGTTTAAAGGAGAGAACAGTTTAAGACTACCTCAAATTTGAACCGACAGAAATGGCAGACACGAAATTAGGGATTCGGTCCAATTTTATACCTATTTACGAAACTCTATCCAATTATATACCAAGATTGTAAATTTTTCAGGTGTGGGTTTAATTGATAATATGAGAAATAAATTTTCAAAATTTTGGGTTTTTTTAATAATTAGTAAATTAAGTGTTAAAATCTCGAATTAAATACCGGTGTAACTACTGAATTACAAAAACCAAACTGTAATTTATTTTAAACCGAATCACAACCGTAAAATCGATTTCATAATCTAAATTCAAATAGTTAACCAAATTCAATTAATAAACCATCACATAAACCAATTAATCCATCAAACTAAACCAATTACTAATAATACCCTATCGATTTAACCTTCTAAATCCAATTAGTAATTGGATTTGGTTATTAGTAATTGGTTTGAAACCCCAAATTCATTTTCTTCAAACACACAATCCCCAAATTCACCAAAAAACTTCTAGTGTCTCCTCCGCCAAAAAGGCAACATTTTGGAGAAGAGATGAAGAGATTGTGTTGGTTTTATCGGCTTTAGGGAGGATGCGAGGAGGTGATAGACGACGATCTCGGTTAATAGACGAAGATGACTTTGGTTTCACCATGAATCGATGATGAGTTGATGGAAAAGTTAAACAATTTGTAATCTTGATGCAAAAAAAAATAATGAATTTTATTTTTTGTTCATTGTTATGTAACTTTTTCCAGCTTATTATAAACCACTCTCGTCATGTATCTGTAAATCCATTTTAGAGAGTTTTGAAGTGAAGATATAAATTTTGAAACCTTTTCTTGGGATTTGAGATTTAGGGCTAAAAATTGGATTTTGGGGAATATCCATTGTTGTTCTTCAGTTCACCACTAAATCGAAATTTTCTAATTTAAGGGAAGAGGAATTTTCGAATCCCTAAGTTAGGAATACCGCAGATTTCTGTAGTATTGAGAATGAGATCTTCCAAGAAGAGAGAGATAAAGATTGTAGTGAATCAAGAGATTAATTTCGTTAAATGGGGGATTTGCAAACTAGGTTCTTAAGCTTGGTTATTGATGAAGGCCCAAAAGAGAAACTCGAAGAAGAAAAGTTCGAATTCTGGGTTAGTTGCTGTAGCAGTGGATAATATTAAATCCTGGTAGAGAGTGAGCTGAGAAAAAATCGTCAGAAGGTAGGAAGGTCGTCGGAGGAAGGTGGTGCGCTGGAGGAGAGCCGATCCATGAACCTGAACATCGACATGTCGTTTTAATTGGTTTTAGGGTTAAAATCGATTTTGGGTTTAGTATTTAGTTTGATTGATTGGTTAATTGGTTTATGTGATGGTTTATTACTTGAATTTCGTTAACTATTTGAATTTAAATTTTGAAATCGGTTTTACGATTATGATTTTGTTTAAAATAAATTACTGTTTGATTTTTCTAATTCAGTAGTTATAACGGAATTTAATTTGAGATTTAACACTTAATTTACTACTTTTCAAAAAAATCCAAGATTTTGAAAATTTATTTTTCAGATTATCAATTAAACCCACACCTAAAAAATTTACAAATTTGGTATGCAATTGGACAGAGTTTTGTAAATCGGAATAAAATTGGACCGAGACCCTAACTTCGTATCTGTCATTTCTGTCAGTCCAAACTTGGAATGGTCTTATACCGTTCTCCCGAGTTTAAAAACCATACTTCCACTTCTCTTTAGTTCTGTTTTTTATCTTATATTTTTGTAAAAAAATTAAACTATAAATATATAAGAAATTCTTTATATAAAAGTCTCATTGCAAAAAAAAGGTTTTTAAAAAAAAATTCTTTAACTATTTAGAACCCATTTTTCCAAGGCAAGTGTAGACTTTCAACGATATGTCAGTGTGATGACGTATGATTTGCTTTTTAAAAAATATAAAGTTGTGGCTGTGTTAAGCTTCAGTTTCTTCCTCCTTTTGAATGTTATCATATTTACATCATATACCATTATATTTATAAAATGTTCTTCATATCTAGTAATCTACAAATGTTCACACTTTTTAGAAATTGAACTTCATATCTAGTGTAGAACCACATTTTATTTTCATTATAATTTTTAATCGAAACAAAACAATAAACGAATTTGAATATTTTTAAACGTGAAGCTCGAAAAAAAAAGATGAAACAATACACAAATGTTTATAACGTAATTAATCACAACGCATAGGCGAACAACTTTATTATCATACCTTTTGGGTTAAGATTTCTTTGGTAAATGGAAACATAAATTATTAAAAATTTTGGAATATTTGGGAAGTTGTCTCATAGTGCACAAATTTCTTGGGAAGAAAATCAACAAGATTCGGAGAGGATTGGGCTGCAAGGAAGCGACGAGTCTCTATTCTCGTCAGTCAATGGCTGTCCCACGTATCATCCCATCTCATAATATTAAAATAGAGCATATACTTTTTTATAACTATGATTTAATAATATGGAGCCTTGTGCATGTATTATCTATGTGGTCATAGTCACCGGTCCAAGTCTACTTTTTTTTTCTTTTAATGTTTTAATGAGTTTTTGTCCAAACTTTTATTTTTGCCACTTCAATTATACCAGCTTCATGGGAGTTTTATCAGTTTAAAAAGTCAAGCACTATGTCTGATGGCAAATTACATAGAATCACAATAAAAGCAAAACGATAAACAAACTTGTTTGGTCCCAGTTTTATGGATCGTTGATTTTTAACAGCTTCATCTGTATCTGAATTCAGAATTCGCTGTGTACTTCGTCACATGCTTTGAGAATAATGACGATCTATCTTCAAACAATCTCGTCGGTGATTCGGTGAATCATGTTCTTTGACACGACCGGCAATTAGGATACATAAACAGATTTAAAACAAGTCTTCTGATTATAAAAAACGTAAATAGAAAGTGTATGATTGATAGAGGAAAATTGCAACAAAGAATCGCGAAAATTGCAGCAAAGAATCGCAATGCAATCTCATGATAAACTCAAGCAATGCTAATAAAAGCAACAACTTGAAACTCAAGAGCAAAGAACCCTAAAGCTCTAGAACTCATGAACAAGATGATAAACACTAAAAGTACAAAAACTTTATTTCACAATTTCGCTGAATCGCTTTTTACAATCAAATTCACAATATAAAGCTTCTATTACAAGCTGTAATTCCTATGCTTTAATCTTGACTGTCTATCTCTAACTATTCCATCTTGACCGTTTATCGCCAATTGACACATCTCAGTTTGATCTTCTTTCCCGTAACAAATTCCCTTGCTTTGAAAAACGTTGACCTCAAGGTTGAGATTCGGAAACTGTTGCTCCGGTGGTCTTGGAAGAGAGCCATAGAATAACAACGCCATTTAAATTTTCAGCTCACAATTAAGCTCATATCATCTCATGCGCTTCTCAAATCTTCTTCTCCTCTGCTCCTCACTTTTTAAAACTTGGTTTTTGAAATTAAAGCTCCAATTCTTAGAGAAAAAACTCAAGATCTTCCTTCCATATTGATGCACCTTCCGATGCATCCATGTGCTCCCCACTCAGCTTCTCCTCTGCTATGTTATTCTGGAGCAGCTTCTCCTCTGTTGACTAACCAAATGATAACGCTCATATTTACATGTTTTCATGCATTCATATAGGTCAATTTCATAAGTTTTAGTTAGCATTTAAAGTTATTTTAGTGCATTTGCATATGTTTATATATTTATAGGTGCTTGGAGCAAAACTGGTGTTTTCAGAATTTTTTGGAGCATTAAGAAGCCATGTAGACTTGGGAGCTACTTGCTCGGTCTGAGAGTATCACGAAAAGCCACTTCAAAGGAAGTAGAGGCCATAACATCGACCGTGGGTGGTCGATGCTCTCTCTGAGCATACCATCAATCCAAGCATCAATCTGAGACGATCGACACTAGAGGGGAGCCCAAGCTTAGAAGCTGACAATGAAGACCATCGATGTAAGCATCGAGCGTGGCCCATCGACGCCCCTCCTGAGAATCCACGTCGAGAAAGAGTATCGAACGTGGCCCATCGACGCTGACTCACCGGGCAGATAAAGGAAAGTTCGGTTAATGCGAATTACAAAGTATGAAAAGCTTTGGGTCGAATTAGAACCTTCTAGAAGCTTTTGGGGTACGACCTAGACTCCTCCAAGTCTTCTAAAACCCTATATAAACAAATGTAGCCTCCTTCAGGTTCCCAATTTTTGCACTATTTTGTAGCCACTACCTAAAGAGAAAAATTCTCAAACACTCTTCTTCTTAAGTTTCATTTATGTTTATGCATTAGTTATTCTTCTACTGTCTTTTTGTTTTTCTTTTACTGTTTTTATTTATAGTTTATTATGTCTTCTATCTCATATACTTCCGTCACCCTCGAAGTTATGAGCGAGTAAATCTTTTAGATCTCGGGGGTGGAGAACGATGATGGGATCTACTGATTAAAGATTGATGTCTTCTGTTCTTAACCGATTGACTACCTTGTATGTGTTCCTAAGGCTAGATTTACTCCTTGGAGAGTTTTCTAAGAGCTTGGTCTAATCCGTTGGGTGTGACCAAGTGTTTCGAGAATTCTTTATAACAAGAAAGTGGATAGAAGGATTTTGGATCTACATACTCGAAATCCTAGTCGATCGATAAATCTATTCTTATTTGTGAGCTTATCTAAATTAGCTTTGATCAAGATAGTTTAGCATCTTAGAGTCTTGATGCCATGAAAATGGATTAAGGTCTCGGAACTAAGCATGTTAGGGGATTGGCTACTTTGTATAATTGCAATTGTTGGTCAAACCGGTCGATGATGAGATTGCTTTCAATGCTTGTATGAGCACCACGAGAGTGGGTTTTTACAGAGAGTTTAGCATACCACAAAAGTTGACTAATCTATATACGAAATCTCTAGACCAATAGATATTAACGAAGCCTTGTGCATGTATCATGTATGTGGTCATAGTCACTTGTCCAAGTCTACTTTTTTTTATCTTTTAACGAGTCTTTGTCCAAACTTTTATTTTTGCCACTTCAATTATGCCAGTTTCATGGGAATCAAGCACAAACGTCCGATCGCAAATTACATAGAATCACGACAAAGGCGGAAAAACACCTAAGTTCTAATCTCAATTGATCAGAGAGAAATTAGCATTAAGAACACTGATTTAGAAGGGAAATTAAACAATCTACTCTTAAACCACCTAAAAGACTAAGATTCCACACCTAATCTATCCCATCCTCAAGAACCCTAATGACTACTCAGAACTCATAAAGAAAATTAAGAACATAAACCCAGAAATCATAAAAACTTGCATAGATGATAGAAACAAATAGAGAAATGATAGAACAGAAGAAATCAATTAAAAATAACAAGTAAAAATTAAATTACAAGGTCTGGAAATCAAGAACAATGAAGAACAAAAGGAAAACTCGAAAATTAGGTCTTAAAAACTAACTGTCCCAGTCTTAATCTCACATTAGGTATATATACTAAGTCTTAAAAACCCTAAAACGTCATGAGCAAAATAGTAAAAGCGCGCATACAAGGTCCAACTCGACCATGTCCTGGTCGAGTGATGTGCTCGAGTTAGTGAAATCAAGATTGCATTTTTTATGTGTTGAGCTCGACCCTCCTACTCGATCGTATGGGCTCGAGTCCGACTTGAAAATTCCAAGACTCTTCTTTTATGTTGGGCTCGATCACAGAGCTCGAGCATGGGTGCTCGAGCTCGGCCAAAAATCTTCAAGATGCTGCCTTTTGTCCCAGCTCGATCCCTTAGCTCGAGCATACCTGCTCGAGTCTGGCTTCTGCTCGTCCTGCTGCCTTAGCTCGACCCCTCAGCTCGAGCATAGGTGCTCGAGTCTGTTGTCCTAGACAGCTTCGAGTCCAAAGTCGTCTGAAAACACCTGTAACAAGCCAAATATGCAAGATGTATGCAAACCTAATGCAAAACACCCTAAGTATGAAAAACTAGGAATAAATGATAAGAACAAGTCAAATAACAAGTCTAAATGTACGAATTATGCAAGCTAAAACTATGCAAAATGCAAACATATCAACTCCCCCAAACTTAGTCTTTGCTTGCCCTCAAGCAAACGAAAGAGTAAGAATGGAGAAAAGGTTTGAAAATGGGGACTTAGAACCAAAACTTGCGGATTGTAACAGATGACCTCAATGTCCAAGTTACCAATTCTAGAATGCAAAGTTTATGGATTCTACTTAAAAACGTTAGCCATACTCTTCACGGCACAAGTTCAATCAAATCTCAACCTAGACAGGCATTCAAATCTATCATTCTCCTTAACATTCATTTAAACAGAAACCATGAATCAAGCTATGCACATTCGACGAACTCATTTGGCTAAAGGTAAGGTCAAGAGACAAAGATGGTCCCTTCCATATGGTTTGATCAATTCAGAACAGGGATCTCTCAAGAAAAGGAATGAGCTTTAGTAGAATGCTAAAGGTAAGAACCAACCTATGCATACAAGAATAGACTCCCATCTACCCAGTCCTACACAAGTGTTCTTAACCCTTAAGTCTAAAACCCAGAAAGTCATCCTAATTCTACCTTTCACCCTTACGCTTTTCCTTTGAATTTTCTTTGGATCGGATTCATTTTTTTTTCTTTTTGTTCTTTTTCTAGGAGAGGTTATACAAACACTTCTAGCGGATTGGGGTTCTTCTTACGGTTTTTTCACTACCAGCTTAGGCTTTTTCTATGTTTTCAGATTTTAAGCTTTTTGCCTTTCTTTTCTCTTTCTTAGCACACCCCCATATCCTTTACTAGATTTATACACTTTCAGATTATTCCTCTCCTAAGAACTCTTAACCCTTTTTCTTTCATCTTGTTCCAAGTTTTCTTTCTTTTCACAGAACCAAACCCTATACCCAATGATCAAGATCTCACCTAGTCCTAACTGATTCAAAAATTGCAAACCAGAACTACATGAGATTCTATCCTTGTCGGCTCAAACCTAACATTTTCTACCAAGCTCATTCAGAAATAGGCCTCACACACTCAATAAAGTAATAACATGGCTTGAAAGAAGGCTAGGCTAAGGGCATGGTAAAACTGTTCTAATGATGAGAACAGCTACTTGGATTAGCAAGAGTGGTAAACAGGTGAAAGAAAATCCAAGTATGTATATGGTATCCATGAGTTCACATGCAGTGCATAGACATGATAATTATAAGTCAAGTTCAGGTTCAAATAGATAGGGAATGATAGAAAATCACAGCATGGTTCAGTCTTACTTCAAGCTTAATAACAAGGCATTAAACAATTAGAAACGAGGGCATTGAAATCATACAGTTGAATCAGCAAGTTTACAAGGTTTAAATCATCATAATCCCCTGTGCATATGTAACAGCCCTATATGAAACAATCTAGACTCAATCCGAATATGCAGATGAACACTCTGTTTTTAAAGATTTTTTTTTTTTTTTTTCGAAATTTTTTCAAAAATTTTTTTGGTTTTTTTTTTATGACTTAGATGCATGCAGACTCAAGAATTAAAAATAAGAACACAGAAAACAAATCAAACACATCTTAACCCCTCCCCCAAACTTAAATTACACAGTCCCTTGTGTAATAAAAATTTGGAAAGAAGGTTTAAGAAACAACGAAAAGCAAGAAAAAAATGCAAATGATATATACAAGAATGGATAGAACAGGTACCTCAAGGGTTGGAGAAGAAGGAGGAGATTGAATCCTCCATGCTTTCACGCGTATAGGGTAACTCGAGCTGGGTGTGCTCGAGCTGACGGCTCGAGCTAGACGTGCGTAGGTGTCTAGCTCGACCTACGTGGTCGAGCTGACTGCTCGAGTTTGATGTCCTGGACAGCTTAGCTCGAGCATACAGCTCGAGCAGGGGTGCTCGAGCTGAGCTATGCCTGTGCGTTTTTGCCTCTACATGATTCACCTCTCATATTTTCCTGAAATCACACAATCAAGACAAAATCAAATAGCTTAGCACACTTATTTGACGTTTTAAAAACTAAAACAAAGAAATATGTACAGAGATAGACATGGGACTTCCTCCGAAGCGAGCTTGTTTATAGTCACTAAGCTTGACTTCCTGTTTTGCTCAGGCAGTGGAAGGCTCATCCAGAGGAATCGAAGTTCCTTCTAGAATGATGGCATCAACTAGATAGGGCTTGAGCCTCTGTCCATTCACAGTGAATTCGTTTCCGCCCTTTCCAGATAAGGTGACTGCTCCGTAGGGTGAGACTTCTTTGACGGAGAACGGCCCGGACCATCTGGATTTGAGCTTTCCTGGAAACAGCTTGAGTCTAGAATTAAAAAGGAGAACTTGATCCCCAGCCTTAAACTCCTTGTGCAAAATCCTCTTATCATGGAAGGTCTTGGTCCTCTCTTTGTAGATCTTAGAACTCTCATAAGCATCCAGCCTTATCTCCTCCAGCTCATGTAGGTCCAATACTCTCTTTTCCTGAGCAGTCTTGATATCTAAATTCAGAAGCTTTGTTGCCCATAACGCCTTGTACTCAACCTCAACAGGTAGATGACAAGCCTTGCTATAGAGGAGCTGGAAAGGTGTTCTCCCTATAGGGGTCTTGAATGTAGTCCTGTACGCCTAGAGAGTCTCGTCAAGCTTAGTAGACCAATCTTTCCTTGAAGCGCCCACTACTCTAGCCAAGATGGCCTTGATCTGCTTGTTAGATACTTCCACTTGACCACTGGTTTGGGGGTGATATGGTGTAGCTACCTTGTGCTTGACCCCATGTTTCTTCAGAAGATTCTCGAAGAGTTTGTTGATGAAGTGAGATCCCCCATCACTGATAACAACTCTTGGCACACCAAATCTGGGGAAAATAATGCTTTTGAACATCTTCAGAACTATTTTTGCATCATTGCTAGGACAAGCTATGGCTTCAACCCATTTCGAGACATAATCAACAGCTACTAAGATGTAGCTGTTCCCAGAAGAAGGTGGGTTGAAAGGACCCATGAAGTCAATCCCCCAAACATCAAACATCTCTACTTCCAAAATCGGGTTCTGTGGCATCTCATTTCTTCTGCTGATGTTGTCCATTCTCTGGCAAGGATCACACTTAGCGATGAAGGCTTGAGCATCTCTGAACATTGTAGGCCACCATAAACCTGCTTGAAGCACCTTCTGAACAGTCTTGAATGTAGCAAAGTGCCCTCCATAGGCAGAACCGTGGCAGTGCTCTAGCACACTCTGAACCTCGTCTTGTGCTATACACCTCCTGAACAGACCATCTGAACCTCTCTTGTATAGGAAGGGTTCGTCCCAGTAGTAGTGGTTGACGTCTCTCAGAAACTTCTTTTTTCTGTAAGCATCAAGATCATCAGGTAACTCACCACATGCAAGGAAATTGGCCAGATCTGAATACCAAGGTATGTCCTTCACTCCTATCACAGAAACAGCATCTAGGAGTCTCTCGTCAGGCATGGTGTCATCAACAGGTGCTGCATCATCTATCCTCATCCTTGACAAGTGATCTGCTACACCATTCTCTATACCCTTCTTATCAACAATCTCCATGTCAAACTCTTGAAGAAGGAGTATCCATCTGAGTAGTCTTGGCTTAGTGTCCTTCTTAGCATAGATATGCCTTAGTGCTGCATGATCAGTATAGACTATCACCTTAGACCCAACCAGATAGCTTCTAAATTTCTCAAAAGCAAAGACTACAGCTAGCAACTCCTTCTCTGTTGTGGCATATCTCCCTTGAGCATCATCAAGCGTCCTGCTTGCATAGTAGATCACATGCAGCTTCTTCTCAATCCTTTGGCCCAGTACAACTCCTACAGCATAGTCCGATGCGTCACACATGATCTCAAACGGATAGTCCCAGTTTGGTGCTTCGACTATTGGAGCAGTGACTAAAGCTTCTTTAATGAGCTGGAAAGCCTTCAAACACTCTGTATCAAACAAGAACTCTTGCTCTTTGCACAACAGCCTTGTTAGTGGTCTAGCTATCCTTGAAAAATCCTTGATGAACCTTCTGTAAAATCCAGCATGCCCAAGAAAACTCCTGATGTCCTTGACGTTTTTTGGTGGCTGCAGCTGCATCTTTACATCAATCTTGGCCTTGTCTACCTCTATACCCTTCTCAGAAATTTTGTGGCCCAAGACAATCCCTTCTCTGACCATGAAGTGGCATTTCTCCCAATTGAGCACCAGATTTGTCTCTTCACACCTAGTAAGTACCCTGCAAAGGTTCAAAAGGCAGGAGGAGAAAGAGGAGCCATACACGGAAAAATCGTCCATGAATACTTCCACAGTCTCCTCAATTAAATCTGAGAATATAGAAGTCATGCATCTCTGAAAAGTAGCAGGTGCATTACAAAGACCAAAAGGCATTCTCCTATATGCAAAAGTTCCATAAGGGCAAGTAAAGGTGGTCTTTTCTTGATCATTAGGGTGAATTGGAATCTGAAAGAACCCACTATACCCATCTAGAAAATAGTAGTAAGGATGGTTAGCTAACCTTTCTAGCATCTGGTCAATGAATGGCAAGGGGAAATGATCTTTCCTAGAGGCAGCATTCAATTTCCTATAGTCAATACACATCCTATGTCCTGTTATAGTCCTAGTAGGTATCAATTCATCCTTATCATTTTTAATCACAGTCATACCCCCTTCTTAGGCACACAATGCACAGGAGAAATCCAAGTACTATCTGATATAGGGTATATAATTCCAGCCCCTAGCAACTTAAGAATTTCCTTTTTAACAACTTCTTTTAGGTTTGGGTTCAATCTTCTCTGAGGTTCAATGCTAGCATATGATTCATTTTCCAAGTGAATTCTGTGAGTGCACAAGCTAGGTGAAATTCCTTTAATGTCATCCAGAGAATATCCTATAGCCTTTCTAAATTTTCTCAACTCAATCAACAGCAAATGCAACTCATCATCACTAAGCATGTCATTTACTATGATTGGATAAGTGGAATTTGGTCCAAGAAAGGCGTACCTTAGTCCAAAAGGAAGAGGTTTGAGATCTACCTTAGGTGCTCGGAGTTCTGACCAGTCGTCTGCTGCAGAGGAGGCTGGCTCGATGGTGGACTCGACCTGCATGGTCGAGTCCGATGTCTTGGACAGCTTGGCTCGAGCTGTATGGTCGAGCTCAGTGTCCTGGACGGAATGAATTTCTGTGTTAACCCCTATCAGCTCCTCAAACCTTTCTGACTTTTCCAGGACCTTGTATGAGTCCAAAATCATCTCATATCTCAAAGTCTCAGCATGTAGATACCCATCTTCACTTTTCTTGGTCAAAGCAGTCTGAAGGTGGTCCTCTTGATTAAGCTCCTCCAGAAGTTCATCAGCAAGTTTGTCCATTATCTCAACATAGAAGACTTATCCTTCTATTTCCGGCTTCCTCATAGTGTCTTTGACATCAAATATCATCTTGAAGTCACTCCCGAGGTTGAGATCGATCTTTCCTTTTCTGACATCAATGACTGCACCAGCTGTAGCAAGGAAAGGTCTTCCCAGAATCAAAGGATCTCTTGGTTCCTCATCCATCTCAAGAACTATAAAGTCTGTAGGTATCTCCATTGAACTAACCATCAGAGGAAGATCTTGTAGCATACCGTAAGGTGTCCTAATAAATCTATCTGCAAGCACCAAAGAAATGTTGCAGGACTTATAGTTGCTGAATCCTAGCTTCCTTGCAACTGAGAGTGGCATAAGACTGATAGATGCTCCGAGATCACAGAGAGACTTCTTGAAAACCAATGGACCGAGAGAGCACGGTAGAGTGAAAGAACCGGGGTCGCTTAACTTCTCCTTGATGACTCTCTTCTGAATGATGGCGCTGCACTCCTCTGATAGGATAACCATACCCTGGATCGTCTTGTCTTTCTCAGCTACTGCATCCTTCAAAAACTTCTGATAAGCAGGTACCATGGAGAAGGCATCAATGAGAGGCAACCTGATCTCAGCTTCCTTGATATGCTTATCAAAAATTTGTTTATGTTTCTCCATTAAGTCTTTCTTAAACCTCTTCGGGAAAGGCAGTTTGGACTTGTAAGGAGGAGGGACATAAGGTGCTTTCTTTTCCTCTGGAATCACAGTTTTAGGTGCAGGGGGTAGACTGTCTTGACCACTCTGGCCGAGCTGTGTTCTCGAGCTGGACGTGTAGGGGGTCTCAGCTCGAGTATGCTGGTCGAGTTGGGGTGCTCCAGCAGGCGTAAAACTCTTGTCTTGGTCATTTTTGGAAACCAAATCCTCCCCATCTTGATCCTCACTGTCCGCAGTGATTGCAGGGGGTCCTGTCCTCTCAGATAACTTTTTTCCACTCCGCAAAGTGATGGCATTGATGTGAGCGTAATCCTTAGGGTTTTGGACTGCTTTGCCTGGGAGTTGGGAAGAGGTAGAGGAAGAAGCTGTCTTGCCTTCTATAGAGCGAATCTTGGATTGCAGGGACTCAATCTTGCTGTTAAGATCATTGTAAGTGTAGTCCATCTGGGTTTTAATTTTACCAAATTTCTTGGCTGTTTCAAGTGCACCAGCTGCTTGGCCCTGTAAGATTTGCTGCAGCAAGGTGTTTGTCTGTTGATCTGGAGCGGTAGAAGACGGAGCGTGGTGAGACTGAAAACCCGATGGTGGACACAGGGCTTCTTGTTGCGGATAAGGACTCTGATAGTGCGGCCTAGGAGCAAAGTTCTGTTGCTGAGTGTAGGGGACAAAAGGCTTAGACGGAGGTTGTTGTTGTAGTGGGTAGACCTGATCCTGCGGGTTAGCAACGTTGGTACTCCTGTAGGACAGATTCGGGTTGTTCTTGTAGTTGATGAAACCTTTGTTGTACTGACCCTGATTCTGCACATAGTTGACCTCTTCTAGATCATCATCCGCCCCATCTTGAACCTGAAAAACTGTATCCTCAGAAGCAAAGTGAACTTGCTTCTTCTGCAGTAGCAGTTGATCCAACTTAGCAGTCAAGGCCTTGATGGCCTTAGTCTGATCATTTGTAGCAACACTTGGCCGGACACTCCTATCATACTCAGTAGAGTAGTTACCGTCAGATTGTGCTAAATTCTCCACAAGCGTCCAGCCATCATCAACATCTTGGTTAAGGAAGTTACCACTGCTGGCTGTATCTAGAAGCATGCGGACCTTCGGGAGAACTCCTCTATAGAGAGTGCTAAGGAGGGATTCATTGCTAAAACCGTGGTGAGGGTATTGAGTAGTGTAGCCCTTGAAGCGCTCCCAGCATTCGCAGAAACTTTCACCATCCTTCTGTGTAAATCCAGAGATTTCATTCCTCAAGCGCGCAGTCCTGTGGAGAAGAACTTGGCCAGAAAGGCTTTCTTGCAGTCATCCCAGGAAGTGATGAATCCATGGGGGGAGAGTTTTTTCCCAGTGATGGGCTCTGTCACCAAGAGAGAAGGGGAAGAGCCTTAGCTTGAAACCATCTTCACTGACCCCATTTATCTTGGTAAGGCTGCAGAGCCTATCAAACTCATCTAGATGATCAAGAGGGTCTTCCATAGGCAGTCCATGAAACTTGTTGTTCTGCACCATGGCGATCAGGCTGCTCTTGATCTCGAAATTGTTGTTCTGGACCGTAGGAGGGACAATCCCTTATCTGTTGGTATGAGTATTAGGAGCGTCTCCGCCCCTATCAGACGGGGCCGTCTCTGATGATGCACATGGTCAGGCTGTGGTGGTGGATTATGATCAACCATATTTATTTGATCTTGGAGATCTGTGTTGAGAAGTTCACTCGGCTCTCTCAACTGTTGTGGTAGCTTGTGAATATTATCGATGTATCGGATGAGGCTCTGACTGCCTTTAGATCTCGTTTGCATGCAGGGGAAGGCGAACTCGATGCACTGGCTCGACGTGGTGTGGCCGAGCTAGGTGGTCGAGCTAGACGGAAGAAGATGACGTCTGGCTCGATCGTCCTGCTCGAGCTGGGGTGGTCGAGCTCGACTGGTCGAGTCCTAGACTGTACCTTAAAATGCAAAAGACAGACAAGTGAATAACCAAAGAGATAAAAAAGAACTTGATCTTGAACGTTTTGAAATCCTAATTGTAACAAACAACACCCAAATGGCAACGGCGCCAAATTGATATAGGTTAATTTCTTACTAGACCAAAGTTTCGTTGCAGTATAGTAGGGTGTCAATCCATGAGGGTGAAGATATTAACCAAGAAGGATGCGATCAAGCAATTCAAGTCAAGCCAAGCAAATAGTGTATAGGACTCTAGCAACCTAGACAAAAACTGAAAATAGAAGCTAAAATAGATACTATCTAGGACTAGCAGAAACTAACAGAAGCAGAGCAATATCAGAAACGGTGTATAGGGTTAACAGAGAATTCAATCAATGCAAGAAAAGTTCCTAAAAATGGGGTAATCGACTCAGTGTGTCTTCTTAGCCTACCCAGATGGTCTAACAAAACTCATTCAAGCTATTCCCTAGACATCAAACATCACAACCAGTTAAGTCCACTTCCGTGATAAGTAACCTCAAGCTAGACCAGTTCCAGACCCAATCCCTTGGCGAAATCTACCCTAGCAGGCAATAAGATTCAGTTCAATATTGTCAATAAACACCCTAGACAACTAATCCCTTAGGCTAGGCATGCAAATCTCTAACATCAGTTCAATCAAGCATTTTATCAAACACCTTCTGGGCGGAAAAACACCTAAGTTCTAATCTCAATTGATCAGAGAGAAATTAGCATTAAGAACACTGATTTAGAAGGAAAATTAAACAATCTACTCTTAAACCACCTAAAAGACTAAGATTCCACACCTAATCTATCCCATCCTCAAGAACCCTAATGACTACTCAGAACTCATAAAGAAAATTAAGAACATAAACCCAGAAATCATAAAAACTTGCATAGATGACAGAAACAGATAGAAAAATGATAGAACAGAAGAAATCAATTAAAAATAACAAGTAGAAATTAAATTACAAGGTCTGGAAATCAAGAACAATGAAGAACAAAAGGAAAACTCGAAAATTAGGTCTTAAAAACTAACTGTCCCAGTCTTAATCTCACATTAGGTATATATACTAAGTCTTAAAAACCCTAAAACGTCATGGACAAAATAGTAAAAGCGCGCGTACAAGGTCCAACTCGACCATGTCCTGGTCGAGTGATGTGCTCGAGTTAGTGAAATCAAGATTGCATTTTTTATGTGTTGAGCTCGACCCTCCTACTCGATCGTATGGGCTCGAGTCCGACTTGAAAATTCCAAGACTCTTCTTTTATGTTGGGCTCGATCACAGAGCTCGAGCATGGGTGCTCGAGCTCGGCCAAAAAATTTCAAGATGCCGCCTTTTGTCCCAGCTCGATCCCTTAGCTCGAGCATACCTGCTCGAGTCTGGCTTCTGCTCGTCCTGCTGCCTTAGCTCGACCCCTCAGCTCGAGCATAGGTGCTCGAGTCTGTTGTCCTAGACAGCTTCGAGTCCAAAGTCGTCAGAAAACACCTGTAACAAGCCAAATATGCAAGATGTATGCAAACCTAATGCAAAACACCCTAAGTATGCAAAACTAGGAATAAATGATAAGAACAAGTCAAATAACAAGTCTAAATGTACGAATTATGCAAGCTAAAACTATGCAAAATGCAAACATATCAGGGTACAAAACGAAAATTTGAAAATGCGAATTCAGGAAATCTGTGGCACAAACGCCTAGGTCACATTTTTAGAAACAGAATTGAGCGTCTTGTGTCAGATGGTATTTTGAGTTCTATTGACTTTACAAATTGTGAAGTCTGTGTAGATTGCATTAAAGGAAAACAGACTAAACATAAGAAATCATGTGCATATAAAGCTACAGAAGTCCTTGAGTTGATACATACGGATATTTGTGGACCTTTCCCTACGGCATCTTGGAATGGTCAACAATATTTTATATCATTCATAGACGATTATTCTCGATATGCATATTTATTTCTTATTCATGAGAAATCAGAGTCTTTAGACGTGTTCAAAAAGTTTAAGGCTGAAGTTGAGAACCAACTTGAAAGAAAAATAAAGTTTGTCAGATCTGACCTTGGTAGTGAATATTACAGTCGGTATGACGGTTCAGGTGAACAACGTCTAGGATGAAAGGACCCACCCCAAAAAGGATATACAAAAGACACGAAAATTCAATTTTTTTTTTTTTACACGAACGATCGATCCATATGTTGGATCGATCGATCCGAAACCCGATTGATCTCCCCACCCCAACAGAGCCGTAAGAAAACAGACGGCCACGGATCGATCGCTCTGCCTTACGATCGATCAATCTTCAGGCCCTAAGTCGATCTTAAAACTATACGGCAAAATAGATCGATCGATCCCCCTTGCGATCGATCGATCTGGCCCCTTAAAAAAATCTCGGCGCTTAACAGACCCCACTTGATCGATCGATCGGCCCTTGATCGATCGATCCCCTTGTCATGCGTCCAAAATGACCTTACTCAAGCCATACACAACAACAACCAACAACACTATAACAACACCACCTTGATCCTTCATAACATCCTCAACACACATTAACAAGCATCATTACAAATCCCAAACATTCCGACTTAAGCACAACAACATATGAACATAAGATACACAAGAACAAAAACCCATCAAGCACCTAGATCACTCCTTTTCTCCGGCCTTTGGTTCCACGAGCTCCAAGACTTAAGACTTCTTTTTACCTGCACCAAAGGAGACGCGTAAGCATTGATAATACTTAGTGAGGCGGTCATCCCGTCCCACGGTTACACCCCAAATGATCAAGGACTTACCGAATAATACACACATGCACACAAACAATCAAGCAAACAAAGTGATAGAGCTCCATCAACACACAACACACAAAACTTAGACAAGCCATAAGTCATACCCATATGGTCAAGTCCTAACACACAAAATCAAACACGGTAACTAAATAATCACATGGTGTGAACCACGGTCACGCACTCACCTTTGCCTTGACATAATGAAGAATACTCTTCCCCTTTTTGATAGCTTCAAGCCTTAAGCTTGATTCTCTTTGGCTTCTACTCAAAAACCACCAAGGTATTAACTATTCCCTGATAAGAGATCGTCAAACGCTTCAATCAATTGATCACAAGCTACAACTCAATCTACTTCTCAAACAACTCGGATTCCCTTTACCAAAAACAGAGTCTTAGAAACTCGATCATAACTCTTGCTCTAGGTCGAATTTGGGAAAATCCTTCAGTGAAACTCAAGATCAAACTCCCAACAACCTATCTACCAAATTTCAGCCCAAACAAACAAGACTCGAGTGTCCAAACACTCCATCAAACTCGACCCGTCGCTACAACCCGAAAACAGGGCAGTTTAGGGAGAAAAATCATATCTCCCAAATTACTCAACATTTCTCAACGAAAATTAGTAGACTACAAGTTAAGAGGTTGAAGAACATACTCACCAAGTTTCAGCTCAAACCGTGATCAATTGATGCCCTGACCGATTCCCACAACTGACAGAAAAAACAGAGTTTTCTTAAGCTTCTTCTCTTTCTCTTCCTTCCCCTTCTTCTTCTCTTCTTCCTTTCTCCTCTTTCTTTTATTTTCTTTCTTTCTCTCCTTTTCTCTCTTCCTCCTCTCTCACGAACACTCTCCTCTCTCCTCTCACCCAAGATAAGCTTGTAGAAGGTTTTAGAAGGGAGAAGGAGATATTTCTTATACACACATATACGTGTATGTATATGCTGGTTTAATTAAGAATTAAACCGAACCAACCCGGGAATTACTAAACCGCAACGATTAATTCTTTCAATTGACTTCTCCCGCTCGGTTTAGTAACTCCAAATAATTTTCTGAAATAGTTGAGACATCTCTCCGTTCCAAATTATTTCTTTCACGCCCGTCAAAACCCCATAATTTTCGCTTAATTTCGCTTAAACCGAACCACTCGAGATTACTTCTCGACGATCAATCCTTTAATCGAATCAACCCGCTCACCGCCCATTTGGCTATTATTCGAGCTCGATATTATCCACACCGCATTTCATCTCATTTCCGTCAAAACACTATTCATTTGACAAAAACACTATTCTTTCTGTAAAAACACTATTCCAAACCAATTAATCCAAATTGGTTCTGGAACGATTAATCTCCCGATCCATCAAACCAATCCTATCCCCGCAAATTATAAATCGAGCTCCACATTATTCCTATTCTCTCAGGAACACAACACGGTACAAAACTTTTACGACATCAAATAATAGCTTGCTCCGCAAGAAATATAATAACTTTTATTACAAGGATACGACTTGGGATACGGATGTTACACAGGACCATTTGCTAAATACCTAGAAGAGTGTAGAATTATCACGCAATATATGATGCCTGGGTCTCCCAGCATGAATGGAGTTTCTGAAAGACGAAACCGCACTCTTAAAGACATGGTAAAGAGTATGATTTGTCATTCCACCTTACCTGAATCACTCTGGGGAGAAGCACTAAAGACTGCAGCTTACATTCTTAATAGAATGTCAACTAAAGCAACTGGAAAAACATCTTATGAGCTTTGGACTGGCAAAAAACCTAGTCTAAAGCATTTTCACATATGGGGATGTCCAGCTGAGGCTAGGCCTTATAGGCCATATGAAAAGAAATTGGACTCTAAAACTATGAGCAGTTACTTTATTGGTTACTCTGAGCGATCAAAGGGCTATAAGTTTTATGATCCCATCCTGAAGAATATTTTTGAGACGGGAACAACCACATTTTGAGTCGGTTTCAGCTGTTAATCCAATTCAGATAGTTGCTTTTGATAAACCATATTTGGAACCTCAAAATGATACTGAGATTATTCCGACTCAAAATGACAATGATATCGAACATGAAGAGCAAATTCAAAATCCTCAAGAATTGGTACAACAAGAACAAATGCCTTTATGGCGATCCACTAGAGAAAAAAGAAATGTTATTCCGGATGATTATATAGTGTTTCTTATGGAACAAGAGGAAAGTCAAACCCAATTGAAAGATGACCCTGTCAGCTTTCGTGAGGCTATGGGTAATTCCAATCAAAAAAGTGGATTAAAGGTATGAAAGAAGAGTATCAGTCGATGCTAAACAATAAGGTTTGGGACCTTGTCGAGTTACCAGAAGGACAAAAACCCATTGGTTGCAAATGGATATTTAAGATCAAGAGGGACTCAAGTGGTAATGTGCAAAGGTATAAGGCTCGTCTAATTGCTAAAGGCTATACTTAGAAAGAAGGAATTGACTATAAAAACACCTTTTCTCCAGTTTCATCAAAAGAATCTTTTAGGACAATCATGGCTCTTGTTGCACATTATGATTTAGAGTTTCATCAGATTGATGTAAAGACAGCATTTCTCAATGGAGACATTGATGAAATAATTTATATGGAGCAACCAGAAAACTTTGTATCTCATGATTCGAAGAAAATGGTATGCAAGTTAAATAAATCCATCTATGGGCTTAAACAAGCTTCTCGTCAATGGTACCATAAATTTCATAAGGTAATCATCTCATTTGGTTTTGAGGTGAATTTGGTTGAAGATTGTGTGTATCAAAAGTTCAGTGGGAGTAAACTTATTTTTCTGGTTCTATATGTCGATGACATATTACTGGCCACTAATGACATCAATATGTTGCATAAAACCAAGAGTTTTCTTAAGAATAATTTTGAAATGAAAGATCTTGGTGAAGCATCTTTTGTATTAGGAATCCAAATTATCCGAGATCGAAATCAAGAAATTCTGAGATTGTCACAAAAAAGTTATATTGATAAAGTACTTAAAAGATTTGGCATGCACGATTGCAAACCAGAAGACACCCCTGTCGCTAAAGGAGACAAATTTTGTCCTAGTCAGTGCCCTAAAGGAAATTTAGAAATTCAAGAAATGCAAAAGATTTCTTATGCGTCGGCTGTAGGAAGTCTGATGTATGCTCAAGTTTGTACGCGTCCGGATATAGCGTACATTGTTGGAGTTTTGGGCAGATCCAGGTTTGGACCATTGGAAAGCAGCCAAAAGGGTCATGAGGTACCTGCAGAGAACAAATGATTATATGCTCACATATCAGAAATCAGATAATTTGGAGATCATTGGGTATTCTGATTCTGATTTTGCGGGATGTCAAGATAGCAGAAAAACTACGTCAGGTTATGTATTTTTGCTGGCTGGTGGAGCTATTTCATGGCGTAGTGCAAAACAATCACTCGTAGCTTCCTCCACCATAGCCGCAGAATTTATAGCAGTTTTTGAGGCATCCAATCAAGGACTTTGGCTTAAGAATTTTGTCACCAGGCTGCAAATTCTTGAAGAAATTGAAAGACCACTTAAGATTTATTGTGACAATAAGTCAGCTGTTTTGTACTCTAATAAAAATAGGAGTACGACGAAGTCAAAGTTTATTGACATTAAGTTCTTAGTCGTTCAAGAGAGGATACAGAGTGTGAAATTTCTATAAAACACATAGGAACAAACTCCATGGTAGCTGATCCTCTTACAAAAGGTATTCCACCAAAGGTCTTTCATGAGCATACTGCTCGAATGGGTATTTTAGTGTTTAAAGATCATTTGGTTTAGTGGGAGTTTGGCCTTCTGTGTTTTTGGCTTGTGTTAGACACATTTTCTGATCAGAAATAAAGTTTCAGTTTTTTTTTAGGAACTCTGTATAATAAATTTGATTGATCTCACTAAAGTAGGATCAGTTGAAAATCGACATGTATTGACCACCTGTCATGTGATTTTCATGCCACACTTTTCATAATTGATCTATGTCATTTGACTATACTATTTTTGTGAGTATGGAAGGTATAGTTATGCTTTATGTATAACGAAGACCGCAATTCTCCTGGAATGTTGTAGTCAATGGACGAGATTGTCTATGCTCTAAGATATGATGACAATTTTGAGCTCATAAAGTCTATCACATTTTTCAGGAATACATATGTGATATAGTGGGAGATTGTAAGAATTATTTGGATCACACATGTATTAATTAAATCTGTTAGGGTCATCATATAAGTAACCTAAATTAAGTGGTTAATTATATAATAAAGTAAAAGGTTAAAGGTCATAATTGTTATGAAAATAAACTTATGTGTGGATACATTTGGTGATTTCTAATTTGATGACGGGCCGAATTAGAAATTATTTTACTATATAAACGGGTTATGATCCCCAAAACAACCCTAACGAGAAATACAGAAAACTCTCTGCATCCCATCAATAAAGACCTAAAGTCATTCAGGGTTTGCTTTGAAAGATCCATTCCCAAAATCATTCTTCCACCATAGATTCATCAGGTACGCTTCCGCTTATGTTATTCCTCAGAGGCTAACATGGATTTATAGGTTTATGAAATCATAAACATCTTTCATACAGAAACAAATTTAATACAAGTCTTATGATTATAAAAACATAAATAGAAAATGTACGATCAAAGTCACGACCTTGGTCTAGGAGCAGGACCATATCGCTTTCTATAACAGAAGATAATCTATGTGCGATTGTTATCACTGTACAATCCGAAAAGTGTTGCCTCAGAGTCTCCTGGATCAGATTATTAGTAGCGATATCGATAGAAGCAGTGGCTTCATCAAGAAACAATACTTTGCTTTTCTTGAGCAAGACTTGTCCCAGACACACCAGTTGTGTAACATCCGTATCCTAAACTGTTTCTTGCTGAACAAGTTACTGATACTTGTTGTATAAGTTAAGTCCGTGTTTTATTTGTTCCTGAGAGAATAGGAATAATATGGAGCTTGATTAATAATTTACGGGGTTAGGATTGGTTTGATTAATCGTTCCAGAACCAATCTGGATTAATTGGTCTGGAATAGTGTTTTTACAGAATGAATAGTGTTTCGATGGAAATGAGATAAAATTTGATGCGGGACAATATCGAGCTCAATTAATAACCTTCGGGTGGTGATGTGGTCAGATTAAGCGAAATGTCAATTATTGGGAATTAATTTCGTGTTATTGATTTAAACGGAATTAAACGGTAAATTCGGGTAATTGACAGAAGTTGAGTAAAATAATTTGGGACAAAGGAACGTCTCAATAGTTCGGAAAGTTTAGCGGAAACACCAAACCGAGAGGAAGAATTAATTGGAAATTACAAGATTTGGTTTGATTGATTCGGTTTAGTGGGTTGATTATGGTTTGGTTTAACTTAATTAAACCAAATTTATATATATATATATATGTATCTCCCCTTCTCTCAAATTCTCTAGAGAATTCTTCATTCTCATAAGGAGATATTTTGAGAACAAGAGTGAGAAAGAAGGGGAGAAAATATCTAGAGAGAGAGAAGAGAGAAAGGGAGAGAAAGGAAGAGAAGAAGGAGAAGAAGGAGGAGAAGGAGAAGGAAGGAGAAGAAAATAGCTTGAAAAGCAGAGTTTTTGGGTTGGATTGTGAGCTTTGATCGGGGCATCAAACGATCACGGTTTGAGCTGGAATTTTGTGGGTAAGTTCTTCAATCTCTTGACTAGTTATCTACCAAATTTCGTGGGATTGTGTTGAGGGGTTTGGGAGATATGATTTTTCTCCCTAGACTACTCTGTTTTCGGGCTCTAGCGACGGGGCGAGTTTGATGGAGTGATTGGGCACTCAAATCTAGTTTTTTTTGGACTGAAATTTGGTAGATAGGTTGTTGAGAGTTTGATCTTGAAGTTCATCGAAGGAATTTTTTAAATTTGAGCTAGGGTAAAAGTTATGATCGGTTAAAGAAAGCCCTGTTTTTGGAAAAAGGAATCCGATTTAGGGGTTTGGATAATCCGAGTTTGAGAGATTGTTATCACCTCTTGAGAAGGGTTTTGGTGATCTTTTGTTAGGGATTAGTGCTACCTTGGTGTTGGCTAAGTAAGAGTCAAGAAGAAGTAAGCTTAAGGCTTGGAAACCATCAAAGGAGTGTTCTTCGTTTCAACCGTATTCGAGGTGAGTGCGTGACCGTAGCGTAGTCATACAATTATTAGACTCTTCGTGATTAATGTGTGATGTAGGGTTTGATCATATGGGGGTGATTTATGGCTAGTCCATGTGTGAGTTGTATGTGTGACGATAGAGCTCTATCATGTTATGGTTTGATTGTTGCATTGCATGTTGATTGCGGTAAGTTTGGTAACTGTATGTTCGTGTCGCGGTGGGGACGGGATGACCGTCTCACTAAGCATAATCAATGCTTACGCGCCTCTTTTGGTGCAGATAAGGACAAGTCTTAAATAGCGGAGCTCGTGGAACCAAGGCCGAGAAGAAAGATGGATGATCTAGGCATATCGGGTTCCCTTTTTGCATCTTTTGTGTTGTTTATAACTTGTGTACTTAGGATGCAATGTTTGAACTTGATATGATGCATATTGGTATGTTAAGATGGTTTTGAATTCTTAAGAAATGTCATGGTTGGTTGTTGGTTGTCGTTGTGTGTTGCTTGAGTGAAGTTGTTTTGGGCGCAGGGCAAAGGAGAGATCGACCGATCCAAGTAGGATCGATCGATCCTGTAGGTTGTTTTCGAAGCAGAAGATTTCTGGCAAGTTTTTAGGGATTAGGATCGACCGATCCCGGGGTGAGATCGATCGATCCTGGCCGGTTATTTGGCCAGAATGATCGGGGTATTTTGATGGAGGTAAGAGATCGACCGATCAAGGTATGATCGATCGATCCGTTTTGACGTAAAAGTTTCCGGATCGTTTTAGGGTGTGAAGATCGATCGGTCCAAGGGTGATCGATCGATCCTATGGGGTCGGGATCGACCGTTCTTGTGAGGATCGACCGTTCCTGAAGGGCGTTCTTAAGGCAGAAGTTTCGGGTCTGTTTTTAGGGAATAGGATCGATCGATCCTGGAGAAGATCGATCGATCCCTATTGCATTAAGGCTTAAGTGTTTGTCTTGTATTAGATGTGGAGTCTTTAGCTTGAGTAACAAGTAAGTTTTAATTATTCACCGATTAGAAATGTTTTAAGAAAAAGTTTTAAAAATTTTGTATTTTCCGCGGGTTCCGTCTTATTGTTCCGGGGTAGGTCCTTTCAAGTTGTCTCTGACCAACACTCTAGTTCTGTCCATTCTCACTAACTGAAATATAAGAGATTTCGTTCATTACATGTGTTTAAGTGATTAAAGATGACTCTTTTCGACATAGTTTTATTAATACTAACCAAGGGAATCTAGCTTTAGTTCTGTCTTCCATACTACATCCCCAAGTTGGCACTTGTAGAGTGCCTTAAAAGAGAACAAGAAAATTGTGTGAGAAGCTTTCTTTTGTTATCTGGAGTTGTTAGAGCATCATTATTGGGAGAAACCCAATTGGATTTCTTAAGTAATATTTTATTATAAACTTTAAGCTAAGAACCCCTGTTAAGAAACTTATGTTTTTTTTGCTTCAATGGTAGAACCCCATTAAGGGTTCTTAGAAAAAAAAATTAATAATTTTGTTTTAAACTAAATAACGGCATTTCATCACAAATGAGAACAATAAAATAGCATGACCTCAGTCATACATAGTACATAAACGAGAAGCTGAAGCCACACAACATTCTCTAAAAGACTCAGAACCATCTTTAACTTTAGTTATGTTTTAGCTTTGACGTTACACAAACAGATTCCAATACCCAATTCACGAGTTACGAGCAATCATTTTATCATTTGCAAAACTATATCTAACGGTTTAAGTAATAGAATTAAGCAATAATGAATCAAGAAAACTGATTATCCAAATCTGAAACAGAGAGGGACTAGAGCATTAAACAACTTCAAAGAATTTTTCAAGCAGCATATGTGATAACAGTATAAGCAAAAGAAGCAATCTACATCTCTGTTTTTTCTTTAAAAGTACAGTGAATTGTCATGGATGGATTAAAGGCATAATCAGGTGTCATATAGAGAGACTAACTTTGTAACTGATTGTAAATATGGAGAGCTGACCTCGATCTTCTCTTTTCTCGCAATGGAGTCCAAATCTGTTGGGATATTGACAACCGTGATTGTATCGTTGTAGGAGAGCAACTGAGCTGTAAATATAGAAGCAAATGTTAAAAGAAAAAGAAGAGAGCATACTTAAATAAAATAGAAAGAACCACAAGTGCCAAAGATGATTTAATCAAGTTAAGAAGATATGGAGATACTAAAAAAAACTTGAGAAACAGCTTACGTTCTGCAGAGAAAAAAACAAAGACTTTCTTCCCATAGAGCATTCCTCCTTCCTCTAATGCTTCCTTAATTACACACAGACGAAGAAACATAAATACCAAAATACATAAATGTCACAGACAGAAAAACATCAAACCACTGTGATTCTAACAAAAGCCTGTTTAATCATTCAAAAAAACCCAAGAGATCCTTCCTAAAGATTAAGCCTTTGTTACTAATTCATCATAGATAAATAAATTATGGAGATTCATGATCCAAATCTCAGAGTTGATTCTCCAAAGCACAGAGTATCATCCAAAATCCATAAAGAATTGAAAAGAATAATGAATCTCCCACCAATACCATGTAAAAAATATTCCTTTGATACCTACCAAATCTATGCAATTCTCAAGACCTTAACCAAGTAATGAATTTCTCATCCTTGTCGTCTCTGCCACCGGCTTCATTGGTGCCTACAAGAATCGAATTTCCAATTACAAATCACAAAGATCTAAACTATGAAGAAAACCCAATTTTTTTAAAAACCCAATTTTCTAATTACAAATCACAAAGATCTAAACTTTGAGCTCGAAAATTCAGGTACAAGAATCGAAGAAGAGAAGAAGAGAAGAAGAAGAAGAAGAAGAATCGTCCTCCTTCTCTCTCGGCGTTCTCATCCCAATTTTTTTTTTTTTTTGGGCATGAAGAAGAAACGGAAAACACGTGTATGTTAAGAACCGTTTCTTCGGTCTCTAAAATAAGAAACGGTTCTTAAACATTATATCATTTAATCATTAAATTAATATTAAAAAAAACTTAAGAAACCTGTTAAGAACCTGCGATAAAGATGCTTTTATTGGTACACTGCATTTGTTAGACCACGTGTAAAAAAGCAAGGATGACTGAGATAAAAGCCAGAAGAAAATAAAGATCGTAAAAAAAAAAAAAAAGGACGTGTTAGTGACTTAGAAGTGACCTTTTTCTGTAGTTGTTCTTGGGGAATGCGATTATCGGCTGATACGATCTGATCCATAGGTCGAACACAATTAATATACATTGCCTCTGAGCAATCTATCAATTTCTCTATAAAACAAGACATTTCATTCTAGAGAAGGCAAACATTTTACCTCCACCCTAAAGCTCTTCTCATTGCAGTGTCATCAATAGCATAACTTTCTGAAAACAACAAAATATCTGTAATACCTTTAGCTGATCCACATTGTGTCCACAACTGAATGACCTTACAAGGTAAAGGACCATGATAATAAGATGTATAGATTAAATTACCTGTTGCATTTCAACCGATGATGCATTAGCAATTGAAGCTTCACCACTCATAGTAATTCTCTATACCACGGATCTCATTGGTCTTTGCTTTCTTGAATCTCTCTTTCTAGATTCTTGATCTGCATACGAGAATATAATAAGTTCCATAGTTATGCATAAAGGTCAATGAATGGCTTAAAGTGGAATACTTTTAATGTTCAGCAAATGGTCTGGAGATGCATTTTCCGATTTTCAGGACTGAAACTTGAAATTAGGAAGAGCACAGTGATACTGGTTTATAAAACTTTAGAAATATAAAGAAGAAATCTCACTTGGGTTTTCAAGTTTTCAGGATCATTTGTAAATTGATCCAACAAACGCTTTAAGGTGCTTGTGCTGAAAGCTATCTCACCAGCAACAATCTTAACATGTTCAACGAGGAGATCCATTTCATCCGGACTCATAAAGCCCTACAATAGCCACAAGTATCAGATATAATTTTCTAACAAGAACACAGTGAAAAAATCAGACTCATGGGTTAACAGAAAGGTTAAATGGGTACAAATGACCCTGAATCATTAAACACCCTTTTTCTATAACCATTTGGTTTTGAAAAGAAGAATACATCAAACTTCGAATAAACAAAATTCGAGGTAAAATTATATACGCTAAGAATCCTAGAACTCACTTGAGTTAATTCTGCACCAGAACCAACCGGAGAGTTTTCATCCTTAAATTTGCTGGAAGACCGCCGCACATCTGGTGCAAGAGAGAGAGAGTCGAAGATGAAGATGCCAGATTATCACTATCCAAGAGCAGAGAGTCCAACTTTTGAAGACCAAAAAGAAAACAGAATTGAGTCAATCTAGTATCAAACGTCTTGTGCAGTGAGGTACCAACACGGCAACACGCAACAATTACAAAAGGAATATAGGAACACAGTGATAATCAGATCTGAATAACAAACCTACATCATCTTCACCAGTAGAAATTCTGCGCTGGTGAGCTGGTGTATCACCTAAGACACATGTTAACTTTACTCCAAAAACAAAGATGAGCAAAATTCAGAGATTACATTAAGTAAACATAGAGAACCTTATCAAATATGGACTAGGCTCCCACCCTTGGAGAGCAAGCAGTAGTTTTATCTATCTGCAAAATCATCATCATCCATCAAATTTTTCAAGGTTATTTCACATGTAACACACCTACAATAAGAAAACGCAGAATCTCAGCCCAGGATAGAAGCCTAAACCTATGCTTGCACAATATCTAAAACAAACAAAATAAAGTAATTTGATAGCTGAACATAACATACATAAAACTTATTATAAGTGGCTTAAACAAAATCTATGAGAAATATACCGCAACATACTTGCCTCTAATCAGGTTTTCGTCAGAAAATTCAATCAAAACTAAGACCACGGAAAGACGAAAAACAAAACTGAGAATAAATATGAGATAATCAGTTCAAATCAAACCTTGAATTGAAACAAAAACTATGATAGAATACAAACGATTGAACCAGTAATCAACCAGAGATATTAACAACAAAATAATCTGATATAAAGAGTAAAACAATCTCCCCATATATAACAAAAGAATCACAAAGACCGTTCAAGTTCAGATTTTGAAGATGTAAGTAACTTACGAACATATCAAGCTTGAAATCCTTCATCACTTGCTGATCGTTACAGAGAGGAGCACAACAATCAGAAACAGTCTTCTTTGAATTCAACGCACGAATTCGGACCGTTGCGTCTTAAAGCAGAGAAGAGAGAGGTCTTCGATTTATCTAAGTCCGTGGTGATTTCTGGGTTTTAGAGACCAAACCGTCAAAATATCGTAATTGAAGGATGAAAGATTACTTTTTTTGGATTTAGATGAAGTTTGACGTCCACGATTTATGACCGTTTGAAGAGTGTCAATTAAAGCAAACCATTCTTCAATTAAACCAAACCAATCTTGAAACGGATGAGTTTTCTAAAATTTTCGAATTAAACCAAACCAAATTCAGAACCGATAGTCTGATACTTTAATTCTATTTTTCTTTTACATCATCCCTAGATTAATTGAAATAATACATCTTTACGAGATTATTTCAAATATTTTCTTTCTATTTCTTATGCAGTTTCAATTCAACGACTATAATAATAGAGAAAAAGCTCATATCTTATGTGTGCTATTATAAACATTTTACCAAATACGCAAGTTCCATATAAGCAAAAACTCCATCGTCCATTGTCATTTCATCTTTCATCACCATAGAATCCAACAACCAAAAAGTAGTCTCGATATCTCGCACCTACACGCACTTCCAATGTAGATATTACACTCGTAACTTCCTTTTATAACCAAAGAATGCACTTGCCTCCCAAGATCGAGCCTTTTTACAAAAGTAATCCCTTTTAATATAGCCTATATATCAAACTACTATACCCATCAACATTAGATCACGATCTTCTCATACATGTAAAATATTGAAAAGTTGACGGATAACGATTTTTTAAGGAAAAATTATGGGTGGGAAAACTGTGGAATCTTGTTTTTGGAAAGGAAACTGTGAATTCGTAATTTGGCAGAAAAAAAATTGTGAAGTCGCAGTAATTATTGAATCACATTTGCATTATATGGGGAAATTTTTGAAATAGTCATTGGCAAGAAAATTGAGGATTGACATTTTTTGCCGATAAATTGTGGTCATGTTTTGGTAAAAACAAACGCTAATCTTGTTTTTAACGAAAAAATTAAAGAATTGTGTTTTTGACAGAATACTTACGGATTTAAGATTTTAGTAGAAAATTTGCGAATTTCCGTTTTTGGAATGAAAATTGCAAATTCGTATTTTGATTCAAAAATTGCGAATTCGCGTCATTGAAAAAAACAAATTGTTGAATCACGTTTGCATTATTTGAGGAAAAAATTGTAAAATAATATAATTGGCAAGAAAATTTTGGACTAGCTTTTTTGCCAATAAATTATGGAATCATGTTTCGATGAAAAATTATGAAAATTTTTGTTTCTAACCAAAAATTGATGAATCATGTTTTTCACTGAGAGTTACAAATTCAAGTTGTTTGGCGGGGAAATTGCGGATTCTCTTTTTTAGAAGGTAAACTTTGGAATCATAGTTTTGACGGGAAAGGGTGGAGATAATGTTTTCTATTTTTTATGATACTTTTAGTTTGTTTTCTTTGGTTTTGTTTTCTCTTTTGTGTTTTAAATTTTTCGGGTAGTTCTTCACCACAATTAAAAAAAAAAAAAACGAAGGACTTGAAACCATGGGAGCTGCCAACCCACACACCCCATAAGAGAATTACGGTAAAATTCTCCTCTTTTTACCCCCTTTACAATTTTCGCCACAACGGGACATTGTGATTTAAGTGCCGGGGGGGGGGGGGGGGAAGCCTTGCGATATAGGGAGGTAATTCTTTTTCCTTGACATCTTTTGATGGAAGTTTTACTATAAGTTTTGTGCATTATGAGAGATTGTCACACTCTTTTCCTCGTTCATAGGTTCAATAACATGTAAAAAGGTTTTTAATGAGGTAGCAATAGAACTTGTTAAATTGTGTTATTGGTGCTAATGTTTGGATACTTTGTTGGATAGTGTGTGATCTTACTAGGAAATTTGGAAAATCCATGAGTGTATCAATAAACCCCAAAAGGATCATTCTTCCGGAGACTTAGAAGATTCAGAGTTGACTTCTAACCTTAATGAACTTTAATTTTCTCGATTTGGGGCTAGAGATACATTGGATGTTGATATGAGACTCGGTGGTGAGTCTTTGGATCGGTTCTGAGGTTGTTAAGAAGCTAGCTCGAAGCTCCTTCTTCTTAGGCAAACTCGCGGCCGAAAGGTATGGGCGGCTAGACGATTAGCTCGAAGCACCTCCTGTGAAACCGTTAAGATGGCGTGATGATGGATTGATTAGGGGCTCTTTGATACAGCTTGACGAACTTGGCTTTGGAATCGCACACAAAGACAAGAACAAGTTCTAAGTTTTTGCGAAAACTTAAGAAAATATGTTCTTTATTAATTTAAGGGTGAAAAATGAGTTACACGGCCATGGAACCTTATAATGGCACGTCGGCTACAACCATAGGGTTGCGACTCTTAGACAACAAGACTTGTAAGAATAAAAGACTCAAATAACACACACTTTCAATGAGAACAACAAGTAGTCCCCTTATAAGGAAAGTGTCTAAAAAGACATAAAAATAAAAGGAACAAAAACGATTCTACTAGGACTCAAACTAGACTCGGAGGATGCTTGCTAGAACCACTAGGCCGAAGCCATTTCACCTGCAAGGAGACAAAAATAATTAAATACAAGACTTACCTTAGTTGGCCGAGAATCTTGGCTCGGGTCCGAGTCCACGTCCGTGAAGCCTTCGGTAGCTTCGAGAAAGGCTTGTATTGCTTCATTGAATTCTACCCTTAGTGTCTTGGCTCTCGCTCTTGTTATAGGGCCATTAACTTATGGAATCTTGATTTGCCCATGGTCTGGCTCACGATCTTGTCCAATATCTTCTCTCGTTCTGCTGCTCGATCCGATGTTCACGTGGTTTGGTATGTGATCGATGTAGGGTCCAAAACTGAGTTTTCTTGATTTTGATCGTGTAATGGGGCCTTCTCTTGTCTTGGGACGTGTCATGGTCTCTTCTGTGGGCTCCTTGTCCGGGTCTTCACTAGGCAGTTCGGTTGTAGCATCGATGACTGCATCATTCCCTTCCTCTTAAGAAGGTTTTACCCTCGAAACTTGTTCGTCTGAAACATAAGGAGAGAGATAAGTAACATTAAAAGTATGTGAGATGTTAAACTCACCTACAAGCTCCAACTTGTATGCATTGTCAGTAATCCTTTTTAACACTCGGAATGGACCATCGACACGAGGGGCTAGTTTTGAGCTTCGTTTGTGCGAAAACCTCTCTGTGCGTATGTGTATCCAAACCCAATCACCGGACTCAAAGATCATTTGCTTTTTTCCCTTGCCCGCTCGTTCCTTGGTCTTCTTAGCCGCCTTGAGAATTTGGCTCGGGCTTTACCAGTTCTTTGAAATATAGGTCCGCGATTTGAGACGCATTGTTCGTCTTGTTGCACGGTATAAAGTGTGCCATTTTTAAGAATTTATCTACAACCACAAAAATCGAATCCTTATGCTTAACCTGTGGCAAACCTAAGACAAAATCCATGGAAATATCACGGGGCGTTAGGGATAGGCAATGGTAAGTATAAACCGTGAGGCTAGGACCTGGATTTGGCTTTGTGGCATATGACACATCTCGCACAAGTCTTTTCTACGTCCTTCTTAAGATGCGGCCAGTAAAAAATGATCCGCTACCATGGCTAGAGTCTTGTCTACACCAAAATAGCCCATGAGGCCTCCTCCATGAGCTTCCTTAAGCAGCATGTCATGCATGGATGCTTGAGGTATGCATAACCTTTTGTCCCTGCCTCCTCCATGAGCTTCCTTAAGCAGCATGTCATGCATGGATGCTTGAGGTATGCATAAACTTTTGTCCCTGTAAGAAAACCATCATGTAAGTAAAATGAATGGAATTCACCCTTACCACAGGCTTCATAAGCCTTGGCAAAATCAGGATCCGCGGAGTAGTGGTCCTTGAGGTGTTTGAATCCCATGATCTTGGCTTCGAGTGTGGTGATCAACGTGTAACGTCTTGACAAAGCATCGACCACCATATTGTTCGTGCCTTTCTTGTACCTAATGACGTAAGGGAACGTCTCTATAAACTCGAGCCATTTTGCATGTCTTATTTTGAGTGATGTCTGTCCCCGTAAGTGCTTGAGTGTCCTATGAACGGTATGAATGATGAATTCCTTGGCAAACCGGTAGTGCTGCCACGTTTGTAGAGCTCGGACCAAGGCGTAGAGTTCCTTGTCGTACGTTGGATAATTAAGAGTGGCGCCGCTGAACTTCTCACTGAAGAATGCCACGGGCTTCTTCTTTTGGTGAAGAACGGCTCTGATCCCTATCTCTGAAGCATCAAATTCAATCTCTAAAATCTCATCAAAGTTAGGTAATGATAAGACTTGTGCTTGGGTTAGTTTCTCCTTCAAGGCATTAAAAGCGTGATCTTGGGTAGCTCCCCATTTGAATGGCTGGTTCTTCTTGATCATGGCCGTGAGAGGTTCGGCAAGGGTGCTAAAGTCCTTTACAAATCTCTGGTAAAAACTCGCTAAGCCGTGAAAACTTCGGACATGACCAATGGTCGTCGGTGTTGGCCATTCTTGGACAGCTCGAATTTTCTCCTCATCTACTTGTAATCCCTATTCACTAATAACAAAGCCTAAAAAGACAAGCTTATTAGTACAAAATATACACTTCTTTAGGTTGGCAAATAAACCTTCCTCCTGAAGCGATTTGAGTACAAGTTCAATGTGATCTAAGTGGTCATGCAAGCTCTTACTGTATATTAAGATGTCGTCAAAGTAAACAACAAATTTGCCAATGTAAGAACAAAAAACCTTGTTCATAAGCCACATGAATGAACTAGGAGCATTGGTAAGGCCGAAAGGCATGACAAGTCATTCATATAGGCCTTGTTTGGTCTTAAAAGCAGTTTTCCACTCGTCTCCTTCACGCATTCGTACTTGGTGATATCCACTCTTCAGATCGAATTTTGAGAATATGGTGGAGCCACTAAGCTCATCGAGCATATCGTCTAGGCGTGGTATGGGATACCGGTACTTGATGGTTATGTTGTTGATGGCTCGGCAATCTACACACATTCTCCATGTGCCTTCTTTCTTTGAGATGAGCAGAACCGGCATGGCATAGGGGCTTAGGCTCTCTCGGATGTAGCCTAGGTCTAGAAGGTCTCGGACTTATCGCTTGTGCTCTTTACTCTCGTCTGGGTTTATGCGATAGGCGGGTTAGTTCGATAATGCAGATCCCAAGGCAAGGTCGATTTGGTGTTTGATCCCGCATAGTGGTGGTAGGCCTGGTGGGAGTTCTTCTGGGAACACATCCTTGTAGTCTCGGAGTAAGGTTCGGATCTCGTCGGGAATGTGCATTTCACCTGTTTTTATACTTAGACATTCTTTGTAGATCATTAGCAACACGGGGCCCTTGTTGTCAAAGGCCTTACAAATTGAACCAAAATTAATGTAGAGGCTCGACATACTTACCTCGTCTTCTTCGGCCATTTTTACCTGAAGAGCATTTACTTGTGAAGGGCTTAGGGGCGCGAGGGTGTATTTACGGCCGTTGTGAGTGACTGAGTAATGGTTTGTACGGCCATCGTGCTGAGTCTCTCGGTCGAATTGCCATGGTATTCCTAACAGGAGGTGCCCGGCTTGCATATGCACTACATCACAAGTAACTTGGTCAATATATTTACCAATACAGAATAGACCGTTACCTGCTCGGTGATTTTCATCTCGGCTTTGTCGTTTAGCCATCGGAGCTTGAATGGTCGCGGATTGTGGCTCGAACGAGACATAATTTCTCAACAAAAAGATTGTTAGCTACGTTAGTACAAGATCCACCGTCTATATTTAAATTACAAACTTTGTTATTGATAGTACACTGAGTGTGGAAGAGATGCTCTCTTTGCTCGGTATGTTCGGGCTCTATTTGAACATTGAGAAGTTGGTGAATCATGAGTGACTCTCTTGTATCTAGGTACTCAACATCGTCGTTGTCATCCTCCGGTTCATCTTCGTCCTCGTCTTGGGACTCATATTCTCCCATGTTGGTAAGGATCATTACTCTCTGGTTCGGACAATCTCTAGCCATGTGTCTGCGTCCCACGAGGACGGTTAACTAGGTTAGACGACTTACCTTGTTCTTCACGAAAGTTTTTGGTTGGTTCGGATGGCTTAGACTTGAACCGCAAATCTATCTCCACGGCTTTGCCCTTGTCTTGAGACTTAGGCGGGTCATTTCTCCAAGTTTGTGGAGTGTTTCGAGGTCGCATGGTAGGCTGGTCTTACGTTTGATTTGTTGCTCTATTTGGACCGCCAAGTGTAAGAGTTCATGCAAACTCCTGTACTTAGTCCTCTCAACCTTTCTTTGGATCCGTTCTTGTAAACCATCAATGAACTTGGCCATCATAGCCTCATCAGACTCTTCTAGCTCTAAAGAGTTCATAAGCTTTTCAAACTCTTCGAAATAGTCTTCCACACAACTTTGTCCCTGCGTCAACTTACAAAAACGTTTTTGTAAGTCTCTATAGAAATGCTCAGGGACGTACCTCAACCTCATAAGGTATTTCATGTCGTTCCATGTTGTCACGGGTCCGAAACGGTGTCTTCCTCTTTTGGCTATGGTATGGTCCCACCATGCTAAGGCATTGCCCTTGAGTTGGGCCACGGCTAAAGCCACTTTCTTGTGCTCTCCATATCCGTAACATTCAAAGATATACTCAAGTCTTCTTTCCCAGTCTAAGTAAGCTTCTGGATTGGTTTTTCCTGCAAAAGAAGGCGGAGTTAGTTTAATCTCATGATTGGTCTCTCTCGGTGCTACCTCTCTCGGTTGGTTTCATCTCAAAGGATCAATCTTCGGTGTTGTCGCGCTAGGGGTCGTGTGAGTCCCCATCCGATTCTGAGAAGTCTTCTCCGTCGTGTTCCACGTGGAGTGGTGGTAGTTGAGGTGTTCTTGGACCTCGCGGATTTGGTTCTGGAGGTGGTGGAGATAGTTGTTCCAATCGGCCCAATCGATCGCCAAAATCTTGGCGAAGTTCGCCAATGGTTTGGACCATTGTCCTCATTTCGTTTCTCATCGTTTGGAGTATCGCCATAAGGGCGTCCTGAGGGATTGCTTCTTCTTCGGCCATGTGTGCTTTCAATCAAGACAAGACAAAACCAAAAGAATCGCGTGAGTGCAATGAGTAATGATCAAAAGATGCAAATATCAATAAAAAAGGAAATGATGCGATACGAAAAAAAATATGTTCAAACGATGCTTTTTTTTTAAAAAAAATGTGTATGATGCAATTCTAATTTAAATGATGATATATGATATGCCAAACGATATATAATATAAGATAAATGATTATTTGTTTATCGGATCGAATATGAAATTATGTAAATGATGCAATGAAAGACTAACAAGATTTTTTTTTTTTTTTTATAAGTGAAACGAAAGGGGCAAACAGAAACACAAAACTATCAACCTAGCGAATGCAGAAAACAAGTACCGAATAGGGATAGAGGTAGAAAGAACCGAAAGTTCACGAACTTCGGCTCTAATACCAGATGATATAAGACTCGGTGGTGAGTCTTTGGATCGATTCTGAGGTTGGTAAGAAGCCTAGCTCGAAGCTCCTTCTTCTTAGGCAAACTCGCGGCAGAAAGGTATGGACAGCTAAACGATTATCTCGAAGGTCCTCCTGTGAAACCGTTAAGATGGTGTGATGATGGATTGATAAACAAACCATAAAGAGTATGAGGGGCTCTTTGATACAGCTTGATGAACTTGGATTTGGAATCGCACACAAAGACAAGAACAAGGACTAAGTTTTTGCGAAAACTAAAGAAAATTTGTTCTTTATTAATTCAAAGGTGAAAAATGAGTTACACGGCCATGAACCTTATAATGGCTCGTCGGCTACAACCCTAGGGTTGCAACTCTAAGACAACAAGACTTGTAAGAATAAAAGACTCAAATGACACACACTTTCAATGAGAAAAACAAGTAGTGTCCTGATAAGGAAAATGTCTAAAAAGACATAAAAATAAAAGGAACAAAAACGACTCTATTAGGATTCAAACCAGACTCGGAGGACGCCTGTGATACAATCATCAATACGATCATTTTCACCATCGCGGGTCAAAAAGGGTCGAACCAAGGACAAGCGGTTATGAAGCTGATCAAGCCTACTGAGGAGATGAAGTAGAGCATGGAGAAGACCTCTAAGGAGTACCTCATCATGTCCTTACCTAGCCATAAGACTCGGAGATTTCATAGAACCATCCTCGGACATGGTAGCGGTTATGAGCTTCAAGCGGATCGCTTTGTGAGCCAAAGCTCACAGACATACAACCTTGGAGAGAAGGTTTTGTTTGTCCTCATTCTACACTAGTGAGGACATCTCTCAAAGACCTTGGGTAAAATATTATACCCTTTCCCTACTTCTAGTTTTACCACATCGGGTTTTTAGTAAAGGGTTTTAATGAGGCAAGAAACGTCTAAGACATCACATCTCATCTCCCTTGTGTATTTGATTTGGAATTACACATGACAAGCCTAAATACACAAGAGATGTGTTCCTATTGATATGTTTGCATTTTGCATCGTTTTAGCTTGCATAAATCATACGTTTTGACGTGTTATTCACCCCGTTCTTGTTATTTATTCCGAGTTTTGCATACTTAGAGTGTTTTGCATTAGGTCCGCATACATCCTGCATATTTGGCTTGTTACAGGTACTTTCGGGTGATTTTGGAGAAGTTAGACCAGAAGCTGTCTAGTACGTGCTGCTCGAGTCCATACAGAGCAGTTGTGATCGAGTCCGTGCAGAGCAGAAGCTGTCTGGGACATGCTGATCGAGTCCGTGCAGAGCAGAAGCTCTCTGGGACATGCTGATCGAGTCCGTGCTGGATACCCATGCAGACGTGATCGAGTCTGAGCAGGAGATGGAGCAGAAGCTCAGCTCGAGTACCCATGCTCGAGCTGTATGATCAAGCAGAGACAGAAGGTGGCATCTTGAAGTTTCAAAACCCAGCTCGAGCCCCTGCAATCGAGTGGACTACTCAAGCTCATCTCAGAAAAATGCAGTCTTGATTTTACATGCTTGAGCATACCACTCGACTCATCTCAGAAAAATGCAGTCTTGATTTCGTCTATTTGAGCACAGCACCGACCAAGACTTAGCCGAGCTGGACCTTATCCTGCACATTTTTACTATTTTGCGCATGACGTTTTAGGGTTTTTAAGACTTAGTATAAATACCTAATGTTGGGTTAAGACTAGAGGGACGTTTTTTCTCTAATATTTCGAGTTTTTTCTTGTGTTCTTCTCTGTTCTTAGTTTCCAGAACTTGTAATTCGATTTCTACTTGTTAGTTGAGTTTGTTCCTTCTGTTCTATCATTTCTACTTCTATTTCTATCATTATGCAAGTTTTTATGATTTTTGGGTTTGTGTTCTTGATGTTCTTCATGAGTTTTGAGTAGTCATTAGGGTTCTTGAGGATGGGATAGATTAGGTGTAGAATCTTGGTCTTTCAGGTGGTTTAAGTGTAGATCGTTTGATTTTCCTTCTAAATCAGTGTTCTTAATGCTAGTTTCTTTCTCATCAATTGGAATTAGAACTTAGGTGTTTTTCCACCCAGAAGGTGTTTGATATAATGCTTGAATGAACTGATGTTAGAGATTTGCATACCTAGCCTAAGGGATTAGTTGTCTAGGGTGTTTATCGACAATATTGAACTGAATCGTATTGCCTGCTAGGGTAGATTTCGCCAAGGGATTAGGTCTGGAACTGGTCTAGTTTGAGGTTACTTACCACGGGAGTGGACTTAACTGGTTTTGATGTTTGATGTCTAGGGAATAGCTTGATTGAGTTTTGTTAAACCACTTGAATAGGCTAAGAGGACACACTGAGTCGATTACCCCCATCCTTAGGAACTTCTCTTGCATTGTTGAATTTGCTGTTAGTCCTATACGCTGCTCTTTACCCCCATATGTTATTTCTGTTATTGCTTGGTTTCTGCTAGTTCTTGTTAGTCCTATACGGTACCTGTTTTAGTGTCCATTCTCAGTTTTTGTCTAGGTTGCTAGACCCCAATACGCTATTTGCTTAGCTTGACTTGAATTTCTTGATCGCATCCTTTTTGGTTAATATCTTCACCCTTATGGATTGACACCTTACTACTACAATGAAAACTTGGTCTAGTAAGGAATTGACCTATATCAATTTGGCGCCGTTGCCGTTTGGTGTTGTTTGTTACAATTAGGATTTCAAAATATTCTAGATCAAGTTCTTTTACAGTTCTTCGCTTACTAACTTGACTGTCTTTGCATTTTCAGGTACACATCTACCTGCATGCAAACCAGATCAAGAGGAAGTCAGAACCTCCTCCGCCCCATCGACAATATTGACAGGTTACCACAACAGTTGCGAGCGTAGCGAGAAAACATCCAAGACGAACATCAGAATCCACTCGGTATGGAAGACCAACCACAGGTTCAAGACCCTCCTCCTGTGAAGAGACCCCGTTTGATAGGAGCAGGGGACGCCCCAAATACTCATACCAACAGACAAGGTATTGTCCCTCCCACGGTCCAGAACAACAATTTCGAGATCAAAAGCAGCTTGATCGCCATGGTGCAGAACAACAAGTTTCATGGCCTACCCATGGAGGACCCACTCGATCATCTTGACGAGTTTGATAGGCTCTGAACCCTTACAAAGATCAATGGAGTCAGTGAAGATGGTTTCAAACTACGGCTCTTTCCCTTCTCTCTGGGTGACAGAGCCCATCACTGGGAAAAGACTCTACCCCATGGATCCATCACCTAATGGGACGACTGTAAGAAAGCCTTCCTGGCCAAATTCTTCTCCAATGCCAGGACAGCACGCTTGAGGAATGAAATTTCTGGATTCACTCAGAAGGACGGTGAAAGCTTCAGTGAATGCTGGGATCGCTTCAAGGGCTACACTACTCAATGTCCTCACCACGGGTTCAGTAAGGAGTCCCTCCTTAGCACTCTCTACAGAGGCGTTCTCCCGAAGGTCCGCATGCTTCTCGATACTGCCAGTACTGGTAACATCCTCAACCAAGATGTTGATGCTGGATGGGCACTCGTGGAGAATCTAGCCCAATCTGATGGTAACTACGCTGCTGAGTATGATAGGAGTGTTCGGCCAAGTATTGCTCCAGATGATCAAACTCGGGCCATCAAGGCCTTGACTGCTAAGTTAGATCAACTACTACAGCAGAAGAAACAAGTCCACTTTGCTTCTGAGGATACAGTCTTCCAAGTTCAAGATGGGGAGAATGATGATATAGAGGAGGTCAGTGATATATCATGGTTTTTACCCATTTTTAGCCATGATATAAGTTGTTTTATCGAGTCTTTCTAGTGTTTTTTGTATCGTTCTGGAGTCTTTTCAGGTTTTAGCACGTTTGGGACGAAATTAGAGATTTTGGAACCATTTGGAGCCTTTTGGAGCAAACCGAAGAAAGTACCCGTTTTGAAGCCTGAGTATCGATCGACACCATCCCGGTATCGATCGATACCGACGTAACTGACGCGGAGATAGAGAGATATCCAAGGAAGAGAATTCTCACCATAAGAAGCCAAATACTTTCCCTTATTTACAAAGAAACCCAGCTCGTGTTTTTAGACCTATTTAAGCAAAACTTTTAGTCATTAGGTTGGGGGGGACGGCAGACTTTACTTTTCACGATTATTCTTGAGCCACCATTGAGATTTGAGAGCTTTTGTGAGAGAGACGGATCCAAGACTTTGTTCATCATAGAGAAGATCCCGAACCCTTGTTTTTATTCTTTTGTTATATTTAATTTCATGATCTATTCAGTTATGTCTTGTTTTTCATCAATCATGTCTGAGTAGTCTCATTTTACGTTTAGGGTTTTCTCATATGGATTTCTCTGATTTATGATGATTGATTTGTTAGGGTTCATAACCTGAATAGTTCTTCACCATAGGTTGTTCTCAAAGCTATTTCTAGTCTGATCACCTAGAACATAGAACTTAGATTAATCGATTAGGCACGACAGTGCAATTGAGTAATCTGATAAAACCTAGGGTGAGCAATTCGATTATCTACAAAGAGATTTGGTTTAATCGAATTGTGAACATATCAAACTTGAATTAATTGCTGGTTTAATTTGTAGGATTTGCAAAGAGATTTGGAATTCTAGATTTTAGACTTAGTTAGTTTTCGCAACGACAGTTGGTTGAATATATTATCGTGTTTGAGTTCAAGAACGGCCCTTAATTGAATTGAACTTTAACTAATTAATTGTTATTTATCATTGATTTCTTGAGAGTTACCCTGAGCCTAATCCTTCCCTGAATTGAATTAAAACAGTCATATTTCGATCACCTATTTTACTGTTTAACTGTGATTTGCTTAGCTTAATCCTCACTAAGTTATTTATTGTGTGATTTTCTTGAGTTCTTGTGTTCGACCTCTGATATACTGCAGCAACTGCTTTAGTACTTTTAGGGTATTAATTTGAGCATATCAGTCAGCTATGTGCAGAATCAGGGTCAGTACAACAAAGGTTTTATCAACTACAAGAACAACCCGAATCTGTCTTACAGGAGTACCAACGTTGCCAACCCTCAGGATCAAGTCTACCCACCTCAGCAACTACCCCCATCCAAGCCTTTTGTTCCCTACAATCAGCAACAGAACTTTGCCCCTAAACCGCACTTCCAGAGTCATCACCAACAACAGGGAGCCCCGTTTCCACCACCAGGATTTCAGTCTCACCACGCTCCGTCTTCTACTGCTCCAGATCAACAGACAAACACTTTGCTGCAGCAAATCCTACAGGGTCAAGCTGCTGGTGCACTCGAAACAGCTAAGAAGTTTGGTGAAATGAAAACACAGATGGACTACACCTATAATGATCTTAACAGCAAGATTGAGTCTCTGCAGTCCAAGATTCGTTCCATTGAGGGCAAGACAGCTTCACCCTCTCACCCTTCCCAACTCCCTGGTAAAGCAGTCCAAAACCCCAAAGACTATGCTCACATCAATGCCATAACTTTGCGGAATGGAAAAGAATTACCTGCGCGGGAAGGACCTCCTACAATCACTGAGGACAGTGAGGATCTAGATGGGGAGGATTTCATTTCAAAAAACGACCAAGACAAGAGTTCCATGCCTGCTGGGGCACCACAGCTCAACCAGAATGATCAAGACAGTCTACCTCCTGCACCTAAAGCTGTGATTTCAGAGGAAAAGAAGGCACCTTATGTCCCTCCTCCCTACAAGCCCAAATTGCCTTTCCCAAAGAGGTTCAAGAAGGACTTAATGGAGAAACATAAGCAAATCTTTGACAAGCATATCAAGGAATCTGAGATCCGATTGCCTCTCATTGATGCTTTCTCCATGGTACCAGCTTATCAGAAGTTCTTGAAGGATGCAATAGCTGAGAAAGATAAGACGGTTCAGGGTATGGTTGTCCTATCAGAGGAGTGCAGTGCTATCATACAGAAGAGAGTCGTCAAGGAGAAGTTAGGCGACCCAGGTTCTTTCACTCTACCATGCTCTCTCGGTCCATTGGTTTTCAAGAAGTCTCTATGTGATCTTGGAGCATCTATCAGTCTTATGCCACTCTCGGTTGCAAAGAAGCTAGGGTTCAACAACTATAAGCCCTGCAACATCTCTCTGGTGCTTGTTGACAGATCTACTAGAACTCCTCATGGTATGCTACCAGATCTTCCTTTGATGGTCGGTACAGTGGAGATACCTACAGACTTCATAGTTCTTGAGATGGATGAGGAACCAAGAGATCCTCTGATTCTGGGAAGACCTTTCCTTGCTACAGCTGGTGCAATCATTGATGTCAGAAAAGGAAAAATCGACCTCAACCTCGGGAGTGACTTCAAGATGACATTTGATGTCAAGGACACTATGAGGAAGCCAGAAATAGAAGGACAAGTCTTCTATGTTGAGATGATGGATAAGCTTGCTGATGAGTTTTTGGAGGAGTTTACTCAAGAGGATCACCTTCAGACGGCCTTAACCAAGAGTGGTAAAGATGGGTATTTGCATGAAGAGACCTTGGGGTATGAGATGATTTTAGACTCACACAAGATTCTGGAAGAGTCAGACGGGTTTGAGGAGCTGATAGGGGCCAACACAGAAATTCATGCTGTCGAGGACACCAAGCTCGACCAGCGGACTCGAGCTACCCCATCCAGTACACCAGACTCGAGTATCCAGCTCGACCAGCAGACCCAAGACAGACAGCTCTCTGCAGCAGACGACTGGTCAGAACTGCGAGCACCTAAGGTAGACCTCAAACCTCTTCCTCCTGGGCTAAGGTACGCTTTCCTTGGACCAAACTCTACTTACCCAATCATAGTAAATGACACGCTGAATGATGATGAGTTGAATTTGTTGTTGATTGAGTTGAGGAAGTATAGGAAGGCAATAGGATACTCTCTTGATGATATAAAGGGAATTTCACCTAGCTTGTGCACTCATAGAATCCATCTGGAAAATCATATGCTAGTATTGAACCCCAGAGGAGATTGAATCCTAATTTAAAAGAAGTAGTTAAAAAGGAAATTCTTAAGTTGCTAGGGGCTGGAATCATATACCCCATATCTGATAGTACTTGGATTTCACCTGTGCATTGTGTACCTAAGAAGGGAGGCATTACTGTGGTTAGGAATGATAAGGATGAGTTGATACCCACTAGAACTATCACTGGCCATAGAATGTGTATTGATTACATGAAGTTAAATGCTGCATCTAGGAAAGATCATTTTCCATTGCCATTCATTGATCAGATGCTAGAAAGACTTGCTAATCATCTATATTACTGTTTTTTAGATGGATATAGTGGTTTCTTTCAAATTCCTATTCATCCTAATGATCAAGAGAAAACTACATTCACTTGTCCATATGGAACATTTGCATATAGGAGAATGCCTTTCGGTCTTTGTAATGCACCTGCTACTTTTCAGAGATGCATGACTTCTATATTCTCGGATTTAATAGAGGAGACTGTTGAGGTATTCATGGATGACTTTTCCGTGTATGGCTCTTCTTTCTCCTCCTGTCTTTTGAACCTTTGCAGGGTACTCACTAGGTGTGAAGAGACGAATCTGGTTCTGAACTGGGAAAAGTGCCACTTTATGGTCAAGGAAGGGATCGTCTTGGGGCACAAAATTTCTGAGAAAGGTATAGAGGTAGACAAGGCCAAGGTGGACGTGATGATGCAGCTGCAACCACCCAAGAATGTCAGGGATATCAGAAGCTTCTTGGGGCATGCTGGGTTTTACAGAAGGTTCATCAAGGACTTCTCAAGGGTAGCCAGACCACTGACAAGGCTGTTATGCAAGGAGCAAGAGTTTCTGTTTGATATAGACTGTTTGAAGGCTTTCCAGCTCATCAAGGAAGCCTTGGTCACTGCTCCGATAGTCCAAGCACCAAACTGGGACCATCCATTTGAGATTATATGTGATGCATCTGACTATGCTGTAGGGGCTGTACTGGGCCAAAGGATTGAGAAAAAGCTACACGTGATCTACTATGCAAGCAAGACGCTTGATGATGCTCAAGGAAGATACGCTACGACAGAGAAGGAGTTGTTAGCTGTGGTTTTCGCTTTTGAGAAATTTAGAAGCTATCTGGTTGGGTCTAAGGTGATAGTTTATACTGATCATGCAGCACTAAGACATATCTATGCTAAGAAGGATACTAAGCCAAGACTGCTCAGATGGATACTCCTTTTTCAAGAGTTTGACATGGAAATTGTTGATAAGAAGGGAATAGAGAATGGTGTGGCTGATCACTTGTCAAGGATGAGGATAGATGACCCAGCACCTATTGATGACACCATGCCTGACGAGAAACTCCTAGATGCTGTTTCTGTGATAGGAGTGAAGGACATACCTTGGTATTCTGATCTAGCTAATTTCCTTGCATGTGGTGAGTTACCTGATGATCTTGACACCTACAGAAAAAAGAAGTTTCTGAGAGATGTCAAGCACTACTACTGGGACGAACCTTTCCTATACAAGAGAGGTACAAATGGTCTGTTCAGGAGGTGCATAACACAAGACAAGGTTCAGGGTGTGCTTGAGCACTGTCATGGGTCTGCTTATGGAGGACACTTTGCTACGTTCAAGACTGTTCAGAAGGTACTGCAAGCGGGTCTATGGTGGCCTACAATGTTCAGAGATGCTCAAGCCTTCATCACCAAGTGTGATCCTTGCCAGAGAATGGGAAACATCAGCAAAAGGAATGAGATGCCACAGAACCCAATTTTGGAAGTGGAGGTGTTTGACGTTTGGGGGATTGATTTTATGGGTCCTTTCAACCCACCATCTTCTGGGAATAGCTACATCTTGGTAGCTGTTGATTACGTCTCGAAGTGGGTTGAAGCCATAGCTTGCCCTAGCAATGATGCAAAGGTAGTTCTGAAGATGTTCAAGAGCATTATTTTTCCCAGATTTGGTGTGCCAAGAGTTGTTATCAGTGATGGGGGGTCTCACTTCATCAACAAGCTCTTTGAGAATCTTCTGAAGAAGCATGGGGTAAAGCACAAGGTGGCTACACCATATCACCCCCAGACTAGTGGTCAAGTAGAGGTGTCCAACAAGCAGATCAAAGCCATCCTGGCTAGAGTAGTGGGTGTTTCAAGAAGAGATTGGTCTGCTAAGCTGGATGAAACCCTCTGGGCGTACAGGACGGCATTCAAGACTCCTATAGGGTGAACGCCATTCCAGCTCCTTTACGGCAAGGCTTGTCACCTACCTGTTGAAGTTGAGTATAAGGCGTTATGGGCAACGAAACTTCTGAATTTGGATATCAAGTCTGCCCAGGAAAAGAGAGTATTGGACCTGCATGAGCTAGAAGAGATCAGGCTGGATGCGTATGAGAGTTCTAAGATCTACAAAGAAAGAACCAAAGCCTTCCATGACAAGAGAATCTTGCACAAGGAGTTCAAGGCTGGTGATCAAGTCCTCCTTTTCAATTCTCGACTCAAGCTGTTTCCGGGAAAGCTCAAGTCCAGATGGTCCGGACCGTTTTCTGTCAAGGAAGTTTCACCCTACGGAGCGATCACCTTATTTGAAAAGGGAGAAAACGAATTCACAGTGAATGGACAGAGGTTCAAACCCTAGCTGATACCATCATTCGAGAAGGAACTTCGATTCCTCTGGATGAGCCTTCCACCGCCTGAACAAAACAGGAAGTGAAGCTTAGAGACTTTAAACAAGCTCACTTGGGAGGAAATCCCATGTCTATCTCTGTACATATTTCTTTGCCTTAGTTTTTTTTTTAAAAAAAAACGTCAAATAAGTGTGCTAAGCTATTTTGATTTTGTCTTGATTGTGTGATTTCAGGAAAGCATGAGAGGTGGATCATAAACCTTAGGAGGGAATTTTCAAAATTCAAAATTCTGACATGTGGACCCGAGTCAGAGGTGTCATGGACAATACAGAGTCCACATGGTCGAGTCGGAGGTGTCATGGTCAATACAGAGCTCACATGGTCGAGTGCAGGAAGTGTTAGGGACAGTGCAGTGTCAACTTGGCCGAGTCAGAACTCACATGCTCAAGTGCAGAGGCGTCACGGACGAGGCAGAAGAGTGTTTGGTCGAGCCCACACGCTTTCAACGCGCTCCTCCTTGTCCTGTGCCCCCTCCCACTTGCCTATACAAGCCTAACTCGATTCAAAAGGTACCAAGGAAGCGTCCACTCGGTCAAAAAGGTGTCAGCGAAGTGACGACTCGATCCCACACTCCTTCAACGCGCTTTCATAACTCCTTCAACACGCCTTCAAGCTCGAGCCCACACGCTTTCAACACGCTCTCCCACTCGGCTATAAATACCGAACTCGACTCCATACTTTACTCACACCACAAACACTCTCAATCCTCTCTTTTTCAGAAATCTCTCAAATTGTTTTTGCTACTCTTGAGGCTTATCCTCACAATCGAGTCTCAGGTATGGACCCTCGCCAAGCCCGTCGCATGTCAGCTAAAGCACTCGCCCGAAACTTCCAGAGGTGGAGGGAGAGCCATACTCCAGTCGAAGAGCAAGAACAAGCCGAAGAACAAGAGCAAGTTGCAGTACCCATGGAGTATGAATTCACACCGGACTCGACCACATATGCCCAAGCCCAAGGATCGAGCCAGAAGGGCCGGAAGTCTCGGTTGAGCACCCACACTCGAGCCGGTGAGACGAGGCAAGTCACCCGGATCATGCGTGAGGGACAAGAACAAATGGAGGCTATCCCGCATCTACGTGGTGAAGAAACAAAGGAAGACGAGCCTCAGTTGATAAGGAAGCCTCGACGGATGAGCACCCACACTCGAGCTGGAGGGTCGGGACAAGCTGCTACGGTATCAGACAAGAAGCTCACTCAGGTCAAACGCGAAGGAAAAGCACCAATAAAGCCGAGTACGCATCAAGGTGGTGAAGAAACAGAGGAAGACGAGCCTAAGTTGATAAGGCAACCTCGAAAGAAGAACACCAAACCCTAAGCAACCAAGTACCTAGAGACCCTCCTTGAACGTAGTTTTGAAGGAACGAGGTACCGCACAAAGAAACAATGCAAGCACTCGGGTGCTAAAGATATGGAGTATCTCTTTGAGGCGGGAGGTATAAAACAATTCATGAACCAACCGCTGGAAGCCTACAAGGAAGAGACGTGCCACTTCCTCTCATCCCTCAGGGTTCATTTCTACGATGAGGAGCCTGATGTTGAACCCGATGACGGCCCTAGCTTCATCACCTTCGCGTGCAGAGGACAATGCTATGCCCTTACCATAACGCAAATCTGCAACCTATATGGTTTTTCTGGAGGTGACGAACTGATTCAAGATTTTGATTATGAGGAGCTCCAACAGTTATGGTCGACCATAGGAGACAGCACCAAACCTTTCTCCTCCTCTAGAAGCAAGAGCTCAAGCATCCGAAGCCCTGTCCTGAGGTACCTACACAAGACAATAGCAAGCTCTATGTTTGCAAGGAAGGTGACCGGGACGGTGAATGAAGGTGAACTAAGGATGCTGGACTTATGCCTACTGCCACTTCTGGGGAGCACAAGAGATGGGCGGAAGATGCGGGGCAATAGAGCAGATGCTAACCTCGCCCTTGTTCTGATGGAGCAATTCCTAAACTACAAGGACTGGGCGATAAAGATGGGCAAGATGAAGATGGATGGCGCAGGTGACCTCTGTATTGGGGGTATCATCACCCCGATACTTGTTGCTTGTGATGTAGAGCTACGATCAGTACCCTATCCACCCAAATGGATAGATATCGACTTCTTGAGGAGGTGCAGGTTCCTGGACCATACAACGCCTCCAGACGAGTACATCTATCAGTTCATGCATCCGACAGTTGGGGAAGCCAAACTGCGCCTGCCTTGCACCGATCTCACAAAGGTACGCCAGGGCCGAAACATTGATTTCCATCCTCCTCTCGATAGACTCTACAATCAAGACGAGGAGATCATGGAACAAGGAATGGGGTCAGACGATTAAGATGCTGTTCTGGAGGAAGTTGATCCAACAGAAAGGTACTCGTTTGAGGAGTACAAGCTCAAACCCGCACATAGTCCAGCCTTGAAGGAGGCACACAAGCGGATTAATCTCCTTCAAAGGTGGAACAAGTTTCAAGGGAAGACCGTCGCCGCACTCAAGGGTACCGTGATGGACCTGAAACACCAAGTGAAGGACGTGAATGACCAGCTCAAGGACTTCACGCTAAAGTTCAAATCCCTTGCACCCAAGACAACCATCGTACCTGAGAGAATTCTGATGGGGAGCGGGTCGTTTCGCGAGGAACCAAGACAACATGCACCCGAGATGGAACTACCACGAGCCTCCTCCTTCGAGCCAAGGCAGCCAAGGCAGTTTCAACACGCGAGGAAGAGACGTCAAGCAGGAGGCGCATCTGGCTCACGCACCCAGCGCGAGCAAGGACGTCGAGATAGACACTTCGGAGCATCTGGCTCACGCGCCCAGCTCGACCACTACCAGGTCGAGTCGACATACTCACCATAATCACCAAGGTACCCGTACTGACCCTTTCTGTATATATTAGATGCATCGTTTTTATTGTTTTCTTTTACCTCTTACCCTTTCTTTCCAAATTTTTATTACACAAGGGACTGTGTAATTTAAGTTTGGGGGAAGGGTTAAGGTCTGTATTGTTGTGTTTTCTCTGTTCTTATTTTGATTTTGTGCATTCTTGAGTCTGCATGCATATATAGCATAGAAAAACCAAAAAAAAAAAATTTTGAAAATTTTCGAAAATGATTACACAAAAACAGAGTGTTCATTTAGTTGCATTTACATTTTAGGATTGAGTCTAGATTGTTTCATATAGGGCTGTTGCATATGCATAGGGGATGATGATGATTTAAAACCTTGTAAACTTGCTGATTCAACTGTATGACTTCAATGCCCTCGTTTCTAGTTGTTTAATGCCTTGATATTGAGCTTGAAGTAAGACCGAACCATGTTCTGAATGCATAACTAGATCGAGTCTTAGCTGAAGCATGCTGTGATTTTCTGTCATTCCCCATCTATTTGAACCTGAATTTGACTTATAATTATCATGTCTAGGCATAGAATTTGAACTCGTGGATACCATATACATACTTGGATTCTCTTTCATCTGTTTATACCACTCTTTGCTAATCCAAGTAGCTAATTCTCATTGTTAGATCAGTTTTACCATGCCCTTAGCCTAGCCTTCTTTCAAGCCATGTTATTACTTTAGTGAGTGTGTGAGGTCTATTTCTGAATGAGCTTGGTAGAAAGTGTTAGGTTTGAGCCGACAAGGATAGATTCTCATGTAGTTCTGGTTTGTAATTTTCGAATCAGATAGGACTAGGTGGGATCTTGATCATTGGATATTGGGGTGGGTTCTGTGGATAGAAAAGAATGAGAAAAACTTGGAAAAAGAAAAGAAAAGGGTAAGAGTTCTTAAGAGGGGAATGATCTGAATGTTTGAGTATCTAGTAAAGGATTGGGAGATGTGCATAGCAAAAGAAAAAGAAAAGGCAGAAAGCTCAAAAGTCTGAAAAAAAAAACACAAAAACGCCTAAGCTAAGTTAAGAAAAGAACCCCAATCCGCTAGATGTATATGTGTATAACCCCTCCTAGAACCAAAAAAAAAAAAAAGGTGAAACTGATCCAGGATATCAAAAGAAAAAGCCTAAGGGTGAAAGGTAGAATTAGGATGACTGTCTGGGTTTTAGACTAATGAGAGTCTATTCTTGTATGCATAGGTTGGTTCTTACCTTTAGCATTCTACTAAAGCACATTCCCTTTCATTGAGAGATCCTTGTTCTGAAACGTCAATACCATACTGAAGGGACCATTTTTGTCTCTTGACCTTACCCTTAGCCAAATGAGTTCATTGAATATGCTTAGCTTGATTCATGGTTTCTGTTCTAATAAATGTTAAAGGGAATGAAAGAAATGAATGCATGACTAGGTTGAGGTTTGATTGAACCTGTGCTGCGAAGAGTATGGCTAACGTTTTTAAGTAGAGCTCATAAACTTTGCATTCTAGAATTAGTAACTTGGACATTGAGGTCATCCGTTATTATCTGCAAGTTTTGGTTCTGAGTCCCCACTTTCAACCCTCTTCTCCATTCTCATTCCTTTGTTTGCTTGAGGGCAAGCAAAGACTAAGTTTGGGGGAGTTGATATGTTTGCATTTTGCATCGTTTTAGCTTGCATAAATCATACGTTTTCACGTGTTATTCACCCCGTTCTTGTTATTTATTCCGAGTTTTGCATACTTAGAGTGTTTTGCATTAGATCCGCATACATCCTGCATATTTGGCTTGTTACAGGTACTTTCGGGTGATTTTGGAGAAGTTAGACCAGAAGCTGTCTGGTACGTGCTGCTCGAGTCCATACAGAGCAGTTGTGATCGAGTCCGTGCAGAGCAGAAGCTGTCTGGGACATGCTGATCGAGTCCGTGCAGAGCAGAAGCTGTCTAGGACATGCTGATCGAGTCCGTGCTGGATGCCCATGAGGACGTGATCGAGTCTGAGCAGGAGATGGAGCAGAAGCTCAGCTCGAGTACCCATGCTCGAGCTGTATGATCAAGCAGAGACAGAAGGTGGCATCTTGAAGTTTCAGAACCCAGCTCGAGCCCCTGCAATCGAGTGGACTACTCAAGCTCATCTCAGAAAAATGCAGTCTTGATTTTACATGCTTGAGCATACCACTCGACTCATCTCAGAAAAATGCAGTCTTGATTTCGTCTGTTTGAGCACAGCACTCGACCAAGACTTAGCCGAGCTGGACCTTATCCTGCACATTTTTACTATTTTGCGCATGACGTTTTAGGGTTTTTAAGACTTAATATAAATACCTAATGTTGGGTTAAGACTAGAGGGACGTTTTTTCTCTAATATTTCGAGTTTTTTCTTGTGTTCTTCTCTGTTCTTAGTTTCCAGAACTTGTAATTCGATTTCTACTTGTTAGTTGAGTTTGTTCCTTCTGTTCTATCATTTCTACTTCTATTTCTATCATTATGCAAGTTTTTATGATTTCTGGGTTTGTGTTCTTGATGTTCTTCATGAGTTTTGAGTAGTCATTAGGGTTCTTGAGGATGGGATAGATTAGGTGTAGAATCTTGGTCTTTCAGGTGGTTTAAGTGTAGATCGTTTGATTTTCCTTCTAAATCAGTGTTCTTAATGCTAGTTTCTTTCTGATCAATTGGAATTAGAACTTAGGTGTTTTTCCACCCAGAAGGTGTTTGATAAAATGCTTGAATGAACTGATGTTAGAGATTTGCATACCTAGCCTAAGGGATTAGTTGTCTAGGGTGTTTATCGACAATATTGAACTGAATCGTATTGCCTGCTAGGGTAGATTTCGCCAAGGGATTGGGTCTGGAACTGGTCTAGTTTGAGGTTACTTACCACGGGAGTGGACTTAACTGGTTTTGATGTTTGATGTCTAGGGAATAGCTTGATTGAGTTTTGTTAAACCACTTGAATAGGCTAAGAGGACACACTGAGTCGATTACCCCCATCCTTAGGAACTTCTCTTGCATTGTTGAATTTGCTGTTAGTCCTATACGCTGCTCTTTACCCCCATATGTTATTTTTGTTATTGCTTGGTTTCTGCTAGTTCTTGTTAGTCCTATACGGTACCTGTTTTAGTGTCCATTCTCAGTTTTTGTCTAGGTTGCTAGACCCCAATACGCTATTTGCTTAGCTTGACTTGAATTGCTTGATCGCATCCTTTTTGGTTAATATCTTCACCCTTATGGATTGACACCTTACTACTACAACGAAAACTTGGTCTAGTAAGGAATTGACCTATATCACCTATCTTAAGGAAAGCCCCTACATATGTATTCCTATCTTTTATTGCTTTTGAGACTTATGCCTTTTTATTGGTTTTATGGCTTACTTGTTTTGGGTTAGTTTATGGCCTAACTATCCAGTTTGTTCTCTATGGGCTTAGACCCAAACTAAACCTAATTAAATCTATTTGTAAGTCTATAAAGGCAAGCTACTCTTTTTTAATCATTAAGCAATCATTAATCTAAAAGTTGTCATCTTTGTTTTTAGTCTTAAAGACTAGGGTTTTCTCTTAGATATTGAGGTTAGTCCTCTATATTTGAGAGTAGCTGTATCAAAGAGAGATTCATCCCCTTTGCGATGCCTTCACTCCACCGGTTGCATCACTCCACCATCCACCACCGTTGTTTTCGCCGGATTGACCCAATTCTCCGCCGTTAGCTTCACCTTCCAATGTTCCTTGTGTGAATTTGTTAGTGGGTTCCAAGCTCAGCCATCTTCAACTCAATCCACCTTCCACCACGTCCTTATCTCCATTGAGACCACCGTTCATCACCATCACTCCACCATTGTTCATTTTAACCATCCGTTCTGCCGGTTTCTTACAAGCTTGGGTCCGTTTGTTCTAATCCCTCCGTGAGTTTGGTTTGAGATTTTTTCCTTGAATGCCTAGGCATGTATCATTTGGTATCAGAGCCTAAAAGGTCCAAAAGTTGTATCTTTCCAGCTGTTTAGCTTGTTTATGCTTGAATCTAAGAGTAGATTTGAAAAAGTTTGCATCTTTGGTTCGATTTTTGGTGATTTCGTTTGCTAGGGTGTTAGATCTGGATTTTTTGTGTTCTTGGCTTGTTTAGAGTGTTAGAAAGCTTGTATTTTGTGTTTGAGTTTTTGAGAAGCAAACTGGTTCTTGGTTTGTTTCAAAATCGCTCAAATTTCAATTTTTTTTAGTTTTTGGTGTTCTTTGTGCTTAGGTTGATAGATTTGGTTATGTGGAGTAGTTTGCATGCTAAGTTGGCTTCTGAATCATGATTTGTGTCAAGAGCCACCATTTCTATCAGTAGAGAACTCGTGCCTCCATTAGTGAACCTAGGTTGAAGAAGAGGGTGTTTTTGCAAAAATTAGAAAGTTTAAGATTGTACATTGCTTTTGCTTTTTGCTTTTGTTTGCTTTTTGGCCAGTTCACTTATGGTCCTTCTCTATACATTTTGTGCATTTAAATTTAAATTTTTGAGTGTTAGTAAAACTTGCTAGGAGTGTTAGTAAAAGCTGAACCAAAAATCGATCTCCGTTTGCCTTTAAATTGCCTGTTTGAGTTCTTAACCCTTCTCTTGTGTTTTGTTGTTTGTGCGAGGTCTTGGGGGTTATGGCGAAGACTCCTGACATAGTTGAGAACAACTTCACCGGGTAGAATCACCGAGACAACACCAAGGGCCTCCGCCGGTTCAAGCGTACTTAGAGACGAAGAGTTTGATGAAGTTGGATTCCAATCTCCTAGAAAAGTAATGCCGAGGTCAAGAGAAGATGATAAGAAAAGATATGATCGAGACCATCATAGAACCCATACCTCAAGTTTCGAGCTTAATGGTCCTATATTTGCGGGAAACGATGATCCCGAGCTTTACCTTGTTTGGGAACGAAGAATGGACCGTATCTTCAGCTATTATGACTATGAAGAACTGGAGAAATTCTCATATGCTGCTTCAATGCTTACCAAACATGCTTTAATTTGGTGGGATCAAGAAATGGCCATGAGAAAAAAGAAAAGCGGTGATTCTGTTCCGTCGTGGGATGTTATGAAGTTTTTGATGAGGAAGCGCTTTGTTCATCCTTGTCATCACCGAGAGCTATGTCTTGTTACTTTCACCGGGGAGACACACTTCCACTCGTCAGTCTGCTTATTACCATCTCGGGACCGATCTTTCAACTCTTCTCAAGGACCCATAGCAGGTAAGTAATACCCTAACTTATCTCACCTCTCATAATCCTAGGGTCGTGATAGAAGAATTACTATATCTAGGATTGGTTGAGAAAAGTTTAGAGGTTACAAGGCATGAAAAGAATAAAGCTGAAATTGTTTTCTATCTTCTAAGTGGGAATAATCCTCATTTTATTAGTGTACTTGTTTTTGATGCTCTCATGACTACCATAACACACTTGCTTCTTGCCAAGAATGTCAAAGTCATTGAAGGTACCAAAGGGGCTCATACAATGGAAGTGATCACGGAGACTATTAAGAGCCCCACGCACTTACCAATATGAAGAGGAACCGCCCGATTTCAAATTTTCACTTAAGGGCTCCAAGGAGCTTCAAGGTAAGTTTGACATAGTCCATCCTATCAGCTTTATTAACTTGGGGTTGTTGACATGATCTTGTTTTGTGGTCAAAACCTTTTGAAGAAGGAGGGGATGATGTGATCCTCACATCAAACCCTATCGACACATCAGACCAAATGGAGCCAAGCCATGAAGCAAGAGTGATCGGGTCGTCATGCCTACACAAGAGATGGTAGGGAGCTCACCTACAAGGACCGAGAGCTCACCTACATGGACCGAGAGCTCAAGGAAATTAGCTTTAGGAATAAAGCTTCTTGTGTCCTCACTCATCATTAGTGAGTACACCCTTCAAGACCTTAGATGAAGTATTGTACTCTTTCCCTACTTCTAATTTTACCACATCGGATTTCTAGAAAAGGGTTTTAATGAGGCAAGAAAAGTCTAAGTCATTGCCTCTTGGTTCCATTGGATGTTTTGCTTGGAAACACTCTTATGACAAGTACAAGCATCCAAAAGAGGTAATCCTATCTAAGGGATACCATTACAAATGTTCCATTGGATGTTTTCCTATCTTCCTTAGTTTATTTTGCTTAATTAAGACTTTTAAGCTTTGGGTTGTTTTTAGAGTCTTTTCTTATGTTGTAAATTAGGCCCAATTTGTCTTGGATCCATTAGTACATAAGTGCCTAATTTGTAGCCTATAAAGGCAAAGACTCATTTCTCATTAAGGTTAAGCAATCATTTCTCAAAACCTAAAGTTGTAAACTTTGTCTCTCTTCTCTAATCTAACTTAGAGGGAGAAAACCCTAGAAGCTTTGAGGTGTGTCCTTAGCTTGTAGGTGGCTGTATCAAGGGCTTATCACCCCCTTGTGGTGCCATTCAATCCACGGTTGCTTAACCATCATTCACTTCCATCGCCTCCATCGGTTCTAGCTCCATCTTCACTGAAATCTTCCTTTGACCGTCCGCTCGTTCCACCATCCAGCTCCTCCACCGTTCGAGTGTCTCTCTGATTCTTGAAGTTCTTAATCACCATCTCCATCATCTCATTGTCCATCTCAGCCCCCACGGCCGCGCCCTACATCCGCTTGTTCCGCCGGCCCCCAAATCCGCCGAGAAGAAGCTCTCTTTTGTCCATTGAGTTTCCTTGAGCTTGGAATAGTTCTATCTTGTGGTTCTAGGCGTGTATCAGATAGTCTCGGCTCGAGTAAATAATTCCAAAGTCCCTGTGGCTTCTTAAGACTTCAAAACACTTAAAAATTGTGAGTTTTGCTCCAAGTAACTAAACATACACAAATACATGCAAATGCACTAAAACTATCTTAAATGTTAGTTAGAATATATAAAACTAATCTAAATACATGCAATAAAAAAGGTAAAATATGATGTTATCACTTCTCAACCTCTTCCTTCTCAGTCTCTTTAACTTCACCCTCATGTTCACTCCCGTTATCACCATCTTTATCACTCACCTCATCTTCACCGCCACCAGTCATGTTTGGTTGTACATTAGAATGATCTCCTTCTCCTATTCTACCATCTTGATCAGTTCGATATCCTTCATACTAGTTTTCTTTTTTTCTTTGGAAGTTCAAATATGCTTTCACATATTAGACTCTTGTACCCAGGACATCAATCTTCTCGTTGATTTCCTTAAATTAATTCTCCAACGCTGTCTTCAAGTGGCACTCTAGCTCAAGCAATCCATCATTAATCACATTCTTTGGAGCCACATTTCTCCGAAAATATTATCCTGTGCCACACTCGCATTCCCGCACCTATATTTGCCTCAATTGCTTGGTTGGCCACATCTTATTTGCAAAGCTTTTTAAACCATATTGGTTTTTCTTAATTAGACGCTTTTTTTAACAATCAGTAACTGCATCATCCTCATCATTCTATCCAACCTCGTTATCCATGATTCGAGCTAAAAGAACTTTCTCATCGGGAGATGGAACCATGGGACCTTGAATCTCCTACGGATATAAAGAAATACAATTTAAAAACAACCTATGATGTGATCCTCAGATTGGATTCCATCACCACTTTGGAACAAGATGGACCAAGTCTTGGAATGGGGACACTTGTGCCACTTAGGCTTGTTGAGAAGAGGCTATGGAGCTTGGAGGGAGGCTAAGGAGCACTACTCAACATGATAGCACCAAGTCCCAAAAATCGAGACCAAGTCAAGACAGCTATACACGGACGGAAACCTCTCCACCAAACTCGGTTCGGGGGTCCACGGATACTTAACTTTGGGAACACAAGTCCTTGTGTCCTCACTCATCATTAGTGAGGTGATACAAGCACCAGAATCCATGATATAAGTCAATTTCCTATTGCACTATTATGTCATTGCAGCACAGAAATGTGTCAATCCAAATGGGTGAGCTATTAACCAGAAAGAATGCAATCAAACCAATTTAAGTCAAGCCAAGCAGAACAATAATTAAAAGCATTACAGAAGCTAAAAACGGAAGTTAACAGAACAATAGTTACTGACAGAAACTACAGAAGCAATGCAAACAAAGTTCAATCAATTAAACAGAAGGTCCTAAGGATGGGGTTATTAATTAGTGTATCCTCTTAATCTACCTAGGTGTTTAACAAACTCAAGCATAGCTAATCCCTAGGCAATAAACTCAACAGTAGCTAAATCTATTCTCATGACAAATAACCTCAAGCTAAACCAGTTCTAAACCTAAATCTCTCTAGCAAAATTTAGCTTAGCAGACATTAAGATTCAGTCTATTACAGCCAATAAACACCCTAGACAACTAATCTCTTAGGCTAGGAATGTAAATATCTGGAATTAGTTGGTTCAGGCATTTCATCAAAAACTTGATGGGTGTAGAAATGCCTAAGTTCTAATTCCAATTGATCAGAGAGAAACTAGCATTAACAACACTAATCGAGAAGGGAAATCAAGTAATCTACACTTAAACCACCTAGGAGACTAAGATTCCACACTTAATATATCCCATCTTTAAGAACCCTAAAGACTACTCAGAACCCATGAATAACATCAAGAACACAAACTCAGAAATCAATAAAACTTGCATAAATAGAAAGATTAAGATTAAAATAGAAAGACTACTAAGAATTAAACACAAATACAAAGCAGATTCAAAGAAAACAGATTACAAAGCAAGAACAGAGGTAGAGAGAAAAACCCAGCGGACTATCCTCTTGTCCAATGGATAATGGATAATACAGAGTATTTATAAGGTTTGGGAAAACCCTTGCTCGCTAAAAGACAACATTTTTATGGTGGACTCGAGCTGGGACTCGAGTGCCAGGGTCGAGTTGGCTCCAAGGTGGCAACTTTGTGGTGGTCTGATATAGGTCAATTCCTTACTAGACCAAGATTTCGTTGCAGTGTAGTAAGGTGTCAATCCATAAGGGCGAAGATATTAACCAAAAAGGATGAGATCAAACCATTCAAGTCAAGCCAAACAAGAGCGTATAGGACTCTAACACCCTAGACAGAAATTAGAAACAGAAGCTAAAGCGAATCAAGTCAAGGACTAACAGAAGCAAGGCAATAACAGAAGCAGCGTATAGGGCTAGACGAGAAATCAATCAATGCAAGAGAAGTTCCTAAGGATGGGGTAATCGAACCAGTGTATCCTCTTAGCCTACCCAGGAGGTCTAACAAAACTCAATCAAGCTATTCCCTAGACATCAAACATCACAACCAGTTAAGTCCACTCCCGTGATAAGTAACCTCAAGCTAGACTAGTTCCAGACCCAATCCCTTGGCGAAATCTACCCTAACAGGCAATAAGACCCAGTTCAATACTGTCAATAAACACCCTAGACATCTAATCCCTTAGGCTAGGAATGCAAATCTCTAACATCAATTCATTCAAGCATTTTATCAAACACCTTCTGGGTGGAAAAACACCTAAGATCTAATCTCAATTGATCAGAGAGAAATTAGCATTAAGAACACTGATTTAGAAGGGAAATTAAACAATCAACTCTTAAACCACCTAAGAGACTAAGATTCCACCCTAATCTAACCCATCATCAAGAACCCTAATGACTACTCAGAAATCATGAAGAACAACATGATCACAAACCCAGAAATCATAGAAACTTGCATAGATGAAAGAAACAGATAGAGAAAAGATAGAACAGAAGAAATTAACTAAAAATAACAAGTAGAAACCAAATTACAAAGTCTAGAAATCAAGAACAATGAAGAACAGAAGGAAAACTCGAAAATTAGGCATAAAAAAACTCTCTTAGTCTTAATCCAACATTAGGTATTTATATTAAGTCTCAGAAACCCTAAAACGTCATGGGTAAAGTGGTAATAAGCGCTCGGGATGGTCTAGCTCGACCACGTCTGGGTCGAGTGGTGTGCTCGAGCTGATGAGATCAAGACTGTGTTTTTATGTGCCGAGCTCGATCAGGGGCTCGATCTCAGGGGCTCGAGCTCGATCAAGATTCTCCAAGACTCCTCTTTTTCTGTTGCACTCGACCAGGGGCTCGATCTCAGGGGCTCGAGCTCGATCAAGATTCTCCAAGACTCCTCTTTTTGTCTCGTACTCGATCTCTTAGCTCGAGCTGCAGGGGCTCGAGCTTGCTTCTGCATCATCTCCTGCCTTAGCTCGACCCTCCTACTCGACCCTATAGGCCAGAGTCTGCTTCTGCACCATCTCCTGCCTTAGCTCGACCCCTTGACTCGACCCTACAGGCCAGAGTCTGACGTCCAGGACAGCTTCGAGTCTAACTTCTCCAGAATCGCCTGAAAGTACCTGTAACAAGCCAAATATGCAAGATGTATGCAAACCTAATGCAAAACACTCTAAGTATGCAAAACTATAAATAAATGACAAGAACAGGTCAAATAACATGTCTAAATGAATGAATAATGCAAGCTAAAACCATATAAAATGCAGACATATCAACTCCCCCAAACATAGTCTTTGCTTGCCCTCAAGCAAACAGAAGAATAAAAATGGAGAAGAGGTTTGAAAGTGGGGATTCAGAACCAAAACTTGTAGATATAACTGATGATCTCAATGTCCAAGTTACCAATTCTAGAATGCAAAGTTTATGAACTCTACTCAAAAACATTAGCCATACTCTTCACAGCACAAGTTCAATCAAATCTCAACCTAGACATGCATTCAAATCTATCATTCCCCTTAACATTCATTTAAACAGAAACCATGAATCAAGCTATGCACATTCAATGAACTCATTTGGCTAAGGGTAAGGTCAAGAGACAAAGATGGTCCCTTCAGTACGGTTTTATCATTTCAGAACAAGGATCTCTCAATGAGAAGGAATGAGCTTTAGTAGAATGCTAAAGGTAAGAACCAACCTATGCATACAAGAATAGACTCTCATCTACCCAGTCCTACACAAGTGTTCTTAACCTTCAAGTCTAAACCCATAAAGTCATCCTAACTCTACCCTTGACCCTTAGGTTTCCCTTTTTGATTTCTTGGATCAGTTTCATCTTTTCTTTTTGTTTTTGGCTCTAGGAAAGGTTATACAAATACTTCTAGCGGATTGGGGTTTTTCTCATGGGTTTTCATGACCAGCTTGGGCATTTTTCATGTTTTTAAGACTTTAAGCTTTTTGCCCTTTCTATTCTTATACTCGGCACCCCTAATCCTTTACTAGATACTTAGACATTCAGATCATTCCCCTCCTAAGAGCTTTTATCCTTTTCTTTCAATCTTTTCCAAGTTTTTCATTCTTTTCTATCCACAGAACCAACCCCAATACCCAATGATCAAGATCTCACCTAATTCCTATCGATTCGAAAATTGCAAACCAGAACTACATGAGAATCTATCCTTGTCGGCTCAAACCTAACACTTTCTACCAAGCTCATTCAGAAATAGGTCTCACACACTCAAGAAAATAATATCATGGCTTGAAAGAAGGCTAGGCTAAAGGCATGGTAAAACTGTTCTAATGATGAGAACAGCTACTTGGATCAGCAAAGAGTGGTATAAATAGATGAAAGAAAATCCAAGTATGTATATGGTATCCATGAGTTCAGATGCAGTGCATAGGCATGATAGTTATGAGTCAAAATTCAGGTTCAAATAGATAGGGAATGACAGAAAATCACAGCATGCTTCAGCTAAGACTCGATCTAGTTGTGCAATCAGAACATGGTTCAGTCTTACTTCAAGCTCAATATCAAGGCATTAAACAACTAGAAACGAGGGCATTGAAGTCATACAGTTGGATCAGCAAGTTTACAAGGTTTAAATCATCATCATCCCTTATGCATATGCAGCAGCCCTATATGAAACAATCTAGACTCAATCCTAATATGCATATGCAATACTACATGAACACTCTGTTTTTGTGTAATCATTTTCGAAAATTTTCAAAATTTTTTGGTTTTTCTATGCCATAGATGCATGCAAACTCAAGGATGCACAAAATCAAAATAAGAACAGAGAAAACACATCAAACAAATCTTAACCTTCCCCCCCAAACTTAAATCACACAGTCCCTTGTGTGATAAAAATTTGTGAAGAGAGACTAAGAAGCGACAGAAAACAAGAAAAACAATGCATCTAATATATACAGAAAAGGATGGAACAGGTACCTCAAGGCTTGGAGAAGAAGGAGGAGATCGATTCCTCCATACTCTCATGCGTATAGGCGGACTCGAGCTGGGTGGGCTCGAGTTGGTGGCTCGAGTAAGGCGTATAGGTGTGTTCGGCTCAACCTCCGTGCTCGAGCTGACTGCATACCTGAGGATCAGTCACAGAAAGAAGAAAAGTTCAAGAATGTGAGAATAGCTTCAAGAACAGCAACGATATATGAAGAACAAAGGATGAATACTCAAAAACAGCAAGAATCATATAGAGATCGAGTTCGAAAACGAAAGGGAGAGAGATGAGAGAGTGTTTGTGGTGTGAGGAGTGTCTTGCTGCGAGTTGTGTTATATAGACGAGTGGGAGGGGACCAGGAGGAGCGTGTGTGTCGGGATTCAAATTCGAAATTTGGATTTGGGCGCTCAAAGGTGTTGACTCGGCCCGACCACTCGACCACGTGGGCTCGAGCTGACACGCTTCTGACTCGGCCTGACACATTTGACTCGAGCCTCGGACTCGACCTGGTAGGGTCGAGTTAGGTCCACCAGTCAGAAATTCAAATTTTGAAATTTTTTTTTTTTTTTTTTTTTTTTTCTCCTATGGCTCGATCCTAGGGCTCGATCTCAGGGGCTCGAGTCGGATCCTTCCTGTGCGTTTTTGCCTCCTCTTTATGTCCCACTTCTCATACTTACCTGAAATCACACTATCAAGACAAAATCAAACAGCTTAGCACACCTAATTGACGTTTTAAAAACTAAAAGAAAGAAATATGTACAGAGATAGACATGGGACTTCCTCCCAAGTGAGCTTGTTTAAAGTCTCTAAGCTTGACTTCCTTTTTCTTAGGTCTATGGTGGTTCATGGAGGGGAACTGAGGTCTCCTCTGTGATGATCTGACCATGTATGAATGGCTTGACCCCTTGCTCATTCATTGTACTCTCAACTCTATCCTTTTGTACCAGAGATTTCTTATTCTCTTCATAGACCTTTGGGGGTGGAGCTTCATTGACCTTCTCAACTGTGCCAATGTACTGTACTCTCTCATCACGGTAGCCATCATCTTTGATAGTCATTGTGCCACATAGCTCATTAGAAGAAGCTTTTAGTGGGTAATAGGCCATGTCATCCACATTCATAAGAACTACCCTTTGGTTCTTGAAGTCTATGTGTGCACCAGTAGTGTTGAGGAAGGGAGTTCCAAGGAGGAGAGGGAGCTTGTTGGCCTTCTTCATTTCCATAATAACGAAGTCCGTTGGGACTAGACAATCCCCAACTTTAAGTGGGTAATCTTCCAGAAGACCAAGTGGCTTTCGTGAATGAGCGTCTCCAAAAGTGATGGGCGATGGGTGATAAGTGAGGTGTCTTATCCCTAGACTGTCTAACATCTCACGGGACATGACATTCACACTTGAACCAGAGTCACATAGAGCATCCTCAATTGCCAAATCACCAAGAAGGCAGGTTATGGAGAACATACCAGGATTGCCAAGCTTGGGGAGAGACTTAGGCTCAATCTTTGTCGTGCTTGGTGAATCAATGCAATCGACACTACCCTTGTTTGCAACCATGGTTACGTCCTTATACTTCTTGAATCTTTTTGGGAATGGAAGTTTAGGTTTGTAAGGAGGGGGAACAGAGGGTTGTTTCTTTTTCTCTGAAATCACAGTTTTAGGTGCAGGAGGTAGGCTGTCTTGACCCTTCTGGTCGAGCTGTGGGCTCGAGTTGGACGTCTTGGGGGTCTCAGCTCGAGTAGGTGGCTCGAGTTGGGGTGCTCCAGCAGGCGTAAAACTCTTGTCTTGGTCGTTTTTGGAAAGCAGATCCTCCCCATCTTGATCCTCACTGTCCGCAGTGATTGTAAGAGATCCTTCCCTCGCAGGTAACTTTCTTCCACTCCTCAAAGCGATTGTAGTTGTGTTAGCATCGGAACCATAAAGAAAAGCCTCAATTTCTCTAACATCCGCTTCATGATCAGCAATAGGACTTGATTCCATTGAAAATATGGCATTGCAGTACTCCTTGGGGTTCTGAATTGCTTTTCCTGGAAGTTGTCCAATAGGTGCTGTGGAGGAAGTAGATGCAGTGGTTCCCTCCAAATACTTAATCCTGGAGTTCAATGTCTCAATCTTGCTATTGAGAGCGTTGTAGTTGTAGTCCAACTGGGTTTTGAGTTCACCAAATTTCTTGGCTGTTTCAAGTGCTCCAGCTGTTTGACCCTGTAGGAGTTGCTGCAGCAAAGTGTTTGTCTGTTGATCAGGAGCGGTAGAGGACTGAGCGTGGTGAGACTGAAAACCTGGTGGTGGACACAGGGCTCCCTGTTGCTGCGGATGACTCGGATAACACGGTCTAGGGGTGAAGTTCTGCGGCTGATTGTAGGGAATAAAAGGCTTGGACTGAGGTTGTTGCTGAGGTGGGTAGACTTGGTCCTGAGGGTTAGCAACGTTGGTACTCCTGTAGGACAGATTCGGGTTGTTCTGGTAATTGATGAAACCTTTGTTGTACTGACCCTGATTCTGCATATAGCTGACCTCCTCAACACCATCATCCTCCCCATCTTGAACCTGAAAAACTGTATCCTCAGAAGCAAAATGAACCTGTTTCTTCTGTTGTAACAATTGATCCAACTTAGCAGTCAAGGCCTTGATAGCCCTAGTTTGATCATCTGTAGCAATACTTGGCCGGACACTCCTATCATACTCAGCAGTGTAGTTACCATCAGATTGTGCTAGGTTCTCCACAAGAGCCCAGCCAGCATCAACATCTTGGTTGAGGAAATTACCGTTACTGGCGGTATCGAGAAGCATGCGGACCTTTGGGAGAACGCCTCTGTAGAGAGTGCTAAGGAGTGATTCATTGTTGAAACCGTGATGAGGGCATTGAGTAGTGTAGCCCTTGAAACGATCCCAGCATTCATAGAAGCTCTCACCATCTTTCTGAGTGAATCCAGAAATTTCATTCCTCAAGCGCGCTGTCCTGGCATTGGAGAAGAACTTGGCCAGGAAAGCTTTCTTGCAGTCATCCCAGGAAGTGATGGATCCATGGGGTAGAGTCTTTTCCCAGTGATGGGCTCTATCACCAAGAGAGAAGGGAAAGAGCCTTAGCTTGAAACCATCTTCACTGACACCATTGATCTTTGTAAGGCTGCAGAGCCTATCAAACTCATCCAGATGATCAAGAGGGTCCTCCAGAGGTAGTCCATGAAACTTGTTGTTCTGCACCATGGCGATCAAGCTGCTCTTGATCTCGAAATTGTTGTTCTGGACCGTAGGAGGGACAATCCCTTGTCTGTTGGTATGAGTATTGGGAGCATCTCCCGCTCCTATCAAACGGGGCCTTCTTTGATGATGCACATGGTCAGGCTGTGGTGGTGGATTATGATCAGCCATATTTATTGGATCTTGGAGATCTGTGTTGAGAAGTTCACTCGGGTCTCTCAACTGTTGTGGTAGCTTGTGAATATTGTCGATGTATCGGATGAGGTTCTGACTGCCTTTAGATCTCGTTTGCATGCAGGGGGTACAGGACGCGAGGTGCTAGGCTCGAGCAGACGTGTGCAAGACAGGCAGACTCGAGCTGCTAGGCTCGAGCTAGGGTGCTCGAGGCAAGAAACGTCCTGCAAGCCAAAGACAGAAAAAGAAAATCAAAGTGAGTAACAGAGTGTATAGAAAAGAACTTGATCTAGAACGATTTGAAATCCTAAATGTAACAAACAACACCCAAATAAATGGCAACGACGCCAAATTGATATAAGTCAATTCCTTACTAGACCAAGATTTCGTTGCAGTGTAGTAAGGTGTCAATCCATAAGGGCGAAGATATTAACCAAAAAGGATGAGATCAAACCATTCAAGTCAAGTCAAACAAGAACGTATAGGACTCTAACACCCTAGACAGAAATTAGAAACAGAAGCTAAAGCGAATCAAGTCAAGGACTAACAGAAGCAAGGCAATAACAGAAGCAGCGTATAGGGCTAGATGAGAAATCAATCAATGCAAGAGAAGTTCCTAAGGATGGGGTAATCGAACCAGTGTATCCTCTTAGCCTACCCAGGAGGTCTAACAAAACTCAATCAAGCTATTCCCTAGACATCAAACATCACAACCAGTTAAGTCCACTCCCGTGATAAGTAACCTCAAGCTAGACTAGTTCCAGACCCAATCCCTTGGCGAAATCTACCCTAACAGGCAATAAGACCCAGTTCAATACTGTCAATAAACACCCTAGACATCTAATCCCTTAGGCTAGGAATGCAAATCTCTAACATCAATTCATTCAAGCATTTTATCAAACACCTTCTGGGTGGAAAAACACCTAAGATCTAATCTCAATTGATCAGAGAGAAATTAGCATTAAGAACACTGATTTAGAAGGGAAATTAAACAATCAACTCTTAAACCACCTAAGAGACTAAGATTCCACCCTAATCTAACCCATCCTCAAGAACCCTAATGACTACTCAGAAATCATGAAGAACAACATGATCACAAACCCAGAAATCATAGAAACTTGCATAGATGAAAGAAACAGATAGAGAAAAGATAGAACAGAAGGAATTAACTAAAAATAACAAGTAGAAACCAAATTACAAAGTCTAGAAATCAAGAACAATGAAGAACAGAAGGAAAACTCGAAAATTAGGCATAAAACTCTAAAAAAAACTCCCTTAGTCTTAATCCAACATTAGGTATTTATATTAAGTCTCAGAAACCCTAAAACGTCATGGATAAAGTGGTAATAAGCGCTCGGGATGGTCTAGCTCGACCACGTCTGGGTCGAGTGGTGTGCTCGAGCTGATGAGATCAAGACTGTGTTTTTATGTGCCGAGCTCGATCAGGGAGCTCGATCTCAGGGGCTCGAGCTCGATCAAGATTCTCCAAGACTCCTCTTTTTCTGTTGCACTCGACCAGGGGCTCGATCTCAGGGGCTCGAGCTCGATCAAGATTCTCCAAGACTCCTCTTTTTGTCTCGTACTCGATCTCTTAGCTCGAGCTGCAGGGGCTCGAGCTTGCTTCTGCATCATCTCCTGCCTTAGCTCGACCCTCCTACTCGACCCTATAGGCCAGAGTCTGCTTCTGCACCATCTCCTGCCTTAGCTCGACCCCTTGACTCGACCCTACAGGCCAGAGTCTGACGTCCAGGACAGCTTCGAGTCTAACTTCTCCAGAATCGCCTGAAAGTACCTGTAACAAGCCAAATATGCAAGATGTATGCAAACCTAATGCAAAAACTCTAAGTATGCAAAACTATAAATAAATGACAAGAACAGGTCAAATAACATGTCTAAATGAATGAATAATGCAAGCTAAAACCATATAAAATGCAGACATATCATGGTCTCGAGTTAGGACTCGAGTGCCTGGGTCGAGTCTGCGCCAAAGTCTTCGCCTTTGGTTCCACTCGAGTACCCTGGTCGAGTACTCGGTCGAGTTTGGCTCTCCCTTCTTCCTTCTCTCCATTTGGCCTCAACATCTCCAACGTTCCTTGAATGTACCTGATACAGCTCCAAAATGCAATATGCATGCAATCCTAATGTAAAACACTCTAAGTATGCAAAACCGGAAATAAGTGACATGAAATGGTAAGAATATGTTATGAGACAAAGCTAAATGGATGATAAATGCATGTTCAAAACATGTAAAATATAGACAAATCAACTCCCCCAAACTTAGTCTTTGCTTGCCCTCAAGCAAACAGATAAGTATAAGATGGAGGAGAGGTTTGTAGGTGGGGATTCAGAACCAAAGCATGCTGATAAATAGATGATATCAATGTCTAAGTTGCTAGTTCTAGAATGCAAGATGTTTGAACTCTACTCAAAAACTTTAGCCATACTCTTCACAACACAATTTCGATAAGTTTTAATCTAGACATGCATTCAAATCTATCATTCCCTTTAACATTCAATTAAGCAGAAACCATGAATCAAACTATGCACATTCAATGAACTCATTTGGCTGAAGGTAAGGTTAAGAGACAAAAATGGTCCCTTTCATATGGTTTAATCATTTCAAAACAGGGATCACTCAAGAAAAGAAATGAGCTTTAGCAGAATGCTAAAGGTAAGGACCAACCTATGCATACAAGGATCGATTTTCATCTACCCAATGATACACAAGTGATCTTAATCCTCTTAGTTTTAAACCCAGAAAAAAAAATATTTTATTTCTACCCTTAACTCTTGGCACTCATTTTTCTGCCTTGAACTTTTTCTTGGATCAAACTCATTCTCTTCTTCTCTTGTTCTTGTTCTAAGGAGAGGCTCTTAAGACTTCTAGCGGATTAGGCTTTCTGCCTTTCTTTCCCTTTTTCTCTTCTTAGCACAGCCCCAAATCCTTTACTAGATCAATTTACTTTCAGTTTTTCCTCTCCTAAAGACTTTTAACCCTTTTCTTTTTCTTTCATCTTTATCTATATTTTTCTTTTTGCAGAACCAAGCCCTATACCCAATAATCAAGTTCCCACCTAGTCCTATCTGATTCGAAAATTACAAATCAGAACTACATGAGACTCTATCCTTGTCGGCTCAAACCTAACATTTTTTGCCAAGCTCATTCAAAAATAGGCCTTACACGCTCAATAGAGTAAACATGATTTGAAAGAAGGCTAGGTTAATGGTAAGGAAACTGTTCTAAAGATAAGAATAGCTACTTGGATTAGCAAGAGTGGGAAACAGGTGAAAGAAAATCCAAGTATGTATGTGGTATCCATGAGTTCATATGCAATACATTAACAAGATAATTACAAGTCAAATTCAGGTTCGATTAGGTAGGGGACGGTGTCAAATCACAGCATGCTTCAAACAAGACTAATCTAGTTGTGCATTGAAAGTATGGTGCAGTCTTACTTCAAGTTCATTCATAATGCATTAGACAACTAGAAACGAGGGCATTGAGATTATCTTATTGAATCAGCACGCTTACAAGGTTATAATCATCATAATCCCCTATGCATATGCAAAATCCTTATATGAAAAGAATCTAGACTCAATCCTAAAATGCAAATGCAACTACATGAACACTCTATTTTTTTTTTCGAAATTTTTTCAAATTTGTTTGGTTTTTCTATGCATTAGATGTATGCAAACTCAAATATGCATAAAATTGAAAAATAAGAACACAATAAACATGTCAAACACAGCTTAAGCCCTCCCCCAAACTTAAATTACACAGTCTCTTGTGTAATAAAAATCTGAAGGATGGGTTAAGAAACAACAAAAAATGAAAAAAATATGCAAATGATATGTACAAGAATAGATGGAGCTGGTATCTCAAGGGTTGGAGAAGAAAGAGGTTACGGATTCCTCCATGCTCTCCCTGGTGTAGACAGGCCGGTATGATGGCTCGACCACTGACTCGACCTAGGCTGGTCGAGTCTGTCATGTTCCCTTATCGGAATTCAAATTTGAACCTTGGCGCCACCTTGACTCGACCCACGAACTCGAGTGGGGCCGGTCGAGTCTGTAACTTGTCTTGTCTTTTCCTTCTTTTCTTCATCATTTAACCCTCACACTCTCCTCTTATAACACCTGTAGACCAAAAACACACAAGCAACACATTACACACCAACACCAAAAATAACAAAGATACCAAAATTTTGAAGCATTATGTACATAGATAGACATGGGACTTTCTCCCAAGTGAGCTTCTTTAAAGTCTCTAAGCTTGATTTCCTTTTTGTTTCTCAGGCTTGGAGAAGTTCATCCAGAGGGATTGAGGTTCCCTCTGGGATGATGCAGTCAGCCATGTATGGTTTGAGCCTTTGCCCGTTCACTATAAACTCGGTTTCATTTTTTCCAATCAAAGTAACTGCTCCATAGGGTGAAACTTCCTTGATGCTAAACGGTCCTGACCATCTAGACTTCAGTTTCCTGGGAAACAACTTGAGCCTAGAGTTGAAAAAAAGAACCTGATCACCAATCTTGAACTCTTTGTGCAGAATCTTCCTGTCATGGAAAGCTTTAGTTCTTTCTTTGTACACCTTAAAGCTCTCATAAGCTTCCAGCCTGATCTCATCTAGTTCATGCAAATCCATGGCTCTCTTCTCCTGAGCAGTCTTAATATCTAGGTTCAGAAGTTTTGTTGTCTATAGTGCCTTGTATTCGATCTCAACTGGTAGATGGCAAGCTTTACCGTAGAGTAGTTGGAATGGCATTCTCCCAATTAGCATTTTAAACGCAGTTCGATACGCCCAAAGAGTCTCATCAAGCTTAGCAGACCAATCTCTCTTTGAAACCGCCACTACCCTTGCCAGAATAGCCTTGATTTGCCTGTTGGACACTTCTACTTGCCCACTGGTCTGAGGATGATAGGGTGTAGCTACCTTGTGCTTTACCCCGTGCTTCTTCAGCAGATTCTCGAAGAGTTTGTTGATGAAGTGAAACCCTCCATCGCTGATTACTACCCTTGGTACTCCAAATATGGGGAAAATGACACTCTTGAACATCTTCAAAACAATCTTAGCATCATTAGTAGGGCAGGCTATTGCTTCAACCCATTTTAAGACATAGTCAACAGCCACCAAGATGTAGTTGTTCCCATAAGACGGTGGGTTGAAAGGCCCCATGAAGTCAATACCCCACATATCAAACACTTCAACTTCGAGAATCGGGTTAGGAGGCATCTCGTTCCTTCTACTTATGTTCCCCATTCGCTGGCAAGGATCATACTTGGCAATGAACACGTGAGCATCCTTAAACATTGATGGCCACCATAAACCTGCTTGGAGTATCTTCTGGACAGTCTTGAAAGTAGCAAAGTGACCTCCATAAACAAAATCATGGCAATGCTCCAAAACTCCCCTTGTTTCTTCTTCAGCTATGCATCTCCTAAAAAGACCATCTGAACCTCTCTTGTATAGGTATGGTTTATCCCAGAAGTAATGGTTTACATCTGTCAAAAACTTCTTTCTCCTGTAAGTATCCAGACTTGTAGGGATTTCGCCGCTTACAAGGTAATTTATGAAATCTGCGTACCAGGACAACTTCTCTTCTTCTAGCACCTTGACTTCATTAATATTAACAACATCATGATAATCCTTTATGGCAGTCTTGATAACCATGAGCTGCTCTTCAGGCATGGTATCATCAATTGGCAATGCATCTTCTATCCTCATCCTTGACAAGTGATCAGCTACCCCATTTTCTATGCCTTTTTTGTCAACAATCTCCATGTCGAACTCTTGAAGCAAAAGGATCCATCTGAAAAGCCTTGGCTTAGTCTCCTTCTTTGCATAGATGTGTCTTAGTGCTGCATGATCGGTGTAGACTATTACCTTGGAACCCACTAGATAGCTTCTGAACTTCTCGAAAGCAAATACAACAGCTAGTGACTCTTTCTCCGTTGTTGCATACCTCCCTTGAGCTTCATCTAGTGTTCTGCTTGCATAATATATCACATGCATCTTCTTCTCTATCCTTTGTCCCAAAACAGCTCCCACAGCATAGTCCGAGGTATCACACATGATTTCGAACGGATAGTACCAATTTGGTGCTTGGACTATTGGGGTTGTGACCAAAGCTTCCTTAATCAGCTGAAAAGCCCTCAAGCACTCAGAATCAAAGTTGAACTCTTGCTCCTTGCATAGCAGTCTAGTGAGTGATCTGGCTATTTTTGAGAAATCTTTGATGAACCGCCTGTAGAACCTAGCGTGTCCAAGGAAACTCCTGATATCCTTGACGTTCTTAGGTGGTTGCAACTGCATCATCACATCAATCTTGGCTTTTCCTACCTCTATCCTATTCTCAGAAATCTTGTGCCCCAAGACAATCCTTTTTCTGACCATAAAATGACATTTCTCCCAATTCAGAACCAGATTTGTCTCTTTACACCTAGTCAGCACCCTGCATAGATTCAACAAACAGGAGGAGAAAGAGGAGCCATACACGGAGAAGTCATCCATGAATACCTCCACAGTCTCCTCGATTAAATCTGAGAATATAAAAGTCATACATCTCTGAAAAGTAGCTGGTGCATTACAAAGACCAAAAAGCATTCTCCTATATGCAAACGTTCCATATGGGCAAGTGAAAGTAGTTTTTTTTTTATCATTAGGGTGTATAGGGATTTGAAAGAAACCACTATACCCATCTAAAAAACAGTAATAAGGATGATTTCCAAGCCTTTCTAACATCTGGTCAAGGAATGGCAACAGGAAATGATCCTTTCTAGATGCAGCATTTAACTTTTTGTAATCAATGCATATCCTATGACCAGTGATAGTCCTAGTGGGTATGAGCTCATATTTATCATTCCTTATTACAGTTATACCCCCTTTTTTAGGAACACAATGCACAGGAGAGATCCAAGTACTATCAGATATATGATAGATTATTCCAGCTTCTAGGAACTTAAGGATTTCCTTCCTAACCACCTCTTTCAAATTTGGATTCAATCTTCTCTGAGGTTCAATGCTAGCATATGATTAATTTTTAAGATGAATTCTATGAGTACATAAGCTAGGTGAAATTCCTTTAATGTCATCTAGAGAATACCCAATGGCTTTTCTCAATTTCCTCAATTCAGTCAACAGCAAATGCAACTCATCATCATTAAGTTTATCATTGACTATGATTGGGTATGTGGAGTTAGGTCCTAGGAAAGCGTACCCTAGCCTTGTAAAAAGTGGTTTGAGGTCTACCTTGGGTGCTTTGAGTTCTGACCAGTCGATGGATGCAGGAAGGCTTGACTCTACCTGGGGCTCGAGTTGCTTGGTCGAGTCAGTGGTAGGTGATGGGCTGACTCGAACTGGCAGATCAAGTCTGCTGGCCGAGTTTGTACATTCTGCAGCAAAAATCTCTCCTTCAACCCCAATCAAATCTTCAAAGACTTCTAACCCTTCTATAGCCTTATGTGAGTCTAATATCATCTCATAGCCTAAGGTCTCATTGTAGAGGTACCCATCTTTGCCACTCTTTGTCAAAGCAGTTTGAAGGTGATCTTCTTCATTAAACTCCTCCAGAAGTTCATCAGCAAGTTGATCCATTTCTTCAATCCAAAAGATCTGCCCGTCTATTGCAAATTTTCTCATTGTGTCTTTGATGTCAAATGTCATTTTGAAGTCTTTTCCCATATTAAGATGAATCTTTCCCTTTCGAACATCAATGACTGCTTCAGCTGTAGCCAAGAAAGGTCTTCCTAGAATCAGAGGGTCTCTCGGTTCTTCATCCATTTACAATACTATGAAATCCGTGGGTATTTCAACAATTCCAACCCTTAGAGGTAGATCTTCTAACATGCCATGAGGAGTTCTAACAGACCTGTCAGCTAGGACCAAAGAGATATTACAAGCTTTGTATTTGCTAAACCCTAACCTCTTAGCCACTGAGAGTGGCATGAGGCTGATAGATGCTCCAAGATCATAAAGGCAATTCTTGAAAATCAGTGGACTTAAAGAGCATGAGAGAGTGAACGAACCGGGGTCACCTTGATAAACCTTCTTCTGTATAATGGCACTGCATTCTTCAGTTAAGACCACCATACCTTGAATCTCCTTTACTCTCTCATTTAGTGCATCCTTCAAGAATTTCTAATATGGAGGTATAAGTGCAAAGGCATCCAGAAGAGGCATCCTAACCTCGATTTTTCTCATATGCTTATCAAAAAGTGCTCTATACTTCTCCAATTTCTCCTTCTTGAATCTTTCTGGGAAGGGAAGTTTAGGTTTGTAAGGAGGGGGACAAAGGGTTCTTTCTTTTCCTCAGAAGCAACTGGTTTTTCAGCAGGTGGTGTGCTGACTCGACCTGGTTTGAGTTGGTTGGTCGAGTCTGTCAGTCGAGTCTTGCTTCTTAGCTAGGCCTTCTTTGCGATTCAAATCTTCCCCATCTTCGTTGTCACTATCCGAAGTGACCGGAATGGAACCCTCCTTTGTAGGTAACTCTCTTCCACTCCTTAAGGTGATGGCATTGATGTGAGCAAAGTCTTTGGGGTTCTGTACTGCTTTTCCTGAAAGTTGTCCAATAAGCTTGGTGGAAGAAGTAGATGCATTGTTGTTCTCCAAGTATTTAATTTTGGAGTTCAATGTCTCAAGCTTGCTGTTGAAATCATTGTATGTGTAATCCATCTTGGTTTTGACTTCACCAGATTTCTTAGCTGCTTCCAGCGCACCAGCTGCTTCCAGCGCACCAGCTGCTTGACCTTGTAGAAGTTGTTGCAGCATGTTTATCATCTGTTGATCCTGAGCGGTAGAAGACTGAGCTTGGTGATTTTGAAAACCAGGTGGTGGACCTGTGACTCCATGTTGCCGATAGCTTCCCTGCTAGTGCTGCTTAGGGTTAAAACTCTGATGTTGATTATAAAAAACAAATGACTTGGTCGGAGTCGGTTGTTGCTGAGGCGGGTAGACTTGATCCTGTGGGTTGGCAACGTTGGTGCTCCGGTATGATAAATTCGGGTTGTTGTTATAGTTGATGAAGCCTTTGTTGTATCCTCTTTGATTCTGAACATAGCTGACTTTTTCCATACCAGTACTCTCCCCATCTTGAACCTGAAAGATCTCGTCCTCATCTGCAAAGTGAACCTGCTTGTGTTGGGTAAGTAGGAGTTTATCGAGTTTGGCATTCAAAGCTTTGATTTTTTTCCTAGTCTTCTCCGCAGAATCAACACTGCCCCTCACGCTTCGGTCATATTCTGCAGTGTAGTTTCCATCTGATTGAGCAAGGTTCTCCACAAGTTCCTAGCCGTCATCGACATCTTTGTTGAGGAAGTTGCCATTGCTTGCTGTATCAAGAACCATCCTGACCTTTGGGAGAACTTCTCTTTAAAGGGTGCTGAGTAGGGACTCATTGTTGAAACCATGGTGAAGGCATTGAGTAGTGTAGCCTTTGAATCTTTTCCAGGATTCGCAGAAAGTCTCCCCATCCTTCTGGGTAAATCCGGATATCTTATTTCGGAGGCGAGCTGTCCGAGCATTGGAGAAGAATTGGCAAGGAAAGTTTTCTTGCAGTCATCCCATGAAGTGATTGAGCCATGGGATAGATTTTTCTCCCACAGATGGGCTTTGTCACCAAGAGAGAATGGGAAAAGTCGAAGTTTAAAGTCATCTTCACTGACCCCATTGATTTTGGTGAGGCTGCATAGCCTATCAAACTCGTCTAAGTGATCTAGAGGATCCTCCATAGGCAGCCCATGGAATTTGTTGCTTTGCACCATAGCTATCAAACCACTCTTGGTTACCGTGACATAATTCCAAAAATAGCTCGATAATGGGATGTTTGGCTACGACTCAAAACTTGTCCAAAGGTTATTATTGAGTGAGTCTTCGAGCTGAGCTTTAGTGGCTAAGTGATTAACGTGTGAAGTGTTGTTGGTGAAGTTTCTCGGTAAAGATCATCTCGAAATGGGAGTGGCTGGTTTGGTGCGATGATAATTGATCTTCTAGTTGATGGATTGAGGTTTAGAAGGAATAAACCATAGAAGATTGTCTCTTCTTTATCCATGACTTTCTCCCCAAGGAAGATCCTCTCCCCTTTATCCTTGGCTAGACAATCATGTCCGTTGATACCCGTTGATGTCGACTTGATGTCCATATCATACCCTCTTCCTTGAAAAAGTTTCGAACTTGAAACTTGTAAACCTATAACAAGAGAGAGAAAATTAGCTTTCATTCGAAGTTGTGACTCTATGGCCTTACCTCGGTGTTGAAGAGGAGTGATGTTGCTTGGTGCGTCGGGTGGTACTGCCTTAAGTAACATCGAATGGTGAGCTCCTTTAGCTGTGTTCAGCTCGAGTGTGGGTATGTGTTAGATGGTTCTCTCAGTTGGTTCCTTCCTGGTTTGGATCACTTGTATACTACCAACATCTTCATTGGTTTTTGCCGTTATTGCTCCATGTGCTATAAGTTGCTCAGTTGATATAGACAAGTGCATCATATCGTTGAAGTCATAAGGTAAATAATATTTTTTAGTAAATAAACTTACTTTGGTGGTGAAGAGTGACTTCTTCTTTGCTTGCATAACACGTACTTCAGTTTTATCCAATGGTGCTAACGTGAACTTACGATTGTTGTGGCTGAAGGAGTAATGGTTTGTTCGCCCATTATGTGAAATTTCACGATCATATTTCCATGGTCTACCTAGTAGGATATGACCAGCTTGCATCGGTGCAATGTCACACACAATCTGGTCTTGATATTGACTGATTGAAAAGGTTATCTCTACTTGCTTCGCTACTTTAATCTCCTCACTATCGTTTAACCACTTGAGTTTGTATGGTCTTGGGTGTTTCATGGTAATCAAATCTAGCTTTTCAACAAGAGTAGAGCTAGCAATATTAGTGCAAGAGCCACTATCCACAATCAAATGATATACCTTGTCTTTGATGTTGCATCGCGAATGGAATAAGTTGTTTCTTTGTTCCGTTTCTTTTTGGAGTGGCTGGGACATTAAGACCCTTCGGAGCACTAACAATTCTCCTTCTTCTGGATATGCAATGATTGTGTCATTAGAATCCGCTTGTTCATCCTCATCTTGTGAATCATATCCATTCGGAGTCATGATCATGATCCTTTTGTTGTCTTTTTCTTGATTTGATGTTCAATTTTTACAGCTAGGTGAAGAAGCTCTTCTAGGTCGTGGTAGTTGTGGCGTTCTACCTTTCTTGATATGCGTTCTTACAAACCATCTACAAACTAAGCCATCAAAGACTCCTCGGATTCTGTGGAGTCAAGTTGGTTTCTCAAGGATTCGAACTCCTCGTAGTAGTCCTCCACACTTTTATGTCCCTAAAACATTGTTGTAAGTCTCTATGATAATGTGGTAGCACATACATTTTGCGGAAATAGAACTTCAAGTCTCTCCAATAGTTAACGTGAGGGTAGTTGTGCCTTCTCCTCTCAGCTACCCCTCTGTCCCACCAAGCTAAAGCATGATCCGGGAGACTAGCTGTTGCAAGTGCAAACTTTCGGGTCTCATTATAGCCATAATACTCAAAAATGCACTCCATTCGTCTCTCCCAATCAAGATATGCAGTTGGGTCTACTTTTCCCGCAAAAGTAGGTGGAGTTAGTTTCACATCATGGAATTACTGGTTAGGATCACCATCTCGTATCTTGTTGCGGTGGATAGGATCTCTCCATTCTTGTTGCGCCAAGGGTTCTTCAGCTGGTGGTTCATCAAGTGGTGGATCTCCTTCGGATTTGCTTGTTGTCTCGCCACATCTGGTTGCTGATTGTTGTTATTGTTGGCTGGAACATGAACGTTGCGGATGGCTCCAAATGCCCTAGTTAGTGGAGCTGGTGGTTGTTCCATTTGGTCAAGACGGGTAATACAACCATTGATGACAGTCCTCATAGCGGTCAGATCAGTCCTTAGGGCATTGATGGTTGTTGTTAGAGCTGCAAGCATGCTTACCATGTCTTGTGGGACTATTTCTCTCATCTTAGGTACCTTGCAACAAAGAAGTCAACACAATAATCAAATTCACTTCAAATTGCCAAAACGAAACAAAGAACACGATTTGAATTTTTTTTTTTTTTTTTTGTGACGTGAATGCTGTGCTGATTATGGAATCGGGAAATTGATTTAAAAGACTAAGGCATCAAAGCAAGTTTCTTATTCTAATAGATTTGAGATACTACCTCAAATAAAATATGGAAACTATTTTGATTGCACAACTTAGTGCATCTTTTAGCTCTGGAAAATTATTTTTTTGAGAACTAAACATAGAATAAGAACGATCCAGGACAGTAAACACAAAGCGATTTGGAACAATTAACAAAACATTTCTACCAGATTAACAACCTAGCAACAATCGATTTTTATCTCTTCTTCTTTCTTTTATTTTAACTTAGGGAAACAAATAACAATGCGAACAAAATAATGAACGATTTTTTTTTTTTTGGATATAGAATTGAAACAGATCAGAAACAAATTAAAAAAACTGAGAAAAGGATTGAATAAACCTGAGGATAGGAGCGTTTAACCTCTGATACCAATGATACAAGCATCGAAATCCACCAAAAACTTGATGCACACAGAAGCAGAAACTCAACAGCTTGAGATGGAAAGATGAAAGATGATCGTAACCGTTTCATGATTGAGTCCACAATCACATGAACAAGACATGTTCTAAGGACTATCTCCTCACAAAAAACAAGTCTCCAACGCGAACCCTAAGTGAATAAATCCACAAGACACAAAAGGAACTCGTAAACGAATCAAAGCACAAAGCGTTGAAACAAAACAAAATTTTCTTATTGATAAAAGCGTGAACTAAAAGTATAAATCAGTGGAGCTTATATAGGCTCAAAGATGTGACCTCCAATGGTCTAGAAAGAAATACAAAAGGAAAAAAAATAATTTAGGGCTTGAACAGATCGTACTCTTGAAGACACTAGCCGTTAGGGTTTAATGGAGGCGATTCTAGAAGTGAAGGCTGAAGGTCGCTTAGGTCTTTGAGGTTGCTGTGGATGTTGAGGATTAGCTTGGATGGATAGAGGGCCTGGATTAAAAGAAGAAGATTCGCCCCAAACAGAAAAGGAAGTCCCATGTTCAAAAAAGGAAAATTCCATCTTTCTTGGAGATTTATATGCAAATAGACGTGGTGTTGTCATGGGAGCTTGTAAACATCGAGTAGTCTCTTGAGGGTGATGAGAAACAGCTGGAATTCGTCTCCAATTAGATCAGGTGGCTTGCTTAACTCGAACCGAACGGTTTGGCCGATTTGGTGCTGAATTGGTGACCGTGACATAATTCCAAGAATAGCTCGATAATGAGTGATAACATCGTATTTTACATGCTTTCATGCATTCATTTAGTGTATTTTTATGTGTTTCTAACTTACATTTAAGATAGTTTTAGTGCATTTGCATTTGTTTATGTGTTTATAGGTACTTGGAGGAAATCATACACTTTCATAGTATTTTGGGACCTTACGAAGCTATAGGGACCTTGGAGCTACTTGTCGGGGCCAAGAACATTATGAAAAAACATCTCAAGAGCCTCACAAAGGAAGCAGCAGCCCTTGCATCAACCGTGGCTAGTCGACGCCCATCCCTGAGCAAGCCATCGACAATCAGCATCGACCGTGGCTTGTAGATGCTCTGCCTCAGACCTGAATTTGAAGCCTGACAAAGACTATCGATGTAAGCATCGACCTGGGTTCATCGACGCCTGGCCTGGAGAAGCCCATCGACCACAAGCATCGACTGTGGCTCATCGATGCTAAGTCATTGTGCAAAAAAAGAAACTTCAGTTAATACTAAATGCAACTTAAGGAAAGCTTTGGGTCAAGTTTAAGAGCTTCCAGAGCCTTCTAAGGATGTCCTAGACCCCTCCAAGCCACCTAAACTATATATAAACACATGTTCCCTCATTATAAAGGAGTTTCTCTTGGCCCTTTTTGGCCACTTTTGAGAACCACCATTTATGTTTTTATAAAAGTTCTTTTGTTTTTCTTCTTGTTTTCACTGCTTTATTTTATTTACTGCTTTTTTTATTGTTTATCATGTCTTCCTACTCATATCCTGTTGTCACCCTCAGAGGTATGAGTGAGTAGATCCTTTAGATCTTTGGGGTAGAGATCGATGATGGGATTTATGTTATAGGATTTCATATGTTTTATGTTCTTAATCCATTTTAGCTACTCTAATATTCAATCTTAATGCTAAGCTATGTCCTACGGGATGTGCTTAAGGTTATAACCAAATCAGTAGATGAGATTATACGAATAGAAGTCCTTAGCACCACAAGAGTGGGTTAAAACTTCAGATCTGAATATTATGGAGTATAAGCTATGGTCGAGTTTGTTGTTTGGTAGAGTTAATCATTGATCTAGCCCTAGCTAAGTTAGATTAAAATCTTAGAAGCACTTCACCACGAGAGTGGGTTGTGTTTCGGAAATAGATTTATCAATCACTTCGTGTATCCAAAAAACACAAGGTTGTTTGGTTATGACATATCAAACGGAAGTTTAGGAGCACTTAGTATTCGATGATGGGATTGCGTGAAAGTCGCCACGAGAGTGGGTCTGACATAGTGACTAGCATACTACGAGAGTGGACTAGTTTAATTTTGATATCCCTAAAATGACAAACACAAACTTAATTGGTAAAAACACAAATCCTAAATATAGACTTCTTGAAATCATTCTCATTCGTCCTAAAGATTTATTGGTATTGATTTTAATTTAAGTTATTTTAATTTAAGTTATTTTATAATTTGGTTATTTAATTTATGGACCTTATTTTCTGTTATTTTTTTTATGCACTTTAATTTATGCTATTTAATTTATGCACTTTAATTTCTGTAATTTATATTTCTGTAATTTATATTTTCGCACTTTATATTTCTGTAATTTATTTTCCGCTATTTAATTTACGCAATTTACTTTCTGCATTTTTATTTTATGCAATTTAATTTATGCAATTTACTTTGTGCAATTTACTTTACGCAATTTATTTTTAATAATTTAATTATCGCTTATTTAAATTATTGCTTATCTAAATTATTGCTTATTTATTCTATGCATTTTAGATAATATAACTAAAACCCAAAACAATTACAATTCACCTAAATTATATTAATTCATACAATCTCTGCGTGTTATTCACTGTCTCTGTGGATCAATCTCGTTTGTACTACAACTGCATTTAATCGTGCACTTGCGGTCACATCGGGTTAAACTCTCGAGACTACTCTTTAGTAGCGCTCGGATGAAACCTGAGAAGAGGTGAAACAAAATCCCTCCTTGTGTCAATGGGATGTTTGGCTATGACTCATGAAATAGCAGATTTTTATAAGTTGCTATCTGTCAAATGCCTTAATGCATATTCATGTCATTGTAATACAGAAAGGTATCAATCCAAATGGGTGTGATATTAACCAAGAAGGATGCAATCAAATAGTTTAAATCAAGCCAAGCAAGTAATAAGGTGAAAAACTATCAATCTAAACAGAAAACTAGAAACAGAGACTCCTACCAAGATAACAGAATGAAAACAGAGCAAAAACAGAGCAATAGAAATCTAAAGGATGGTTTAAGAAACAACAAAAAACACTAACCAAAATGCAAATGATATATATAAGAATGGATAGAACAGGTACCTCAAGGGTTGGAGAAAAAGGAGGAGATCGAGTCCTCCATGCTCTCACGCGTATAGGTTGACTCAACCTGGGTGTGCTCGAGCTGATGGCTCGATCACATGGCTCGAGTTTGGTGCTCGAGTCAAGCCATTCCTGTGCGTTTTTGCCTCCTTTTCATGATTCACCTCTCATACTTTCCTGAAATCACACAATCAAGACAAAATCAAACGGCTTAGCACACTTATTTGACGTTTCAAAAACTAAACCAAAGAAATATGTACAGAGATAGACATGGGACTTCCTCCCAAGTGAGCTTGTTTATACTCACTAAGCTTGACTTCTGATATGTCTGCATTTTATATGGTTTTAGCTTGCATTATTCATTCATTTAGCCTTCTTTAATAGCTTGTTCTTAGCATTTATCTCTAGTTTTGCATACTTAGAGTGTTTTGCATTAGGATCGCATGCATTTTGCATTTTGGACTTGTTTCAGGTGCATTCAAGGGATGTTGGAGATGTTGAAGTCAAATGAAGAAAAAGGAGAGTTTAACTCGACCAGAAACTCGAAGGAGACTGACTCTAGCACCCAGCTCAAGCAAGATGGTCGAGCTAGTGCATTCTGCACCAAAAACTGCACTTTGAGACTGACTCTAGCAAGCCTGATCGAGTCCATGATCGAGCTAGGCATAAAGATGCAATCTTGAAGTTTCTAAAGCCCAGCTCGACCCCCATGATCGAGCCCGTGATCGAGTCCAAGGAAAAAAGAGCCGTCTTGAAGTTTTTGGACCTAGCTCGACCGCCCGTGGTCGAGCTCATGATCGAGTCTGGTGAATAAAAATGCAATCTTGATTTAAACCCAGCTCGACCACCCAGCTCGACCCCCATGGTCGAGCTGTACCTTATCCGCACATTTTTGCTATTTTGCCCATGGCGTTTTTAGGGTTTTAAGACTTAGTATAAATACTCTCTAAGATGTTTAAGAGAGAGAACGCGTTTTTAGGCAGAAATTAGGTTTTCTTAAGTGTTCTTCATCTGTTCTTGCTTTCTGGATCCTATATCTTTGATTCCACTGAGTATTTGTGTTTGAATCTTTCTATTCTATCTCTTCTCTTCCTTATCTTTCTACTTATGCAATTTATTTTGATTTCTGGGTTTGTGATTATGTTGTTCTTCATGGTTTCTGAGTAGTCATTAGGGTTCTTAAGGATGGGTTAGATTAGGTGTAGAATCTTAGTCTTCTAGGTGGTTTAAGAGTAGATTGTTTGACTTCCCTTCTAAATCAGTGTTCTTAATGCTAATTTCTCTCTGATCAATTGAGATTAGAGCTTAGGTGTTTTTCCGCCCAGAAGGTGTTTGATAAAATGCTTGACTGAACTGATGTTAGAGATTTGCATACCTAGCCTAAGGGATTAGTTGTCTAGGGTGTTTATTGACAATATTGAACTGAATCTTAATGCCTGCTAGGGTAGATTTCGCTAAGAGATTGGGTCTGGAACTAGTCTAGCTTGAGGTTACTTATCACGAGAGTGGACTTAACTGGTTGTGATGTTTGATGTCTAGGGAATAGCTTGATTGCGTTTGTTAAACCATCTAGGTAGATTAAGAGGATGCACCAAGTCAATTACCCCATCCTTAGGACCTGCTCTGTTCTTGATTGATTTTCTTGTTCTGTTTTTGTTCTGTTTCTATTCTGTTTATTGTCTCCGCTTTACTCTGTTTCTGTTCTGTTTTCATTCTGTTTTATGTTCTGTTTTAGTTTCTGTCATCGCTTTTGATTTCCTTTTGATAGTTTCTAGTTTCACTTTCTCACTGCTTGTTTGGCTTGACTTAGAGTGTTTGATTGCATCCTTCTTGGTTAATATCGCACCCATTTGGATTGACACCTTTCTGTATTACAATGACATGAAAATGCATTAAGGCATTTGACAGATAGCGAAAACGCAAAAACTAGCTATTTCAACTTCCTGTTTTGCTTAGGCAGTGGAAGGCTCATCCAGAGGAATCGAAGTTCCTTCTGGAATGATGGTATCAGCTAGATAGGGCTTGAGCCTCTGTCCGTTCACAGTGAATTCGTTTCCGCCTTTTCCAAATAAGGTGACTGCTCCGTAGGGTGAAACTTCTTTGACGGAGAACGGTCTGGACCATCTAGACTTGAGCTCCCGAAAACAGATTGAGTCTAGAATTGAAAAAGAGGACTTGATCATCAGCCTTGAACTCTTTGTGCAAGATCCTCTTGTCATGGAAGGCCTTGGTCCTCTCTTTGTAGACCTTAGAACTCTCATAAGCATCCAACCTTATCTCCTCCAGCTCATGCAGGTCCAATACTCTCTTTTCCTGGGCAGGCTGGATATCCAAGTTCAGAAGTTTTGTTGCCCATAACGCCTTGTACTCAACCTCAACAGGTAGATGACAAGCCATGCCATAGAGGAACTGGAATGGTGTTCTCCCAATAGGGTTTTGAATGCAGCCTGTACGCCTAGAGAGTCTCATCAAGCTTAGTAGACCAATCTCTCCTTGAAACGCCCACTACTCTAGCCAAGATGGCTTTGATCTGCTTGTTAGACACCTCCACTTGACCACTAGTCTGGGGGTGATATGGTGTAGCCACCTTGTGTTTGACCCCATGTTTCTTCAGAAGATTTTCAAAGAGCTTGTTGATGAAGTGAGATCCCCCATCACTGATAACAACTCTTGGCACACCAAATCGGGGGAAAATGATGCTCTTGAACATCTTTAGAACTACCTTTGCATCATTGCTAGGACAAGCTATGGCTTCAACCCACTTCGAGACATAATCAACAGCCACTAAGATGTAGTTGTTCCCATAAGATGGTGGGTTAAAAGGCCCCATGAAATCGATGCCCGACACATCAAATACTTCAACTTCCAGAATTGGGTTCTAAGGCATCTCATTCCTTCTACTGATGTTGCCCATTCTCTGACAAGGATCACACTTGGTGATAAAAGCTTGAGCATCCTTGAACATCGATGGCCACCATAAACCTGCTTGCAACACCTTCTGCGCAGTCTTGAATATGGCGAAGTGACCCCCATATATTGAACTGTGGCAATGCTCTAGAACTTCCCTTACCTCTTCTTCAGCTATGCACCTCCTGAATAGACCATCAGAACATCTCTTGTATAAGTAGGGCTCATCCCAGAAGTAGTGGTTCACATCCCTCAGAAACTTATTTTTCCTGTAAGCATCAAGACCTTCAGGAATTTTGCCGCTTACAAGGTAATTGGCAAAGTCTGCATACCAGGGCCTTTTTTCTTATATTATCATGATAACTTCCATGAATTGTTCATCAGACATGGAATCTTCAATTGGTGCTGCATCATCAATCCTCATCTTTGACAAGTGATCCGCTACACCATTCTCTATACCCTTCTTGTCGACAATCTCCATGTCAAACTCCTGAAGCAAAAGGATCCATCTGAGCAGTCTTGGCTTAGTCTCCTTCTTAGCATAAATATGCCTGAGTGCTGCATGGTCTGTGTAGACTATCACCTTGGAACCCACTAGGTAGCTTCTGAACTTCTCAAAAGCAAAGACAACAGCGAGTAACTCCTTCTCCGTCGTTGCATATCTCCCTTGAGCTTCATCAAGTGTTCTGCTTGCATAATAGATTACATGCAGCTTCTTGTCAATCTTTTGACCCAGAACGGCCCCCACAGCATAATCCGAAGCATCACACATGATTTCGAACGGATAGTCCCAGTTTGGTGCTTGGACTAGTGGAGCTGAGACTAGAGCTTCCTTTATCAGCTGGAAAGCTTTCAAACACTCAGAATCAAAGATGAACTCTTGTTCCTTGCACAGTAGCCTAGTAAGCGGTCTAGCTATTTTCGAAAAGTCTTTGATAAACCACCTATAGAACCCAACATGACTCAAGAAACATCTGATATCCTTGACGTTCTTGGGTGGCTGCAACTGCATCATCACATCAACCTTGGCTTTATCTACCTCTATACCATTCTCAGAAATTCTGTGCCCCAAGATAATCCCTTCTCTGACCATGAAATGGCATTTCTCCCAATTGAAAACTAGATTTGTCTCTTCACACCTAGCAAGCACCCTGAAAAGATTAAATAAGCAGGAGGAGAAAGAGGAGCCATACACGGAAAAATCATCCATGAATACTTCCACAATCTCCTCAATTAAATCTGAGAATATAGAAGTCATGCATCTCTGAAAAGTAGCAGGTGCATTACAAAGACCAAAAGGCATTCTCCTATAAGCAAATGTTCCATATGGGCAAGTAAAAGTAGTTTTTTCCTGATCATTGGGGTGAATTGGAATTTGAAAGAAACCACTATACGCATCTAAGAAACAGTAATAAGGGTGATTTGCAAGCCTTTCTCACATCTGATCAATGAATGGCAATTGGAAATGATCCTTTCTAGATGCAGTATTTAATTTCCGGTAATCAATACACATCCTATGACCAGTGATAGTTCTAGTGGGTATCAGTTCATCCTTATCATTCCTAACAACAGTTATACCCCCTTTCTTTGGAACACAATGCACAGGAGAAACCCATGTACCATCAGATATTGGATAGATGATTCCTAGGCCTGGGCACGGGGCGGGGCCCCGCTATTTTGGCGATACTTGATACTTGATCCGCCCCGCACGGGTCCTAAAAATTTGGACTCGGACTTGGACCCGTAATAACGAGTACCCGCTGAATCAAGGTACCCGCCTAAATTTTCGATACTTGCGGGTACCTTGACCCGTACCCGGACTTGCAAGTCCAAGTACCCGCATAACGAATAATGATGATACTTGCCTTGTATCCGGACTTGCAAGTACTCGAATTCAAATTACCTGCCTTGTTAAGCCAAAAGAAACTTGAATATATACATAATGAAAATCTTAATCAAACCTGAATCAGAATTACACAGAGAGATATACCAAATATTTAAGAAACACAAAGTGTTGTAAACAATAAACAATTAACAACATTGATCAAACAAAACAACACTTGACAAAGAAAACCATAAAGTCTTCAAAGTTCAAACATACATCACCAGATTCACCACATCAGTCATCACTCATCAGAAGTCCAGAACCTGCAAAGTCCAAACACAACAACTTGCTTATTCGTTATTACATATTTGCACTGAATAAATCTATTAAAGTAAGTATACTAACATTTAAAACATAGAATGCTAATACATTGGTGTGCACATAGAGTTTTGATGCAGGAGTAGTAACAATGCACAAACTATTCATGTAGGTACATATATTAAATCGATAAAAAAAAACATGTCCAAATACTTACATATGATTCATGTACGTATAACTCTTAAATCAAAATTTTAATTCATCTGTCAAAACACATTTACTCGAACGATTCATGTACTGCTTGTAAAATAAATATAGTATATGTTCAAAGCCATACACCAAAATGATTTATGCATCAACAACACTAAAACTAGTGAACCACTAAATGAATAATTCAAAGTTATAAACAACAACATTAATTAATCGTTAAAACTTAAAGGTTAAAATCTTACCATTCATTCTTCTTCCTCCAAAGTTAAACTTACTCCTTTCACCAATTTTCCATATTCATTTGAATTTGCAAACTCTGTCAAAAGAAGAGAATTAGTAGTCAATAGTTATGGCTCAGAAAACAAGTATTGATAAAAGAAAACATACCTTCTTCTATAATTTCAAGTTGTTCAAACTGATTTTCCAAAGCTGGTGGTTCATAATCACTTTGGATCCAATCTTGAGTACAAATTAAAGCTTCAACTGTTCTTGGAGTGAGAGAACTACGCTGAGGATCAATAACACGGCCACTTGTGGAAAAAGCTGATTCAGAAGCAACAGATGAGACTGGAATAGCCAATAGATCTCTTGCCATTTGAGAAAGAATCCTATACCTTGAACCATATTTCTTCCACCAAAGCAGAACATTAAAGTGTTTATCTCCTAACGGAACACAACTTTCACCTAAGTAGCTCTCTAACTCTGATTGACAAGCTGAGTTTTCTTCGCTTTCTTCATGTTGCACAATCAATGATTCCAAGTCATAAGTCTCAGCTGACTCAATAATCCCTTGAGAAGAAGTGGTTATTCCTTCAGCCTCACTTGATGTTTGATTTAAAGAACTATCAAACCTGTCCTCATAGTACTTAAATATCTTCTCTACAACATTTTCAACTTTCTCAATCAAAGCTTCAGCTATGCTATCAGAACCAGAACCATAGCTTTCTCGGATTAACCAGCTCACATACTTCATTTTAAACCGAGGATCAATAACACAAGCAACAAAAATCACTAAGTTCATGCTATTTAAATCTCCCCAATATTTATCAAACTTAGCTTTCATCTTAACAGCCATTGCTTTTTGATTCAGATCAGTCTTGGTCAAACTCATCTTTCTAATCATTAAACCAACTCCAAAAACTTCCTTCAAATAAGAATTTCCAGTAACATACCTGGTTGATGAAACTTTCAAGGTATCATCATAGAAGAACTTCAAAATCGGCAAATAAGCCTTTGCATACTCCCAGTCTGATGGAAGAGGAGAACCATCTGATTTGTTAAGCTCTATTAAGAACTTATCATCTTCTAACTCAAGCATATCAAAAGCTTTCTTAAGTTTGCAGGCTGCTTCTAACATCATGTATGTAGAATTCCATCTAGTTTCAACATCAAGACATAGACTAGTTGTAACACCAAGTTTTAAGTGACTAAGACACTCTTTAAACTTGTTTAACCTAGCCGGAGAGGACCTAACATACCTAACAGCACCGCGGATTCGACAAATAGAAGCTTTGTTCTCTTCCAATCCATCTTTCACAACTAAATTCAGGATATGAGCACCACATCTCATATGAAGGAATTGGCCATCAAGTACATTAGTTCCCCAAGATTGAAGTCTTCTTTTTAAGAATCGTATACCAACATCATTTGCAGTTGCATTATCTAATGTAACCGTAAAAACCTTGCTAATCCCCCAAGCTACCAAACACCTCTCTAGCATTTTTCCAATAACTTCTCCTTTGTGACTTAGAATTTGACAAAAGTTGATTATCTTTTTTTGTAGATTCCAATTCTCATCAATGTAATGTGCGGTTAGGCACATGTAATTGATATTCTGAACTGATGTCCAAGTATCAGTTGTTAGAGAAACACTCCCTTTGTGTTTCTCAAATACCAGTTTCAATTTCTTCTTTTGTTCATAAAACAAACTGATGCAATCTCTAGTGATAGTCCTACGGGAAGGGATAGAAAACCTAGGCTGAAGAGTGTATACAAATTCTCTAAAACCTTCCTTTTCCACAATCCTAAAAGGCAACTCATCCTTTACTATAAACCTAACTAGAGATTTTCGGCAATCATCATTATCAAATTCTAAGTAGGATGGAACAGCTTCGCTATTCTTGTTTTTCTGATGCAATGAAGATTGTTTATATCTTTTACCATTAACACATTCTTCAGCAAGCTCAGGATGAAGTTTTTTACAGCATTTCATATGTTTAAGCATACTAGTTGTGTTGACACCACTTGCTGACTTAATTTTAATTACTACACCACAATGATTACACTTTGCGCTTGTTTTATCCTCTGTTCTTTTAAAATTGTCCCAAGCTAGAGATCTCTGTCTAGGAGTTACCTTAGATTCAACCGATTCCATGGTTGGAGCATCTGCATTTGCTGCAGGTGCTGCGGGTGCTGAAGGGCCAGCATTGTCTGCATTTGATTCTGTGTTCTGTGACTCCATCTACGAAATAAAAAAACTTGTTAATAAGATAGAAGGAAGAATAAAACATATGAAAAATCACTAACGCGTTGACACCAATCAAATACACCAATCAGATACACCAATCAATCAGAAATCTAGTTCAAGTTCAAGTGTTATGTACGGAAGATGTAGGACAATGCCTAGTTAATTATGTAAAGACAAAAAAATCTGCCAGCAATGACAAAAAAATCTGCCAGCAATGACAAACAAATCTGCCACCAGTGACAAACAAATCTGCCACCAGTGACAAACAAATCTGCCACCAGTGACAAACAAATCTGCCACCAGTGACAAACAAATCTGCCACCAGTGACAAACAAATCTGCCACCAGTGACAAACAAATCTGCCACCAGTGACAAACAAATCTGCCACCAGTGACAAACAAATCTGCCACCAATGACAAACAAATCTGCCACCAGTGACAAACAAATCTGCCACCAATGACAAACAAATCTGCCACCAATGACCTCTTGTAAACGATATAAAAGTAAAAGCCTTTAGTGTTCTCTTGCTATTTATAATTCTACCATCGACACATATAGTGATGAGTCTGATAGACTGATATCGATGACACATCAAAGCAGTGCAATATTGACGTTCAAGTGACGATAAAAGAAAAGAAAATGACGTCCAAATAATATCTTCTCACGTAAATCAAATCATATATGTGGTTTTAATTATCTGGTTTTGGTTAGCCATCATTATTCTATCTGATTGGGCCAGCGACAATTAAGTAATTTGTAGTGACTTTTCAAACTCACATTTAGACTTAACGGCCAAATTGAATGGTATTTTGGTCTTGACTTTGTGACTCTACACACTAACAACTTGTTAAAAATTTAAAATATCAAAAGTAAGAGATGATATGATGGATCAGTTATCAAAGTAAGAGATGAGATTAATAAGATAATGTGACCAATTAGTCATGCTTCAGCATAAAAAAACTAGTGAATCCTATCATACAATGATCAAAACCCCGTATTGAAATTGAATCAAACACCATACAATTATCATCTTTTAACCATCAAAATGCAATACCATATTCGTCAAACACCACTAGTCAAGAAACAAACACATTTCATATATCAGTACAATTGCGATTGTAAAATCAACGCTTGCGAAATTAAAACCAACGCTTGAGAAATTAAAACCAAAGCTTGAGAAATTTGGCTTGCGAAATTAAAATTACGATTATAAAACCAATATCAAAACTGAACAATGAATCAAGCGATTATATATCAGTACAAGTTCATCCTCATCGTTTAAACAAATTCAATCAAATAAAAAAAAGAAGAGCTAAATCAAAGAAGTCTAACACGAACCTTAAGAACCACGAACCACGAAGCGGCGAAGTGGCGAAGTGGCGAAGAGAGGAAAGGATCGAATAGATGAGAGCCTAAGAGAGTGAGAGGCGAAGAAGAAGAAGAGATGAGAAGAGATGAGAGCCTGAGAGAGTGAGAGGTGAATAGAGAGACGAAGAGAGACGGAGAGTGCGGCTGCGCTATGAGAGATCAGAGAAGGATAATGTTAGAGTGTTAGGGTTTCCACTTAAGCGTTTATGTTTAAAAGGCAAGATGGGCTTGGGCAAAGAAGATAAGAAGAAGAAGAAGGTCGCGGCCCACGTAAGTATAAAAATTAAAATCAAGCGGGTAGCTGGGTACCAAGTATCAAGTATAAGACGGGTAAGAGTGCGGGTATCAAGTATCAAGACGGGTAACGAGTTTCAAGGCGGCTAACGGGGCGAGTATTGAAAAAAAAATTTGGACTTAGACTTGGACTTGGACTTGCGAGTAATATAAAAACTAACCCTTGTACTTGACTTGCAACGAGTCGAGTCCCCGCATTTACGGGGCGGGTCCGGGGCGGGTCCGGCGAGTCCAGCAAGTATCAATTCCTTAAGCCCAGGCCTAATGATTCCAGCTTATAGCAACTTAAGAATTTCCTTTTTAACTACCTCTTTCAAATTCGGATTCAATCTTCTCTGAGGTTCAATGCTAGCATACGATTCATTTTCAAGGTGAATTCTATGAGTACATAAGATAGGTGAAATTCCTTTGATATCATCCAGTGAATACCCAATAGCTTTTCTAAACTTCTTCAATTCAGTCAATAGCAAATATAATTCATCATCACTAAGCTTATCATTTACTATTACTGGATATGTAGAATTTGGCCCAAGAAAGGCGTACTTTAGCCCAGCAGGAAGAGTTTTGAGGTCTACCTTAGGCGCTCTGAGTTCTGACCAATTGTCTGATGCAGAGTGGGTTGACTCGATGGTGAACTCGAGCTCTGTGGTCGAGTCTAAGGTGGTGATGTGGTTAGCTCGACCTAGTTGGTCGAGCTGGGTGCTAGAGTCAGTGCGTTCTGTAGCAAAAACCTCTGTTTTGACCCCAATCAAGTCTTCAAAGACTTCTGACCCTTCTAAAACCTTATGTGAGTCTAAAATCATCTCATAACCCAAGGTTTCGTGGTGTAGGTACCCATCTTTCCCACTCTTGGTTAAGGTAGTTAGAAGGTGGTCTTTCTCATTAAGTTCTTCCAGAAGTTCGTCAGCGAGTTGATCCATTTCCGCAACATAAAAAATCTGTTCTTCTATCTCTGGCTTTCTCATGGTGTCTTTGATGTCAAATATCATCTTGAAGTCACTCCCGAGGTTAAGATCAATCTTTCCCTTTCGAACATTAATAACCGCTCCAGCTGTGGCTAAGAAAAGTCTTCCCAGGATAAGGAGATCTCTTGGTTCTTCATCCATCTCCAGCACTATGAAGTCTGTAGGTATCTCAATTGTCCCAACCTTTAGCGGTAGATCTTATAGCATACCATCAGGAGTTCTAACTGATCTGTCTACAAGCACCAAAGAGATGTTACAGGGCTTGTAATTACTGAATCCTAACTTCTTAGCAACTGAGAGCGGCATGAGACTGATAGATGCGCCAAGATCACAGAGAGACTTCTTAAAGATCAATGGCCCCAAAGAGCATGGTAGAGTGAATGAACCAGGATTACTTAGCTTTTCCTTGATAACCCTCTTCTGTATAATAGCACTGCACTCTTCTGACAAAACCACCATACTCTGAACCTCCTTAGCTTTCTCGTTTACTGCATCCTTCAGGAATTTTTGATATGCAGGAAACATTGAGAAGGTATCAATGAGAGGTATCCTAATCTCTGCTTCCTTCATGTGCTTGTCAAAAAACGCTCTATACTTATCCATTATCTCCTTTTTGAATCATTTTGGGAAAGCAGTTTGGGTTTGTAAGGAGGAGGGACAAAGGGTGCTTTCTTTTTCTCTGAACAGCAGGCTTTGCAGAAGGTAAAGGGCTGACTCGACCTAGTTGGTCGAGCTGGGTGCTAGAGTCAGTCTCTAGACACGTTTTTCGGATTCTTTGCAGCTCAGATCCTCCCCATATTCAATCTCACTGTCCTCAGTGACTTTAGCTGAACCTTCCCTCTCAGGTAGCTCCTTTCCACTCCGTAAAGTGATGGCATTGATGTGAGCATAGTCCTTTGGGTTTTGGACTGCTTTTCGTGGGAGCTATGATGTGCTAGAAGTAGATGCGGTCTTACCTTCCATGTACTTAATCTTTGAGTTCAATAACTCAATCTTGCTAGAGAGATCATTATAGGTATAATCCATCTGCGTTTTCATTTCACCGAGCTTCTTAGTTGTTTCCATTGCACCAGCCGCTTGACCCTGTAGAAGCTATTGCAGCATTTGTGTCATCTGATTATCTGGAGCGGTAGAAGGCTGAGCTTGGTGAGATGTGAAACCAGGTGGAGGACCCATGACTCCCTGTTGCGAGTAGCTGTTCGGGTAATGCTGCTTAGGAACAAAACTCTGATTCTGGTTGTAAGCAGCAAAAGGCTTGGACTGAGGTGGTGGTTGCTGAGGCGGGTAGACTTGATCCTGGGGGTTAGCAACATTGGTGCTTCTGTAAAAGAGATTCGGGTTGTTCTTGTAGTTGATGAAACCTTTGTTGTAGCCACCGTGATTCTGAACATAGCTGACCTCTTCCATACCATCATCCTCCCTATCTTGAACCAGAAAAACCGTATCTTCATTTGCAAAGTGGACATGCTTCTGCTGGTGTAGGATCTGATCTAACTTGGCATTCATAGCTTTCATCTCCTTTCTATGCCTCTCCTCTGAATCAACATTACCACTTACACTTCTATCATACTCCGCAGTATAGTTTCCATCTGATTAAGCAAGGTTCTCTACAAGCTCCCATCCTTCATCAACATCTTTGTTGAGGAAATTACCATTGCTGGCTGTATCAAGAAGCATTCGGACTTTTGGGAGAACCCCTCTGTAAAGTGTGCTGAGTAGGGACTCATTGCTGAAGCCATGGTGAGGACATTGAGTGGTGTAACCTTTGAATCGTTCCCAGCATTCACAGAAACTCTCCCCATCTTTCTGAGAAAATCCGGATATCTCATTCCGGAGGCTAGCTGTTCGAGCATTGGAGAAGAACTTGGCAAGGAAAGCTCTTTTGCAATCATCCCATGAAGTAATAGATCCATGGGGTAGATTCTTCTCCCAGAGATGGGCTTTGTCACCAAGAGAGAATGGAAAGAGTCGCAGCTTGAAACCATCTTCGCTGACTCCATTAATCTTGGTAAGGCTGCAGAGCCTATCAAACTCATCTAAATGATCAAGAGGGTCTTCCATAGGCAGCCCATGGAATTTGTTGCTCTGCACCATAGCGATCAAGTCACTCTTGATCTCAAAGTTGTTGTTCTGGACTGTAGGAGGTACAATCCCTTGCCTGTTGGTGTGAGTGTTGGGAGCATCTCCCGCACTAATCAGACGCTGCTTTCTCTGATGAGGCACATGTTCAGGCTGTGGTGGTGGATTATGGTCAGCCATATCTATTGGATCCTGGAGATCTGTGCTGAGAAGTTCTCTCGGCTCTCTTAACTGTTGTGGTAGCTTGTGAATATTTTCGATGTAGCGGATGAGGTTCTGACTGCTTTTAGATCTCGTTTGCATGCAGGAGGAGCTAACTCGATGGGCTGACTCGAGCAGGCATGGTCGAGCTAGGCTAGCTCGATCTGGCGTGGTCGAGCTGATGAAATCGAGTCAAATTATACCTGAAATGCAAAGAGACAGAAAGAAAAAAACTAAGTCAGGAACAGAGTAGATCGAATAAGAACTTGATCTTAAACGATTTGAAATCCTAATTGTAACAAACAACACCCAAATGGCAACGGCGCCAATTTGAAATAGCAGATTTTTATAAGTTGCTATCTGTCAAATGCCTTAATGCATATTCATGTCATTGTAATACAGAAATGTATCAATCCAAATGGGTGCGGTATTAACCAAGAAAGATGCAATCAAACAGTTTAAGTCAAGTCAAGCAAGTAATAAGGTGAGAAACTATCAATCTAAACAGAAAACTAGAAACAGAGACTCCTAGCAAGAAAACAGAATTAAAACAGAGCAATAAAAATCAATCAAGGAAGAGAAACTCCTAAGGGTGGGGATTATAGACTCAGTGTATCTCTTAATCTACCTAGATGGTTTAACAAACTTAAACAAGCTATTCTCTAGACATTAAACTCATAAACAGCCAAGTTCATTCTCATGATAAATAACCTCAAGCTAATCTAGTTCCAGACCTAATCTCTTAGCGAAATCTAGCTTAGAAGTCATTAAGAATCAGTTTAATAAAGCCAATAAACACCTTAGACAACTAATCTCTTAGGCTAAGAATGTAAATTTCTAGAATTAATTCAGTCAGGCATTTCATCAAACACCTTCTGGGTGTGGAAAAATCTATGTTCTAATTTCAATTGATCAGAGAGTAATTAGCATTAAGAACACTAATCTAAAAGGGAAATCAAGCAATCTACACTTAAACCACCTAGAAGACTAAGATTCCACACCTAATTTACCCCATCCTTAAGAACCTTAATGACTACTCAGAACTCATGAAGAATAGCATAGTCACAAAACCAGAAATCAAAATAACTTGCATAAGTAGAGAGATAAGGAAGAGAAGAGATAGAATAGAAAGATTCAAACACAAATACTCAGTAGAATCACAGATACATGATCCAGAAAGCAAGAACAGATGAAGAACACTTAAGAAAATCTAGATTGCTGCCTAAAAACCAGGTTTTTAATGTTAAGCGATTATGGGGTATTTATACTAAGAGATAGAAACCCTAAATCACAAAAAGACAAAATAGGCTAATTTTTGGGGGCACTCGACCATGGCTGGTCGAGTGCTATGGTCGAGCTAGGCTAAACTTCAAGATTGCATTTTTATTCTTCAGCTCGAGATAGTAGCTCGACCATGTGTGGTCGAGCTGGCTCCAAAAACTTCAAGACTCCATCTTTATGCTTAGCTCGATCAACGGACTCGACCTGGCTTGGTCGAGTCAGACTTCAGGACTCCAAGGTTACATTTTTCTTGATCAGCTCGACCTCATACTCGAGCCCCTTGGTCGAGTCAGCTTCCAAAATGTCTGATTTGTGCTCCACTCGACCTGCCTGCTAGAGCTGGCTAAAAGTGCAGTTTTTGGTGCAGAATGCACAGGCTCGACCTGCTGGCTCGAGCTGGGTGCTAGAGTCAGTCTCCATTCGAGTTTTTGGTCGAGTTAAGCTCTCTTTTTTCTCCATTTGACTTCAACATCTCCAATATCCCTTGAATGCACCTGAAACAAGTCTAAAATGCAAAATACATGCAATCCTAATGCAAAACACTCTAAGTATGCAAAACTAGAGATAAATGCTAAGAACAAGCTATTAAACAAGGCTAAATGAATGAATAATGCAAGCTAAAACCATATAAAATACAGACATATCAACTCAGAACTTGTCCAGAGGTGATTGTGGAGTGAGTCTTCGAGCTGAGCTTCAATGGCTGAGTGATTGACGTGTGAAGTGTTGTTGGTGAGCTTTCTCGGTAAAGATCATCTCAGAATGGGAGTGGCTGGTTTTGTGTGATGATAATTGATCTTCTAGTGGGTGGATTGAGGTCTAGAAGGAACAAACCATGGAAGATCGTCTCTTTTTTATCCATGACTTGCTCCCCAAGGAAGATCGTCTTCCCTTTATCCTTGGCTAGACCATCATGTCCGTTGATACCCATTGATGTCGACTTAAAGTCCACATCATGAGGACACGCTTCAAAGACCTTAGATGAAGTATTATACTCCTTATATGTCTATATTTTACATTCTTTGAGCATGCATTTATCATCCTTTTGGCCTTGTCTCATAACATATTCTTACCTTTTTATGTCATTTGTTTCCAGTTTTGTATACTTAGAGTGTTTTGCATTAGGATTGCATGCATATTGGATTTTGGAGTTGTATCAGGTACTTTCAGGAGAGCTTAACTTGACCATGCACTCGACCGGGAGATTCGAGTGGAGCATAAAACAGAGACTTTGGAACCGAACTCGAATAAGAACTCGAAAAAGGGAGTCGAGTGGAACCAAAGGCAAGGACTTTGAAGACAACTCGAGCTAACCACTCGAGTCGGCCGCTCGAGTCCACCACAAAGGCTCTACTTTGGAGCCAACTCGAGCCAGACACTCGAGTCCCTGTTCGAGTCCACCGTAAAGTTGCCGTCTTGAAGATTTTTTGCCGGACTCGACCGAAGGACTCAACCCCCCATCTCGAGTACGCCACCGAACTTAGCTATTTTGTCTTTTAGTGAGCTAGGATTTTGCCAAATCTTATAAATACTCTATATTATCCATTGGACAAGTGGGTGGTCTGCTGGTTTTTTTCTGTCTTCCTAATCTTGTTCTTGCTTTGTAATCAAATTATTTTCAATCTACTTTGTATTTGTGTTTAATTCTTTGTAGTCTCTCTAATCTCATCTTAATCTTTATATTTATGCAAGTTTTAATGATTTCTGGGTTTGTGTTCTTGATGTTCTTCATGGGTTCTGAGTAGTTTTTAGGGTTCTTAAGGATGGGTTAGATTAAGTGTGGAATCTTAGTCTCCTAGGTGGTTTAAGCTTAGATTACTTGAAATCCCTTCTAGATTAGTGTTATTAATGCTAGTTTCTCTCTGATCAATTAGAATTAGAACTTAGGCATTTCCACACCCACCAAGTGTTTGATGAAATGCTTGAACCAACTAATTCTGGAGATTTACATTCCTAGCCTAAGAGATTGGTTGTCTAGGGTGTTTATTGGATTTAATAGACTAAATCTTAGTGCCTGCTAGGTTAGATTTCGCTAAAGAGATTTAGGTCTGGAACTGGTTTAGCTTGAGGTTATTTATCATGAGAATGAATTTAACTGCTGATGAGTTTATTGTCTAGGGATTAGCTCTGCTTGAGTTTGTTAAACACCTAGGTAGATTAAGAGGATACACTGATTCACAACCCCATCCTTAGGAGCTTCTGTTTAGTTGATTGATTTCTCTGTCTGCATTGTTTATGTAGTTTCTGTTAGTAACTACTAGTTCTGGTAGTTTCTGTTATTAGTTTCTTTAATCCTTTTAATTATTGCTCTGTTAGATTGTTAGTCTTATGATCTATTGTTTGGTTTGACTAAATTGGTTTGATTGCATCCCTTCTGGTTAATAGCTCACCCATTTGGATTGACACCTTTCTGTGCTATAATGACAGTGCATTAGGGAATTGACCCATATAAATTTGATTTATATCAAATTAACGATTATCAATTTGGCGCCGTTGCCATTTGGGTATTATTTGTTACATTTAGGATTTCAAATCATTTCAGATCAAATTGTTTTCAGTCTAGTTTGCTACTCACCTTATGTTTTCTTCATTGTCTTTGCATCTCAGGTACTTATACACGTCATCAGACAGACTCTATCTGTGCCCTATTCTGACTCGACCAACCAACTCGATTCCCAGTTCGAGTCAATTAATCAAGATCAAAAGGAAACCAAAACCTCCTACACTACCTCGACAATATTAATCAGCTACCAAGACAGTTTCGAGAGCAGAGAGAACACATCAGAGTAGATCAATAGGATCAAGTGGGAATAGAAGAAAACCCACAAGGACAGAATGAACAAGGACTTCCTCCGAGGAGGCCACGATTGATTGGAGTAGGAGATGCTCCTAATACTCACACTCATAGGCAAGGGATTGTACCTCCTACAATCCAAAACAACAACTTTGAGATCAAGAGTGGTTTGATAGCTATGGTGCAAAGCAACAAATTCTACGGGTTACCTCTGGAGGATCCTCTTGATCACTTGGACGAGTTTGATAGGCTCTGCAGCCTCACTAAGATCACTGGAGTCAGTGAAGATGGATTTAAACTTCGACTTTTCCCCTTCTCTCTTGGTGACAAAGTCCATCTGTGGGAGAAGAATTTACCTCATGGATTGATTAGATCCTGGGATGACTACAAAAAGGTTTTCCTTGCCAAGTTTTTCTCAAACTCAAGGACAGCAAGACTCCGCAATGAGATCTCCGGATTTGCACAGAAGAATGGTGAAACTTTCTGTGAAGCTTGGGAAAGATACAAGAGTTACCAATCTCAGTGTCCTCATCATGGATTCAGCAATGAGTCCATTTTTAGCACTCTTTACAGAGGAGTTCTCCCAAAGATAAGGATGCTACTAGATACAACCAGCAAAGGAAACTTTCTAAACAAAGATGTTGATGAAGGCTGGGAGCTAGTGGAGAACCTTGCTCAATCTGATGGGAACTACAATGAGGATTATGATAGGAGCGTAAAGAGGAATGAGAATTCTGATGAGAAGTATAAGCAAGAAATCAAGGATCTTAATGAGAAGTTGGATAAGCTCCTCCTAGTCCAGCAAATGCAAGTTCACTTTGTTAGTGAAAAAGGGCAACTTCAAGTTCAAGATGGGGAGAGCTCTCAGCTAGAAGATATAAGCTATATTCAGAACCAGGGAGGCTACAACAAGGGTTTCATCAACTATAAAAGCAACCCAAACAAGCAGGATCACCTCTACCCACCTCAGCAGCAACAACTACAAAACAAGCCTTTTGTTGCTTACAACCAAAATCAAGGCTTTGTTCCTAAGCAGCAATACCAAAGAGGTTATCAACAACAAGGAGTCATGGGTCCACCTCCGGGTTTTGCACAACAAGTTCCACCGTCTACAACCCTAGATCAAAAACTCAAGACAATGATGCAACAACTACTCCAAGGTCAAGCAGCAGGTGCTATGGAAGTAACAAAGAAGTTTGCTGAGGTGAAAAACCCAGATGGACTACACCTACAATGATCTCAACAACAAGATTGAGACACTGAACTCTAAAATTAAGTACATAGAGAACACGACTGCATCCACCTCTTCCATAAAGCCTATTGGACAACTTCCCAGAAAAGCAATTCAGAACCCAAAGGAGTATTGCAATGCCATCTTTTCAATGGAATCAAGTCCCATTGCTGATCATGAAGCTGAAATTAGAGAAACTGAGTCTTTGCTTTATGGTTCAGATGCTAACACCAATGTAATCACTTTGAGGAGCGACAGAGCGCTCCGAGCAAGAGAAGGAACTACTCCAATCACTATGGACATTGAAGACCAAGATGGGGAGGATTTGTGCCAAGAAAAGTTTAAATTGATCAGCCGAGTATGGACTCGAACAGAGCACTCCATCAACATGTTCGATCTCCATCTCGAGTTCAGCCACCACCTGCTAAAAAATCAGTTTTTTCCAAGGAAAGGAAATCATCATTTGCTCTACCTCCATACAAGCCCAAACTTCCATTCCCAGGAAGATTCAAGAAAGATAAGGACGTAACCATGGTTGAATACAAGGGTAGTGTCGATTGCATTGATTCACCAAGCACGACAAAGATGGAGCCTAAGTCTCTCCCCAAGCTTGGGGATCTCGGTATGTTCTCCATAACCTGCTTTCTTAGTGATTTAGAAATTGAGGATGCTCTATGCGACTCCGGTTCAAGTGTGAATGTCATATCCCGTGAGATGTTAAAGAGTCTAGGGATAAGAAGCATCACTCATCACACATCACCCATCACCCATCACTTTTGGAGACGTTCATTCACGAAAGCCACTTGGTCTTCTTGAAGATTATCCACTTAAAATTGGGGATTGTATAGTCCCAACGGACTTCGTTGTTATGGAAATAAAGAAGGCCAACAAGCTCCCACTCCTCCTTGGAACTCCCTTCCTCAACACTACTGGTACAAACATGGACTTCAAGAACCAAAGGGTAGTTCTTATGAATGTGAATGACAAGGTCTACTACCCAATGAAAGCTTCTTTTAACAAGCTATGTGGCACAATTACTATCAAAGATGATGGCTACCATGATGAGGAAGTAAAGTACATTGGTACAATTGAGAAGGTCGATGAAGCTCCACCTCCAAAGGTTTATGAAGAGAAAGAGATGTCTCTGGAACGAAAGGATGGAGCTGGGAACACAATGAATGAGCAAGGGGTCAAGCCATTCATACTTGGTCGGATCATTGCAGAGGAGACTTCAGTTCTCCTCCATGAACCACCCTAGACCTAATAAGGAGGTGAAGTCAAGCTTAGAGACTTTAAACAAGCTCACTTGGGAGGAAGTCCCATGTCTATCCTTGTACATAATGCTTTAAGTTTTTGGTTTTTTGATTTGTTTGCTAGTGTTTCAGGTGGTCAATCATCAGGGAAGAGGTTTGAGCAAAGAAAAGAAGGATTGGAGGAACCAAAACCTTGAATCGAGTAACAGACTCGATCCCCACGTCGAGTCAGTAGCCGAGTCAGCACACCAACCTGCTAACACCAGGGAGAGCATGGAGGAATCAATAACCTCCTTCTTCTCCAACCCTTGAGGTACCAACTCCATCTATCCTTGTACATATCATTTGCAATTTTCTTAATTTTTGTTGTTTCTTAAACCATCCTTCAGATTTTTATTACACAAGAGACTGTGTAATTTAAGTTTGGGGGAGGGCTTAAGATGTGTTTGACATGTTTATTGTGTTCTGACATATGTAATTTAATGCATATTTGAGTCTGCATACATTTAAGGTATAGAAAAGTCAAACAAATTTGAAAATTTTTCTAAAAACAAAAAAAAAGAGTGTTCATGTAGCTGTATTTGCATTTTAGGATTGAGTCTAGATTCTTTTTATATAGAGCTTTTGCATATGCATAGGGGATTATGATGATTATAACCTTGTAAGCATGCTGATTCAATAAGATAATCTCAATGCCCTCGTTTCTAGTTTTCTAATGCATTATGAATGAACTTGAAGTAAGAGTGCACCATACTTTGAATGCACAACTAGATTAGTCTTGTTTGAAACATGCTGTGATTTGACACCATCCCCTATCTAATCGAACCTGAATTTGACTTGTAATTATCTTGTTTATGCATTGCATCTGAACTCATGGATACCACATACATACTTGGATTTTCTTTCACTTGTTTATCACTCTTGCTAATCCAAGTAGTTGTTCTCATCTTTAGAACAATTTTCCTACCCTTAACCTAGCCTTCTTTCAAACCATGTTTACACTATTGAGCGTGTAAGGCCTATTTTTGAATGAGCTTGGCAGAAACTGTTAGGTTTGAGCCGACAAGGATAGAGTCTCATGTAGTTTTGGTTTGCAATTTTCGAATCAGATAGGACTAGGTGAGAACTTGATTATTGGGTATAGGGCTTGGTTCTGCAAAAAGAAAAAGAAAAAGGTTAAAAGTCTTTAGGAGAGGAATACCCGTTGATGTCGACTTGATGTCCACATCATGAGGACACCCTTCAAAGACCTTAGATGAAGTATTGTACTCTTGATATGTCTATATTTTACATGCTTTGAGCATGCATTTATCATCCGTTTAGCCTTGTCTCATAGCATATTCTTACCCTTTTATGTCATTTGTTTCCAGTTTTGCATACTTAGAGTGTTTTGCATTAGGATTGCATGCATATTGGATTTTGGAGCTGTATCAGGTACTTTCAGGGATTATTGAAGATGCTGAGGTCAAATGGAGAGAAGGGAAGAAGGGATAGCTTAACTTGACCATGCACTTGACCGAAAGATTCGAGTGGAGCACAAAACAGAGACTTTGGAACCGAACTCGAACAAGAACTCGAAGAAGAAAGTTGAGTGGAACCAAAGGCGAAGACTTTGAAGACAATTCGAGCATACCACTCGAGTCGGCTACTCGAGTCCACCACAAAGGCGCCAACTTGAGCCACAAACTCGAGTACCAGTTCGAGTCCACCGTAAAGTTACCGTCTTAAAGATTTTTTGCCAGACTCGACCGAAGGACTCGACCCCCCATCTCGAGTGCGCTTCCGAACTTAGCTATTTTGTCTTTTAGTGAGCTAGGGTTTTGCTAAATTCTATAAATACTCTGTATTATCCATTGGACAAATGGGTGGTCTGCTGGGTTTTTTCTCTCTTCCTAATCTTGTTCTTTCTTTGTAATCAAATTACTTTCAATCTACTTTGTATTTGTGTTTAATTCTTAGTAGTCTCTCTAATCTCATCTTAATCTTTCTATTTATGCAAGTTTTAATGATTTATGGGTTTGTGTTCTTGATGTTCTTCATGGATTTTGAGTAGTTTTTAAGGTTCTTAAGGATGGGTTAGATTAAGTGTGGAATCTTAGTCTCCTAGGTGGTTTAAGCTTATATTACTTGAAATCCCTTCTAGATTAGTGTTATTAATGCTAGTTTCTCTCTAATAAATTGGAATTAGAACTTAAGCATTTCTACACCCACCAAGTGTTTGATGAAATGCTTGAACCAACTAATTTTGGAGATTTACATTCCTAGCCTAAGAGATTGGTTTTCTAGGGTGTTTATTGGCTTTAATAGACTGAATCTTAGTGCCTGCTAGGTTAGATTTCACTAAAGAGATTTAGGTCTGGAACTGATTTAGCTTGAGGTTATTTGTCATGAGAATGGATTTAACTGCTGATGAGTTTATTGTCTAGGGATTAGCTCTGCTTGAGTTTGTTAAACACCTAGGTAGATTAAGAGGATACACTGATTCACAACCCCATCCTTAGGAGCTTTTGTTTAGTTGATTGATTTCTCTGTCTGCATTGTTTCTGTAGTTTCTGTTAGTAACTACTAGTTCTGGTAGTTTTTGTTATTAGTTTCATTATTGTCTGTTAGATTGTTAGTCTTATGATCTATTGCTTGGCTTGACTAAATTGGTTTGATTGCATCATTTCTGGTTAATAGCTCACCCATTTGGATTGACACCTTTCTGTGGTACAATGACAATGCATTTGGGAATTGACCCATATCAGTTTGATTTATATCAAATTGACGATTATCAACTCTTTCCCTACTTCTATTTTTATCACATCGGGTTTCTAAAAAAGGGGTTTAATGAGGCAAGAAAAGATTAAGGCATTGTCTCTTGGTTCCATTGGGTGATTTGCTTGGAAACACTCTTGTAAAAAGTATAAGCATCCAAGAGAGGCAATTATATCTAAGAGAAGGCATTACAAATGTTTTTCTCTCCTTCTTTAATCAATTTTGCTTAATTTAGACTTTTAGCCTTTGAGTTGTGTTTTAGAGCCTTTTTCTTATGTTGTAAATTAGGTCCAATTTGTCTTCTGTCCATTACCACATAAGTGTCATAATTTGTAGCCTATAAAGGCAAAGACTCATTTCTCATTTATGCTATGTAATCATTAACCTAAAAACTAAAGTTGTAAACCCTAGAAGCTTTGAGGTTGGTCCTCAACTTGTAGGAAGTTGTATCAAGGATCTCTCACAACCTTTGTGGTGCCTATCATCCCCCGGTTGCTCATCACATCCGCCTCTCATCACGGTCGGTCATTCACGGTTTGGTTCTCTAGTCCGTGAGCTTTCTCCACCGGTTTCTTCGCCGTTTTGTTGTTGTCTTCATTCGTGGTTTGAGTCTCCTAGCTCTTTAGCCAACATCTTCATCGTTCCTCTTCTCCTTACCAACCCTATCATCTGATCCACCCATCAAAACCACACCGGATCCACCATCGTTTTCCCGTTTACTCCATTTGGCTACTTGCATCTCTTTGAGCTTGGTTGAGTTATTCTCTTGGGTTTTTGGGCATGTATCATCTAGTATCAGAGCCTAAAAGTCCTAAAGGTTGCATCTTTTCAACTCAAACTTCTTCCTTTAGCTTATTCATGGATGGATCTATGAAAGAGTTTCATAAAGTTTACATATTTTGAGTTAGGTTGAAGTTTGGTTGTTAATTAGGGTTTTTAGTTGCTCTTTGCTCTTGTTCCTTTCTTATTTAGGATCTATTTAGGCTTATGTTTGCTGTGGTTATGTTCTGGTTTGCTTTGATTAGCTCCAACTTTCATAAAATTTTCGCCTTTAGCCTTCATTTGTGTGTTTTCCGCTTGTTAGGGTGTTAGGTTGTCGGTTTGTGGTTTCCTTTCTTGTGGCTAAGCTGTTAGTAGTTGTATTGAGTCTGGTTTTAGTTGTTGTAGCCACCATTGTTAGGGTTTTCGATTTGGTCCCAAGAAGAACAAGGGTGTTCTTGCTAGTTTTCAAAAGTATTTTGTTGTACACTTGCTTTTACTTTTGCTTTTGATGTTTTATTGCCAACTCAACTTTTGTGGTCCTTACCTTATCCATTTGTGCTCAAATTTGAATAATTTGAACCTTTGTTACTCAATAAAAACGTGCCTAATTAGTTACTAAAGAGCTGAACCGAATTTTATTCATTTTAAACATTAAATTTCTAGTTTGAGATTTTAAGGTTTTCGGGTTTGTTCTTTGTGTTGTCTTGCGTGGTGTAGTGCTATGGATTATGAAGAAGAACCTGGAGGTGAGTTTAGTACCTCAGAAATAGATTGGAGAGGGGAAGAGTTTGAATCTGAATGTGGAGAGTACACCATCGACTAATGAGACACGGTTTGAAGAAGTTAAAGCCAAAATTGATTATGGAGAGTATGAAGAGGTTTTCGAGGAATAAGGCTTCCATGGGCTATCAAATGGTAGACTTACAAAGGTCCTACACGTTCAGGAGCAGAAGTCACACAACTATGGCTCAGCCTCATACCGAGTGCCAATGCAAACTAAATCAACCGCACTGACGAAGCCAACTAAGAAAAGGTGTGAGAAAACGTCTAACCCTTTGATCTTCACGAGATCAAGCAAGGATCCAGAGGTCTGTTTGGGGTGGAAGCCAACATGAAGTAGTGGTTAAGCTCTCACAACATACCAAGAGAAGATACGCTAGACTATGTCGTTAGTATGCTTAGAAGAAAAGCATATACTTGGTGGAAAAGAGAGAATTATGCCACCTATTATACTACTAAGTCAATTCTTGATTGGGGAACTCTAAAATCTAGAATATATAGAGAGTTCGCAAAGAAGAAACAAGTAGCAATGCCGAGCGCACAATCACACTCACCTCTCGAAGAAAGTGTCTCCAAACACGTTGTTGAAACAACGAATGAATAAGAGGCCTCAACAAGCATCAAGCTCTACACTTGAAGAGAATAAATGTTTGCTATATAAGGAGGGTAAAACAGAGCTTTAACCGGTTGAGAAACATCTACAAGCTTCAACTTAAGAATCTACACCAAAGGCAAAACCGTTCATAGCTCTAGAATGTGAAGAAGTTGATGATATGCTCACCATGGGTCAAATTTTGGCACGCATCAGCTCTCAACTACAAGATCTTCATGGTAGAATTATACAAGTAGAGAAGTTCCCTCCTACTCCTAGTAATTCAAAGCCTAAGGTAATGCCCTTGTTGTGTGCAAAAGAGTTTAACAAGAATTCAGATTCAGCCGAGACCGATCAAGAAGAGGTTTCACCGAGAAACAAGTTATGGCTAAAAAAAACTCAAGACCAGAGATCTACTACTTGGATTACAACCCTACCTCACTTAGGGAGCAACTGGAAAAAGAATCAGCCAAAGATCAGTTCACATGAGAGAGCTATGGATTTTACAAGAAGGAAGAACATCGATTTGACTCGTTTGGACAGATACGCGCTTAATGGAGGACCCCAGCCAGACCTGAGGGAGTTGATTTGTAAGGTGAATTTCTATAGAATCCTAACTCAACAAGAATTCTTGGAAAGCTAGATTCAGGTCAAGGGGAGCTTGGAGTTGAGATATAATAAGTTTTCAAACCGAGTGTTACTTAATGGTCCTTATTGAGAATTTTTCAAGTTGGACGCTTTTCAAACTTATGTGTGGTGCCCAGAAGCATGTCAACCACCCATGGAAACTTATGTTAGTGCCCCCATGCTTCGTAACTAGCCGAGGATCTGGTGGGTTCGATTCCACTTCAACTTCTCTCACCGGTTCTTAGTTGATGAAACGATAGTGGGCTAGCTAGTGCGCCAAGGAGCTGCGACTTGGAAGCCATCTAGGAGCTTCCAAGGGTTTCCTTTTTGTCCAGAATGGTGTTCACCTAAGCCTCCACCATTAGAATAAGCTCGGAACCACTATGTCTCATTACTTTCACTAGGGAGACACATTTCCACTCGTCGGTCTGCTTACTACCATCTCGGGACCGATCTTTCATCTTTTCTCAAGGACCCGGAGCAGGTAAATAATACCATAACTTATCTACCTCTGATAATCATCGGGCTGTGATAGAAGAATTATTATGTCTAAGATTGGTTGAGAAAGGTTTAGAGGTTACAAGGCATGAAAAGGATAAAGCTGAAATTGTTTTCTATGTTTTAAGTGGGCATAATCCTCATGCTATTAGTGTACCTGTTTTTGATGCTCTCATGACTACGATAACACACTTGCTTCTTGCGAAAAATGTCAAAGTCATTGCAGGTACCAAAGCGGCTCATACAATAGGAGTGATCATGAAGACTATAAGAGCCCCACGCACTTACCAATTTAAGGAGGAACCGCCTGATTTTAAATTTTCACTCAAGGCCGCCAAGGAGCTTCAAGATAAGTCTCATTCTTTTCCTATCATCTATGAACCTGAGTTGGTTTATTATGGTGTAGGTACCATGGCTGTTTGGAGATCCAAACTATTTGAAGGAGGAGGGGATGATGTGATTCACATCAGACTCCATCACCACTTTGGAGCAAGATGGACCAAGTCTTGGAATGGGGACACTTGTGCCACTTGTGGTTGCTGAGAAGAGTCTATGAAGCTTGGAGGGAGGCCAAGGAGCACTACTCAACATGATGACGCCAAGTCCCGAGAATCGAGACCAAGTCGAGACCAAGTCGAGACCGCTATACACAGATAGACACCGTTCCACCAAACTCGGACCGGGGGTCCACGAACACTTAGCATTGGGAACAAAGCTCCTTGTGTCCTCACTCATCATTAGTGAGGACACCCTTCAAGAACCTTAGATGAAGTATTGTACTCTTTTCCTACTTCCCGTTTTACCACATCGGGTTTCTAGAAAAAGGTTTTAATGAGGCAAGAAAAGTCTAAGGCATTGTCTCTTGGTCCATTAGGTGATTTGCTTGGAAACACTCTTGTGATAAGTATAAGTATCCAAGAGAGGCAATCCTATCTAAGAGAAGCCATTACAAATGTTTCTCTCTCCTTCCTTAGTCTATTTTGCTTAATAAAGACTTTTAACCTTTGGATTGTGTTATAGGGCCTTTTTCTTATGTTATAAATTAGTCCCAATTTGTCTTGGATCCATTAACACATATGTACTCTAATTTGTAGCCTATAAAGGCAAAGAATCATTTTTCATTTATGTTAAGCAATGATTAACCTAAAAACTAAAGTTGTAAACTTTGTCTCTCATCTCTAGTTTTAGAGTGAAAAAACCCTAGAAGCTTTGCGGTTGGTCCTCAGCTTGTAGGAGGTATTATCAAGGGTCTCTCACAACCCTTGTGGTGCCTATCATCCCCCGGTTATTCATCACATCCGCCTCTCATCACCATCGGTCATTCACGGTTTGGTTCTCTAGTCCGTGAGCTTTCTCCATCGGTTTCTTCGGCGTTTGTTGTTGTGTTCGTTCGTGGTTTGAGTCTCCTAGCTCCTTAGCCAACAACTTAACCGTTCCTCTTGTCCTTACCAACCCCACCGTCCGTTCCACCCATCAAAACCACACCGGATCCACCATCGTTTTCCCGTTTGCTCCATTTGGCTACTTGCATCTCCTTGAGCTCGGTTGAGTTCTTCTCTTGGTTTTTTGGGCGTGTATCAACCTCCATGATACATAAATAGTGAATATGATAAGTAATTTACATTAAGATAATTTCTAAATTTAGTTGTATAAAGTTTATCATACACATCCGAAATATGAAAGCCTTTCATAGTACTTTCTTTGAATTTATCTTGCACATATGCCTATGTTATTATTGTCTCTGTACCAAAATGCTTCCCAACGAACTTTAAACTGACCAAATCCTTCATAATATTTTGGATACGGATGATAATATAATTTAGTAATGAGTTCAAGTTCTCTAAGACAATAGCAGATGAGAACGCCTTTAATAATTAACCAACTTTTCTTCTTCTTCTCTAAACATGTCGTGCGAAAAAAAAGCATCCACATACCTATCAACTTATGATTTGAGTCCCTATGCATATGGAAGAAATGCTTGAACTGTGAATGCTCCCAAAACCATTTTTTCTCGTCGAATTTAAGATGACTCTCCAACTTGTCCACTGTCTGATGAATATAACACTTTGCTGATATCTTAAATGGCTTCATATACTCGGTGGGACTGAATTATATTTTCAGAGGTTTTAATGTTTCGATTTCCTCATTAGAATCATGCAATCAAGATCAAGTTGTACTAAGTAAGTTGGACCTTTTGGTTTCAAGAATTTCTAAGTCACAAAATCAGCCTATTTATACTAAGTCCTAATTAGTTGTGCACAATTTAGGTACATACCGTTGAATGCTAAGAGATTGACTCAATTTCTTCAGAATCTACTAGATGTGTCTCTTCTTCTTGTTCTACGCTTGGGTTCTTTGTACGCGCCATTACTCATCTTGCACAAACCTATAAACAAAATCGATTAGCACTTCCATTCGGACCCTTCAGATTCTACACAAAAATAATAAAGAAAAGTGACACGAATTCACAAAATTTTCCTAAATTCAATCAAATTCTACAGAAAATCAAAAATAAAACACCGATTTCAACTTACACAAAGTCGGAGTAGGCTGTAGTTATACCAAGTCTGCAAACATGTAAACAAAATCGATTAGCACTTTCGTTCGGACCCTTCGTATTCTCCACAAAACTAATAAACAAAATCGACACGAATTCTATACAAGATCGAAAATAAGCTTACACAAAGTCGGAGTTGTACACAGTTATACCAAGTATGCAAAACTATAAACAAAATAGGTTAGCAATTCCATTTGGACCCATCGGATTCTACACAAAAGTAATAAACAAAATTGAAACGAATTCATACAAAAATTTCGTAAATTCAAACGAATTCTACACAAAATCGAAAATAAGAAATCGATTTCAACTTACACAAAGTCGGAATTGTCCGTAGTTATACCAAATCCGCAAACATATACACAAAATCGATTAGCACTTCCATTCGGACCCTTCAGATTCTATACAAAACTAATAAACAAAATTGACATGAGTTTTACACAAAATCAAAAAAAGAAACCAATTTCAACTTACACAAAGTCAGATTTGTCCGTTGTTATACCAAATTCGATGGAGAAGAAGAGGAGAAGAGGAGATTCAAAATGTTGAGCCCTATGGGTTTCTAATCGATTTGGATCAAAATGGACCTAATAACAATGGGTTTGAGTATCTGGTGGTCCGATTATTGTAGTTAGGTTATAAATAACTTATTTTTGTAAGGGCTATGAAGCCTTTTAGTACTTTTTTGATTGTCTTAGCCTACTGGCTTAGCATTGATCTCATAACTGAGATCTTCCGGGTTTAAATCCGGGTTGGTGACATTGGAAGCAGAGATTGATAACCCCTGTGTAACATCCGTGTTCCTAATCGCTTTCCGTGTTGAAATTTATTCGATTTTTGTTGGGAAAAGTCAACCTCCGGTTGTTGTATTTAGATGGAAAAATTCCATAATAAGAGAATATTATCGAATAAAGCTGCTAATGATTCGATACCTGAGGTAAATTCGTGTATCGATAGTGATAAATACATAAAATCGGATTTCATGTATTAGAGACGGTCATTAATGACACATAATGTGGAGTTCTTGTGTGGTGGTGATGACGGGTTGATTTGGTTCGGAATAGTGATTTTACAGAAGGAATAGTGTTTTATAGAATGAATAGTGTTTTGACGGGAGTTAAAGAAATATTTTGAGATGGGGAGGTGTCTCAAATATTTCGGGAATGGGACGGAACTACTAAATCGAGCGGAATAAATTAATTAGAAATCGATTAATTGCTGTTTAGTAATTTCGGTTCGGTTCGGTTTGGCTTAATTGGATTAAACCAACAAAATATCTTAGTTCTCCTCAAATCTACTATAAATACCCCTTCTCTGTCACCTTCTACACTCTTCTTCCCATTTTTGCTAAGGGGAGAAATATCTAGAGAGGGAGAGAGAGGGAAGAAGAGAGAAAAAGAGAGGAGAAAAAGAAGAAGAAAACTTGGTGAAAAACAGAGTTTTTGGGTTGGATTGTGAGGTCCGATCGGGCGATCAAACGATCACGGATTGAGCTGAAAGTTTTTGGGTACGTTCTTCAGCCTCTTAAATAAGTATCCCCAAAATTTCGTTGAGTTTCCTTGAGTATTTTAGGAGTTATGAATTTTCTCCCAAACTGCTCTGTTTCGAGCAATCCGCGACGGGTCCGGATTGGGAGGGTGTTTGAGCACTCAAATCTAGTTTTTTTGGGCTGAAATTTGGTAGATAGGTTGCGGAGAGGTTGATCATGAATTCCACCGAAGGAAGTAGCCAAATTCGACCTAGGACAAGAGATATATCCAAGTTAGTAAAGCCCTGTTTTTGAAGAAAGGGATCCGAGTTTAAGGCTAGTTAATTCAAGTGTTGAGCTTGTGAATCATCAGGAGATTAGTGATATCTTGGGGTTTGAGTGGTGTTCCAAGAGAGAGATCAAGCCTAAGGTTTGAAGCTATCGAGAAGTAGAGTATTCTTCTTTTCAACCGTGAAGCAAAGGTGAGTGCGTGATCGTAGTTTGCACCACGTAATCATTGAATTACCGTGTTGTTTTGTGTGTTAGGACTTGACCACATGAGTGTGATTATGGCTTGTCCAAGTTGTTGTGTTGTGTGTTTGATGGAGCTATATCATTTTTGCGTGATTTTTTTGTGTGTGATGCATATTGATTTCGGTAAGTCATTGGTTTACATGTGTGCTTAACCGTGGGACGGGATGACCGCCTCACTAAGCATTATCAATGCTTATGCGCCTCTTGTGGTACAGGTAAGGAGAAGTCTTAGATCTTGGAGCTCGTGGAACCCAAGGCAGAAGGGAAGGGATGATCTAGACGGTTTAAAAAGGGGTTTTCGTATCTTTTTGTGTTGGATGCTTAATATGCCTTGTGTTGGTAATGTTTTGGACTTGTTGGTATGCTCGTTTATAATGTTTTGTGGTTGTTTATAAAGGGTTTAAGTTGTGTACGCTTGCTTAGTTTCGATGGAAGTAATTTATTTTACTTGGGGTTTAAGTAATTAATAATTCTTTGCTTAAATAATTTAAGTCGATTTAAATTAAAATTTTAAAAATCCTATCGTTTCCGCGCGTTTTTGTTTGTCGTTTTGGGGTGGGGTCTTTTACCTTGCCCAGGCCCCACTATGTTTCCAACCCTTTTATTACTTTTTTATTTTAAAAAATGAAAACAAAAATAAAATTATAGTGAAAGAGATTATTTCAAAATAAATAACTGTTTTTTTTGTAAAGGCTTTGAAGTTTTTTAGTATTTTTTTTGTTTTAAAAAAATGGCAATAAAAATAAATATTCTAACGAGAGAGAGTATTTCAGAATTCCCTCAGAAAGGTTAGGGTTTCATCAATCATCATTATCAATTTCATGCTTTTGCGATAATTACTTGAAAAATTTATCGAGTTTTGTGATAATCTTCTTAGGTTTCTCGATCTGGTCGGTTGCTTAACCATTTGTAACTATGGCGACAGAAGTGGTAAATGTGGATTTTTTCGAAGACGACGATGAGTTCGAGGAATTTGAAATGAACGAAGGTGAAGTTTTGTTATTACTGATTGCTTCTTTGATTTTGAATTGATTCATCATTGGTTATGTAGTGTTTAGCGATCCGAGCAACCCACTATGGATCATATTCATATGATTTTCATTTCTTCAAGATGTTTCTGCATTTCCAACAAATCATCTTTAGAAAGCTGCAGATTTTCCATTCTTTTTAAAACCATACAGAAAAATTACATTGCCATAAATTAATGTTTCGCCGATTTATGGTTCTCTTTTTTTTGGTAGCCAAATGGTCTAGTCCCTGCCAAATTTGACCTAGGTCAGTCATAGGATTATTTACGATGTCATCAAATTCAGGATCAAATTCTCGGATGACCTTCCCAGAAATTTTTTATTCCCAAATAACCTATGTAATATTGCAATTGTTTTTATGTTTATTTTTGAAGTCGAAAATCAAGTATTTTACCAAATAAACTTACCTGTTCGGAATATTTACACATTACCCAGCAGGATACAATGGAAATTTGGATCCTAATTGGACAATCCAGAAAAATGTCGGGCCACACTTAAACGGTCCATGTAAAATAAGAAATGTCCAATCCACTTAATATCCAAACCTTTTTTTTTTCGTTCTCTCGATTTCGCGGTCGATTTCGCGGCTCTCCCCCTTCTCTTCGTCTCATCTTCTTCGTACTCTCACGCCGGAGGATCGCTTACTCTTTTCCGGCGAACAAAGACATCAAACCTACTCGAAATCTTCATCTTTCTCGTCTGCATCACTTCGTCTCTTCATCCTTCAAATTCGAAGAATCCCGAGTTAGGTTTTTTTTTGAAAATTTCTCATTTCGTTGATTTAATCTTCCATTCTTCATCTTGTGCCGCTCTCCAACTCTCCGAAATCCATCTTTGTGTGAAGTAAAGGTTAGATCCTGCGAGACTTTATTTGAATTTTGTTGAATGTTGATAGGTTTTGTTTGATTTTTTGTGATTTGACTTTGATTTTGGGGATAATTGTAGATTAGGCTTGCGGATAATGGTCAAAACAAAGAATCTTAGCGGGAATCGGAAGCGGAATTAGTCACTGAGAAGAGAAGAAGCGGAGGAGATTCCACCGCCGGAGGAGATTCCACCGCCGGATGAGATTCCACCGGGGGAGCCTATTCCGCTGCAGCAACAATCTTGGACACTAGAACCTTCTCCTTAGCTGCCTTCTCCTCAACCGCCTTCTCCTCAGTCGCGCCAAACTTCAGAAAGCGCCCGAGATGAAACGGTAAGAAAAATTGAAATTAAGTTTCGAGATTGGTGTATTTAGTATAACTGGATCAACTAGAATTTAAGTTTTGATTGTTGTGTTTTTTTAATGTAGAGAGCACAATTTGCCGAAGCAATGCAACCTAATGACTTTTATTTCGATGAGAAGGAGTATAAGAAATATTCCAAGTTTCAAACGAGATGCGATCAATTCGGAGTTGTAAGGGATCTTAAGACCTTACTGAAAAATAATGAAGATATCTTAAGGTGGTTTACCGAGCACCCGCAATTCAAACATCTTTTCCACATGGTGGGCGTACAAAACCGAAAGGTGATGGGGATGTGGATGTTGCTCCTACGGACAGCGATAACGGATAGGAAGAATCAAATTTGGTTCGTCGTCAATGATGTCTCCATAAGGTACTCTATTAGGGAACATGCTCTCCTCTCAGGATTATACTGCGACCATTACCCGAATGGTTATGAAGAGGAGGGGAGTATGGACTTTGTGAACAGATATTTTAGCACGGAAAAGGTTGCAAGTCCAAGATGTGCATGACAAGTTGGGGGAAATGGGGACCGGTAATGATAGGTTGAAGATGGCTGTTCTGTACTTTCTCTCGACGGTGATTTATGGAAGGTCAAAGATGGTTGGAGGAAACATCATTAAGTTTATTCTTAGGGTAGTGGATAATTTAGAATTTTGTCAAATCTTTCCGTGGGGACGTTTTACATTTGATGATACTGTGAAAGAAGTGGGGCATCTAATAAATCACTTTAGTGGTGAGGTGCAAGTGAGCTGGACAATACCCGGTTTTATATTGCCGTTGGGGGTAAGCAGCAATTTTACTGGTTTATATGGTTTAAATGGTTTATATGGTTTATATGGTTTATATGTTTAGTGTTTAACTATTTCAACTGGTATTTTTTTATGTGTAGTTGTTGGCATTTGAATGTATACCAGCACTGAAGACAGCTTTTTGAGTACGTGTTCCAAATGCACACACATCATGTCCAAAGATGTGCAAAGGGACGTACCTAGAAACAAGCTATAAAGGATATACGTTGAAGGAAATATATAACAAGCTTGGAGAGACAAAGGTATCAATTCAGATTTGTTTATTTTAGTATCAGATTATGCATCCTGAAGATTATGTAAATTTATTTGGACTATACACGCAGGATATTCATAGTATTGTGCCTACTGAGGATTCTGAAGAGCATCTTATGATGCGCTGCTTGGGTGAGCTTTTCTTTGATGTTGATCTTAGAGAGGAAGTGGATGGCATTGACCCGATTGTTGATGAATGGAACCAAATATTAGTCAACCTGCGGAAGAAGATATTTTGGAAAAACTTGTATAATAAAGATTGTCAAACCCGAGTACCCCAGGCAGCCCGAGTACCCCAGGCAGCCCGAGTCCCTAAGGCAGACAGAGTCCCCAGAGCAGCCAGAGTCCCCAGGGCAGCCCGAGTTCCCAACGCAGCCCCAGTCCCTCAGGCAGTCCCTGAGACGAGAAGCATGCCAGAAGCTCAGACTAATGAACAATTGCGGACACAATTGCGGACTGTTATGAGTGAATTGGCGCAGGTTAAGGAGCAGCTTGTTGTTGTAACAAAGAAGCAGAAAAACATGGATGATTTTATGGCGGAACATAGGCGGGAGAGAAGAAAGACATGGGAGAATCATGATTTTCAGTAGAGTCCACAAAGAGGTTAGCATTGTTTAATTTAAAAACAAAATAGTTTTCAAATTGAATTGTTTAATTTCCAAATAATGGTTGTGACTTTGGTATGAGACTGGTGGAACCTCAGCACAAGGTGTGCATGAGATGGGTGGGACCCCAGCACAATATACAGCCCCTGAGATGGGTGGGACTCCAGCACAACAGACAGCTCCTAAGACGGGTGGAACCTCAGTCCAACAGACAGCCCCAGAGATGGGTGGGACCCCAGCACAACAGACAGCTGCTGAGATGGGTGGGATCCTAGCACAACAGACAGCCCCAGAGATGGGTGGGACCCCAACATAACAGACAGCTCCTGAGACAGGTGGAACCTCATTCCAACAGCAGCCCAGCATAGAAAGCTTGTCTGACGAAGATGACGATGACGATGACGATGGTTATGCAGAACAGATACCTGCACCTCCTATAATTCCAAGACCCGTCATACCTAGACCTCCTGGTGCTCCACCAAGGTTCAAGATGTGTGCTAGGAAGAGGGTCGTGAAACAGTCTAAGTTTAAGCAGACGCCTTATACTAAAGGGGAAGGGAAAGGGAAAAAATAATGCCTTTTGAAAAAACTTGTCTGAATTTGTTTTAGGACGTCTTTTGTGTTTTGAACTTGTATTAGGATGGTTTAATATTATGTTTTTGACTTGTATTAGGATGGTTTAACTAGAATTTTTATAGGTACAACTAGAAATTTCGTCGGTACAACTAGAATTCTCTCTGGTACAACTAGAAATTTCGTCGGTACAACTAGAATTCTCACATGTACAACTAGAAATTTCACCGGTATAATTAGAATTATCACCGGTACAACTATAATTCTCACCGATACAACTAGAATTCTCTCTGGTACAACTAGAATTTCTACCGGTACAACTAGAATTTCCATGGATCCTGAGAAGATCATCTGAGATCCTGAGAAGGTCATCTGAAATCCTGAGAAGGTCATCTGAGATCGCTGGTACAACTAGAATTCTCACCGGTACAACTAGAATTCTCACCGGTACAACTAGAATTCTCACCGGTACAGCTAAAAATTTTACCAGTACAACTAGAATTCTCACCGGTACAACTAGAATTCTCTCCGGTACAACTAGAAATTTCACCAGTATAACTAGAATTCTCACAGGTACAACTAATAATTTCGTCGGTACAACTAGAAATTTCACCAGTACAACTAGAATTTCCATCTGTACAACTAGAATTCTCACCGGTACAACTAAAATTTTCATGGACCTTGATAAGGTCATCTGAGATCTTGAGAAGGTTATCTGAGATCGCCGGTATAACTAAAATTTTCACCGGTACAACTAGAATTTACATCGGTACAACTAGAATTTTTGCCGGGATAACTAGAATTCTCTCCGGTACAACTAGAATTTCCACCTGTACAACTAGAATTTCCATCGGTACAACTAGAATTTCCACCGGTACAACTAGAATTTCCATCGGTACAAGTAGAATTTCTACCGGTACAACTAATATTATTTTACTATCCAGTTGGCGCCGTCATTTTTAAACAATAGTTTCTCGCTGTCCACATGGCACCGTCATTTTTAAACAATAGTTTCTCGCTGTCCACATGGCACCGTTATTTTTAAACAATAGTTTCTCGCTGTCCACATGGCGCCGTAATTCGTAATAAAATATTGAATAAATATGCTAGTTGTACCAAATGAGTAGTTACCAGTTACCAGTTAACCCAAAAATGAGTAGTTGAACTCTTTTTTGATTTACAGTATAATTAGTAAAACCGTCATTTAAATTATTGTGTTTTAGTTGAACTTACAATTATGGTCATTTGTTTTACAATCAAAACATATTTGCATAATTATATGTATCAAATTGTGTATTATGAATGATTTTCATCAATATGTTGTCAAAAATCAAAAAGTAACCATAAGAGTATATAGTAGATAGTGGAAGATGTTGATTGAAACCAAATATTTTTTTAAAACTTTTTAAAATTGTTTTCTTCTAAATTTAACGAGACATGCGGGTAAAGAGAAAATCTCGTAAATGTTTGTCTCTAAAATTAAAGTTTTTTGTTATTAAAATAATTATACTAAAATACAGAAAGAAGACACGTACGTAAAGAGACATGCACGTAAAAAAATATGCACATAAAGAGACATACCCGTAAACAGACATGCACAAATTACATAAGTAATTACGCAAAATATGATTGAACCAAAATACATATCCAAAATACATAAATGATTAAACAAAATATTGTTGTACATAATATAATTAAGCTGTAAATGTAGACCACATATAGCATCTTCTCCGTCGATACTCGCCAACAGAAGGATGTCGTGTCACTTGCTTTCTTCCTCTTTGGGGTTCATAACGTGGAGGTAAAACACATTGAGCTTTTATTTCATCGGGAATAACCCAATCTGAGGAATGAGGCACTAAAAAAATTGTCCTGCAACCATTGATCAACGAAGTAGTATTTAGAACATAACTCATGTACATGAGTTTCATTTTCCGTACTCGCAACATAATCACTGTTAGCTGCTACTGCATGCTCACAAGGATATTTATCTATATCAAAATGTTTGCAGGAGCAAGATTTCTTTCTCAAGTCAACCAAATAATTTTTACCATCAAGTCCCATCACCATATATTCTAGAAGGTAAGTGTTAAGCTCCATTACTGTGAATTTCTTCGCATTCTCACATCGATTGTGCATTAAGCTATTCACTTTTGGAACTAATTTTTGCGTATTCGGTACCTCACCACAAAGCTTCCTCCATTTGTTAAACCACTCGGAAAGTTTCGCCACAATTACATCAAACATCGGCAATAATGAATATTTCCTTGCATCCTTTAAAACGTTATTGAGAGATTCAACTAGATTGGTAGTATCAATATTGTACCTTTCACCTGGGAAAAAATATCTCGCCCATTTACTATTGTCTTTCTTGAAACTATCATCCAAATACACGCAGACCCCGGGATACCGATTTGAAAAATCGTCCAACAAATGTAAGAACTCGCTTGGGTTGTAAAGTTGAGCGATTTCCCTGAATTTCGCAGCAACATCTTCTCTGTGTGTGGCGACCTGTAATTTAACATTTTGTGAAATATGATATATACAATACCCGTGTTGCGCCATCGGATAGATTTTGCCTATCTTCTTGATAATGTTTTTGTGTCTGTCAGATACAAACACAAGTTTAGGGATGTTATTGTCTTCAATGTATTTAGAAACCACCCCCAACTTAAATCATTCTCGCCATCAACTACACCAAAAGCAATTGGATAGGTGTGACGTTCAGGATCCTGAGCTGAAGCAATAATAAGCAATCCGCCATAGCAGTTTTTTAGATGTGTTCCATCCAGAATAATCACTTGCCTCATTGCTCTAAAACTTTCAATACAAGCTCCTAATGCAAAGAAGCAGTATCTGAACTTTTGATCATCATCCACTTTCACCCGTGTCACTGTGCCCGGATTAACCTTTTCTAACATGTACAAGTACGATGGCAACATCATATAACTTTCTTCTGGAGTTCCCCGCACATCACTAGCCGCTTGTTTTCTCCCTCTCCAAGCTGTAGAGTATGAAACCTTAACACCCTTTCTTACTTGAACCATACCTATGAGATCTTTTGGACGTGGTGTGTTGAATACGCCAGGATAATCCTCATGCACAACAGACGCAACTAACCGTGGTGTACCTTTTTTTTTGTTTTTCATTGTACTTGTATCTGCCCGAATACATATATGCATTTTGTGGTATGTTCTAACTGAGAAGAACTCCGAATGCTTCAGCTTCGCTACTCGTAGCTTCCATTTGCAACCTTTCACACGACATTTGTACACTAATAATGTTGTTGTTGACTTCTCTGTCTTAACTTCAAAACAATTTTGATGTATAGCCAACTCGACTAAATCTTAGACGTCCTGTTTACTTTCAAATTCTTGTCCTACCGTAAGACCAATACCATCTTCCCATTCAACATTTCCAATTTTTCCAACAACTACTGCCGATGTATCCATATCTGCTGCCGATGTATCCACATATACTCCCAATGTATCTTGTGTAATGTTAAAATCATCATACTGACCCAACTCGTTTATACCATCTGTAATGGTTATGCCAGAGACAATGTCTAAACCTTCATACTCAACCAGCTCATGTTGTTCTGATGGTTCGCATTCACTGTTACGAGTACATATACCATCGTTAGCTCTAGCATCACTTGCAAGCTCCTCATTGGTAACATCATCTCTACTTTGACAACCGACTCTAGATACTTGCCCCAAAGTAGGGTTTTCTTCATCACTGTCAATCAACTCCACATGCAAAATACTTATACACTTATCTTGGTCAACATCCATTAAATATCCAAAAACATCATCATCATCAAAGATAAATGATGGCCTCTTCGGACACATTACCAAAGGAATGTAACTAAATATCAACTTCGTCGTCGCTTTATCAACCTTAATCTTCATGCATATTTTATCAACCAACACATCATACCTGACCTCATCCAAACTTCTCTTTATGACTAAAGTGTAAATGTGAGCTTCTTTTCGATTCCAATGTACGTCATCTCCGTCATCTGAATAATATCCTCTATAATCAAAATGAATAATTGTGCTTCCTATATTACTCATTGTCGTCTGCAAAAAAAACAATTAAACATTAATGTATATAATACCAGTTATACCAGTTATACGAACCAGTTACTCTGTTCCAATCTACCAGTTTATCTGATTTAACTTCGACTCAACTCTAAAATCCATAGATTAGTGTTTAAAAACAAGTTTAATGGGTACATATGAGCATGGGTTTTCCAAATTATGGGTTAAAAATCACAATGTTGTAGATAAAAATTCCAGATTAAAACCTCAAATACCAAATCTACAAACTTCTACAATACAACAACAAAATCCTACATTTATACCTGCTCATAGAAATCAAAGATCTGCTGCAGATCCGGTGAGGAAAAGCTATGCTCAAGAAGAAGAAGAAATCGCCAAGAGAGAGCAAGAAGAAGAAAAGATTTCGAAGAGAGAGAAAGAAGTTCAGTTAATTCGCAACTACCATGCCCAGGAAAAAGAAGAAGAAGAAGAAAATGAGACTCACTTTAGTTAATTGTCGCCACCGGTTTTTCTGTTTTCTTTTTTTCTATTTCTTTTATTTTGTTTGGTATATGATTATTTTATTGAGATTTCATTAAGGGTAGAGTGGAGTTTTTATAAAAGAAGAAAGAGAAAAAGTTATGTAGAATAAAAGGAGTCATATAAGAATAAAATTTTCTCAATAAAATCATCACAGCATTTGATCCTCAAATTCATGGATATAAGAGCAATTTTCATCTGTCAACTGATTGGTGATTAGGTTTTGTATGTATTGGCTAGGCTTCATTAAACAAAGATTATGGTGGATTTGGGAATTTTTTGGTACATTGAGTAGCTTGGGGGTACTCTTGAATTCAACCTACACTACGTTTTTTTTTTTTTTTTTAAATTTGGTTTCTGGATTCGTTTTGATTCTGCATCATATCTTGTTCCTTGATCAGATTCTGATTCAATTTGACTAGTAGTTGTATTGGAAAAATTGATGAAGTTAGTCTCAATTGTACGAAGTTGGGTAGTACTAATGTGAAATTGGATTTATTTGCTGTCATTTTCCGGTGTGAGATATGTTTTTTTTTTTTTTTTTTTTTTGTATAGAGTTTAGCGATGAAGCTATGATCTAAAAAATTGATGGATAAAGGAGCAATTTTTCTCAGCAACTGATTAGTGATTAGGTTTTAGTATTAATAGTCAAGGCTTCATTTTGCTGAAGCCTAAATGTTATCGTGGAATTGGGAATTTTTTGGGGCATTGAGTAGCTTGGGGTCCTCTAGAATTCAACCTAGGCTACAATTATTTTTTTTTATTTTGGTTTCTGGATTCCTTTTGATTCTGCACGATATCTTGTTCCTTGATCAGATTCTGATTTTAACAGATTCCGCTTTGCAAGTTAGTTGAGTCTTCAGACTTAACTTATTGTTGTATTAAAAGAATTGATAAAGATGGTCTCTTTTGTATGAGTTGGGTAGTTCTGATGTGGAATTGATGTATTTGGTTTCGTTTTACGGTCCAAGTAAAAAGCTATGGATCTTTTTTATGTTTGGCAGATTGGCTGGAGAAAGAGGAAGTGAAGGAAGTTAGCCAGCAGTGGGAAGAGATGATGATGATTTCAATGACGACTTCTCGCGTCAGCTAAGGAAGGAGCTTGAGAATGGTGGTGATAAGAAATGATGTCAGAAGAATGTGAAAGGCAGGTCTTCACTTTTAGGCAATCTTGGTTTTTTTTTTATGATCCGGAACTTTGTTTGAATTGTATCCTTTGGTTTATGGTGGCATGTATCGGTTCTCCTTTTCCTTGCACATTTTACTCTTCCACTGAAATGATAATTTGAACTGGTAAGATTTGATAATCACCATCTTCTCACAACATTCGATGAGGTGTGGACATGGATTGGTTTACTATGTACGTTTTCTCACAAGCATCTTTATTTCAGCATTCTCAAAACCGCCTTCACAATAAATAGAGCATAAAAGACATTTGAAATGCAAAATTAGACGACAAAAGAATCATTCAAACTTTGTATTGACAGGCTATACATGCAATCCATCAGTAACACACAAATGAGAAATAAAAGGAGACCCGTAAACATCAGAAACTAATTGTAGAAATCACATTCACATAGACATAGTTGCTGTACGTCACAAGAAAGAAACAATGGAAACCACTCTTGTGTCTTTCTAATACTCATCGCCTTCTTCGTCGTCCTCTGCTCCTTCTGCACCAACTTCCTCGTAATCTTTCTCGAGGGCAGCAAGATCCTCACGGGCCTCAGAGAACTCTCCTTCTTCCATGCCTTCACCTACATACCAATGGACAAAGGCTCTTTTGGAGTACATGAGATCAAACTTGTGGTCTATGCGAGAGAACACTTCCGCCACTGCAGTATTGTTGCTGATCATGCAAACCGCTCGTTGAACCTTCGCCAGGTCACCACCTGGAACAACTGAAGGCGGCTGGTAGTTTATTCCACACTTGAATCCAGTTGGGCACCTAATTTTAACATGGCCAGAGATTTAAAATGTGTAGAGAAGACTTCAGAGAGAAAGAAACACCAGTGTGAGCTCTTACCAGTCAACAAATTGAATTGTGCGCTTGGTTTTGATGGAAGCAACGGCTGTATTGACATCCTTAGGCACAACGTCACCACGATACATCAAACAGCAAGCCATGTACTTCCCATGCCTTGGATCACATTTGGCCATCATATTGGATGGTTCAAAGACGGAAGTCGTGATCTCAGGGACCGAGAACTGCTCATGGTAGGCCTTTGCAGATGAAATCACAGGTGCATAAGAGGAGAGCATAAAATGGATCCGAGGGTAAGGTACAAGGTTGGTCTGGAACTCTGTGATGTCCACGTTGATGGCACCGTCAAATCTGAGAGAAGTTGTAAGCGAAGAGATTGTTTGGGAGATCAAGCGGTTCAGATTGGTGTATGTAGGCCTCTCAATGTCTAAAGATCTCCTGCAGATATCGTATATGGCTTCATTGTCCAAAAGAACAACAACATCTGTGTGTTCGAGAAGAGAATGAGTCGAGAGAACACTGTTATATGGCTCTACAACTGCTGTAGAAACCTGAGACCAAAGAAAAGAGTTTGAACGCTATATATTTTTGCAGTAAAGCCATCATTTCGGTCAAATCGAAAATCGAAAATCAAAATCTGTGGAAGTAGCACCTGAGGAGAAGGGTAGATGGTGAAACCGAGTTTAGATTTCTTTCCAAAATCTACGGACAAACGCTCCAAAAGTAAAGAACCCAAACCAGAACCTGTTCCACCACCAACAGCATTGAACACCAAAAATCCTTGTAAGCCTGTGCAATTGTCTGCCAATTTCCTCAGCCTTTCAAGGCAGGTGTCAACAATTTCCCTTCCAACTGCATCGATGAAACAAAATTTCAATACCATGAAGATTAGCAAATGAACTAGTCATGGTTAGTATGCCGTTTCTCATCATACGAAATGCATGACATTTAGCCATTTTGAGCAAAGCAAATAAAGAAGACATTACTATGGCAATCAATCATGTACATACACATTGATACCCTACTTGTGAAGGTTGTTCCACGAAAACACATGACACAAATTACAAAATGAGGAAACCTCAGACATACATGCTTAAGAAGTCCAATGTTTTGCTAATTACTATTAAACAAAATGAAAGCGGATATGTTTTCAGTTTAAAATCGCAATGTTCGGTAGCCCCTGAAGGTTGATCAATCTAGGTTCTTTTAATAGAAGAACCCTAAAAAATACAATAAAAACCAGAGAGATGGAAAATGTATATAACCAGTGTAATGGCCTCTAGCAAAGTTATTGGCTGCATCTTCTTTTCCAGAGATAAGTTGTTCAGGGTGGAAGAGCTGTCTGTAAGTGCCGGTTCTTACTTCATCAATGACGGTTGGTTCGAGATCAAGAAACACAGCCCGAGGTACATGTTGGCCTGAGCTTGTCTCGCTAAAGAATGTGTTGAATGCATCATGACATACACCAACGGTGCTGTCACTGCAAAACAAATAAAAACCAAACCACCATATTCAAGTAAAACCCAATTATAAAAACATACACTTGTCAAAGTTTTATTGCTACCCCCTAAATCAGAGCCATGTCAATAACAAACAATAACAAAGAAAAAAAATCCTCAAAAGGGAATTTTGGTTCAAACCCATAAAACAACCAAGATGGTAAATAGAGAGATGAATATAAGACCTGGGCATGGTGCCATCGGGTTGGATACCATGTTCGAGACAGTAAAGCTCCCAACAAGAATTTCCGACCTGAATACCAGCTTGTCCGATATGAATGCTAATGATCTCCCTCATGCTGGAAAATTTCTCAGGGACTTGTTCTTCCTCTTTCTCTCTGTTTCACGAGGAAGATCTTGTTGGGTCTCCCGCTTTTAGATGTGAAAGGAAAAAAGCTGGAATGGACTGGACGAACTTAAAAAAGGGCCGGCCGCGAAAAAGTCTCTTCCGCTGGAAATGCCTAATTAAAGAATTCACCAATCTTAGGTGGATTTTCTTAGATTTTTATAAAATCCTTTTCTTTTTTTTTCGATAAAACATTTTTCCAATAGAGTGAAAGTCACCGAGAAATGAGTTAACGGAAAAAATTTCGAAAAATATCCAAAGTACTTTCCATTTGTTAGAAAACTATAAAAATATCTTGGTTCTCCAAAAAAAATATAGTAACTAATAGAAATTGTCTTTTAATGCTTAAAATTTCTAATTTTTTTTTCACACTTACGATTTTACAAACATTTTTTTTAGGAAAATCTAATAATACACTTATTCATCTCTAATAATTGTTTGAAAAATATATCACTACAAAAAAACAGCACATTAGCAACGGCTATAAATCATGTAAATTCGTCGTAATACTCCGGTTGCATAAAAATATAATCGCAAGAAAATTCATCTCTACATCAACGCGACGTTGGGCAACGACAATATATCGTTGCAAAAGAGATGCAAAACAGATTGTCGCTAATACAACTCTATCGTAGCGACACTATTGCTATGACCAAAGATGATGCAATTTTGTATTCAAATCGTTGCAAGAGAGATGCAAAACAAATTGTCGTTTATATGACTTTGAAGTAGACGATGTTGCTAAGACCAAAAATGATGCAACTTTGCATCCAAACATTTCGATGCAAGTTAGTTGCACAATAAGACGAACAAAAGGCATCGTTAAGTTGCCGTAACAAAAATTTAGCAATGAATACCATTGCGAAGAATTAACAACATTATATGACAGCATTATAATAATAATACATAATTATAAGGTTTTCCCACAAGGTTGTCGCAATATTTGCAACGAGTTAGCATCGAATTGGTGCATGTCTTTACAAATTCGTTGCAAGTGTTTGTGATGACCTTGAAAAAAAAACGTTTTTTATTTTTACAATTGTCCAAATTTTATAATTTTAAAGTCAAAAATTAATATACGAAATTTAAAATGTAAAATTTAAAACTCTGTAACTTGAAATAGTTCTTTTAGATTAATAAATGTATTAATAAAAGCATTTAAACATAATTTTATAACGATATATTTTCCTACGAAAAGTAAACACGTCATATCAGATGTCCACCAAATTATGACCCCGTGATAAAGTCTCCGAATAAATACTTCTAAACATGTATTTCCTGAATCTATAGTCATTACCTATTTTACCATAGATCTGAGTTTAGTCGGTTTATGAACTAAACCCGATAGAAAACCACTCAAACCCGATATGAAACCAATTTTTAAACTCGATAAACTTTTTAGACCCGACCAAACCTAAAAACTCTAAACCGAACTCCACCTTCATAATTCAACCATGAAGATTCCCAGATTACCTCTGTCAATGAAATTTTTTGGTCTTACCTCAATTTCATCACTTGAAAAATATGGTGGAGCGGACGAATAAGTGGCGTGAATGTCCCAAATAGAATCGACCCAGATTTCTTCGGCACAACCTGAAAATTAGATTGAAATAGTTAAAATTCATTGGATTGTAATTGGGGGAATCTATAAGTTAATTAAAAACATAAACAAAAATTAAGTGGATATACCTGTTCGTAGATGACGTCCATCTCGTGAACGGTCAAGCTTTCCGATTGGACCAAGTTACCTCTTGGAGACGTTTGGGCCAACTGTGTCTGACGCTCAGCGATCTTAGCCGACACTTCACTATAAATCTTCTCGGAGAACAAGTTAACAAAAATCCCATTCTTCATTTTGTGAGTCTCGACCATGACTTGCACAATGGGAGGGAGTTCCCCGCCATTAGCCTATTCACAACAAAAACCATCAAATTAGAGAAGGAAAGAATTAGTATTATAATTGTTATAATTTTAAACTATTGAAAATGCTATATATAATAGTGAAGAAATTACCGAGAATCTTGGAGGAGATAAATTTGGCGATTCAAAGTGAGATTTTGTTAGATTCGCAAGCTCGTTTCCGGTGTGATGGTTTCATGGCCGTCATTACCGGCGGCTATTGCTGGTGGTGAAAGCGTGGGTCTTTTGGCTGGTGTGACTGATTCGATGGCTGCTGAGAGTAATTTGGTGCTCGTGGTGGTGCTGTAACAGAGGTGATGTTGTAACAGAGGCTCCTCCTCTTTCGGCTCAGTTTCCAGACATCGATTTACTATCTATGGAGAGAGAAAACACTCACACAAATCCACAAGCAAACAAGTCTTCCCACAGAGCAGCTTGCTAGAGTAATCAACAAGAGTCTTGTTACAAGACGATCAAAAACAGAATTTTCCACCTTCCGATATGCAGAAAATACAAAATACAATAACCTTCTTCAAAGTTGGTACATATATAGCCAATTGAGTTCGATAGATATGTCACAGCTCGATATTGGGATTGATTCAGACTTGTAATAACTTTATTTTCTTGATTTCAATAAATTTAACATTCCACCAAAAAATATTATTAATAATAATAAATAACAATTTATAAATAAAAAATAATGAAAGGAAAAAAAAAGAAGCAAGTCGGAATCTGATGCAGATTCTCTAATGGTTAATGTAAGGTGGTTTGAAACCGGTTTCAAGTAGATTACAATGACCATCTCTTCAAAAAGATGAATTTTCGTGATGAATTTTCAAGCCGAACGTCGTTTGGCCGAGTGGATTCTTCAATGGGTAAGTAGGCTTTATTTTGGTGCACTCGGGTATGTCTTCACATTAATCTGGCTGACTGGCTCAAGCATTTTGCATTCCACCTGAATAGAGTCTTTTAGGATGGTATTTCTTATGAATATCCAATCTTAGGGCATTTTGATTATCCAATGTTGATTTGGGAAAGTCTCTTTCTTTGTGCTCGGATCTAGGTGGATTAGACCGTGTAAATACTTGTTCGGGTTGCCCTTCTTCGTGTGTGGTATTGATGACCGTATCATACCCTCAATTTTCTCTTAGTTTTATCCTCAAATTGCATAACTTGTAGATAGAGAAGGCAAGTTAGAACTTCATATTAGTAGAGGGCTTAGGGAAGTACCTCGAGTTTGATGTTGGTTCGATATTAAGGTTCATAAAATTTCTCTAATGGAATATAGTTAGAGATTCGTCTCTCCAAAACTTATAGAATTCTAAAAGTTAAGTTTGAGAATGAAAATATAGCGAGATTAAAAGCGGGCCCAACATGTACTATATATAGGCATGAGTCGGTTTTAGGTCAAAACATAAAGTTTCCGAGGCAAAACAGAAAATTTAAAACCTATTCCTTTTTTGTTGCGAGAAAGTTGTCGATCAACACCAACAGAGGTATCTATCAATGCATATAAGGTTGTCGATCGATTTTTTCCAACAGTAGTGTTGCCTCATCTTGCCTTTGAAGGGGCTATCGATTGATGCCATAGGGACTTTCGATCGACATTATTATTTCCAATAGTTTTATTCGATTTTGCTCCAAAAACTCCTTTTTTTTTGCCAACCATTCTATTACTTAAAATGATAGGAAATAAAAAAATTCAACAAAACACCGAAAACACATTAAAAACAGAGTAAAAAATGGTAAAAATCATGACGTATCAATATCTTACAAGTTTATTTAGTCTGTAATAGCACGATTCTCACCTATTTATTTAAAATTTGCGTTACACAATCAATCAATAGAAGAAATGACGACATCAATTTTATTTTACTAAGTTCGTTATTGTATATTGATTTAGTATAGTCATAACATGTTTTTTAAATATAGAGAAAAAAATGGCAAAAAAAATATAGAGAAAATAAAAGGAAAAAAAATGAACAAGCCAGAAGTATAGTAAAAGAAAATTATAAATTATCATGCTCGATTACCATTGCCCCTCTCCATGTCTCTCCGGAAGCCACATCCACAGGAACGAGCATTGACATTGGACCTGTGCACACGAAGTAATGTTGCTTCCCATACTTGTCCCACATCGATCCTGGGGATCCCACATACATCTCTTCGAACCCTATCCTGATCATCCTGAAGAACAATCCTCTTCCCTGCAAAATTAAAATTCCAAACTCATCAGATTTTATTGAATTCAAAGTTAGTGTTAGAAAATCTCCCTTAGGCAATAAACTGAGATCCAATATAATATAAGTTAATTAAATTAGTTTTTGAATTGAAAGTTTTGTAAGACATCGTAAGATAAAACAAAACTTAAGAGTAACATATAAGAAACATACTCAAATATTTAGTCTTTACCAATTGATTTTGAATACAAAGCTCATGAACTTCGACATCGATCTAGTTAGTTATTTATGTATTTGGATGTGACATCCATATTTAACATTGAGATGCAATATCAAGATCTAAAATAGATTTTTGTTTCTTAATGTTGTACTTTTTGATACACGTTTTTTTTTTGTTTTTTTTTAAATTTTTTTTTTTTAATTTTTTGTTCATTGTGAGTTTGCTAGGAAATCTCAAAAAGTTATAAAAATTATGACAGTGATGATTTCAATAATAAAAATGCCATTTCGCATTGATAGCGTCAAAATGCTTATTCCATAAACATAATTCTACATTTTTGAGTAGCCTTGGGCAAAAAAACCGGAACCGAACCAAATCGAACCAAAAAATGAGAACTGGAACCGAACCGAAACTAACAAAAGAACCAAATGGATCCTAAATTTTGGAAGCGAAAGAACTGGAACCGAATCCGAACCGAACAAGAACCGAATGAGTACCCAAAATACCCGAAATATAATAATATACCCAAAATATTAATTATATTTAGGTTCGATATACCTCAATTACTCATAATTACAATTATAAACTTGAAATTTTTAGTTAATTTTAGACCAAAATAACCAAAATATTCAAAATATCCAAAAATTATTAGTTATTTTTCGGTTAAATAGTGTAGTTTGGTTATTTTTGGTTACAAAGTAACCATTTGGAACCGAATACGAAGGGATCCGAATTTTTTTGGTTATTTTTGGTTCCAATTTGAAGTAACCATACAGATGCGAACCGAACAGGAACCGAACCGAACCAAACCGAATTTCCGTTCGGTTCCAAATGGTTCTAATTTTTCCAGAACCGAAAAAACCGAAAACCAAAAGAACCGAACCGAAGAACCGAATGCCCAGAACTAGTTTTGAGGCCAATATTTTGATATTTTGGCGACATAACATAATATCGCTACTTGATAGCAAAAACGAGATTTTGATATAGGGCATGTTTGTTTTCACATTAAAATGGTTCATCTGAATGAAAATTAGAATTGATGTTTGTTTAGTGTCTAAAATGAACATCATCCAGATGAACCATCTCAATAAGTTATAAAAATTTTAGGCAAAAATTTTAAATTTCTCCCGCCAAGTTCACAAGTTTTAGAGATGAACCATCTCTAAAACCACAAGTTCACATTTCTCCCGCCAAAAACACGAGTCCGTATTTTTCCCGCCAAAAACACGGTTTCACAATTTTCCCGCAAAAAACACGAGTTCACATTTTCCCGCTAAAACAGTGTTTCAAAACTTTCCGTCAAAAAACACGGTTTCACACTTTTTTTCGCCAAAAACACGAGTCCGCATTTTCCCGCCAAAAACGTTATTTCATTATTTTCTCGCCAAAAACACGATGACAAAATGATAATATATGATGATAAATTATTAATTAGTTATTTTTATATTTATTGTTATAAAATTATTAATTAATTAATATTTTTATTTTATGGATCAACTCATTTAACCATTATAACCATCAAATTAATTGGATTTATACGTTAATTTATAAATGTCAAAAATAATAATTTGAAAAGTATTTAGTTAAAAATATTTTAAATCAAGAATTAAAATTAATATGATTAAGGTTAAGGTTAAAAATATGATTAGATTAAAATATGAGTATATTAGTCATTTTCTTATTAAAAACATTTAGATGGAGATGAAGATTTACAAAAACTAAACAAACAAACAAATGTTCATTGTGATGGAAACTCAAAATGGAAACAAACAACATTTAAATAGATTATCTAAATTGAGTATTTGGATGAATTATTTGGATGAAAATATTAGATAAAAAAACAAACAGGTCCATAGTGTCAAAATGCGATTCATCATTTTTCGGAGCATATGAATTTACAAAAAAAAAAAGAGTATGATTTATTAGTATTTCATGAGTTGGAAAGTTATTTTGGTATATTTTTTTTAAAGAGTTTTGGTGCAGATTTGCATCCAAAACATTTTTTTTTCTTTTTCTTCTATGTAATTGGTTTCCAATCCAGATGCAACATGGAATATAAATACCTAATCGAATGGTACCATAATATCATACCGAGAGTGACATGAATATACCTGATCTATGGTTTCAAATTTAGAAGGTGGAGTGTTATAGACAGCCTTTAATCTCTCAGCCGGAGGAGCACCATATATTCTACTCATCTTTTTCTCAAGAACTGTAATCACAGAATCTTCTACTGCCCAAGTCCCCGGCTTCTCCCCTTCTTCCGACCCAAACCACCCGGAAGAGTCCGCCTTCATTGCCTCTGAAGGAGACAAGAGCTCAAAAGGCGATGGCAAAGGAGGGTTGGGGCAATAAGAGCATCCCTTTAGTCCTTGAATTCCAGCCCCACTCCGTTTCTTGAACCTCAAGTAACTCATAATCCCCGGTTTAAGGGTAACCGGTTTGCGTCCATTGTTCTTCACCACCAGAGCTGTAGCCATGCTTACAGGGTACAGAGAGACGATATATGTTATGTCGAGAAGCCCTGCCGTACAGCTCAGTTCGATCTGAGAACGTTCACAAAGATTTCATCATTGTGTGGACAAGATTTGATATATTGGGGGGTATAGAATCAATCACCTGAAGAGCATCAATGGCGTCTGAATCTGTATCTTTGACACTCCAATCATATCCTGAGATTACTGAAGACCCTCCTTTTGGTCCAGTAGCATCTTCTTCTCCGTTTACGATAACAACACCAACCCCACCTCTGCTCTCATCACCGTCAACTGTGTAAAGGACTTCCTCAAATCCTTCGTCTTTCCAGTATACCTTTGGATTATATGAAACCACATGAGCATCTGATAGACTCAGCTTTAACGAACTTCCATTTCTGACCTTAAGCTCCACCATAGGAATGTTGTTTGATTCCGAGAATTTTATGCCTTTTCGTCCGAATTTATCTTCAAGCCTCTCAATTACTGTCTGTGTCTGAGGAGCTGAAATTGAACTTCTTACGGCTTTTGGTTTTGGGAGAGAAGAAAAAGAGATAAGAGAAGCCATTGATGGAGAGTACGGAGAAGAAAAGATAAGACGAGTGAAGTTTGTAGTGCGCTAAAGCCTAATCTTTTTCCCAACTTTGTTTTTCTGTCGTTTTCTTGTACTCTTTTCTTTAGCCTGTGGTTGTACTTCTAAAAATAATTGTTGGACTTTAACTCATAGTAAATAAAGCCATATTTGTTTTTTTTTTTAAGTTATAATTTAATACAAATTAGTATTATACTCCTAAATCTGGTTATATAATTGTAAATGTAAGTGATATCAATTAAAACACGGTAGCATATATGGTAGACTCTCCTCATGCCATCCGAGCGATTAGGATTCAAAACTCAGATCCGTGATACAATTGGATAATTACCAGTTGTACCGGAGATTTAGGAATAACTAAGTACAACGGGAGGCGATACCGTTGTATCAATAAGTACAACTGATACCTATTTCTATTTAGTTGTACCTAAATCAAAAGTATTTTTGTGTTTTCAATTAAGTGAAAGACATAGTGAATAAGAAGAGGCAAAACTAGCCCTGGGCAAAAAAACCGGAACCGAAGAACCGAACCAAAAAATAAGAACCGAACCGAACCTGGAACCGAAAAAATACCCGAAAGTGTACTAAACATTTATACCCGAAACAAGAACCGAATGGGTATCCGAAATACCTGAAATATAATTATATACCTAAATATTAATTAAATTTAGATTTGATATAAATCAATTACCCAAATTCCAAAATTACAATTACAAATTCGAAGATTTCATTTATTTTTAGACCAAAATAAATAAAATACTAAAAATAATCAAAATATCCGAAATTTTTTAGTTATATTTGTCAAAATTTAACCTAATTTGTTTAAATTTAATATTTTTTATTTTTTCTCAATATTTCGGGTATCTGGAACCGAACCAAACCAACCCGATATTTTAAAATACCTGAATGGACACTAAATTTCTCTACCCAAAATATCCAGAACCGAACCTAATACTCGAATGCCCAGGGTTAGGCAAAATGGATTGAGTTTATTACATCCAATACCACAAATTTTAAAAAACTTTTAAGAAATACCACATTAATAAAACCTTTCAGAAAATGCCATATTGTGTATTGTGCCTTTAAAACAAAATGACAATTCTACCTTTGCTCCTTCTCTCCCTTTTTTCTCCATTTTCTCAACTATTTGAGTTATGCTTCCGAGAAAAGTCTTATCTCACACACAGTTCAAGACCATTTACTAATCAACTTGCATCGCTCAGTCTTCTTCATCTGCCAAACTTCGTACGAGTCGCTGCTTCCCCAACGCTCTATATATATATACCATCATCTACGTTTATTTTCTCTGTGTTTGACGTTAAGAGATAGAAGGGGGGAGAGAGAGAGTTATGGGTATGGCTTTGATGATCTGAAACGCAGCTTCATGGCGAGCAATGGCTCCTATCTCCAGCGATTTCGGTGGTTTGAGATCTATGTCTTCATGGTGGAAGAGCGTTAAGCCTGCTCCTAAAGATCCGATCCTCGGAGTTACCGAACATTTTCTCGCTGATCCTAGTCTTGATAAAGTTAATGTTGGTGCGGTGAGTCTCGCTTTCTGTGTTTTCCCCTGTTACTACTACAGATCTTACGGATTTTGATTTTTCCTTTGGAGGATATTACAAGAGTCTCTGAAATGATATTAAAATTGAGGTCTTACGGATAAACATGAATTGAGATTTGGTGTTTTAATCCATTGTGCTGAAAATTTAGGAGTTTCTGCGTTGGCTTTACTTTTGGTTGATGAAGCTAACCTCTGTTACTTACTTACGTGTTAAATTGGCTAAATTTACTTTATGGAGCATATAGTGATGATAATGGCAAGCATGTTGTCTTGGAATGTGTCAGAGAAGCTGAGCGAAGACTTGCTGGGAGCAGTTTTATGTAAGCGTTCTCTTTCTCTCCCAAATGAGCTACCGTCAAGTCTTCTCTATTGATTGACATGACAAATATTGATTGTCAAGTTTTGAAATCTTCTTCTTGGTGAAGCTCTTGAATTGTAATTGACAAAAATAATATGTGTGATTTGCTGATATAACCTGTTAAATATTGGAGGTCTTATTAGCTTGTTAATCCCTTTTTCATGTGATAAATGTCTGATAGGCCAATTTGATATAAATTAAACTGATATGGGTCAATTCCCTAATGCACTGTCATTGTAGCACAGAAAGGTGTTAATCCAAATGGGTGAGCTATTAACCAGAAAGAATGCAATCAAACCAATTAAGTCAAGCCAAGCAATAGATCATGAGATTAACAATCTAACAGAACAATAATTAAAAGCATTACAGAAACTAATAACAGAAGATAACAGAACTAGCAGTTACTAACAGAAACTACAAAAGCAATGCAAACATAATTCAATCAACTAAACAGAAGCTCCTAAGGATGGGGTTATTGATCAGTGTTTCCTCTTAATCTACCTAGGTGTTTAATATATTCAAACAGAGCTAATCCCTAGACAATAAACTCATCAGCAGCTAAATCCACTCTCATGACAGATAAGCTCAAGCTAAGCCAGTTCTTGACCTAAATCTCTTTAGCGAAATCTAACCTAGCCGGCATTAAGATTCAGTCTATTAAAGCCAATAAACACCCTAGACAACCAATCTCTTAGGCTAGGAATGTAAATCTCTGGAATTAGTTTGTTCAGGCATTTCATCGAACACCTAGTGGGCGTGGAAATGCCTAAGTTCTAATTCTAATTGATCAGAGAGAAACTAGCATTAATAACACTAATCCAGAAAGGATTTCAAGTAATCTAAGCTTAAACCACCTAGGAGACTAAGATTCCACACTTAATCTAACCCATCCTTAAGAACTCTAAAGACTACTCAGAACCCATGAAGAACATCAAGAACATAAACCTAGAAATCATTAAAACTTGCATAAATGGAAAGATCATGATGAGAGTACAGAGACTACTGAGAATCAAACACAAATACTAAGTAGATTCAAAGAAATCTGAATACAAAAACAAGAACAAGTTTAGGGAGAAGAGAAAAACCCTAAGGACTCTTTTTTTGTTCAGTGGGCAATACAAGGTATTTATAGATTTGGACAAAACTCTAGCTCACAAACATATAAAATAGCTAAGTTCGGAGGTGCACTCGAGCTGGGGGTCGAGTCCTTTGGTCGAGTCCGGTAAAAATCTTCAAGATGGCAACTTTGTGGTGGACTCGAGTGGTTGGCTCGAGTTGGTCTCAAGGTGCAGTCTTTGGTGCAGACTCGAGGTACTAACTCGACCTGCTGGCTAGAGTGAGTCTCCAAGTCCTCTTCTTTGGTTCCACTCGACTTTCTACTCGAGTTCTTGTTCGAGTCCGGTTCCAAGGTGTCTGTTTTATGCTCCACTCGAGTCTCCTGGTCGAGTTAAGCTCTCCTTGCTTCCCTTCTCTCCATTTGACCTCAACATCTTCAATATTCCTTGAATGTACCTGATACAGCTCCAAAATACAATATGCATGCAGTCCTAATGCAAAACACTCTAAGTATGCAAAACTGGAAACAAGTGACATGAAATGGTAAGAATATGCTATGAGACAAGGCTAAATGGATGATAAATGCATGCTCAAAGCATGTAAAATATAGACATATCAAGCATCTCCTGCTCCAATCAATCGTGGCCTCCTCCTCGAAGGTCCTTGTTCATTCTGTCCTTGTGGGTTTTCTTCCTTTCCCACTTGATCCTGTTGATCTACTCTGATGTGTTCTCCCTTCTCTCGCAACTGTCTTGGTAACTGATTAATATTGTCGAGGTAGCGCAGGAGGTTCTGGTTTCCTTTTGATCTCGTTTGCATACAGATGAGGGTAGACTCGATTGACTGACTCAATTTGGTTGATCGAGTCAGTTGATAGAGTCTGTCTGATGACGTGTATTAGTACCTGAGATGCAAGGAATGAAGGAAACATAAGGTGAGTAACAAAGTAGACGTAAAAAAACTTGATCTGAAATGATTTGAAATCCTAATTGTAACAAACAACACCCAAATGGCAACAGCGCCAAATTGATAATCGTCAATTTGATATAAGTCAAACTTATATGAGTCAATTCCCTAATGCACTGTCATTATAGCACAGAAAGATGTCAATCCAAATGGGTGAGCTATTAACCAGAAAGGATGCAATCAAACTAATTAAGTCAAGCCAAGCAATAGATCATGAGATTAACAATCTAACAGAACAATAATTAAAAGTATTACAGAAACTAATAACAGAAGATAACAAAACTAGCAGTTACTAACAGAAACTACAAAAGCAATGCAAACAGAGTTCAATCAACTAAACAAAAGCTCCTAAGGATGGGGTTACTGATTGGTATATCCTCTTACTCTACCTAGGTGTTTAACATACTCAAGCAAAGCTAATCCCTAGACAATAAACTCATCAGCAGGTAAATCCATTCTCATGACAGATAACCTCAAGCTAAACCAATTCTAGACCTAAATCTTTTTAGCGAAATCTAACATAGCATGTATTAAGATTCAGTCTATTATAGCCAATAAACACCCTAGGCAACCAATCTCTTAGGCTAGGAATGTAAATCTCTAGAATTAGTTGGTTCAGGCATTTCATCAAACACTTGGTGGGCGTGGAAATGCCTAAGTTCTAATTCCAATTGATCAGAGAGGAACTAGCATTAATAACACTAATCCAAAAGGGAAATCAAGTAATCTAAACTTAAACCACCTAGGAGACTAAGATTCCACACTTAATCTATCCCATCCTTAAGAACCCTAGAGACTACTCAGAGACCATGAAGAACATCAAGAACACAAACCCAGAAATCATTAAAACTTGCATAAATGGAAAGATTAAGATGAAAATAGAGAGACTACTAAGAATCAAACACAAATACTAAATAGATTAGAAGAAATCTGATTACAAAGCAAGAACAAGTTTAGGAGGCAGAGAAAAACCCTAAGGACTCTCTTTTTACCCAGTGGTCAATACAAAGTATTTATAGATTTGATCAAAACCCTAGCTCACAAACAGACAAAATAGCTAAGTTCGGAGGTGCACTCGAGCTGGAGGTCGAGTCCTTTGGTCGAGTCCGGCAAAAATCTTCAAGATGACAACTTTGTGGTGGACTCGAGTGGTGACTAGAATGTTTGGCTCGAGTTGGTCTCAAGGTGCAGCAGTCTTTGGTGCAGACTCGAGGAACTGACTCGACCTGCTGGCTAGAGTCAGTCTCCAAGTCCTCTTCTTTGGTTCCACTCGACTCTCTACTCGAGTTCTTGTTCGAGTCCGGTTCCAAGGTCTCTGTTTTGTGCTCCACTCGAGTCTCTTGGTCAAGTGCATGGTCGAGTTAAACTTTCCCTTCCTTGCTTCTCTCCATTTGACCTCAACATCTTCAATATTCCTTGAATGTACCTAATACAGCTTGAAAATGCAATATGCATTCAATCCTAATGCAAAACACTCTAAGTATGCAAAACTGGAAACAAGTGGCATGAAATGGTAAGAATATGCTATGAGACAAGGCTAAATGGATGATTAATGCATGTTAAAAGCACGTAAAATATAGACATATCATTATCCTTCTAGAAGAAGGTTCTCATTAGTTATCCTTTTAGAAGAAGCTTCTCACTAGTTATCCTTCTCGGACAAGATTATTACTATTTATCCGTCTAGAACATGGTTTTCACTAGTTATCTTTCTCGGACAAGATTCTAACTAATTATCCCTCTAGAACAAGGTTATTACTAATTATCCCTATAAAACAAGGTTTTCACTAGTTATCTTTTTAAAAGAAGGTTCTCACTAGTTATCCTTCTCGGTCAAGGTTCTCACTAGTTATCCTTTTAGAACAATGTTCTCACTAGTTATCCTTCTCGGTCAAGGTTCTTACTAATTATCTGTCTGGAACAAGGTTTTTAATAGTTATCTTTTTAGAACAATGTTCTCACTAGTTATCCTTTTAGAATAATAATCTCACTAGTTATCCTTCTCAGAAAGGGTTATTACTAATTATCCATCTAGAACAAGGTTCTCACTAGTTATCTTTCTCGGACAAGATTCTTATTAATTATCCCTCTAGAACAAGGTTCTCACTAGTTATCCTTTTAGAACAATGTTCTCACTAGTTCTCCTTCTCGGTCAAGGTTCTTACTAATTATCCGTCTAGAACAAGGTTTTCAATAGTTATCTTTCTCGGACAATATTCTTACTAATTATCACTCTAGAACAAGGTTCTAACTAGTTATCCTTCCTAAACAAGGTTCTCACTAGTTATCCTTCTCAGACAAGGTTCTTACTAATTATCCCTCTATAACAAAGTTATTACTAATTATCCTTCCAGAACAAGGTTCTCACTGATTATCCTTCCTGGTCAAGGTTCTTACTAATTATCCGTCTAGAACAAAGTTGTGAATAGTTATCTTTTTCGGACAAGATTCTTACTAATTATCTCTCTAGAACATGGTTATTACTAATTATCCCTCTAGAACAAGGTTTTCACTAGTTATCCTTTTAGAACAAGGTTCTCACTAGTTATCCTTCTCGGTCAAGGTTCTTACTAATTATCCGTCTAGAATAAGGTTCTCACTTGTTATCTTTTTCGGACAAGATTCTTACTAATTATCCCTCTAGAACAAGGTTCTCACTAGTTATCTTTTTAGAACAATGTTCTCACTAGTTATCCTTCTCGGACAAGGTTATAACTAATTATCCGTCTAGAACAAGGTTCTCACTAGTTATCTTTCTCGGACAAGATTCTTACTAATTATCCCTCTAGAATAAGGTTCTAACTAGTTATCCTTCCAGAACAAGGTTCTCACTAGTTATCCTTCTCGGACAAGGTTCTTACTAATTATCCCTTTAGAACAAGGTTCTAACTAGTTATCCTTCCAGAACAAAGTTCTCACTTGTTATCTTTCTCGGACAAGTTTCTTACTAATTATACCTCTAGAACAAGGTTCTCACTCGTTATCCTTCCAGAACAAGGTTCTCACTAGTTATCCTTCTTGGTCAAGATTCTTACTAATTATCCGTCTAGAACAAGGTTCCCACTAGTTATCTTTCTCGGACAAGATTCTTACTAATTATCCCTCTAGAACAAGGTTCTAACTAGTTATCCTTCCAGAACAAGATTCTCACTTGTTATCCTTCTTGGACAAGGTTCTTACTAATTATCCCACTAGAACAAGGTTTTCACTAGTTATCCTTTTAAAACAAGGTTCTCATTAGTTATCCTTCGCCGTAAAGGTTCTTACCAATTATCTATCTAGAAGAAGGTTCTTACTAGTTATTTTTCTCGGACAAGATTCTTACTAATTATCCGTCTAGAACAAGGTTCTCATTAGTTATCCTTTTAGAAGAAGGTTCTCACTAGTTATCCTTCTCGGACAAGGTTATTACTAATTATCCGTCGAGAACAAGGTTCTTACTTCTTATCTTTCTCTAACAAGATTCTTAATAATTATCCCTGTAGAACAAAGTTCTCACTAGTCATCCTTCTCGGTCAAGGTTCTTACTAATTATCCGTCTACAACAAGGTTTTCAATAGTTATCTTTTTCGGACAAGATTCTTACTAATTATCCCTCTAGAACAAGGTTCTAACTAGTGATCCTTTTAGAAACAATGTTCTCACTAGTTATCCTTTTCGGTCAAGATTCTTACTAATTATCCGTCTAGAACAAGGTTGTCAATAGCTATCTTTCTTAGACAAGATTCTTAGTAATTATCCCGCTAGAACAGGGATCTAACTTGCTCTCCTTCCAGAATAAGGTTCTCACTAGTTATCCTTCTAGGACAAGGTTCTTACTAATTATCCCTCTAGAACAAGGTTCTCACTAGTTATCCTTCCAGAACAAGATTCTCACTAGTTATCCTTCTCGGTCAAGGTTCTTACTAATTATCTGGCTAGAACAAGGTTGTCAATAGTTATCTTTCTCGAACAAGATTCTTACTAATTATCCCTCTAGAACAAGGTTCTAACTAGTTATCCTTCCAGAACAATGTTCTCACTAGTTATCCTTCTCGAACAAGGTTATTACTAATTATCCGTCTAGAACATGGTTCTCACTAGTTATCTTTCTCGGATAAGATTATAACTAAGTATCCCTCTAGAACAAGGTTATTACTAATTATCCCTCTAGAACAAGGTTTTCACTAGTTATCCTTGTAGCACAAGGTTCTCACTAGTTATCTTTCTCGGTCAAGGTTCTCACTAGTTATCCTTTTAGAACAATGTTCTCACTAGTTATCTTTCACGGTCAAGGTTCATACTAATTATCCGTCTAGAACAAGGTTTTCTGTAGTTATCCTCTTAGAACAATGTTCTCACTAGTTATCCCTTTTAGAACAATGTTCTCACTAGTTATCCCTTTAGAACAATGTTCTCACTATTTATCCTTCTAGTCAAGGTTCTTACTAATTATCCGTCTAGAACAAGGTTTTCACTAGTTATCTTTCTCCGACAAGATTCTTACTAATTATCCCTCTAGAACAAGGTTCTCACTAATTATCCTTTTAGAACAATGTTCTCACTTGCTCTCCTTCTCGGTCAAGGTTCTTACTAATTATCCGTCTAGAAGAAGGTTTTTAATAGTTATCTTTCTCGGACAAGATTCTTATTAATTATCCCTCTAGAACAAGGTTTTAACTAGTGATCCTTTTAGAAACAAGGTTCTCACTAGTTATCCTTCTCGGTCAAGGTTCTTACTAGTTATCCGTCTAGAACAAGGTTCCCACTAGTTATCTTTTTCGGACAAGATTCTTACTAATTATCCCTCTAGAACAAGGTTCTCACTAGTTATCTTTTTAGAACAATGGTCTCACTAGTTATCCTTCTTGGACAAAGTTATTACTAATTATCCGTCTAGAACAAGGTTCTCACTAGTTATCTTTCTCGGACAAGATTCTTACTAATTATCCCTCTAGAACAAGGTTCGAACTAGTTATCCTTCCAGAACAAGGTTCTCACTAGTTATCCTTGTCGGACAAGGTTCTTACTAATTATCCCTTTAGAGCAAGGTTCTCACTAGTTATCCTTTCAGAACATGGTTCTCACTGATTATCCTTCTCGGTCAAGGTTTTTACTAATGATCCGTCTAGAACTAGGTTGTCAATAGTTATCTTTCTCGGACAAGATTCTTATTAATTATCCCTCTAGAACAAGGTTCTAACTAGTTATCCTTCCAGAACAAGATTCTCACTTGTTATCCTTCTCGGACAAGGTTCTTACTAATTATCCTTCTAGAACAAGGTTTTTATTAGTTATCCTTTTAAAAAAAAGTTCTCATTAGTAATCCTTCGCCGTAAAGGTTCTTACCAATTATCTGTCTAGAAGAAGGTTCTTACTAGTTATTTTTCTCGGACAAAATTCTTACTAATTATCCGTCTAGAACAAGGTTCTCATTAGTTATCCTTTTATAAGAAGGTTCTCACTAACTATCCTTCTCGGACAAGTTTATTATTAATTATCCGTTGAGAACAAGGTTCTTACTTCTTATCCTTCTAGAACAAGGTTTTTACTAATTATCCCTCTAGAACAATGTTCTCACTAGTTATCCTTCGAGAACAAGATTCTCACTAGTTATCCTTCTCGGTCAAATTTTAGTTTGATGGAGAAATTTTAGTTTGATCCTTATCATTAGTATGTGAAATTATTTTCTCATTTGAGCTTAAAACAATTTCTTGAATCTGTTCAGTATCTAATGATTCTTTTGCTTTATTGGACGTGTATATTTGCAATAAAGGCTCATATTTCTTGTCTAAATTGAGAAGAGTATCTATGGTACTAACCTGAAGAGGTTCCATCAATGTTTTGGCAATGACTTGCTGGTCACGGCTCAGATTTCGTTGCACTAGTGTTAGTGTTGATGACGTTTCTCTTGTGGGGCAGAACTTGGCGACGTGTCCTGGTTGATTGCATCTGTAACACGTTAGTTCTAAAGATTTTAAGATATGACATGTACCTTCTTCGAGTGTGCCACCATTATCCTCATGATCACTTCTTTGTTTTGAGACTACATCTTGGTGCGGTTGTAATTCTTCTAAAGCTTTTGGCTTATCTTTTGTTGAGTTCAACTCTTCCTTTGTACGTAGACCTGTCTCAACAACCTTTGGGCAAGATTTATTTAACTCATCCATTTCTTCCTTGAAAGTTAAGTGCGTTTTCAGCTTTACCCTTTCCTCATTACCGTTTGTTGTTCGAATGGGCGTTTTAGGGCTATTGCTAGTTGTTTGGTTTGGTTGCAGCAGCTCATTTGGCGAATATCTCTTACCCATTACCCATTTTAGTTCCTCCCACGTTTTTATTTTTGGCTCGTTGTAATGCCATCGATTATACGCGTCACAATCCCACCACTTTAATGCTTCTCCCTTGAGTTGTCCAAGGGAAATTGACAGTGTCTCTTCATGGGACGTTCTGTAGTACCAGAAGTACTTATGCATGTTGGTTTTCCATTGTAGATAATCCAATCCTGAAAACAAAAAGAATACAGGCCCAAAAAACTTAGATCCATTGCTATAATATAATCTGGTTTTGGATTTGTAAGTGGGATGAAAGATAGCCCGTGCTGAGGGGTTCCATGAAGTCCTTGGCTTTGGATATCTTGGCGTAGTATGGTTCAGGTCTGGAGGCTGCAAGTTCACAAAATTGAGACTCATTATCTGATTCATTATCAATTTCATAAGTTAACGGAGTTTCAGATTTATATGGGATTTGATAGGTGAGGCTCCATGTGTGGTCTGGTGGTTCATGTTCAAGCTCTTCTTCACGTCCAAGATCATCTCCACAACTGATGTTAGAATCAGTTTCATCACTCCATGTCTCAGCAGCGTAATTATCTTTTCTTTCCCAAGAGCGATGGCTTGCTTCTCCTCCACGCCATGACTCCTCTTGAAAATCACTTTCAGGTTCGAATTCTTGTTCTCCCCAATCAACTTCTGATATGTTATAATCACTCATATCTGCTTTTTCATACTCCATAAATTCTGTTCCAAGTTGTACCTCACAAAAACAGAATTAAAATTCGCTTAGTTTTGTGGAAGTGAGATGTTTGTCACAAGTAATAAGTGTCCGAAAATTGCAGTAAACAATCAACAGAAATAACTCATCACTACTTCAGCTCAGACATTTAACAATCTCTACTATAAGGTGGTCGAATTTAAACTCTAATAAAAAAAATGGAAATTCAGATAATATAGAAAAAGGAAATGCAGCTGAAACAGAAAAAAGAAACTGCACTTAATTCTCCTAAAACCCTAATTCCAAATTTCGTCTTCTCCTTTAGCAACCTAGCAGCCACGAAATTCAGACTCTAATGATACAAACAACAGCTTAAGATGATGATTCAATTCAATTCTAATCGATCAAACAAGATGCAACAAAACAGTTCACAAAACAGAAGCAAACAAACTAACAAGGTGAAACACTCCAGCAAGTTCGATTTCTTCTATAGCTCTACCTTCTTTTTCTTTTCTTTTCTAGATTGTAGAAACAAAAAAACTAAAAACTCAAAAACATAAGCAAACAAACGATTCAAACAAAAGAAAGCAGCAGATTTTTATTTTGGTTTTTGATTAATAAAACCAAACCCTTATACCCAATGATCAAGATCCCACCTAATTCTATCTGATTCGAAAGTCGCAAACCAGAACTACATGAGAATCTATCCTTGTCGGCTCAAACCTAACACTTTCTACCAAGCTCATTCCGAAATAGGCCTCACACACTCAACAAAATAATATCATGGCTTGAAAGAAGGCTAGGCTAAAAGCATGGTAAAATTGTTCTAATGATGAGAATAGTTACTTGGATTAGCAAGAGTGGTAAATAGGTGAAAGAAAATCCAAGTATGTATATGATATCCATGAGTTCAAATGCAGTGCATAGACATGATAATTGTAAGTCAAGTTCAGGTTCAAATTTGTAGGGAATGGTATCAAATCACAGCATGCTTCAATTGAGACAATAATCTAGTTGTGCATTCAAAGTATGGTGCAGTCTTACTTCAAGCTCAATAACAAAGCATTAAACAACTCGAAACGAGGACATTGAAATCATACAATTGAATCAACAAGCTTACAAGGTTTAAATCATCATAATCCCCTATGCTTATGCAACAGTCCTATATGAAAACAATCTAGAGTCAATCCTAAAATGTAAATGCAACTACATGAACACTCTGTTTTTGTAATTTTTTTTTCGAAAATTTTTCAAATTTTTTGGTTTTTCTATGCCTTAGATGCATGCAGACTCAAAAATTAAAAATAAAAACACAGAAAACAAATCAAACACATCTTAAGCCCTCCCCCAAACTTAAATTACACAGTCTCTTGTGTAATAAAAATCTGAAGGATGGTTTAAGAAACAACAAAAAACACTAAACAAAATGCAAATAATATATAGAAGAATTTATAGAAGAGGTACCTCAAGGGTTGGAGAAGAAGGAGGAGATTGAATCCTCCATGTTTTCGTGAGTGTAGGCAGTATGGGAGCTTGACTCGACCACTGACTCTACCACCCTGGTCGAGCTGCATGGTCGCGCCAAGCATGGAGAGATGGCTGGCTCGATCCCCTTGCTCGAGCTTGGTGGTCGCGCCAGGCCAATTCTGCGTGATTCCTCTTTTTCTCTGTGATTCAATGCTTATTCTCTCCTGCAATCATACCAGCAAGCCAAAAACACAAATTAGCATATTTAAACGACGATTTAAAAGAAAACTAAAGCAATATATACAAGGATAGACATGGGATTTTCTCCCAAGTGAGCTTGTTTAAAGTCACTAAGGTTGACTTCGACTTGCTTCTAATGAGATGAGTCTATGTATCACCCAGATCATACTCATCGTAGAACCATCCCCTAAACTCTTTCAACCTTATCTCCTCAAAGGGTATCTTCCTCGGTTCATAAATGCTCACTTCATAGGTGAAGGTTATACCAAGGTGCTTGTCAACTATGCATTCTACAGCCATAACACCTTCACAAGGATCTTCATATGTTGTTCCAACCACACCTACTACTTCCCCATTGCTCTTGGTTGAACTAATCATGATTGCCACTGGTTTGACTTGTTCTTCGTATTTTTATCACACAATTCTCATCAACTGTGCATCCAAGAAGAAATTCAAACTCTTTTATACACTCTTCAGCTTCTAGGAGGAGTTCATCCTTGGTTTGAGTATTCTTCTCTATTACTGCTTCCTTCAGGAACTTAAGATGTGGAGGTATAAGCTTGAACTCATCTATCAGAGGCATATGGACCTTAATTTCCATCAGTTGCTTTACAGAGATTTCCTTATACCTCTCCATGGACTCCTTCTTGATTCGTCCTGGGAATGGAAGTGGTGGCTTGTATGGAGGAAGAACATAGAGCGTTTCATTCTTCCTGGAAATAAATGGTTTTTCAGCAGAAGTTGACTTGACTCTATCACCAGGTCGAGTTAGCACATCGAGTCTGTCTTCCTGTGTTGATTTTTTACAGAAAACCTCCCCAACCTGAACTTCACTGACCTTAGTGATTGTGGGTTGCTCTGTTCGTGTAGTGATCCCGCTGAGACTCCCCAAGATGATATCATTGTATGTTGTTTGGCCTTGTAGAATTTGCTAGAGCATAGTCTTGATCTCGAGATCAAGAGCATTGATTACTGGCTACTACTGATAACCGCCATGAAATTGTTGTTGATGAACAAACCCGTGATTTTGACTGTAGGGAATAAAAGGCGTGCTCTGGACATATTGCTGCAGCAGATTTCCTCGTTGATATTGCTGTTGAGGAATAAACCTTTGATTCTGATTGTAGGGAGTAAAAGGCGTGGTCTAGAGTTGTTGCTTCTGCTGAGTAAGAATTAACTCATCGAGCTTCTCATGCATAGCCTATATTTCCTTGCTCATCATTTCATCAGAATCAGCGCTTTTGTGCAGCATGGGGTTATTCATGTTGTCCATGTGCACAAGGAGGTTGTGAGGGCTCCATAGATATATAGGGATGAAACAGAGGTATGACTCGAGCTGTAGACCGAGTTGATGGATCGAGTTGTACCCTAAAACACAGGAAATCCAGAAAGTGAATAACCAAAGTAGAAATTAAACGAACTTGATCTTAAAAGGTCTGAAATCTTAAATGTAACAAACAAACACCCAATTGGCAACGACGCCAATTTGAAATAGCCGATTTTTATAGTTTGCTATCTGTCAAATGCCTTAATGCATATTCATGTCATTGTAATACAGAAAGGTGTCAATCCAAATGAGTGCGATATTAACCAAGAAGGATGCAATCAAACAGTCTAAGTCAAGCCAAACAAGCAGTGAGAAGGTAAAACTATCAACCTAGCAAAAGGAAATCAAAAGCAATAACAGAAACTAAAACAGAACATAAAACAGAATGAAAACAGAACAGAAACAGAGTAAAGCTGAGACAAGAAACATAATAGAAACAGAACGAAAACAGAACACGAAAATCAATCAAGAACGGAGCAGGTCCTAAGGATGGGGTAATTGACTTGGTGCATCCTCTTAATCTATCTAGATGGTTTAACAAACTCAATAAACACCCTAGACAACTAATCTCTTAGGCTAGGTATGCAAATCTCTAACATCAGTTCAGTCAAGCATTTTATCAAACACCTTCTGGGTGAAAAAACACCTAAGTTCTAATCTCAATTGATCAGAGAGAAATTAGCATTAAGAACACTGATTTAGAAGGGAAATCAAACAATCTACTCTTAAACCACCTAGAAGATTAAGATTCCACACCTAATCTAACCCATCCTTAAGAACCCTAATGACTACTCAGAAACCATGAAGAACAGCATAATCACAAACCCAGAAATCAAAATAAATTGCATAAGTAGAAAGATAAGGAAGAGAAGAGATAGAATAGAAAGATTCAAACACAAATACTCAGTAGAATCAAAGATACATGATCCAGGAAGCTAGAATAGATGAAGAACACTTAAGAAAAATCGAGATTGTTTAGTGCTAAGCGTTTATAGGGTATTTATACTAAGGGATAAAAACTCTAAATCACAAAAAGATAAAATGGGCTAATTTTGGGAGCACTCGACCAAGGGTGGTCGAGTGCTATGGTCGAGCTGTGTGAATTTCAAGATTGCATTTTTATTCTTCAGCTCGAGGTGCTGGCTCGACCATGTGTGGTCGAGCTAGGTCCAAAAACTTCAAGACGGCTCTTTTTTCCTTGAACTCGATCACGGGCTCGATCACAGGAGGTCGAGCTGGGCTTTAGAAACTTCAAGATTGCATCTTTATGCCTAGCTCGATCATGAACTCGATCATGCTTGCTAGAGTTAGTCTCAAAGTGCAGTTTTTGGTGCAGAATGCACTAGCTCGACCTGCTGGCTTGAACTGGGTGCTAGAGTCAGTCTGATACACGCCTCAGGAGTCACACCAAAGGACAGCAGCACAAGGCAGCAAAGGTTGTAGCTTGAAAGCTGAAGATGAGATTGGAGTCACACCAAGTCTTCTTCAACGGTGTTGTTCTTCCTCAAAAGAGATGCTCATCTTGAAGGAGAACGAATGGATCGATGTGAGGCCACACAAGATGCGGAAGTCTTGTGATAAACACGTGGGATTCTCAGGCTTGAGAGTGCAATTACTCGATCAAAACAAGAGAAGAACGAAGGGAAGCGGCTGCTGTCTTTCTAAGAGAATAAACTCAATTTTCTTTAGGTTAAAACTTGCTTTTCGATACAAGGTGCGACCTGGGGGGTTCTATAACATAACCCTAGGTGAAAAACGACATAAATAAAGCAAAACAACAAGTAGTTTCAAGAGAAACAACAAGACTTGCAAGAAAAAGGAAATAACTCAAAAAATGGAAAGTTTGGAGCAACATGGGCTCCTCTTTATATTCATGCATATATATTGATACTGAAGTATTATTGGGCTTGTGGTGGATGTATTAGACTGAGAACAAGCCCTGGAATGCACACTAAGGGTGTTGCCTCGTTAAAACCTTTCTCAGAAAAACCCAGTGGGAAACTGAAGATAAAGGAAAAACAATACAATTCCTTAGCACGTCTTTGTGTGTCTTCACTATATGAAGACAGTGAAGACACTAGATGCACATGTCTTTCTATTAAGAAGAGGCTCTAGTATCGTCGAGGCCCTCCCGGGTTCCAAACATATGATTGTAGCATTCCGAATCCGGCAACTTCCAAATGAGGCAAGTGTAGAATCCATCGTTTTGGAAAAATCATAACTTTTGATTCAGAGCAGCTATTGACTTGATTCTAACTTTCACGGCTTTGACTTTGAGTCAAGATTCCAGAACAGGTCTCCAAATCACTTGGGTCTTCTTAGTCTGGCCGGAATCCTCTGATGAGTGCACAGTGGTCCAAATCCGGCAGATTCTGGTATGTTTGTCTTGTATAAGCCATAACTTCTTCGTTTGAGCTGCATTTGGGTTGATTCCACTTCGAGGTGCTCCTTAGATGAGCTGAGAGCATAGTCCAGGTAATTCTTGGTGATGCTTCAGAAGCTAGGTCTGCATCATTCCCTCCCTCTTCAAGAGGTTTTGTCCTCAAAACAGATTTTTCTACACATAAACAAACCAAGTTAGTCCATTGTAGTACATGAGGGTTTAGAAGATTACCTCGAGGCTGGATTTGTGGGAAATATTTTAGTAGGTCTAGAGGTTCCTCCTTCATCAGCATTGAGTGGGGATCGTCATGTATTTGATTCCAAGGTGGATCTCCACCAACATCTCTTATTTTGCCTTTTATTTCCCTTTTATGTTCTCCTTGGATTTGGGGTTGTTGGTGTTGATCAGGAGGTTCCTCTTTAATTCGCAGAGTTACTGTGATCAAGGGCTCATCATAACCTGCATAAGTATAGAACAAGTCAGAATCACATATGGTTAATGAGTTTACGTACTTACCTCGCGTATATGTGGGGCTGGGATTAGCATGGCAGTTTGCTATCAGTTTTGTTATGATCTTAAGATGTGCATCAAGTGGTTCTTCTTTGATCTGAAGAGGGTCATCATCACTCTCATCATCTCTCGCAGCAACTTTGTTCAGCCTTGGTGCCATTTCTCCATGGCCTTTGTTTTGATATAGAAACTCCTCTTTCTTCAAAGTTTCCTCTTGATTTGTGATGGTGTCCTTTGTACCTGAAACTTTCTCAACGCCTTTGGCACTAGATAAGTGTGTTAAAGCAGTCATTGAAGCACTGAAATCAGGTTGATAAATTTTAGTTTGATCCTTATCATTAGTATGTGAAATTACTTCTTCTTTTGGGTTTAAAACATTTTTTTGTATTTGTTCAGTATCTAATGATTCTTTTTCCTTATTGGACATGTGTATTTGCAACAAAGACTCAGAGTTCTCATCCAAATTGAGAAAAGTATCTTTTGTACTTACCTGAAGAGGCTCCATCAATGTTTGGGCAATGATTTGCGGGTCACGGCTCAGATTTTGTTGCACTAGTGTTAGTGTTGATGATGTTTCTCTTGTGGGGCAGAACTTGGCAACGTGTCCTAGTTGATTGCATCTGTAACACGTTAGTTCTAAAGATTTTAAGACACAACATGTACCTTCGGTGTGCCACCATTATCCTCATGATCACTCCTTCGTTTTGAGACTACATCTTGGAGCGGTTGTAATTCTTTTAAAGCTTTTGGCTTATCCTTTGTTGAGTCCAACACATTTTGGTACCTAGACCTGTCTCAACAACCTTTGGGCAAGACGAGCGCTTAATCATAGAAATTAGGTGTTCAAAAGATTTATTTAACTCATCCATTTCTTCCTTGAAAGTTAAGTGCGTTTTCAACTTTACTCTTTTCTCATTACCGTTTGTTGTTCGAATGATCATTGTAGGGTTGTTGCTACTTGATTGGTTTTGTTGCAGCAGCTCCTGTGGTGAATACCTCTTACGCATCACCCATTTTAGTTCTTCCCATGTTCTGATTTTCGGCTCTTTGTAATGCCATCGATTATACTCGTCACAATCCCACCACTTTAATGCTTCCCCCTGAGTTGTCCAAGGACAATTGACAGCTTCTCTTCATAGAGAATTCGGTAGTACCATAAGTACTTATGCATGTTGGTTTCCCATAGTAGATAATCCAATCCTGTAAACAAAAAGAATACAGGTCCAAAAAACTTAGTTCCATCGCTATAAAATATTCTGGATTTGGATTTGTAAGTGGGATGAAAGATAGCCCGTGGTGAGGGGTTCCGTGAAGTCCATGGCTTTGGATATCTTGGTGTAGTGCGGTTCGGGTATGATGGTTCATGTTCAAACTCTTCTTCACGTCCAAGATCATCTCCATAACTGATGTTAGAATCAGTTTCGTCACTCCATGTTTCAGCATCACAATTATCTCCACGCCATGACTCCTCTTGAAAATCACTTTCAGGTTCGAATTTTTCTTCTCCCCAATCAACTTCAGATGTGTTGTAATCACTCTTATCTCCTTCTTCATACTCCATAAATTCTGTTTGAAGTTGTACCTGATATGTTTGCATTTTATATGGTTTTAGCTTGCATTATTCATTCATTTAGTCTTGTTTAATAGCTTGTTCTTAGCATTTATCTCTAGTTTTGCATACTTAGAGTGTTTTGCATTAGGATTGCATGCATTTTGTATTTTGGACTTGTTTCAGGTGCATTCAAGGGATATTGGAGATGTTGAAGTCAAATGAAGAAAAAGGAGAGCTTAACTCGACCAGAAACTCGAAGGAGACTGACTCTGGCAAGCAGCTCGAGCTAGCAGGTCGAGCTAGTGCATTCTGCACCAAAAACTGCACTTTTAGCCCAGCTCTAGCAGGCAGGTCGAGTGGAGCATAAATCAGACATTTTGGAAGATGACTCGACCAAAGGACTCGATGTAGGAGGTCGAGCTGATCAGAAAAATGCAATCTTGAAGTCCTGAAGTCTAGCTCGACCACCCCAGGTCGAGTCCAATGATCGAGCTCAAGAAAAAGGTGGAGTCTTGAAGTTTTGGACCCAGCTCGACCACCCCTGGTCGAGCTGGCTGATCGAGCTGAAGAATAAAAATGCAATCTTGAAATTTACCCCAGCTCGACCTAGGCACTCGACTACCCCTGGTGGAGTGCACCTCCGAAACCTTCTATTTTGTCTGTTTGTGAGCTAGGGTTTTCCTAGAACTATAAATACCTATTGACCACTGGATATTTGCGAACACACTAGGTTTTTCTTTCATTTCTGAGACTGTTCTTGCTTTTGTAATCTGATTTCTTTAAATCTACTTGTTATTTTTTTTTAATCTTTCTAATCTATCTATTCTCTTCTTTATCTTTCTGATTATGCAAGTTTTTATGATTTCTGGGTTTGTGTTCTTAATGTTCATCATGAGTTCTGAGTAGTCATTAGGGTTCTTGAGGATGGGATAGATTAGGTGTGGAATCTTAGTCTCCTAGGTAGTTTAAGAGTAGATTGTTTAATTTCTCTTCTAAATCAGTGTTCTTAATGCTAATTTCTCTCTGATCAATTAAGATTAGAACTTAGGTGTTTTTCCGCCCAGAAGGTGTTTGATAAAATGCTTGACTGAACTGATGTTAGAGATTTGCATGCCTAGCCTAAGAGATTAGTTTTCTAGGGTGTTTATTGACAATATTGAGCTGAATCTTAATGCCTGCTAGGGTAGATTTCGCGAAGGGATTGGGTCTGGAACTGGTCTAGCTTGAGGTTACTTATCACGGGAGTGGACTTAACTGGTTGTGATGTTTGATGTCTAGGGAATAGCTTGATTGAGTTTTGTTAGACCACCTGAGTAGGCTAAGAGGACACACTGAGTCGATTACCCCATCCTTAGGAACTTGTCTTGCATTGATTGAATTCTCTGTTAGTCCTTTACACCGTTTCTAATATTGCTCCGCTTCTGTTAGTTTCTGCTAGTCCTAGATAGTATCTATTTTAGCTTCTATTTCAGTTTTGTCTAGGGTGCTAGAGTCCTATACATTATTTGCTTGGCTTGACTTGAATTGCTTGATCGTATCCTTTTTGGTTAATATCTCGCCCTTATGGATTGACACCTTACTATACTACAACGAAACTTTGGTATAGTAAGAAATTGACTTATTTCAATTTGGCACGATTGCCATTTGGGTGTTGTTTGTTACAATTAGGATTTCAAAACGTTCAAGATCAAGTTCTTTTTCATTTCTTTGGTTATTCACTTGTCTGTCTTTGCATTTTCAGGTACAGTCTAGGACTCGACCAGTCTAGGACTCGACCAGTCTAGCTCGACCACGCCTGCTCGAGTCAGCCCATCGAGTTAGCATCCCCCTGCATGCATCGAGTTAGCATCGAGTCAGTCCATATGCCTCTGATAGATGAGTTCAACCTTATACCTCCACATCTTAATTTCCTGAAAGAAGCAGTAATAGAGAAGAATGCTCAAGCCAAGGATGAACTCCTCCTAGAAGCTGAAGAGTGTATAAAAGAGTTTGAATTTCTTCTTGGATGCACAGTTGATGAGAATTGTGTGATAAGATACAAAGAACAAGTCAAACCAGTGACAATCATGATTAGTTCAACCAAGAGCAATGGGGAAGTAGTAGGTGTGGTTGGAACAACATATGAAGATCCTTGTGAAGGTGTTATGGTTGTAGAATGCATAGTTGACAAGCACCTTGGTATAACCTTCACCTATGAAGTGAGCATTTATAAACCGAGGAAGATACCCTTTGAGGAGATAAGGATGAGAGAGTTTAGGGGATGTTTCTACGATGAGTATGATCCGGGTGATACATGGACTCATCTCATTAGAAGCAAGCTGAAGTCAAGCTTAGCGACTTCAAACAAGCTCACTTGGGAGGAAGTCCCATGTCTATCCCTGTATATAATGCTTTAGTTTTCTTTTAAATCATCGTTTAAATATGTTAATTCGTGTTTTTGGCTTGCTAGTATGATTTCAGGAGCGTATGAGCATTGAATCACGAAAAAGAGGAGATCTGTGAGCAGACAGTCTAGCTCGACCACCCAGCTCGAGCAAGGGGATCGAGCCAGCCATCTCTCCATGCTTGGCGCGACCATGCAGCTCGACCAGGGTGGTAGAGTCAGTGGTCGAGTTAAGCTCCCATGCTGTTTACGCTCAGGAGAGTATGGAGGATTCAATCTCCTCCTTCTTCTCCAACCCTTGAGGTACCTGTTCTATCAATTCTTGTATATATCATTTGCATTTTGTTTAGTGTTTTTTGTTGTTTCTTAAACCATCCTTCAGATTTTTATTACACAAGGGACTGTGTAATTTAAGTTTGAGGGAGGGCTTAAGATGTGTTTGATTTGTTTTCTGTGTTCTTATTTTTAATTCTTGAGTCTGCATGCATCTATGGCATAGAAAAACCAAAAAAATTTTAAAAAATCTTGAAAAAAAAAATCTTTAAAAACAGAGTGTTCATGTAGTATTGCATCTCCATATTAGGATTGAGTCTAGATTGTTTCATATAGGGCTGTTGCATATGCACAGGGGATTATGATGATTTAAACCTTGTAAACTTGCTGATTCAACTGTATGATTTCAATGCCCTGGTTTCTAGTTGTTTAATACCTTGTTATTGAGCTTGAAGTAAGACTGAACCATGGTTTGAATGCACAACTAGATTAAGTCTTAACTGAAGCATCGGTGATTTTCTGTCATTCCCTATCTATTTGGACCTGAACTTGACTTATAATTATCATGTCTATGCACTGCATGTGAACTCATGGATACCATATACATACTTGGATTTTCTTTCACTTGTTTACCACTCTTGCTAATCCAAGTAGCTGTTCTCATCATTAGAACAGTTTTACCATGCCCTTAGCCTAGCCTTCTTTCAAGCCATGTTATTACTTTATTGAGTGTGTGAGGCCTATTTCTGAATGAGCTTGGTAGAAAGTGTTAGGTTTGAGCCGACAAAGATAGAATCTCATGTAGTTCTGGTTTGCAATTTTCGAATCAGTTAGGACTAGGTGAGATCTTCATCATTGGGTATAGGGTTTGGTTCTGTGAAAAGAAAGAAAACTTGGAAAAAGATGAAAGAAAAAAGGTTAAGAGTTCTTAGGAGAGGAATAATTTGAAAGTGTATAAATCTAGTAAAGGATATGGGGGTGTGCTAAGAAAGAGAAAAAAAAGGCAAAAAGCTTAAAATCTGAAAACATAGAAAAAGCCTAAGCTGGTAGTGAAAAAACCGTAAGAAGAACCCCAATCCGCTAGAAGTGTTTGTATAACCTCTCCTAGAGAAAGAACAAAAAGAAAAAAAATGAATCCGATGGAAGGAAAATTCAAAGGAAAAGCCTAAGGGTGAAAGGTAGAATTAGGATGACTTTTTGGGTTTTAGACTTAAGGGTTAAGAACACTTGTGTAGGACTGGGTAGATGAGAGTCTATTCTTGTATGCATAGGTTGGTTCTTACCTTTAGCATTCTACTAAAGCTCATTCCTTTTCTTGAGAGATCCCTGTTCTGAATTGATCAAACCATATGGAAGGGACCATCTTTGTCTTTTAAACCTTACCCTTAGCCAAATGAGTTCATTGAATGTGCATAGCTTGATTCATGGTTTCTTCTTAATTGAATGTTAAAGGGAATGATAGATTTGAATGCATGTCTAGGTTGAAACTTAATTGAAATTGTGCTGTGAAGAGTATGGCTAAAGTTTTTAAGTAGAGTTCATATATTTTGCATTCTAGAACTAGTAACTTGGACATTGGGTCATCTGTTATATCTGCAAGCTTTGGTTCTGAATCCCCATTTTCAAACCTCTTTTCCATTCTTATTCCTCTGTTTGCTTGAGGGCAAGCAAAGACTAAGTTTGGAGGAGTTGATATGTCTGCATTTTATATGGTTTTAGCTTGCATTATTCATTCATTTAGTCTTGTTTAATAGCTTGTTCTTAGTATTTATCTCTAGTTTTGCATACTTAGAGTGTTTTGCATTAGGATTGCATGCATTTTGTATTTTGGACTTGTTTCAGGTGCATTCAAGGGATATTGGAGATGTTGATGTCAAATGAAGAAAAAGGAGAGCTTAAGTCGACCAGAAACTCGAAGGAGACTGACTCTGGCAAGCAGCTCGAGCTAGCAGGTCGAGCTAGTGCATTCTGCACCAAAAACTACACTTTTAGCCCAGCTCTAGCAGGCAGGTCGAGTGGAGCATAAATCAGACATTTTGGAAGATGACTCGACCAAAGGACTCGATGTAGGAGGTCGAGCTGATCAGAAAAATGCAATCTTGAAGTCCTGAAGTCTAGCTCGACCACCCCAGGTCGAGTCCAATGATCGAGCTTAAGAAAAAGGTGGAGTCTTGAAGTTTTGGACCCAGCTCGACCACCCCTGGTCGAGCTGGCTGATCGAGCTGAAGAATAAAAATGCAATCTTGAAATTTACCCCAGCTCGACCTAGGCACTCGACTACCCCTGGTGGAGTGCACCTCTGAAACCTTCTATTTTGTCTGTTTGTGAGCTAGGGTTTTCCTAGAACTATAAATACCTATTGACCACTGGATATTTGCGAACACACTAGGTTTTTCTTTCATTTCTGAGACTGTTCTTGCTTTTGTAATCTGATTTCTTTAAATCTACTTGTTATTTTTTTTTAATCTTTCTAATCTATCTATTCTCTTCTTTATCTTTCTGATTATGCAAGTTTTTATGATTTCTGGGTTTCTGTTCTTAATGTTCATCATGAGTTCTGAGTAGTCATTAGGGTTCTTGAGGATGGGATAGATTAGGTGTGGAATCTTAGTCTCCTAGATGGTTTAAGAGTATATTGTTTAATTTCCCTTCTAAATCAGTGTTCTTAATGCTAATTTCTCTCTGATCAATTGAGATTAGAACTTAGGTGTTTTTCCGCCCAGAAGGTGTTTGATAAAATGCTTGATGAACTGATGTTAGAGATTTGCATGCCTAGCCTAAGGGATTAGTTGTCTAGGGTGTTTATTGACAATATTGAGCTGAATCTTAATGCCTGCAAGGGTAGATTTCGCCAAGAGAATGAGTCTGGAACTGGTCTAGCTTTAGGTACTTATCACGGGAGTGGACTTAACTGGTTGTGATGTTTGATGTCTAGTGATATATCATGGATTTTACCCGTTTTTAGCCATGATATAAGTCGTTTTATCGAGTCTTTCTAGTGCTTTTTCTATCATTTTAGAGTCTTTTCAGGTTTTAGCACGTTTGGGACGAAATTGGAGATTTTTGAGACATTTGGAGCCTTTTTGGAGCAAACCGAAGAAAGTACCCGTTTTAAAGCTTAGCATCGATCGACACCATCACGGTATCGATCGATACCGACGTAATCAACGCGCAGAAGAGATTTTCAAGGAAGCCCATAAGAAGCCCAATACTTTCCCTTATTTACAAAGAAGCCCAACTCGTGTTTTTAGACCCATTTAAGTAGTTTTTAGTTATTAGGTCAAGGAGACTTTTTGGCGTACTTGACTTTTCACTTTTGATTCTAAAGCCACCATTGAGATTTGAGAACTTTTGTGAGGGAGACGGATCCAGAAACTTTGTTCATCATAGAGAAGATCCCGAACCCTAGTTTTTATTCCTTTGTTTAATTCCATGATTTATTCAGTTATGTTATTTGTTTCATCTATCATGTCCGAGTAGTCACCTTTTAGGTTTAGGGTTTTCTCATATGGATTTCTCTCGATTTATGATGATTGATTTGTTAGGGTTCAAAATCTGAATAGTTCTTCACCATAGGTTGTTCTCAAAGCTATTTCTAACCTGATCACTTAGAACATAGAACCTAGATTAATCGATTAGGCACGACAGTGCAATTGAGTAATCGATAAAGCCTAGGGTGAGCAATTTGATTATCTGCAAAGAGATTTGGGTTAATTGAATTGTGAACATATCAAACTTGAATTAATTGCTGGTTTAATCTGTAGGATTTACAAAGAGATTTGGAATTCTAGATTTTAGACTTAGTTAGTTTTCACAACGACAGTTGGTTAACTATACTTTCGTGTTTGAGTTCAAGAACGGCGCTTAATTGAATTGAACCTTAATTGAGTAATTGTTATCTATCGTTGATTTCCTGAGAATTTCCCTGAGCCTAGTTTCCATCCATATCAATCAACCTAAGCTTATTTCAATCAATTGTTTTCTCATTTATTATTCTTTGCTTAGCAAAATCTGTAATCTTTTATTCTATTGTGTGAATTTTCTTGAGTTCTTGTGTTCGACCCCTGATATACTGCAGCAACTGCTTTAGTACTTTTAGGGTATTAATTTGAGCATATCAAATTTGGCGCCGTTGCCGGGGACTCTAAAAATTCACCTTTAGAATTTTCGTTGTCGTTTTTGTCTAAGTTCGTCATCAGTATCGATCGATACTCCGTTGGTATCGATCGACACTGAACGTCTGTTTTTAAATTTTGGTTACTTATCTTCTCGTTTTCTTTTGATTTTCAGGTGTATGCATCAGCGTACCACCAGGAGAACGAAGAACACACCACTGATCAATCTCTCCAACTCAGAGCTAGCAGAGCTTGAACGCACAATTCGAACAAGGAAAAGAACTACAGTTGAGATGGATCTTCCACAGGGTTTAGTGCATGATGAGGAAGGTGGACAACTACCTCCTCCACAACAACCCCAATCTGTTGCAGAACGGACACTTGGCGATTACAACCGACCGGATCAGTTCTATGCCAATCGTGCAGCGATCCGTATTCCGACTTTCCAGAGGAATGACTTTGAGCTGAAGCCTGCTTACTTCGCTCTTGTTGGACAACACCCTTTCACCGGTCTCTCTCATGAGCACCCTATGGATCACATCGAGAAATTCGAGGATTTGGTCACCAGTATGAAGTACAATGGAGTTCCACAGGAATATCTCTTTTGTAAGCTCTTCCCATACTCTCTTGGTGGAGAAGCAGCTTACTGGCTGAAGCAGTTGCCTCCCGGATCTCTCGCTACTTGGAATGAGACCAAGAACGCTTTCCTGAACAACTTTTATGACGATGCGAGATCAGAGGAACTCAGGAACAGGATATCTCAATTTTCTCAGGGTCCAACAGAAGCGCTCAAGGCTGCTTGGATTCGATTCAGATCATATCAGAGAGACTGCCCTCATCATGGTTTCAGTCAAGTTCAGCTACTCGGGACCTTTTACAGAGGGGTTGATTGGAGGTATCAGATGGCACTGGATTCTGCAAGCAATGGGAACTTCAACACTAGAATTCCTACTGATGCTGTGAAGCTGATTGAAAACTTGGCATCTAGCAATAGCGCCAAGAATGCTGATTTTGAGCGGAAGAGGCTCGCCAGTGTTGCTGACAGTTCGCAGATTGCTGAGGTTCAGGCGAAGCTAGACACAATGCACAACCTGCTAGTGGGGAAGACAAAGAAGGCTGTACATTTTGCTGAGGAAGTAGAGGAGATTAAAGATGAAATAGAAGATGTTAGCTACATTGGTGATTCTGGTTTTCAGGGTCAGCGATTTGGTTACAACAACAACAGAAGCCTCAACAACAATCAGCAAGGTGGTTACAAATCTGGTTGTAACCAATCTGGTTTTGGTGCCACACAATTCGCCCAAAAACCACTTCAGAGCAATGACTTTACTCGCCAATACGGTAATTCATCTTACCAACCGCATTCTCCGAGGTCTACAGAGAGTAAGACAGAGATCGTCTTGGAACAAATTCTGCAGGGACAAGAAAAAATGACTGTGGATTTTAATAGAAAGCTGGATAATGTGTATACTGATCTGAATGGGAAAATCAACGCTCTCGAAATCCATCAGAAGATGCTGGAAAGTCAAATAGCTCAGACATCAGCAACTGTCAAGGGAAAGATAGTTCAACCACAGCATGGACATGTCAATGCAATCACCTCGAGCGCTAGAGAAGAGGATTTTGAGCCTGAGATGACTGTGTACGTATGCAAGTGATACTAGTATCAACCGATACCGCTTGATATCGATCGACACTTCCCGAGACCTGTTGTAGATTCGAAGGTTGCTGAAGATAAAGCTAAGAATTCTGACATTCCACGCGTATCGATCGATACTCCTACCTGTGTCGATCGACACCAACCTGCGAGACGATACAAAACTCCAGTATCGATCGACACTCATCTGGTATCGGTCGATACCCTTCGCAGCTGAATCAATAACTGAGAAAAGGACAGAGATGGTTGAGGAACGGGTATACAAACCAAAGCTACCTTACCCTGTTTTTCCCAATCTGACAAGAGAGGAGTGGGAGGCTGCTAAGCAAGTTTTTATCAAAAAATGGTTGCAAGACCTCCCGTTGCAGATACACCACCACCGCTGAGACAGGTTGACAAAGAGGGAAGACCAGTGGAAATTCTCAGTTCCATGCTCCATCTCTGGAGTAAACTTCAAAGAGTCTCTCGTTGACTCAGGGTCTAGTGTCAACGTCATGTCAAGGGCGATTGCAGAGAGATTGAAAGCTGATATGAAATCTCCTAACACGCTTCTCACATACGCGAATTCTTCTAGCTCACTCCCTTATGCTACCATTTTTGATTTACCTGTTAAAATAGGAGATTGTCTGATTCCTACTGATTTTCAGGTTGTGGAGATGAGCCAAGGATCCACGGTACCCTTGATTTTAGGGAGATCATTTCTGGCTACTGTTGGTGCGATCATGGACACGCCTAATAAGAGACTCTCTTTCTCTTTCATTGACAGAGACGTCTTCTACGATGTCATTCCTTCTAGAGAAGCACCCAGACTTGTCTCGTGCATCACCATTGCCTCGGGCGAGCCTCTGAAGATCGAACCAAAGGTCGCAGATGTTTCAAATGAACCCCCCCAACACCCCAAAAAGGTTGCAGGGAAGACCAAGGCAACAAAGACTAAAGCGACGAGCAAGACGATCAACGTTGCTGCTAATTTCACTTTGATTCCTGAGAGGTGTGATGGAGATTCGATCGAATATAAGGTTAAATGCAAGGGAACCTCAAAACCTTTCTCTAAGGTTAGAGTTCTCATTCCTACGGAGATGAAAGAGAAAAAAGAGGATCTGATGAGCAAAACTCTGAAGCTTGAGATGTCTGGCTGTGGGGTTTATCTCGGAGTGAATTCTCCATCTTGTCCCGACTGATATCTTAACTAACGTCAGGCTCGTGACAATAAACAAGCGCTGGGTGGGAGGCAACCCACCAATTAGGTCTGTACATACTGATTTCGTTTTTGTTTTTGTTCTGTGTAGTGAATCGGATTTTGGACATCAGCGTCGATCGACACCACCTGGTATCGGTCGACACCAATCGGTCAGAAGTGCCTCCATGAATGTTAGTATCGATCGATACCATCCTGGTGTCGATCGATACTGAGACTTTGAAAGAGGTTTTTCTTCACGGTTTCCGCCTGGTATCGATCGATACCATCCTGGTGTCGATCGATACTGAGACTTTGGTAACCCCTCTTGTTCTTAATCCTTCCCATTCGCTCCATTTGTTTTCCTTCACCTTCTCTAGGCTTGATAAACACTGGGGACAGTGTTGTTTAAGTCTGGGGGAGGTAGTTACTGACATTGTGTTCATTTTGTTTTTGTTTTTGCGTCTAAAAAAAACCAGCCAGCTAGAAATCACTGATGTCTCCAGCAAGGTTCTTCACAAGCTTTAGCCAAATTTTGCGCTTCATCTACGCGGTTAGTGTTCTTAGAGTTTGATTCATCATTCATATCTGGCTAAGGAACCCATCATGTTTGAAAATTGTGGTATATCTCTCCCGTGAAAATTGTTGGATACAAATTTGCGTTAAAAAAGGTAAAATCTATATATAAAAGATGAAATGATTTCCGCCGAGTAGAGGGGTAGGAAAATTTCCTATGACCCCATTATTCTACTTGGATAAGGAATGATCACACAAAGGCCTGAAGTGAGGGGTAGGAAAATTTTCTATCACCCCATTATTCACCTAAGACTTTTGATACATTGAGAGGGTAAGAACCGGGGATTCGGTAGCAAACACTATCAATACTCGCGTTTCGGACCTTGATTTGTATATGCTGTTCAAATAAACCTGCGCTGTTCAAATCTAATGAGAACTGATTATGAAATAAGTCTGGGGGAGATAAAGAATACCGGAAAGCAATAACTGTTGTTGAATAAATGGTTCTTTGGCTATGATATTGTATGGGCAAGAATCTAGAAGGTTCTTGAACACTGATGCAGCGATAAAACTGGCGATGAGAGCTTGGATGAATATTGGTGTGAGATAATGAGTGAAGTCTTGGGAAGTTGGGATTCCTACGGAGAAGTACATGGTGGTTAGATCTGGAGCTAATCAGGCAGCAGTGGGCGCTTGGAAAAAGGATTATTACAGCGATTTCAGTAACAGGTCAGATCTCTAAGGTTTTTCAAACCTCTTTATCTAACTTAGTTTTCTGTTTTGCTTGAAGGCAAGCAAAAGGCTAAGTCTGGGGGAGTTGATATATCATGGATTTTACCCGTTTTTAGCCATGATATAAGTCGTTTTATCGAGTCTTTCTAGTGCTTTTTCTATCATTTTAGAGTCTTTTCAGGTTTTAGCACGTTTGGGACGAAATTGGAGATTTTGGAGACATTTGGAGCCTTTTTGGAGCAAACCGAAGAAAGTACCCGTTTTGAAGCTTAGCATCGATCGACACCATCACGGTATCGATCGATACCGACGTAATCAACGCGCAGAAGAGATTTTCAAGGAAGCCCATAAGAAGCCCAATACTTTCCCTTATTTACAAAGAAGCCCAACTCGTGTTTTTAGACCCATTTAAGTAGTTTTTAGTTATTAGGTCAAGGAGACTTTTTGGCAGACTTGACTTTTCACTTTTTGATTCTAAAGCCACCATTGAGATTTGAGAACTTTTGTGAGGGAGACGGATCCAGAAACTTTGTTCATCATAGAGAAGATCCCGAACCCTAGTTTTTATTCCTTTGTTTAATTCCATGATTTATTCAGTTATGTTATTTGTTTCATCTATCATGTCTGAGTAGTCACCTTTTAGGTTTAGGGTTTTCTCATATGGATTTCTCTGATTTATGATGATTGATTTGTTAGGGTTCAAAATCTGAATAGTTCTTCACCATAGGTTGTTCTCAAAGCTATTTCTAACCTGATCACTTAGAACATAGAACCTAGATTAATCGATTAGGCACGACAGTGCAATTGAGTAATCTGATAAAGCCTAGGGTGAGCAATTTGATTATCTGCAAAGAGATTTGGGTTAATTGAATTGTGAACATATCAAACTTGAATTAATTGCTGGTTTAATCTGTAGGATTTACAAAGAGATTTGGAATTCTAGATTTTAGACTTAGTTAGTTTTCACAACGACAGTTGGTTAACTATACTTTCGTGTTTGAGTTCAAGAACGGCGCTTAATTGAATTGAACCTTAATTGAGTAATTGTTATCTATCGTTGATTTCCTGAGAATTTCCCTGAGCCTAGTTTCCATCCATATCAATCAACCTAAGCTTATTTCAATCAATTGTTTTCTCATTTATTATTCTTTGCTTAGCAAAATCTGTAATCTTTTATTCTATTGTGTGAATTTTCTTGAGTTCTTGTGTTCGACCCCTGATATACTGCAGCAACTGCTTTAGTACTTTTAGGGTATTAATTTGAGCATATCATCTAGGGAATAGCTTGATTGAGTTTTGTTAAACCACCTGAGTAGGCTAAGAGGACACACTGAGTCGATTACCCCATCCTTAGGAACTTGTCTTGCATTGATTGAATTCTCTGTTAGTCTTTTACATCGTTTCTAATATTGCTCCGCTTCTGTTAGTTTCTGCTAGTCCTAGATAGTATCTATTTTAGCTTCTATTTTCAGTTTTGTCTAGGGTGCTAGAGTCTTATACATTATTTGCTTGGCTTGACTTGAATTGCTTGATCGCATCCTTTTTGGTTAATATCTCGCCCTTATGGATTGACACCTTACTATACTACAACGAAACTTTGGTCTAGTAAGAAATTGACTTATATCAGTACCTCGCAAAAACAGAATTAAAATCGCTTAGTTTATGTGGAAGTGAGACGTCTATCACAAGTAATAAGTATAATCTAAAAATTGCAATAAACAATCAATAGAAATAACTCATCACTACTTCAGCTCAGACTTAAACAATCTCTACTATAAGGTGGTCGAATTTCAGCTTTAATCAAAAATGGAAATTCAGATAAAACAGAAAAAGGAAATGCAGCTGAAACAGAAAAAGGAAACTGCACTTAATTCTCCTAAAGCCCTAATTTCCAAATTTTGTCTTCTCCTTTAGCAACCTAGCAGCCACGAAATTCAAGTTTTTAAACACCCTAATATGCAGTTCTAAGCTCACACAAATTGTTTAAGCAAAACGGAAACAAGCAGCTTATTCAAACAGCACACAATCGATTTCAAGCAAACAGAAACTGTAACTTAATAATTCTGGAACAAGCAATCGATTTCTCTTCTTCTATCAACCTAAAAATGAAGACTTGCAACTCAAATAAATGATTCAAACAAGCAGACACAACAGGTTTATCAAATAGAAGCTAACAAACGATTAAACAAGGTGAAACACTCTTATAAAACCGATTTTTTTAACTTCAGCCTAAACGATGCTATCTTCTTCTTTTTCTGGATTTTCTTTTAATGAAACAAATAACTAACAACTCAAAAACATAAGCAATCAAACGATTCAAACAAAAGAAAAACAGCAGATTTTATTTTGGTTTTTTTGATTAATAAAACAGAAACAGCAAAACAGAAAATTAAAGGGATAAAGGTTGGATGAATACAACCTGATGGGTAAGAGCTTTACCTCTGATACCAAAATGATACACGCCTCAGGAGTCACACCAAAGGACAGCAGCACAAGGCAGCAAAGGTTGGAGCTTGAAAGCTGAAGATGAGATTGGAGTCACACCAAGTCTTCTTCAACGGTGTTGTTCTTCCTCAAAAGAGATGCTCGTCTTGAAGGAGAACGAATGGATCAATGTGAGGCCACACAAGATGCGGAAGTCTTGTGATAAACACGTGGGATTCTCAGGCTTGAGAGTGCAATTACTCGATCAAAACAAGAGAAGAACGAAGGGAAGCGGCTGCTGCCTTTCTAAGAGAATAAACTCAATTTTCTTTAGGTTAAAACTTGCTTTTCGATACAAGGTGTGACCTAGGGGGTTTTATAACATAACCCTAGGTGAAAAACGACATAAATAAAGCAAAACAACAAGTAGTTTCAAGAGAAACAACAAGACTTGCAGGAAAAAGGAAATAACTCAAAAAATGGAAAGTTTGGAGCAACATGGGCTCCTCTTTATTTTCGTGCATATCTATTGATACTGAAGTATTCTTGGGCTTGTGGAGGATGTATTAGACTGAGAACAAGCCCTGGAATGCACACTAAGGGTGTTGCCTCGTTAAAACCTTTCTCAGAAAAACCCAGTGGGAAAACTAAAGATAAAGGAAAAAGAGTACAATTCCTTAGCACGTCTTTGTGTGTCTTCACTATATGAAGACAGTGAAGACACTAGATGCACGTGTCTTGCTGGTAAGGAGAGGCTCTAGTATCGTCGAGGCCCTCCCGGGTTCCAAACATATGATTGTAGCATTCCGAATCGGGCAACTTCCAAATGAGGCAAGTGTAGAATCCATCGTTTTGGAAAAATCATAACTTTTGATCCAGAGCAGCTATTGACTTGATTCCAACTCTCACGGCTTCGTCTTTGAGTCAAGATTCCATAACAGGTCTCCACATTACTAGGTTCTTCTTGGTCTGGCCGTAATCCTCTGATGAGTGCACAGTGGTCCAAATCCGACAGATTCTCATATGTTTGTCTTGTATAAGCCATAACTTCTTCGTTTGAGCTGCATTTGGGTTGATTCCACTTCGAGGTGCTCCTTAGATGAGCTGAGAGCATAGTCCAGGTAACTGTTGGTGATGCTTCAGAAGCTAGGGCTGCATCACAGTCTCCTTCGAGTTTCTGGTCGAGTTAAGGTTCTCAATAGTTATCCTTTCAGAACAAGGTTCTCACTAGTTATCCTTCTCGGTCAACGTTCTTACTAATTATCCGTCTAGAACAAGATTGTCAATAATTAACTTTCTCGGACAAGATTCTTACTAATTATCCCTTTAGAACAAGGTTCTAACTAGTTATCCTTCCAGAACAAGGTTCTCACTAGTTATCCTTCTCGAACAAGGTTCTTACTAATTATCCCTCTAGAACAAAGTTCTCACTAGTTATCCTTTAAGAACAAGGTTCTCACTAGTTATCCTTTAAGAAAAAGGTTCTCACTAGTTATCCTTCTCGGTCAAGTTTCTTACTAATTATCTGTTTAGAACAAGGTTCCCACTAGTTATCTTTCTCGGACAAGATTTTTACTAATTATCCCTCTAGAACAAGGTTCTAACTAGTTATCCTTCGAGAACAAGGTTCTCACTAGTTATCCTTCTTGGCCAAGGTTCTTACCAATTATCCCTCTAGAACAAGTTTCTCACTAGTTATCCTTCCAGAACAAGGTTCTCACTAGTTATCCTTCTCGGTCAAGGTTCTTACTAATTATCCGTCTAGAACAAGGTTGTCAATAATTAACTTTCTCGGACAAGATTCTTACTAATTATCCCTTTAGAACAAGGTTCTAACTAGTTATTCTTCCAGAACAAGGTTCTCACTAGTTATCCTTGTCGGTCAAGGTTCTTACTAATTATCCGTCTAGAACAAAGTTCTCAATAGTTATCCTTCTCGGACAAGATTCTTACTAGTTATCCCTCTAGAACAAGGTTCTCACTAGTTATCCTTCTCGGTCAAGGTTCTTACTAATTATCCATTTAGAACAAGGTTGTCAATAATTATCTTTTTCGGACAAGATTCTTACTAATTATCCCTCTAGAACAAGGTTATTACTAATTATCCCTATAGAACAAGGTTTTCACTAGTTATCCTTTTAGAACAAGGTTCTGACTAGTTATCCTTCTCGGTCAAGGTTCTTAATAATTGTCCGTCTAGAACAAGGTTCCCACTAGTTATCTTTCTCGGATAAGATTCTTACTAATTATCCCTCTGGAACAAGGTTCACACTAGATACCCATATAGAACAATGTTCTCACTTGTTATCCTTCTCGGACAAGATTATTACTAATTATTCGTCTAGAACAAGGTTCTCACTAGTTATCTTTCTCAGACAAGACTCTTACTAATTATCACTCTAGAACAAGGTTCTCACTATTTATCCTTTTAGAATAATGTTCTCCCTAGTTATCCTTCTCGGTCAAGGTTCTTACTAATTATCCGTCTAGAACAAAGCTCTGAATAGTTATCTTTTTCGGACAAGGTTCTTACTAATTATCCCTCTAGAACAAGGTTCTCACTTGTTATCCTTCCAGAACAAGGTTCTCACTAGTATCCTTCTCGGTCAAGGTTCTTACTAATTATCTGTCTAGAACAAGGTTGTCAATAATTAACTTTCTCGGACAAGATTCTTACTAATTATCCCTTGAGAATAAGGCTCTAACTAATTATCCTTCCAGAACAAGGTTCTCACTAGTTTTCCTTCTCGAACAAGGTTCTTACTAATTATCCCTCTAGAACAAGGTTCTCACTAGTTATCCTTCCAGAACAAGGTTCTCACTTGTTATCCTTCTCGGTCAACGTTCTTACTAATTATCCGTTTAGAACAAGGTTGTCAATAATTAACTTTCACGGACAAGATTCTTACTAATTATCCCTTTAGGACAAGGTTCTAACTAGTTATCCTTCCAGAACATGGTTCTCACTAGTTATCCTTCTCGAACAAGGTTCTTACTAATTATCCCTCTAGAACAAGGTTCTCACTAGTTATCCTTTAAGAATAAGGTTCTCACTAGTTATCCTTTAAGAACAAGGTTCTCACTAGTTATCCTTCTCGGTCAAGTTTCTTACTAATTATCCGTCTAGAACAAGGTTCCCACTAGTTATCTTTCTTGGACAAGATTCTTACTAATGATCCCTCTAGAACAGGGTTTTCACTAGTTATCTCTTTAGAACATTGTTCTCACTAGTTATCCTTCTCGGTCAAGGTTCTTACTAATTATCCGTCTAGAACAAAGTTCTCAATAGTTATCTTTCTCGGAGAAGGTTCTTACTAATTATCCATCTAGAACAAGGTTCTCACTAGTTATCTTTTAAGAACAAGCTTCTCACTAGTTATCCTTCCAGAACAAGGTTCTCACTAGTTATTCTTCTCGGACAAGGTTCTTACCAATTATCCCTCTAGAACAAGGTTCTCACTTGTTATCCTTCCAGAACAAGGTTCTAACTAGTTATTCTTCTCGGACAAGGTTCTTACCAATAATCCCTCTAGAACAAGTTTCTCACTAGTTATCCTTCCAGAACAATGTTCTCACTAGTTATCCTCCTCGGTCAAGGTTTTTACTAATTATCCGTCTAGAACAAGGTTGTCAATAATTAACTTTCTCGGACAAGATTCTTACTAATTATCCCTTTAGAACAAGGTTCTAACAAGTTATTCTTCCAGAACAAGGTTCTCACTAGTTATTCTTGTCGGTCAAGGTTCTTACTAATTATCCGTCTAGAACAAAGTTCTCAATAGTTATCTTTCTCGGACAATATTCTTACTAAGTATCCCTCTAGAACAAGGTTCTCACTAGTTATCCTTCTCGGTCAAGGTTCTTACTAATTATCCATTTAGAACAAGGTTGTCAATAATTATCTTTTTCGGACAAGATTCTTACTAATTATCCCTCTAGAACAAGGTTATTACTAATTATCCCTATAGAACAAGGTTTTCACTAGTTATCCTTTTAGAACAAGGTTCTGACTAGTTATCCTTCTCGGTGAAGGTTCTTAATAATTATCCGTCTAGAACAAGGTTCCCACTAGTTATCTTTTGCGGACAAGATTCTTACTAATTATCCATGTAGAACAAGGTTCTCACTAGTTATCCTTTTAGAACAATGTTCTCACTTGTTATCCTTTTCGGACAAGATTCTTACTAATTATCTGTCTAGAACAAAGATGTTAATAATTAACTTTCTCGGACAAGATTCTCACTAATTATCCCTTTAGAATAAGTTTCTAACTATCGTTCTAGAACAAGGTTCTCACTGGTTATCCTTCTCGGACAAGGTTCTAACTAATTATCTCTCTAGAACAAAGTTCTCACTAGTTATCCTTCCAGAACAAGGTTCTCACTAGTTATCCTTCTCGGTCAAGGTTCTTACTAATTATCCATCTAGAACAAGGTTGTCAATAATTAACTTTCTCGGACAAAATTCTTACTAATTATCCCTTTATAATAAGGTTCTAACTAGTTATTTTTCCAGAACAAGGTTCTCACTAGTTATCCTTCTCGGACAAGGTTCTTACTAATTATCCCTCTAGAACAAGGTTCTCACTGGTTATCCTTCCAGAACAATGTTCTCATTAGTTATCCTTCTAGAAAAAGGTTCTCACTAGTTATCCTTCTCGGTCAACGTTCTTACTAATTATCCGTCTAGAACAAGGTTGTCAATAATTAACTTTCTCGGACAAGATTCTTACTAATTATCCCTTTAGAACAAGGTTCTAACTAGTTATCCTTCCAGAATAAGGTTCTCACTAGTTATCCTTCTCGAACAAGGTTCTCACTAGTTATCCTTCTCGGTCAAGGTTCTTACTAATTATCCGTCTAGAACAAGGTTGTCAATAATTAACTTTCTCGGACAAGATTCTTACTAATTATCCCTTTAGAACAAGGTTCTAACTAGTTATTCTTCCAGAACAAGGTTCTCACTAGTTATCCTTGTCGGTCAAGGTTCTTACTAATTATCCGTCTAGAATAAAGTTCTCAATAGTTATCTTTCTCGGACAAGATTCTTACTAATTATCCCTCTAGAACAAGGTTCTCACTAGTTATCCTTCTCGGACAAGGTTCTTACTAATTATCCTTCTAGAACAAGGTTCTTACTAATTATCCTTCCAGAACAAGGTTCTCCTTGATTATCCTTCTCGATCAAGGTTCTTACTAATTACCCATTTAGAACAAGGTTGTCAATTACCTTTTTCGAACAAGATTCTTACTAATTATCCCTCTAGAACAAGGTTATTACTAATTATCCCTCTAGAACAAGGTTTTCACTAGTTATCCTTTTAGAACAAGGTTCTCACTAGTTGTCCTTCTCTGTCAAGGTTCTTAATAATTGTCCGTCTAGAACAAGGTTCCCACTAGTTATCTTTCTCGGATAAGATTCTTACTAATTATCCCTCTGGAACAAGGTTCTCACTAGATACCCATATAGAACAATGTTCTCACTTGTTATCCTTCTCGGACAAGATTATTACTAATTATTCGTCTAGAACAAGGTTCTCACTAGTTATCTTTCTCAGACAAGACTCTTACTAATTATCACTCTAGAACAAGGTTCTCACTATTTATCCTTTTAGAATAATGTTCTCCCTAGTTATCCTTCTCGGTCAAGGTTCTTACTAATTATCCGTCTAGAACAAAGCTCTGAATAGTTATCTTTTTCGGACAAGGTTCTTACTAATTATCCCTCTAGAACAAGGTTCTCACTTGTTATCCTTCCAGAACAAGGTTCTCACTAGTATCCTTCTCGGTCAAGGTTCTTACTAATTATCTGTCTAGAACAAGGTTGTCAATAATTAACTTTCTCGGACAAGATTCTTACTAATTATCCCTTGAGAATAAGGCTCTAACTAATTATCCTTCCAGAACAAGGTTCTCACTAGTTTTCCTTCTCGAACAAGGTTCTTACTAATTATCCCTCTAGAACAAGGTTCTCACTAGTTATCCTTCCAGAACAAGGTTCTCACTTGTTATCCTTCTCGGTCAACGTTCTTACTAATTATCCGTTTAGAACAAGGTTGTCAATAATTAACTTTCACGGACAAGATTCTTACTAATTATCCCTTTAGGACAAGGTTCTAACTAGTTATCCTTCCAGAACATGGTTCTCACTAGTTATCCTTCTCGAACAAGGTTCTTACTAATTATCCCTCTAGAACAAGGTTCTCACTAGTTATCTTTTAAGAACAAGGTTCTTACTAGTTATCCCTCTATAACAAGGTTCTCACTAGTTATCCTTCTCGGTCAATTTTCTTACTAATTATCCGTCTAGAACAAGGTTCCCACTAGTTATCTTTCTTGGACAAGATTCTTACTAATGATCTCTCTAGAACAGGGTTTTCACTAGTTATCTCTTTAAAACATTGTTCTCACTAGTTATCCTTCTCGGTCAAGGTTCTTACTAATTATCTGTCTAGAACAAAGTTCTCAATAGTTATCTTTCTCGGACAAGGTTCTTACTAATTATCCATCTAGAACAAGGTTCTCACTAGTTATCTTTTAAGAACAAGCTTCTCACTAGTTATCCTTCCAGAACAAGGTTCTCACTAGTTATTCTTCTCGGACAAGGTTCTTACCAATTATCCCTCTAGAACAAGGTTCTCACTTGTTATCCTTCCAGAACAAGGTTCTAACTAGTTATTCTTCTCGGACAAGGTTCTTACCAATTATCCCTCTAGAACAAGTTTCTCACTAGTTATCCTTCCAGAACAATGTTCTCACTAGTTATCCTCCTCGGTCAAGGTTTTTACTAATTATCCGTCTAGAACAAGGTTGTCAATAATTAACTTTCTCGGACAAGATTCTTACTAATTATCCCTTTAGAACAAGGTTCTAACAAGTTATTCTTCCAGAACAAGGTTCTCACTAGTTATTCTTGTCGGTCAAGGTTCTTACTAATTATCCGTCTAGAACAAAGTTCTCAATAGTTATCTTTCTCGGACAATATTCTTACTAAGTATCCCTCTAGAACAAGGTTCTCACTAGTTATCCTTCTCGGTCAAGGTTCTTACTAATTATCCATTTAGAACAAGGTTGTCAATAATTATCTTTTTCGGACAAGATTCTTACTAATTATCCCTCTAGAACAAGGTTATTACTAATTATCCCTATAGAACAAGGTTTTCACTAGTTATCCTTTTAGAACAAGGTTCTGACTAGTTATCCTTCTCGGTGAAGGTTCTTAATAATTATCCGTCTAGAACAAGGTTCCCACTAGTTATCTTTTTCGGACAAGATTCTTACTAATTATCCATGTAGAACAAGGTTCTCACTAGTTATCCTTTTAGAACAATGTTCTCACTTGTTATCCTTTTCGGACAAGATTCTTACTAATTATCTGTCTAGAACAAAGATGTTAATAATTAACTTTCTCGGACAAGATTCTCACTAATTATCCCTTTAGAATAAGTTTCTAACTATCGTTCTAGAACAAGGTTCTCACTGGTTATCCTTCTCGGACAAGGTTCTTACTAATTATCTCTCTAGAACAAAGTTCTCACTAGTTATCCTTCCAGAACAAGGTTCTCACTAGTTATCCTTCTCGGTCAAGGTTCTTACTAATTATCCGTCTAGAACAAGGTTGTCAATAATTAACTTTCTCGGACAAAATTCTTACTAATTATCCCTTTATAATAAGGTTCTAACTAGTTATTTTTCCAGAACAAGGTTCTCACTAGTTATCCTTCTCGGACAAGGTTCTTACTAATTATCCCTCTAGAACAAGGTTCTCACTGGTTATCCTTCCAGAACAATGTTCTCATTAGTTATCCTTCTAGAACAAGGTTCTCACTAGTTATCCTTCTCGGTCAACGTTCTTACTAATTATCCGTCTAGAACAAGGTTGTCAATAATTAACTTTCTCGGACAAGATTCTTACTAATTATCCCTTTAGAACAAGGTTCTAACTAGTTATCCTTCCAGAACAAGGTTCTCATTAGTTATCCTTCTCGAACAAGGTTCTTACTAATTATCCCTCTAGAACAAGGTCCTCACTAGTTATCCTTTAAGAATAAGGTTCTCACTAGTTATCCTTTAAGAACAAGGTTCTCACTAGTTATCCTTCTCGGTCAAGGTTCTTACTAATTATCTGTCTAGAACAAAGTTCTCAATAGTTATCTTTCTCGGACAAGGTTCTTACTAATTATCCATCTAGAACAAGGTTCTCACTAGTTATCTTTTAAGAACAAGCTTCTCACTAGTTATCCTTCCAGAACAAGGTTCTCACTAGTTATTCTTCTCGGACAAGGTTCTTACCAATTATCCCTCTAGAACAAGGTTCTCACTTGTTATCCTTCCAGAACAAGGTTCTAACTAGTTATTCTTCTCGGACAAGGTTCTTACCAATTATCCCTCTAGAACAAGTTTCTCACTAGTTATCCTTCCAGAACAATGTTCTCACTAGTTATCCTCCTCGGTCAAGGTTTTTACTAATTATCCGTCTAGAACAAGGTTGTCAATAATTAACTTTCTCGGACAAGATTCTTACTAATTATCCCTTTAGAACAAGGTTCTAACAAGTTATTCTTCCAGAACAAGGTTCTCACTAGTTATTCTTGTCGGTCAAGGTTCTTACTAATTATCCGTCTAGAACAAAGTTCTCAATAGTTATCTTTCTCGGACAATATTCTTACTAATTATCCCTCTAGAACAAGGTTCTCACTAGTTATCCTTCTCGGTCAAGGTTCTTACTAATTATCCATTTAGAACAAGGTTGTCAATAATTATCTTTTTCGGACAAGATTCTTACTAATTATCCCTCTAGAACAAGGTTATTACTAATTATCCCTATAGAACAAGGTTTTCACTAGTTATCCTTTTAGAACAAGGTTCTGACTAGTTATCCTTCTCGGTGAAGGTTCTTAATAATTATCCGTCTAGAACAAGGTTCCCACTAGTTATCTTTTTCGGACAAGATTCTTACTAATTATCCATGTAGAACAAGGTTCTCACTAATTATCCTTTTAGAACAATGTTCTCACTTGTTGTCCTTTTCGGACAAGATTCTTACTAATTATCTGTCTAGAACAAAGATGTTAATAATTAACTTTCTCGGACAAGATTCTCACTAATTATCCCTTTAGAATAAGTTTCTAACTATCGTTCTAGCACAAGGTACTCACTGGTTATCCTTCTCGGACAAGGTTCTTACTAATTATCTCTCTAGAACAAAGTTCTCACTAGTTATCCTTCCAGAACAAGGTTCTCACTAGTTATCCTTCTCGGTCAAGGTTCTTACTAATTATCCGTCTAGAACAAGGTTGTCAATAATTAACTTTCTCGGACAAAATTCTTACTAATTATCCCTTTATAATAAGGTTCTAACTAGTTATTTTTCCAGAACAAGGTTCTCACTAGTTATCCTTCTCGGACAAGGTTCTTACTAATTATCCCTCTAGAACAAGGTTCTCACTGGTTATCCTTCCAGAACAATGTTCTCATTAGTTATCCTTCTAGAACAAGGTTCTCACTAGTTATCCTTCTCGGTCAACGTTCTTACTAATTATCCGTCTAGAACAAGGTTGTCAATAATTAACTTTCTCGGACAAGATTCTTACTAATTATCCCTTTAGAACAAGGTTCTAACTAGTTATCCTTCCAGAACAAGGTTCTCACTAGTTATCCTTCTCGAACAAGGTTCTTACTAATTATCCCTCTAGAACAAGGTCCTCACTAGTTATCCTTTAAGAATAAGGTTCTCACTAGTTATCCTTTACGAACAAGGTTCTCACTAGTTATCCTTCTCGGTCAAGTTTCTTACTAATTATCCGTCTAGAACAAGGTTTCCACTAGTTATCTTTCTCGGACAAGATTCTTACTAATGATCCCTCTAGAACAAGGTTTTCACTAGTTATCTTTTGAGAACATTGTTCTCACTAGTTATCCTTCTCGGTCAAGGTTCTTACTAATTATCCGTCTAGAACAAAGTTCTGAATAGTTATCTTTCTCGGACAAGGTTCTTACTAATTATCCCTCTAGAACAAGGTTCTCACTTGTTATCCTTCCAGAACAAGGTTCTCACTAGTATCCTTCTTGGTCAAGGTTCTTATTAATTATATGTCTAGAACAAGGTTGTCAATAATTAACTTACTCGGACAAGATTCTTACTAATTATCCCTTGAGAATAAGGTTCTAACTAGTTATCCTTCCAGAACAAGGTTCTCACTAGTTATCCTTCTCGAACAAGGTTCTTACTAATTATCCCTCTAGAACAAGGTTCTCACTAGTTATCCTTCCAGAATAAGGTTCTCACTAGTTATCCTTCTCGGTCAACGTTCTTACTAATTATCCGTCTAGAACAAGATTGTCAATAATTAACTTTCTCGGACAAGATTCTTGCTAATTATCCTTTTAGAACAAGGTTCTAACTAGTTATCCTTCCAGAACAAGGTTCTCACTAGTTATCCTTCTCGAACAAGGTTCTTACTAATTATCCCTCTAGAACAAGGTTCGCACTAGTTATCCTTTAAGAACAAGGTTCTCACTAGTTATCCTTTAAGAACAAGGCTCTCACTAGTTATCCTTCTCGGTCAAGTTTCTTACTAATTATCCGTCTAGAACAAGGTTCCCACTAGTTATCTTTCTCGGACAAGATTCTTTCTAATTATCCCTCTAGAACAAGGTTCTAACTAGTTATCCTTCGAGAACAAGGTTCTCACTATTTATCCTTCTCGGACAAGGTTCTTACTAACTATCCCTCTAGAACAAGGTTCTCACTGGTTATCCTTCCAGAACAAGGTTCTCACTAGTTATCCTTCTCGGTCAAGGTTCTTACTAATTATCCGTCGAGAACAAGGTTCCCACTAGTTATCTTTCTCGGACAAGATTCTTACTAGTTATCCCTCTGGAACAAGGTTCTCACTAGTTACCCTTTTAGTTCTCACTTGTTATCCTTCTCGGACAAGATTATTACTAATTATCCGTCTAGAACAAGGTTCTCACTAGTTATCTTTCTCGGACAAGACTCTTACTAATTATCACTCTAGAACAAGGTTCTCACTAATTATCCTTTTAGAATAATGTTCTCCCTAGTTATCCTTCTCGGTCAAAGTTCTTACTAATTATCCGTCAAGAACAAAGTTCTCAATAGTTATCTTTCTCGGACAAGATTCTTACTAATTATCCCTTTAGAACAAGGTTCTCACTAGTGATCCTTTTATAAACAATGTTCTCACTAGTTATCCTTCTCGATCAAGGTTCTTACTAATTATTTGTCTAGAACAAAGTTCTGAATAGTTATCTTTCTCGGACAAGGTTCTTACTAATTATCCCTCTAGGACAAGGTTCTCACTTGTTATCCTTCCAGAACAAGGTTCTCACTAGTATCCTTCTCGGTCAAGGTTCTGACTAATTATCTGTCTAGAACAAGGTTGTCAATAATTAATTTTCTCGGACAAGATTCTTACTAATTATCCCTTGAGAATTAGGCTCTAACTAGTTATCCTTCCAGAACAAGGTTCTCACTAGTTATCCTTCTCGAACAAGGTTCTTACTAATTATCCCTCTAGAACAAGGTTCTCACTAGTTATCCTTCCAGAACAAGGTTCTCACTAGTTATCCTTCTCGGTCAACGTTCTTACTAATTATCCGTCTAAAACAAGATTATCAATAATTAACTTTCTCGGACAAGATTCTTACTAATTATCCCTTTAGGACAAGGTTCTAACTAGTTATCCTTCCATAACAAGGTTCTCACTAGTTATCCTTCTCGAACAAGGTTCTTACTAATTATCCCTCTAGAACAAGTTTCTCACTAGTTATCCTTTAAGAACAAGGTTCTCACTCGTTATCCTTAAAGAACAAGGTTCTCACTAGTTATCCTTCTCGGTCAAGTTTCTTACTAATTATCTGTCTAGAACAAGGTTTCCACTAGTTATCTTTCTCAGACAAGGTTCTTACTAATGATCCCTCTAGAACAAGGTTTTCACTAGTTATCTTTTTAGAACATTGTTCTCACTAGTTATCCTTCTCGGTCAAGGTTCCTACTAATCATCCGTCTAGAACAAAGTTCTCAATAGTTATCTTTCTCGGACAAGGTTCTTACTAATTATCCCTCTAGAACAAGGTTCTCACTAGTTATCTTTTAAGAACAAGGTTCTCACTAGTTATCCTTCCAGAACAAGGTTCTCACTAGTTATTCTTCTCGGACAAGGTTCTTACCAATTATCCCTCTAGAACAAGTTTCTCACTAGTTATCCTTCCAGAACAAGGTTCTCACTAGTTATCCTCCTCAGTCATGGTTATTACTAATTATCCTTTTAGAACAAGGTTCTCACTAGTTGTCCTTCTCAGTCAAGGTTCTTAATAATTGTCCGTCTAGAACAAGGTTCCCACTAGTTATCTTTCTCGGATAAGATTCTTACTAATTATCCCTCTGGAACAAGGTTCTCACTAGATACCCATTTAGAACAATGTTCTCACTTGTTATCCTTCTCGGACAAGATTATTACTAATTATTCGTCTAGAACAAGGTTCTCACTAGTTATCTTTCTCAGAAAAGACTCTTAATAATTATCACTCTAGAACAAGGTTCTCACTATTTATCCTTTTAGAATAATGTTCTCCCTAGTTATCCTTCTCGGTCAAAGTTCTTACTAATTATCCGTCTAGAACAAAGTTCTCAATAGTTGTCTTTCTCGGACAAGATTCTTACTAATTATCCCTTTAGAACAAGGTTCTCACTAGTGATCGTTTTAGAAACAATGTTCTCACTAGTTATCCTTCTCGGTCAAGGTTCTTACTAATTATCCATCTAGAACAAAGTTTTGAATAGTTATCTTTCTCGAACAAGGTTCTTACTAATTATCCCTCTAGAACAAGGTTCTCACTAGTATCTTCCTCGGTCAAGGTTCTTACTAATTATCTGTCTAGAACAAGGTTGTCAATAATTAACTTTCTCGGACAAGATTCTTACTACTTATCCCTTGAGAATAAGGGTCTAACTAGTTATCCTTCCAGAACAAGGTTCTCACTAGTTATCCTTCTCGAACAAGGTTCTTACTAATTATCCCTCTAGAACAAGGTTCTCACTAGTTATCCTTCCAGAACAAGGTTCTCACTAGTTATCCTTCTCGGTCAACGTTCTTACTAATTATCCGTCTAGAACAAGATTGTCAATAATTAACTTTCTCGGACAAGATTCTTGCTAATTATCCCTTTAGAACAAGGTTCTAACTAGTTATCCTTCCAGAACAAGGTTCTCACTAGTTATCCTTCTCGAACAAGGTTCTTACTAATTATCCCTCTAGAACAAGGTTCGCACTAGTTATCCTTTAAGAACAAGGTTCTCACTAGTTATCCGTTAAGAACAAGGCTCTCACTAGTTATCCTTCTCGGTCAAGTTTCTTACTAATTATCCGTCTACAACAAGGTTCCCACTAGTTATCTTTCTCGGAGAAGATTCTTTCTAATTATCCCTCTAGAACAAGGTTCTAACTAGTTATCCTTCGAGAACAAGGTTCTCACTAGTTATCCTTCTCGGACAAGGTTCTTACTAACTATCCCTCTAGAACAAGGTTCTCACTGGTTATCCTTCCAGAACAAGGTTCTCACTAGTTATCCTTCTCGGTCAAGGTTCTTACTAATTATCCGTCGAGAACAAGGTTCCCACTAGTTATCTTTCTCGGACAAAATTCTTACTAGTTATCCCTCTGGAACAAGGTTCTCACTAGTTACCCTTTTAGAACAATGTTCTCACTTGTTATCCTTCTCGGACAAGATTATTACTAATTATCCGTCTAGAACAAGGTTCTCACTAGTTATCTTTCTCGGACAAGACTCTTACTAATTATCACTCTAGAACAAGGTTCTCACTAATTATCATTTTAGAATAATGTTCTCCCTAGTTATCCTTCTCGGTCAAAGTTCTTACTAATTATCCGTCAAGAACAAAGTTCTCAATAGTTATCTTTCTCGGACAAGATTCTTACTAATTATCCCTTTAGAACAAGGTTCTCACTAGTGATCCTTTTATAAACAATGTTCTCACTAGTTATCCTTCTCGGTCAAGGTTCTTACTAATTATCCGTCTAGAACAAAGTTCTGAATAGTTATCTTTCTCGGACAAGGTTCTTACTAATTATCCCTCTAGGACAAGGTTCTCACTTGTTATCCTTCCAGAACAAGGTTCTCACTAGTATCCTTCTCGGTCAAGGTTCTGACTAATTATCTGTCTAGAACAAGGTTTTCAATAATTAACTTTCTCGGACAAGATTCTTACTAATTATCCCTTGAGAATTAGGCTCTAACTAGTTATCCCTCCAGAACAAGGTTCTCACTAGTTATCCTTCTCGAACAAGGTTCTTACTAATTATCCCTCTAGAACAAGGTTCTCACTAGTTATCCTTCTAGAACAAGGTTCTTACTAGTTATCCTTCTCGGTCAACGTTCTTACTAATTATCCATCTAAAACAAGATTGTCAATAATTAACTTTCTCGGACAAGATTCTTACTAATTATCTTTTTAGAACAAGGTTCTAACTAGTTATCCTTCCAGAACAAGGTTCTCACTAGTTATCCTTTTCGGACAAGGTTCTTACTAATTATCCCTCTAGAACAAGTTTCTCACTAGTTATCCTTTAAGAACAAGGTTCTCACTAGTTATCCTTAAAGAACAAGGTTCTCACTAGTTATCCTTCTCGGTCAAGTTTCTTACTAATTATCTGTCTAGAACAAGGTTCCCACTAGTTATCTTTCTCGGACAAGATTCTTACTAATTATCCCTCTAGAACAAGGTTCTAACTAGTTATCCTTCGAGAACAAGGTTCTCACTAGTTATCCTTCTCGGACAAGGTTCTTACCAATTATTCCTCTAGAACAAGGTTCTCACTAGTTATCCTTCCAGAACAAGGTTCTCACTAGTTATCCTTCTCGGTCAGCGTTCTTACTAATTATCCGTCTAGAACAAGATTGTCAATAATTAACTTTCTCGGACAAGATTCTTGCTAATTATCCCTTTAGAACAAGGTTCTAACTAGTTATCCTTCCAGAACAAGGTTCTCACTAGTTATCCTTCTCGAACAAGGTTCTTACTAATTATCCTTCTAGAACAAGGTTCGCACTAGTTATCCTTTAAGAACAAGGTTCTCACTAGTTATTCTTCCAGAACAAGGTTCTCACTAGTTATCCTTGTCGGTCAAGGTTCTTACTAATTATCCGTCTAGAACAAAGTTCTCAATAGTTATCTTTCTCGGACAAGATTCTTACTAATTATCCCTTTTGGTAAGAACCCCTAAGCTTGACTCAAAGATAGGACCTTTACAAGCTTGAAATCGGTGGAAGAAAGGTGAAGACTTTCAAGGAGATGTGGTTCATTCCTTGAAGACCTAGGAAGCGGCGGCGTGATGATGATGGAACCCGGCGGAATCAACGGTGGAGATGGAAGACGTGATGAACGGCGGTGGAGTGGGGAATGAGGGCAACTCACAAAGGTTGTGTAAGACCTTTGATACAGCCAAGATAGACCCTTAGAGTAAGAGACACACTCTATTACTCACAAGGAAGACCTAATATAGAGTGACTCAATAGATTAGAAAATAAAGTGAAGAACTTTAGATTTGTTGTAAATGAAGGCTTAAAATTGATAATGAGAAATGTTATGCCTTATATAGGCTACATCATTAGGGTTTGTTTTTAATGGGTCAGAAGTCATTGATACTTAAGCCCATTAACAACACAAAACCCAAAAACATACAAAAGCCTCACACACTTAGTCTCAAAAACAAAAGGATAAAGACTAAACAAAGAAGGGGAGCTTTTGTAATGGCTCCCTAAAGATAGAATCATATCTCTATATGTTTAAGCTTGTCATCTAAGGTTTCCAAGCTAAACATATATGGGATACAAGATATGATGCCCTAGACGTTCAAACCTCGTTAAAACCCTTCTCTAGAACCCATCGTGGTAAACTAGAGGTAGGGAAAGAGTGTCTTACTTGTCTAAGGTCTTGAGGGGTGTTCTCACTGATGGATAGTGAGAACACACAAGACCTTGTCCCCAAGGCTGCATGTCCGTGAGCTAGAGCTCATCGGGTCCAAAGTGGTTCCATCGGTTCGCTCGGATCCGCGCGTGATCTCTTCTTGGATTGCCTCTCGGTCCTCTAGCTCGTCTCGGTCTTCACACTCCCGCAGCTTGTGAACGTAGACTTGGATCTGCCCTTTAAGCTTTTGAGCCTTGCTCCTTGTCATGATCTCATGTGGAATGTAAGGAACGCCTCGGACGTCCTCGATTCTCGGTCCCGTGCCCGTTGATTGAATAGAAGTAGGTACCATGTCCACATCATTCCCTCCCTCTTCAAGAGCTTTGGTCTCCAAAGGGTCATCATCTCCTACAGCAAAAGGAGTCAAGTCAGCAACATTAAAGGTGGGAGAGATACTAAACTCACCGGGAAGTTCAAGGCGGTAGGCGTTGTCGTTGATCTTCTCAAGGACTTTGAATGGGCCGTCCCCTCGAACGTCCAGCTTGTGTTTTCGCTTGTTTGGGAACCTCTCGGGTCTCATGTGGAGCCAAACCAATCTCTGGGCTGAAAGATAACCCGCTTTCTTCTTTTATTGACTCGAGCTGTCACTTGATCATTCCTCTTCTCAAAGTTACCATAAACCTTCTCAAAGATCCTTTTCATGGATTCGGCCTTAGTAACTCCTTCCACATCCATCATATCAGCCGATGGCAAAGGAGTGAGACTCAATGGTGTATCGAGATTGCGTCCATACACTACCTCAAAGGGAGACATCCGCGTGGTTGAGTGCCGGGCAGAATTGTAAGCAAACTCCACAAGAGGAAGACACTCTATCCAATTCTTCAAATTATTCCCAATAGTAGACCGAAGGAGAGCTCCAAGTGTTCGATTGACTACTTTGGTTTGGCCGTCCGTTTGAGGGTGGCATGTGGTGGAAAACAGTAGCTTAGTTCCCAACCTCTTCCATAACATCCTCCAAAAGTGAGACAAAAACTTGGTGTCACGGTCGGAAACAATGGTCCTTGGAACTCCATGTAAGCGCACCACCTCTTTGAAGAATAAGGTGGCGGTTTGCGAAGCATCATTACTCTTGGCACAAGGGAGGAAGTGGGCCATCTTGGAGAACCTATCAACCACCACAAAAATAGAATCCTTATGTTGGATCTTAGGCAGCCCCAAAACGAAGTCCATAGAGATGTCCACCCAAGGAAGTATGGGGATGGGTAATGGGAGATATAAGCCATGAGGGTGGACTTTGGACTTGGCCCTCTTGCATACCACACATCTATCACAATACTTCATAACCATTTTCTTCATTCTTGGCCAATAGAAGTGCTCCTTCAAAGTGCTCAAAGTCTTCTCAACACCGAAATGACCCATTAGACCTCCACCGTGAGCTTCTTTCACTAATAACTCTCTCATAGAATGTTGCGGAATACATAGTCTCTTATCCTTAAACAAGAATCCATCATGGAGGTAGAACTTAGTGTAAGGACCAGCCCCATGTTCAGCAAAACTATCTTTCAAGTCCGGATCTTCTTCGTATAGTCCTTTAAGACACTCGAACCCAAGCATCTTTGATTCCATGATGGTGATGAGCGTGTGCCTTCTAGAGAGGGCATCAGCAACTATGTTCTCCTTACCTTTCTTATACTTGATCACATAAGGGAAGGTCTCTATAAACTCCAACCACTTGGCATGACGCTTCTTTAAGGTCGTTTGGCCCCTTAGATGTTGTAAAGTTTCGTGATCGGTATGGATGACACATTCCTTTGAGAGGAGGTAATGCTGCCATGTTTGTAATGCTCTAACCAAGGCAAAGAGTTCCTTATCATAGGTGGAATAATTCAAAGCAGCTCCGTTCAACTTTTCGCTGAAATAAGCAACCGGTTTCCCGCCTTGTGTCAAAACAGCTCCAATTCCTACACCGGAGGTGTCACACTCTACTTCGAAAGTTTTGTTGAAGTCCGGCAAGGTAAGTATGGGGGCGTGTGTGAGATGGTACTTAAGGTCCAGGAATGACCTCTCTTGAGTTTCTCCCCATTCAAAACCCACACTCTTCTTAATTATCGAAGTCAATGGCGCGGCGATGGTGCTAAAGTCTTTGACAAACCGACGTTAGAAACTTGCTAACCCGTGGAAGCTTCTAACTTGACTAACATTGGTAAGTCTAGGCCAGCCTTGAATAGCTTCAATTTTCTCCAAGTCTACACGAAGACCTTGAGAACTAACAACAAAGCCAAGGAAAACAAGCTCATTAGTGCAAAACGTGCATTTCTTAAGATTAGCATATAAACCTTCAGCCCTAAGAGTTTCTAGCACCAATCCAAGATGAATCACATGATCAACCAAACAAGTACTATAGATCAAAATATCATCAAAGTATACGACCACGAATTTATTAATATATGGGCGAAGGATATGGTTCATGAGTCTCATGAAGGTGCTCGGGGCGTTGGTGAGGCCAAAGGGCATTAGTAACCACTCATACAGCCCATGTTTGGTCTTGAATGCGGTCTTCCATTCGTCTCCTTGCCTCATTCTTACTTGGTGATATCCACTCTTTAAGTCGATCTTGGAGAAAATGGTGGCACCACTCAATTCATCAAGCATATCATCTAGTCGGGGTATGGGGTGGCGGTACTTGATGGTGATGTTGTTGATGGCTCTACAATCCACACACATACGGTAAGATCCATCCTTCTTAGGTACCAACAAAACCGGGATAGCACATGGACTTAGACTTTCCCTCACGTAGCCTTTTTCCATCAATTCCCTTACTTGCTTTTCAAGCTCTTTAGCTTCGGTTGGATTGACTCTATAGGCTGGTCGGTTAGGCAATTGTGCTCCGGGAATGAAATCTATTTGATGCTCAATGCCCTTTAGAGGAGATAGACCAAGAGGTAGTTCTTCCGGAAAGACATCGCGGAATTGATCTAGAACTTGTTGGATCTCCTTGGGTAAGGCTACCTCCAATTCACCTACACTCAAAATCTCTTTAAAGACCATTAGTAGGACATGGCAAGTATCATCATGGAGAGATCTTCTAATATCACTAGGAGCTATAAGAAAATTAGTCTTAGCACTACTCTTCTCCTTAGCAAATTTTAATTGCATTTCACGAACTTGAGAAGGGTGTAAAGGAGCTAAGCTAATACGCTTCTTATCATGCATCAAAGAGTATCTATTAGTCCTACCATCATGCAGCACTTCTCTATCAAATTGCCATGGTCTACCTAATAAGACATGAGTAGCTTGCATAGGAACCACATCACATAAGACATCATCACAATATTTGCCAATGCTAAATGAAATCCTAACTTGTTCATTGATTCTCAATTCGGTCTTATCATTTAGCAACCTAAGCTTATAAGGGTGAGGATGCTTGGTAGTCTCTAATTGCAATTTCTCTACCATGTATGAGCTAGCCACATTAGTGCAAGAGCCACCATCAATAATAAGAGAGCAAACCTTTCCTCTTACCGTACACCTTGTATGAAAGATATTCTCTCATTGTGCGGTTTCGTCCGGCTCGTGTGTAGCAGTTAGAGTCCTCATGGTGACTAGGAGCTCTCCCACATCAGGATATACTTCTTCTTCCTCGGGATCTTCATCCATGTCTTGAGGCTCTTCCTCGTCTTGTGACTCGTATTCACCCGTTGGAGTGATGATCATAGCTCTCGGATTCGGACACTCTCTAGCATAGTGTCCTCGGCCTCTACACTTGAAGCACATTATATCCCTTGTCTTTTGACCAGTAGGGACTCCTCTTGCTTCAGCCCTAGTCTCCTTCGTAGGCTCACGGGGTTTGAAAGTAACCCGTGTGTCATTAGCCGGTCCTTTGCCTTTGTCTTGATACTTAGCTACGCTTGCATTGGAACCCGAAGCTTGTGTCTTCCATGGAGGGTTGGTGGCCGCTCTAGACTTTACCTTCTTCTTGAGATGACCCTCTACTTGAGTAGCTAAATGTAGGAGCTCATTGAGATCGTTGTAGTTATGCATCTCTACTTTGTTAGCTATGCGGTCTTGAAGTCGGTCAAGAAATTGCACCATGAGAGTCTCCTCCGTGTCTTCTAGATTAAGACGGTTCCTTAAGTGCTCAAACTCTTCAAATTACTCTTCAACACTCTTGCTTCCTTGAATGACCTTTCTAAACTTCTTTTGCAGCTCCCTATGGTAAAGAGGAGGCACATATCGACCTTTCATCATGAACTTCATGATCTCCCAAGACGGGACCGGTCCTTCACCGTTTCTTCTCCTCTTGGCCGCATCTCTATCCCACCATGTAAGGGCGTGATCAGTGAGTTGTGCGGCTGCATAGGACACTTTCCTAGGCTCTTCATAACCATAGACCTCAAAAATATGATCCATTCTTCGTTCCCACTCAAGATAAGCTTCCGGGTCAACCTTTCCCGCAAAAGTAAAAGGCGTGAGTTTTAGATGAGGGGATTGGGCTCTTGGCCGTCCACGATCATCTCTATCTTCATGAGCTCGTCGTTCCCTATGTCATCCCCTTCTAAACGGAGGAGGCTGAAAGTATTCTTCCTCGGAGATCTCATCTATAACCGGATCTTGAGCCGGTGGAGGAGCTTGTTACCGCGGTGGGTGCTCCACTTGACCAATGCGGTCACCAAGCTGTTGTAGCTGAGCTTGGATGCCCGTGAGGATGGCCGTGAGGTCTGGAATCTCGGCCATAGCCCTAGTACCTTGCAACCAAACGGTGAGCAAAAGAAAATTTGGACGTGAGGATTTTCAAAACAAACTTGGTCACCAAGCTAGCACAAAAGTAAAAACAAGTTGTACTTCAAAAGTTTTCTACAATGAGCAAAAACACCCTCTTCTCCACACAAGCAACAACAATGGTGGCCAAACAACTACAGCAGGCAATCCTAGACTCAAAACTAACACCCTAACACTAAAAGCTAACCAGCAGCAAAAGAAAGAGCAAACTAACACCCTAGACAGCAAACGGGACAAACGGCGATACTAAAGCAAGCAAAACTCGAACCTTTAAGACTCTAAGGACTCAAACTAAGCTAACCAGCAATGAAAACACGCCCACTCCAGACTAGAGACAACCTAAACAAAGCAAGAGACATAAAGAAAACGAATCTAATCACCCTAATCACACTCAAACACAAGAACACATCAACGAACCAAAAGAAGCAAACTTTATCAATTCCATAGCTAGATTCGAACATAAGAAGGTTAAGGAGATGGAAAGATGCAACCTTTAGGACTCTTAGGCTCTGATACCAAATGGTAAGAACCCCTAAGCTTGACTCAAAGATAGGATCTTTACAAGCTTGAAACCGGTGGAAAAAAGGTGAAGACTTTCAAGGAGATGTGGTTCAATCCTTGAAGACCTAGGAAGCGGCGGCGTGATGATGGAACCCGGCGGAATCAACGGTGGAGATGGAGGACGTGATGAACGGCGGTGGAGTGGGGAATGAGGGCAACTCATAAAGGTTGTGTAAGACCTTTGATACAGCCAAGATAGACCTTTAGAGTAAGAGACACACTCAATTACTTACAAGGAAGACCTAATCTAGAGTGACTCAATAGATTAGAAAATAAAGTGAAGAACGTTAGATTTGTTGTAAATGAAGGCTTAAGATTGATAATGAGAAATGTTATGCCTTATATAGGATACATCATTAGGGTTTGTTTTTAATGGGTCATAAGTCATTGATACTTAAGCCCATTAACAACACAAAACCCAAAAACATACAAAAGCCTCACACACTTAGTCTCAAAAACAAAAGGATAAAGACTAAACAAAGAAGGGGAGCTTTTGTAATGGCTCCCTAAAGATAGAATCATATCTCTATATGTTTAAGCTTGTCATCTAAGGTTTCCAAGCTAAACATATATGGGATACAAGATATGATGGCCTAGACGTTCAAACCTCGTTAAAACCCTTCTCTAGAACCCATCGTGGTAAACTAGAGGTAGGAAAAGAGTGTCTTACTTGTCTAAGGTCTTGAGGGGTGTTCTCACTGATGGATAGTGAGAACACACAAGACCTTGTGCCCAAGGCTGCATGTCCGTGAGCTAGAGCTCATCGGGTCCAAAGTGGTTCCATCGATTCGCTCGGATCCGCGCGTGATCTCTTCTCGGGTTGCTTCTCGGTCCTCTAGCTCGTCTCGGTCTTCACACTCCCGCATCTTGTGAACGTAGACTTAGATCTACCCTTTAAGCTTTTGAGCCTTGCTCCTTATCATGATCTCATGTGGAATGAAAGGAACGCCTCGGACGTCCTCGATTCTCGGTCCCATGCCCGTTGATTGAATAGAAGTAGGTACCATGTCCACATCACCTTTAGAACAAGGTTCTCACTAGTGATCCTTTTAGAAACAATGTTCTCACTAGTTATCCTTCTCGGCCAAGGTTCTTACTAATTATCCGTCTAGAACAAAGTTCTGAATAGTTATCTTTCTCGGACAAGGTTCTTACTAATTATCCCTCTAGAACAAGGTTTTCACTTGTTATCCTTCCAGAACAAGGTTCTCACTAGTATCCTTCTCGGTCAAGGTTCTTACTAATTATCTGTCTAGAACAAGGTTGTCAATAATTAACTTTCTCGGACAAAATTCTTACTAATTATCCCTTGAGAATAAGGCTCTAACTAGTTATCCTTCCAGAACAAGGTTCTCACTAGTTATCCTTCTCGAACAAGGTTCTTACTAATTATCCCTCTAGAACAAGGTTCTCACTAGTTATCCTTCCAGAACAAGGTTCTCACTAGTTATCCTTCTCGGTCAACGTTCTTACTAATTATCCGTCTAGAACAAGGTTGTCAATAATTAACTTTCTCGGACAAGATTCTTACTAATTATCCCTTTAGAACAAGGTTCTAACTAGTTATCCTTCCAGAACAAGGTTCTCACTAGTTATCCTTCTCGAACAAGGTTCTTACTAATTATCCCTCTAGAACAAGGTTCTCACTAGTTATCCTTTAAGAACAAGGTTCTCACTAGTTATCCTTTAAGAACAAGGTTCTCACTAGTTATCCTTCTCGGTCAAGTTTCTTACTAATTATCCGTCTAGAACAAGGTTCCCACTAGTTATCTTTCTCGGACAAGGTTCTTACTAATGATCCCTCTAGAACAAGGTTTTCACTAGTTATCTTTTTAGAACATTGTTCTCACTAGTTATCCTTCTCGGTTAAGGTTCTTACTAATTATCCGTCTATAACAAAGTTCTCAATGGTTATCTTTCTCGGACAAAGTTCTTACTAATTATCCCTCTAGAACAAGGTTTTCACTAGTTATCTTTCCAGAACAAGGTTCTCACTAGTTATCCTTCCATAATAAAGTTCTCACTAGTTATTCTTCTCGGACAAGGTTCTTACCAATTATCCCTCTAGAACAAGTTTCTCACTAGTTATCCTTCCAGAACAAGGTTCTCACTAGTTATCCTCCTCGGTCAAAGTTCTTACTAATTATCCGTCTAGAACAAGGTTGTCAATAATTAACTTTCTCGGACAAGATTCTTACTAATTATCCCTTTAGAACAAGGTTCTAACTAGTTATTCTTCCAGAACAAGGTTCTCACTAGTTATTCTTGTCGGTCAAGGTTCTTACTAATTATCCGTCTCGAACAAAGTTCTCAATAGTAATCTTTCTCGGACAATATTCTTACTAATTATCCCTCTAGAACAAGGTTCTCACTAGTTATCCTTCTCGGTCAAGGTTCTTACTAATTATCCATTTAGAACAAGGTTGTCAATAATTATATTTTTCGGACAAGATTCTTACTAATTATCCCTCTAGAACAAGGTTATTACTAATTATCCCTCTAGAACAAAGTTTTCACTAGTTATCCTTTTAGAACAAGGTTCTCACTAGTTATCCTTCTCGGTCAAGGTTCTTAATAATTATCCGTCTAGAACAAGGTTCCCACTAGTTATCTTTTTCGGACAAGATTCTTACTAATTATCCCTGTAGAACAAGGTTCTCACTAGTTATCCTTTTAGAAAAATGTTTTCACTAGTTATCCTTTTCGGACAAGCTTCTTACTAATTATCTGTCTAGAACAAGGTTGTCAATAATTAACTTTCTCGGACAAGATTCTGACTAATTATCCCTTTAGAATAAGGTTCTAACTATCGTTCTAGAACAAGGTTCTCACGAGTTATCCTTCTTGGACAAGGTTCTTACTAATTATCTCTCTAGAACAAAGTTCTCACTAGTTATCCTTCCAGAACAAGGTTCTCACTAGTTATCCTTCTCGGTCAAGATTCTTACTAATTATCCGTCTAGAACAAGATTGTCAATAATTATCCCTTTAGAACAAGGTTCTAACTAGTTATCCTTCCAGAACAAGATTCTCACTAGTTATCCTTCTCAGACAAGGTTCTTACCAATTATCCCTCTTGAACAAGGTTCTCACTTGTTATCCTTCCAAAACAAGGTTCTCACTAGTTATCCTTCTCGGTCAAGGTTCTTACTAATTAACTGTCTAGAACAAGGTTGTCAATAATTAACTTTCTCGGACAAAATTCTTACTAATTATCCCTTTAGAATAAGGTTCTAACTAGTTATCTTTCCAGAACAAGGTTCTCACTAGTTATCCTTCTCGGACAAGGTTCTTACTAACTATCACTCTAGAACAAGCTTCTCATTGGTTATCCTTCCAGAACAAGGTTCTCACTAGTTATCCTTCTCGGTCAAGGTTCTTACTAATTATCCGTCGAGAACAAGGTTCCCACTAATTATCTTTCTCGGACAAGATTCTTACTAATTATCCCTCTAAAACAAGGTTCTCACTAGTTACCCTTTTAGAACAATGTTCTCACTTGTTATCCTTCTCGGACAAGATTATTACTAATTATCCGTCTAGGACAAGGTTCTCACTAGTTATCTTTCTCGGACAAGACTCCTACAAATTATCACTCTAGAACAAGGTTCTCACTATTTATCCTTTTAGAATAATGTTCTCCCTAGTTATTCTTCTCGGTCAAAGTTCTTACTAATTATCCGTCTAGAACAAAGTTTTCAATAGTTATCTTTCTCGGACAAGATTCTTACTAATTATCCCTTTAGAACAAGGTTCTCACCAGTGATCCTTTAATATACAATGTTCTCACTAGTTATCCTTCTCGGTCAAGGTTCTTACTAATTATTCGTCTAGAACAAAGTTCTGAATAGTTATCTTTCTCGGACAAGGTTCTTACTAATTATACCTCTAGAACAAGGTTCTCACTTGTTATTCTTCCAGAACAAGGTTCTCACTAGTATTCTTCTCGGTCAAGGTTCCTACTAATTTTCCCTTGAGAATAAGGTTCTAACTAGTTATCCTTCCAGAACAAGGTTCTCACTAGTTATCCTTCTCGAACAAGGTTCTTACTAACTATCCCTCTAGAACAAGGTTCTCACTAGTTATCCTTCAGAGCAAGGTTCTCATTAGTTATCCTTATCGGTTAACGTTCTTACTAATTATCCGTCTAGAACAAGATTGTCAATAATTAACTTTCTCGGACAAGATTCTTACTAATTATCTCTTTAGAACAAGGTTCTAACTAGTTATCCTTCCAGAACAAGGTTCTCACTAGTTATCCTTCTCGAACAAGGTTCTTACTAATTATCCCTCTAGAACAAGTTTCTCACTAGTTATCCTTAAAGAACAAGGTTCTCACTAGTTATCCTTCTCGATCAAGTTTTTTTACTAATTATCTGTCTAGAACAAGGTTCCCACTAGTTATCTTTCTCGGACAAGATTCTTACTAATTATCCCTCTAGAACAAGGTTCTAACTAGTTATCCTTCGAGAACAAGGTTCTCACTAGTTATCCTTCTCGGACAAGGTTCTTACCAATTATCCCTCTAGAACAAGTTTCTCACTAGTTATCCTTCCAGAACAAGGTTCTCACTAGTTATCCTTCTCGGTCAAGGTTTTTACTAATTATCCGTCTAGAACAAGGTTGTCAATAATTAACTTTCTCGGACAAGCTTCTTACTAATTATCCCTTTAGAACAAGGTTCTAACTAGTTATTCTTCCAGAACAAGGTTCTCACTAGTTATCCTTGTCGGTCAAGGTTCTTACTTATTATCCGTCTAGAACAAAGTTCTCAATAGTTATCTTTCTCGGACAAGATTCTTACTAATTATCCCTCTAGAACAAGGTTCTCACTAGTTATCCTTCTCGGACAAGGTTCTTACTAATTATCCTTCTAGAACAATTTTCTTACTAATTATCCTTCCAGAACAAGGTTCTCCCTAATTATCCTTCTCGGTCAAGGTTCTTACTAATTATCCATTTAGAACAAGGTTGTCAATCACCTTTTTCGGACAAGATTCTTACTAATTATCCCTCTAGAACAAGGTTATTACTAATTATCCCTCTAGAACAAGGTTTTCACTAGTTATCCTTTTAGAACAAGGTTCTCACTAGTTGTCCTTCTCGGTCAAGGTTCTTAATAATTGTCCGTCTAGAACAAGGTTCCCACTAGTTATCTTTCTCGGACAAGATTCTTGCTAATTATCCCTCTGGAACAAGGTTCTCACTAGATACCCATTTAGAACAATGTTCTCACTTGTTATCCTTCTCGGACAAGATTATTAAACAAGGTTCTCACTAGTTATCTTTCTCAAACAAGACTCTTAATAATTATCACTCTAGAATAAGGTTCTCACTATTTATCCTTTTAGAATAATGTTCTCCCTAGTTATCCTTCTCGGTCAAAGTTCTTACTAATTATCCGTCTAGAACAAAGTTCTCAATAGTTATCTTTCTCGGACAAGATTCTTACTAATTACCCCTTTAGAACAAGGTTCTCACTAGTGATCCTTTTAGAAACAATGTTCTCACTAGTTATCCTTCTCGGCCAAGGTTCTTACTAATTATCCGTCTAGAACAAAGTTCTGAATAGTTATCTTTCTCGGACAAGGTTCTTACTAATTATCCCTCTAGAACAAGGTTCTCACTTGTTATCCTTCCAGAACAAGGTTCTCACTAGTATCCTTCTCGGTCAAGGTTCTTACTAATTATCTGTCTAGAACAAGGTTGTCAATAATTAACTTTCTCGGACAAGATTCTTACTAATTATCCCTTGAGAATTAGCCTCTAACTAGTTATCCTTCCAGAACAAGGTTCTCACTAGTTATCCTTCTCGAACAAGGTTCTTACTAATTATCCCTCCAGAACCAGGTTCTCACTTGTTATCCTTCCAGAACAAGGTTCTCACTAGTTATCCTTCTCGGTCAACGTTCTTACTAATTATCCGTCTAGAACAAGGTTGTCAATAATTATCTTTCTCGGACAAAATTCTTACTAATTATCCCTTTAGAACAAGGTTCTAACTGGTTATCCTTCCAGATCAAGGTTCTCACTAGTTATCTTTCTCGAACAAGGTTCTTACTAATTATCCCTCTAGAAGAAGGTTCTCACTAGTTATCCTATAAGAACAAGGCTCTCACTAGTTATCCTTTAAGAACAAGGTTCTCACTAGTTATCCTTCTCGGTCAAGTTTCTTACTAATTATCCGTCTAGAACAAGGTTCCCACTAGTTATCTTTCTCGGACAAGGTTCTTACTAATGATCCCTCTAGAAAAAGGTTTTGACTAGTTATCTTTTTAGAACATTGTTCTCACTAGTTATCCTTCTCGGTCAAGGTTCTTACTAATTATCCGCCTAGAACAAAGTTCTCAATAGTTATCTTTCTCGGACAAGGTTCTTACTAATTATCCCTCTAGAACAAGGTTCTCACTAGTTATCTTTTAAGAACAAGGTTCTCACTAGTTATCCTTCCAGAACAAGGTTCTCACTAGTTATTCTTCTCGGACAAGGTTCTTGTAGATTTATGAGTATAGAGTATAGATTTGTGAGAATAGAAGCAAGAATTGAAGAATAAAAGAGATAAAGTGTGGGCGTTTTTGGGAGAGCTCACAAAAGGCTGAAAACTGTTTTTTTCTTCTTATTAACTTAAAAACATGTTTACAAGGCTATACACTCTATATATATGCAAGATACAAAGACAACTAGGTTAAAACCTATAGAAAAATATCTGAATTCAAAAAAAGGATAAGGTGGTGTGGACCACTTGGGGACAAGCTGTCCCTTTCTTTCTCAGCGTGGTCCCCCCCTCTCTTTTAGCTTGCTGACTACTTCACCCAGCTCGTCTTCATCTAATGGCTCTATTCGTGCGTATTCCGGGTTTAGTGACCGTGCAAATCCCGGGTCACTCTTCTCCTGTATCATCGGTGCAAACTCTGGGTCATTGTGAGTACTCTCAACACTCCCCCTCAAGGTTGGCCGGTGAGGACTCCATAGGCCAATCTTGTCATGGATGTACTCACAAACACGCAACGGAGTAGCCTTAGTGAATATATCCGCCATCTCGATCTCCACTCTTCACAAACTTGGTCTCAATCAACCCTTCTTGAATCTTTCCTCGAACAAAGTGACAATCCACTTCTATATGCTTTGTTCGCTCATGGAATACCGGATTAGAGGCTATATGGATCGCAGCTTGATTATCACAATATAAGCTCATCGGTTTGTCATCACTAATCCCCACATCCTTAAGAAGAGCCTTTAGCCATATCATCTCTTTAGTGACCTCTTTCATTGCTCTATACTCAGCTTCAGCACTAGATAGAGCGATAACTTTCTGTTTCTTGCTTCTCCATGTCACTAGATTACCTCCCAAGAATGTGCAATATCCGGTTGTTGATTTTCTATCTTCTTTATCTCCAGCCCAATCAGCATCACAATAAGCTTCCAATTCAGTTCTCCCATTGCACTTTAACCATATTCCCTTTCCTGGATCCCCTTTAAGATATCGGAGTATCCTCTCCACCATATTCCAATGGTGTGTTTTGGGAGCTTGCATATGTTGGCTCACTCTATTGACTGCAAAACAAATATCCGGTCTAGTAATTGTTAGATAAATCAACTTCCCAACCAACCTCTGATATTGTTTCACATCTGGCCATATCTCCCTTAATCACATCTTGATAACCTTCTTCAATGGGTGTTCTTGCTGGTTTTGATCCCAGCTTTCCAGTTTCTTTTAGTAAATCAATCACATACTTCCTTTGTGATATGAACATCCCATTGGCCTCCCTAATCATCTCAATGCCCAGAAAATACTTCAACTCTCCCAAATCTTTAATATCAAATGAAGACTTCAAAATCCCCTTAGTTTCACTAATCCCTTCAACGTCACTTCCGGTGATGATGATATCATCCACATAGATCAATACCACCACTATGCCTCCTTGATTCTTCTTAGTGAATAGGGTAGCCATGATCAGCCTCAGATTTTGTAAATCCCTTATCCATCAAACAACCACTCAATCTTTGGTACCATGCCCTCGGTGATTGTTTCAATCCGTAGATGGCTTTCCTCAACTTACACACTTCTCCTTCTTGTGTACCATATCCTTGAGGACAAGCCATGAAGACTTCTTCTTCCAGATCACCATGTAAGAAAGCATTCTTCACATCCATTTGCCATAGTCCCCATGATAGATTAATGGCAATGATAAAAGAGCTCTAATTGAATGCAATTTAGCCACCGGTGCAAATGTTTCAGTATAGTCTTCTCCATAGACTTGTGTGTATCCTTTTGCCACTAGTCTAGCTTTGTACCTCTCCACTTCACCATTGCTCTTATACTTGATGGTGTAAACCCACCTACATCCCACCAGCTTCTTCCCTCTTGGAAGTTCAGTCAAATCCCATGTATTATTCTTCTCCATAGACCCAATTTCTTCCCTCATAGCCTGGACCCATGTCTCATCCTTACATGCTTCTTCATAGGATGTTGGGACCTTATTTTCATCAATCTTGCTCAGATATGCTTGGTGCTCCTTAGGGAAGTAAGCTAATGAGCAATACTCCTCAATTGGATATCTTCTGGCTGCAACACTTGTTTCTTCCTTTTGAGTAATGTCCGAACTACTTAGTGAGAGAGGAGTGTTGTTGCCTATAGGAACAGGATCTAAGCCCGCCGTACACTCAGAACAATCCCCACTCAATGTAGAGGACACTACTTGCTTAGTATCACCTTGAGTTGTTGCTAGACCATTAAAATACACCCTTGTATTTTTCTAATTTTCTGGACCAAACTTGAGTCTTGTGCTTCTTCTTAGAACAGGTTCTTGCACTTGAGTCTCCACATTCTCCACCTCAGCTTCGTGGTCTTGAGGAACATTCTCTTCACTTTGAGGGACCAAAGCTTCTTTTTCTTCCTCAGATTCCAATGAAGAGCTACTTTCTTCGGATTGATGACTAACCGAATCCATTTCCTCCTCAATTTTTGACTCGCTCCTTCTTCATCCCCTTCTTCCCTAGGTGAAATACTTCTCAGTATTGATTCCATATCCGCCCTAGTGCTCACAATCTCTTCTAAGTCTCCCCACTTCTTCTCGGTGAAATAACCCACTTCTTCATCAAACCGGACTTCTCTTGACACATATATACGTTTTGTCTCTGGATCATAACACTTGTAACCCTTTTGAGTGCTTGAGTATCCAACAAACACGCACTTAATGCTCTTAGGTTCCAGCTTATTCCTTTGAGCTTCGGGAATAAACACGTAGCACCTACATCCAAAGACTCGGAGATGATCAATGCTTGGTTTAATCCCATTCAAGACCTCATAAGGAGACTTGTTTTCCAGATTTGGTGTTGGGAGCCTATTGATCACATAACAAGCTACCATCACCGCATCTCCCCAAAATCTCTTAGGAACTCTTCTCTCAAACATCATACTTCTAGCCACCTCTAGCACATGTCTATTCTTCATTTCCGAGACTCCATTTTGCTGAGGTGTGTATGGGCAAGAAGTTTGATGAACTATCCCCCTTATCATCCACAAACTTCTTGAACTGATTGCTTGTGTATTCTCCTCCATTGTCACTTCTAAGGATCTTAACTCTTGCTCCAAATTGTGTTTCCACATAGTTGTAGAATTTGGTGAATGATTCAAACACTTGATCTTTGGAACCCAATAGTGTCACCCATGTATACTTGGACTTCTCATCAATGAATGACACAAAATACTTATATTGATCCTTAGAAACACATGGAGCTGTCCACACATCCGAATGGACTAGCTCAAAACACTTCTCATACATTGTACTTGAATCCAGAAAGCTACTTCTACAATGTTTTCCTAACACATAAGCTTCACACTCTTTATTCTCTTGAACTAGGTTGGGCAAGACCATGCTGAGCACCTTACTACTTGGATGTCCCAAACGTGAGTGCCATAAAGAGCTTGAACCAACCGCACTTTAAGAGCAAATGACTTCTCTCCATCATTCACCTTCTTATTCAAAACATAAAGACCATCCTTCACTCTTCCTTCCCCAAACACCTTATCAGTCTTATTGTCCTGAAACTGAACCAAATCAGACCCAAAAATAACCTTGCAATCTAGGTCCTTTGTAGCCTTATGAACCGATAATAAGTTAGAAGTGAATTCAGGAACATATAAGGCTTTAGTGTTTTTCCTAAACACTTCAAAATCTCCAATTCCTTCTATAGGCACCTCCCTACCATTAGCTACCTTAACCATTCCACCATGAGGTCTAACATTAGCTAATAAGGTTCCATCCTTAATCATATGGTGACTAGCACCCGAATCAACAATAACCTTGTTCTGAATTTTTGAAACAAAACATCTCTTACCTGATTCGGTGAGCCTTGCAATGCTCTTGATCAAAGCTTCAAAATCAGATTTTCGAACCAGCCCATTACCCTCTTCAGCTTGAGCTGTTCCAGCAAACACCCTTTGCCCTTGACCGCCCCCTTGGCCATTTCCTCTCGGCCTAGCCGGTTTCAAGTGTGGATGAAGAGTCCAGCATTTCTCTTTGCTATGACCTTTCATCTTACAATGCTCACAAACTAGTGCTTTCTTGTCTCCATAAAGCGCTGGTTTGTACACAGCATGAGCCATCTCACTAGATGGTTGAAATAGGCTCCTTGAGCCTTCTTCCTTCTGAATTTGTTGACAAACTTCATTTAGAGTTGGAAGTTTATCAAACCTCAAAATATGTTGAATGAGACCCTTATAAGAGTCATTGAGAGTAAGCAGCAACCCAAAGACTTGATCTTGCTCCCTCCTTTCATTCAGTTCCTTAAGGTCATTTGTGGGTGGTCTAAGCATCTCCAACTCTGCCCACAACCCTCTAAAGACCCCAAACAAATCATTGAACGCCTTCCCCTCTTCGCTGAAGATCATTCAAAGCCTTTTTCACCTCAAAAATCCTAGAAATGTTTGAAACATCTCCATACACGCCCTTGAGTGTATCCCACAACTCCTTGGCAGTTTCTACAATAGGAATAACCAGCAAGGATAGAAGCATCTAAAGAGCCTTGAATCATGGTTAAGACTTGCTGGTCCTCCTGGTCCCATTTCTTCACCTTCTCAGCTCTAGCAGCAGCATCCTCACCTTCCACCATTGGGTTCTTCTTCACAGCCTCAATGCCATCTTCAACATATCCCCATAGCCCTCGGCTCCTTAGGGCAGTCTTTGCAGTCCTTGACCACAACAAGTAGTTATTCCCCTTGAGAACAACTGGTAGAACAGCTTGCTTTTGCATCTCCATGAATTGTTTGCACTTTCAAGAATAAACCAAGATTTCTCAAGAACACAAACCCAGATTTTTCAAGAACACAAAAATAAACCCACTCAGATCTTTAGAACTGCTCTGATACCATGTAGATTTATGAGTATAGAGTATAGATTTGTGAGAATAGAAGCAAGAATTGAAGAATAAAAGAGATAAAGTGTGGGCGTTTTTGGGAGAGCTCACAAAAGGCTGAAAACTGTTTTTTTCTTCTTATTAACTTAAAAACATGTTTATAAGGCTATACACTCTATATATATGCAAGATACAAAGGCAACTAGGTTAAAACCTATAGAAAAATATCTGAATTCAAAAAAAGGATAAGGTGGTGTGGACCACTTGGGGACAAGCTGTCCCTTTCTTTCTCGCCGTGGTCCCCCTCTCTTTTAGCTTGTGACTACTTCACCCAGCCTCGTCTTCATCTAATGGCTCTATTCGTGCGTATTCCGGGTTTAGTATTCGTGCATATTCCGGTCACGCTCCCGTGACTCCAACCGTTCTATTTGTGTGGACTCCGGGTTTAGTGTTCGTGCATATTCGGGTTTAGTGACCGTGTAAATCCCGGGTCACTCTTCTCCGTATCATCGGTGCAAACTCTGGGTCATCAGGAGTACTCTC